>LR991020.1:9778326-11100112 GCA_905163495.3 Cosmia trapezina | reverse complement strand
TTCGACCTGACCAACCTAAAAAAATTCTAAAAAAAAAAGTAGAGGGTTTTATCGAGTTTCTTTTTTTGCAACTGAATTTTCATAAGTAGTACTTTTATGCATAAAATAATCAGCTTCGTAACTGTGATGAAAGTTATGAAAATGTTGATCTAAAGTGAAAAATTTACGTTCGGTAAATTATGACTCAAATTTTCAACTTTAAATTAAAAATCTTAACAGGTGACTTCATAATTCCTAAGTAGGCTTCAAGAATGCGCCAGACTCTCAGCTTTCATAATCATAAAAAAATGAAGTACTTAATGGGGCTACTTTGTTTAAAATCGGCCTTCAAAGACAGCGAGGTGGAAAAATTCTTAAAATTACCCATCTGAGTAATTATTTTTTTTTGGCTATTTTCTCGTTCCTAAGGTTAATTAATGATAAGAATACTGAAAACTAACCACATTATATTCAATATTCATAATTACCACACGTGGGCGAATGAAAATCCACTCGAAGTGAGAGCTTCGACATTTCAACATCGCTTCAGCGTTAACTTGTGGTCTGGTATCCTCAATGGCGAACTAATTGGTCCGTTTGAACTGCCGTCCAGACTTGATGGAGAAACATACAAAAACTTTTTGGAAAATGAACTTCCATTGTTGCTGGCAGATGTGAATCTCGAACTCAGACGAACCATGGTGTTGCAAAATGACGGCGCCCCGTGTCACTATGCAACCCAGGTCCGAAATTACTTAGATGAAACATACCCCAACAGATGGATTGGACGCAGCGGACCAATTAGGTGGCCTCCACGCTCACCTGATCTCAACCCCATCGATTTCTTTATTTGGGGCTATTACAAGGAAATAGCATACGCCCGAGACTGTTCAAGTGAACAAGAGCTGAGGCAGTTGATTGCAGAAGCTGAACGTGTTGTGAGAGAGAACAGAGACGCTTTTAGACGATTGCCAGACAATTTCTTACGTAGGTGTAGAATGTGTATTGCTGCTGGTGGTGGCCACTTTGAAAACCTTTTGTAAATGTTAAAAATAAATTAAGTACTTTTTTCACATTATCATCTGTGTTTTATTCAAAACCACTTTTTACGTAAAACTTTTCTTACCCAACTCTGAAACTATTTGTTGGTTAGTTTTCAGTATTCTTATCATTAATTAACCTTAGGAACGAGAAAATAGCCAAAAAAAATAATTACTCAGATGGGTAATTTTAAGAATTTTTCCACCTCGCTGTCTTTGAAGGCCGATTTTAAACAAAGTAGCCCTATTAAGTACTTCATTTTTTTTATGATTATGAAAGCTGAGAGTCTGGCGCATTCTTGAAGCCTACTTAGGAATTATGAAGTCACCTGTTAAGATTTTTAATTTAAAGTTGAAAATTTGAGTCATAATTTACCGAACGTAAATTTTTCACTTTAGATCAACATTTTCATAACTTTCATCACAGTTACGAAGCTGATTATTTTATGCATAAAAGTACTACTTATGAAAATTCAGTTGCAAAAAAAGAAACTCGATAAAACCCTCTACTTTTTTTTTTAGAATTTTTTTAGGTTGGTCAGGTCGAAAATTTTCAAACATTCAGAAAAAAATTCATAACTCGAAAACTATGAAAAGTCGCGGAACATACATGGGGGTGATTCGAATACCCCACGATACGAGGGACCGAAATTTTATTTTTGGACGTCAATGTTCCGGCCACCCTGTATATAAAAAAATCAAAGTCCTGACTGAGTCACTGACTAATATATCAACGCACAGCCCAAACCAATGGACCTAGAGACTTGAAATTTTGCACATAGATACCTTATATAGTGTAAACATCCACTAAGGAAGAATTTTTGGAAATTCCATCCCTAAGGGGGTAAAATAGGGGATGAAAGTTTGTATGAAAAATCCTATCCCTTGAGTTAATAGACTTGAAACTTAGCATGAATATTCATCTATAAGTAAATTATAAAGTTTGTCATTTTTAGTTTTCCTAAACTACCCACTAAGCAGGGATTGGGGGTGTCAAAGTTTGTATGGAAGAACTTTAACACGCGGTCCGATTAACTCAAAACTCAGTTTTTATACTTGAGACCAAAAATTAAGACTAACGTGTATCAGGGTTTTCCAAAAATCTACCCCTAAGGGGTGAAAAGTTAATTTTATAGCGGAGGATTTTATTGGGGGCTTGATTAACTCTAAAATTAGTGTAAATAATGTTTGAGTCAAGTTATGGACACATACCAGACGATTTTTAAAATTCTTTAGGTATCTGTGTTCGTGAAAACAGAGATACAGTTTATATGAAAAATCTTATTAATTTGGTTAATGAACTTGAAACTTAGCACAAATACTTGCATAAGTAATTAATAATGTTTGTCATTATTAGTTTTTCAAAACTACGCCTCAAATGAGGTTATGGATGTTAAAGTTTGTATAGAAGAATTTTAAAGCGCAGTCCGATTAAAAAAATGGTACTTTGAGTCAAGTTAGGAAACTTGCCAAACGAATTTTCACCGATTTTGACGACATATAGCTGATGTTTTAAGGAGTAACTTAGGCTATTTTTATTTTAGAAAAATAATTAGGGTTCCGCGCAAGAAAATTAAAATCCATGAAATCAGACAACCACATACAGTACAAACTTACTAAGCCTCCGCTGTCTATAACGGCTATAACAACAAATAATAAAAATAAAGCAAAGTTAAAAATGTAAGGGGTCGATCCCCATACAATAAACTTTTCATTTTGAAAAAAATATAAAATTTTTAATCTAGCATGTGGGGTGTCATTGTCTAGAACTCATTGAGTAGAGTACAAACATATTTTTTTTAATCTTTTAAAATTAAGAAATAGGGGGCCGCAAAAGTTGTAAATTTTAGACCATTTTTGTACGAGCTCTAGCGCAACAATTTAACAAATTAGGAATTTGAAACTTCTTTATACCATGTAGGTACCATGAATACTGTATTTAATCAACAATACTGAAAACGGCGATTCATAAGGTATTTTGTTTAAACATGGGTGATTTTCTGCAACTGCAAAAAATAACCTTATAATTCACAGTATCATTATAAAATAAGTAAAAAGTTATCTTTGCGGTTGTTAAACATATAATATGGTACGGAACCCTTCGTGCGCGAGTCCGACTCGCACTTGACCGGTTTTTTTAATTACTTTTTAAATATTTTTTTTACTTTTATAGTAGCACTTAATTAAGTTACGAAATATCAATTTCTTGACCACTTAAACAGTGTCTACCATAAAAGTTACAATTTTGTAGCGTTCCCCCTAACAAATTCGATAGTGAATCGAGCAATCGATCGTTAATATCTGTGCTGATCGTATTTTCGTGTAATATTGACTTGGTATATGACCGCATAGTAACCCTCCAATACGTATATCCACCAGGCAGGCGACACGGCCCGCGCAGCCCTAGCAGCAGAGTGCTGCGCGGCACTACTGGGCTCGCTGGCGCCGCGCGGTGCGCTGGCCGCGGCACTGTTCCGTACACTTGCGCCCGCGCTGCCTTCCTATGCCAGCAACCAGCCACTTGTTGAGGTAATGTTATATTGAATATTTTGAATTAATGAGAATGCGCAGTGGTAGCCCGCGATATTCATTTTTTTTTTTTGGGACTTTATACGTCCGTGTCAGGTTGTATCTTGATCAAAATATAATACGCGGCGATAAAACATATGTATTTATATAGTTTTAACCATAAAAATCATCTCTCTCATTTCACATAGTTTTTTATTCAATACGTGAATTTCTAAAAAAAACTTCTTGTCGGTCCTATCATTACAGGAATGCATTGTAGACTAGACGTAGATTATTGAATACTTACCTATTATTGAAATCCGTGATTGTAGATATAATTTTATTGTTAATTTTTATGTTGTGCGAAACGTGTATTTTCTTTTTTTTTTTTATTGGTTGTGCAAGTTGTACTTTGAAAACTTATTTTCATGTTCCGAATTCTTATTTTATTCAACTGTTTGTTTAGATATTAGTGCTTATATAAATAAGCACTTTACTACCTACCATTAATATTTGCATGCCAAAATATGGCAAAATGTGGCATCGCACAATAATATTTACACCACCTTTGTATTACCGCATTTATAGCAAATACTTTGACAAATACTTTATAGCAAATAGTCTAAGTTTCCGATGGCCATCTGTGGTCTCCATCATCAGTTCCAGTTCACCAAATGGTACTTTCCGAGAGCAAATGCACGAGTTACTATAAAAAATACCGAAATCGATAAAGGTGTGCCCATAAAATTTGAGGGTTTCCCTCGATTTCCATGGGATCCCATCATCAGATCCTGACTTGACGATCATGGGACCACTTGGGAAAGGGTATACCTTTCGAACAAAAAAAGAAAAATCCAAATCGGTCCAGCCATTTTCGAGTAATCGGAGAACATACATAAAAAAAAATGTTTCGACGAATTGAGAACCTCCTTCTTTTTGAAGTCGGTTAAAAAATAGGTTATAGAGCGTTTTAGTTTTTTATGAATAAGGGCAATGGAATCTTACCATGCAGAGGATGCTTTTCTTTACTGAATAAATAGAACCCAGAAGCCGGGCATAACTTAAACATGTAATTGTGTCTTTCCACAGCCAATGTTCCACATACTAAAGCAGACAGTATCGTCACTGATCAACGATTTGCTGCCACTGATCTCGGACATCGCACAGCTGATCGTCGCCGGGTTCAACACTTACCCGTGTGCTTCGGGACTGGACGTCGTTAAACTGGCAAGTCTTATAGATAATACAATTCACGAGCGCGCGTCATGTATATGTATAATCTTTAAACGAGAGCGAACCCGAGGGCCCGATCTTTTCAAAAATTTTAAACTATTTTTGGAGTAGGACCTTACTTACGGACGTCAAAAATTTCACCCCGACGCCGATTTTTAAAGTATGAAATTGAAAACATGCACCAAATCGAAATGAAAGATCGTACTCATCATTATGAACAACTTTTACTATGAAATCAAACCTTAAATCGCGAAAAAAAAAAATCAGCTGCTCCCTACATTTTGACGAGTTTGATGTAGATGAATGTACTGAACAGCTGGTTATTTTTTGCGCGATTTAAGGTTTGATTTCACATTAAAAGTTGTTCATAATGATGAGTACAATCTCCCATTTCGATTTGGTGCATGTTTTAAATTTCACCTGTATATGACGAATATCTCCGGAGTCTGGATAAGTGTCCATTTGATGTCAGTAGGCTCGCCCTTCATGTAAGGTCGAGGACATAAAAATTCTTCTTCATCGTATCGCTGGCACCAGTGGCGTAACTACAGGGTGGCAAGTCGGCAAAATGCCACGGGCCCCCAGCCGGAAGGGGCCCCCAGTCAGAGGAGAATCCCAACTCCCAACATTTATTATTACACATTTAGTAAAAAAACCGATGAATTTGCCACGGGCCTCGAACGGTATAGTTACGCCACTGGCTGGCACGACTGTATTTCAGATCTTGTTGGCACAAATCTTCGCCACTTCCACAGCGTCGTCGGTGGCAGAACTGAGATCACTTTGGCTGCATGTTTTGGGACACAGAGGGTAGGGTACGAGGTGGAGCATAGTTTGCAACGTAGCTCCACATCCACACCCTGCTGTTCCGTCGAGAAACATAAAAAGCGACGAGAATGAACAGTCAAGTCTTTTATATCTTCGTCAGTTTCCAAATTCCTTCCTTTATCAGGAGTTCAGGACCCATAATACCATTTGAAGTTACGGCACTGAGCAGACTATCGCATAGAAAACTATAAGTATAAGAGATAACCGTACTTTTGGTAACTATCGCTAGGAAGGCGGATTCAGTATTTGGTGGGTGTAGGGCTCTCCTCTGGTGAGAATGGTGACGGTCTGCCCGCATGCGGCTGGGCAAATGACTGTGCATCGCCGCTCAAAGAGGCTAATACTAGTACGGCATTGTGACATGAGTAGTATGTGTGAACAGATAAAGATTTAAAGATAAAGATTTATTTCTCACCACAATATAAATCTACAATTTTTCAAAATATGAACAGTATAAAAACTGACGACATTCATCGTCCGGTTCACTGATATGGCCGCTCAAAGACCTGTTGTGGTTACAAATAGGAAGGCTGATACTTGATAGTATTAAAGTATGCTCAGTTCCTATGTGAACAGCATAAAAACTGACGATATTCGTCATTTTCTTGCTCGCTTCGCTCGTTCGGCTCGCACGCGGATGGTCAAAGTTGTAACCTAACCCACTTGGTCGGGGTGCCCTGGCTTAGTTAATGCGACCAATTCTGCTCGCTCGTGGTTGATCACAGTTCCAACCTAATTTATAACTGAATGTCATTGAGGCCGCTGGCTGAACGGCCGCCGCCGTTTAGTTAAAAGGCTAGGTGGTAAACTTAACAGCTAATTAAAGCAGTTGGCTGCGAAATATACATGACACAATAACACGAGGCATGAAAATAACATGCGAAATGTAAATATAAGCAGTTTGAATGCTACTTAGCCGACGTTCGCACGGACGTAAAAATATTGCGGCGTTTTTTTTTCGCGCACTGGATTTTCAACGCTCTGCTTAGCGCCGAGAGTTGAAAATCCAACAGTGTGTATTTTCGTCGCGCTGGGATGCACTCTGTTGCTGTTAGGTTGGATTCTCAATGCTCGGCTCAACAACTATAGTTGAAAATCCAGTGCGCGATAAAGTCCCGCCGCGATATTTTTACGTCCTTGTGTTAGGTACTTAACACGTCTGCTACCTCTTCTCGGAACACAGGCGTGACGTTATGTTATTGTGTCAGGTGGTGCTAGCACTGGGTGCAGAATGGGCAGGCGCACGCGCACTGTTGCACACGAGCCTGTCAGCCAGCGTGCGCGCGCTCGCGCCCGACCCCTCAGCGCGACCAGACCTCACTGAAGGACTGTTCACGTTACTGCAAGCTGTCACCAAGAAGAGACCGCACTTTATCGACTGGCTGGACGACATATTACCCGATTTAGTGGAATTGGGTGAGTTTGTCATTTATCGTCATCATCATCTGCCTAGCCTTTTCCTCCAACTATGTTGGTCAGCTGCTGAATGTAATAAAAAAAAACTATTAAAAAATAATAGCCGGTCGTTAGAGTTAGAACAACAGATTTTTTTTTATAACCCAACAGTTTTTGGGTCCAGGCAATTTAGTTACATGGAGCGACTGCCTATCTGCCCTCCACAACCCTAAGGCTAGCTAGCTAAGGTATACTTTTACTATAGCATAATCACCAAAATGTACTGAACAGCAATTTTTTTTTCGCGACTTCAGGTTTGGTCCCATAGTAAAAGTTGTTTATAGTGATGAGTACAATGACCCCTTAAGAAGTTGTGCGTTATTCACCTTGTTTAAAATGAAAGTAAGCAACAATGCAAGTATTTTTGAAAATTCGTAACCTGTTGCAAAGGTTTTAAATAGTGGATGACTGAATGGAAGTTCGTCATTTTTGACGATGGGAAATCCCATCGGGCACATAGTCAGATAACTTCATTTGATTTTTTTATAGCATACTAGCTATGCCCGCGACTTCGTCCGTGTGCAGACTTTTTTCTTTTTGCTCGCCAGTATTAAATAATCTATAACCTTCCTTGAGAATTGGGCTATCAAATGCAAAAATATTTTTCAAATCAGACTAGTAGTTCCACAGATTACCCCCTACAAATAAACAAATTTTGCCTCTTTCTAATATTACCACCTTATTCATAAAAAACTATAACGCTCTAAAAATAAATCGTATTTTGTCTTCTTCTTTCAAACTCAAATCATAATTCGAAAGAAATTGACGAAACACTATTTTAAAACTAAAATAGGTTTGTAGAGCGTTTAAGTTTTTTTATGAAGAGGGTTAGATGTAAAGGCCAAGGCAGGTCGTGCATACTAAAACAACGTTGTTGTGGAGCAGCATGCGGCTGTGTGCGCATGTGGGAGGCAGGCGGAGCGCGCGCGGCTTGCGGCTGGCTGTCGGCGCTGGCGACTCAGCGGCCACATGCGCTACAACCTCGTGCGCCGGATCTTACCGTCGCTGCGTTGACGTGTATAGGTAACTATGACTAAAACCACATATTGGTGCCGATTCTGTTGTGCACATAAATTTAGGCTATTGCAACTTTTTCTTTCTAATAAAACAAGAAAGAGATGGACGTAGATTAGAGTTTTTTTAGTAATAATTCCATACAGAATTAGACGACACGTAAAAACATGTCGACTAAAAACACGGTGAAGCGCAAGGCGTAAACTAGTTTGACATCTCTAACTTAGTTCATTAATTTCATAGCTACTTATAGCCATCCTTTCCTCGCGCTGCCCGTTAGTAAAAGATAGCGATTCTCCAATTTTGGTATAGTTATTGAACAAGAGAATCGGCGCCATTGTACTAGGTACACACGGCTACGCATCAAGCTACACATTTCCAGTTTACGCTGACCTCTCATTGTAAGGAAATCCATACAATGAGAGATCAGCTTATACTGGAAATGTATAGCTTGATCTGTAGCCGTGCGTACTTACGCTTCTACAATTACATCATTATCATCATAAGAACAATGCTTCTAATGTCCGGGCTACACCAATGGGAAACGCCGTTGATTATCGCGATGATGGATGTAGACCGTAGGTGTAGCCACAACTTATCGCGATAATTTTACAACGGCATTCGCATTGCCCATTGACGTGGATATAACTCGGTGGCGGCGTTCAAGTGTGGCCACTCAATTTATCGCGATAATCATCGGAATAATTATCACGATGTTTATGGCGATGATGGGCATTCACGTTGACGTTGGTGTGGCCTCGACATAAGGGCCGGCTTCTCGAACGAAAATTATCACAAAATTAAAGTTGACAAATTGTTAACTACTAAACGCGCGGAAACTACTCTAATTGGTTCAATCATTTGGGTGAATATTTGAAGATAGACATATTCGGGATTCGTAAATTAAATTCAAATAATGCTTCCAATAACAATTTTTATGGATTTAACGTAAAGTTTATGGTGCAGATTAACGAAATAAATCAAACGCACAGTATTTGAACTGCTGTATAGGTCTGAATCTGAAGCTGAAAATTTTCGTCGAACTGTGATGAGAAATGAAACACGGCATTTAAAATATGGTAATTATACTTCGTGATTGGTAATTAGAAATTGTCCCAATCAACTTTGACCCTTATGCTTTAGAGATAAAGTTGAAAACCTATTAAAGAAATTTGACATATTGTAGTAGCTTGATGTGCGCTGGCGTCTGTACTTAATCATAAAATAATTCAGTCTTAATTAGATCTGCAAAATCATCATGATGCTGATTTTGCCGATCTACTTAAGACTAAATAGAAAAAATACAAAAGATTTGCTGTTCCTATCAAACCTTGGTAAATATGGACCTGGACATAATTAAAAAAAAAATTAAAAAATAATGTTAGTGGTAGATGGGTAGTCAGTGTGTAGGTTTATTTTGTTGCAGAAGTGTTAGTTCACACCGAACGATCAACAATCGATCACGCGTTGGTAGTAACAATTCGACCTTGGGCTGGCCTAGCGCATTAAGGAGTTACAATATAATAAGAGGCCAGCTTATACTGGTACTAATTACCATTTTCAATCTCTCATTACCGTTCGCCAAAATACGAACGGGAAAAATGGTAATTAGATATTTGTACACTTTCTCACATTATACGTTCTTTATAGAACTTAATAATTTGGGAACTTAATCAAAGCAAAGAGTATCCTATGTCGACTATTATAATGCCTAAAAATGATAAATAAAAATAATAGACTAACCACGGGAAACTCGAACGGCAAGGAGATTTTTGTTTGCCAAACACGATTTCTGGGCAATTAAGGTAGGCTAGAGTTGGCGCCAAAACACTTTTTGACGTGTCGACCCGCACGAGTGGAGAGGCGGAACGGAGCCCGACCCCTGAGTTACTCTTTCAGATAGCAATATATTGATGCGGAAAAAATTAACACTGCGAACGTGTGAACAAATGGTAGTGAGTATAAACTGTTGGTACAATTTTCAAAGTCGTTACAAATTACCTAAAAGTGTTCTTTAATGTGTATAGTTTTGCTAACTGATGAAGCATGTCGTGTACTATTTAAATTACTACTTAAAAATACGATCTTCAGGCCATATTTATAACTTTTCGAGCATGAACTGCTAAAATTTGGGAATTGGGACACGAATGGTGATGAGATTTGAGGAACGTTTATGAACATAACTGAGCTGTCTATAACAATAGGAATATATTATGTGCATCTGTATATAGTGCTGGAACTATGTTTTACGTGAAATAAAAAAAACATAACTTTTTAGTCACAAAGTAGTTATTTGAGGAGGGCCGCGCGATATGCCATGTTCAAAGAATCACCCATTTATCATCGGCCAATCGCAGCAGTTTACGCGCGCTTGTCAAGTTGTCAAATGTTTTATGCCTTTTTCAGTTTTCTTATTCTTTCCTTTATCGATTTTATCAAATCAGGACACTTAATACATTTTGAAGCTACGGCACTGACAGACTATTGAATAGAAAACTATATTTTGACGACACGGTTGGCGCAGTGGTTGAGCGATTGACTGCTGCGCAGCATGTCGCGGGTTCGATTCCCGCACGGAACAAATATTTGTACGACCTACAAGTATTTGTTCCGAGTCTGGGTGTTTTTCTATCTATAATATGTATGTATTTACAAAAAAAAAATGTATCTAAGTAGTTTATCAGCCATCTCGTTACCATAACACAAGCATTAGGTTGCTTAGCTTGGGACTAGATGGCGTTGTGTGAAATGTCCAAGGATATTTATATTTATTTACTTGAAAAAAAAAAGTAACAATAGTATTTAACTTTGACATAATTATGTCGAGTTTACATCACCCTAAAACCTTTTTAATGGCCTGACCTTTTGATATATTTATCAATTATAAAAAATTTTGCTGTCAGCGAGTCTCTGTCACATTTTTAATTCGGTCAAAAAATTCTTGAAGATAAATGCCGATGTGGTTTACTAATTCGCTCATGCCAGGTGGAGCATCACCGCGCAACCAGATCGAGCCGCTAGCGGAGCTCCTGCTGTCACTGAACCGCGCGGCGTGGCGTGATGCCGAGCTGTCGGGCTGGCTGCGCCACGCGCTCGCCACGCCCGGCTTCCCCACGCACCACGCCACAGACCCGCACAAGCACAAGTTCATACAAGCCGTCATCAAGTACGTACACTCACTACAGACCGTTCAAAGTTATTTACCTCTGATTTTGCATCATTGTCAAAATCAGTGTGATCTTTATTGTCGATGATATAAGGTTGCTTTTGGGTTGCTACCATTGACAAGTCTGCCAAAATCACAGTGATCTTTATTTTCGCTGCAATAAAGCTGCTATTGGGTTGCTGCTGACAGAGCTGTCAGAGGTAAAATAACTGTGAATGCACTGTATAGATAATGCAATTCACGAACTCGCGTCATGTGACTCTTATGTCATTATAATCTGTCTACTTATATTTTTTTTTAAATTAACATTCACTGACTGTCTAGATTCTAGACCCAGCGGTTTATGCTGTAGCTTCTAGACTCTGGAATAGAAGCATGAAATTTTGCGCAAGGTCCATATATAACTGTTCGATGTTATTCGAACAACCTTTTGCTGATCTAGCGAATGCATAAGGTCGCACTGAATGCGCCGCGAGCTCAGTGCATATTCGGACAGCAAGCGGTGCATTCGCCTCATTAGCCATCCTTTTAGCGTAGCTTTTTAATCGTGAAATAAATTGCTTTTAGAAAGTTAAACTCAGTGTTTCAGTAGCCACTTAGGTCGCGCCCCTACAATAACTAAGGAAGAATTTTGAAAATCATCCCATAAACAGGTTAAATAGGGGATAAAAGTTTATATGGAAGTTCGTCATTTCTGCCGATTCACCATCGGGCACGCGGCTTGTAAACAGTATAAAACAAAGTCTATTTTCGTGTCTGTCTGTATGACCCGTTGTACTTCTAAAGCCGTGTCTCCTGCGCGTGTTTTTTCGAAACATTACACATAAGCATTTGTTTTCATACACAAGCTGTCTCATGCGTATTAAAATATTTTTAGATTAATAACACATTTTGTGTAGATGTCGTAATGAGTTGAAGACGTGCTATAGTTTTAGCAATTATAAACTCAATATTCAGGATAAGGGAAATTTTGAGTCACACCGTATTTACTACTTCCGACATTTTGACATTTACCAAAGCTACGGATTGATGTTCACAACTATTCACAAGATAATATAACCTCAAACCCTGTGTTGACTGACAGGTAACAGTTGTGCGCGGTGCGCGCGGGCGGTTGTCTTCCCCCGCGCGCGGATTTTTTTCCACGCAGCTCGGAAAACAAAAACATGTTTGCATACACAAAAATGTGTATGGCGCCGCCTCTTTGTTTCGATGTTTTTGTTTAATGTTTCGAAAAAACACGCGCAGGAGACACGGCTTAAACTACACAACCGATTTTGATGCGATTTTCACCATCATTTAGAGAGAATGTATTCCAGAAGGTTTATGTGTATAATAAATTAATATTAAATTTACATAATTATAATAAAGAAATAACAATGTGCGAAGCAGGGGGGGCGGGTTGCTAGTAACGTACAAATTTGAAAGATTGAATGTGACATGCAACAAGGTGGTTCAGTGGTAACTGTGGAACAGTTTTTGCCAACAACTGTTCCACAGTTACCACTGAACCACAAACAATCAGCTTTTGAAGTCTCTATTCTTTGTCACCATAAGCCGACGTTCGCGCGGACGTAACAATATCGCGGCGATTATTTTTCTCGCACTGGATTTTCAACGCTCTGCTTGGCGCCGAGAGTTGAAAATCCAATAGTGTGTATTTTCGTCGCGCTGGGATGTACTCTGTTGTTGTTAGGTTGGATTCTCGAAGCTCGGCTCAACACCGAGAGATGAAAATGCAGTGGGCGTTAAAATCCCGCCGCGATATTCTTGCGTCCGTGCGAACGTTGGCTAACTGTTATTTTTCATTTATGCATAGTCAAATTAAATTAGCTAGCGAAACTCCGCAGGCGTGATGAGTATCGATATCTAAACTTTTAAAAGAAGAAAGGATATTATTGCTCAAGTCCCACAATCTAAAACCAATTTTGCTGCTACATGTATGATATACAATCAGCACGGTTATATAATAAAATAAATAAAGACATATACATATATACTGAACATCTTCATAAAGGTAAGAAAATGCTAATAGAATGGTTAAAATCACGCACGTATGCAGATATTGAATTACTGTTACAATAAGTGGAAATTAGTTATACTGGCACCGCCACACCCACACTTACATCCTCCCTCATACACACATCCACACCACGCACACACCTCACACACTCCACACACCTCACACACACCACACACATCGCGCACCACACACACTCGACACACCTCACACACCCTACACACTTCCTACACCCAACATACCTACATCTGTATTTATTCTGTTCTACTCAAGAGCGAGCGAGCGTGTTTGGTTATAAAAATATATGTAAATGGCAATAAAACACGGAACACGCGCTCGATAAAAATGTATTAGTTTAGTTAATAAAGAAAATAATTATGTAACCTAAGTAACTACAAAAAAAAATTAAAATGATTTTTGTAAGTTGTACAACAGCCAACGCTATTATGCTTAAAAGGAGGCTCCAATCATATACTAATCTAAACTAGTTGGTACCGAAATAAACATTTTGTATTTGTATCTAGTTGATATCGATACCCAACATTTCTGAAGTTTACACAAAAAAAACTGATTTAATTTAAGTGAGTAAACTACCGTTGATGACCCAATAAAAACATGTCAGCGCTGTCAACACTGACGTAAGGCCTCACGTTTCGGGTTTCGTAAACATGTGTGCACTTAGTGAGGTGTAGTTTGGTGTAAATGTGTGCGTGCGAGGTGTAGTTTTGAGCATGCTTCACTGTATTGTTCGCAGCGCTATGTCTTGGTTTTTTATTTAGTCTCATCACGTATGCAGGGAGTATCATCGCTAATTAATTTAATTTGACCCTGTATAAAATACACGCATACGAAGTCGAGAGCAACAACTAGTTTTGAATTAAACCAACATTTTTGTTACCAGGGAGAAGAGCAGTAAGCGACGGTTACTGGAGACTGTGCAAGAGTTCTCTCTAGTTTGCCGCGGCCTTGTGGACACTGAGTACGCGAGACAGACGATTGCATCCAAGCTATTAGTGGCGTGAACACAAGTGTATATAATTATTATAGTATTAATTAACTAAAATCAATGTTCTCACAACCTCGCCTCTCCTATTAGGTACACCTAGTAGATGTGTTACATAGTTACGCTTAGAATAGTATAGCTCGTCAATCTCACGGTACTACGCGAACCAACTAAGAATAGTATCGCGCTTGCTGCCAACTTCACACGATAGCTGTCAAATTAGTACTGCCGATAGCTGTCAAATTAGTACGCATTGATAATGAAGTTCGCGAGTATTGCGGAACAAAATGGCGTCTTGACAGTACTATTCTTATTTGGCGTCGTCTGTCTTCATCGTGTTAGAGGACGCAGAAACGAACTATGTTTGTTATGTTTTCCTATCGCTAAGTCACTGGACAAAACATGCAGTTGAAAAATTTACATTAAGTATGATTCATTTTTTTTAAATTATATTCTGTTAAAAATTGACACTGTACATAATGCATTAAATCGTGATATCATCTGTATATAGCCGTAATGATGTCGTTATAGAGATCTAAAATAAAATACAGAAAACATGTTTTTTTGTCTTTATTTTAATTTAAAATATTTTATGTAGAACACTATTGGGTAATATTTAAACTTAAAGTAATGATTTATAAATAAATTAAATTTAGATTTTAACTTCATAAAAGAATATTAAATGTATAGATCAAAACATAACATGGAAATGCGGCGAAATAGGTCCCAAAGTAGATATTTTGACGCATTTCAGGTGCACACAAAATCAATTTTTGTTCTCAAAAACTAAACATTTGCCCAATTCTTTTTCATGATTATAAAAATTCAAAATTTGAAAGACACAATTTGGCTCAATACAAAAAATCAAAATTAGAAAAATCTTTTATTCGACTGTAATTAAATCAATTTCAATAAAATTTCGACTACACGTTCACCATTAAAGACTTTAGGGGATTATGGCTTTATTTTAATATAACAGAGCATATAGATTTTAAAAATAAATATTTTTATAATTCTATATGCTCTGTTTGGCCATAACAATGCTCCAAACCCCGTAAAAATACCATGTCGCCTTAATAACAATGATTTAGCAATATCGAGTATAGAAGAGTATCGAGACGCTGTAGTTAGAGCATACCTACACTTACATGACTATGGTTGCCAGATCAAATAAAAATACAGGAAAGGCGGATAGATCTGTTACTTTAGCCGGGCATTTTCTCTCCAAAGTCGGAGCAGTTTTACGTATGAATAATTTTGTCATGGAAATTGTGCACTGCATAATGTTTTACAATTTACAATTTTATAATTTTAAAACATTTTTTTTTAAATCAACTATATTTTAGCCGTAGGTACCAATGTGTAAAAAGCTGAAATTGACCGGCTAAGTAGTAAAATCTGGCAACCCTATTAACATGACTAACATTATATTAGAACCAGATTAATACCAACACTGAGCAATCTACAACTATGAAAATATAATCTAATTATTTTCTAAGCGTTGTGTATGTAGATCAAAATCACCACTGTGCGGTTGCGAAAAAGGGACCGCGCTATTCGTCTAGTATAGCTAAATCTCTTTCTCGCACTCGAACACGATGCCAGGCCAGCCGTTATAATAAAAAGTCGTCGTGGGATACCCGGTTGGAACGAAGTTCCTTTCGCTGTATATTACGTATTAATACAGAGCTAAGTATGGTCTCAAGTTTCAAAAGTTTTGAACGCTTGTTCGTTAGTGACGATTTCTACGGCAACTCCTACCGCAAGCTGCGTTAAAAAACTCGTTCCAAAAACACGTCCAATCTGGAGATTGAGTTGTAATTGTACCCGACACCCGTATGCTTAATACGGGTGTCGGGTGCCCAACTCAAATGGAGTTGGGCAGGACACCTGGCAAGGAGCAGTTCTTATAGGTGGAGTAACAGCGTCCAAGGACTGAAATACGAGATGTCGGTCGTCCGGCGGCGAGATTGGCGGACGACATTGTTGCAATCGCAGGCAAAACCTGGATGAGGCTGGCACAGAAGCGTGGGGATTGGCACAAGAAAAGAGGGGCATATGCCCAGCAGTGGGTGAAGTTGGACTGTGGATGATGATGATGTACCCCACACGATATTATAGACGTTAAAGGAGTTGACAGGTAGCTTTAAATAGTGACCGACCGAAGGTTCGGTTTCGGTCAAAAATTGGCCGAAACTTCAGCCCAACCGAAACTGGCGTATGGCGTTCGTGAGGTGTCGGTTTTGATAGAATACGACTGACTTACAGATAGACAAACAGCGTAGACTCAGTAATGGGGACCCCTTTTCACGCTTTCTATATAAAACCCAAAAAAATACGTGTTTACTTATAAATAGGAGTCATTTAGGTTCTTAGCAGACATGCTGCTTTTAGTATCAGCGTTTAGGGATTTATTCGCTTTCTAGAAGATGATACAAGCTCTAAGGGCAACAGCAGATGCATCTTAGTGACTGAGCGTTCGGTCACAATAGCAAAATCAAAAGTTTCAGCGATTACTTTGACGCTACATCGCGTTGGCGACTCGTTCCGATTGAGTACGTTTTAAGAATTGCGTTCTCTAACGATGCTGAAATGTTTGCCGGAGAGATAATAGTATATGGAGCTTCCGAAAAGCGATTAAATCGCTGATTGCTAAAATTATGCGGTGCTATGAGTTAAATCGAGAATCTGAAAAATGACTAAATCGCAAAAGCTAACAGTAGCATATTTGCTAATGCCCTTGGAGCAAACCGATGGAGCATAGTTTTAAACATTGAGATAAATAAATCGGCGCAATCATGCGACATAGCCATAGAAACGGTGTCAGTAATAAAGAAATTCACAGCTATGATGAAACATTACTCCATTTGAAATAAGATTTGACATTCCATTCAACCGATTTTGACTTCTATTCCGTAGGCATAAGGATGGCATTAAAAGCAAAAAAGTGGTTACAATACCAACTGTTTACTGCAGCTGCCATTTGTCATGGCACCATCGCAATAGAAGTCAAAATCGGTTGAACGGATGGTTTATTTAAATGTCTAATCTTATTTCAAATGGAGTATAGGTAGAGTAAGGTCGCGTTATCGCGTTCCCACAGAAATGGCGTTTGATGGCAAAAGTTTTTGATTGCAATCTTATTGAAATTCATTCAAAATCCTTTTTTTTTTTTCATTTAAAAAAAAATCAATTTAAATTCGGAAGGTCTGCTATGAGTTTCACAATTATTATACAATCACAGCTTCATCACCCAACTCACACATCTTCATACAATCGCGATACGATAAGTACAGTCAGCCAAAATAGTAGTCTACCACACAGATAAATATTCATTGGCACGTCTTCCAACAATAAGGTCTATTTTCACTTGCAAAAATAATCTGACATATTACTAATGCTGTATTATAGTGACATCAAGCAGTAGACTGATAGTCAACTTTGCGATATTTTCATCTGCTAATCAATATTGTTAATATCGATAGACAACTTTCTTGGCTGACCGAGTCGATGTAAAGCTTATTCTCTGCTGGATATTTACTCGTGTAATTTAAGAATCAGAATCATCTTTAGATTCCTGTGCGTTGGCACTTTGACATTTGTCGATCTCAACATCAAAATCCAAGAATTTGTCTGGTTCGCAATGCCTGTTCTTGAAACGAAGAAAGTTGAGCGCTTGGTCCAGGGTGAGGTGGAAGCAATCCTGGCGACTCACGTTTAGAGAGGAGCTCTCGAGGTCGCTGTGCGTGGCTCTCGCGTATTTGAGGCTTCTAGCGTTGTGCTGCCCTTCTACGGTGACCTGGTGTTACAAAGGAAAGGTAGAATAGTGTGTAAATGTCGCAGATGGATTGTAGAGTTCGTGGTTTTACAAAACCGCTAGTTGTTTTACATAACTGCGCCGTATGTAAATGCGCTACATTTTACAATACTGCTAACCACCTTTAGACGTATTGCAGAATGGCTTGACCTGCAGTCACAAGTAAGTGTTTGGTGTGGCTTCTAATGCCGAATCGGTCGCAATAAATAAGCTAGGGGACCCTGACCCATTGGTTTAGGCACAGACTTATATTGGCTAGACGACGCAAGTGTATGTACTTCGCGTGTAAAAAGGGAGTAAAATTGACTTCCTTCAGCGCCGCTTCCATTCAGTCTGCGCTCGAACGTTCTTGATGCCGGACGTCAACCAAAAACTAAAAAATGCCAAATTATGCGGTATTGAGCTGTAGAAACTACACAAAAAAAGTGGGACCAGATAATGGAAACGTTTCCTTTCATCGATAAGTCATATTGTTATTAAATTATGTGTTTTTTATTGCAAAATCAATTATTTTGTGTTCATTGTGTTCTTACAATGAACACTATGTAACTGAGTGTGTATCAAATAATTCGTAATACATTGCCGTTTTTAGTTACAAGGCAGTATGACTTGTCTGTTAAAACACGCAATGAAAATTACAATGATCGATATTGTCACTTGTCGCTCAGCTTCGTGGTACAGTCGCTATTCTCATTTTTCTGTCAAATAAAGCAAATCGTGTTGTACACACAGTTTGTACAGTCAATCTCGATTCTAATCGATTTTGGAAACAGAGGAATGAGGAATGTTTGCGTTGGATTTTTTGTGACATGTAATTTTTTTTTTACTCCAATGTGCCAATTTAGTGATTTTGTTTAGAATATTATTAATTATATTTACAGATTTCCAAGTGATCCCAAAGTTAAATAAATATGGATTGAAGCGACGGGGCATGAAAATTGGTTCTCAACACAATATAGTCGAATTTGCTCTGTTCATTTTAATGAAGGCAGCTTTACGGAAACAAAAATTTCGACGCCTGACTACAATTGATGTATTGAAGGCGTTAACTAATGCTGGAGTTAGTAGATTGACTTTAGGCTCGAATTCACTGGCATCGTTCTCTAAAACCTAAAATTCTCTATGCTTCATAGAAATCAGTAGGTACTTAGATGTTGTCGATGTCGGAACTCTTATGCGTATTGTTTAAGGCGATTGATCCGATTTAAAAGTGTTCATCTAATCGAATCTGTTCCCGGTTTTTTGTTAGAAATTTAGGATTAAAGAATGGTGCCAGTGAATAGAACCCGCCGCAAGCTTTACATTTTATTTTACATTTGCTTTTTTTTCAGGAATTATTAAAAATATTTTAAATTTATTTTTTACTAATTTATTTACTTAGTTCTGGATCGGATTTTATTTCATAGTGACTTCTACTGGCTTTTCTTTTTGTAGATAAAATGTCTTCTACGGTTTTTTATTAACGTTGTAACTTTCCTACAGCAAAGTACATAATAAGACTACTTAGGTTCAAGCAACCAATAAGAACCAGTTATATAATGACATAATCGAAAATGACTAACATTTCAGTAAAAAAAAAAACAAATAATTTTAGATCTATCATTCCTCTGTCGATGAACTCGAATAATCGATTGCTAAATCGATATTATAAAATTATTATTTTTTACTCAAATAATCTTTACGTAACACTCCCTCTTCCCTTTCGGGATACCTAGGCACAACCGGAAGCAGTATGAAACAAGTAGGTATAAGATGCAAGCGGACGGAATGCTCGCACGCGACTTCTCGCTCCAAAGACGAGGCGAAACGCGGCGGGGCCTTTAAATCGTTTTGAATCGTTTACTCGCGGACGGGGAGTTCCCATCACTAAATCGCTCATGTGACGTCACAGTAGGTGGAAAAATAATGGCACGCTTGGTTTCTATTCAGACGATGAGACTTGCGTAATCTAGCCAATATAGGTCTGTGGGTTTAGGTTAGGTTAGAACTGTGACCAACCACTACTTCCAAGTTGGGCGCACTCTGAAAACTTTATATTACAATTTTATTGTCCAATCACCGTTTTCATATGAGTTAGGGTCATTTTCACTCGTATTAAGTACTAGTTTTATTATTCATTGCTGTTTCGGACGCCATTATTGTTGTCATGACACAGAGCCACAAGCGTCAAAATTTTGAACTAAAATCTAAAATGTGACCTTTCATTTCACATTGTTCTATATAACCTCTAATCGTTGGCCTACTGCATTGAAAAAAAAAACCATCCTGTGTGTTAAAGTTCAGTAATTATTTAAAACCGCTAAAGTCGTTCAGTTGTTTTACATAACGGCGATGTTTTGTAAAACAGCGGATTCTACAATCCATCTGCGACATCTATGAATAAGAACTTTTATGGAATATTATTAATTTATTATTCCACTATCAAAGCATTGTCAGTCAGGCATGATAATGCAGAAGGTAGGAAAAAGGCTTTCTATAAAACATTGTATGACACTTGTAGGATAATCGTTGCAAACCACGAGCACTGTGACCTTTATTTACATTGAGATAAGGTTAAAATTAAAATTGTAGACGCGCACTCGTAAAAAGCAACGACTACGGTTAATTTTTGGGGAAACGAGATCTACGAGAACTATTCTAAGGGAGATCTAGAAATGTGATAGGTATATGATATTTTCAACATACCTCATAAGTATAATGTTTTGCCTTGCGCTTGGGCCCAATATAGGCCACATACACGATGACTCCCCACGTGCGTATATCCACATCCACGCGTAAATGGAAGTACTCGTCCAGCGCCATGATGAGCCAAGTGTCGTGCTGCTCAGAGTTCACCTTCATTGAGAACTTGTGCTTCCGACCGATCTTCACGATCGGGAGGTGCTTGCACTGGAAAGATGATGTTTGGTAAGAATTTTTGTAACAAGGTGAAAACACACACTCATTTAGCACACACCGTATTTTGTAATACAGAAACATACAAGTTTCAGATCTTTATCTCTTTCTGTCACTTGGTTAGAGGTGTCATTCGCCAGAGCGAGAAGCTCGCTCGCAAGCACTGACCGAATCGAAATCGCTTTCGCACTCGAATATATTTCTTGCTTTAGTGAATTGCACTTCTGATAGACAGAAAGGGATAGATACTGGTAAATGCTGATCTGTACGTGTAAATTTGATTTCATCATTAATAAATCTTGTAGCGCTGTAGGTACGCACAGTACTACCCAACTGATAGCGCTTACCGAAGTACCTGCGCAGAAGATTAATTTTCAAAGCGCGGGAAATGCTAGTGACCGACGCACCGAACCTCAGAACAATAACAAAGCATAGAAGTAGTGTTAAAATAGCAACTGAACTCAATATATTTGTTTCATTTTGACTTATGGAGCCGCTATGATGTTAAAGAAGGACACGTATACAGAAGAAGTTTCGAAATTTTGTAGGTTGTCATTCATTTTATTCTGACTAGTGATGTACCCACTAAATTTCAACGTCGATAGAATTTACAATGACATTCTTTCTTACACTGCCAAGAATAATAACCGTAGGTACACACGGCTACACATCAAGCTATACATTTCCAGTTTACACTGACCGCTCATTGTAAGGAAATCCTATACAATGCGAGATCAGCTTATACTGGAAATGTATAGTTGATCTGTAGCCGTGCGTACCAAAAATTTTAAAGTAACTAAGCATACTTATGATACCAATACTTAATATATTCGTTCAAAATGAAACAATACTTTAAGTATGAACTAAATAGTTCGTCATCATCATCACCAAAGTCTTCCTTGGTTCCCGACAGCTCTTCATGTATTAAATCTGACCCGGCTAAACCCGAATGTATTTAGTTGCCATAATAACTGATGAGTTTATTGAAAAGAAGTGGGAGACATTCGGTTTTGCAAATGTTTTTAGCAACTTACTTTCTCATATTTATTTGAATTTTAGATTACATCATAGACTACTCAACAAAGTCTAGGGAAAAAGGGTATTCAAAGTACCTAATAATTTTTATTTTAATACTTTTTATGTAACATATATTATTGTAAATCAGTAGAAGCGTAATTTAATAGAGATTTGAATTATTTGATTAAATAAAATGGTTGTTAGTGAAAAAATAAAATTTATTATGAAAATTTAAAATGGTACCAAAGCGACAAAAACTTTTCGTACATAAAAAAATAAATAACGACCAGATAATATTTTAAATAAAAGATAATATTTTAAATAAAAAAATAAAATGCCTAGCCACTTTAATAATCTGTTAGTCGAATTCCAGCCCACACCATAATCATTCCGCCCTGGTACGGATGAACTTCCTGAGGATTCTGGAGTCGGCTCTGGCGACCAGGAACTCGCCAAAAGCGCAGTCTTCTTGAATCGGGATGGAATCCAATTATTTCTGAATTTGTTATTGTCATCTGTGTCAAGGATTCCTAAAACAAACAGTTCTCAATAAAATTTATGTAAGATTTTTTATCAACATTTTTATTTAGGTAAATAGTTTTATTTGTATGTCTTACCTGACTGATGTGAGATGATTTCACGAGATGTCAAGATCAGTGGCGATTCATTAATTTGTACCGATGTACTAGGTCCTGTTTCAACTTCCATTGCTACGGGATCCTACAATTACGTATTTTGTATTAAAAATAAATAAATAAATTTGCACTCGATTATATTTCCGACTGGGATAATTAGAAGAATGATATCGCATCAATGATATTTTTAATATAATATCATTGTAACGCATATATCAAGTGAACATATTTCTGAATGTTATACCTGTCTTCATGTTAGATTACTGTTGATGGTGAGCGGTTTTTTTAATTTGCAGTATTGCGCTATGTCCTTCTTCGCAGACTTCCATAAGTATTTCCTGTAATGTAATAAATCAAGTTTTAATTTGAACGGGATACTATTTATTGCCAATAAAATACCTTAATTATATCATAATATATCAAGACCATTTCATCTGTTCTATCCATAACAAATAATGTAGGAACAGCATGTACTCTAAGTGACGACTTAAAGAACATGCTACATCCATTTCATAGGTTCGTTACCAAATGAATACAAAGTAAAATGTTTGGAGCATATTATGTGGCTGTGCTGTTTGGAGTCCAATTTCGTCTACCAATACAATTTATCCATTTTTTTTTCACATCGTCTAGGAAATCTGTAAAAGAAAAGTATCGACAACATTATTTACGTCACTATGGCTGATCAAGATAACCCCAAAACAATTTCCGAATATTCGCTAATAACTTCTATTGGAATAAATATTACGACTGGTTTCAGCTATATAGTGACACAGCAATATTTGTTATGTATTTATATTCGTTTATCAGATCTTAGGCAACAAGAAATTGAGCAAAAACTTACCGATGGAAGGTCAATATTTGTTGTTCATTTTATTTTCGCTATGAATGGGACTTGCAGCCCCCAACCACACAAGAAATTGCTCCACAGCGTCCACACACTCACTATTTGTAGTTAAACAAAGAATTCATGCAATCTAACAGTAGAAATATTATTAAAACATCGCAAAACCATGGAATATTACGACAGACACGTAAACAATGAACACGCGAATAAGTCAGCTAGTTCAATGAACGAACTGTCAGACATTGAAACAAAGTACTATCAAATTTGGCCGCGTCATACTATAACTTTTTTAACCAAATGACAATTGATCTTGTGACCATGCCAAGAAAGTAAAACAAAGATTAAAACATTTATCTCTTTCCCACATCCTTTATCGTACCTAATAATAGAACGGGAATAAAGGTAGTTACAGAATTCTGCTTTTAGCCTTCCTTCTATGCTTTGTTATTGTTCTGAGCACCGAACTTCTTTTTCCTGTACTGCTATTGGCTAGCAGCTGCCGCCATGTTAGCGCGCGCCGAGTGACATGTTAGTCAGCCGCCATACTTGCGAGTGAAACGGAACTAAAAGCTGCAGTGTATTATGAACCTTATAGTGGTGATCTAAGGTTGATTCTAAGTTTTAAGCATTCTCGTCAATCTTCGGGGCCATACTTTCTTTTCTGTGCGAACGAAGATTCACGACGCGCCTTATTAGTTGGGTACCACTTGTATCGGGGGGTTTATCCCTGTTACCTGGAAGTGATGCGCGAGCTCATGATGCGCCAGCGGTGGGTGCCGGGCGCAAGGCGGCGCGGGGCAGTGGTAGCGGCGCGCGCCGCAGGAGGCCTCGTGCGGCGCGCGCCTGCGCAGCTGCACCTCGCGCCCGCAGCCGTGCCGGCACGGGTAGCGCAGCATCTCCGCCACCTGCGAACACAGAAACTGCTACTCATGTGCTTCTCATCCCACCACGCGTGCTACTTATCATAAACATTGACTACTCGACTTTGGCCGAGCTTCGACCTGCATAATGCTAAAGAGCTCAAATTCGCAGGATAAAATACGTTTAGCAGACTTATAAAACACTCTTGGCCTTAACCCGTCGCACGCCAATTAGCAGACACAATACATTTTTTATTGTTATCTGCACACCTGGGTGTGAATCGCCGTTTAAAGAGTTAATATAAAATAAGGTTTATCTTTAGACCCAGGTTGAAAGCATCTAATCATTTTTGAATTTCGACCTTTAATTCGACAGTTTTAAAGTTCTAATTACAAAAACTGACGTTAGACACTAGTCTACGTTGTTAATTTTGTATTATGAACTTTACGACTATCAGAATTAAGTTTAAAATACAATAACTGGCTCTAAGGTTTGGGCTTGGATTAAAGTTAGAACTCGTTTTGTAATGAGACGGATTAAGTTTAATTTGCCTAGCTTTTATACTTTGGATTTTATTAATACCTAAAATACATAGATTTCGTCACTGACTCGCTCACTCACTCATCCAAACCTCTCGGGCACTTCCCGAAGTCCTAGAAAGCTGAAATTTGGTATGCAGGCTAAGATTTGCAAACAAACAACAAAAATATTAAGAAATCTGTAACATTCACCGTCCTAACCCCTTTAGGGGGGAGGGGTGCAGGCCTGTAATATCTATATAAATAAAATCAATTGCCAAATGTATGTACGCGCATCACTTCAGAACGCAAGCACCTATTTGGCTAATTATTTTTTTGTTGTGTTTGTAATTGTCAGGACAAGATTTGTATGAAAGAAAAAGTTGCCGGGATAATTGAAAAATTCAGGAAAACTGAAAGTCCATTTTCTATGGGAATTTTGTATGAATTATTGTTGGACATGAAAACGTTTGTCGGGTCAGCTAGTATAAAATAAAACCTCTAGGGTACTTCTCGAAGTCCTAGAAGGGTGAAATTTGGTGTGCAGGCTAGGCGAAGATATAAAGACTTAACTGTACCTAAACACTATCCGTCTTATTACAAAATAAGGTTCATCTTCAAACCCAGGTTTAAACCATGGACCCTTTTTTGAATTGTGAACTTTATTCCGACACATTAAGATGTTAGTTTTACAAAACTGACAACTTAGTACTGGACTAAGTTGTCAGTTTTGTATAAATAACTGTATCTCTATCACAGCTAGGTTCTTATTACAAAAACTGGCTCGATGGTTTAAACCATAACAGAAGAAAAACCTCGTTTTGTAATAAGTCCGATTAGAACCACTTGAAAAAAATACATACCCCTTCCATAGCCCTATTGCGCACTGATGAGAACGTAGTACGGCACACAGGGCATGATGCGAGACGCGTGCGGCAGCGACTGCACACCAGGTGGCCGCGTCGGCACTGTGAGATGGGCGGCTCCATCCATTCGAGGCACACCGGGCACTCCAGCAGACGTAGGAGACTCTGCGAGAAACGCACAAGTGTATATAGAAAACTTTATAGAGATGATGATAATTTTAGAGAGATCGCATTCACGATCAAATTTGAATGACGTAAAACCATTAGTAGGTAAGACATTGCAATGTAACTCTATCTCAGTTTAATAAAACTCTCGGCAATAATTCTAATTTATAACTTACCTTACCGAGATAAGAGCTACATTCCTATGACTTACTAATGGTTTTACGTCGATGGTGAATGTCGTACTTAATAGAGAATATGCAAGTAGTTTTATTTCAAAACCAAAAGCTATTAAAAATCAAGTTGAACTGGTTGTTGCTAAAAAAAAATAGGCATTAAATGAATGAATAGATTACTTTAATTTTAATTAATAATAGAATACATTATTTTGTTGACGTATGTACAGATGGTCAGTCACCCATCCACGGACCGAACGCGGCAAGCGTAGCTTAACCTGGTTGATCTACCCGTGCGTTATTAAATAAAAAACATTTTGTTTGTATTATTTTCACAAATTCAAGCCTAACTAAGATTATGAATGGATATGGTTACAAGTACAAAATAAGACACTCACTTGATTGAACTCTTGCACAGAATATGGCTCTGCATTTACATCAGTTGCTGAAATAAAGAGGGAAATATTTACGTAATGGTATGATTTATAGAATTTCTTGACATTCATGCTGCATGCATGATATTAGATAAACTATTTTACCCGAGCGATAATACAATAATTATAATATATTAACGTAATCGCACTTACTTATATAATATATTATATTATATTATACAGGTAGGTACGAGTGACAGGACGGCGCACTAGCAAGCCGAACGTTATTCAACTCGTGCAATATTTACGGTCGGTATTTTTCGTTTCTACGTAGTGTTACTAGATTCAAATGATAACTTACTTTCCCTTTTCCTCTTAACGCCATGGAAGGGAGATTGTTGTTGCGAAGTCTCGACATTCTCATCAGAATTTGTAGCCCCCTGTGCAGAAAGCTGTGCTGGTTAATATGGATATACATATGGGTCTTACAAATAAAACACGGAATAAAGTTATATCAGGAATAACAAAGGAATAACCAGACATTTTCATAGGTTTAAACTTGGAATAACTTTATTCTGAGTTTATTAGTAAGACGATTAAAGTTTATTCACGATTCCGGGGCAAAGTGCGCCAAAAACAAAATGCATTCGGATCAAGACATTATTTTTTATTAATAGAACTAGCCATTCTAAAATTCAACTTTATTTATATAAAGGTAAAGTTGATATTTGTTTGAGTGGAAATAACGTGTATTGGAAACAAGGATTTAAATAGACTATAGCTAATTTGGCTCTTGTAGCGAAAAAAAAAAACGCATTGAGCGCTATTTTCGTGGCCCAGGCAAAGTGCTTCAGAATACTGAGGACCTGGAAACCCTGACATTTGGGGATAACAGTACAATTATGTTTCCTTTTCCTTTCGTCGAGAAAATGAGACTTTAAAATACGTAGGTACATTTCGATTTGTGAAAGTGCTCGCTACATGTGCGTAGCGAGCACGCCACGAGTGCGCAACGTTTTCGCCGCGTTTGCGTAACGAGAGCATGAAAAAAAGAGACACAAGCGACTGTACAATATTATGAAAACGCAGCGAACACGTTGCGCACTCATGGCGTCTTGCTACGCATACGCAGCGGACACGTTCTCAAATCGCTTCGCTGGAAACACTCTAGCAAATAGTCTAGTGTGATAAAGCCTTTAGTGAAGCGAAGTGCAGCGCGGTTTTCCCTGCCAAACTAATATCAACATAACCTCAACCTCAACCTCATATCAACCTTTTAAATCAATTCGAAAAAATATAACCTTAAACGCGTACTTGCACCCGCTTTGACGCTCTCTCGGTCTAATGGAAATTTATTTATTTGCAATTTTATTTCAACTTTCCTAAGGTTGATATTTGTTTACTAGTGAAATCCGTGCTTATCTGCGCTTTGATATATCTGCGTCCAGCGAACCAGCAAGTCAGGACACGGGCTAACTTAACATTAGCTTCGCATTAAATGGGACCTCGCCTAGATTATAAACCCTTGAAGCCTTGTAGACCTATAAATGTAAAAAGTTTGCAAGTGATATAGCTAGAAGCCGGCAAAGCACTAATCTTCAATACACAATCTATACCAATATTATAAAGAGGAAAGATTTGTTTGTTTGTTTGTACCGAATATGCTCCGAAACTACTGGACCGATTTAAACCATTTTTTCACCAATAGAAAGCTAAATTATCAGGAAGTAACATAGGCTATAATTTATTTTCAAAAAATTTAGAGATCCTTAAGAAAATTGCAATAATGTAACCCAAAGTAGCAAAATTTTGCCTATAAAATTCATTATTTGGCGTGCGCTGAGAAAACTATTGATGATACATGAAAAGTATGTACTACATGATTAAAGTACTAATTATTACCTTTAAAAAAGTCCGCGAGGCAATATATCTAACTATCATAGTTAAGTCATAATAGCAGCATTTGTGTTCTAAAATTTAATCAGATTGCCGTTAGAAACAAAAGTTGGTTACAATCGTAACGTAGTATTAATTCTTATTCAAATAAATAGTTTTATCATCAAGGGTATTTATGTAGCAGTAAAATGCTTTTTAATTCATTCGAATCGGACAGTTAATTTCGAGTATAAAAATGCCATACGTGTTCCGTTCGACGTCGCGCCGCGATTAACTCAGTATTTATAAACGTGAGAGCAAAAATTAAGAATAACGTGGGTTTTTCGAAAATCTACCCTTAAGGGGGTGAAAAGAGGTAGTAAATTTTTTAGGGGAGGATTTTACTGCGGAGCTTGAGTAACTTGAAAGAGGGGGAGAGGGCGGGGGGCTGGTGAGGAGAGAAAGGGGAGGGGGATAGGGGCAGGGGTTGATGAGGAGAGGAAGGGTGGTAAGGGATGAGGGGGAGGGAAGGGGTTGGTGAGTGGAGGAGGGTGAAAGGGAGGGGACGGGGTGGTGAGAGAGAGGGGGAAGTGGAAGTGGTGAAGGGGGTGTGAGAGTGGGTGAGAGGGGCAGGGAGAAGTTAGCAGGGATACGGTGAACGAACGTGCTAATCTCTGGAACTAACAGATTTTTTTATGCATTTTATAGCCCAAATCTTAGGACCTTTACGTGCCGAGCTAAAACAAAAAAGGCAGAAATAACGCTAAGTGAAAACCAAATAATAGCGCGGGCAGGCAATGCGATGCGACGGGGTGGGTCGGGGGAATAAGAAACTTCACGCGGACGAAGTCGCGGGCAGCAGCTAGTCTTAGATATTTTACATGTATTGCCACTTTACCAAATATCAATGTAGAAGGTTGTAATTGTAAGATAGTCAATGATACTGCTGCGTTTAAGGTAGAATAAAGGTATATTTAACGGACCAAAGGTTATAATATAAAGGAGCGAGGGAGCACACGCTATGACCGCTAATCGTATACTAATAGCTCAATTAATATGAATTAATAAAGTTACGTAAAAATGCTTAGTCGTTGGTAGTGTATGGTTTCACCGTACAATCAACTTTAGCCTTTTGTTGTCTAAGTTGATTTTTGATTGAACGATTATAATAAAATTGTCAACAAACGGTCACAATGGAATTAGAACTTTGTCATGTAGAACATTGAGTTTGTGTTTCCAAAACTTGATAATTATCAGAGATCCTGAACTCAAATAAACAGAGAAAGATAAATAATAAGTTTTTAATAGAACATGTATTACGGCATCTTGTCTTGCTGAATCAGGCGTTAGTAAATTGTTAGTAGGCTGGCCCTTAGCGTTGTAAGCGTGGTAATGTTATGATCCTCTCTAGACCTTCTATTGTATCAGTCAATGGAGTCCTTCATTGACTGATACAATGGAAGGTCTTGCTTTTTTGACGTTTGGGAGTTTGGTTTTATCTACTTAATCATCGCCATCATCTGCCTAGCCTTTTCCCAACTGTGTTTCACTTGGAGCTTCCAGTCTAACCGGAAGCAGCTGAATACCAATGTTTTATCTACTTCATACAAATCTTAAATCCATTCACTGACTGGCTAGTCTATTTTACACAAGAGTTCCCTATGTAACGAAGGTGACCACTAAAGAAGGATATTTGAAAATTCATTCATCCCAACCCCCGAAGGGTTTAGTAGAGGATGAAAGTTCGTATGGAATTGTTTCATTTTGTCAATGGGTAATCCCATTATGTAGGCTATGATTTTTCAGGTGGCAAAAATTGACTATTAGCAACAACCATCTTCCAAAGGATTAAAAATATAGATGTCAGAAATTGTACCAAGCATGAATAATTTTGGCAATCAAACTTCGCTTGTAAACATTCATTAAGAAAGGATATACGTACGGCATTGCCTTCATTGATGACATTTTGCTCTGTAGCGTCGGTCTCGACATCCGCGGCGGGAGCGATGTCGGGTTCGTCTGGAGCGTCAACTTCCATTACCTCTTCCTCCAGAGATATAGCGCCGGCTGACGCGTGTGTTGACGCTAAAAGATATTGAAGCTATAGAAAATGTAATTTACGAGCGCACGTCATGTGACTCTTATATCATCATTATCTGCCTAGCCTTTTCCCAGCGATGTTGGGGCCGGCTTCTAGTCTAATTGGATGCAGCTGAATACCAGTATTTTACATGGAGCGATTGCCTATCTAACCTCTACAAACAGTAACTGGGTAATACGATACCCCTTGGTAAGACTGGTTGTCAGAGTTTCGGGCTTCTGACGACCCGTAACGACTGTCAAAGATCCATGAATATCAGCCGGGCCCAACGGCTTAACGTGCTTTCCGGGGCACGGCTGGGTCTTGGTATGCAAAGATGGTCACCCATACACGGACCAACCCCGGTAAGCGTAGCTTAATCTGATTGATCGACCCGTGCGGCTGTTAAGATTGACGCGCCTTCGTAAAATGCATCATCTTATAATATGAAACCATTATCAACAAAGAGGGAGTGCTAAAAAGATGGACACTGCAGTCCTCTTTAAAAAAAAAAAAAAATTCAAAGAGCGATAAAGACTAGCAGAGCGGGAACTAAAAAAATGGAATAGTATTTTGTCCTTTTTTAAAGCCCTCTGTGTGAGAAAGACTAGCAGTGTTAAAAAGTTGGACAAAGCAATTTTACTTTACTTTAAAAAAATATCCACTGTATGAGAATGACTAGCCTAAACAAGGTGTAACTTAAGTAACGCACAACCTCTTAAGGGGTCATTGTACTCATTATGAAGAACTTTTACTATGGGAACAAACCTGAAATCGCGAAAATAAATCAGCTGTTCCCTACATTAGAGTTATGCGGATATCGCCGTCGAGGGAGGCCACGGCGAAGGTGATTTGTCGATCTGATAAGGTTTGCAAGGACAACATGGCCAGAGATCGCACAAGAGAGGGAGGTTTGGAAGGAAAAAGGGGACGCCTTTGCCCAGCAGTGGAATACGAACATAAATGTAAGGAACGGCTGATTTTTTTGTTCGCTATTTCGGGTTTGGTCCCATAGTAAAAGTTGTTCATAATGATGAGTGCAATGACCCCTTAAGAGGTTGTGCGTTACTCAAGTTACACCTCTTTTTTTTATCATAGTTACTTTGGTCAGGCAGCTTTATACTACATTAAGGAGTTCTACTTTATAAAGTTCCCTGTATAAAGATTAGGCCTGCTTGCACCACAAATCAGTAAATGCATTTAACGCTAAACGTATTTGAAACCTTATTCGTTCTCTGGCATTTTCAAACGATTGACAGAAACAGAACGATATTTAAAATTCGTTTAGCGCTAAATGCATTTAGTGATTTAAAGTGCAAGTGGCCCGAAATTCACAATAACCACAAATTAATACAGATGGGACAGTCCGTAAAATCATTTAAATAAAAAACGACTCTTGCTACGACACAATAAAGTGCAACGCAGGTCGCACAACCCTTATTACCTACAGTTATATTCATCTATAAGTTCATCTACAGACCTTCTTAAAGGAGGACTTTTGGCCGAAAGGTGTCATATTTCGACGTTTCCGAGGACGGTTACGCGACACCACGCAGCGGAACACGACGCCGACGTTACGTGTATAGTTATAGTTTTAATTAGATTTATTATGTATTAGTTTACTATTGTTTAATATAATTTTATCTATGGGCCTAGTTGCCTGATAATAAAATGATTTGATTTGATTTGATAAGTTGCCTCTCTTTCTATCGCGTAACTCTTATACCTTCTGACTCGTTAGGGTTGTCTTCTTTTACGACGCGGCGCATGAGTGAGTAGTAATAGTAATAGTTCTTTATTTCTCCTCACAATGACAAGCTTATTCCAGGTTTCACATATTATTTGTTGTTATTAGCATTGTGAGGCTGGTGTCTGAAGTAGGCATAAAAAACCTGTATTACAAATCACCAGGTCCCCACCCCACGGAAGAACAGGAAGTTTTATTTACCAAATATCGAACTAACGTGCGAGTCGGCCGGCGTGCGGCAGCCCACACTAAATTGACCCAGTGAGATGAGCCTGCCAAGTACTTGTAGCTTCATAACTAAACTGCGGAGTGTCCCATCTGTATTAATCTGTGGTATAACTAACTTTCATTATTCTCTTCCTCAGCATTGTTGTCATCTGTCCGCTCAGCAGCTGGTGCTGCATCGGGCACCGCCTCAACATCTATAACATATCGTCCATGTTACAAGTTCTATAGTATAATCTTTCCAACCATTTATAGTGATTTTTTTTATTTTGTTTTATGTATAGTTTCATTTTTTTTTTTAGCGTTCATGAAGTATTGCATTTTTTCTTCTACGGGTGCCTGTCAATAAATACGAAGCTTGATAGGGTCCATGAAGTATTGCATTTTTTCGTCTATGGTTGCCTGTCAATAAATAAGGAACTTCATATCGACGTCGGGTGTGGGAGCCGGGCCCGGCACGTGCGGTAGCGACCGCTGGACGGCGGTATGTTTATGTTATGCTTACCGTCGTCAGACTGGTCCACGTTGACGTAGTGGCGCTGGTCCGGTAGCGGCGGGCTGGTATGGACGTCGGCTGTGGGAGCCGGGCGCGGCACGGTGCGGTAGCGACCGCTGGACGACGACTGCGGGTCCGGCACCGGTAGGACGTCGGGCGGGTTGGCTGAGGGTGATCAGAGAAAATAAATACAACACTCTTACTTTTATTTAAACATGCAAAAATTAAGTTTAGGACGAATGACCCTCTTTTAAGTATACATGATTCAAATTAGTTGCTACGTCCGAATACCTTGCTGCCAATTTATGCAGCTCGAGGGCAACAAAAAGGTTAAAGTTCCTAATAATTTAACTGCTACATGTAGCATGACCTACCTAAGTACCTATGTAGTATTATTTGTTTGGGGTCACTCATTGGTCAGTTCAAATTATTTTCTGTTGTATTATTTGAATTCAAATCATATTGGACTGCTTTTTTGGTTGGTTTGTTAAGAAAATCAAAGAACAACAAAAACCCTACAAAATAAATGGGTAATTCTTATTTCCTTTGAAAGTACGACGTCACCTCTCTTTTATGCTCAATTTATGCTATCTTACAATATTTTTTGATGCGCAACGGCAGTCCATAGTAAAATGGGATTTTCTTTATGTTCGCATAACTCGTCAAAATGTAGGGAACAGCAGATTTTTTTTTCGCGATTTCTTGTTTAGTTCCATAGTAAAAGTTGTTTGTTATTATGAGTACAACACTAATTACCAGTCACCCTATAACATTAGCAACAAATCGTACTATCGCATTAGGTAGCGAAACGTGTAATGATAGTTATAATTTTTTTTTTTTTTTTTTTGAGGGTGGGAAATCATCAAATAACTTCTCCCGCTCTGGGTGGAGCGGGAGGGCGTGTCAGACTTTTACTGACTAAAACCCACCCGTGTTCCTTCAGTTGCCTATGCCAGGGCCGCGGTAACCCCTTCAGACAACCCGCGACCCCAGCGGCATGATAGTTATAATAAGGGAGATAAATAAACGTAAATAGAACAACATGAAGTTCAAAACATTTTTCTTATTCTTTCACTTACCATTCCTAGTGTATCCGGGCAGGGCGCTGCGGCCTGGCTGCGACCGGCTGCAACAGTTGTTGTAAGTCCTGGACCTGGAAGCCGCGGCCGGCAACGACGGCGTGAACAGCGGGCTTCGAGAGGAACCAGCACTGCCTGCGAAACCTGATGATGGTTTAGATTAGCGGTTAAATTACATTGTGCTAATGCATGCAACGGTTCATGCGTGAAAAACAGTAAAAAAACGTTGGAACTTTAACCCGTAACGACTGTCAAAGATCCACGAAAGACAGCCGGGACCAACGGCTTAACGTGCTTTCCGAGGCACGGAGGAGTCTCGGTATGTAAAGATGGTCACCCATCCGCGGACCATCCCCGGTAAGCGTAGCTTAACCTGATGGATCGATCCGTACGGCTGTTATTACTTAGCCACGAGCTCCTCATCGCGTTGTTTTTATTTAAGTATAATACTAATTAGATGACTTCTTATTTACGCCAAAGTTATCAAAATACGTCAGTGTCAGTATTTTTGCACGTTTTTAGAGATTTTTTTTTAACAATCATCTGCAAATTTTATACTCAATCCAAGTTTTTCACTGACTGATGAAACTTCAAGTTTTCTATAACAATCCCATCATGTTTTCCTAAAACATCATTCTGTCTCTGTCATCTTTAAACGATACGACAGAAATAGAACGATGTTTTAAATTTTTTTGTGTTACGGGCAAGGGGCCAAAGTGACAATAGCGCAGACTCAAACTAAGGTTACTAACGGCGCGAGGAGGTTGGTTGCATGTGTGCGCCTTGTTTGCACTGCGTCAAGCTGTTTAGGTTGCGAGTCAGTTTCTTGAACGCCAGGATGCGCTGTATGTCAGCCGAGGACGTGTTCGGCCGCTCGCTGCGACGCGTCTCGCGTATGTCTGACATGCGCGCTTGTATCGCTGGCCGCGTCACGTACGTTAGAGGCACGTCGCATAATCTGGACCTGTGTGGAAAAATGATTTTATTTCTGTACTTACGTAGGTTTATACAAACACTTTTACACGTCTGCTTCGTTGGTCTAAAAAAAACAACCGACTTCCAAAAAAAAACACTGCAAACTCAAAAATAACTTTATTTCGGAAGTCGGTGGCAAAAAAGTAAAATATAGATCCAAAGACACCGACTTCCAAATTAAAGTTATTTTTCACTTTGCAGTGTTTTTTTTTTGGAAGTCAGTTGTTTTTTTTGGAAAAAAGGTTTTTAAAGTCCAAACATAATATATAGTTGTCAGATCATGTGAGGACATGTAGATTAGTCTTCTAGATAATCTGGTTCTTCTGCTGTCAGACTTTGCAAGTATTGAGGGAATTAACATTGAGTGCAAAAAAGATACTAAGGCCACTAAGGGTCCCTTCACATTTGTCGTAGACGCTGCAATAGCGTCACGGAGACAAGATTCAAACTTACGTTACGTTATCGCACCGGGTACCGTTTAATGCACGCCTACGCTAGATGAGAAGGGTGCTTGGTTTCAATAATAAGATGCTTCGCATCAAGCATTATTAAGACCAAACCTGAAATCGCGAAAAAAAAATCAGCTGCACCATACATTCATGTTTGCCTAACTCGTCACAATGTAGGGAGCAGCTGATTTTTTTTTCGCGATTTCAGATTTGGTCCCATATTAAAAGTTGTTTGTTATCATGAGTACAATCATGTGTTTAAGTATCGGTCACTAATTACCAGTCACCCGATATAAAAATCAATTGCTGTTAGTTTGTCTCGCTAAAACTCGGGAACGGCGGGGCCGATTTAGCTGACTTTGGTTATGAACAGTGTTTGTCGTAGTCCAGGGATGGTTTAAACGGTGAGAAAAATTGGAAAAGTTGTCGGGAAAATTGTAAAATTCGGGAAAACTGAAAGTGGATTTTCGATGGGAATTTTGAATTATTGAAATTAGGACAGGACGTCTGTCGGGTCAGCTAGTAATATATATAATTCTTCTATACGTGTGTTTGTCACCTAACTCCTCTTAAACAGCTGGACCGATTTAAATGAAATGTTGTGTGTATATTTAACTGGGTTCCTTGATGGTTTGAAAACACAATTGGACCCGGTAGATGGCGCTGAAGTCGGGTTCTAGGATCGTTCAGACAGGACAACCTCTGTCGGGTCCGGCAGTTATTTAATCATAAAAACAAAAGTGGTAATTACCGTGTGACTCCAACGTTTGATGGTCTTGGAGTGTTATTGATGATAGACCAGAACAGAGCTCTGTCCATCTTAGCCTGTTGCCTGCGCACGGTGGCGGGCGAAGTAGGCTGCGATTGTTGCGCTCCTAGTAATAGTAAACAAAAATATCACAAGTATGAATAATTATACTACTACAAGATTTATATGTGAAGAAAGAGGTGTCTAACAACTAAATTATAGAAATGTATTTATTTATCAAACGACTTCCATAATATATAAAATAAAATGAGGAGGTTATGCATTCGACGAGGTTTTTTTTTATATGTAGACATGCACAATATGAAAAATGTTAAAGCCATCAACCAATCATTGTTCCGTTGCGAAAAAGGGTGAGCATTATTCGTCGACTCGTTCTGTTCGTATAGCTGCGTTCTTTTTACTGTACAATGATGACTTCAACACTTCCCTATACGGCACCAGAACTATAAGCCTCGTATCCGATCTACCTACTAAATAAAAGCTTGTCATAAGTTAGCAGCTAAATACCCACCCCCACCAACCGGACGCAGAGGCTGGCTTCCACTCCGTTCACCCCACCACGAATCATCTACAGACGTTCAATCAAACAAAAATGATGAATACAATCCATCAATTCATAAAGCATTCTACGATTACAGTAAAGGCGTTTCGTAGCATTACAAATGAATCCTTCTAAAACAGAGTGAGCCTTAAAATAAAACTGGTGACCAACAATAAATGGACGAAAGGGCAAAAAACAAAAATTACTTTCAGTTTCTGTAAGAAATGCCGGCGAATGATCGAGACTGATGTAAGGAGATACGTGTCATATGACACTATCATCGCCCTCAACACACTGAGCAATAGTATGATTTGAAATGCATAAATGATGACTTTATACAACGTGCATTAATTAAAGACATTTTTTATGATTACTGAACACTAGCCTTACCTGGTAAGGCTAGTGTTCAGTAATCATAAAAAATATAATAAGATAAAATAATTAATAAATTGAAAAAAAAATTTTTTCAAACAAAATAAATCATAAAATAATAACCAAAATTAGGACCACGCTATGCAAACAACTCATTCATGAAGCTATTGCTATTGTTCTATGTCAGCTGGTAAGGTCTTTGACTATGACCCTTTTTTTTGTTCATCGTTTGTCTATGTTCTGAACTTCTGACCCAGCTGTGAGTAGCTTCATGAATTTGTGTGTTTTTGTGTGTGTGTGTGTACCACAACTAAAAAGTAAAAAATAAAAACTTTTTTACAAAAAATAACAACCGACTTCCAAAAAAAACACTACTAAAGTGAAAAATAACTTTATTTTTTTAAGTTGGTGGCAAAAACGAAATTACAAAACCAAAGTCACCAACTTTTTTTTGGAAATTGGTTGTTATTTTTTGTAAAAAAAGTTTTTACTGTCAGGAACTTTCCCTTCAACTGTCAAGTTACTGAATATGATTTAAATTCTACTAAGTACTTATAACCTACCACAGTGGATATGTAGAATTAATAAAAACTTATGAATCACAAGAACTTATTAATCATAATCATAAGTGTTCATTATAAAAATTAATTTGTGGTTGACAGTGGCTGAGTGGCATATAATAATGTTTCTGTGTTTTTATAAAATACTTTTAAACTTTACAGTTATATGCCATATAGTCCGGTCAAAATAGACATTTCAACTAACAAAAATTCCGACAGAGCTAAATTTTGGTGGAGACCTTGGGTACACCATTAGAAATAAATTGTCAAAAGTCCCCATCCCCATCCCCACCCCATCCCCATGTGTGCTAAAAAAGTTATTGGGGGTCAAATGTCAAAATTTGAGGATTTTTGGATTTTTCTCGTAAACGGTAAGTTATATCAAAAAAATATGTGAGACAAAATCGAAGATCATAAAATTGTCTTCAAAAATTGTCTGTATACAGACGACACTGATCTCCTTTTCTCCGCCGATACCTTGGGATGAGGTATTCAGTGCTGCCCAAAAGGGATTTAATGTGGTGAAGAAATGGCTCAGGGTGAATATCTTAACCCTAAATGTTGAAAAAACTATATACTTGACATTTAGTGCTCGCTGTCTCGGTGATGCTATTAATAATCATCACGTCATATCTCATGAATGTTTGTCTGGCGGGGACTGCTCATCCAGATCTCTAGAACGCGTCAACAACATCAGGTACCTGGGTATCATAATTGATAGCAACCTTAGTTTCAGGGAACACATTAAACAGTTAAGTGCTCGCGTACGGAAACTAATCTATGTTTTTAGAAATCTCAGATATGCAGCCGACGCCAAATTACTGAAGCAAGTCTATTTTGCGCTTTGCCAGTCGATAATTATGTACTGCATCTCGTCTTGGGGAGGCGCTCCGAAAACTATCCTGAAAAAAGTAGAAATAGCTCAACGAGCTATCTTAAAAACTATCACTTTTCGGCCCATTCTATATCCTACAACGGAGCTATATCAATCTTGCAAAGTTCTCACAGTTCGACAACTTTTTATGTTTAGTATAGTGATGAAGCAACATGGTGATCTCATATACGATCCAAACACTCTACACAAACGTAGAAAACATGCAGTATGAAAACGTACATGTTTTCCCAAAACATCATTTATTAAGAGATTCTTCATTTTCTTTGGTTCTTACCTATACGACAAAATCAACAAAATGATTAGTATATATCCACTTAATAAGACAACTGTAAAAAGAAAATACAGGACTACCTACTAAAACTTTCTTATGATGAAACAGAAGCGATTTTGAATATTTACAAATAGCCAACCTATGAAGATACTACTTTACTCACTCATGTTGAACAATCATCTCATTCACATCACACACATAAATCACTCACACGCGCGTACACACTTCACACAAACATACACACATATATACTGACGCACTCACTCACACGCGCGTACACACACACTCACTCACACCACAATTACAGTTTTTCTTATACATTATGCATACTTTCCACTTACATTCTTAAATGGCAATTTTATAATGTTTACCACTTTAAACATGGCTACTAAATGTTCACAACTTAATTATGGGGATCAAATGTAATCCGAGATACAGGTTTACCACCTAGTTCGGATGCAGATAGTCCTAAACTTTGTATATTACAAACCAAGCCATTATTCAGCTTATATTGTCATTACTCAATTTTGTAATAAGTGTTCTTATTTTGGTGAAATAAAAAAAATACTTTTTTCTAAGAATCACCGTTTCTGAGATATCGCGATTCTAAAAGTTGAAGGAGTCACGTGGTACATGATATGCACACATTTCCACACCACCTGGGGGGAGTGTACTTTGGCGCGTTTTTTTTAAGTGGTTTCCTTGGTAGGCCTATTCCACGAACTGTTATGACGGAATTTACAGGGACAATAATCTTTTAACTGCATTATGATTATTGATATTGATATTGGTTACTGACTTTAACTGTAGTTCTGATTTCTTTTGATATTTCAATCTGATTCATGGGCATTTTCGTCAAAATGTCTACCAACCCACTTATGGGATGTCCCATACATACAAGTTGCAAATAATTAACATTTTTATAACATAGAAGTGTCGAGTAATTATTAAATAGTTTCAAAAGACTAGTTTTCGTTTTTACTTAAATTGCCAACTGAAATTTAAAAAAAAAGTAACAAAATGAAATCCTGAAATGTGGCATCTTACGTCTTGCAGTACTGTCCTTATTATTTGGTAACGGTCATGACCAAAACGTATCTAAGTTACTATTTATTTACATATATTATTTGAAATAAGCTCCATATAATAAAAATAAAAACATACCTAGCAAAATTCGTAAAATTTATCATTCGACTAAATCAAGAATTTGCTAAAATATCCAAAACAATATTAGTAAGCTGTTTTCAAAGTAGGTAGCAGTTTAAAAAAAATGCCCTCATATTCTTTGAAGACGACTTCAATAGTCATGTCTTCTTTGATTTCTTCTTCTTCTTCTTCCTCTTCTTCTTGCTGGATGTTCATAATTTGTTCAAATAATGATGAACCAGCTGTCTTTTCATCGAAATCACATGAATCTTCGTCTGTTGTATTCAATTGGACATTTGAGCAAGACTGGCCTTGGCAATTAGTACACGCTGGAGAACAAAGTAACCCTATTCTTCTACAGCCACATTTCGCATAACAACCTTTTTTGCACTTGCAAAAAAGTGTTTAAGAGTTATTCCGGAGCAGGTGGAAGAAGAAGGGTGGAGAAGGTGGAAGTTTTAATCGGTTCCAAAGTATTATCTGTTAATTCCTAACCCCAGTCTTCTGGGTTCAGTCCATGTCTGAACTTCATAGTATACTCGATACAAGCGTTGATTAGCAGAAGGCGATGTTGGAGGAAGACAAGATAGTTGAACTTGTTTCGTGTATATTAACTGAACCCAGAAGACTGGGTTTAGAAATTAACAGATAATACTTTGAAACCGATTCAAACTTTACTCCCACCTACTCCGGAAAAACTTCTAAACATAATTTTTTGCTATTGCAAAAAAGGTTGTAGTGCGAAATGTGGCTGTAGAAGAATAGGGTTACTGTGTTCTCCAGCGTTTAGGTACTAATTACCAAGGCCAGTCTTGCTCAAATGTCCAATTGAATACAACGGACGAAGATTCATGTGATTTCGATGAATAGACAGCTGATTCATCTTCATTTGAACAATTTATGATCATCCAGCAAGAAGAAGAGAAAGAATAAGAAGAAGAAATCGAAGAAAACATGGCCGTTGAAGTCGACTTTGAAGAATATGAATCAGGTTGAAATAGCAAAAGAAATCAGAACTACAGTTAAAGACAGTAAACAATATCAATAATCATAATGCAGTTAAAAGATTATTGTCCCTGAAAATTCCGTCATAACAGTTCGTGGAGTAGGCCTACCGAGGAAACCACTTTAAAAAAAACACGCCAAAGTACACTACCTCCAGGTGATGTGGAAATGTGTGCATATCATGTACAGACGCCAGCAGGTCAAGCCACCCGAAACTGTCAAATTTTCCCAATCAATCTTGAACCTTATGCTTTAGCAATAAAGATGAAAATTGATTAAAGAAATTTGACAGATTGTAGTAGCTTGATGTGCTAGCGTCTGTACAACGTGCCTCCTTCACCTTTTAGAATCGCGATATCTCAGAAATGGTGATTCTTAGAAAAAAAAAGTATACAGACAATTTTTGAAGACAATTTTATGATCTTTAATTTTGTTTCACCTATTTTTTTGATATAACTTACCGTTTACGAGAAAAAATCAAAAAACCTCAAATTTTGACATTTGACCCCCAATAACTTTTTAGCACACATGGGATTGATGGGGACTTTTGACACTTTATTTCTAATGTTATACCCAAGGTCTCCACCAAAATTTAGCTGTGTCGGAATTTGTGTTAATTGACCACTACTTTCTACTTTATGTCTATTTTGACCGGACTAATAATTATTTAGTGCTACATCACAAATGTTGAATGTCACTAATACACTCTCACAAGAGGACCGCAATTGATTATGGCTGGAAAGGTTCATTAGAGATAGGATAATCTTGATGCATATTTAGTTGCCTAAAGTTAATTTTGGCAAAGGAACTCTGAAAGCGGCATCTTATTTTTTTTTTTCTTAATATAAATCCCGGGATTCCAGAAAATCCGGGAATGTACAAATAATCGGATACATGGTATGGAAACGACTTCTTAAATATGTGGTATTATTAATTTAAAACTGACAACTATTTGTATGCTTGTTTACTTGAAATTCATTTTTAACATTACCCTGACGTTGCTATGCCAGTTTGGCAACCTACTTTACAACATTAGCTAGCATTCGATTCGAGTCAAAAGTACTTAATTTATCAATTCCTGAATCGTGGGATTTTACGATCGATACAAAAGTACATTCCGTATTAGCCAATGTAAGTAAATATGCATCCAAATATCCGATCTATACATAACTGAATACGTAGGTAGACCTATGACCGTTTCTGTACAGCTGACAACGTATTATGCAAAATTTCAGGATGATCGTTTCAGTGGTTTATGCTTCAAAAGACAACAAACTTTACTTACTTTCGCATTTATAATATTAGTTAGGATACGTAAAACAAAGCAGTTTAATTTATAGATAGTGCAATCCACGAAGACGCGCCCCACTACTCCTCCTAATCGTTTATATACAGGGTTATTGGTAAAACACCAGCAACCTCTTAAGGGGTCATTGTACTCATCAGTATGAACAACTTTTACTATGGGACCAAACCTGAAATCGCGAAAAAAAAATCAGCTGCTCCCTACATTTCGACGAGTTTGATATCTAAGATAAATGTACTGAACAGCTGATTTTTTTTTCGCGATTTCAGGTTTGGTCCCATAGTAAAAGTTGTTCATAATGATGAGTATAATGACCCCTTAAGAGGTTGCTGGTGTTTTACCAATAACCCTGTATAGTATATGTGTGCAAGGGTTAGGAGGAGAATTGGGGCGCGTCTTCGTGGATTGCACTATCTATAACAGGTTTAGTATGGAGCCCTAAAAACTTAATAAGATTCTTTGAAATAATAATAATGTATTCAAAGTGCAATAAATAATTAGCAATTTCTTAAATCTCGGGACTTAATCATCATGTTTATGATTCCAGGTTCATTTGTTCCTCATATGTTGAATATGAGGAACAAATGAACCTACCTATGACTGTCAATATTTAAAAAAATATAAAATAAATGAAACAATAATATTAAAGATAACTTACCAGGTGCAGGTGTATTTCCACTGTTTCCACCGCTTGTTCCAGGCATATCGGCTACACTGGGGCGAGCCTCATCTGAGTGTCTCCTCTGTAGTTGGACAGGTTGTGAAGTATTATTTTCATCTTCATCTATAAATAAATTATAAGTGCATTCAAATTATTCAATGCTATTTTCTTTGAATAAACAGATAATGGTGCCTATTCTCTTGTACACCAAACTAAACTAAATAAAGTATCACTAAAATTTCTTACTTTTGGCTATCAGAATCTTAAAGCTACTCTGCAAAAAAATCTCTAAGTTTAGAAACAATTTTGACAAAACTAAAATCGAGTTTTACAATCGCGACTCCGTGTGGTACATGTTTGCCCTATCCCAGAATGGTTTTTAGAGCCGGAGGTGCGCAGGGAGTGCAGCCTCAACACGTTTTAAATATAGAATTTTTCTTGGAAAATATGAAAAATGATTACCTACATGTTGAGTTTTAGGGGTTCATGAGTTTTATAAAGGGGGGAAAAATTTTTGAGATGAAAGCAAAAGAAAAGAAAATGATACCTTTCCCTTTTTTTCAATTTCTTTTTTTTTCCTTTTTTTCAGAGGTTTTTGCACCTGAAGTCATGGTGTTGGTGTGAATTTTAGTTCATGACAGCTAATTTTATTCTACTCATTTTTAATTGCAATTAAAAATAGTCTGATTTAGTTTGACAATCAAAATTTGAGGTGAAAAACTTCAAATTCAGAATAGCAGAATTGCCATTTTCACAAAATTAATAACTCAGCGCCGTTTTAGTGTTTTTAAAACTAGAATATAGTTAAGTTGTGTAACTTTAGTCAATTTCAGAATGGGAAATCGTCGTTTGCCAAGAATAAACTAAATATTGGTGATTTTTAGTCTAATTTAGAGGCAGTTCATTTTTATTATAGTATTATACATAATGACTAATTGGGCATGACTATCTTTTGATCCACTTCTCTATGCAGTTTCAACTTATTAACATTGGTTATTGCAACATTGAATATTTATCTGATTCTTTCCATTGTTTATGTCTAGTTTTAGTGAGTAATTAACCTCATAACTAAAAAAGATGTTGATATGATGCTCTTTCTACTTTCAAGACAAATACAAATACAAATATTCTTTATTGTGGTACATAGGTAAGCAATAAGTTGTTACATGTTTCCAAAATTGTACACAGCTATGACCCGCCATAATGGCATACAATAATTTTACAGTAGGTAACATTTTAACAGCACAATCAAATAGAAAATTAAAATAATAACAATTTAAATATGCAGCACTTTAGAATTAACGAATATTTTTACATGTCAAGGCAACAATTAAAATAACGAGGCATAAATTATAAATTCAGTTAGAATTAAATAATACAAATTAAGAAATACACACATTTTACTTATCAGGGGAACAATTAAAATTAAATAACATCATCGAGATAATCTTTTAAAGTATAGTAACATTTGTCTAACAGCAATTGAAATAATTTCTTTTTATAATTATGCAAATCTAAATCTCTAATTGTCTTTGGCAATTTATTATATACAGGGTGGCCGGAACATTGACGTCCAAAAATAAAATTTCGGTCCCTCGTATCGTGGGGTATTCGAATCACCCCCATGTATGTTCCGCGACTTTTCATAGTTTTCGAGTTATGAATTTTTTTCTGAATGTTTGAAAATTTTCGACCTGACCAACCTAAAAAAATTCTAAAAAAAAAAGTAGAGGGTTTTATCGAGTTTCTTTTTTTGCAACTGAATTTTCATAAGTAGTACTTTTATGCATAAAATAATCAGCTTCGTAACTGTGATGAAAGTTATGAAAATGTTGATCTAAAGTGAAAAATTTACGTTCGGTAAATTATGACTTAAATTTTCAACTTCAAATTAAAAATCTAAACAGGTGACTTCATGGTTCTCAAGTAGGCTTCAAGAATGCGCCAGACTCTCAGCTTTCATAATCATTAAAAAACGTAGGAATTAATGGGGCTAACTTTGGCCTTAATCGGCCTTCAAAGACTGCGAGGTGGAAAATTCTTAAAATTAGCTATCTGATTAATATTTTTTTTTTCCATTTTCTCGCTCCTAAGGTTATTTAGTGTGCTAACCAAAAATGACTGCAGGAAAGCTAAGATTTAAACACGGAGATTTTTTTAAATGTTAGTTTAATGAATTTTGCGCGATCCGTTCTCGTGGACTATGGGTTGTAAACGAGGGTGCAACTCTTTTACCTGCAATAACAATCCACTCGAAGTGAGAGCTTCGACATTTCAACATCGCTTCAGCGTTAACTTGTGGTCTGGTATCCTCAATGGCGAACTAATTGGTCCGTTTGAACTGCCGTCCAGACTTGATGGAGAAACATACAAAAACTTTTTGGAAAATGAACTTCCATTGTTGCTGGCAGATGTGAATCTCGAACTCAGACGAACCATGGTGTTGCAAAATGACGGCGCCCCTCGTCACTATGCAACCCAGGTCCGAAATTACTTAGATGAAACATACCCCAACAGATGGATCGGACGCAGCGGACCAATTAGGTGGCCTCCACGCTCACCTGATCTCAACCCCATCGATTTCTTTATTTGGGGCTATTACAAGGAAATAGCATACGCCCGAGACTGTTCAAGTGAACAAGAGCTGAGGCAGTTGATTGCAGAAGCTGAACGTGTTGTGAGAGAGAACAGAGACGCTTTTAGACGATTGCCAGACAATTTCTTACGTAGGTGTAGAATGTGTATTGCTGCTGGTGGTGGCCACTTTGAAAACCTTTTGTAAATGTTAAAAATAAATTAAGTACTTTTTTCACATTATCATCTGTGTTTTATTCAAAACCACTTTTTACGTAAAACTTTTCTTACCCAACTCTGAAACTATTTGTTGGTTAGTTTTCAGTATTCTTATCATTAATTAACCTTAGGAACGAGAAAATAGCCAAAAAAAAAAAATTACTCAGATGGGTAATTTTAAGAATTTTTCCACCTCGCTGTCTTTGAAGGCCGATTTTAAACAAAGTACTTAGCCCTATTAAGTACTTCATTTTTTTTATGATTATGAAAGCTGAGAGTCTGGCGCATTCTTGAAGCCTACTTAGGAATTATGAAGTCACCTGTTAAGATTTTTAATTTAAAGTTGAAAATTTGAGTCATAATTTACCGAACGTAAATTTTTCACTTTAGATCAGCATTTTCATAACTTTCATCACAGTTACGAAGCTGATTATTTTATGCATAAAAGTACTACTTATTAAAATTCAGTTGCAAAAAAAGAAACTCGATAAAACCCTCTACTTTTTCTTTTAGAATTTTTTTAGGTTGGTCAGGTCGAAAATTTTCAAACATTCAGAAAAAAATTCATAACTCGAAAACTATGAAAAGTCGCGGAACATACATGGGGGTGATTCGAATACCCCACGATACGAGGGACCGAAATTTTATTTTTGGACGTCAATGTTCCGGCCACCCTGTATGTCAGGTATTAGATAAAAAAACCGGTCAAGTGCGAGTCGGACTCGCGCACGAAGGGTTCCGTACCATATTATATGTTTAACAATCGCAAAGATAACTTTGTACTTATTTTATAATGATACTGTGAATTACAAGGTTATTTTTTGCAGTTGCAGAAAATCACCCATGTTTAAACAAAATACCTTATGAATCGCCGTTTTCAGTATTGTTGATTAAATACAGTATTCATGGTACTTACATGGTATAAAGAAGTTTCAAATTCCTAATTTGTTGAATTGTTGCGCTAGAGCTCGTACAAAAATGGTGTAAAATTTACAACTTTTACGGCCCCCTATTTCTTAATTTTAAAAGATAAAAAAAATATGTTTGTACTCCACTCAATGAGTTCTAGACGATGACACCCCACATAACACATAATCAGCCTATAATGTTCCCACTGCTGGGACACAGGCCTCCTCTCGGTGAGAGGGAGTGGGCCGTACTCCACCACGCGGGCCCAGTGCGGGTTGGTAGATGTCACATGTCTTCGAATTTTTGGTTCTAGGACATGCCGGTTTCCTCACGATGTTTTCCTTTACCGTTTTGAGAGCAGCGGTGATGAAATAATGACATGACACCCCACATGCTAGATTAAAATTTTTTTTTTTTTTTCAAAATGAAAGGTTTATTGTATGGGGACCGACCCCTTAAATTTTTAACTTTGCTTTATTTTTATTATTTGTTGTTATAGCAGTAATAGACAGCGGAGGCTTAGTAAGTTTGTACTGGACTGTACGTGGTTGTCTGATTTCATGGATTTTAATTTTCTTGCGCGGAACCCTAATTATTTTTCTAAAATAAAAATAGCCTAAGTTACTCCTTAAAACATCAGCTATATGCCGTCAAAATCGGTGAAAATTGGTTTGGCAAGTTTCCTAACTTGACTCAAAGTACCATTTTTTTAATCGGACTGCGCTTTAAAATTCTTCTATACAAACTTTAACATCCCTAAACCTCATTTGAGGCGTAGTTTTGAAAAACTAATAATGACAAACATTACTACTTACTTATGCAAGTATTTGTACTAAGTTTCAAATTCATTAACCAAATTAATAAGATTTTTCATATAAACTGTATCTCTGTTTTCACGAACACAGATACCTAAAGAATTTCAAAAATCGTCTGGTCGTCGTCTGTATGTTTCCATAACTTGACTCAAACATTATTTACACTAATTTTAGAGTTAATCAAGCCCCCAATAAAATCCTCCGCTATAAAATTAACTTTTCACCCCTTAGGGGTACATTTTTGGAAAACCTTATTACACGTTAGTCTTAATTTTTGGTCTCAAGTATAAAAACTGAGTTTTGAGTTAATCGGACCGCGTGTTAAAGTTCCTCCATACAAACTTTGACACCCCCAATCCCTCCTTAAGGGGTAGTTTAGGAAAACTAAAAATGATAAACTTTATAATTTACTTAGATGAATATTCGTGCTAAGTTTCAAGTCTATTAACTCAAGGTATAGGATTTTTCATACAAACTTTCATCCCCTGTTTTACCCCCCCAGGGGTGGAATTTCGAAAAATCCTTCCTTAATGGATGTTTACACTATATAAGGTATCTATATGTGCAAAATTTCAAGTCTCTAGGTCCATTAGTTTGGGCTGTGCGTTGGTATATTAGTCAGTGACTCAGTCAGGACTTTGATTTTTTTATATATATAGATTTACCATGTTATTTTAAGACCACAGACTTCTTATAGGTTTTCCTGTAATCTACAGGTATAGAACTAATTTCTACATTTTTTTCAAAATTTTAGGCTCAGTAGTTTCTGAGATAAGGGGGGGGGAATGGTCAATTTTCGTCTATTTTCTTAAATAACTTTAAAACAATAAATTTTAAAATTATAAAAAAAATATATTTGAGACCCTCATAGTAAGCCCTTTCATTTGATGTGTCATTCGGTACAGTTTACAAAACTTTTTTTTTAAATTTTCTTATTTTCCCCCTAAAAGTGACTCTCATATTCAAAATTCATATATTTACTTTAGCTGTACGTGTTTGGGTCACAGAAATCCATATGTGTACCAAATTTTAACTTAATCGGTCCATTAGAATCGGAGCAAATTGGCTGTGACAGACGGACAGACGGACAGACAGACAGACAGACAGACAGACAGACACACGAGTGATCCTATAAGGGTTCCGTTTTTTCCTTTTGAGGTACGGAACCCTAAAAACACTTTGTGGAAAAGAGCAGCTTTACTTACTTTACAAGTGGACAGAATTTATAGCATGGTAAGTATTTCCTTACCCATTTTTTTATTGTTTGTGTGTTGTAATAAAATATGAACCTTTAAAATGTATGTTTGTTAGCAAGGTTGTTGAAGTACCTACCTACAACGTAGTTACAATAACAATATGTCGGATACGCACTATACACAAACATTTGCCTATCATTTGCTTTACAAAGGATCACCTGGGGTGCAATAACATTTAGAACTTGTTGTACCAATAAAATTATACGCGATTACAGCAGCTATTCGTTTACAAAAGCATTTGAAGGTCTCTGATCTAGTCGTTGTATGTTCTACCATTCTACGTGATACTTGATTTTTTATTGTTCATCGATTACCGTACCTGAGCTCCATGGGTACTCCGATATCCCCAATGATTTCTTCAAGTTCTCTTTTCTACTACCCATTTTAAAATATATTTGAGTATTATTATCCTACATCTATCTACCTTCTGTATGCCTCAAACAAAACAATATTTCCTTTCTCACTTTTCTCAAACAAAATATAACATCGACGAGCACGATTGACATTAGTATGTTGATTGACACTTGACAGTGGGTGATCTATGGTCTTGACTTGACACTGACAGTTACTTTTTAGAGTGCACAGACCAAGTAGTAGTAAGTATTATAGTGTATTATCTATGCTTGACAGATACGTAGGTAGGTAGTATCTCTATTGTAGTCTGTGCTAGTTATCGCAGTATGGCAGCCGTAGACAGCTTAGAGCATTTAACCTATGGAGATGGCATAGCTGAGCGAACCCCTCTGCCAAAGTCGACTGGCCATATGGCCAAGCACGTTATATAAAACTAATTCATTTGGCGACAGCTGTCATTGTGTATCGTATTGTGTCGCAAGAAAGTGCTCCCAAAAAATGGTGAATTGTGCAGTTTCCTCGTGCGAAAAGCGATCTGCCACTTCAAATTTGCGAAACCATGGTGTTTCTTACCACATGTTAGTATAAATAATACATTCAAATACTTTTATTTAAGTACAATGTCGAAATAATCGTTGTTGACATTACGATAGAAAAATACAGTGGTACGTTGGTAGCGCAAACGTAGTACAGGAAGGAATTAAAGGAATTTGCATAGTGCAGGGACAACGTGAATGAATGATTGATAAAATAAATGATTTTTTCAGTCAGTCTGTTCAGTAAACATAGTTCAGTTTTTTTTTTGTGAATGTATCTGGATAAGTCAGGTTGAAATTAAAAAAAATATTATTTATAAAATATTAATTTCAGTTCTTTGTGAGTCGATTTAAATTCTTTTCTTTTGTAGGCTTAGGCTATTAAAAAATAACAGTTAGTTCGTTTCGAATGTGAGTTTTTGCAGCTCATGCAATTTGAAAAAAAATTAATCCGCGGTGGAATAATTTAATAATTATTCCACCGCTTTCAAACCCCAAACCACTCAAAAATATAATTACCGATAAGGTTATTATACTTCCGCCGCTTGAGATTTTCCGCAGCCGCAGCAGCAGTGTCAGCACAGCACGCCGAGCCATGAAGGTGGGATGGCGCAAGAGTATCGACACACGTGCGTCCCACACTAAAGGCCTACCCACCTTCCATGGAAATAATGACATGCCGTCCGGTCTCTTGCCATCGTCGCGTGCCAAGCCATTGGGTTCTAATACAGCTGGAACGCCGACGGTGACAAGGGCTCGTCGGATGATGTCATTGATGTTAGCGTGCCGCGCTTAGCGACCCGCAATTCGGCTGCAAGACAGGCCGTGGTGTCCGAGGCTGTTGACAACTTCGCCACAGTGACAGCGGTGAGGAGATAATAATAAAATTTCGTATATATGTGTCTCACATCCACGCTTCACACTGTAATCATGGCAACGTCTAGATGTTTAATGTCATTGAAGTAGACTATGGCTATGAAGCCACTATGAACTAGCCCATGGCTATGAAGCCGCTATAAACTAGACTATGGCTATGAAACACCCGCATGTTTTCCTACTAAAATATCAAACACCTCATTTAGTTTATTTAATTAGTTAGCTAGTAAACACCGAACTCAAATAGTTGTAAAAAAAAGAAACCGAACGGGTAAAAGACGTGTATTTATTAGTATTTATTCTTTTGCCAGTTATCTATCCCTTGTGTTGCACCTACCATGTTTTGTCTCTGCATCACCCTAAGGTTGACTGGTAGAAAATGCCTCAGGCATTAAGTTCGCCTTTGTACAGTATTTTTTTACTTGTGCATAAAGTTTTAATAAATAATAAATAAATAAAAATAAAAGTGTTATTTTTAACGAAATAATAAAATTGGCTGTGTTGTTTTATTATTTATATTCTACTTTTTTGACACGTATACCTAATTACCTACAATAAGCCCGCATTATAAAACGGGGCTCAGTATGTATCCCGAATTGCCGACCCTAAATGCAGAATGATAGGGAAAGGCACTGCAGTGCGATTCTGTAACCATCTCACCGTGAAAACTTAGGTGAAGTGAGCGTGGAGTGAGCTGTCAATAGTGTCAATTCCTAGCAAAAACAAACTCACTTCACCTAAGTTTTCACGGTGAGATTTTTACTGAATCGACCGGCTGGTCCAGCAATATGTTATTTGAAAAAATATTTGACTCTATAAATAAATACAATCGTTCTTTTTCTAAAGCACTATAAATTTTTTGGTCATTACTGACTGCCTACGTAGTTTCGCAGGCATTAATCATATTGCGTATTTTTGTGTAGGTACACACGACTACACATCAAGCTATATACATTTCCAGTTTACACTGATCTCTAATTATAAGGAAATCCTATACAATGCGAGATCAGCTTATACTGGAAATATACAGGGTTATTGGTAAAACACCAGCAACCTCTTAAAGGGTCATTGTATTCATCATTATGAACAAGTTTTACTATGGGCCCAAACACGAAATCGCGAAAAAAAAATCAGCTGTTCAGTACATTTTTATCTACATCAAACTCGTCAAAATGTAGGGAGCAGCTGTTTTTTTTTCGCGATTTCAGGTTTGGTCCCTCATTAAAAGTTGGTCATAATGATGAGTACAATGACCCCTAAAGAGGTTGCTGGTGTTTTACCAATAACCCTGTATAGCGTGATCTGTAGCCGTGCGTATACATACAAGAAATTAAAATGAATGAACATTTATTCATTCATTCATGTAATGAAATATCACTCATTGTTTGTGTCACATCACTAGCACTGTCAAATTTTCGTAGTGTGCTGTATGTGTTTTCCTCGCCCCCCGCATAAAGTGGCAGAAAATGTTGTTCGGTGATTCGCTGCTTGCCATCTCCATAGTTAAATGCTCTAAGGTAGACAGAGAATGGCAGCACTCGTTCAAGATGCACAAATGCTACGCTACGGATAACTTTAGGCAAAACATGCACCATGCACAACGTCTGTGGAAGACTGCTGGGGGCTTGCTATGAGCTTTTATAGCAGGACAGAAGTTGAACTGTTCTGCTTTTTTGTACTATGACATCTTATTAGCAGGCTTGCAGCATGCCTGCTGCGTTGACATTTATGAAATCCATTCACGTTTTTTTTTGTATAGACTTTCATACCATGTCGCGCTAATGGGGAAGACTATGAACAGGTGGCGCTGCTATCGCTCGACTCATAACATCACACTGTCATTTTTATCTTTTCGGGTTTTAAATAATTAGTACCTGGTAGCAGGGACTCATAGCGATATCCGAAATATACCGATATTTTAAAGAAAATACCGATAACATAAGCGATAACTGGGATAGATACCGATATTTTGTATCAGTAATTTGAGTATCGGTATAACATTATCGATAAATATATCGATACTCAGTACTGATATTATAAGGAAATGTATAGCTTGATAGGTATACATGTAGCCGACAGCCGTGTATACAAAGGTCTTATATGTCTAGAAACAAACGAAAAAATAAACTTAAAAGTAAGAAACACAAACCCAGCAATATTGATATACCAATCACTAGAAACCAAAATTCACGTAGGTACCATACACACGACCGTTACTAGACGGGCCGAGGGGCAAAATAAATAAATAAATAAAATTTATTTAATAAAACGTTTACAAAAAGTGTACATTTAGCCTAACAGTAATTAAATGTTCCTGTACAAATAAAGTTCCTAATAAATAATAAATAATAAATAAATATCCTTGGACATTGCACACAACGCCATAAATAATAAACTAAAGCTCAAATATTTTTATTACTGGTGCAAGTAATGATGTTTCGGAGTTAGAACAGTAGGTACCGACCCGCCCGATCTAGGTTTAAACAAACCTGTGTTTCAGGCCATCACTTTACAATTAAGTTACATTGGACAATAAAATTTTAAGTAAAACTGATAATAATCTATTAACAACTATGAGACAAGCATATTTGATAAGTACATTAATACCTAAAACTAGCATAATTATTATGTAAATACACAAAAGTGAACTCACACTTACAAGGGAATAAAATTTAAAACTAGCATTTATGTAAATAACAAGCGTGCATTCGAACTATGGTGAGTCGCAGTACAGTTTTGTCGCACAAGCGTTAATCGCACATCCATTTGTCGAGCTCACGTAGTACACTCAAGTGAACTCACACTTACGAGGGAATAAAATTTAAAACTAAAAGAAATCGAAAAAATAACGCGGGCGCAGGTAAAGGTATTTATTAGTAATAAATCGGTATTTTAGTATCAGTGTCGATACTGATAAAGGCACATTAAAGTATCGATATTATTATACTGAATAAAAATACCGGTAAGTATCAATGTCTATAGAAATACCCAAATACCGGTATTTACATTGATATTTTTATATCGATACCAAAATTATATCGGCATACAGTCCCTGCCTGGTGGATCGAGCTCTGGCCGGGTGAAAATAAAATAAAAACTAATTTTCCCAGATACGAAACTTATGTATATTTTGTTTAAAGTACAGACGCCAGCGCATCAAGCTACTACAATCTGCAATGCGCAGTGGTAGGCCGCGAAATTCAATTTTTTTTGGGTTTTTTGTAATTTGCAGCTCCATGTCAGGTTGTATCTTGATCAAAGTATGATACGCGGCAATAAAACATATGTATTTATATAATTTTAACCATAAAAATCATCAACAAAAAAAATTGAATTTCGCGGGCTACACAGCGCAATCACCTTAAGGCGAAAGCGCCAGGGTAGCCCGCGAAATTCAAAATTTCTTACGTTTTTTTGCAATTTGTAGGTCAGTGTGAGCTTGTATGTTGATTAAAATATGATTCGCGGCCATAGCTAATATGGTTTTACAGAATTATAATAATTGGAATCAGCAATAGAACTCCATAAGTTAGCATTTACCTCAAACCTCATGATTTCATGAAATCGCTACATTTGAGGTAAATGCTAACTTATGGATTTGTATTGCTGATTCCAATTATTATAATTCTGTAAAACCATATTAGCTATGGCCGCGAATCATATTTTAATCAACATACAAGCTCACACTGACCTACAAATTGCAAAAAACGTAAGAAATTTTAAATTTCGCGGGCTACCCTGGCGCATCAACCTTAATAGATTTTCATCGTTATCACTAAAGTATTAGGTTCAAGGTTGATTGGGAAAATTTTACAGTTTCGGGTGGCTTGACCTGCTGACGTCTGTACAACATACATTAAGTTACTGTATGGTTGTCTCATTAATGCAATAAAGATTATTATGATTATGATTATTAATGTAAAATTTCAACATTTATATAGATCTGTAATTTTTATGGTGTGCATAATAAAGAGTATTCTATCTTTCTATCTATCTATCTATCTAATATCGTGACTGCGACTCGGGGGCTTAGAGCATTTGCTCTAAGCTCGGGGGCCGCTTCAAAATCACTTAGAGTATTTAACTAAATGCTCTAAGCAAAATCATGTTACTCAGATAAAATCGACTAACCAAAAGCAAAAGAGTGAACTCTGAACTTAGAGCATTTAACTATGGAGATGGCAAGCAGCGAAAGCGAATCACCGAACAACATTTTCTGCCACTTTATGCGGGGGGCGAGGAAAACACATACAGCACACTACGAAAATTTGACAGTGCTAGTGATGTGACACAAACAATGAGTGATATTTCATTACATGAATGAATGAATAAATGTTCATTCATTTTAATTTCTTGTATGTATACGCACGGCTACAGATCACGCTATACAGGGTTATTGGTAAAACACCAGCAACCTCTTTAGGGGTCATTGTACTCATCATTATGAACAACTTTTAATGAGGGACCAAACCTGAAATCGCGAAAAAAAAACAGCTGCTCCCTACATTTTGACGAGTTTGATGTAGATTATATTTCGTCGCTTCATTCTTCAGATATTTTTAACCACGTAGTACCCTTCCCTTGCGCTAGCAACTACGCACGTCTATTTAGATTATTATTATTTTTTTTTTTTTTTTATAAGTTGGCAACACTGTGCTCCACCTCGCCGTGTTGGTCAGTTGTAGCCGTCATTCCTTTTTCGTGCGCAGCAACGAACGGACGTCTTCAACACTCAATAAGTAGTAGGTTAAAATTGTATTTAGGTACCAAGTATGCCGAAGCGAAACGCGGAAGAGAAGATTGAGCATTACAGGAATAAAATACGGAAGTTAGAAAAGAAGGCTCATCGTCGTCGAATAAGAAGTTTTTCGTCATCGGATTCGGAACAAAATCCAAGTAAGTACAATTTTTCATCGTTGGTGTTTTAAAAGTGATAATAAAACGTTAAAATATTACTACTGTGAAGAAAAAACGCCGGGAGGTTGCCCGAGATGGTAACACGATGGCAAAATACCTACCAGTTACTTTACTAAGTAACCCAATAATACCGGGAGGTTGTCCGCGATGGCAACACGAAGGTTAATTATACCGGGAGGTTATCCGAGATGATAACACGATGGATTTAAATAGAACAAACATGGTTTCTATGAACTAGAATCACGTGTAATACTGTTCTTAGGAATTTTTTTCCGTGTAAAGTTATGACTACCCTCATAACTTATAAAAATTGTTACCAGGTCCAAGGGAAACGGGGGACCCCGAGACTGTGGACACCGTGGCAGACTCCGAGCCAGACATATCACCACCGGAACCACCACCGAACGACCTGATTACTGCCCCAGAAGTTGCGACCAATCCACCCTGCGTGGACATCGAAACAACGAATCCCGCTGATCCAGATTTGGATCCAAATATTTTGGCGGCATTAGGTGAAATCACAGACGAGACACCGGAGTTTGGCGAGAAAATTCATGAAAATCTCGCAAAAATATTGCTACCTTTGCTAAAAAAGGGTATGACAAAAGAAAATAGGGAGGTACTTTTGAGAAATTACCTCATACCCGAAAACTGTCCGTTACTTCAAGCGCCAACGCTTAACCTTGAGGTTTCTGCGGCCATACCAGAATCTGGTAGATTTCGGGACAAGAAATTGACCACTAGCCAACAACAACTGGGACTGGGCATTACTGCTGTCAATAGAGGTTTACACTTGCTGGTAAATAATGAAAGCAGAGTAGATGCAATTAAATTCATAAGTGACGGATGCCGAATCTTATCTGACTTGCATCACCAAAATACTGAAGCTAGAGTCAGATTTATACTTCCTGGGTTAGACAAGTCATTTTTACAATTTCTCGATCGTTCCGAACGTGACAACACACTGTTTGGTAACGACCTTTCGGAAAAAATTAAAGCCTCAAAGGCTATTGTAAAACAAGGGGAACAAATCAAGAAGACTTTGCCCGCATTAAAGCCTTCTAGTTCCAGCTCAAGAGCACAACCAGCAGCTAACCGGTCCAGCTACCAGGGAAACTGGTCGGGACCTTCTCGCTTCCAGCCAAACAGGGGAGGGGGGCGAGGGGGTCAGAAACGCACAAACTACCGAGCTCCCCCTGCATCCAGCCAGTCGAAGACCAACTACAAGCAACGTGCTCAAACACGACGCCAGTGACTCAGGTACATGCAGGCCGAATCAAATTTTATTATGATTGCTGGGCAAAAATCACTGATAATATGACAGTTCTTAGATGGATTAGTCATGGTGTAGATATCCCTTTATCAGAGGGAGTACTACAACCCCATAATATAACCAAAACATTTTGGTCTAAACAAGAGAAATGTGATATGGCGATCGCCATTAACAAGCTCATAGACCTAGGTGCGGTTAACGTTTGTGAACCCGTAAAAGACCAGTTTATATCTCGCATATTTTTATCACCTAAGCCAAACGGTGAAAAAAGATTCATCTTAAATCTAAAATCATTTAATCAGTTTGTCAAAAAATCCCACTTCAAAATGGAAGATCATAGGACTGCCTCTAAACTTATTCCAAAAAATGGTTACCTTGCAACGATAGATCTTAAAGAAGCCTATCTTTTAGTTCCAATTAAAAAATCATTTCGCAAATACCTGCGTTTTCAATTCGAAAATGATATATCCGAAACTTTAACGTATGAATTTAACGCCATGCCCTACGGTCTTTCCATTGCTCCTAGAGTGTTTACAAAAATTATGAAGGAGGTCATGACCTACCTTAGATACAAGGGACATAAATCAGTCATATATTTAGATGACATCTTATGTATTGGAAAAACATACACTGAGTGTCTCAGTAATGTTAATGAAACTTTACGGTTGTTAGCTTGTCTCGGTTTTGTGATAAATTATAAAAAGAGCTCATTAATACCCCAACAAGTGTGCAAATTTTTAGGTTTCATCTATAATACGACAAACCTTTCGGTTTCCTTACCCATTGAAAAACGTCGTAATATCGCGCAGCTTGTTAAAAAGTTTATTGGTCTACCTCCCTGTACCATAAGAGAATTCGCTCAGTTAATAGGCGTTCTCACAGCAGCCTGTCCTGCCGTCAAATACGGGTGGTTATATACCAAAACACTAGAGCGTCAAAAATACCTTTTATTGAATAGATTTCATAACGATTATAGTTCTAAAATAAACCTAGAACGATACATACTCAATGATTTAAATTGGTGGTCAAAAAATATATTTACATGTGCAAACTTTGTCGACACCCCTAATTTCGAATTGGAAATATTTTCCGATGCTTCGAAAACGGGGTGGGGAGCATTTTGTGATAGTAATCGCGCTCATGGATCATGGAAGGAAACCGAAAGAGAATATCACATAAATTACCTAGAGTTATTGGCTTGTTTCTTAGCACTAAAAATCTTCGCGAAGGAACGATCAAATTGTTCCATATTGTTACGAGTTGATAATAACACAGCTTTGAGTTATATTAATAGAATGGGAGGAGTACAATATCCTCACTTAAACGATCTTGCTTATCAAATTTGGCAATGGTGCGAGAAGCGGAACATATGGATATTTGCATCCTATATTAATACCAAACAAAACATCGAAGCTGATATCGAATCAAGAAAAGTTAACCCCGATATAGAATGGAGCTTATCAGATCAAGCATTTAAAACTGTCATTTGTAAACTAGGTCAACCATTTGTTCGCTTCTCGCATTAATGCAAAATGTCATTTATACGCATCCTGGTTTCCTGACCCAGACGCGTCTTTTGTCGATGCATTTACAATTAATTGGAAAAATCATTTTTTCTACGCTTTTCCCCCTTTCTCGTTGATACTTAAAAGTGTGTATAAGATAATAAACGATGAGGCGTGTGGTATACTCGTATTTCCATGGTGGCCATCACAGCCATGGTTCCCTATCGTTTCAGAATTAATCTCCTCAGAAATAATATTTTTTGAACCCAGTAAAAACTTGCTTCTATCCTCCTCCAGGGATCACCACCACCCGCTGCACAGTCATCTTACACTGGCTGCAGCGATACTCTCCGGGAAGCCTTCCTCCGACGTAACATCCCCGTAGAAGCAATAGATCTCATGTTAGCATCGCTTTCTGATAATACCAAAAAACAATATAGCGTCTCATACAAACTCTGGTGGCAGTTCTGTAATATTAATAAAATTGATACTTTTGAGAGCACGGTAGCAAAGGTCATCTCTTTTTTGACAACAGAATTTAATAAAGGTGCCTCGTATGGATCACTGAATTCCCACAGATCCGCGCTCTCGTTACTATTGGGCAATAACGTTGGTTCTGATGAATGCATCAAACGGTTGTTAAAAGGAGCCTATAAACTTAAACCTAGCAGGCCAAAATATACACACACCTGGGATCCCCAATTAGTACTTAATCTCGTTTCTAAATGGTACCCGAACCGTGATTTAGACCTAAGTAAATTGACAAAAAAATTAGTTATTTTACTGGCTTTATGTACGGCACAGCGAGTCCAAACTCTTTCCCTAATAAAACTAGAGAATATAAACATCTCGTCAAATGGAGTAAAAATAGTGATAACAGACACTATCAAGACTTCAGCTCCGGGAAGAGAACAACCTGTACTTTTTCTGCCCTACTTTGTAGAAAATAAAAATATTTGCCCTGCTACCGTACTAACAGATTACATATTTATTACAAAAAATCTTAGAGCTAAAAATATAAATAACTTAATAGTCACCATTAAAAAACCTAATAAGGCGGCCACAGCTCAAACCATAAGCCGATGGATAAAATTGGTGTTATCAGAAAGCGGTGTCAATACATCAATATTCAGTGCACACAGTACACGACACGCCTCAACTTCTTCTGCAAGCTCGGCAGGTGTGTGCATTGACACAATACGTAGAACTGCGGGATGGACCAGTCGTTCTCAAACGTTTGCCAAGTTTTATAAACTTAATATAATTAATGAAGCCGAATTTGCAGAATCAGTATGCCTATGATTGTAACTAGTTGTAAGGATTATAAATCAAACACATATTATTATCATAATATAGAAGAATATTCTTTATTTTTTTTCAATATGTACCTATTTAAAAAGTAATTAAATAATCATTTCAAAAATCCTTGTAATTTATTTAAATGAACCTGCAAATCTCATTATCTCTTAACATCTACGTGGTTAAAAATATCTGAAGAATGAAGCGACGAAATATAATATATGATCAAACGAACTTCCAAGTGAAGTTCGATCATTATTATATGAGTCGCTTCATTCGAAGATATAGTTTCCCAACCCGCCCTAAAAAACCCTGAAAGAGATTTGCAAAAATCATAACTTTAATCATCTCTAAAATAATGACGGCTACAACTGACCAACACGGCGAGGTGGAGCACAGTGTTGCCAACTTATAAAAAAAAAAAAAATAATAATAATAATCTAAATAGACGTGCGTAGTTGCTAGCGCAAGGGAAGGGTACTACGTGGTTAAAAATATCTTCGAATGAAGCGACTCATATAATAATGATCGAACTTCACTTGGAAGTTCGTTTGATCATATATAAAAATGTACTGAACAGCTGATTTTTTTTTTCGCGATTTCGTGTTTGGGCCCATAGTAAAACTTGTTCATAATGATGAATACAATGACCCTTTAAGAGGTTGCTGGTGTTTTACCAATAACCCTGTATATTTCCAGTATAAGCTGATCTCGCATTGTATAGGATTTCCTTATAATTAGAGATCAGTGTAAACTGGAAATGTATATAGCTTGGTGTGTAGTCGTGTGTACCTACACAAAAATACGCAATATGATTAATGCCTGCGAAACTACGTAGGTAGCCAGTAATGACCAAAAAATTTATAGTGCTTTAGAAAAAGAACGATTGTATTTATTTATAGAGTCAAATATTTTTTCAAATAACATATTGCTGGACCAGCCGGTCGATTCAGTAAAAATATAACCGTGAAAACTTAGGTGAAGTGATTTTGTTTTTGCTAGGAATTGACACTATTGACAGCTCACTCCACGCTCACTTCACCTAAGTTTTCACGGTGAGATGGTTACAGAATCGCACTGCAGTGCCTTTCCCTATCATTCTGCATTTAGGGTCGGCAATTCGGGATACATACTGAGCCCCGTTTTATAATGCGGGCTTATTGTAGGTATACGTGTCAAAAAAGTAGGAAGTGTAGAATATAAATAATAAAACAACACAGCCAATTTTATTATTTCGTTAAAAATAACACTTTTATTTTTATTTATTTATTATTTATTAAAACTTTATGCACAAGTAAAAAAATACTGTACAAAGGCGAACTTAATGCCTGAGGCATTTTCTACCAGTCAACCTTAGGGTGATGCTGAGACAAAACATGGTAGGTGCAACACAAGGGATAGATAACTGGCAAAAGAATAAATACTAATAAATACACGTCTTTTACCCGTTCGGTTTCTTTTTTTTACAACTATTTGAGTTCGGTGTTTACTAGCTAACTAATTAAATAAACTAAATGAGGTGTTTGATATTTTAGTAGGAAAACATGCGGGTGTTTCATAGCCATAGTCTAGTTTATAGCGGCTTCATAGCCATGGGCTAGTTCATAGTGGCTTCATAGCCATAGTCTACTTCAATGACATTAAACATCTAGACGTTGCCATGATTACAGTGTGAAGCGTGGTCACTGTGGCGAAGTTGTCAACAGCCTCGGACACCACGGCCTGTCTTGCAGCCGAATTGCGGGTCGCTAAGCGCGGCACGCTAACATCAATGACATCATCCGACGAGCCCTTGTCACCGTCGGCGTTCCAGCTGTATTAGAACCCAATGGCTTGGCACGCGACGATGGCAAGAGACCGGACGGCATGTCATTATTTCCATGGAAGGTGGGTAGGCCTTTAGTGTGGGACGCTACGTGTGTCGATACTCTTGCGCCATCCCACCTTCATGGCTCGGCGTGCTGTGCTGACACTGCTGCTGCGGCTGCGGAAAACCTCAAGCGGCGGAAGTATAATAACCTTATCGGTAATTATATTTTTGAGCGGTTTGGGGTTTGAAAGCGTTGGAATAATTATTAAATTATTCCACCGCGGATTAATTTTTTTTCAAATTGCATGAGCTGCAAAAACTCACATTCGAAACGAACTAACTGTTATTTTTTAATAGCCTAAGCCTACAAAAGAAAAGAATTTAAATCGACTCACAAAGAACTGAAATTAATATTTTATAAATAATATTTTTTTTAATTTCAACCTGACTTATCCAGATACATTCACAAAAAAAAAACTGAACTATGTTTACTGAACATACTGACTGAAAAAATCATTTATTGTATCAATCATTCATTCACGTTGTCCCTGCACTATGCAAATTCCTTTAATTCCTTCCTGTACTACGTTTGCGCTACCAACGTACCACTGTATTTTTCTATCGTAATGTCAACAACGATTATTTCGACATTGTACTTAAATAAAAGTATTTGAATGTATTATTTATACTAACATGTGGTAAGAAACACCATGGTTTCGCAAATTTGAAGTGGCAGATCGCTTTTCGCACGAGGAAACTGCACAATTCACCATTTTTTGGGAGCACTTTCTTGCGACACAATACGATACACAATGACAGAATTGACAGATGTTGCCAAATGAATTAGTTTTATATAACGTGCATGGCCATATGGCCAGTCGACTTTGGCAGAGGGGTTCGCTCAGCTATGCCATCTCCATAGGTTAAATCTCAGAATAACGACTTGTTGTTCTTATGCTCTTGACTCTGAAGTACTCATGATCAAATGTCAAAACCAAGCATATTTTATCTGTGAGTGAAAACAAACAAGTTTGCACAGGTTTTTCTCACTCTGTCTGTGACTCTGTGTGTGTGTGTCACTTGGTGTCAATACAATACTACTTAATCTGTGCTTGGTGTCACTCTGTGTTTGAGGCCGGTCGGCTGTTTTGAATTTGTTTTAAAATTAAATGTGAGAGTGCGATTGCAAGGGAAGAAGAACTGAATATCGCAAACTAATAAAAATGACGGATTTACCTTATCAAGCCGAATATGCGAAAAGTGGAAGAGCAGCTTGTAAAGGATGTAAGGAAAAAATTGATCAAGGAACTCTACGTATTGCCATCATGGTGCAGGTAAGTCAAGTCACTCATAAACAAAATACATTTGAAAAGCAACCGTTAATATTTTTTTGTTGCTTTTTATTACGAAATTCGAGCGTTTTCAATGATTTTATAAAATACGTGGCTTCAAACTAAATTTAAGAGGATATATCGAAGCGTGGTTTGACGCGCGAGCTAAAAGACCCACGCGCACCGGAATTTAAACGTGCTTCGTTTAAATGTAGATTTATGACAAAATGCTGTACTTACAATCAATCAATCAATTTTTAGATAAGTAAGTTCATAAAATATTTAAATACCTTCAATTTAAATAAAATTTTACTGCACAAGGAACTGTATAAGATCGTTTAAAACAGAAAAAAAAATAGACGGTGGTACTTTAAAAACACAAAATTATTGATGTATACCCTTAAATTGCTATTTCGAACTGGATGAAATTGCACAAATAATCTGTTTTTATCACTTTGTTTATCATTCTATGCGTCGTGGGCGCGCTCTTGCGTGCTCTGCTCGTAGATGACTGGCTTCAAATATTTGCTGTGCACTGTATCTATAAAACATGTCCCAGAATTAAGGGCACTAACCGCTTAAGGCGTCATTGTACTCATCATTAAGACCATTTTAAAAATTAATCTTTTCTGTACACACAGCAGCAGGTCAAGTTACTACAAACTGTCAAATTTTCTCATTTGATTTTGGACTTAATCATCACCATTCCTAAGTTTAAAATCATTTGGAAAAATTTGACAGTTTGGTATAACCTGATGTGCTGTTGCCTGTACATTTATCTACACCAAACTCGTCCAAATGTAGGGAGCAGCTGATTTCTTTTTTCGCGATTTCAGGTTTGGTCCCGTAGTAAAAGTTGTTCATAATGATGAGTACAAAAAATCCCTTAAGCGGTTGTGCTCTTAATTCTGGGACAAGTTGTATAAGTCGATTGACTAATAGTTTCACCTATTCTTGAACAGAGGAGCATTCATTATAATACCAATCCACTTAAAAACAAAAAAAAAATAGTTTTAACCATGTGGGTATCAATTAATGTTTTTCTCCTAAAAATTATCTTTATTTATAAGTTCCTACTTACTAAAAACGTTTTTTTTTTCTCTTGTCAGTCTGCATTCTTTGATGGCAAGCAAGCAAACTGGCATCATGAAGACTGTTTCTTCAAAAAGCAACATCCCAACTCTGCTAGTGATATTGGAAACTTCAATAAACTCAAAACTAATGACCAGAAGAGAATCAAATCAACTATGGGTATGTTGAACTTACATTTTATTTTGGAACTATCCATTAATTTTGAAAATACAATAAGTAGAGTTATATAATTAACTAGCGGACCCGGCAGACGTTGTCGTGTCTGAACGATCCTAGAACCCGACTGCAGCGCCACCTACCGGGTCCAATTGTGTTTTCAAACCATCCAGGAACCCATTGAAATATGCACACAAAATTTGATCTAAATCAGTCCAGCCGTTTAGGAGGAGTTGGGTGACAAACAAAGAAATATAATAAACTAAGATATGTTATCACTAAATGCACTATTTTTAACTATCTACTGCACTGCACTGCACTATCAGGTAAGATCTGTATTTTAAAGTAAATTATGATTACTACAAATTATGTTGGTGGTTCCCCTCTACATGCAACAAACAAAGCTGGCGATATGTTGGTCAGGGCCGTAGCTAGACTTAAATTTAACGTTGGACATCTGTTGTTACACGTAGGGCGGAAGTAAACATTTTACTAGATCCTGGTCAATCGATTTTTGGCTTTCTTGGACTTATGTGCCAGTTAATACTTAAGGGGGATGCGTAGTGGTGGCCCACGAAATTAATTTTTTTTTTTTTTGGGTTTTTTGCAATTTTCAGGTCCGTGTCAGGTTGTATCTTGATCAAAATATGACACGCTACAATAAGAAATATGTATTTAAGTACATAATTTTGACCATAAAAATTATCAATACATCTTACATAGTTAGATTTGCCTGGTTTGGTCCGATTTCGGAAATCAGACCAAACCACGGAAAACAAGTGAATCAAATCAAGGCAAATCATGCGAATCGGAAAACTTAGAGAGATGTGTTGATGATTCTTATGGTTATAATTATGTAAATACCTACATATTGCTGGAAACCACCAGAAATAAATAAACCCTTTGGCGGTTAATTTATTTTTTAGTTTAAGTTTTAAATCTTGGCTTTTTTGCAGTCATTTTGGATAGATAACAACCAAAAAATATTTTTTAATAAGAATTTTCCACCTCGCTGCCTTTGAAGGCGTTTATGTACCACTGTTTTTTAACGATTAGGCTGAGAGTCTGACGCATTTTTAAAGCCCATTTAAGAACCATTAAGTCACCTATTTAGATTTTTAATTTACACTTTGAAGTCATAATTCACCATATTGAAGTCATAATTCACCAAACCCAATTTTTATTACTTTAGACCAATATTTTCATAACTTTCATCACATTCATAAAGCTGATTATTTTATGCATAAAAGTACAACTCATGAAGATTCAGTTCCCAAAAAAAAATCTCGAAAAAGTCTTCACTTTTTTTTAAGAAATTTTTGTTGGTCAGGTCGAGAAATCTCAAAAATTCAGAAAAAAAAATCATAACTCGAAAACTATGAGAAATAGCTGAACATACATGGGGGTGATTCGGATAGTCCACTATACGAGGAACCTAATTTTTTTATTTTGACGTCAATTTTCCGGCCACCCTGTATATATAAATTAATCTTTATTTCCCTTAGTCATCGCATCACGCGTGAACGGATGGCACAATTTCGCTAATTCTTTTTTTGTTGTGTTTTTTATTGTTAAAAAATTCGGGAAAACTGAAAGTGGACTTTCTATGGGAATTTTGAATTATTGAAATTGGGACAGGACAACGTCTGTCGGGTCAGCTAGTATATCAATAAAAAGTCTGCCCTTAATCCTTCGATAATTATTAAAAATGCGAAGGATTTCATTCAGATCAACCAACTTTGTTATTTTCTTTTCAAAGGCCAGAAATACGATGCCTGCCATTCTTTCGTGACCGACACATATTTCACATGCCATCTATTTAAGAGCAGAATAAAGAATTAATTTAATATTATGATTGTAACATGCCGTGGATACTTCGGAATCGTTTAGATGTCACTTAAAGCTAGTAATTTTTTTCCATCATAACTTTGTTGATGGTGTTTTCCTAAGGTATGGCATTAGTGTTTTAAGGTAGGGCATTGCCCCACAATGCCCCCTTAGCTACGGCCCTGATGTTGGAGTGCTATGCACCTTTGCCTTTGCAGATTATTAACAAAAAAAATCTTTGTTTACTTATAGAAAATATGACTGGAATAGTAATGCCAGTTGAAAAACCTAAGGGTAAAGGTAAATCTAAGAAGAGGGCTGCTGATGATGCCACCAGTGATGCCATTGCTGTATCTAATAATTTAGCACTTAAAGACTACCGTGTTGAGTACTCCAAGAGTAGCAGAGCTACTTGTAAACATTGTGATATTAAAATATGTAAGGTAAGAAAAAAAAAAAATTGCATTCAAAACGTTACAAACACAGGTTGTATGATAATAATAAACATGATTATTTAGGTACCTAGGATTTTGGCTTGAGTAAGACAAAAAAGACAGGCTTCCATACGAAAATTATCCTGTTTTAGTGGATCTGTTAAATATAAATATACATATGCAGATCAACTAAGTGCTAACCTAAATACAACTAAAAAAACTTTACACTCAATATAATTTAAAGTGTCCCAACCCTACAAGATAGATTTGTCAAGATGGAATAAAACACCTACCTGAGAAGTGTCTCACCAAGCCGAAAAGCTTTAACAATTACAAGTATCAGACAATGCAGTGGCTTATTATTGTTGCTGCAGTGCAGAAGTACTGTGAGAGGGATTCATGAAAGTACCTATTGCTAGTTTTTATTGTTTTATAATTTAACATTTTCTTTTCTGTGTATAATTATGTCTCTGCCCATTAATTATTGTAGGTAATTGATTTTTAAACGTGTTATGTAGGTAATTAAAGTTAAATAAATAGATAGAAATAAAAATACTAAAAAGTCCTCACATGTTTTTATTTATTTCTTTTATTTAATGTGAAGTTAAAAACAACATAATCATAAATCTGTTTGTATTTTAGAATGAAGTCCGTATCAGTAAGACTGTGTATGATACTGAAGTGGGCTGTAAATATGGCGGGCAGGCTTTGTGGCACCATGTCAAGTGCTTTGCAGAAAAGAGGAGTGAGCTCCACTTTTTTGCTGGTGGGGAGAGCCTGCCTGGGTTCAACAGCCTGAAGAAAGAAGACAAAGCTATGGTCAAAGAGGAGATCAAGTATGTTATCAGATGTTCTATGTTAGGGAGGGTTTGGTTTCCGCACTTAGTCCTTCAACTGGACCATTGTGCGTGAGCCATGGCGGCCATCTGTGAGTAAGTTATTCCAACCCGTCCACATCCCTCCAGAAGTTGATTACATCTCCTGGTCTGTTCTCTGGTCTGATCTGCAAAAGATCTGGGTGACCGAGGGTTTCTGTGCTAATCTGGGTGATGCCGGTAAATTCAAATAGCACATGCGGAACGGTTTCCTCGGCCTCCATGCACTCTCTTCATAGAGGACTGTCCGTTATGCCTATTGTGTGGAAATGATTATTTAGCAAGCAGTGTCCCGTGATGGTCCTCGCCATCAGGCACAGACCGTTCCTGTTCAGGCGCGCAGTATGCGCATAGATAGCCTAACATCGAGATAGCCATCCATTGTACGCAGATAAATTATGAATTGTCAGTTTGTGACCGTTTTACGATTTCAAACATGATTTATAATACCTATTATCCTATTATGATTCTGCCAAAGTGGCCATTTCAGCCCCCTGGTATTTCATCAATGTTCCTGATAAGTTGAGCCGAAAGGCGGGCAGGGCCGCCTACTCTCACGCTGAGGTGTAGAGATAGCAGTCCTGGTATTGCCTGTAGGGCAGCAGTGGGTGTAGTTCTCATACTGCTAGTGATTGCTACGCAAGCGAATTGTTGTAGTTTTACGAGATCTTTTTTGGCTGTGCTCAAGTCTGTCCTGGGCCACCAGACTAGTGAGCCGTATGTAGGTGACCCTGGGGCTTATACTCCAATTCCTGCCGAGTAGTTGTTTACACTGCCGCAGGGCTATGTGTATTTTGTGGTGATATAGTTTGCATGTTTTGCCCAGTTCAGTTGTCTGTCCAAAAAGATGCCCAGGTATTTGGTCTCAGTTGATAGGCTAGATAGGGTGGCTCCAAAGAATAGTGGTAGTTGTAGTGTTGTCAGCTTCCTCTTTTTTTTTTTGTAAAGAGAGTCAGTTCGGTCTTTGTGGGGTTCACTGATAGTTGGTGTTTATTGCACCAGTCCAATATATTTTCAAGGCTTGGCGCATAAGGTTGCATAGGGTATTTTCGTGGGTGCTATTTATTATTATGGTTATGTCGTAGGCGTAGCCTACAGTAAAAAAAAAAACATATTTTTCATATATATCAGATTTCTTTATAAACTACTAGATTTCGCTAGCGGCTTCGCCCGCGTGCTTGTCGACAATTATCCCACGGGAACGTACTACCGGGATAAAAAGTATCCTATGTCCTAATCCAGGCCATGGTCTACCCCGTGTACCAAATTTCATCCAAATCCTTTCTACCGTTTTGGCGTGAAAGCGTAAAAAAAAACAAACTCACTTTCGCATTAATATATTGGTTAGAATTTTATTCATTTTTATAAATTTTAGAGATAGAACAATTCAGTGTTAAGTACTTAAAAATAATGATGTTTCAGACCATTTAAAGCGGATGAAGTGCCGGTGAAGAAATTAAAAGTAGAACCCAAAAATGAAGGAGAATTAAAGGAAGAAAGGGACAAAGAAAAGAAACTAGAGAAACAAAACAAACTGTTCTTTAAATATAGAGGTGGCTTGAGTGAGTTGTCAAAGAGTGTTTTGTCAGAAATACTTCAAATAAATTCACAAGAAATACCTGCTGGTAAAGAAGAGGTTTGTTAAAACATAAACTGTTCTATTATTCTTATTTTACAAAATAATAAAAAAAGCTTTAAAAAAACCTTGCTGCAGCCAAATCTTAATGGATGGATGAATGGATGAAATCATCTGATATTGTATCTGTATCGTCTCAGCAGTGTCTTTTCTATTTCATGTAAACTTTCATAAACTAACAAAACATTCAACATGATATTGTTCCAGTGTTTGGACCGTCTTGCTGACTGCATGGCGTTCGGAATTCTCGCGCCATGCACAGAGTGCAAGCAGGGTCAGCTGGTGTTAGACACCTTTGGTTATAAATGCTCAGGTGACTTATTTCATTATTTCATTAGTACTTTATTTTATACTAGCGACCCGCTCCTGCTTCGCACAATTTTACGACTTGACAAAATATCGAGATTTATGTAGGATCTGTAAGTTTAATATTAAGAGGCTATCGAGCGCGCAGTGGCGCCCTCATCGTTTGTTTGGTTATTTCTTTTATTTTAGAATGAAAATGCAGAAAATAAGCCGGATAATAGTGGCTACTTTTCTGTTTTAACGATTATAATAAAAGTGAACAATATAAAGCTACTATTTCTTTTGTAATAATAATTACGTATAGTCTTGGGGAGCCCAATTAGTCCGGCTTATTTTCTGCATTTTTATTTTAAAATAAAAGAAATAACCAAACAAACGATGAGGGCGCCACTGCGCGCTCGGTAGCCTCTGAACGTATTATACACATAGGTTTATGTGTTATGCGTATTCCGGAATAAATTCTCTAAATCATGGTAAAACCGCATCAAAATGCATTTTGCAGTTTAGAAGAACTACGTAGTCACACAGACACGAAAAGCGTGCTTTTCCACCAGAGATGTGCTATGCAGCTATGCTGCGAGGATGTGAAAGCTAAGGTACCAAACTATTTGACCGTTTCCATTAATGATAATGTGCTGTGTAGCGGAGCGAGTAAGATGTGCTATGAAGATGCGCAGCCGCGAGGTAGCTGTGCGAGGAAGATGCACAGCTCGAGTTTTCGATGCATCGACAGTAGGGAAGGCACGGGGAGCGTCAGCTACACCACTCGCGCATTCTTAGCTCCTATCCATAGCACGTGTTAGATTTGATATAATATATAACTATAAGTGTATATAGAGATACTACACAAATATCAAACCTTGAATGTCAGGATGGTTATTAATTATCATAAAGAAAACCACAGAAAGACAAGACTAGGTAGGTATTTATTATTTCAATCAATCTTGTCAATAATTATTCATCTTTAACGAGAAAGCTATTGTCCGTTCGCAAAACTAGGTCTTCGTGGAGAAGAACGAACAAGAAACTCCACGGAAACAGTATTTAAATATTCTATCAACATATTTCTTACATTTCCATAAATTATAGTTATTTCAAACAGTTCAGAATAATAGCAACATAATAACAATAACTTACGTGACACCTGGTACGTCTATTTCACATCACAACGGCACTAGCACTAGCCACTTGAACATCCACCGAGCAACTGCCTCGAGAGTTGTGGATATCGCTACGCCCCGCAAGGGGCGTGGCGTGCGGCTCCAGGGCTAAGCCCCCCGACCGCGGAAGCTATACGGTGGTCCGTAAATACGGACCCCTCATTGTGGTCGCCACTGGCGATAGCTGGTTGGACGTGCTGCATTAACACGTCCATGGAGATGGTGTCTGTCTTTGTGTCCGTGAGCTCGCTACGGCATATGCATACTACCGCTTTCTTCACCGTGTTTCGGCGGTCAACTACTACCAGGTGGAGCCCGCACCTACATGCGTGAAGCCCAGCAGATAGCGACCAGCGACAGAAACACGGACTCTGCGTTCCCACGGATGGGGTGAGTGGCCCCCGTCCGACCCATTTTCAGAGCTAGCCGAGCCTGGGCCGGGGGAGGGGGACCGTGTCGTGGGTGTGAGGGTGGTGTTGTACTGTGTGTCGCCACCCGGTGTCTATGCAAATACGCGCACGCCCGCGCTGCGTATTCGCGTGTGTACTTTGTGCCTGTATAGAGGTGCATGTCTGGGGTTTGCCACGTGATACGCCTAAATTATCCTAGCACGCACCACGTGACAGCGTATGTATTTGTGGTGAAAGTGTTACTGTCACAAGTGAGCCGCGTGTAGCCGGGAGCGGCTCACTCGGAAGGTCAGTCCGGTACGGTGATGGGGTCATCGTCCGCAAGCAGGTCGCGGGGCAGGGGCCTAGCGTCCGGGGGGCGCGTATGCCAGGGCGCGATCTGCTTGACATGTGGCCAGGCAGACGCGTCGGCACGCGCGAACATCCCCTTCGCCAGGCGGCCCACAAACTTGTCCAGGCTCTCAATCCCGAGGTCGCGGTGAAGCACGTCGTTCCTCACGAAGCGGGGCGCGCCGACTATTGTCCGCAGCGCAATGCCTCGAGAATGTCATTACAATCCTTTTTATATCCTCCTACCCCCTCTTTCCATCAAACGTCAACTGACAGTACCTATTATATTAAAATAGCAATATACATTCTAAAATATATTGCTGGTACTATTAAATATTACGTAATTTTTTATAGTAATAACATTACTATAATTTTTACAAGTTAAGAGTGGTATTTTATATAAACACAAAAACTAGTCAAATTAGATACTTCTACATTAGTTCCAAGCTTCCTAAATGTGACAGATGTCATTATCCAACAAACAGTTTTATCTAAAGGTGGTTTTACAATGATTTTATGATTTTAATCACAACCGAATCAACTTCCAGATTCAAGGTAATCTCAATTTTACTTAATAATTAAAAATATAGTGCTAAAAATTATCAAAATAATCATCAAATATAATACACGCATCTATAGCACGCATCCATAGCATGCATCCATAGCACGCATCCTTCGCATGTAAGAAACAAATCTTAGTTGAACCCGTTTTCACCAGTGCTATGCTATGTGGACCAATTAATATGATTGGTGGATACCAAACGCATCCATAGCAACGTAGCATAGCACATCTCTGGTGGAAAAACACTACATTTTCGCGGGCGCTTAGCGTCTATAGACGTCATTACAATAAAAACTTTTGTACAAAAAAAACACTACAAAGTTATTTCACTTTGTAGTGTTTTTTTTGTACAAAACTTCGGAAGTCGGTGTCTTTGAATCTGTATTTTAGATTTTTGTCACCGACTTCTAAAATTAAAATTATTTTTCACTTTTTAGTGTTTTTTTTGGAAGTTGCTTGTTATTATTATTTTTTTTTTTTTTTTGTAAAAAAGTTTTTTATTTTTCACTTTTTAGTGGGTTAGTTTGTAATTTATCTAAGTTCTGAAATAGCCTAATGTCAACTGTTCATCACCTTTAACAAAATATTGCTTTTCCCGATGCAGGTACGGTAATTGTTGAGGAGTTCTCCTGATAAGAACCCATTGTGACAAACAAAAATTGCTTAGCAACCATAAATCGCAACCCGTGAAATAGTTAATTTATTATGTAGTTCGGGTGGCCATCTGTGGTCTTCATTATCAGTTCCACTTCACCAAATGTGCTTTCCGAGAGCAAATAATATAATAGAATAAGCAAATCGCTATAGGGTGTGCCTATAAAATAAATTGAGGATTTCCCTCGATTTCCATGGGATCCCCTCATCAGATTCTGACTTGGTGACAATGGTGGTCCCATTGCAGAGCATACCCTTTCAAATAAAAAAGGAGTTTCAAAATCAGCCCACAATTGATGGAGAAATCGATATATATACATACATAGAATTTCCTCCGTTTTTGAAGTTGGTTAAAAACTTCTATTGTGTCTTGTTTTGTGTACGGGAACCGTGTCATCTAAGTCATTTTTTTATTAATATGATAAAGCAAAAATACGTGTCTAATATTTTTTTAGTATACGACTGACGGACTAAATAGAAATTATTATTTTTTACCCAGGAAAAGGGATGGTTTCCTGGGTAAAAAATAATAATTTCTATTTAGTCCGTCAGTCGTATACTAAAAAAATATTAGACACGTATTTTTGCTTTATCATATTAATAAAAAAATGATTTAACCCTATTATGATGAAATATAGATTTTACTATTACACTTCAATAAAATGAAATGATAATTTCATTTACAGGTAACATATCGGAATGGACGAAGTGTTCTCATGTAACTCAGAATCCCGAGAGAGCTCCTATGACTGTACCAGAGTCCTGTAAAAATGCCAGTGTCTTCAAGAGATATAAGCCGAAGACTGGCGTGCGACTATTCGAATCAGAACGCGTACCCCTGATGGTCGTTGTTAAAAACGAGGCTACTGATACGTAAGTTTATCTAAAAATATTTTGGAAACTAGTACTATCGCGGACATTACCTGTGAACCACTTTTCGACCTTATTACTAAGGTAATTATGTTGAAGAGTAGAAATATGTCGAGACTGCATTTCTGTACAAAATGCAGTCTCGACATACGAAGACTCAATTTATTTTAATTCACATTTCGCCTGCGATACCAACGATTCAGCGTGTGAGAGTCTTGTGAGAGTACTCTACTCTGTCTCGATATGTCGCCTTGTCAAAACTTTCCAACATAAAATCGTACTCTTCAATATTTTAAGAATTCTTATTAGCAGTGAACTTTTAAAAACTAGAGACTTGAAATTATAAGATTAATATATTTTTATATAAATATACTTACCTTGATAATGTAACAAAACTCCCTATAAGTGTTCTTTCTCCTTCGGATGAGCCCTATTCATTTTCGTTTTCAAACTCATAACCATTCAAAAGATATTAACAAAAATCGCTGAATTTTCTTAAATTTTTTACCGTAAAAATTATCGTCAATTTTATCGTCGTTTCCGTCTGTGAGGCATGCGCATGCACTTTTGGATTATCCAAATTTTAATTTTTCTCCTATCCGTTGTGATTTTGCAGTCGAAGTTTTTTTTTTTTTTATATTTTGCTGTAAGTATTAGGTAATTTGTCTGCCTGTGATGTCTTGTCTATACCTTATTAATTGGCGTTTTTGTCGTAGTTGGGTTTTAGCTTTTTGACTTTTTCGTTGTTGATATGGAACCGCTGCTTTCAGCTAAATGTCCAAGTGTCAATGCTAACATTTTTTATTATCAACGGAAGTATCGAAAAAAACTGTCGTGTTTTTGTGTGTAGTTCGCTGAGCGGCGATAGTGAGGCAGACGCAGACTCCAGTCTGAACTGCGTCAGCAGCGGGTAAGTACACCCTACAACACCTATTTTTGAATCTATTTTGCCCTTTCAAATACTATGTTGTCTTATGTAATGTTTGCATTTTTTCAGTTCACAGATGGCACAGCATGACGTAGGACAATGGGTAATTGGAGAAATCTTTAGCCTACGTCAAACTGATTGTAAGTTTTTAAAATGTATTCAAAATAAATTTTCTTGCAATCAGCATTGTACCTATTTGTTTGAGAGACTATACAATTACAGATAACGAATTCGAGGAGAGAGAGCAAAAACCACAAATAAGTAAGTTAATGTTTTTTTTATTTACATTACCCCTACATAACGCCGCCGTTCAGTGAAGCGTTTTGTAAAAGTATACGTCAATGCTAGAACGTACGGATTGGGACTGCTCACTTGGAGTTTCAAATTCTAAACGCATATCGATTTTTTGGAAAGTACATGGCTACTACGCACTCATCGCGTATATATTGCAATAACGTAAGATAACATTGTTTGCGAAAAATATACTGGACGTTCTCCGAGGTTCTCTTTCATCAATAGAAGGCATTAGAAACATGACACTTTTTTGTTATAAATAAATGCATGAGGTTTTCTAGATTTTTTTTATGTAATTAAATATTTGGTGGGGAGGTAGCTTAGAGCCAGGAGACAGACATAGGATATTTTTTAAAAAATGGATAAAACGTGGTATAACAACGGCTGGACCGATTTGGATGAAATTTTTTGTGTACCCATTCAAATATGAATGGGTTCCTGGATGGTTTGAAAACACGATTGGACCCGATAGGCGGCGCTGCAGTCGGGTTCTAGGATCGTTCACACAGGACAACGTCTGTCGGGTCTGCTAGTATATGTATATTTTTTTTAGAAGGCCATAAGTTCTATTATTATGCAATTTCATGGTTATCCATTCACTATCGGACACCCTATATTTATATTTCACGTAATAGCTCAACTGTCATGTTATGAGACACAATTAACTTTCTATTGTTACCGACCTCTAGGAGGTCGATCGACAGCGGGGCGGATTATTATTTCATGTGTATATTTAATTATTTCAGCAGTAAGTGGCAGTAGAGCAGATTCTGCTGTTGTGACACCAACACGCACTGAACAACAAGCAACTGCCAGGAGAAATAGCAGTAAGCTTACATTTTAATTACTTACTTACTATATTACAAGCCGTGCGACGCTTGGGATTTTCTATCGGCAAAAATGACGAACTTCACTTAATTTAAGTCCTTTGTGAATCAATTTTCAAAAATCCGTCCTGAGTGCTCACTTTCGATATGAAAGGAACCCGTGTGCAAAAATGGTTCTAGCTAGACCCAGCGGTTCAGGCTGTGCGTTGTCTGTCACTGAATCAATTTAACATTTTTTAATAGTAAACTAGCTTTTCCCCGCGGCTTCGCCCGCGTGGATATCGGAAAATATCCCACGGGAACATACTACCGAGAATTCCTTCCTTGTTCCTTGTCTACATTATAAAGGGAACTCTGTGCAAAATTTCAGCCTTCTAGGTTCAAGGGTTTGTGGGCTGGACGTTGATGAGGCAGTCAGTCAGGACTTCTCTTTTTATTTATATAGATAAACATTAGTTTTACAAAATGTTCAGCAGAATAAAGCCAGAAATGCCAGCAATTCTCGCAATTTATCCCGCTTGGGGGCGCTGTTGTCAAATACTTTCGTGTCAAATTATCCTGCCATTCCTTAAATTACAAAAAAAAAAAGTGTATTTCCAGGTCTGAATCCTCGACGAAATTTTGATATGCATCAGGATATGGCTCAAGATTATCTAGCAATAGTGAGTCTAATGCAGAATCAACAAGGGTATGTTTTAGCATCAATCATCCGGAGGATTCACTGGCATGTAGAGAGAATCGGCTAACGTTTCTCGATATATTGATATATTCTCGATATATAGATAATTTGACAAAAATATATATATTTTTTTTTTTTATTATTATTTTTACTGAAATTACAATACAGCGGTGTTTCTTAAGTCTAAACTCGCCAAACTTTTACGTAACTTTTATTTAATGTATTGTGTTGCGTAAATTATTTTGCATAGGTACTATTGTATAGAATCTAGTTCTTCTAACTGAACAGACAGCTGTGCTGCTGGGGAGTTTGTTCCGCTACTTCTTCTTCCCAGCTAAAGCACTAGGAAGTGGTGAAGGGCGGGCGTTTTGTGGGGACTGTCTTACTGTAATTTCGACGTTCAAAAAGTGCTGATTCTCAGCCTAATTTGAATAAATGACTTTTGATTTTGATTTTTGATTTTGATACATCAATATTTTTCATTACAGATTCTGGCGGAGGCGATCAAAATGCATGCTCAGGCAACCAAAATGCAAGCTGAGGCAACCAAAATGCAAGCTGAGGCATCGCTTCTATTCACGCAGGCTGCCAACAATATAGTGGATGCTCTGAATTTAATTGCATTTAAAATCGGAAAATGATATTTCTTTGTGCGCCGAGCCCTTCGGGTAAAACCGGTGATGCCGGTCCCGTCGGGTGATGTAATATTTATCTTATTTAAAAAATTGTGAAATTATACTCCTAGATAAGTCGTCTTTGTATAATTTGATAATAAATGTTTTGTGATTTGGTATGTTTATTTTATTTACATCACTGATGTCCGGTGTCTGAGGTTTTTAAACGGAGTTTATCCATTCGATAATGTTTATTGGTTCGATATCGTGTTCCTGGACACTTTGTTAGGGAATAATTTAGTTTAAAAGTCGAGTGAATTACTATGAGGACATCAAAAACCGAGTGTATGGAAGGAATTCGCTTAAATAGATAATTTAATCGAATCAATATGCCACTAAGAGTTTAAACTCCGTTTAAAAATTCCTCAGAAACCAGGCATATTTGTAGATAATTTTCTAAGCAAGGTTATTATTGTTAGTGTAGTACTCTCAGAGGCACAAAGTAGACTGGATATGTAATATGGTCATCAGATCGTCGTTTTTTTTACCAACGGTAAAGAACTATAATTCAGCGGTAGTCGAACCCATGCAAATAATTCCGTAAAGTAATACATATCCCTATTTTCTTAGAGGTACTAGAATATGAAAGTGCGGGATATAAAACAAGGTTTATAAAAATGATTAAATATAATATAAAAAGATTTAGGGCCTATTTCCGAATGGTCCGAATAGCCACTATTTACCAAATAAATTCAAAAATGGAACAGAATTTGTATGAAATTATCTGCCAAGTAAGTTAATAGGAACTTAATCGTAGGTGGTGAAACAGGCCCTAGAGAGCAACAAACGATTCTGTTATTCTCTAAATCTCCAATTAGAGCCAACAAATTATAGACTTCCTTTTTATTTATTATTCATAGGGTCAAGAAAGAAATGCCAGTGCCACCACTGAAGAACCTGCAGTTCTTCCTTTATGGCAAGTTGAAGAGCAAGGAAGAAACTAAGAATCGTATCCTGAAGCTAGGCGGTCTCGTGGTTAGCAAGCTGACCGCAACCACCGTCGCTGTAGTGTCCACGAAGAAAGATGTGGAAAGGATGCCTAACAAAATGGAGGAAATTAAGTCTATGGATATTGAGGTACTACTTTATAATTTATTTTCACTTTGCTCGCGACTTTGTCTGCGTGGATTTCATATTTTTTCATACTAACCTCAGCAACAATGTTCACCAACGTTTTTAAAGTATGTATGTATGTATACGGGTAGTTCTGGAAGATTGAGTAAACCTAGGTTTACCCGGGTTTACCTAGTATTTTTAACCCAAGCTTTTTGGGTAAAGTCCAAATAATAATTGAAATAAAGTTTAATTCGGGATTTACCCGTACACAACTAGGTCTTGTTCGTCGAGTTGTTGTTGTCAAAAGACTATTTCAGACATAGGTCTACATGTACCTCACATGATCTGACCAAGATTATGTCTGGATTTTAAAAGAGACTTTGACCGCTGAGTTTGTTTCTGACCTAACCTGACCTTGGTTTTTATTTTCACTGATTATTCTAACATTACCCAGCCAGCATTGGATAGACCTCGGTGAGTATGGGTAAATACCGAATTTTAATTATTATTCGGACATTACCCAAACTTCATCGGTGATTTTAAGTAAACCCGGGTAAACCTAGGTTTACTCAATCTTCTAGCAGTACCCGTGACATGTATTACTTAGCTAATAAGGTTGAAAAGTCGTTCGACGCAAATATCTGTGATGGTACATACCATATCCTTAAGTCTCGAGCTATCTTTATACAAAGTTTCATTAAAATCAGTTCAGCTGTTTAACAAACAACAAACCGATAGACATTCGATATAAATGCGGATAAAAACTGAATACCAGTATTTTACATGTAGCCTATCTGACAACTACAACCCAGTTACTGGGTAACACGATACCCCTTGGTACTGGTAACTGGTTGTCAGACTCTCGGGCTTTTGACGACCCGTAATGAGTGTCAAAGATCTACTAATGCAACTGGGACTAACTCCTTTTTCACTTTTCTTTTCTCGCTTTTCCGAGGCACGGAGGGGTGTTGGGTCACCCATCCGCGGACCGACCTCGGCAAGTGTTACTTGACGATCGACCTATCCAGGTGCTATTATGTATCCTCGAGCCCCTCTCTCCAGGCATGGATTGTGTATGTGCTTTATTAGGACTTATGAAAATGGGAACATTGTATGTCAAACACATTTTGTTGTAGTACTACTCAGTTTTTCTGTTACAGGTTGTTGAGGAAACTTACCTCGATTTAATTGAGCAAGATGGTACTATTTCCAAGTCATTAGAACTAATAAAAGAAAATAATATTGCTGACTGGGGATCTGACGTAAGTTAAGAAGATCAGAATAATTATTTGTGAAGCTACATTTTGTTTCTACTTGGTAATAAAATCGTCCTTTTGCGAGAAGCTTGACATAATTCAAAAAGAGCAATTTTTGGATATTATGATTTAAAAGTTTAAAAGCAGCGGTAATAGTGCGACGAAGCATAAAGTCACACCTTGCTCCGTCATTTTTATTAGGCTTAGCGTAATGTTGTTTTAGCAAAAATAATAAAATTTTTCGTGTTCACTTCTATTGCATACTCAACTTAAAATTGCAGATTTTTTATTTATGTCACCCTTTTTGCCAATGAGCGAAATGTCGTTGTAATGTCCTCCGCCTGCACCCGTCGGACAATAAGATTTTTTTTTTTTTTATAGCCAGCTATAAGAGTTCCTCAAGATGTTTTGGATGGAAAGTCCATTCCGAAATCAGGCAGTTTGTATGTTAAATCATCGAAATCGGCTGTGAAGTTGAAAATTCAAGGTACATATTTTTTGTTTTTATTGTTTTTTCTGCTTAGCCTATTCCCAACTATGTAGGGGGCCTCCTCGGCTTAAATATGAATATTACATTTTTTTTTTTTTTTAACTTAGTGCTAGTGTTCTTGTATTACTTATTGTAGCCATTATTCTACACTGGACAGCAAATAAACCGGGCCACCCGCTACCTTGGAACTCTGATTCGATTTTCTCAAAAAGTATAAAATTAACAACTATCAATTTATACCTACAGAAAGTGCGTTCCATGATTATTAAAATGACTATAAATTTCTTCTAAAGTACCGTCAACTCACATTGTAATCAAGCAACAAACACAATGCTAAAGATTTGCTCTGTTTTGACTAGAGTTCACGATTAGCGTTCATTTTTTCTACAGTGAGGGTAGTCGGATATTTCTTATCATTTCTTTAGTTTTTGTCCATCGTTTGCTCAGACGCGTGTATTTGTGCTACTTTTTTTGGTCAATAATGGATACGACACCTCAGGAAGCAGCTCAAGCTGTAGCACTACTTCAAGCAGGCGTTGCGCAACGTGAGGTCGCTCGGAGACTTCGAATCAACAGATCTTCGGTGCAACGAGTTTACAGACGATACTTAGAGACTGGAGCATTCGATCGCCGTCCAGGTACGGGCAGACCTAGGGCTACATCAGCGGCAGATGATCGATATATCCAACTTACTGTTCTCCGAAATTGCCGCCTCAACGCAGTTCAAGTCCAACAAAGTCTGCGTGACGTACGCCAAGTGGTCATAAGTTCAGATACCGTCAGAAGGAGACTTGCAGATCGGAACCTGACTCCAAAAAGAGCTGCAACAGGCCCAGCATTAACGGTAGCCCACCGTCGAGCACGACTTGAATTTGCTCGAGAGCATAGAGATTGGACGTTAGAGCAGTGGGGTAATGTACTCTTCACTGATGAGACCAGGGTGAGTCTACATGGAAGTGGTCGACGTCAGAGAGTGTATCGTCGTCCTGGAGAACGTTATTCTCAGTGGTGCATCGAGGAAACTGTTGCTTATGGAGGAGGATCTGTAATGGTCTGGGGCGGTATCTCGTTAACTGCACATACAGCGTTAGTTTTCATCGAACCTACGGGCCGTACACGTGGATTGACTTCTCATCGCTACATTACCGAAATACTCGCAGACCATCTGGTTCCGTACGCAGGATATATCGGGCAAGATATGCAGTTGATGCATGATAATGCACGGCCTCATGTTGCTCAAGTGGTGACCCAGTATCTACGCGATGTTGGCATTCGTTCAATGGACTGGCCAGCTCGAAGCCCGGACTTGAATCCGATAGAACACTTATGGGATGAGCTGATACGTCGGGTTCGAGCCCGGGTACCTGCTCCAACAGGGCTTCCAGAGCTGCGAATCGCAATTGAAGAGGAGTGGAATGTAATTCCTCAAGATTTCATCGTCAGGCTCGTGAGGTCGATGAATACGAGGATGCTGGCAGTTATCCGAGCAAGGGGAGGGAATACTGAATACTAACCAAAACTTTCTTTTTAATTTTTTCTTTGTTTCTGGCTTTAATTTTTTTTTTTCAGTTTATGATTACTAACGATTAACATGACTGGAAAACGACTCTTTTTTGTAAAATCCTTAATAAACACTCAAAAAATTGATTAATCCCAATGAGTTTCCTTTAATTTGAATAATCATGGAACGCACTTTTTGTAGGTATAACTTTGATAGTTGTAAGTTATATACTTTTTGAGAAAATCGAATCAGAGTTCCAAGGTAGCGGGTGGCCCGGTTTATTTGCTGTCCAGTGTATGAAGAGATGAGCCGTTTTAAATTAGTTAAGACAAAAACACATTACAATAACAAAAGTATACAATTACTCGACAGTCATACGCTCTTCTCACAATACTCCAGACATACTGACAACCTCGCACACTCACTGCGCTCAACGCTCTCTTGGACGCTAAGCCTGACAGTGATGTGTTCGCGGATGAATGGAAGAAGATCAGCCCCCCTAGACAAAATCCCTTTTCTGTAAGCGTTAACGCTAACGGAAAGATCAAATTGTATGGAGTTGACAGCAGCAGTCACGTGACATCTCTGAAGCTGATGTCAACTCCATACAATTTGATCTTTCCGTTGACGTTAACGCTTACAGAAAAGGGTTTTTGTCTAGGGGGGCTGATCTTCTTCCATTCATCCGCGAACACATCACTGTCAGGCTTAGCGTCCAAGAGAGCGTTGAGCGCAGTGAGTGTGCGAGGGACAGGAGACTAGGCTCGAGCGACGCGACGGTTCTACTCCGAAGTATGGCGAACAATCTGTGCCTCCTGTTACGGGTATAGTTTATCGGAGCAAAAAAATGGGATAGTTCGTCGTGCAGTTCAAGAGCATCTGTTTTTCCGTAAAGGATCTTACACATATTAATAACTAGCTTTTGCCCGCGGCTTCGCCCGCGTGGATTTCGGGAAATATCCCAAGGGAACCTGCCTTATTCCTTGTCTACATTATAGAGGGAAACTCTGTGCAAAATTTCAGCTTTCTAGCTCCAACGGTTTGGGCTGGGCGTTGATGAGTCAGTCAATCAGTCAGTCAGTCAGGACTTCTCTTTTTAACCGACTTCCAAAAGGAGGAGGTTCTCAATTCGTCGGAATATTTTTTTTTTTTTTATTTTATTTTTTTTTTTTATGTATGTTCCCCGATTACTCGAAAATGGCTAGACCGATTTGGATTTTTCTTTTTTTGTTCGAAAGGGTATACTTCCCAAGTGGTCCTATGATCATCAAATCAGGATCTGATGATGGGATCCCATGGAAATCGAGGGAAACCCTCAAATTTTATGGGCACACCTATATCGATTTCGGTATTTTTTATAGTAACTCGTGCATTTACTCTCGGAAAGTACCATTCGGTGAACTGGAACTGATGATGAAGACCACAGAGGGCCATCGGAAATACTCAATTATATCTAAGTATATAACAGGTTGCGATTCGATTACTTTAATATGGTTTATGCTCGTCAAAATAATGGTAATGGTGACTTCACCATGAGCTCCATTTCTCCTGGTTCTTACTAGGAGAACTCCTCAACAATTAACGTCCCTGCATCGGGAAAAGCAACATTTTGTAAAACGTGATGAGCAGTTGACATTGGGTTATTGTAACTTAGATAAATTACAAACTGAACCACTAAAAAGTGAAAAATAAAAACTTTTTTACAAAAACAAAAACCGACTTCCAAAAAAAACACTACAAAGTGAAAAATAACTTTAATTTCGGAAGTCGGTGGCAAAAAACTAAAATACAGATCCAAAGACACCGACTTCCGAAATTAAAGTTATTTTTCACTTTGTAGTGTTTTTTTTGGAAGTCGGTTTTTGTTTTTGTAAAAAAGTTTTTTTATTTATATAGATAGATAGATTTGCTCATTTTTTCTTCTGACTTCTAGAGTATTGTACTCTAAACGGCCTAAAATGTAATTGAATTTTCGCTTAATAGAATACTCTTTATTAAGCACACCATATAAATTAAAAAAATAAATGTAAATAACAATTGATCTGGATATGTTAAAATTTGGTTAAATAAAAAAGGCTCGCTTCCTTTTATGGTGGCAATACACTTGGCGTTTTTGCACAAATATTAACTTTGTTTTCAATAATAATAGAGTCTATTTTGTAATGCCCAGGTAACGCGAATACGCCAGCTGAAATGCCAGAATTACATAATTATACTTAAAACCAAAATGTGGGTTATTACACCTTCGAGGACTAGAAGAGTACAAGTGTGATGTTATGTTGATTCCTTTACCAGGTGGAACAGCGGTAGACCCAGCATCGAAGCTACAGGACGAAGCGCACGTTTATACGGACCACGATGGCACCAAGTACACCGTGGTACTGTCGAAGACAGACGTCGTCGCGCAGAAGAACTCTTACTACAAGCTGCAAGTGCTGGAGAGTGATAACAAGAAGAAGTAAGTGCCATTTATTGGATCTTGGATTTTGCTCCGTCATATTTTTAACTCTCAATAAGGTATCTTTTATACATATTATAAATTAAACTCGTTTTTCGTATCTGTCTGTGTGACCGCGTTGTTTTTCTAAACTACACAAATGATTTTGAAGCGGTTTTCATCATTCTTTAAAAAAAATATTCCAGAAGGTTTGTGTACAACATTATTATTAAACTTTCATATTAGTTCGGGCAATGGGATCTAAGTCATTTATTTAAATAAAACTGATAATCAGCACATTTTGAACGTCAAAATTACATCGACAGAATTGTCAGTGGCAGCACATCAACAGCGACCTTATTGAATCTGTCTAACAAATGTCTTAAAGTAATAACGTCCTTGACGTTTTATGACGTGCAAGTGACATTCAAGTATCCAACGTGTTTTAGTCATAGTCTGACAGTTTGAGTAATTTATGCGGCCTACCCAAATGTCTTTTCTTTGGTATTGTTCGTCGAATCGTTAAGCTCCTTAAGTTTTGAGTTGCGCTGCACGATTACTGACAAATGCGTGCACTGACAGGACAGGTCCACTCAATCTGTGTTGTTCTTTCCTTAAAAGACCATTTCAGACTGCAATCTACATGGTCTTCACATGATCTGACCAAGATTATGTCTGGACTTTAAAAGAGACTGTAACCTCTGAGTTTGTTTCGGCGTTTCTTCTCAGAGTAGTCAGATAGGAAACGTCAAACTCATCTAGTTTTAAAAAAAATATGTTTGACGTGTAAAAGTTATTTTCTGTAAGTAGGTTTGTACAAACAGTACAAACCTACTTACAGAAAATAAATCATTTATCATTTCATTTATCAACCTTACACTGTTTGTCCACCGTCGCCGTCAACGGGACGTTAACGAGAAATGAGATTATTCGAACCGAACGTGATGTCCCGTCGACGGACGTGCGGTGGACGCTCGGCCATAGTAAATGTATGAATCGCTACTTCGGCGCCATCATCTCATTCAAGTGGACGTCCCGTTGACGTGGCGGTGGACAAACGGCCTAAGGGTGGTAAATGAATTAAGACGTCGACTATATTCACGCTATAATGTTCATACACCAGGTACTGGCTGTTCCGTTCGTGGGGCCGCATCGGAACCACCATCGGCGGCACTAAATTAGAAGACTGCACGTCTAATTACGATGCGACCAGGAAATTTGAAGACGTGTACTTGGAGAGAACTGAAAACTTTTGGAGCCACAGAGATCAGTTTATGAAGGTGGGTGTAAATATTTAATTTTTGTGATTGTATAAGTTTTTTACTCGAAATCATTATTCTTTTTACATACTTACATCAGTTTGACCTAGCTTGAATTTTCTAAGAAACCGGTGTCGTCATATAGCGTCCGCAATGTAAATAACGTGCTGGGCTGCCCATTAAGTGAACATTTTTAGGGTTCCGTACCTCAAAAGGAAAAAAGCCGGCCAAGTGCGAGTCACACTCGCGCACGAAGAGATCGGTACCATTATCTTTATAAACGGCAAAAAATCACGTTTGCTGTATGGGAGACCCCTTAAATATTTATTTAAATGTTTTTTTTTGTATTTGTTCTAGCGGCAACAGAAATACATCATTTGTGAAAATTTCAACTGTCTAACTATCACGGTTCATGAGATACAGCCTGGTGACAGACGGACGGACGGACAGCGGAGTTTTAGTAATAGGGTCCCGTTTTACCCTTTGTGTACGGAACCCTTATAGGATCACTCGTGTGTCTGTCTGTCCGTCCGTCTGCCAATTTGCTCCGAATGTAATGGACCAATTAGAATGAAATTTGGTACACATATCAATTTCTGTGAACCAAACACGGACGTGTAGGTGTAACGTAAATAAATGAATTTTGAATATGGGGTCACTTTTGGGGGCAAATAAAAAAAAATTGCATACTGTACCGCGTGACAATATCAAATGAAAAGCCTCACTGGATCTTAAACAGATTTTTTTTATAATCTTACTACTATTATAAATGCGAAAGTTTGGATGGATGGATGGATGTAGCGAACATCCATCCATCCAAACTTTACTACTACTGATCCTAAAATTTTGAAAACAATACAGAAAATAGTTCTATACAGATTACAGGAAAACCTATAAGAAGTCTATGCCATAGACTTCTTATAGGTTTTCCTGTCTTTTTACCATGTTTTTTAAGACCATAGACTCTATGGTCTTAAAAAACATGGTAAATCTCTCATTATTGTGCGAACAAACTTACAATTGCTGTTGAAATGTATGGGAGAACATGTTATTCAACTACAATGTTAAGTTTGTTCTTGAGGTGAATTCATTTCAACTAAGGATGCTTTCATTGTGTATGGTTCAACACGCACTTGGCCGGTTTTTTAACGACGCGACGTATGTTAAAAATCTCTTAATGGGTGGCCGAATTTTTTTTTTTATAGCGGAATGGGCCTGCGCTTTACCTCGTCTCATCTAATGGAAAGCAATAGATGAGGTCTGCGATGGAACGAACGTGTCCAGCACGCTTAGCATGACTGGCATAGAAACTGGTTTTGTCTACGGAAGAATAGACAAAATGGCAGATAGTAGAAATATTTCTACGCGTCTAAGCGTGGCAATGTGTAATTTTGTCTATTCTTTCGTCGACAAAACCGAAGAAGATGCATGTTCACGCCATTAATTATATTATATCTGTCTATCTATCAGGTGCCAGGACGTTACTTCCCGCTAGACATGGACTATGGAACTGATGACGCGGGACCGCAAAACCTAGCCGTTGACGATAAGTGTGACCTCCCCGTGCCAGTGCAAAAACTTGTCATCAAAATATTTGATGTCGACGTCATGAAGAAAACTCTGTTAGAGTTCGAGGTAAACATTAGGTTACTTTTATCGCAAACTAGTGTTGGGCTAAAGTAACCGTCATGAGAAGCTATAAATTTTGTAAACAAGTGTTCAGGAGTTCACAACATTTGGACCAACAAAAAAAATGAATTTGTTTAAGATTTAATAAATTATTAAGTAACAAATATTAATTAACATATATTATTTAAGAATAATTATTCGTCAGATTCAGATGTTTCCATTTCTGTGTCAGAATCATTCGAAACTCGAATGACGCGTTTATTTCAAAATGGCGTCCCGATAGTTTACAATCCCTGCGACGGACGCGTTCCGGTACCAAGAAACACAAACGATAGCGCTTTGCGTCGTTAAAATATGATCCGACTAAATTAAATAGGTTGTTACTTTCATATAACCCGTCTATATTTCATGTCGATTGAATATGGTCAATTTATTATTATCTCGCAGTATAAAATGTTGACTTAGTAAAAGAAGTTTGTTTACATAATTTATAGCTTCTCGTGACGGGTACTTTAGTTTTCAGCACTTTTCAGGTATTGCATATACCAGGATACCTTAGTTACCCACCACCACCAACACTCAACAGTACCTTTATAATTGTTCCACCCGTGATAGACATAATACACGACCATTGATACTCGTATCTGCGATATTTTACTAAACAAACTTTTTTTAAACTTAACATTTGTCCAGCTCACAACGTCAACGGGACGTCAACGAGAAACGAGATTATTCGAACCGAATGTAACATCCCGGTGGTGGTGTGCGGTGGACACGGGTCCATAGTAAATAATTGCTACTTTGGCGCCATCATCTCGTTCTCGTTGACGTCCCGTTGACGTGCGGTGGACAAACGGCCATAATGTCCCACTGCGGGCAAAGGTCTTCCTCACCGCTCACTTTATCTCACTCATCTTTATTTGCTGCCTTTTCCGGCCAGTCAGCCAAAAACGAGTCTAAGGTCCGTATTACAGAACCTCACTCAAGAAATTCAACCAATCAAATGGCTTTTAACTAGTTTTAAGTAATGCTTGAGTCTTGAGTGAGGTTCTGTAATACAAGCCTAAGGGCCGGTTTCTTGAAAGAAAAATATCGCAAAATCAATGTGACAAATTATCAAGCGCGCGAACACTGCTGTGATTGGTTGAATGATTTATCAACAGCCAATCGCAGCAATTAATTTTCTGATAATTTTTGTTCGACAAACCTGTCCTTTGTCGTCGTGCCAGTGTTTCGTAGGCCTGCCTCGGAGACGACGCCCGTCTTAAAGCACCCACGGTGTCCAATAAAAATGAAATGAGGTTCGTTAATAAGCGCATCACTTGAAACGCTGGACCGTCTTGGCTATTCTTTATTTTAAAATGTTCATAATAGTTCCACAATTAGGTTTTTATGGAAAGAAAAGTTTCCCGGAAAATTTTCAAATTTGGGAAAAACTGAGCGTTCTTTTTTCTTTGGGATTTCTATATGAACTATTGAAATTGTTCTCGCCAACGTCTTTCGGGTCAGTTATTATAAAATAAATGTTTTTTTATAGCTTGACACTGAGAAGATGCCGCTGGGAAAACTTTCGAAGAAACAAATTAAGTCAGGATACAAAATTCTGTCGGAACTTCTGAAGCTAATCGAAAAGGGATCCACGAGCCAAGCCAAACTGATAGACGCTACGAACAGGTTCTCAATTATTTATTAAACGTCTCTAAACTTTTATTTTCTAAAGATTAAACCAATAGGCAACCGTACTGCCAATTGCTAGCAAGAGGACATTTCTGCTCTATTGAGTCTACCGACAAGACTAGATAACAAAAAAGGTTTATAATAAAAAGGTTAAAAGTTCTTATTAATTTTAAATGGTAAATAATTTAAATATTAAATGCATTTCATTTTTTGCATACATTTTTGTTTGCATTTTTCTGTGTCAAATAAACTTTATTAATTGTTTTCTTTCTTGCTTTTATGAGACCGTACTATCGCATTAGGTTATGAAACCTGTAATGATAGTTTTATGGGTGATAAATAAATAACGTAAACAGAAAAACAACTTTGTAAAAATAACTTAGTTTTTCATAATGATTCTGTGAATTACAGTGGCGTGCACTCCATACATGCAAATAAGCTCTGCATACCCTGTAGTCCCATACCATACATGCCCCTTTAAATGATAAATAACTAATAAACTACAACTATAACTCAAGAAAAAACATGGTAATTATTCTAAAAATCTAACCGTAGTCACCATCTCACCGTTTAAAATGCGATTTACGTGCCATCTATTATTTTTTATTGGAACTAATTGGCTGGAGCGAGCGGCGAACACCGCGCAGGCAGCGCTCCCGTGGCAAAAGCAGTAACATGCAGTGCTTATTTTTCATACAACGCATCTCGTGTAGTACACAGCAAAAGTGTCACTGTGTGCGTGAAAATGTGTGCGCGTGTTTGAGTTCTGGAAGCAGAGCTTACATTGCAACCCGTCCAAATTGAGAAGCTGTAAAAGCACCGCTTAGTTGTTGATTACAGAGGGCCGACTTTTTTTGGTCGGATTGACCAAAATTCGTTCGTTTTAGTTTGTAATTGTACAGTTTTTACAAGCTTTTATTCAACTTGCAATGTTTGAATGTTTGTTTTTTTGACACATTGTTTTGATTGTTTTTCTTGTCAATCACTTGATTGACTGTATAAGTAATTACATTAATATTATGTACTTACTGTAAAAAATTAAAGTAATCTGTGGTTATACCTGTGATCCTGTGCCGCCGAACCCGCCGAAGTGTGTTTTTGTATATCAAAATCTTGCGCTTTTTCGACGTTATCTTCTGAGTAAAAAGTTAAATTGATTGTAAATGGAAGGTGTGTACCCGGGTTTGATTTAGCTTTCTTGTTATTTTCTTAAAAAAGTTTTATGATAATGTATTTATGGCTAACATGTTGTGTACCCACATACAAACACATTGTATTGTATCCCTTGCTTTTTTTTTTACAAATCAAGATAAAATAATGTTTGGACCTTTGTCGGATATTCTGATTAAAATAATTTAAGTAGATTTAAAGTATTCGTAGTGGTCGCAAACAAATATCATGCGAAGCCAATGGCGCCGCGCCGTGCGGTAAGAGTAAGGTAATGTAGGTGGGGTCGGGTAAAACAAACGGTCGGGAAAAAAAAAAACTTGTTAGATTGTTTTTTTTTTTTTCATTTTAGCCGTGCATACCCAGTCTGAAATCTCTGTGCACGCCACTGGTGAATTACAAGGTTATTTTTTGCAGTTGCAGAAAAACACCCATATTTAAACAAAATACCTTATGAATCGGCGTTTTTAGTATTTGTTGATTAAATACAGTATTATGGTACATCAACATGATATACAGAAGTTTGGAATTCCTAACTTGTTTAATTATTGCGGTAGCTCCTACAAAAATTGTAAAAATATATATGTTTTTCTATCTCTATGCTCTATGAGTTGTACACTATGACAACACCCCACATGCTTTGGGGGGATCCCCCCATAAAAATAAATATAGTTAAAAATTATAATGGGGGTGGGGCTTATAATTTTTAACTATATTTATTTTTATTATTAGTTGTTATATTATTACACAATCTGTGAAAATTTCCAACTGATGGACGGACGGACGGACAGCGGAGGCTTAGTAATAGGGTTCCATTTGGTACACCACCCAGAACAGAACCCTAAGATCGAATAATTTCGTATTAAAGGTTGTGTTCTGATCATTTTAATGCTGAAGATTACAAGAATGAAGAATTTTTTACAGGTCAGAGTATAGACCTAATGTAAACTCACGTTATTTTTAGTGATAGTTGCTTGAATGTAATGTTACAAATACAAACATGTTTGAAAAAGTTCTTTTAAGCATGTTTTGACGTTTCTATTATGAAATAAATCGGAAATAATATTGAAAAACTTTGCCGCGTGCCTTTGACAGTTTGCTTTGTTTACCCCGCGTCAAAGTGCGCCGCCTATGTCTCAGTTTTGCGTTAACAATAGGGAATACCCTATTGTTGGAATTGATATGCCATCATCATATAAAATAGGGATGCAATGCATTAAAAGCGCCTGGTAATGACTGTAGGTACATATCGTCCGCCCGGCGTGCCCCGACGCCACATTCTGCTATAAGTTTGCAACTACTCATTTATAATTGCAATACGTGTCATCATCTAATTTTAACCATGTGCATAATATTCCAGATTCTTCACTCTGATTCCGCACGACTTCGGCGTGAATAACGCTCCGTTGCTGGACAACGTGGAGCTCATCAAGACTAAGACGGCCATGCTCGACAACTTGCTCGAGATAGAAATAGCTTACAGCTTGATGAAGACAGGTACTGATTGTGTACTCAACTCACAGTTTTGTTTGAAAAAAAAAATGCAGTGTGACTTTTGCAATTCATACACTAATCAAAAAAAGTTTTGCAGCATTTTTATGAAATGTAATTTCTTGTTTTTAAAAAAAAAAGAGTTATAAGGGTACTTATACAAACAAGCATTCTTTCAAGTGCTGCTGATAACTTAAGAAACAATTGACTCAGTTATATATTCCAAAGCGTATGGAGAACAACTGGCAAGAAAATCCACGGACACTCTTTTAAATCAAATATTTTACAAAATATTGGTTACATTGTTCATATTGAAAATATACACATGAGAACAATGTAGAAAGACGTGCACGTTAAAAGTGATACCTACCGTAGCCTAGACTAGATTGATTTAACTACTAAGTATATTTTAGTATCTAAAATTAAGTATGCCATTCTGTTAATGCTCCCACTAATAAATGCTACAATTTATATACAAATAAATATGCGTATGGATTTTATTATCTTTGTCAAATAATTGAGGCAGAACTATGTAACACAAACAAGTGTTGTTACTTATCAGCGGCACAACAATTAAGTAATTTGGTGCCAGCAGTCATACAACAGTCCCCGTTTTATTTGTCTCATAAAATATGCAAGCATTGTAATGTTATTCGAAGACAATGACAGGTCGAACTTTTAGTTTAATATAAAAAAATGACTTGTACTTTATGCTTTGTTTTTAACATAGTAATACTTTTTATCCACAGATTCAGACGAAGACCAACCTCCAATTTCGTCTCATTACTTGAAACTGAAGGCGAACATCGCTCCGCTACCGACGTCCTCACCCGAGTTCGAGATGATTCAGGAATATGTGCGCAACACGCACGCGGCTACACATTCCACCTTCACCTTAGACATCGAACAGGTTAGTCGTCTAACTTCTATGTTATTTATTCACTAACTGTATGTCCGATGGGAATTCCCATCGGCAAAAACTGACTTCATCAAGCTGTTTGGAGGTCAATCGCCTCGAGGGAAGCCAGTGTTCGTCAAGCTGGTTTAAATTGACGATCAATTAGATGTACCCACCCCGTAAGGGCGGTAAATTAGTAATGTGAAGTGCCAAATCAAGGGAAAATTACGAACTTCCATACAAACTTATCCTATATTTTACCCCTGTAAGGGCCGAAATTTCTAAAATCCTTCCTGCAAATTCACGTAAAGTATTTGTACTGGCATGGGCCAAATTTCACGGGTACATATAGAATTTATAAAAAGAAAAAAATTTCTATAAGAACTAATTTGTGTACGCTACCATAACGCCAGGAATGAAATTCAAAAGTCGTGTTCATAATCTCCGTTCCTTTATGAGCAATCATTATGATATTATGCATAGCGCGCGCTCTTTTTGGGAACTATTTTTGTGTGCGCATTCCATTGCTTTAATATAAACCTTTTTCAAGTACGGCCATGTGTACGCTAGCTTGATCGTTATGCACGCGTACACAGTAAAAGTAGTCTTTATTTCTTAAAGTAAAGAAGCACATTTTTTTATTTTTACACCAATTAAGCTTATTTACGCTCTATTTAATGGAAATAACAACAACCGTGAATTACATCATGTGTACGCTACCATCACGGTCACAAAGGCCTACACTTTTTCCTACCAAACATCCCTGTCTTGTCCGGTATCTGGCCATGTTGTCCCTGAAAAACCTTGTCAGATCGTCACACCACTTTCGCCGTGGTCTGCCTCGACGGCGATGTCCTCCTCCTCCCTCAGGCGGCCAATGAGTGACGATCTTTGCCCATTTCTCCGGGTAAATTCGTGCGACGTGTCCGGCCCTCTCCCACTTCAGCCAACTTGTATTTATACCACATAATAAACATTAGCCATTCTGATTACTTGCAGGTATTCAAAGTGGTCCGTGACGGTGAAGACAAGCGCTTCAAGCCGTTCAAGAAGCTTCACAACAGACGGCTGCTGTGGCATGGCTCGCGCGTCACCAACTTTGCAGGAATCATCTCTCAAGGTCAGTTGTTGAAGACTGCTTGATTATTTTATTTACTGCCTTGTTCTCCGATCAAAAATAGCACTAGATTAAGGATTAGGGACAAATACACATCGGTCAAGTGCCCTCGATTGCATATTTATTTATTTATTATTATTTATTTATTTATAACTATGGATGACTACGATTATTATGATATTACTTGATTATAAACTTTAACAGTAAAACATAAAGTTTATTATAGTTTGCAATATATTTACTACATCATACTTCAAGTAAACGTGTTTCAAAATAAGAACAAAATAATTTATGGAACAATAAGACATAATTTCTAAGCAATAAAGTTGAAAAAACTTTGTTGCAAATTAAGACCACAACCAGGCCAGGCGCACTCCGCATTTTAGGTATGAAGCTAAAAGTACGTGGTGGGCTCGACTTGTCGAGTTAATTCAATGTGGGCTGCTCGCACGTTAGTTCGATACTTACACACGCGCCGCGTCGTAAAAGAAGACAGCCCTAACGAGTCGGAAGGTATATTATGAGTTACGCGATAGAGAAAGAGGCAACTTTTAGGTGAATATTACTGTAGGTAATTAACGCTGTGCGATCTGAATCGCACTTTATTGTGTCGTAGCAAGAGTCGCTATTTATTTAAATGATTTTGCGGAGTGAATTTTCTGTACAGTTGTTTTATCTCACGAAAGCGGTTGAGCCATACTTGTAGATGTAATGCGTATAGACACGCGCTCTTGTATCCGTACCTGCAGGTAGCGCGCTCCCGAGCTTACGCACACAAAGACAATGTGTGCGTAAGCTATATTCTATCAATGATTACTTAAACGATAAGAATAGTTGGTCGCTGTGATTAACTCAAGACAATGTTTATGTTATGTTCTTTCTCCAGGATCAGCTTACATAATGACAGGTTACATGAGTTAAGTACTAAAATTGTTTATTTTATTTGACAAAAATATAATTTAATGTATTGTGTTGCGTAAATTATTTTGCATAGGTACTATTGTATAGAATCTAGTTCTTCTAACTGAACAGACAGCTGTGCTGCTGGGGAGTTTGTTCCGCTACTTCTTCTTCCCAGCTAAAGCACTAGGAAGTGGTGAAGGGCGGGCGTTTTGTGGGGACTGTCTTACTGTAATTTTGACGTTCAAAAAGTGCTGATTCTCAGCCTAATTTGAATAAAGGACTTTTGATTTTGATTTTGTGCATGTAACATTTACACATACAAGTATGGCTCGCCCGCTTTCGTGAGATCTATACTTGTACTATTATGTATTCTGTGCCACAAAATTATTTGTATTTGTGGTCTTCTTTTTCCGGCCGTTTTTGATGCACTCATCGGAAATCTAGTACTATTGTTGAATTAAGGCCTCATTGGTCTAGTGGTCGTAAACACGACTGTTGAGCTTGAGCTTCCTGAATTCGATTCTTAGGTCAAGCAGTGTTATTCGGGTCTTTCAAATGAGTAATTTTTAGTAGCAGCCCCGAGATTTGTGGCCAGTTAGTGGCAATAATAGGCTGGCGAAATGTCATTTGTACTATATTACTCCTGCCTTCATCTCGGGGGTATACAACGTGCCGCTGTTATAGCGACATTAACTAAACACCAGGGGGGTTACTATGAGCTCTTATAGCAGGGCAGAAGTTGAACGTTTCCAGTGAGAGAGAGTGACGGTGCTATAGGTCGTATATAGCTCCGTCACTCTCTCTCTCACTGGAAACGTTCAACTTCTGCCCTGCTATAAGAGCTCATAGTATGACCCTTGGGTAGTGCTAGTGGCCAGTAATCATAGAAATTATAATTAGATAAAATAATTAATATATTGAAAAAAAAAAATTCAAACTAACTAAATAATACAATAATAACCAAAACTAAGATCACTCTATGCAAAGGACTCATTCATGAAGCTATTGTTCTATGTCAGCTGGTAAGGTCTTTGACTTGGACCCAGCTGTGAGTAGCTTCATGAATGATTTTTTTTGCACAACCGCCGGAAAAAAACTCGAGTGGTGTGACCATTTCTTTTTTATTCGTTTGAATTTCATCTCTGCGCTACAGGTTGCTCCAAGTAGAAAATTGTAAATAAATCAATAAATAATAACGTTTAATGAAATTAGAATCTTAATATATAAAACAAAGTCGGGTTTGTTCGAACACTTATAACTCGAGAACGGATTAACGGATTTTCATGATTTTTGATTTGTTGTATTTTTCTTCGTCCCGAATAGCAGAATAACTATTAAAATATAGGAAAAGTCACGAAAAAAATATGAAGAAAATTCATTTTCACAAAATTTTTGAACAGGGCTGTAATAGAATGAAAGATTCCCGATCTTTCATTCTATTAGAATTCCAAATTCAAATTAATTTTATAATCAGTTGTTTTCCCGCCGTTCGATTTATTCAAATTTGACACGACACCGTCTGGCGGTTCAGCTATGTAGTATTGTAAAATAAAAATCAATTGCCACTTCAGAACGGATGCAGGACAAGGTTAGTATGAAAGAAACTTCTAAACAGTTTATTGTTACAGAGTTAATTTACTAACACTACTGTACTAAATATGTGGAGATTTGATACAAATACAAACGCACTATACCAATTTATTTGGGGTCGGCGCAACATGTCCCTTTCTTCCATACTTCTCTATTAGTCGTCATCTTGATAGTCACCCCCTTTCTAGCCATGTCATCTTTCACGCAGTCCATCCATCGTTTCTTTGGTCTTCCCCTACTCCTAAAGCCATCGACATTCATACTCAAAACAATTTTCTTTTTTCAAATTTGTTAGCTCCTATTAATATTTTTCATATTTTAGACTTTTTTACTTTAACTTTATTCTGGTATTTAACTTTACAACACAAATCGTAGACAAATTCTTAAAATATAAATTAAGTATTCTACACAATTCAAAATGTTCTCAGCTTGCACCTTCGGGAACTTCGCGCGTTTACATTGGAATATTCATAGCTAAGACAGGACAAAGTCTGTAGGGTCAGCTAGTATCTTTATAAAACGAAAACGCGGCACTCATGTCAAGTTAATGTCGTCAAAGCAGCGCCACGCTATAAAGGCGTGATGTTATGTCGTGTTTAATTAAATTTATTTCTCTGCTGTTTGACCAGGTCTCCGCATTGCGCCGCCGGAAGCGCCAGTGACGGGCTACATGTTCGGTAAAGGTGTATACTTCGCGGACATGGTGTCCAAGTCTGCTAATTACTGTTGCACCGACACCAGGAACCCAATTGGACTCATGCTGCTATGTGAAGTCGCTCTCGGCAATATGTAAGTGTGTCGTCAAAACTTGTGTGTGTGACTTTTTATATGGTTCGTAAAATATAGGATTTTTAGGACGAAAAAAGTTTGTGCTGTACTTGGGTGTAAGTAAAATACTATTATTGTTGCTCGTAGTTATTTTATTCAAACAGTACAACGTGACAATAGATTCTCAGTAGCAGTATCTCATAATACGTACAGTAGTACCCAACTGATAAGGCGCGTCGTGAATCTTCGTTCGCACAGAAAAGAAAGTATGGCCCCGAAGATTAACGAGAATGCTTAAAACTTACAATCAACCTTAGATCACTACTATAAGGTTCATAATACACTGCAACTGTTAGTTCCGTCTCACTCGCAAGTATGGCGGCTGTCAAGCGGCGCGCGCTAACATGGCGGCAGCTACCGACCAATAGCGGTACAGGAAAAAGCGTGGAGCGTGCCGATCGGTCAATAGCATTTCCCGCGCTTTGAAAATTCATCTTCTGCGCAGGTACATCGATAAGCCATATAAGTTGGGTACTACTGTAATAGACTCGTCCCCTGTTACATGAGACGTAAAAATAACTGGCGAAATGTGGGTATTTAAAGCGAACTATACCACGGTCAAGGGGCTTGTGGCTAAGTAATAACAGGCGCATGGGTCGATCGATCAGGTTAAGCTACGCTTGCTGCGGTTGGTCTGTGGATGGGTGATCACACTTTACACACCAAGTCCCCTCCGTGCCTCGAAAAGCACGTTAAGCCGTTGGTCCCGGCTGTCATTCGTGGATCTTTGATTGTCGTTATAGTCTTTGCGGGTCGTCAGTATAGTAGTAGGTAGCATAGTCGGGAAAAGGCTAGGCAGATGATGACTTATTTAGGATCTCCAACAAAAGACAATACATATCACATAAATAATGGTCAACATCAGATATTAAATAGGTGTACTCCTTCACTTGGGGTGTAAGGGGGAGCACACAACAACCGGACCCCAAATGTCAACCTCACCTGCGCGCGGTACACACTGCCACTGACGGACGAGGCGCTGGCGACCGACTGATGGCGGTATAACCATCCAACAAGCCAAACTAAATTCTTCAGAGCGATGACGGGCAGCAGCGTCATCGTTGCGAAAGGACTGGCTCTGCGGTCACCAACCCGCATGCCCAGCGTGGTGACTATGGCCATAAACCTCCCATGATAATTAAAGTGTCAAAACAACGGCCCCCAGTTCCCGGTGGTCCCGCTATTCCTGGTCAAGGTAGCGGTCACGGTAACGGCGGGACGAGGGGTGCGAAGAATCCCCGCGTTACGGCAGGCTACCAACGACGACTACATCTGGCTAAGTACAATGGACGTTCGATGAGGCTGGACCATCACCTTGCCGAACTTTAGGTAGAGTTAGGTCGCATTAACTGGTATATACTGGGGTTATCTGAAGTCCGAAGACAGGGGGAGGACACTATAACGCAGGAGTCAGGCCACCTATTCTACTTCCGCGAAGGTGATCAGCTCTCCCAAGGCGGTGTCGGCTTCCTGGTGAACAAGGAACTCACTAGCAGCGTTGTAGAAATCAGTAGTGTGTCGACACGGTTAGCGTACCTTGTACTAAAACTCACTGACAGGTACCACCTGAAAGTGATACAGGTATATGCACCGACTTCGACATGCTCTGTATTGCCAAGGCAATGCATAGTACGACAAAGGCCCACTACAACGTTGTTATGGGGGACTTCAATGCCAAAGTGGGAGTACAAGAACGCGGCTAATCGAAAATCGGACCGTTCGGCTTGGGGCGCAGAAATCACAGAGGGCAAATGCTGGTCAACTTTTTACGAGTCGCAGGGGCTCTTCTTGATGAATTCGTTCTTCGAAAAGAAACCCCAAAGGAAGTGGACCTGACAGAGCCCCGATAACGTGACTAGGAACGAGATAGACTTCATCGTGACGGATAAGAGGCACATATTTAGAGATGTCTCCGTGATCACTGGAAGATGGTTTAACACTGGAAGCGATCACAGGCTTGTCCGAGGCACTCTAAATATCAATTTTCGAGCTGAAAGAATCCGTATGATGAGGCCTACTCTCCGACCTACGCAGCTCCAGGCGGCTCTGGGATCTGAAAAGTTCCAACTGGAACTTCAAAATTGATTCGACCTGCTGGAAACCACAGGTACTGTTGACGAGAAAGCCGACGAGGTAGTCAAAGCACTACGCGACGTGTCCCGCAAACTTTTCCCGTCGCAGCGAAAAAGTAAGGTGTCCAAACTTTCCTCGGAGACTCTCGGACTTATGAGGGAAAGACGAGAGTTGCCATCCACGCAGCTGTCTTCGTCAGATAAGAGGGCCTTAAACCTAAAAATTAGAAAGCTGATGCGACACGACCTTCGGTGCTCCAACACCCGCGACATTAAGGTCGCGATTGAGCAGAATCGAGGGTCAAAAGTGTTCGCTCAACAATTAGGGAGGTCCCATCGGACGAAACTAAGAACTGCGGATAGCAGAATCGTGAGTTCAAAGTCCGAGATACTCGAGAAAATCGAAGATTTCTACGGACACTTATACTCAACGCAGACGGTGAAACCAGCGGAACATAATGCAGATGCATGACCACTGAGCCGAATTAACGCGCCACTACACGGAGGACATCCCGGATGTTGACCTGTGCAAGATTAGGGCTGCTCTCGAGCAGCTGAAGAACAACAAAGCACCTGGTGATGACGGAATAACAACAGAGCTCTTTAAAGCAGGCGGGGCTCAAGCCTGAGAGAGCTATTGAGTCTCTTCAACGCCGTCATCCAAGAGGGTACAACGCCCGAGGCGTGGAGCAGAGGTGCGGTGGTTCTGTTCTTCAAAAAAGGTGACAAAACCTTGCTGAAAAACTATAGACCCATCTCACTTCTAAGCCACGTCTACAAGCTGTTCTTGAGGGTCGTCACGAACCGTCTCGCCAGAAGACTTGACGAGTTCCAGCCACCAGAACAAGCCGGTTTTCGAAAAGGCTTCAGTATCGTAGACCACATCCATACTGTTCGGCAAATTGTACAGAAGACCGAGGAGTACAATCAGCCGCTGTTTATGGCATTTGTGGACTGGGAGAAAGCCTTCGACTCCATCGAAATATGGGCAGTTCTGGCCTCTCTGCGACGATGTCGAATTGACTGGCAATTGATGGGAATTGACAATGTAGCATTGAAGTGTTGAGGTGTCTGTATGACGCTGCCACGATGACTGTCCAGATCCAAGATCAGAAAACCAGCCCCATCCAACTGCTCAGAGGGGTGAGACAGGAGGATGTGATATCCCCGAAACTGTTCACCAATGCGTTGGAGGACGTCTTCAAGACGCTGGACTGGACTGGACAGGGTATCAACGTGAACGGCGAGTACATCTGACACCTTCGCTTTGCCGATGACATCGTCATATTAGCGGAGACGCTGGAACAGTTAGACCAGATGCTGCACAGCCAAAATGGAGCCTCTCGGCGGGTTGGCCTCGGTATGACCTTAGACAAGACGAAAGTCATCGCATCGAAGGGTCGCTTCTTGAAGTTGTGAAGGAGTATGTCTACCTAGGGCAAGTCATCCAGCTCGGTAGACACAAGTTTGAGAAAGAAGCCGACAGAAGGATCCAATTGGGTTGGGCAGCGTTTGGAAAACTTCGTCAAGTCTTTTCGTCACCCATCCCGCAATGTTTGAAAACCAAGGTTTTCAACCAGTGCGTCCTGCCCGTTATATTGTGCTGAAACGTGGACACTGACAGTCGGGCTGGTCCACAAATTCAAGGTCGCTCAGCGCGCTATGGAGCGGGCTATGCTCAGAGGATTTGTAGATTCTTTGAAGGATAAAATCAGGAATGAAGTTATCCGGAAAAGAACCGGAGTAACCGACATAGCTTTACCAACCAACGGAGTAACCGACGAAGCTGGGGGATGCCCCCAGCTAGATGAACCGACGACCTGAAGAAAGTGGCTGGGACAGACTGGAAGCGGAAGGCGGAGGACAGGGTGTTGTGGCGCAGACTGGGAGAGGCCTATGTCCAGCAGTGGACTGCGATAGGCTGATTGATTGATTGACTCCTTCACTTATAGAGGACACCACGACATGTAAAATTTGGAAATGTTAATAATTTTTTAAAGGACATAAAAGAAAATTATAACGTGAGATACTTAAACTTTAATTTATTTTTACTTAAGATTTAATTTAAATCTTTCAAACATCGTAACTATCCTAACTAATATTATAAATCCGAAAGTGTGTTTGTTACGCTTTCACGCTAAAACGGCTAAACAGATTTGTATGAAATTTGACACACGTGTTGACACATGACCCGGATTTAGTACATATGATAATTTTAATCCCGGTTCCCGTGGGATAATTGTCGATATCCACGCGGGCGAAGCCCTATAGAGACTCGCAATGATTCAACTGTCTTCGAGCTCGATGACAATAAGTTATGTTTACAGGAAAGAGTGTCACCACGCGCAGAACGTGCAGCTTCCGCCTAACGTGCACTCGGCGTGGGGCGTCGGCAAGACCATGCCAGACCCAGCACAGAACAGGACGCTGGACGACGGAACCATCGTGCCGCTTGGCAAGCCCATCACCCACAAAGCCAACACCCATCTGCTGTATAACGAGTATCCTTTACTAATTACCATCAGAATTTGCATTTTTATGACCTGCCCGTTTAGGCGAAAGCGCCAGGATAGCGAGCGAAATTTAATTTTTCTTTTTGCAATTTGCAGTGTCAGGTTGTATGTTCATCAAAATATGATTCGCGACCGTAACAAATATATATTTCTAATCGAATCTAACTAGCCTGTATTGTTCCACTGCTGGCAAAGGCCTCCCTCTCCCTTTTCCACACAATACAGAATTATAATATATAATATAGCAAGCAATATAGCAATATAGCAATTATATATTATAGCAAGTGCTAGTCACCGCCTGAGGTATGTGAGCGGTGAGACAGGGAGGGCACCTACTTTCAGCCCCCGCACAGCGTTTTTATTGCCCCAAAAAAGTGACATCAGCTTTCTATTGAATATTTGTACTCAATAGTTCACTAAAAATGCACGAGTAGAACTCCCATGTGCTAAAGGCCCAAGTTGAAAGTAATATTTTTGTAGGTGGATAAACCTTAGTATAAGGAATCTACTTGTACCAGACGGAGGTTCTACTTCGACCTAGAAAAAATAAAAATAAATAAATACTGATTTCGGTTCAAAATTTTTTTTGTGTGTTCTATTGTCATTTTTGATTAAATAAAGGGTGTGACTCCAATAAACCTGATTTGTTTGTGTTTTTGTGCACAAATCGGAGCGTCTATTACTGGTTGGGAGGGGTAGGTAATAGGTATGCGGTGAGTTCGATGAACTCTGTAGCTAGACAGAAAGTGAACAGCTGATTACACGCGTCGTTGGTTAGAGTATTTCAACATCCATTGCTGGTTTTTTTTTTTTGCTGTTTTTTTTGCAGTTTTTTTTACATAAATGGAATGCTGCGAACACACAATGCAATTTTAAATTGAAATAATGAAAATGTAACTGAAATAAAAATTAAAAAAATTAATATTTTCCTGACAAAATTTCCGGTAGAATATGATTCAAAATGAGGAGCTGAATGCACCCTGTTAGTTTGCGGAGGGCTGTCCCTTACACCCTGTATAAATGGGAAAATATGCGCCTAGAATTGCTTCATAAATATCCAATACAAACAACACTCAATTATACAGTTTTTGTTTTTGTACGAATTATTTTCAGTAGTTCTCGAGTGGAGACCGCATATCGGCGGCATGCGTAGCATGGGCCGCCCCAGCTAGATATACCGACCACCCTAACAATCGCCTTGTTAGTGTGGTCCGGACAACCGAGAGTTGTGGAACAACTTGGAAGATGGTTATGTCAGTCAGTAATATAGACTACGAAACGTTGAATTAATTGATTCGCGGCAGTTCTTATGATCTCTGCAAACCAACGCGTTCTGAACAAGGCGCTCCTTCTTTAGCAGAATGATAAAGTACTTTTGTGATATTTTCCTTAGCATACACCCAGATTCATCGTATACGACGTCGCACAAGTCAATGTGAAGTACTTATTGCAGATGAAGTTTAATCACAAGTATTAATGTTAAATAATGTCAATTTATTGATCATCTTACTGATCTGTTACATTTTTATTTTTATAATGTCAAAAGCTTGATCCTCTAAAACTAGTTTTAAGGTTTTTTGAAATAATTGTAATCGAGGATACGCTTAGTTTTTTACGTTTTTTATTTTGAGGTCCAACCAAATTGCAACATGATTACTTTTACTATGATGTTTTTCACGATTATGTTTTTATTCACTCCATTCCTCTAATACTTGAGAAAGCCTGAGGCAGCTGTGTGATTAGTTACTTAGTTTTATAGGAAAACCAGTCATTGGTGAGAAACCTGCTGGACAAAAAATTCTAAACCAAAAATATTGTTGTCTGTTACCATCCATGCTTTTACTAACAGATAAAACAATTCGAATAGGGACTCTATCGGCTTTTCAGATTAGGTGTATATTCGGAGCGTATAAACTTGTTTCGCTTGCTGTTCTTGTAAAAGTGGAGACCCGTCAGAAATACGCCCAGTCAGTAACGCCCCCACGGTTTAACTTGTATGTATTCGTGTCGCATTGTCTTTTTAACCTATTCGTAAGTCATAATGAACGAATTTTTTTTACTATTTTTTTCATACTTTATTGTTTTATCGTTCGTAAAAGCAGTATTGATTAATCCGCTTGCCCAATTAGGGCTATATTGGCTTCTAAAGATTAGCCAATCAATTTTAGAATCTCGGGAGATGTACAGTTTTTAATACTGCAAAAGCATCATGTTAATATGCCCATGGAGATTATATATATTTTTATGTGATTAAGATTTCTTGAATGTTATAATAACTCCTGATTGTCAGATGAGTACCTAATTCTTTTGTTATATTTTAATTATGTCGTCAATGATGTATTGATCATACCTAATCATTCAATTAAACTTTGTTTATTATAATGATAATGTTTTATTCAACCACCATTACATAGGTACCGTTTGAATTGATTCTTTTAGGACCGATTTTCAATGTTTTTAAAAATATGTAAAGACTAAATTTGATAGCTTTTTAATAGGAAATATATCAAACTGCCTTATTTATTCTTGTGTTGTAAGTAGTGATGTACCGACTAGTCGAGAAAGCCGACTAGTCGGCGATATTTTGTAGTCGGCGACTAGTATGCTAAAACCGCCGGTCCTAGTCGGCCCATTTTTTACTCTTATTAATATGATATCCTTGGACATTTCACACAACGCCATCTAGTCCCAAGCTAAGCAACCTAATGCTTGTGTTACGGTAACGAGATGGCAGATAAACTACTTATATACATTTTTTTTTTGTAAATACATTCATAATATGTATGTATTAAAAAAAATAAAATGTTTGACGCACTGGTTGAGCGATTCCTTGAAAACTGCACATGAAGTTACGTATGAAGCTGCATATGAAGCTGCGTATGAATCTGCATATGAATCTGCGTATGAATCTCCATATGAAGCTGCATATGAAACTGCATATGAATCTGCATATGAATCTGCATATGAATCTGCGTATGAATCTGCATATGAAGATGCATATGAATCTGCATATGAATCTGCATATGGTTCTGCATATGAATCTGCATATGAAGCTGCATATGGTTCTGCATATGAATCTGCATATGAATCTGCATATGAAGATGCATATGAATCTGCATATGAATCTGCGTATGAATCTGCATATGAATCTGCATATGAATCTGCGTATGAATCTGCATATGAATCTGCATATGAAGATGCATATGAATCTGCATATGGTTCTGCATATGAATCTGCATATGAATCTGCATATGAAGCTGCCTATGAAGCTGCATATGAAGCTGCATATGGTTCTGCATATGAATCTGCATATGAATCTGCATATGAAGATGCATATGAATCTGCATATGAAGCTGCATATGGTTCTGCATATGAATTTGCATATGAATCAGCGTATGAATCTGCATATGAATCTGCATATGAATCTGCATATGAATCTGCATATGAAGCTGCATATGGTTCTGCATATGAATCTGCGTATGAATCTGCATATGAAGATGCATGTCTGTGTATGTGTGCTTGATTGGTTGAAAGTCCTTATGTAATGTCCATTAAAGTATATAATAAACTACCCGGATCAATAAAAAACGAAGAAAAAACTCACATTTCTAAAAAAACTAAGAGAATTTTTGTTAAAGAAAAGCTACTACTCATTAAATGAATATTTAAGTGATATACATATAAAGTCATAATTTTAGTAGTCAAAATTAAATATTATATTATATTTATTAATTATTACAAGATCTCCCAATAGATACCTATTTATATTCTATATTATAATTTATACCTACTATTAGTTTATCTTAGAAATTACCTACCTACTGCGTAATAATTATAATTTACAAGTGCTTCCTCTCTCCTAACTCACTTATTTTGCTGTGCCCGACAGGGTCCATGTGATCTAATTTTAAGTTTTACCACCTAAGTACTACATGTGGAATGCAATAAAGTATTGAGTATTGATTGAGTGCTGCGCTGCTGGGTGTTTTTCTATCTATAATAATATTATATATATATAATAATATTATATATTATAATATTATATTATATATTATTATAGATGGAAAAACACCCAGACTCGGAACAAATACTTGTAGGTCGTACAAATATTTGTTCCGTGCGGGAATCGAACCCGCGACATGCTGCGCAGCAGTCAATCGCTCAACCACTGCGCCAAACGGGTCGTCATAAATGTAAAAGAGGGGATTGAAATGAAATTGAAATCATCGTTATTATAGAATCAGTTATAAACAGTTTACTTGCAGTGGCTCTCACGTAAACAATGATAGAAAAAATGCAATGTAAAAAAAAAACCGGTTAAGATCGAGTCGGACTCGCGCACCGAGGGTTCCGTTCCGATTTCTGAAAAAGTGTGCTATTTCATCGTTTTATTTTTCCTGTAATCTTTACATAATAAACTTCTATCACAATCATATAATTTTCGACTTTTCTCTATGCAAACTTCGGAGATATGGGGGAACGGTATTTTTTTTTTTTCATTTTTCATCAAAAGTCAACGGCTTTTTATGCAGCCTAAAAAAAAATGCTTGAGATTGTGCAAACAGCGCTCTTTCATATGATACACCACATGCCCTAGTAGCCCCACTTAGAATTTTTAAGACGCCTTTTCAGCCGTTGCAAAAAAAAAAATTTCTTTGTTATATGCCAAATAGTTGGGTAAACATCATCTAAAATTATTCCAAATTTCAAGTTGATAGCATTAGCAGTTCTTGAGATATCCAGCTGTTACAGACAGACTGAGTCGCACCATAAGGGTTCCTTTTTACCATTTTGGTACGAACCCTAAAAACATATCCCCACAAGTCCGCCTGGTCGCCGGCGCTGCCGAACGGTGGATCGAAACTGCTTTAAGTAGTCCACTCAACAAAGGTGTTGTAGAGTGCGTGAGCTGGGACGTAAGCGATTTCTTCAGAAAGTTGTTCAGGGTGCTCCGATGCTTAGCCCTTCGGTCATTTGTTGAGTGGACTAATGACGGCAATGACATTATACATCTAGACGTTGCCATGATTACAGTGTGAAGCACAGATTAAGTAGTATTGGTGTGAAGTGTGGAAATGAGCATTAATCATATTGCGTATTTTTGTGTAAATACGCAATATGATTAATGCCTGCGAAACTACGTAGGTAGCCAGTAATGACCAAAAAATGTATAGTGCTTTAGAAAAAGAACGATTGTATTTATTTATAGAGTTAAATATTTTTTCAAATAACATATTGCTGGACCAGCCGGTCGATTCAGTAAAAATCTCACCGTGAAAACTTAAGTGAAGTAAGTTTGTTTTTGCTAGGAATTGACACTATTGACAGCTCACTCGACGCTCACTTCACCTAAGTTTTCACGGTGAGATGGTTACAGAATCGCACTGCAGTGCCTTTCCCTATCATTTGCATTTAGGGTCGGCAATTCGGGATACATACTGAGCCCCGTTTTATAATGCGGGCTTATTGTAGGTATACGTGTCAAAAAAGTAGGAAGTGTAGAATATAAATAATAAAACAACACAGCCAATTTTATTATTTCGTTAAAAATAACACTTTTATTTTTATTTATTTATTATTTATTAAAACTTTATGCACAAGTAAAAAAATACTATAGGTACAAAGGCGAACTTAATGCCTTAGGCATTTTCTACCAGTCAACCTTAGGGTGATGCAGAGACAAAACATGGTAGGTGCAACACAAGGGATAGATAACTGGCAAAAGAATAAATACTAATAAATACACGTCTTTTACCCGTTCGGTTTCTTTTTTTTTACAACTATTTGAGTTCGGTGTTTACTAGCTAACTGATTAAATAAACTAAATGAGGTGTTTGATATTTTAGTAGGAAAACATGCGAGTGTTTCATAGCCATAGTCTAGTTCATAGCGGCTTCATAGCCATGGGCTAGTTCATAGTGGCCAGGGTCATCAAAGTTAGAACTAAAAGCCTGGCAGAACTTGGATCATTATCATTGACTTATATATTACTGCGTAAGGACTGGGCGGACGGCATGTTAAACTGACGCCACGAACGTGGTCCGACAATGACCCTCCCCTAAACCCAAGTGAACTAGTCCGCGATCGGCTATCTTCGGGTGAGGTCGTAAATTTTAAAGGCAAAAAAGCCAAATTATGTCGTGACGGGTTGCGTGAACTACGACAAAAAACATAACAAAAAAAATTATACTCGTAACATTTCATATCACATGTAAGTCAAAAATATGTCAATAAATCAACTTCTAACATTATTTAAAACAATTTTCTTTTCTACTTTCATGCTACAAGTAAATTGTCTTAGACGACGCGAGGCCATGCCCATAAGACCGTACCGCTGTGCGACATAACTTTGCAGCGGCGTGTGTTGTAACCGATGAAATAAAGATTTAATTATATTACAATAAGATTTCATTTTATACAAACTCTCACTCAATGGAACAACCTGTGTTATTAATCATAAATTACATTTATTAAAGGTCAATAATTGAAAGATATACAATGTCAGAAAACACTACGAATCCAAAATGTAAAATATGTCAAGAATAACAAAAAGGCCAATGAAAATTTTATTATTTATACAAACAAACTGCAATAAATATAATTTTTGAAAAATAAAAGTTTTCATAATTTCTTTATGTCTCGAAAGATACCACGCCGCTCTTACAAGGTTACGTCTACGAGCAGAGACATCGTAGTTAAGAGTAGTTCTAATAGATGGCGTTAGTGTTTCTGTGTGGCGATCGCGTCAGGCAAATGTACGGACGACCGTATCTTTACTTTTTATATCAATGATCATTATACTAAAAAATTGTGGAGTACCAAATGTAACTTAAAAATCTTCGTAAAGAAGTAGTTTTGTCATTAGTAGTATTATATTGCGAGAGTTTCGATCTGATGGATATAGAGGTCACTACTATAGCATTAAACAGACATATTGAAATGAATAATAAGTTGTACGATATTTCAACAATTGACGGACAGTATAATTTAGACGGGTTGTTTTCTAAACATCATTTACCTTAGTGTTGTTTACTACCGTAATGGTAATTTTGTGTGTGTTTGTGGGTGTGTGTACTTATTTAATTTTAATTATTAAAATCAATTAATACTTTTATTTGCCATTCATTTTATTGCGTTTCTAGTTTTATGATGTTCCTTTTATTTTTAAACAGTTGTAACAGTTTATTTCGATATTTTTAGAAATTACTCCAAACAGAGTTAGTAGAATTCTAGAATTACGGCTACTGGTAACATTAATTTTCATGTCAATACGTCAGTATTGTCAGTCAGATTTTTTGTATTTAATTATTGCAAAACAATTAATAAAATTCTTACTTACTGGAAAGCAAGATAAGTACTATCAGTGACACCGATAAATACCAAGTAATGGCTAGAAATTACTATACAATTCTTACTGGAAAGCAAGATACTATCAGCGACACCGTTATATACCAAGTACCTAATGGCTAGAAATTACTATAAAATTCTTACTGGAAAGCAAGATACTATCAGCGACACCGATAAATACCAAGTAATGGCTAGAAATTACTATAAAAAACATTGTAAAAGGCCTCATAGTTTGTTACAGACTCCTTTAATTAATTGTTTCATAAATTTTGTATACTCTTTTGGTTGTTGACATATGCCACATCATTTGTCTTTTTTGATTGATTCTGCATTCTGGATTTTTTCACAATAAAATACTACTTAATGTTTTCCACAACAAGCTTTATTTTATTGGCGACGAGGAAAATTGTGTTGTTCAGTAAGGAAACATGAACGCTGAACAATTCACGGCTTTTCTAACCGCGCAACAGGAACAACAGAAGGTTCTAACAGTCCTCCTACAACAACTCGTACAACAGCAACAACACCAGGGATGCCCCTCACCAAACAGCAGCATAACAAACAACGATGTTATCGCAGCACCTTCTACATCGAAACAAAACATTGTAAAACATTTCAAGTGCGACAAGTTTAACCCTGACACAACCACCGCAGAAAACTTTGTGGATCTGTTTGAAGCGAAATGCCGAATATGGGGTGAAGAAACTGTTAGTATTCAAAAAGACCTACTCATTAACTGTATTACACCTGAATTATACCACGAGCTGAAGGTAGCATTAACTCCTGACTTTGACTCAGCGACATACGATGTTATAAAAATGAAGTTATTGGATTTATATAGAACAAAGAAAACGCGATACAAAGCCTTAATTGATTTTTGGAACTCTACGAGAGAAAACGGCGAAACAATGGAACATTATTCTAATAGGCTAAAGGAACTTTCAAAAGACTGCGGCTATGAAGGGATTTTGCTGGAGAGACAGCTCCGTGATCGGTTTGCAACCGGTTTGAATCATACACAGCTGGAGGTAGATTTAAAACAAAGATGGCCTGAATTACGAGAAGTAACAGAAGGTGGCAAAACGAGAGAGATAACATTCGCAGAAATATTTGCAGTTGCCCAGTCACGTGAAATCGCAGAGAACGACAATAGCACTGAAAGTAACAAACACAGTTACTATATTAACAGAATTAAACAGAAGAGACCAGGGAAACGCACTGATACTACGATCAATAACGTAACATCCAGGAAGTTGCGACCAGACCAATGCAAACGATGCGGAAAGCGTGACATACATGATTATGAGCACTGCACAGCTAAAAACCACCAATGTAAAGCATGTGGGATGACAGGACATTACGAAAGTGTATGTATTAAATCAGGTAGAGCATATTTGTTCTCACAACGCAAGGACAAGACGGACAAACACAATAAACTACAGAAGCTTAACAATCGAACAGAGACATCGGAGGCCTCATCAACGACATCGTCGCACTCTGACTCTTCCGTGGAAGAAAGCGATAGCGAGACCAACCCTGTCTACAGCATTAACAAGAAAACATCTCGATGCAAGAAAATTGACGTTACCATCAATGGTGTAAAATGCACGATGGATTGGGACCCTGGATCAATCTACTCGATAATTTCTACTAAAATGTGGAAAAAAATTGGAGCTCCAGCATTGTTGAAGGGACCAAAACTTCAAGCCTATTGCAATTTTAAACTGAAACCGAAAGGTATAACAGACGCAACAGTTGAAGTAGACAACATACAAAAAATATTACCTGTTGTAGTCATGGACAAGGCAGATCCTATGCTTTTCGGGTTACAATGGAGTGAAATGTACGATATGACTTTTCCGAAGCCTGTGTACTCTATCAAACGCTCCACAGACACATCACTGGATCTCGTACTAGCTACCTACACCGATCTATTTGATAATAAATTAGGGAAGGTAAAGAATTATCAAGTGAATATCCACATCAAACCTGGTAGTGAAGCAAAACATCTACCGGCACGTCCCATCAAGTTTAGCATACGCAAAAACATAGAAATAGAACTAGAACGGCTTCTGCGCGAAGGTATAATAACAGAAGTGGACCCCAACATGATACCTATAGAATGGGCAACACCCACAGTAAATGTTTTGAAACCAAATGGGCAAGTACGGATATGTGGCGACTACCGAACAACGTTAAACCCGGCACTTATCAAGCATACCCATCCCGTGCCTCTTTTTGATCAGTTAAGACAACGTCTGGCACATGGGGATAAATACTCGAAAATCGACCTTAAGGATGCTTATCTACAGTTTGAAATATCTCCTGAATCGAAAAGTTCCTAACGATATCAACCCACAAAGGATACTTTGTTTACAACAGAATGCCCTTTGGCATTGCAACAGCGCCTTCAATTTTCCAACATTTCCTTGACAAACTGCTTGATGGCATTCCAAATGTCGCTGTATTTTTTGATGATATTGCCATTACTGGGAAAAATGACAAAGAACACATACAGACACTCTCAATGATTTTCGACAAATTGAAACAAGCCGGATTGAAAGTAAATCTTAAAAAATGCACATTTTTACAGACAGAAATCGAGTATTTAGGACATATTATTGACAAAAATGGAGTACGACCAACAAAATCTAAAATAGAAGCAATTTTGAAAGCACCACCGCCCACAAATACCAAAGAACTCAGGGCGTTTTTAGGACTCATTAATTTCTACGAACGATTTATTCCACATCTACATAGTGAATGTGCCGATTTACATGAACTGACAGGTAACCGCCGAAAATGGCAATGGACTGATCATGAGGAAGAAATATTTATTAAAGCTAAGAGACTAATAGCGAGTTCTAAATCACTTGTAGCGTTTGACGAACATCGACCCCTTTTCCTCTCCTGCGACGCCTCAGAGAAAGGAGTAGGCGCAGTCTTATACCACAAGGATAAAGAAATGGAACAACCTATTGCATTTGGCTCAAGAAAACTGAATCCGGCTGAGAGCAAATATTCTGTTATAGACCGCGAAGCATTAGCAATATTCTATGGCATTCAAAAATTCGACCAGTATCTCAGAGGCACAAAATTCACACTTGTAACTGACCACAAACCACTTATTCACATATTGGGCCCGCAACGAAATCTCCCAAAAATTGCCAATAACAGACTTGTGAGGTGGGCACTCGTGATTGGAAATTATGATTATGACATCATTTATAGAAAAGGGGAACATAACATTATTGCTGATTACCTATCCAGAATGCCAAATAGCACTGAACAGCCGAATGACCCAGAGATATCGATATGTAAAATCACTGAATTATTACAGCATAATAAAATGAACGACGTGGCCTTAAGTGAAGAGCATATCAGAGAAGAAACGAAAAACGATACCACATTGAAGCAAGTCCTGCTATTAATCAAAACCGACAGGTTTGACTGTTCACAGATTGATCTGAAACCATTTATCAGAAAACGCAGTGAACTGTCTATAGAGAACAAGATCATCATGTGGCAAGGTAGGGTTGTTATACCGAGTAAATTGAGAAGTACAGTACTGCGTTACTTGCACATTGGCCATCCTGGAACTTCTGCAATGAGAGCTCTTGCGCGCTTCTATGTATGGTGGCCAACACTAGAAGAAGACATTGACAATTTTGTAAAAAAATGTCAAAAATGCCAGGAAAATAGACCCAACAACCCAGAACTTCCTGTATACTCTTGGTCGATTCCAGAAAAGGTATGGGAAAGAGTTCACGTCGACTTTGCCGGGCCCTTTGAGGGCAAGTATTGGCTAGTACTAGCAGACGCCTTATCAAAATGGATAGAAATTAAACCTATGGCAAAGATAACCACCAGAACATTATGCGAGAAACTAGATGGTATTTTTAGTTCATTTGGATTACCTCAAATTATTGTCTCCGACAATGGACCACAATTTACTTCCAAAGACTTTCGAGTGTATTGCAAGTCGAAGGGTATAGTGCACATGACATCTTCACCCTACCATCCAAGAACTAATGGATTGGCCGAACGACTTGTACGAACTTTTAAAACAAGAATGGCTGCAAGTGAAGCAGACACAGATAATCCAAAACGAAGGCTTCAAAACTTTCTCTTTTCTTATCGTAACACACCGCATACTACCACAGGGAAGTCACCAGCCCAAATGATGTTCGGCAGACAGCTAAACTGCTTACTGGATAATGTGAGGCCAAATATGAGAAGGACGTTGCGGTATAAAAACATACAAGCTAATATTGAATCTGAACAAACGACCCCAAATTTCCGGAATGGGGAAGCAGTGTACATCCGCACCAAACTGGAAAACAAGTGGAAACCGGCTATCATTGAGGAAAGAAAACATAGGTATTCTTATGTGGTTAGAACTCCAGAAGGAGTCCTGAAGCGCAGACATGCCGACCACATACGCCCAAAGGCGAGTGTAGCTCAGTCACCAACCAACGAGCGAGACATTGCGATGGGACCCTCCTCACCGGCTGACTCGTCGACATCCACACCACATGAAGTACTACCTCGTGCCAGTTCAACTCCAATCACTCAACTTCCGATTGAAACAGTTTACACTACGCCCCGAACACTTGAGCAGACGCCGATGCTAAGACGTAGCAAGAGGACAGTACGGCCGCCACATCGCCTCATAGAGCAAATGGACTAAGGCCGGGAGGAATGTTACAGACTCCTTTAATTAATTGTTTCATAAATTTTGTATACTCTTTTGGTTGTTGACATATGCCATATCATTTGTCTTTTTTGATTGATTCTGCATTCTGGATTTTTTCACAATAAAATACTACTTAATGTTTTCCACAACAAGCTTTATTTTATAGTTGATGAAATAAATGTAATTAATTACTTAACAAGTTTATGATGTTTCATTTTATTTAATGTATGGATTACGATGGTAATGGTTTTAATAATCATTTAAAACACTATACTTAATCCATACGTTAATTTAAAACGCTAAAAAGGAATGAGCAAGCTTTAATTATGTACCTATAGCTATAGAAATAAATACAGATAAAGTTTTCATCGGAGAAATCTAGATGTCGCTGTTGTCCATTGCTTGAAAAACCCGTGAAGTCAGATCTCTATGCCCTATAAGTAAAAGTACTCTGTGATAGTGGATTCATAGCCATAGTCTAGTTCAATGACATTAAACATCTAGACGTTGCCATGATTACAGTGTGAAGCGTGGAAGTGAGACACATATATACGAAATTTTATTATTATCTCCTCACCGCTGTCACTGTGGCGAAGTTGTCAACAGCCTCGGACACCACAGCCTGTCTTGCAGCCGAATTGCGGGTCGCTTAGCTCGCCACGCTAACATCAATGACATCATCCGACGAGCCCTTGTCACCGTCGGCGTTCCAGCTGTATTAGAACCGAATGGCTTGGCACGCGACGATGGCAAGAGACCGGACGGCATGTCATTATTTCCATGGAAGGTGGGTAGGCCTTTAGTGTGGGACGCAACGTGTGTCGATACTCTTGCGCCATCCCACCTTCATGGCTCGGCGTGCTGTGCTGACACTGCTGCTGCGGCTGCGGAAAACCTCAAGCGGCGGAAGTATAATAACCTTATCGGTAATTATATTTTTGAGCGGTTTGGGGTTTGAAAGCGGTGGAATAATTATTAAATTATTCCACCGCGGATTAATTTTTTTTCAAATTGCATGAGCTGCAAAAACTCACATTCGAAACGAACTGTTATTTTTTAATAGCCTAAGCCTACAAAAGAAAAGAATTTAAATCGACTCACAAAGAACTGAAATTAATATTTTATAAATAATATTTTTTTTAATTTCAACCTGACTTATCCAGATACATTCACAAAAAAAAAACTGAACTATGTTTACTGAACATACTGACTGAAAAAATCATTTATTGTATCAATCATTCATTCACGTTGTCCCTGCACTATGCAAATTCCTTTAATTCCTTCCTGTACTACGTTTGCGCTACCAACGTACCACTGTATTTTTCTATCGTAATGTCAACAACGATTATTTCGACATTGTACTTAAATAAAAGTATTTGAATGTATTATTTATACTAACATGTGGTAAGAAACACCATGGTTTCGCAAATTTGAAGTGGCAGATCGCTTTTCGCACGAGGAAACTGCATAATTCACCATTTTTTGGGAGCACTTTCTTGCGACACAATACGATACACAATGACAGCTGTCGCCAAATGAATTAGTTTTATATAACGTGCATGGCCATATGGCCAGTCGACTTTGGCAGAGGGGTTCGCTCAGCTATGCCATCTCCATAGGTTAAATGCTCTAAGATTATAGACTATAGATGTATATTATTTAGGAATGAGGGACATTGGTTTTTTTTTTTACAAATTCCATTAAATAGAAATACCTATCAAAAGATCTGTCATTCTGCTGAATAATTGTTATATTGTATGAACGTTTTTCTTTTTATGTAAGAAATAATTTTATTTATCTTTTATTATAACGCGGTTTCCTGCGTGAGCGACGAATACGACGCGACGCAACGCAACACGACGCGACGTAATGCGACGCGATGATACACGCGACAAAAATGTCCTACATGATTTTGGCCATTATTTCTCGAATTATGGAGAAGTACAGTACAATTTTGCTCGAAAGTTCATATTTAAAGTATAGACTTTAAAAAAAATATCGTTTATGTTTTTTGCCCCACAACAATTTTTGCTCAAGCACTGCGGCGATCAACGCTTCTGAATCAACCATTTCGTAGTTCGTGGTGTCGTGTCTGGTCGCCCTCAAAACAAGTACGCGTTACGTCGCGTCTCGGCGCAAACTGAAACTGCCACATAGGCCGCAAGCAGGGTATGCCGTTGATCGCGTTCGTCGCGTTCGCAGCGTCGCGTCGTATTCGTCGCTCACGCAGGATACCCCGTAAGTAACTGATATTTTGTCGGGAAAAAAATATTTTCAATTTTTGTTGTATGGAATGAAACGGCCAAGTATTGACAAGTCTTGCTTTAAAACCACTTTGTTCTTATTTTTTGGCTTGTTGACTGTAATTCTACGCTATCAGCGCGCGCGCGCGCGCGCCCATACTTGCGCGTTCAAGAGTTATGTTATGACTATGAGGTTCGGTAAAATGAAAAAAAAAAAGTGAGTAAAAGGTACTTTTTATAATGAACTGAAAATAACAAAATTATATCATAAATTCATAACAGAACCAAAACTATTCACAAACTGTCGCTAATTAGTCGAAATTTGCCGCCAAAAATCAGAATTTGTCGGTCACTGGTTCAAAAGTTATAAGGGTTCATTGGTGGTCGATCTGTCTCAGCTTGGCCACATTTATATCTCAAAAACTAGGCCACCTAGCAAAGATCTGTTTTCTCCCAGATTTAGTCGCAAGCTTTCGCCAAGTCACAGAGCATGTATATAACTTTGTCTTAGTTTAGAAGTTAAATTAAAATCGACTAATTTTACTGAAAATATAAACAATATTTTGAATCTGTATAAATTGACACATATCTTGATCAGATGTCAACTTTTTCAATGTCACGTCACTTGTCATTGTCACTTTGTCAGTATTCCGTGATGGATTAAATTTTAAAATAAATACACACAGTTTTGTGATCGTATATTCAGTGTTACCTTGTTTGTATACATTTACACTTTCACACTCTCGTACAAATTATTCAAGAAATATTTAAAAGCACATTTAATTTAATTTGCTTAACAATAAAGTAAGAGTAAGTGGTAAAAATGGAATCCGATATTATCAATTGGAGTAACAAAGACGTTTTAGATTTATTACATAAAGAAAAAATATCCAGTATCATAACAGAAATTATTAAATCGCATGATATCGACGGACAGTGTCTTCTATCATTCGTTGATCGAGACTTTTACGACTTCCCATTCGACCAGTTAAGATTGGGTGAACGCAAGAGATTCATATTACTTGTGAAGAAATTACAAAAACACAACCGTACTGCGATGTTCGAACTCGGACTCTGTGATGATGCCCTCAGTAATCCATCTACAAACATAAATTTCCTTGGGACTAACTTGTCACATTTGAGTTATAATCTTCACAACAAAATACCAACACCAAGTGACATATATGTGAGGAATTCAGAGTGTGTGTCAAGTTTTACGCCAGACGTTAAAGCTTCAAGATTGAAACCTGAAATTTGGAAGACAGCAATAGCTCTAGGTAAATATATTACCAGATAAATAAAGTATTTAAAGTTATATTTACGGTATGTTTGGTACTTACCCTACTTATATGTTTGGGATACAGTCCAAAGAATCTGCATGAGTACAACATTACGTCATCAAAACATAGTTGCAAAACATGTGTGGACAACTATTTATCCACATTATAAATAATCATTATTTTGGTTTTGTGACAAACTACTATACTTACCTTTTATTATGTATATCATATTATACTAGCATGGGCATGGACAATGAAACAAAAAGTTAAGTTTTAAAAAGTACCTAACAGAAAGTTAGTAGAAATTCATATTTTCTTTTAGTTTCTTCACAGAGTTGACTAGATGATAATGTTTCTGCGCAGGCTATGTCTTCCTGGTGACATGGGTGACCGCCGTAGTGATGGTCATCGTACATGATAAGGTGCCAGATATGAAGAAATATCCCCCACTGCCAGACCTGTTCTTAGACAATGTGCCACACATCCCATGGGCCTTCGATATGTGTGAAATCACCGGCTCCTTCCTTTTGGCCATATGGCTAGTTGTACTATTCTTCCATAAACATAGGTATGTATTTTAATATGTCTAGGTATTTTGTACTGAGAAGTAAACAAAGAATTTGCATTTATTTAAATATTTTGAATTTCCTTGGAAATAATTTCCTATTTACATACAATTAATGAATGTTTTATTAGAACATGCTTTTTTACCAAGCAATTATCTGACATACTGATTACAATAAAATGCTCTAAAATTAAACACTTCAAGTGGGTTCTCTCTATGGGTTAAGAACCCAATTAAAAAGTCATCAGAAAAGTTAAAACTGTGGCCCACTGTACTTTGGTCCATGTTTTGTGTAAACAAATTATGACTGATAAATTGTCAAGGTTGTTTGATTAAGTGTAAACAATAACATCAATATTTTTAAAACAAAACTCTGTTGAATAATATCTTTGTCTATTCAAGATTTAAAGGCTTCAATAACATAAAAAAAAAAAAAAATTACTGCATCTGTTAACAGCAGCTGTTCCCTGTATATGGCCATTTTTCTTTTGTCTATTTGCTGCCTTTGTTCACTTATTCTACCCTTCCAAGATCTTCCTGAATTTTTTTTTTCAATTTTTTTATTAGAGCGAGTCGTGTCCCATAAAAAGGGCGGCAAATTCAAAAATCTTACAGGTGTCAACACTGATATAGTACGCTGAAAACATGTTTGATACTTGAATTTTTGTAGATAAAAAAAATTCTTTGGGATAAATTAAAAAAGTGCATGTCAATGTAGGTATTTATTAGTCACAATTAAAACTAAAATCAGAATCTAGAAATTCAATGCCTTCATAAGAGAAATCACTGTCAGTATCATCACACACAAAAATGATGAAGGGTTCCAACTCGTTTTGTTTATCCTGTTCCTTACTTTATATTTGTTTTCTACATTAATAGTGTGATCTGTGCATTTTTCCATTAAATATATTTCTTTTCCATTCTTCTTTTTTCCATTAATACAAATTAGATAATTGAGCTAAAAGTATCAAAATGCTGTAGCTTAGTAGAACAGAAGTTGTGACAATCCGTTTGACAGATAATAGTATTGCCACTATAAGAAATCAGCTAAATGGTTGTGGACACAACTCGATTGACAGACTCTAATGTGAATGTCAAAGTGATGTACAGTCATTGATATAAAAAGTATATACAGGGTGACATTGAACACATGCGACAAAATTTAAGGGGGTGTTCTACGCATCAATATGAACAACTTTTACTATGGGACCAAACCTGAAATCGCGAAAAAAAAATCAGCTGTTCAGTACATTTCGACGAGTTTGATGTAGATAAATGTACTGAACAGCTGATTTTTTTTTTCGCGATTTCAGGTTTGGTCCCATAGTAAAAGTTGTTCATATTGATGCGTAGAACACCCCCTTAAATTTTGTCGCATGTGTTCAATGTCACCCTGTATAAGTCAATGTGTACAGTACAGTGAATCTCTGCCTACCCTCCATGAAAATAGATGCCATTAAATAATATTTCCCAAATATAAGTAGGTACTTACGAAACTTTTTGTTTAAAAAAAAATGCATAGGTACATTAAAATGTGTCTAGACAACAAATTGAGAAACTCATTATATGCAAATGAAGGTTTGTTTAAATTTAGTCCAAACTATATTGTAATAATAGCTCAAGGATAATTTAGCCAACATTTTCAGTATCTGTTTATATCAACAAGTACAAACTGCTGTACAATACGATTATACGAAAACTATTTTTTGTCACAAAGATACAGCTGTGATTGTATAGTCTTTGGTGAAGTAATGTTATGTCAACAATGTGTTGTACTTACCTTACTAGCCAGAATTTTATGACGACGAAACGCAACCGTTTTTCTTAGGCCGGGGCCACATTATACGGGATGTGCCGTTGATTATAGCGTTGAAGGGCGTTAGGCGAGTAGGTGTAGCCACCACTTATCGAGATAATTTGACGGAATCTTGACCGAATTTAACTACCACTTGATCAAAATATGATACGCGGCAATAAAACATACCTATTTATTTACATAATTTTAACCATAAAAATCATCAATACATCTCTTTAAGTTAGATTTCGTGCAGATTCGTTAGATTTCGTTCGTTTGACGAATCTGCATGAAATCTAACTTAGAGAGATGTATTGATTACTTTTATGGTTAAAATTATGTAAATACATAATTAAGTTTTATTGCCGCGTATCATATTTTGATCAAGATACAACCTGACACGGACCTGCAAATTGCAAAAAACCAAAAAAAAAAAAAATTTCGCGGGCTACAAAGCGCAATCACCTCTGCAGTAAAATGACACTTCTTATCTGTCATTTCGTTAAAAAATGTTCCCATTTGATAGCAAAATGACTGTAAAAATGACATTAGAAGTGTCAGTTTACTGTAGCTGAGTGCAGCTAATTAAAAGTCCGACCATAGTCGTCAAAACGGTTCTCGTTGCAACTGGTATGAAATTGTACATTTCCAGTATGAGCTGACCTCTCATTGTAAGGAAATCCTATGCAATGCAAGATCAGCTTATACTGGAAATGTATAGCTTGATCTGTAGCCGTCATAGGCTGATGCTGTTACCTAAATAATTCGGAGAACTACATTCTCTTTGTACGTAACTAAATAATACCCTGCGGCCTACAGGCTACAAGCCAGCTGTTCACTTCCGGAATTCCAGACTTATTCGGACGTCCGAATAAGTCCGGAATTCCGGACTCCGGAGTCCGGACCCACGGCAATTGATTTACATTTAGACCATCCCACACTGCAAACGGCTACGGTAGATCGATTTAATTCCGGAAGTGCTGTCACTACTTATTTTCTGTACTTAAATCTGAATGGACAGACATAACCATGCATTTTTTAAATACAAATGTAAGTGACACGAGGAGAATGAAAGTCGATTATGTAAAGTCACCTAGATGATGTCGTGATTGCGTACGTCGCGCGTCGGTGTCCACGTGCATACCATACAACATAGCAGCACATAGCATAATTGCATGGAGTGGTTGTTTTCACGACCTTTTATTGCATGCCCTGGCCCACAATTTGTATAGCACTCGACACATAAATAGAGGCGGTTTTTCGGCTTTACGGATACGTTCTCTTGTAATTCAAATGCTTTTAGTAGGTACAAGAATTATTTTTATTAGTCTTTGCATAATGCTAAACTTAGATGAAACAAAGAACTGGAAGTGTTTTTCTACTTTTTCAAAAATGTTTTATTTTTCCAAGTTAACTTGCAATGTTCTTCGAGTATGTAAGTTGTCCTTTTCAAAATTTGCATGCAAGTTTGATTCGTCTTGACAAGGACTCTGGTCCTAACTCCTAGATGATATCCAGACTAAGGCTTGTTTAAAAAACATAAATTTAAATAATAATTACACTTCTTATTTTCAGTAAGGTCCGTTCAGTCAGATTTTTGTGGATAATTCTTATCCTAAAAACGTCTACTCAGTTCAGCATTTTGAAAGTTACCTAACGCAAAAATTAGGCATCAATCTACTCAATTCGCCTATGAAAGCCCTGTCACTAACCTCTCGTAATTTACTAAGTAAGTATATTTAAGAATGTGAAGATTACAGAGGCTTATTACTTTATTAGTCTCGCCACGCTTGGCATTGGGTACAATAACTTGACGAAGTTTTCCAAGACAACAGCGGGCGAAGCAACGTAGCTCCGTACTTATACAATTTTTGTGTGTCTGACTTTTCCTCCTAACTATAACGTACGGACTAAAAGTATTTTAACACCTACTAAGCGAATATCAGTAATAAAATATGTTTCCACAATCAGATGTAGACTAATCTTGATAACGATATGTACTCCTACCTACTTCATCACTATCACTATATGTTATAAAACCGGTCAAGAGCGAGTCGGACTCGCGCACCGAGGGTTCCGTTCCGATTTCTGAAAAAGTGTGCTATTTAGAGACATCGTTTTATTTTTCCTGTTACATAAACTTCTATCACATAGAATAATTTCAGATTTTTCTCTTTGCAAACTTCGGAGATAAGGGGGAACGGTATTTTTTTTTACATTTTTCATCAGAAGTCGAAAACTATGCGGCCTAAAAAAAATAAAAAAAATGTTTGAGAATGTGCAAACAGCGTTCTTTCATATGATACCCCACATGCCCTAGTAGCCCCACTTTGATTTTTAAGACCCCCTTTCAGTTCCTGTTGCAAAAAAAATATAAATATTTTAATTTCTTTCTTATTTGCAAAATAGTTGGGTGAACGTCATCTAAAACTATCCTAAATTTTAAGTTGATAGCATTAGTAGTTCTTGAGATATCCAGCTGTGACAGACAGACTGAGTGACACCATAAGGGTTCCTTTTTTACCATTTTGGTACGGAACCCTAAAAACATAACCCTTCCATGGCAGTCGGGTAAAAACAAAGTCTTCCGGCGCCGCGTCTGGCCGTCTATCTGAACGCGATAAACTCAAAAACTGCCGAACGGATTTTCATACGGTTTTCACCAATGAACGGAATAATTCACGAGGAAGATTTAGGTGTATAATTCATTAATGTTTTGTGCAAATTGGCTGAAATATGACGATGATTGCTGAAGATGTCAGAAAAATTATGACGACTGGGAGCTTTAGCTACTGGCGTGCGCCGCGTAAACCAATAGAGCTAAATAAGAAAACCAAGGTAAAAATCCGAGTAGGTTCCCGTGGGATATTTTCCGACATCCACGCGGGCAAAAGCTAGCAAACCATAAACTAAGGTCCAATTGAGACTCGACAAGACTATCTATATTTACTATAGGTACCTACTTAATAAGTACCTACCTGTTTATCTGTTCTGTGGTACCTACAATACAAATCTCAGAAGCAAAAATGTCCCGACACGGAAATCTGAAGGCCAATCTGCTCCGTCAAACCCACCACACGTAGGTGATAAAAAAGTACCGTTGAGGAGATTTCAGCGATTATGTAAAAGCAAGCCAAATATTCAATCTAATAAAAGAACACAGCTTCATATGGTTGCCATTAACCGGGTACAAATCTAGATTCGGGGCTGCTACTGAGAATTTCCTGATGGACAATAACCCAAAAACACTCAGAATAGAGGAGAATACAAAAACGGTTCTTGTTCTTCGTCAAACCCGTGACCCAACGCTCACCGGTTGCGCTTGGGTCTGCGTCTACTAGACCAAACAAGGCAGTAAAACAAAAATTCAAATTTTGAATTTCGCGGGCTACCTTCGCGCTTTGCCTTTTAACACAAAAGTGCTATGTTATCGAGTCCTTTCATTGCTGACTCATTATTTCTGATCGTTCAACTCAATTCACAAAAGACTCGGACAAAGGCTTTTTTGTGTGAGTGTCACAACTAATAAGATGACAGTCATATACCTAACTAACGAGTTTTCTTTGTTCTTATCCTTCATTAATTTCTTTTGAAAGACGCTTTTGTCTCAATATTTACCGAAACCTATTTATTAAGAACTGCGTTTTTTTATTATCTTAGTGATTTTCCAATTAATAACTAACGTTTTCCGAACTCATGTCAAAATGTAATCTTATACCTAAGTACGAGTACTCGTACCTACGTTCATGTGCACTTTCAAATGCAACGAACGAGCCTTTAGCTGTACGTTTGAGGTCACTCATAATAAGCCATTTATCTACCAATACGAGCCTGTAGGTATAATAACATTCTTAAGCATTATGATTTCACTGTATTGCTAAGTGAATCATTTCCGTCTTTATCAAGCAACGATATTGTTGCTAACTACGTAATTTACGCAGTTACCAATTGGTTGCTATTGTCCGTGCACCCCGAATGCCCACAATGAGGACTATTGTCGCTTTGAAGCTGATGATGACGTCACCACACATTTGTTGTTATCAATAAACGAGTGAATTTCCTCTGCTTGATATAATGGCAGTAATCTTTTGGGTATATGTTCACACACCCGTTTTCTTTTATATGGTCGGAGCGTGCGTTACGTTTATTAACCATAATAAAGCATATAAATGAGGATTTCACATGACAACGTTTTATGTTATGGGACATATCTACAATGGCGTGACCGTGATTGTGTCCCCAAAGGGGAATAACTCTGATTTTCCGTACCTACACGCAAAAAATTTGGTGAAATAGGAATTTATATGTTTTGAGTTAAGGCAGCGCTGAACAGCACTAGGTACCACAGCTAGGTGATACATGGGACGGTTTTATCCATGTATGTAGTACCTCTTCTCTACAGATATCGCTAAAGCTCAAGAGGTGCTCAAGTTTCTTTGGCCGACCTTCCTTCTTAGGCAAATAATCCGTCCTCATGTGAACACTCCTTGCTATTGACAAGCTGAATCGCATTAATTACTAAATCCCAAATTTCACAATAAAACAACTACTTAACAAAAAACATTGACATTCTACTCCAGATTCATAATCCTGCGGAGATTCTTCGCGTTAGCCGGCACTGTATTCCTGCTGCGATGTTTCACGATGCTGATCACATCGTTGTCGGTGCCGGGCTCCCACCTGAAGTGCGAGCCGCGCTCCTACCCTCCAGCGGACGACCTCACGGTGTGGGGCCGGCGGCTCCGCCAGGCTTATGACATCTGGAGCGGCGCCGGCATGTCCGTGAGAGGAGTGAGAACGTGTGGGGACTACATGTTCTCCGGACATACGGTCGCGCTGACGCTCCTTAACTTCTTTATAACTGAATGTAAGTAACTTTGTTGCAGTTTTATGACTTCTGACATGCTAAAGAGCCCCCCTCAACATTCATGAGCCTCAAATGCAACTATTTTTTGGTCCTAAATAGGTGACCCTAGAGGCTTAAAGCCCTGCAATCAGAAGGCGGTACGATAGCACCTTCTATATTTAAATAAAAGCTCGGGGGCCGTACTATGATGAAAAAAGATCATGGATCTATCATGGTTTCCTTGTGAAAAAGATGGTGCTATAGGTCGTATATAGATCCGTCTCTCTCTCACACTGGAACCATGATGGATCCATGATCTTTATTCACGTCATAGTACGGCCCCTGGTCACGTCTATACCTTGTAGCTAGCAGCTGACCCGCATCCTCAGTACAACGGTTTTGTATGATCACGGGTCTAACCCTAGACATCAATATGCAGAGTTGAAATGAAAGTACATATATTTTTTATAACAATTTCTTTATTTACACTTCAAGTTACAAAAATTTGTGTAGCCCTGGCTCTTGTACTAGGAGTTCCTGTGTCACAAGAGCCAAAATCCCTTGGCCACTTCTTACAAGCTTACAACACAGGAAGTACCTAAAGGAGCGGTCTATTCTGAGCGTGCCACACGGAGCGACACGTGAATGCGTTCTATTTCTAAACCTCGTTTAGACCTTCGTCATTGGAAATGTTTACTTCTTCATTTTGACAGTGATGACATTGATACCTAGTATGCTCGGGGTCGCGCCACCACGTTGCGGTGTAAACAAATTGGCTATTTATAACGGGGCGCTCAACATTCCGGTCGCGAGTCCTTTTTTCGAAACTCATTGTTGACCTACATGTTCTGAATATGTGTTATTAGAAAACAAAGATATCTTATCAGTCGGCAGTATACTTTAATCTTTATATAATATAGATAACCTAATCTGTAGGCATATACATACATAAATGACGTATTAAGGAAGTTTGTAAATATTGAATGACGCATTTCTTGTTCATATTATTTATCAATAAAAGTTGTTTTTTAAATGTTGAATTCTAAGTTTAATTACGTTGTAGTTGTAAGCATAATATGCCTACTACTTACTTAAAGTCAAACAAGTCGTTTTAGCATAGATTGCCATTATCTCGTGAAAACAAAACGAGGAAATAACTTGATATCAATTTGTGTGACGTCAAATGTTCAATTATTTGCGATATTTAAATGCCTAACTAGTTGTGTATATGTGTAGTAACCTTTAGCACCAACAGCACTGTATAAATACAATTTTTTTGGAAATGTCCAAAATATCCCCGTGGCCTATAAAACTAAACCAGTACTTACTTAATAAAATTTAAAACGAAATTATGATAAGAAAATATTCTCATTATTACTATGTAGCTGCATCCAAGAATGTAATTTTTCTAGAATAAGATTTTTTATTCTTCGCTGTTTGTTTCTTTTGGTCTGTTGCATTAATCAATCTACATAAATTATAAGCTTTATAATTCCGAAAAGTTTGTTATTATTGCAGCTGAAACAATGGCAGGCAACCTTTATTTCTTGAAAATAAAAACAAACAAAACGACGGAGTTAGATATGACGATAATCTAGATACAAAGTCCGAATGTCCGATATCTTTAGGTACCCGTGTTTCGTAAATAACAATAGCTCCTCGCAGAAACAAAGCCTCGCTAAAGGGTTATTTAATTTAATTTTTTTCTTTATAAATTTTGCTATTAGTTTAACAAAATTAATTATTGAATTATCCTAACACAGAATTACTGTAAGTACCAACTTACCTTACAAATAACGCCAGAAAATTTGAATTTCGCGGGCTACCTTAGCGCAATTTCGTCAAAATAATGTTTAAAAATATCTATAGATAAACTCAACAAATTGTGGTTCCCCGAAAAAGATAGTTTATTCCTATCTCACCCTTGGGTATAATTGCCTGCACGAGTCGTGAGCACAAATGCAATCGGTCTCGTCAGCGTTCTCTTGTATTCTGTTTTCGTTTCAAAAATAATCCTACAGGGGGTGATATTGGGGATGAAAGTTTGTTTGGGAAACCCAGCATTTCTTAAGTTAGGCATATGAAAATTCGAATTTATGCTTTTGGTAGAAAGAAAGAAATATGTGGTTCAGCGTTTTTGGGGTAAAATAGAAGTTGATTTTAAAATTCACAAAACTGCACGGATATCGATACAATTTGGCAAGGCTGTAGATGGCATTCTAATATGACTAATTCCTAAGTTTCCGACATCCACGCAGGCGAAGCCGCGGGCAAAAGCTAGTCTGTATATAAATATATTGATTTAATTGATCCCACCCGTGTGCAACCTGCCATGATAGGAAATAAGATTTGTTAGGTTTAAGATTAAAGGTGCTCACCGAGTCGTGCCCGCAACTACACACCTACTACTACTACTACTATCACTACTATCACTGCATCAGAATCTGCATAATACTGTCTGATAATAAAATAATCTGCGTTCACCTCTGACTTAATAAAAATGCCAGACATAGCGCTGCGAACAATACAGTGCAGTACAGCATGCGCAAAATTACACCTCGCTCTGTGCATACACGCTCACACGCACACATTTACAACAAACTACACCTCATTACGTGCACACATGTATACGAAACCCGAAACGTGCGGCCTCACGTCAGTGTTGACAGCGCTATGTCTTGGTTTTTTATTTAGTCTGGAGCATTCACCATTATTTTTTACAAGCCTGATGGTGATTATGAAGAGGCCAGCCATTTGACCGTTCATTGTAGCGGTCATTGAATATCAGTAAGTAAAGTCTGATAAGATCATGATAAAATAACAAAGGCTTTTAAGACTGCTTGGGAACCAAACCACTCTCAAGCTAAAGCCAAAATACCGAGTCACCTTTATCGTTTCTTTTTTGTATATGACATCTCGCAGGTCAACCTAGGAGATTGTCGGATGCGCTATCGTGTGGGTGCCGTGATAAATTAAGGCCTCCAGCCAGAGCATAAAACTTAAAAACTAAGCGACTAAGGGCACTCCCTGTGGGGTACGGACTTCGGCTTAGGGCGTCACTAAGGGAGAGCCCAGGACACGCTGGATTGGATCTAAGGACGAATTTAAAGCTACAGGCTCAGCGGCCCGGCCTAACTCGAGCAAGGGTCGGTGGTATAGAAATATAAAAAAATAGGTCGGGGGACTCTCCTTTATCTGTTCTTAATCCTCTACTTATAACAATAAAGATTTCGGTATTTGCGTTAATCGTGTGCACAAAAAATGAATTCAAGAAAGAATTATAAGGCGAAAGATTAGTACTTATCATTTTGTATTATCTTGTAAAAAATAAACCGGGCTTTATACAGATAGGACGTTACTTTGTTTCGCGTCAATTCATAAATGTGCATTGTTCGAGACATCACCGAATACCAAATAAAAACATTATGTGTAAATGACTAATGAATAATGAACGACATTCATGTAGGTACCAAAACTGATTGTAGAGTTTTAGCAGATATTGGTGATGAAAATTCAATCAATATAATTCCGGACACCTGAATCGAGCCACCCTGCATTTTTCAGCATGTAAATATGCACGGTGGCTCGATTTAGGAGTCCGGGAGTGTATTTAAAGGAAGAAAGCAATGCTAGACAGTATTATTACTGACCGACTTTGTTTGAGATTGTGATTAGAGACATGTGTGACACTAATTTGTTGTTTTCGTAATGTGTACTTTGCAGTTCATCAACCTATAGACCGTTGTGTTGACCTAGTGATTAGAACCTCCGCTCCCGATCAAGAGAACCTTGTTTGATTCCTCAAATATTTTTTTTTTATCGTGAATTTTACTTGTACCACAGATTAATACAGACTCTCCGCAAAATCATTTAAATAAAAAGCGACTCTTACTACGACACAATAAAGTGCAATTCAGTTCGGAGAACGCTAATTACCTACAGTTATATTCACCTACACATTGCCTCTCTATCTATCGCGTAACTCTTATACCTACGGCGCGCGGCATTTCTACTGAATTAGGCCCGTGGACGGGGCCCGCCGTGTACTTGTAGCTTCATACCTAAACTGCGGAGTGTCTCATCTGTATTTATCTATGCTTATATCTACCTTCTTCTAGCAATGGGGTCAAAAGTGACCTGCTATTTATTTTCCTTACACTTCTATTATCTTTGACTTATTTGGCATTCTCAAATAAAAATTGGCCTATCCCTAAAAACATCCAAATTAGCCAGGAATTTAGTGCGTAGATGATGATATGGTTAAGGTCAGCTAATACAGCAGGCAAAATTAATGTAAAATAGTTTTGAATTGAAAACACTGCGTAGCAGGGGCAGTTCAAAAGTTCTTTATATTTTTTTTTTTACCAAACAGATCATTATCGTATATAGTTCTTGTACACTAACGTATTGTTTGTGTTTCCAGATACTTCCCGCAACTTATACCTGTTGCACATATTAACGTGGGTGATGAACATGTTCGGCATCTTCTTCATCCTCGCGGCGCACGAGCACTACTCCATCGATGTGTTCATCGCCTTCTACATCACTTCCAGACTCTTCCTGTACTACCACACGCTGTCCAACAACCAAGCTCTCATGCAGAGCGACTCTTCCAGGTAAATATTTTATTAACTCTGTGTATATATAGTCATTTTCTGGGCCATAATGATTGCATTAGCAAGTTGGATGAAATTAAAACCTTGACAAACACAATAAAGTAGTCCGATGCTGTATTTTTGCGCGCCTGACAGTAAAATCGGACTAAGGCATCATAAGAGTGGTTTCGCACTACGTCCGATCCGAAACCGTGAACATACGGATGTAGAAATCTCGGACCGAATTCGGATTTTGCTTAGGTATGCACTAGACCGATACTAGTGAAATAAACTGGATGACGACCCCGCCGCCCCGCTGCCTCTGCTCGGACGCAGCTCGGATTCGGTTCGGACGCAATGCACGAGCTATGAACGCTCGCGCACTGCGTCCGAACCGCGTCTGAGCAAATGTTCTATGGCTTTTTCGGTCCGTCAATAATCTTCTCCGGAATGGAGATTCACGGATAACGGAAAGAAATCGGACGACTACCATAGAAATAGTTCTACGACTACTCCGGACCGTATTTTCACGGGTTCGGATCGCATTCTGATCGGACGTAGTGCAAAACCGTTCTAACGCTGAAAGCTCAACCAACGATTCCATAAATTATTATTCACATGAGCAAATAAGCAATAAAAATAAACATCTTCTAGGGAACTATTAAATATTCACCTCATCAAAACATCATTTTCAGGTGGTATCATTAATATTTTAACAGTATGTATTCCAGGACGCGAATATGGTTCCCACTGTTGTCATTCTTCGAATCCGAAGTGGACGGGATCGTACCGAACGAGTACGAGGGGCCCGTCACAATCCTGAACAACCTGCGCCAGTGGGCCGTGCAGCTCATCACCGACGTCAAGGAATCCTCCGTCGCCAAGATCGCCGGAACCAAGCTACAGGAGGGCGCCGCCATGGGCGAGTACTCAGTCGTCAAACTCGTCGACGGCATCAAACGAAACCTCAGCATGGTCGAAGAATACAAGACCTCACGCCAAAGATTAGTAACTCTAGACAAAAACATACAAGCCTGCCTCCTAGACGAACGCCCCGACGTAGAAATACGACATAGAAACATAGCTGAGTTTCCCGGCGAAGCCCTGCTTAAGGATATCAGTAATCCACCCTCTCCAGTTATGAAAAAAAATATATGAACTAAATGAAAGTTCTATAATAGAGGCTGTTTATAGAGATACTTCATTGTAGCGTTATTGTCGCAATGAGAAAATAATTAGATACCTGAATGTTTACATTTCCATTATAGATTTTATATCAAGTTATTCCATATTTATTTTACTTAGGACTGATTTTTGAATAGTCAGATAACCCTTATCTGAAGAATAAATATGATACTTAGTTTGACATTATTTTCTATACAAAAGCTGTCAAATTGAAATATTTATTCTTAAGATAACGAGTTATCTGACTTTTAAAAAATTAGTTCTTACTATGATAAGTTAAACGTAGAATAAATTATTAAGAAAATTTATTTGCTCAAAGTACTAATCTTGAATAAATAACATTTTCGCTTGTACTTTTCTTTGTTGTTCTCTTTTGTTTATTGTCGGTAAGAGCGGTGACTGCACATTCAGCATGATAGGACAAGTTGATACCGTGTATTGCCCATGGTCCACCCGCCTGGTTCACCTAGGTAGACTATGGGAAATTGTTTTTCCCATAGTCCACCAGAAAGTCCATATTATGTTTTCTAGGTGGACTATGGGATTTTTTTTCCCCTAGTTCACCATGAAGTCCATATTATGTTTTCATCGTAGTATTACGAATCGTGTATTGCCCATGGTCTACCCGCCTAGTTCACCTAGGTGGTCTATGGGCAACAATTTTTCCCATAGTCCACCAGAAAGTCCATAAATTATGTTTTTATCGTAGTATTACGAATGAATGATAGTGATTTTAAATTGTAAAGCCAAAATACTAATCTCTATTACAATACAAATCATTAAAACTAAAATCAAAAGGCCAAACGAGGATAATCGGTCTCACTGTAGCTCTTCCACTTTTACCAGCTGAAGCTACGTTGGATGTATATAAGTAGTTTATCAGCCATCTAGTTACCATAACACAAGCATTAGGTTGCTTAGCTTGGGACTAGATAGTGTTTTGTGAAATGTCCAAGGATATTTTTTTTTATATAAAATACCGGCCAAGTGCGTGTCGGACCACGCACAATGAAGGGTTCCGTAGTTGAAAAGAATTTATACCAAAAACTTAACATTAGATATAAAAAAAAAACATAATTATGTCGTAAAATTACAAATTCACAATTTTCGGACTTTTTCCTTTACTTGTGCTGGGAGACCTTGCTTCTTGCCAAATTTCATTATTCTAGGTCCACGGGAAGTACCCTATAGGTTTTGATTTACTTGCGACAGTTGCGAGTATCAAAATGTGTCGCAAAATGGCCGTATTTTTTATTGCGTTGACTTAGAAGCTTCAGTTTTTTAGGACTTCAAGAGACTATAGACCTACGCATTTGTTATTAATTTCAACTTGATACCTCTATGCGTTCCTCAGAAAAAGGGTCTTGACAGACTGACAGACAGACAGACAAACAAGTGATCCTATAAGGGTTCCGTTTTTTCCTTTTGAGGTACGGAACCCTAAAAAGGAAGGCTGCGAATAGAATATGAAGAAATTTTTCAAATACATTGACATTTTCTGGAAAAAAAAAGTATTTTATCAAAATTTTATCACTTTTTGGGGAAAGGCATATAGTCCAGTAGAGATATAATATTTTTTCCATTTACCCTTCGATAATTCTAAAGTTTTTTATTTTCGCTGAGTGGATAACTATAGTGAATTCATTGCTATGTACAAAAATGCTAACAGTTTAGAGTTATGCTATAGGTATTAAGTAGGTATTTCCTATTATTTCGTGTTATAACAATGATATAAAATTTAAATTAAAATACTACACTGTTTCTTAATTAGTACTGTCTAAAGTATATATTACTGAAAATGCTAACAGATAGGTACTGTGGAACAATGGAAATCTGAAAATGTCCTTTAACTCATTCAATAAAAAATTTAAGTTTTTCAAATCATTTCCTATACACTTAAAGGGATTAGTTATACCTTACAACAAAAGTTCTAACAGCTAAGTAATATGCTTCACAAGTAATTGTATTTTTACTTTGCAATTAGCGAAATATTGAATTTAAGTTTATAAATTTGCGCCCACATATTCGTGATAATAAGCTCTGCTACCATACAAAAGTTTCAACTTGTACGTGCTATGCCTTTTTGTTTAATAAATAAAATACAATTTGGATATTGTGGCGCGCGGTGTAGGTACGACAATTCGTGCAGCGCGACGCGGTGACCAAAGAGTAAAGTAAGTATAGAGAGAGCGGTGACAATCAGACCCACACTCACTGCAAACGTGCACGCGGCTACACATCAAGCTATGCATGTCCAGTTTACACTGACCTCTCATTGTAAGGTAATCTTATACAATGCGAGATCAGCTTATACTGGATATGTATAGCTTGATCTGTAGCCGTGTGTACCTACCTCTATTGAATGAGGCGCAAAATCATTTCATTACAGTCACATTTCACAAATGACTAATACGAGTACAGTCAGCGTCAAAAATATCGGAACGAACAGACTGTTCAAAATGATCTCAAAAACTAAGAAAATTAAACTACTCAATTGGGTAAAGCTCTTGTCAGAATTACAGTGTAATATTATCGTATACTGTCTTCATTCTGAAAACAGTCTGTTCGTCCCGATATTATTGACGCTGATCCAATCTAGTCAGTTATTTTTTCTGTTCCATTCCGTGACCGTGACTTCGCCCGCGCGTAATTATCAACAATTGTCAAAAATAGTCAAAATCCCGGATTCCGGGATTCACAAATTTAGAGTTCTGATTATAGGATCGAATGTATATTTATGTATTGATCGTCAAAATGTCGTGATGCCGGAATTGATAAATTAAGTATTTTTTTTACCATTACTGGGTAACTTGTTTATCACTAAATTTTCACAGGGGATCATCTACTATGAACAACTTTCACTATGGCATCAACACGTAAATCACGAAAAATAAATCAGCTGGTCGAGTAGGTATTGAGCTTTTGTATCAAACATCGTAATTTTTTTCGTGATTTCAGAGTTGGTCCCATAATGAAAGCTGCTGAAACTGTAAATCCAAGATGGCGGCTGCGAATATTTTCAAATGTTTCGTCATGGGTGTCGTTTTCATTGGTTTCGAGGGTGTTAAGGCCGATAGTGACACTAAAATGTAAATCCAAGATGGCGGCTGCGAATATTTTCTAATTTTACTCTAGTATGTACAAAAATGCTAACAGTTTAGAGTTATGCTATAGGTATTAAGTAGGTATTTCCTATTATTTCGTGTTATAACAATAATATAAAATTTAAATTAAAATACTACACTGTTTCTTAATTAATACTATCTAAAGTATATATTACTGAAAATGCTAACAGATAGGTACTGTGGAACAATGGAAATCTGAAAATGTCCCTTAACTCATTCAATAAAAAATTTAAGTTTTTCAAATCATTTCCTATATACTTAAAGGGATTAGTTATACCTTACAACAAAAGTTCTAACAGCTAAGTACAACACAAGGCTTCACAAGAATGTTCAGGCTTCACAAGTAATTGTATTTTTACTTTGCGATTAGCGAAATATTGAATTTAAGTTTGTAAATTTTCGCCTGAACATTCGAGACAATAAGCTCTGCTACCATACAAAAGTTTCAACATATACGTGCTATGGCTTTTGTTTAAATTGCGAATAACTATTTTCCATAACAAGCCGCGTAAGCCAATCTGAGATACTCGTAGAAACAAATGACCGCACCAGTAGGACATACGTTCCAGTCGCAACAAAAATATTCCTCTGACAAACGAATAAAGGTTTCTGTAGTTAGACGATCAGAGACACAAGAGACCATATTATGGGCTGCCGGAATACATAACGACGATTGGAGCCAACAAGTAAGTTCTAGTTGTATTTATAATTCCTACTATCAATATCCTATACCCCATCTAATCCATTCTATTTTTCCTCTATAGAGCCAACACCTCAACTTTAGGTAAATATGCGTCCGAACATACGATCTCTGGTAATAAATAAAGAACGGAATAGAACTTCGAGAAAAGGAGACAAACAGTGGAGACTTCTTTAGGACAACATTTTTTCCGGGATAATTAATCTCCCAAAAGAGTAACATTCTGGAATGGCCTACTAGGCAAAAGAACAAGAGGTAGACCTATTACAAGATGGGAAGATGATATAAAAGCAATAGCTGGTCCAAACTGGAGAAAAGTGGCTGAAGACAAAGTCAAATGGGCATCACTGGAGGAGGCCTCCACCCATTCTGGGGTTCCTGTAGATTAAATAAAAAAATGAAGTACCTAACTATAAATACTATGATATAATACATAGGATACACATAAAATTATACTAAGTAAGAGACAAATAAATAACATAGAATGAACTAAACAAAACTAACACATACATAGATTTTAAGGAATGTAAATTTACTGGAAATAAAAGGCTTTTTTATTTTTATTTTTTATTTTTTTATAATTAATCTCCCGGGTTTTGGGACATTACATTATTACTAGAGATCGGATAATCGGATGCGTATTAACCTAAAGTTGAGGTGTTGGCTAAGTATGGAGTGGGCTTTTGGATTGAAAGATCCCAGAATTCTGGTATCGGCAAATTTTGACTTCTAATTATAGAATCGAATGTTTTAAGTACTTAAATTCAGATGTTAGTTAGTATGGATTGCACTTATACATCGAGAAAATGCCGGGATTCCGGAACGACACTTTTTAAGTTCTTATTTTGGAATCGAATGTTTAGTTAGGTACTTGCGTTCAGGTGTTGGCTAATATGGATTGCACTTTTGTATCAAAAAAAATCCGGGATTCACAAATTTTGACTTCTGATCATAGAATCGAATGTATAATTTACTTAAGTGCAGATGTTAGTTAATATGGATTGCACTTATGTATCGAAAAAATCCCGGGATTCCGGAGCGACAATTTTTAAGTTCTGATTATAGAATCGAATGTATATTTACTTACGTTTAGGCTTTGGCTAATATGGAATGTACCTACTTTTGTATTGATCGTCAAAATGTCGGGATGCCGGAATTAATAAATTAAGTATTTTTTTACTACGAGTATTAGAGGATAACTTTTTATCAGTAAATTTTCACAGGGAATCTTCTACTCATGAACAACTTTCACTATGGCATCAACACGTAAATCACGAAAAATAAATCAGCTGGTCGAGTAGGTATTGAACTTTTGTATCAAACATCGTAATTTTTTTCGTGATTTCAAGAGTTGGTCCCATAGTGAAAGCTGCTGAAACTGTAAATCCAAGATGGCGGCTGCGAATATTTTCAAATGTTTTATCATGGGTGTCGTTTTTATGGCTTTCGAGGGTGTTAAGGCCGATAGTGACAATAAAATGTAAATCCAAGATGGCGGCTGCGAATATTTTCTATCTTTTCTAATTTTTCGTCATGGGTGTCGTTTTCTTGGTTTTCGAGACTGTTAAAGCCGATAGTGACGCTAAAATGTAAATCCAAGATGGTGGATGCGAATATTTTCTAATTTTTCTCAATGAGTGTCGTTTTCATGGTTTTCGGTGGTGTTAAAGCTGATAGTAACATTAAAATGTAAATCCAAGATGGCGGCTGCGAACATTATTAAATTTTTCGTCATGGGTGTCGTTTTCATGCTTTTCGAGGGTTTCAAAGGCGATTTACATTTTAACGCCACGTTAAAATGTAAATATATGATGGCGGCTGCGAACAATTTTAAAATTTTCGTCATGGGTGTCGTTTTAATGGTTTTCGAGGGTGTTAAAGCCGATAATGACGTTAAAATGTAAATCCAAGATGGCGGCTGCGAAAATTTTCCGTCATGGTTTTAGAGTGTGCTAAAGCCGATAGAGGAGTCAAAATGCGTGACGCTTGGCTGATGCCTACTTAACTAACCCTGCGGCAGTGCAGCGTATCGCGTTACAACCTGAAAACACGTGTGATAGTAATTAAAAAACCATCAACATTTTTAAAGCAGGCGCTATCTTGCATTTACATTTTAGTGTCACTATCGGCTTTAACACCCTCGAAAATCATGAAAACGACACCCGTGACGAAAATTTTAAAATTGTTCGCAGCCGCCATCATATATTTACATTTTAACATCACTATCGGCTTTAACAGCCCCAAAAACCATGAAAACGACACCTTTGACGAAAAATTAGAATATATTCGCATCCACCATCTTGGCTTTACATTTTAGTGTCACTATCGGCTTTAACACTCTCGAAAAGCATGAAAACGACACCTATGACGAAAAATTTGAAAATGTTCGCACCGGCCATCTTGGATTTATATTTTACTGTCACTATTGGCTTTAACACCCTCGAAAAGCATGAAAACGACACCCATGACGAAAAATTTAATAATGTTCGCAGCCGCCATCTTGGATTTACATTTTAATGTTACTATCAGCTTTAACACCACCGAAAACAATGAAAACGACACCCATAACGAAAAATTAGAAAATATTCGCATCCACCATCTTGGATTTACATTTTAGTATCACTATCGGCTTTAACACTATCGAAAACCAAAAAAACGACACCCATGACGAAAAATTAGAAAATATTCGCAGCCGCCATCTTGGATTTACATTTTAGTGTCACTATCGGCCTTAACACCCTCGAAACCAATGAAAACGACACCCATGACGAAACATTTGAAAATATTCGCAGCCGCCATCTTGGATTTACAGTTTCAGCAGCTTTCATTATGGGACCAACTCTGAAATCACGAAAAAAATTACGATGTTTGATACAAAAGCTCAATACCTACTCGACCAGCTGATTTATTTTTCGTGATTTACGTGTTGATGCCATAGTGAAAGTTGTTCATAGTAGATGATCCCCTGTGAAAATTTAGTGATAAACAAGTTACCCAGTAATGGTAAAAAAAATACTTAATTTATCAATTCCGGAATCACGACATTTTGACGATCAATACATAAATATACATTCGATCCTATAATCAGAACTCTAAATCTGTGAATCCCGGAATCCGGGATTTTGACTATTTTTGACAATTGTTGATAATTACGCGCGGGCGAAGTCACGGTCACGGAATGGAACAGAAAAAATAACTGACTGTATTGGATCAGCGTCAATAAATAATATCGGGACGAACAGACTGTTTTCAGAATGAAGACAGTATACGATAATATTACACTGTAATTCTGACAAGAGCTTTACCCAATTGAGTAGTTTAATTTTCTTAGTTTTTGAGATCATTTTGAACAGTCTGTTCGTTCCGATATTTTTGACGCTGACTGTACTGTATTAGTCATTTGTGAGATGTGACTGTAATGAAATGATTTTGCGCCTCATTCAATAGAGTTAGGTACGCACGGGTGTGCGTTACCGCAGCCAGAAAATGTCGAAAATCGTCATTTGAATTTTATAGATAATCAGTGCCTCGGCTTCTGTAATTGTACCATCGATTTTTAAATTTGTACCTCTAATAGTTTTTTAGTTATTTGACAAAAACAGTTCTGGCTGGCGTAACGTTACCGTAGCCAGAAGTTTTGTTTATTAATGGGTATATTGAAATAAATTGTAGCCAAATATTTAGTGCCTCAGACGAGGTAAATGTACCAAGTTAATTTGTATTTGTATCTGTTATGGTTGCGAAGATATTCAAGATCCTGCTGCGGTAACGTTTACATGTTTGCTGGATCTCTGAAACGGATAAGCCCCCTTTTATAGTATTTTGCACACGAGTTGCGTATGAGTTAGCTTGAATTTGTTCCCCATTAATAAAACAAAAAAATTGCACCGTTAAGGAGTTATTTAGGTAAATAGAAATATGCTTTAATCGATCCTAGCACTTCGAATAGAAGCTCTAAAGACTTACTTGCAACGTTATGTTATAGCTTATAACTGCCTTCAAATGTACCTGAAGTTTAATTTATTATCCTGTAAGCAATTAATAAATTATGATGAAATTTAAATTTACTTCGGGACATGATGCGCAGCGGTTTTTTAAACCACCGTTTAACCGAGATTCTTTAGGATTTATGAAGTGAAAGTTATATCAATAATTAGTGCTTTTATTCAATTTTATGCCTGTACATTTGCAACGTAATCCACTCAATAATTAACGAGATAATCGAAAAATAGTCACTATGATGTGTGTGACCACGGTAACCCGGCCAAGTTTAGATGGTTACAGAAAAGCGGACCTTTAATACATTACGCTAACCTTCTGAAAATTACAGTATAATAGTCTTATAATTTTGGTACAGACGCGTACATTATGTTTTGAGTGAAAAATATAACCTTCTACCTAATAAATAATAATGAACTTTTAAATTCAATAGTTTTATTTACTTATGTAGGTACCTATATAAGCACGTAAGTACAGACTAGTCTTTATGAATCTATACTATAATATTATAAATTCGAAAGTAACTCTTATCTGTCTATCTGTCTGTTACCTTTTCACGCCTAAACCACTGAACGGATCTTGAAAAAATTTGGCAAGGCTGACATGGCATCCTGGCGAAGGCTACTTTTTGCCTCAAAAATAATCCTACGGGGGGTGACATAGGGGATGAAAGTTTGTATGGGAAACCCAGCATTATTAGTGATACCTAAGTATGAAAATTGAAATTTATGCTTTTGGTAGGAAATAAAATTAGAAAAATAGGGGTTGATTTTAAAATACACAAAAATGCACGGATTTCGTTAGAAATTATTAATTTATTACCTACAAGAAATAACTTTTGAACAAGTGGATACTCGGTCTAAAGTTTTTTTTTTATTAGAACGTGACCGGCATAGTAAATATCTAAACAAAGTCCCCCCCACGCCGCGTCTGTCTGTCTGTTTGAATGAGATAAACTCAAAAACTATTGAACGTGTTTTTATACGGTTTTCACGTTTTCAGCAATGGATAGAGTGATTCAGTGTATATTCATTAAGTTTTTGTCTAAATTGGCTGAAATATGACGATGATTGTTGAAGAGTCGTGAAAAATCATGCCGACTGGAAGCTTTAAGGCCACCATACACGGCAACGATATATCGTAAGGATTTGAGTTTGCACAGTTATATCGGACGGCTTTATGTTCTCCACATGTAAGTACGCTGAACGTATACATGTAGAGAGCATAGGGCCGTCCGAACGTACTACGTTCCCATGGAATACTTTCCATCATCCACGCGGGCGAAGCCGCGGGCAAAAGCTAGTACTTACAATAAGCCTCTGCTGGGTTTCCCATACAAACTTTCATCCCCTATGTCACCCCCCGTAGGATTATTTTTGAGGCAAAAAGTAGCCTTCGCCAGGATGCCATGTCAGCCTGGCCAAATTTTTTCAAGATCCGTTCAGTGGTTTAGGCGTGAAAAGGTAACAGACAGACAGACAGATAAGAGTTACTTTCGAATTTATAATATTATAGTATAAATTCATAAAGACTAGTCTGTACTTACGTGCTTATATAGGTACCTACATAAGTAAATAAAACTATTGAATTTAAAAGTTCATTATTATTTATTAGGTAGAAGGTTATATTTTTCACTCAAAACATAATGTACGCGTCTGTACCAAAATTATAAGACTATTATACTGTAATTTTCAGAAGGTTAGCGTAATGTATTAAAGGTCCGCTTTTCTGTAACCATCTAAACTTGGCCGGGTTACCGTGGTCACACACATCATAGTGACTATTTTTCGATTATCTCGTTAATTATTGAGTGGATTACGTTGCAAATGTACAGGCATAAAATTGAATAAAAGCACTAATTATTGATATAACTTTCACTTCATAAATCCTAAAGAATCTCGGTTAAACGGTGGTTTAAAAAACCGCTGCGCATCATGTCCCGAAGTAAATTTAAATTTCATCATAATTTATTAATTGCTTACAGGATAATAAATTAAACTTCAGGTACATTTGAAGGCAGTTATAAGCTATAACATAACGTTGCAAGTAAGTCTTTAGAGCTTCTATTCGAAGTGCTAGGATCGATTAAAGCATATTTCTATTTAACTAAATAACTCCTTAACGGTGCAATTTTTATGTTTTATTAATGAGGAACAAATTCAAGCTAACTCATAAGAAGTCGTGTGCAAAATACTATACAAGGGGGCTTATCCGTTTCAGAGATCCAGCAAACATGTAAACGTTACCGCAGCAGGATCTTGAATATCTTCGCAACCATAACAGATACAAATAGAAATTAACTTGGTACATTTACCTCGTCTGAGGCACTAAATATTTGGCTACAATTTATTTCAATATACCCATTAATAAACAAAACTTCTGGCTACGGTAACGTTACGCCAGCCAGAACTGTTCTTGTCAAATAACTAAAAAACTATTAGAGGTACAAATTTAAAAATCGATGGTACAATTACAGAAGCCGAGGCACTAATTATCTATAAAATTCAAATGACGATTTTCGACATTTTCTGGCTGCGGTAACGCACACTACGCACGGCTACAGATCAAGCTATACATATCCAGTATAAGCTGATCTCGCATTGTATAAGATTACCTTACAATGAGAGGTCAGTGTAAACTGGACATGCATAGCTTGATGTGTAGCCGCGTGCACGTTTGCAGTGAGTGTGGGTCTGATTGTCACCGCGTCGCGCTGCACGAATTGTCGTACTTACACCGCGCGCCACAATATCCAAATTGTATTTTATTTATTAAACAAAAAGGCATAGCACGTACAAGTTGAAACTTTTGTATGGTAGCAGAGCTTATTATCACGAATATGTGGGCGCAAATTTATAAACTTAAATTCAATATTTCGCTAATTGCAAAGTAAAAATACAATTACTTGTGAAGCATATTACTTAGCTGTTAGAACTTTTGTTGTAAGGTATAACTAATCCCTTTAAGTGTATAGGAAATGATTTGAAAAACTTAAATTTTTTATTGAATGAGTTAAAGGACATTTTCAGATTTCCATTGTTCCAAAGTACCTACTTATCTGTTAGCATTTTCAGTAATATATACTTTAGATAGTACTAATTAAGAAACAGTGTAGTATTTTAATTTAAATTTTATATTATTGTTATAACACGAAATAATAGGAAATACCTACCTACTTAATACCTATAGCATAACTCTAAACTGTTAGCATTTTTGTACATAGCAATGAATTCACGAAAGTAATCCACTCCGCGAAAATAAAAAACTTTGGAATTATCGAAGGGCATATTCTTTTGTCTACTGGACTAATAGAACAAATAACGTATTGGAGGGGTTTCATTCAAAATTGAACAAAAAATAAATAAAAACACGACTATTCTACTCAGGCTATTAAATGTTCTGTTCGAAATTAAAAATCTAAATTCAAAAAGACGAAAAATGGACATCGAAAATGATGACTACATTACTGGTAAGTATTCAGATGCAACTCATATCCGGGGAAATTACTGTAGGTGTAGGAGAGGCTTTGGAAAAACTCCGTTAGTATGATACAACACATGCATTTTTATTTCAATGTGTTGCCACATTGCCTACCTATATAATTAAATTAGTTAACTTTTTTTTAATGTAACGTATAATGTTAATGAGGTACAAATAAATAGATTTTAACACTTTCACGCTGGCTTTACAATTTAATATCACTATTATTCATTCGTAATACTACGATGAAAACATAATATGGACTTCATGGTGAACTAGGGGAAAAAAAAATCCCATAGTCCACCTAGAAAACATAATATGGACTTTCTGGTGGACTATGGGACAAATAATTTCCCATAGTCCACCCAGGTGAACCAGGCGGGTGGACCATGGGCAATACACGGATACATCGACAATGCTTTATTCCTTCGCTATACAAATCAGCATCGTTAGATTTTTAGGGTTTCGTACCAAAATGGTAAAAAGGAAGCCTTATGTTAAAGTAATTGCGTGCCATAGCTGAGGGGTAGTTTCAGTATCGTTAGAGGAGCCCAGGTAAAAACAAAAATGATTGCAAGATCAACCTAATGTAGTACCTACTAACGTACTAACTTAAAATAGCAATCGTTTAGAATTAAAATTATCGCGAGCCGTTTTCAGTAGCAAATAATGCGCCGGCCGGCCCTTAGTATTCGGACGCGAGAAGTGAAGGGCAAAAAGAAACCGGTCAAGAGCGAGTCGGACTCGCGCACCGAGGGTTCCGTTCCGATTTCTGAAAAAGTGGGCTATTTAGAGACATCGTTTTATTTTTCCTGTAATCTTTACATAAACTTCTATCACATAGAATAATTTCAGATTTTTCTCTGTGCAAACTTCGGAGATAAGGGGGGTTTTTTCACATTTTTCATCAAAAGTCGAAAAGTATGCGGCCTAAAAATAAAATAAAAAATGTTTGAGAGTGTGCAAACAGCGCTCTTTCATATGATACCCTACATGCCCTATTAGCCCCACTTTGAATTTTTAAGACCCCCTTTCAGTACCTGTTGCAAAAAAAAGACATATATTTTTATTTCTTTATTATTTGCAAAATAGTTGGGTAAACGTCATCTAAAACTGTTCCAAATGACAGACAGACAGACAGACTGAGTCACATCATAAGGGTTCCTTTTTTACCATTTTGGTACGGAACCCTAATGACAACGCGTTCGATAGTAGGTAAGTAATGAAAGCAATAAAATAAAATAATTTTAATTCTAAACGATTCCTATTTTAAGTTAGTAGGTACTAAATTAAGTTGATCTTGCTATATATTTTTGTTTTTTTTTAATTTTACCTGGGTTCCTTTATCGATACTGAAACTACCCCTAAGCTATGGCACGCAATTACTTTAACAACCTGTATAAAGGTAGATAGATAGAAGAATAAGTAAAAAAAAAAACCGGCCAAGAGCGAGTCGGACTCGCGCACAGAGGGTTCCGTTCCGATTTCTGAAAAAGTGTGCTATTTAGAGACATCGTTTTATTTTTCCTGTAATCTTTACATAAACTTCTATCACATAGAATAATTTCAGATTTTTATCTTTGCAAAGTTCGGAGATAAGGGGTGGGGGGGGGGGAACGGTATTTTTTTTACATTTTCATCGGAAGTCGAAAACTATGCGGTCTAAAAAAAAATAGTTTAAGAATGTACAAGCAGCGCTCTTTCATAATGATACTCCACATGCCCTAGTAGCCTCACTTTGAATTTTTAAGACCCCTTTCAGTCCGATAAAAAAAAATATAAATATTTTTACTTCTTTCTTATTTGCAAAATAGTTGGGTAAACATCGTCTAAAACTGTTCCAAATTTCACAGCTCTTGAGATATCCAGCTGTGACAGACAGACAGACTGAGTCACACCATAAGGGTTCCTTTTTTACCATTTTGCTACGGAACCCTAAAAAGAAAAATAAAAACCGACTACACAAAAATGTATAAATTAACTTTCATAAAAAACTTGCCAGTGTCTTCAATTGTTCAATGCACCTTGCTTGGCACCGACTTCAGTAGTTTTTTTAGTTATTTTATTCATTTGGTGAAACAGTCCCTTATAGGTACTTACTAGTACTCTTTGTCTTGAGCTACATGGACGCGGGGAACTGGATGTCATAAAAAATAGAAAGAGCAGTTTCGTACGCTTAGGTACCCTCCAATATGGATCATGGGCATTCATAGGTGTAGCGAGTGACTACATCTACTGAATAGGTACCATACTTATTAGTGTTTCCGTAGGGTGCACGTGCACTAGTAGGTACCTACGCTGTTACTAAACGATAGCGGCCTCCTCGCTTGTTAGTTTATGATTTTATTAATCACGTAGAACGCGTAGCAATTTTTTTTTCCTTTATCTTATCTTACAATCAAGTTTCCAAAACTATGAACAGATGAGGAGCAGGATGATCTGGCAGGGAAGAGTTATTCCTTGTCAGGAGCAACTCTTGTTAGTCAAGCAGCTCTCTACAAGTTATCTAATTGTAGAATGTTGCGTCTTTTTAGTCTGCTGACACAATCTGGTAGGTCAAACAGTCAACGAAGAAATAAGTTCATGTTCGCAAAAATACAAGTCCAGGACTGGAGAGACACCCCAATCAATTGGCCGCTCAACTCACAATGTTGAGCGGCCAATTGGTTGGGGTGTCTCTCCAGTCTGGACTTGTATTTTTGCGAACATGAACTTATTTCTTCGTTGACTGTTTTCATGTTCAGGCAGGTGTTCTTGAACTTCAGTGTTCTTTATAAACCAAGGTGCAATTGGTATCTGTTTTAAGATGTTATTCAGAGTTCTCTGTATCATGTTTATATTGGACTCACACGCGGAGCCCCACAGTAGAATGCCGTAAGTCCAAATGGGTTGATAATATGGGCTTACTTATAGATCCAGATCTTATTGTCTACGAACAGCTTGGAATTCCTACCCAGCCTTTGTACAGAATGTCGAGCTCTTAGTTTTATTCCCGTTTCCTCCATCGCTGGCCCGGATGCATACCAAAGTATTTTACGCAGTAGCTTTGTGGTAGTTCATTATGACCAAGTTTCACCGGCGCGCGGCGTAGCTAAGTAAGTAAGTATATAAATGTTATTTTTTTGGGTTCGTGCATGCACTAACAATAGTCTTTAGTATATAGAATATAGGACAGAATTGATTGAATCGACCATTTTTTATCCCGAAAAGCAGGACTCGATGGGAATAAGCATTTTCCCCCATTAGCTGAGGGAGTTAACACTAGTTCGCCCAAGAGGCGGCGGGCTAAGCACAAGGTGTGGTTTAGGTAGCCGCATAATCGCATCGCATGCTCGTAATTAGTTAATGAATTTCAAACGACTGTGCGATCGCACACACCCCTCTTGTGAAGGGAGGGCGTAGGCGTTACGACATTGCATGTTTTTCACGAGGTGTACACCTGGTGTATTCGGTAAACAATTGCGTTATGCGTTAGCAATCGTAATTACTGAATAAAAACCTGTCACACTTGGCTATTTTCTAAAACGTGCTCAAACAACTTTCTAAACCTTTCCAATAATGTGTCGATCGAACATAAGAGTGACCGAGTGGTATTACAGAGTACATAAAATGTTGCTAATTTGTAATGGTATGAGGGTAATTTTGTACTATCAACATGCATTTTATAATAACAATAAGCTTATTATTTTCAAAAATAATAAGATTTTTTATTACCTACTTTTTGTTAATGTAGTACTTACAGTACTGCACTGTACTGTACTTACTGTATGCAGTATTTACCAGGGCCCTTTTCTGATCGGACAGAATTTTTGTTAAACTTAGTAGTTTAATAAGTGCCTCACAAACATAATTGATTTGATTATAATAAAAGTTGTACTTTCTAGAAATCGATCCTATCTGTAACGGTTTGGAAGGCTACCATAGTGATTCCTGTTCAAAAACTCACCCTGTATACTGGTATCGGATGTATTTCTGTCTAGCGACTCAGCCGCGCATGACGCTGACGCGTTATAGAGTGGAGTACAGAAAGTATTACCGAATCCGTAAGATGCACAATGATTTTGAAAGCGTAAGTTTTCGACATGATCTGCGACCTTGACTGTTGCAGTGAAAGAACGAACCATCTAGAAATGTAAAAAAATGCATGTTAATCCATTGGGATACTAGCTCAAATGAAGTAATTATACTTGTTGTAACCTAAATGTTCTTCAACCGTGAAACATATTTCTTTCGGTTTTGTTGCACACTAATAAAAAGTAAACAAAGCAAGAGATAAATAAAATAAGTGTTTCGTTCGTATTTTATATAATTAATATGAAAAATTGTTAAAAAAAACTGTCTTTAATTAAAATGAATATAATGATGAATAAATTTGTAATGAGAAAAGTAATTTATTACAATCAAAAGCAGTGCATTTTCGTAAAGAATGATCATTTATGTGATTACAGTGTAAATAATGAATGTAAATAAATAATACTATATTTCATGGCAGTCTAGTCGAAGTAATGGCTTTTTGATTTTGCATCGAGCAAGACGAGTAATGGCAAAAAAGATCATTCTCATGAAATAATTACTTTCTCTTATAAAAAATCATATTAAAAAATATTCCATTGTACAAAAAAGAATACTTGAGAATAAGCAAATTATAAATAAAAAAATTAATACTTTAAAAATAATACAAGCCATAATGGAGGATAAAATTGTTATATAGAAATCTTACTCTGCAACTTCATAGAAAAAATTTGATAAATTTTATTATAACTCTAAATGATTTACGATAATAGGCCACATTGCATGAAAACGTTAACTATCGGCGCATAACATGATTCACAAAAAATACTTCTTTGCATTATATACAATGACTATATCAAAGAAGTGATGATGATGATGCAATATAAATAACAGAACTTAATGAATAGTGCTTGCTTAGTGCTAATAGGGATTGATTTGAGCTGAAAAGCAAGTAAATGTTCAGTCCATTATTCAGCTGCAGCAACTTGCTCACTCTGGATCAGAGCCTCAGATGGGTTATCTTTTTTAATATCTGCAGTCTCTGTTTGTTCATTGGCGGGTGCTTCTTTTTCCGCAGAATGCTCGCGCGAGCTCACTGTGCCATTTTCATTAACTTCATCCTTTGCTGGAGAGTTTTCTTTTGAAGCCTGTTTGGCTTCTACCTCAGTTTCTTCTTCAGAAGACTGAGCCTGTCCTTCTGGGGTGCCTTCTTTTTCTACAGATTTTTGTCTTTCTGGTTCCTTTTCTGGAGACTTTTCTTTTGTATCGCCTTTGGCACCCTCAACCTCATCCTTAGCAGGAGTGCCTTCTTTAGATGCTGCACCACTTGCGTCTCTTGTGGGTGAAGCCTCTTTAGCAGGGCTACCCTCTTTCTCTGGTGTTTTCTCTTTGTCATCACAAGTCTCAGTAGTGTCCGTTGTATCAACTTTCTCTTCCATGCTTGCTTCAGTTTCTTTGCTATCAGCCTCAACATCACCATTGACAGCCTTTTCCTTAAACAACACATGCAAGTTACAATTCTCTTCTATAGGTACAACTACATTGCAACTCAAAATAGAATGAACAGGAAAGTTAACATAATTAAATGAGGTTGTTGACATTACAACAATGAAAAGACTTTTATCAATTTATTTTGTCTCCTATAATATTTTGTCACACTTTTGTGTGACGAATGAGTGGCAATTGTAACAAATTATGTATTACAATACCTGTTCATTTTCAACTTGTGGTGGTTCCTCAGGTGGTGCTTCCATTTTCAAGAACTGTTCCAAAGTGTCCACTTCATTTGCAAGGTCGAACTGATCATAGTCCTGAAAGTCATAATGAATGCTGCTAGATCTAGTTGTTTACATTTTTTTCACCAAACCTATGTTGCAAACTTTCACAAAGTGTTTATGAAAAGAAAATAATGTACCAACAGACAAGAGTACTTTATAAACAAACCAAAACAATAAACAGTACAACACAAGCATGTAACAAAGAAACAAAATACAAACAGATGGCAACATACCAAAAATACCAAGTCATCTATGTACTTTTCAGTTTGCGAAATAGTTTTGCTGCTAATTTAAATGATTATGTATATAAAAATTTAACATACTCCACAGTACTCGTCATCGTTGAAGACCTGCGGCGGCAGCGCCGACCGCGGGTTAGGATCGCTCACTGTACCACCGTTCGATTTCGAGTTGTTTTGCATAAACACTTTATCAGATTCCTTTCCTGGTTCCGTTATGTCAATGACATCATATTTTATGCATTTGGAATCTAGTATCATCAAAACACGCTGCTGCCGTTTCTTTACCTAAAAAGTACCACATCTCACGTAATCAAAAACAATAATTACATGAATCAGCTTTGGAAAAAGTGGAAAACACCCGGCCGTCCCAGGAATTTTCTAATATTAAACATACCTCTTGGTTTCCAGAAATACCACTGATATATACTTTGACAACCATAATGAAAAACTTTCGATTCAAACTATAACAAAGGTAAATAAAAATCACTACAAAATATTATACGAGAAAATAGGCTTGGCCATTAGACAATCTGTTTTAATAATAATAATTATAGAGGAATGGATGACAGTTGCAAGTGTGACCAATTTATATTTTTAAATTCTACCATTTCTTCTAGTTCACATTGACTCACCCCCCACCCTTCTACTCCTCTCCCTTTTCCTTTTAGAAGTATTTTACAACAATATTTACATTCTTGAATATTTCACATAATATAAAAACAGTAACGCAGCGGTAAGTAAGATCGGTCAATTATTGTACGTATACACAGCAGCAGGGTAAGTTACTACAAACTGTCAAATTTTCTAATTCGATTTTGAACCACTTGAAAGGTATAAAATCATTTGGAGAAATTTGACAGTTTGGTATAACCTGATGTGCTCTGTTGTCTGTATTTTGCCATTATCGAGAAGAGTTGAGCTACCGGGTAGGCACATACATGTCATATAATTACCTGTAATTGGCGACTGTGTGAGTCAGAGGCTATTTAATTGTTATCTTTAGTACTTATGATATATTACAGTTGTAAATAGGTGCTATAATTTTAGCCACCACCATTATTCTATAATGGGCTTTTTGAAATCTAAAAAGAAATACTAGATTAGGAGATATTGGCCGTTATGGCTCCACGGCAAAATCCACGTTTATTTATACGTACGGGTGTTCGGATAAACTTAACGATTTTTCGAACGTTTTTTATTCCGTAATCCGTACTGACAAATCCTGTGTATTTTAGCTTGAAAGTATTTTTATGTACCATAATCTAGTATTATTCAAAGCCGGGCAACATTTGATTACGTTTCGTTCTACGTTACAAGTACTGTCAAAATCCAAAATAATCCAAATGCGCAAAGTTAGGGCGAGCGCGCACTGCGGTGCGTTTCCGTGAGTTCTGCCGCACTGGGCGGGGCCTACAGTAACAAAACGCATGACCGCAGTGCACACACTTCAAAGACATTCCATACTTCACAGATGCGGTAGAAAAACGCACCGCAGTGCGCGCTCGCCCTTAATAATCGCGCTATAGGTACATTAGTGATTATTTTGTTCAATTAAACACACTACTTACCGAGCTGGACTCTTAGGCAAGTCTTCCGGTGCATAGCTTAGATACCCATACTTTTGGTGACGCAGCTGATGTCCATAAATTTCACATGCGGCGATGACCACTTTCAGTATTATTGTGGGGCCGCCTTCTCGTTTCCCACATTTAAAGTCACATGCTCTGTGGCCACACTATGGCATAAAAAAAAACCATCTCCCGAGAATCCGAGATCATATTAAATGCGTTCTTGAGGTTTAAATTGTGCTCGTAAGCGACAGTAAGTTATGACAGATTACAGGAGCAGAATATTCACCTACAAAAGATTTTATCATACTTTATCTAAATGCTTTGAGAACTGTAGCTAATAATACTCTTGTGCCTTAAAGAATAGGCATTTAGATAGAGCCCTTTCTGGCTTCCTTAGCCTTCCGATAGCCAAACGCAACGGCGGCGGCATTGTTTTCACCTGTCTGCGGCGGAGAGCGTTTTTAAATTAATTTTCTTAGTCATCCGTTTTCTCATCTCCTATGGCAGACATCCGCCGCGCCGCCCGCGTTGTTCTGAAACTAGCCCTCAAAACCCCGTGTGAGTTGACCACCTAGAATGGAAGGTCGAGGCAGTTTCAAAATGTTCTCAATTAGAATTGTTCTCTTTAAATACTTGCGTCTAATTTTAAAGGACATTGCTCTGCAAGGATACTGATGTTGAGGGAATAAAAGCGAGATGACTCTTACCGCTCGACGTAGAGGGAATCGACGTTAAGGGAACATGATTATCCTCAATTCGTCTGTTTGTATTTTGATCGAACAGTAGGTAGGAATTGTTCCCTTTCCGTCGTACGTCTCTCGTTCGTCGTGAGAGTAATCTCGCTTTTATTCCCTCTACGTCGAGCATATGATTTCTTCCTCGGTTTTATTCCCTTTACGTTAAGTGCCGCAATTAGGTACAGTCGGAAGTAAAAGTGAAATACAGTTAATGATTTATTCAAAGTAGGTACTTAACACATTTTGTTATTAGTACCTCTATGCAAGTATTAAGATGAAATATTACTAGTGCCACAGTTATTAGACACTGTATTAGGCATAATTCATTATGTCAGCAATACTGACATAATGAATTATGGCTATTACAGTATGACTATAATGTATTTTGTTCTATGAACAGTCAGGTAAAATTATGTGGTTCTTAATTTTGTTTTGACCGTACTTTTCCAAACTCGAAGTAAAGGGAATAGAAAGCATAAACATCAGTGTCCTTGCAGAACAATAACCATTAAGACTCGACGTAAAGGGAACAATTCGTAGGAATCTCCATCCATCCCTACGAATTGTTCCCTTTACGTCGAATCCCAAGGTAGTGCCAGGCTGTTCGTACGGATTATGTTCGAAAATCTGCCAACCACTCATAAAAATATAGGTTGACTGGTGATTAGTGAGTTATACTTACACATGATTGTAGTCATGCATGACAAACAATTTTTTTTAAAGTACTTAATCATACCTGAAATCGCGAAAAAAAATTAGCTGTTCCCTACATTTTGAAGAGTTATGCGAACATAAATGTAGGGAACAGCTGATTTTAGGTTTGTTCCCAAAAGTAATTGAGTTGCGGGATTGCGGGGGAAACAGCAGTGACAACAGCTTGGCGTAGCCGCACCTGCCAAGACTGGATACCGACCATAGCGTAGTTAAAAAAGAGCCAGGATGACCATATTAATTGTTACCCGACTGGACAATTAGTAAAAGAATACTACATTTATTGTAAATAAAAATTTAATACGTTCGTTTATAATACATAGGCATATTGTCATTAGATGTAAACAAAATATAATGTAAGTCGCGGCAAATCATTAAAACGTGACAACAGCAGGCGTGGAATGTTCATACGTAATAAAAGCTTTATATAATAAATAAAAAAATAATATATAAATCACATAGCTCAATGAATGCACATAAAATAAGACGGTAGATTCTAGCATCTATTTATACAACATGAGAATAAAAGAACTGTTATAAAATGCGAGTTTGTTCTTAGTTGTAGACATTAATAAGAACAAAATAGGGCAGTCACTCGACAGCGAGTGAAATTCAGCCGCAGTAAAAACTGTCTATTTATCAATTTATAAGTTCACGTGCATGTCATTGACTCGACTGCAGTCTAGCGAGACACTATTAAATCTATGAGCCATTACATAACTCTATTGTAAAAACATTACGAGACGTTGACACGGCGCCGTACGTGTGCATGCGTGTCATGACAGAACTATAACTACACAAGAACAGATTCAACTGACTTTCATACAAGGACTTAACTAGAGCCATAATGGTGAAGCCATAATCACTTGATTCACGACTTCGTAAAAATTGACACAAGTTCAACGTTCGTATCAAGTAAATAACTGTAAAATATTTATTTAAAGGTGATAATCTAATTTTAATTGTTTATTTAGTTATGTGTAGGCACGCACACATTTATATACGCGTATATTGTGCGGAAATATTATTGGCAGATGTCCAGATCACTAGACAGTTTTCAGTTAGTCTTTACGCTCAGCGAGCCGTGCTGATATGTATTATAATTACACTCACCATGGACCATTCGACGTATTAAATGTCGTAGAGGATTTTATATCTAAGTACTTAAAATATCGGTTAAAAAGATATATCTTTACTTGAATATAACACGTTAACTTTTAACATCTTATTCTTAAGAGCTCGCTCTTATTTTAAATCTCATGGTTATCCCGCTTGTCAATTAACATACACACGTAGAAGCTAAATAGGAATGTACAAAATGGATACTGTTACTATTTTATTTATCAGTCATCACATTGATTTGAATTTCCTTCATTTGCTCTAGTATTTTACACATAAAATTCTTTTTTTTACATATTAAAATATACAATAGAAATCTAAAACAATATGTACACAAAAAGTTACAAAAATAAACAAAACAACGAAAATTAATTGTAATAAATCTGAAGGCCAATTCTCGTACCTAAAAACGTTCAAATTCACATGCTAGCGACAATCAAATGTCAAAAATGTAGGTAAACGCTATACAATTTTTGACAGATTGAGTCTTGAGATGATATTGCGAACGTTGTTAAAAATACGGGAATTGCCCCTCAGGTTGTCGCACCTCACATGAGATATTAAAATTATCTAAATTCTTAAACATATAAACTCCAATTGTAAAGAGTAAATAGAGACTGTTATTGCCTGTTGATGGACGAGATATAGTTTTATTTGATTAAGAAAATGTCGAAATGTGCTCTGATCAAACGTGTGAGATAGTATCAGCTGACGCATTCCGTTCGTCCTCATTAATCACGTTGAACCCGATTTCAGTTTAGTAAAACTATACTTGTTGGCAACTTATATACTTATATTTAATGTGTGATTAGTTTGCGTTTAGTGAATGTGAGGAATAAACGGTAACAAGTCGGGTGTTAATACATCATCCATCAATATTTCGTTAGCAATAACAGTTTTGTGCATTACACATAAATTATAAGTTTTGCTGGTTATATTACTCATGTAATTTTCTAGATCGCTTAATAAATAATATTTTAAACCCGAACAAGTCAAATTGATACAAATCAATAAACAACCAAATAAGTATGATCAATAAATAGATGAACTTTCAGCTCCGCATAATGGCAATGATTCACACTTATATGGCATGAATGCTCGTGATTGGAGATCCGAACAGTCAGCTAATCGACTAATCTCATGATCACTATCATTATGGACACACAAAAGCGGCTGAGCGCAACTCTACACGTAAACTACTCCCTTTGTCGTATCATACACGAAATGATAAATAAGCACTCAAAATCGAGTATCACCTCGGCGTAAAAGAAGGAATACTGTTATATCTAAATTCGGTAGGCCATTACACGCAGAGTGAGATCGGATAATACTAAGTACGTCGATCGACGCCCTGACGCGTGACGCTCACTCGTACTACTTATGTTTGAAGGGTCGCGAGTGTCACAGTGGCGGGGCGTGTCACGTGTCGTGTTGAGCGAGTTCTGCGTGCGTTTGTGCGGTGTGCGGCGTGCTCACACGGGCGTGCCGAAGTCGGGGTCCCCGTCGCCGGCCAGCAGGCGCGGCGCGAGCAGCCGCGGCGGGAACTTGGCGCGCTCCAGCTCGCCGTTCGTGAGCGCCGCGCCCGCAGTCACCCTCCGCGCGGACCCTATCCTGTGTAGGGAATAGGGAAACTTTGATACACACTCAATATTTTTAGAATAACCGTTCCATATGAGCGAGCTGTGTAGTGTTCTGAGGAGCTTTTGTTGTTTCGAATTGTGGCAATCGTGTTTTGGCCCTCATAATTTATTAAAGAAAATCTTCAATTTTTATAATCATGTAAAAGAATTTGGCAAATTTGTAGTTTTTGATGATAAAAATTGATGTTGCGTGCAGCTGAAATGCGTGAAAATATCTTCTTTGGGACCTATTTCGCCTTAAGCATTACATATGTGGTATTATTCTCCAAATTTTTTTATACTGTTGCATGTTGTAGGGATCGAAGCTCGGGCAGGCAGAACGCAGAAGTTGATTCATCAATATAGTACAAAATATAACTTTAGTATAGTAACAAGCCTAGACGTTGGCAAATGTCTTAACACATGATTAATGTATGATGATTGATGATGACAATCCGTCATAATTAATAAACAATATTTTATTTTGATCCACAGCTTCATAAATCGCTGCACTGCGGTACTAACCTCCTCTAATAATTTAACGGTCACATTTATGGCACCGGTGCGGTAGAGATGACTCTGCGGTCAGCAACCCGCATGTTCAGTATATTTACTACGGGCGGAAGTAACTATACTAAGGTTTATCGAATGAAAAATAAACTTTAAAATATTACGAGATATTTACAGCCTTCGTGGTGTTGTTTTCCTCAATCAGAAGGGTCGTGATCTGAATATAATCGGTCCATCAGATTCGGAGCTAATTGGCTGTGACAGACGGACAGACACACGAGTGATCCTATAAGGGTTCCGTTTTTCCTTTTGAGGTACGGAACCCTAAAAAAACAAATTATTAAAAAAAAAAAAACAAAAAACCCGGCTGCAAAAACACCTAACTGAAAGAGAAAAACAAGCAATAAAACCCATAGAATTTTGGTATTGCAGGCGGAGACCAACCAATAACCTGAAATATGGTGTAAATTTTGTGTAAAATAAATTGCTTGCTCTTTTCAGTTAGGTGTTTTTGCAGGCGGGTTTTTTGTTCGTTTTAACAATTTGTTTTATTTCAAGCTTTTTAGTTTTATTAATATATACATATATTTGGACAGAACTCATTTCTAGCTTTTATTTGATAACATTATTGTTGTAATTTATTTTAACAAGAAATAATGACCTATTACTTTTTTGATTTTCCTGTCAAAATGGTAGCATCAAAGTGTTATAAACGAATATATATTTGTAATGGGCTATTTATTAGTTTTTATTTGAGAGCCATATTGTTATAATAAAAAATTTTTCGCGGAAGCCACATTGACATATTATATATAGGTACCCTATAGAACTCCGACAGTTAAGACGAATCGAATGACACCTTATATGTTATAATCCGTCAAGCCGTTTAGGCTGCAGAGCGACACAAAGAAATAGACGTACATACCCACACACATACATACATACGCTCGAAAAACATAACGCTCCTTCGGCAGTCGGGTAAAAATACTTATTTGTGTACTATGCTGTGCCTAAATACGTGTTGCAACGATTGTTACTGAATTTGGTATCAGAAAGCCTTTGTCATTAGCTTGACTATGTCCCAGTTGCCATATAAGCATCTCGGGGCATTGCCCTATCCACTATGGTCGGACTTTTAGTTAGCTGCAGTAAAATGACACTTCTAATGTCATTTTTACTGTCATTTCGCTATCAAATGGGAACATTTTTAACGAAATGACGGATCAGAAGTGTCATTTTACTGCAGGTAATCAAATGTCCGAGCATAGTTCGAACAACTGTGACACTGTGCTGTTATAATCATAAACGCGACATCACAGAAACACAGTCACGCCTGTAATTTCTGAAGGGTTCGGCAGAGATGAACCTAAAGGAGTTTGGGAAATCATCAAATAACTTCTCGCGCTCTGGGTGGAGCGGAAGGGCGTGTCAGACTTTTACTGACCAAAACCCACCCGTGTTCCTTCAGTTGCCTATGCCAGGGCCGCGGTAACCTCTTCAGACAACCCGCGACCCCAGCGGCGTCGGCCCTATTGGACCCCGTCACTTGCTGACATCTCTTTGAGGCGCGCGTGGAACACAACGCGCCGTCGACTCGGGCCTGGTCCTTACCGGACGGCGAGCTACCCGCTGCTCACCGTCCGCAGGCCCGCGCCTACGGTGGCCGGAAATCGCCCCGCGATTCCCGCCGCCCAGGGCGTCTCCTGCGGCGACTGAGGGCGTGAGGCTGCCTCTTCCTCACGCGTTCCGCCTCCTCCTTCGCGAGCATCACTGCTCCGCAGAAGGAGGTGACGGCCTCCCATGCACTCTCGCTCCGCACCATGGCCTGGACCAGGCTCGGACGCGAGAGATCGCCGCCGCCGATCGCCTCCGTGAGAACACGGCGGTGCTCTGCCCAAGCCGGGCAGACCTCCACTGTATGTTCCACCGTGTCCTCCGGGCGATCCACACAATGGTAACACCCGGGCGTTTCCTCCCGCCTTATGCGAAACAGGAACCTCCCGAAACAACCGTGTCCGGTGAGGACCTGCGTCAGGCGGAAGGTGAGGACGCCGTGGCGCCTCTCTAACCACTCCTCAAAGAGGGGACTTATCGCCGCAATTGTGGCGTGCCCAAACCTAAAGGAGTTACACCCACATTTCGCCAATTAAACGAGACAGTACATACGGGGTGATTTTTTTGATGAGAGATGAAACTACTGGACGAAAACCGAAACTGACAAATAGAGCAAAATGGTCGAAGGAACCGTGACCACGATTTTTGAGAAAACTAAAACTGAATCAATAGTTTTTGAATAACCTTTATTTTAGCCTGGAAACTGACGCTAAAGAAATACCACATGTGTTTGTACATATGGCTAGATATCAAGCTGTACATTTCCAGTAACAGTAAGTAATAAGTTTATTTCATAATCAACAGGTCGTAACAAATAAGTTGTAGAGGCCTTCTCTTAATTATGGACATACCTTTACCAGAAGACCTCAAGGATCCAGTATAAGCTGATCTGGCATTGTATAGGATTTCCGTACAATGAGAGGTCCGCTCATATAGCCGCGTGTAAGAACGTGTGGTGTTGCTACAAAACTGTGGCAGACGGTGCTACTAAATAGTTGATATATTACCTAAATCCTTTGGATTCTCTTCTGAGGGGTTTGATGTCGCCGTTGGGCTTGCTGACCGGCTTCGAGTCATTAGGGTCGATGTCGATGAGGGGCGGCTGAGCGATCTGTGGTGGCGGCGGTGGTGGCGCAAGGGGCGACTCGGCGGGCACTGGCGAATATATGCACATGCACTTTTGGTGAAAATCTAGTTCTGTCTTAGATAAAGACATTAAATATTACTTAACAATAGACGGCGATAGCGAACAAAATCGTGATCCGATACTTATGTCCTAGTGGTCAAAAGTCGCTCAGTCTTGTGTGGTACGCCTGCATGTCACGTCACATTCCTGTTCATCAAATGAAAATTATTTTCCAAGAAAAAATGCCGAATTTTACACAAACCTCGTAGTGTTAAAATGACTCGATTCAACTACGGTTTATTTTCGTTACTATTTTATAATTTATCGAGTATTGAGATAAATTAAATCATTTTCTTAGATATGTCAAACTATCTGACGGTTGCTAAATCAAAGGTTGGTGTCGGTAAAAGTGTATCGGGTATTCATGTCATACTTGGCTATTATGTAATTTTGCTATATTATGCTAGATGGCGTCACTGAGACATGGGATAACAGTTTTTGAATGACAATTCTTCTGATAGCCTCTCTATAGTATCTTAAATCTCTTTGGTCTTAGAACTTTGTTTTAGATATAAAGGGTCAAATTAAATTAATTCGCGAAACTTACCAGACGTGATGGGTATCGACTATCGATATATAAAGAAGATAATATAAAAATGACTTAAATAGAACAATTTTACCTAAAAATAAAATTGATATTAAGCATACTTACCTTTCTCTAAGCCATAAATTGAGATAGGCGTATCCGGTTCCGGTACGGTGAAGCGCTATAAGCCCCGCAGCGTCATTTCCGCCCCAATCCTGCAGGTAGTGGGGATGCGCTTGCGCAGCGCATCACGATATCCATGAACCTCATTGCGGCTCAATTTACAGTGATTGATTTGGATATTAATCACGTGTATTTATAATTAAGAATCAGCAGGCAGAAATATAAATTGGCTTAGAGAAAGGTAAGTATGCTTAATATCAATTTTATTTTTAGGTAAAATTGTTCTATTAAGCCTGACTGTACCTTTCTCTAAGCCATAAATTGAGAAGTGTTTGTTATCGACTGCTGGATTGGGACTAAATTAGAACGCCAATGTGATCATCAAAGTTATTTAAGTATTAATTTTAAACTTTTGACAGTTTAACATATATTAAACCAACAATTAGTTCCTATGACTTTAACTAAAACAACTACAACAACACAACACAACAACACAAACAAAGTATATCACGATTAAATAAACCATCTTATCGTTTGAAAAAGATTACTGACCTGATTGGAACAACTTGATTCATTTGTAGACCTTGATTTCTTTTTTATAATATTCGTGAAATGTCAAAGCAGAGCGCCAATTTCCTCTCTCCAAAATATGATCTATAGGAATATTATCAGGCCAACTAGCTGAGGCTACTACCGATCGCACACTACCTGGACTAGTCTTTATTCCAGCTTGTTTTAACAATGACTTAATCCAGCCCCCTATGATGGTGCTGGTAGCTGGTTAGGGTTCACCACGTATGCTCAATATTACCTCTTCGACCATTAGAGTACTCTAGCAATTTGTCAATGCAATAAATTGGGTCAATGTTAGAGTTTGATCTGTTTTTGACCCGTAAATCGCCCAAAACACTATAGACCCATCACTCCTTACAAAGTTTTCTTTATTTATACTTACTCAAAAATGTAAGGTCATGTACTCTACGACCGGAATTACACAGTAAAAGTAGAATTGCAGTAATTCTTTAGAAATTTCGAACAATGACATTTTGGGGGGAATTTTGTCAAATAAGATATAGCATTTTATATTTGCTTTTTAATAATGTGAGAATCTAATGAGAAGCCATTAGTCGGACGACAAAAGGTACATACGGTACTGCAATTGTATTATAGGCAAATTTAAGATGCAAATCAGTTAGACATCGAGCCACATCTTCAAGGAATGGACCTATGCAGGTGGTCACCTTATTGTCACGTGACCATTTACATCATCGTAAATTCGTAACAATGCTTATACGTTTTTATGGTCGATTTCCTCCTGCTTCTTTCTAAAATTCCTATCTGATCTTTCTGCCAAGAACCTAATAGCGACGACAACCCTGTATTAACCACACCTTTATATTCAATTGCTGAACTTGTGGAGGCGGTCGATCGGTTGTTGTGTCTATCAAGACTTGTTCCGAAACCCTCACCCGGTAGGGAGGGCGCATCGAGAGGGCCACCAGATCTGCTCTCCAAAAGACCTTCTCCCAATCGAGAGTTATCACCAGGTACAGTCAACGGGCAGAAGTCCACTTACACCACAATGACCATTATCGCCTGCGCTATACGGGCTGCGGCGCTTGCTATGCCATGGTTTTGTGAGATTGCTAGTCGACCTCTGGCTGTTACTGTACATGCCGGCTGCCTGGTTCTGGTGTGCCGTGTGCTAATATTACACAAGGTGGTGGGTAATATAATAATACCCATTACTAACCTGTAGTGTCAAGGGCGACCGAAGGCATTGTGGAAAACAACCGACTGATCCAAACTCACATACCTGGGTGCTACATGAGGAGTTCGTGTCACAAAAAGATCTCTTTCGGAACACAGATGCCATTCTGTCGGGGCGTTTTCGTTGAAAGCCGATCGGGAATTGTATCGACCGGGAAGGTGATATACGGACATAATATGTATGACCTCTTACCTGAATTACTCGTAAAATTGCCAACATCTCTTTCCTGTACTGACCAACTATCACATAAGGTCTTGTTGTTGAGCTGCGCACTCCAACCTGCCTTGGCCGAGTCTGTCGTAAGGAAATAAGTTGGAGGTGAACCGTGCAGTCGAGAAGAGATGTCATGTCTCTGTATCCACCATTGCAGGTTCGGAATTGCTGAAGGTCAGCATTGCACGAGAATTTTAGCGCCCTTGCGGGACTAATTTTAACGCCCTTGCGGGACTACGAAGCTGGCAAAATTCCAAAGTCCTAGTATGCTCTGGACTTCTTTTAACCTTTTAAGCGCTTGGCTAAATATCAATTGCCGTGCCCCTAGCGCACGGCTACAAATCGATAAAATTATACTTACAATAAAAACGTCATGCATGTTCTCTGTCGCAGAAATACGACACGAGCGGTGGGGCATGGAAATATGTGTCGCATAAATGCGACACAAACGGTCAAAAGGTTAAACTTACCTTGGTGGCTTTTGCCATTTTCGATGTTCTCGATTGCAGTAAGCGAACCTTTGCTTGTGGTAGTAATTTGACATTTTGCTAAGGGTCCCATAATATCGCCGGATACTCGATTGACTGCTGAGGAGTCAATACAGACTGCTGAAAGTTTATTACAAACCCAAGAGACTGCAATAGTCTTACCGTTAAGTTCGCGTGACTTTGCAGGGTTTCTCGATTTTGATTCGCCAGGAGAAAATCGTAGCAATCGCACTCTTTGGTTTCGTAGGATCTGCGCGATCCAATTCGTTAGGCTGGTGAAAAACTTCGGAGCAGAAGTTGGTCCGATACTATTAAACAGAGGAAACGTCTGTGTCCTAGCGCGATTGGCAGGTGAAAATATGCATTTTTCAGGTCTATTTTCACATTTTCACTAACCAATTCTGTGGTTGGAGGAATTCGGGGACTTTGTACATGTTCAGGTTCACCAATCGAAATTTGTCTATTTTGACATAGTTTAGTAATTTTAAATTGAAGACTGGACGAAACGCGGACGTCGCTTCTTTTTGGTACAAGAAAAATTGTTGAGACAAAGCTCGGAGTCAAAGAAACACAGCTTGATCTACTAACTTTTTTAATTGGATTATGATTTCTTTTAAATTTTTTGTGTGAAATCTTCTGGGAATCCTCAAGGGATGAATAAGCGGTGGTTTGCTTAAAAAGGGGCTCCAATAGCCTAATATTATCTTTACTGTATGTAAAGGTGCCCCCAACTTCCTCCAGACACTTACCTGATGTTTGATTCTCCCGGCTTGAAAACGTTGATGATAGTCCATCGACTCGTTTATCACGCCGTCCCGGGGTACTACGTTTCTTACCGTATCTTGTATCTTCGGTGTGACGAAAACACTTCAGCCCTTCTCTTTCATCCTTGCGCAGGATTAGAGCCACTATAAGTGGAGGGGTGATAATTTGCACTGTTGCGCACAGGCACTATATATTTCTTACCTCCTTGTGTGTCCCTTCTTTGGACAGAAGGTTTATGCGACCTACGTACCCTGCGAAGGTAACTTAATGGGTGCGGCTTGAACATTTTTTAAGACAGCCTTGATTTCCTATAAAATCTGTAAACTTTGCATCGTCAACTAAATGATGCGCGGACGCTTTACTGAATTTAAAATACCATCACGACACGACGTTGTTGCACAATATCAGACAAAAATTTCATTGATTTTTGAAGTAATCTCTTCAGTGGTCGTTGGGTTGTTTAATTCGGATACCCATGAAATGAATTGGCATACTTAAGCCTTTTTGAAATGCTTCATTTTGCAAAACAACAGCCTGAGAGATAGCAGCTCAAGAAATTTCAACGACCGCTAATGAACGATTACGTTCAAAATTTATTAAAACATTAGTTTCGAGCACTACAAAACCTGGGGTAGAATTGTAAAGATTATGTACTTCAGAATAACGTACTTGAGCCCAGTCAGTCGAGTTAAAATGCAATTTGTTAAGCAATTAGAGTTATTTGACTGTAATGTCTGCGACTTGAGGGTAGTTTGAATTTTAAAAACAATACCTTTTTCTTTGTTTAATTCGTTCTCCAGTTCAGTAGAGCTCGGAATATATAGAATTTACTCACTGTCAGACATGCACGACTGAGTATTATTTTTAACAATAAGATCTTGCAACGAGGATACTTTTCCGTAAGTTTTTCAAAAGCGTCCTCTAATTTACTTAGCTTTATACGACGGCGCTGCTCCTTTCACCTATGATGTCTCCTTTTACGCGCCGTGGAAGAAGATCGCTGCTACTGCTCGAACCACTATATTGCGACCGAGCACGTGGGGCATTGTCCATACTAACATTTTCGTACATTTTAACACAAATTAATTTTATTTAACACTAACATTAATTTTATTAATTTTATCACTATAAAGTAGGACACCCTTATTAAAAGTAACGGGTTACTTTTAAACGCGACTACACCGTTCGGAATTCCGAACGCCAATGAGGTTCATGGATATCGTGATGCGCTGCGTAAGCGCATCCCCACTACCTGCAGGATTGGGGCGGAAATGACGCTGCGGGGCTTATAGCGCTTCACCGTACCGGAACCGGATACGCCTATCTCAATTTATGGCTTAGAGAAAGGTACAGTCAGGCTTAATAAACATGCGAATGCTATTAGAAATACAAATTGTAATGTCAAAACGAAAACGTCAGATTCGTTTTGAAAAACGAGCTATTGAGTGTCCATTACACTTGCGTTTTAAATATTTACTCACTGTCATCGCTCCTTTATTTTGAAATCGCTATTAATCGATTTGATTCGATGAGTAATATAATCGAAACTTACAAAAAAATTATCGATTATTTGAACTGTATGTACTATTTTTAACGACTAAAGACTACAAAACAAAAAATATTTAATTAATATTTTACTACTAAGTACGTGTTCAGTTCTTATTATAATGTTAAACATATAATTAAATATGTCACCTACCTCCATCAGAGACATGCAGGTTGTCGCAGGGCGCTTCCGCAAGAAGTTCGTCCGAGGAAGGAGCTTCTAGTTCCACCGGTCTGTACGCGCCCTTAGTGCGCCAATCCTACAACAAATCATTCAAACATTTAGTCTACGCCGCTATCATAAACAACGATTATTATTTCAACATGAATGTGGCAATTAATTTAATTTACAGCGTGAAATAGCTACGGTCGACCTCCTTCATACTTGAACTATGAAAACCGTCGTTACTGCTACGCAATAAAGGCGCTGTAAATGGCATTTTTTGTCATAGACCTACGGTTGACTTTATAGTATTAATAATAGTAAAATAATAATAAGCAGTACAGCGCAATCTCAAAACAACATCACTGGCTACGCTCCAGCTGATTCTACTATGACATACACTAGCCAAGGTCTTCCCCGGTGTAAACATGGGGACTATCTTGGTCTTGCTACTAAGGGTGCTTCCGCATCCTAGTATTTGTCCAACGTAGACGCTACGACATCGCAGCGCTGTCGCTGCGTCAACGCGATGTGGCGCTAGTGACTGCGTGGACGTCGCACGCTGGACAAATACCCAGTGCGAAGACACTAACCAATAACCGGAGACTTGGTACATACCACGATTTGCGAGGTTTCTAAACTGCCCTCTGTCTAGAAGAAATTAAATGTTAACAAAAACTGTACAACTGTGCACTTATGAAATAGCTGGGATAATACAATTACCTCAAAGTAACGGTAAAGTTAATTTGTCATGTTTTTTATCGATTTTAATCGATGTTAGCGAGATTGTCCATTTTGCTGTAATGTCCACTCGCGTGCCAAAGCGTATATAATAAGCTCAAGCTTGTCTATACCAACACAATTTTACGAAGCTTGTCGTCTTTTCTGGGTACCTAGTCAGTGCCACATTTTTAGGGTTCCGTACCAAAATGGAAAAAGGAACCCTTATGGTGCGACTCAGTCTGTCTGCCTGTCTGTCACAGCTGGATATCTCAACTACTAATGCTATCAACTTGAAATTTGGAACAGTTTTAGATGACGTTTACCCAACTATTTTGCAAATAAGAAAGAAACAAACATTTATTTTTTTTGCAACAGGGACTGAAAGGGGGTCTTAAAAATTCAAAGTGGAGGGCATGTGGGGTATCATATGAAAGAGCGATGTTTGCACATTCTCAAACAGTCTTTTATTTTTTTTAAGCCGCATAGTTTTCGACTTTTGATGAAAAATGTAAAAAAAATACCGTTCCCCCTTATCTCCGAAGTTTGCTTAGAGAAAAATCTGAAATTATTCTATGTGATAGATGTTTATGTAAAGATAACAGGAAAAATAAAACGATGTCTCTAAATAGCACACTTTTTCAGAAATCGGAACGGAACCCTCGGTGCGCGAGTCCGACTCGCTCTTGACCGGTTTTTTCAACATTGCTGCGGCGCTGGCAAGGCTATCTAAAAATGTGCTGTGCGAGTGAAATAATTAAGTTTCAATGATTACTAGTGTTCTATAGTAGGTGTGTCGTGTACAAGCTAGGTGGGTTGTACCTGAGGTTTGCGTTTCTTCTTGAGCGCGGCGGGGCGCGCGTGCACGGGCGTGGACGCCGCCGACTCGCCGGACGACGCCTCACGCGCCGCTCGCACGCACCGCGCGCCGCGCCCGCCCCGCGCGCTGCCCGACCACTACACACCACGCCACACATTGCTTTATTATACGTAAAACTTGATCTTGTTGCCACTTTTAAGTCCTCTAATGTTCGATACGCTGTTTACAAGTTTGGTGTAACTTGAAATAGGGCAATAAGAGCAGTGGAAAAAAATAAAATGATTTTCCGACCTCAGTTGAGCCAGTCAATCGAACCATAAGCTAAGTAACGATTTCCATTAGAATGAACGTAGCTGCCTTTACAGTCCCATCTCAAATCATCACCTTGTAAGTATAGGTTCTAGATCTATAGAAGTAGTATTACCTCAAGCCTGGCCTCAATCTTGATGGAGTCGTCGTCCATGTCGAGTATGTTGAGGTTGTTGTTGATGTTGTTGTAGTCGGGGTAGGTGGCGGGCGGCGGCGCCACGCGGTAGGGCTCCGACTCGCACTCGCTGCGCGACCCCGCCTCCGACGTGCGTCTGAGAGGACACGAGTACCGTGAGTACATGTCCATGTGTACACGTTAACACGTTTTACAATTATGATGCCCTTCACGGTAATATGCGATGTGCATCAAAACTGCGTGACATATACTTTTTCAATTAAATGTTGCAAACAAAACGTGGGAAACGTAAACGGGGGAAACGTTAGGAACAGAAGATGATGGAAATCACAAAGCTCCTTTTGTGCTGAACTCAGCCCTCGTGCGGGGAAACCCTCCGTTCCCTACTTGAAATTGAGTGCCGTAGTATTGAATAACGCTTGCTCGAAAATGTTAACCCAAAGAGGAAAAAATAATTCGATTTCATAGTATTTATTTAGTAACAAAATACATTGTGTTGAAATGATTACAGAATTCATTCATGTGTATGTATAGACGCATTGTATGTTCGTATCGATATACTATGTAACAAACACATCGATATATTGCTTCTGATGTTACAAATAACATGTTACAGTGCGTTTCAAATAAGAATAGGAACGTCAATGACCTCTATCTGTCAAATGTTGATTGAAAAGTACGGTTTGCAAAGAAAACTTATTTGCGTATCAATAACGTTTTGTTTTGTCTTAGTTAAATCAAAGTGAAAACAGACATCAAAAAATTATTCATAATTAGTTTTTTATAAATTATGCTTCTTTCTTTCATATTTTCATTGTTGGTAACAATTTTTTTCATTTTTTTCAAATTCTTCATTCATGATTCGTAAATAAATGTTAACTAAAAAATATCTTGTTTTGCTCACCCTACCCAATTCAGTCGATTTGACAGCTATGACGTCATAACATGGCGCTGAGTCGATCCTATTCTTATTTGAAACGCATTGTACTGTCAGATACTTTCCCAGAGATTAGTGTACAGTCGGAAGTCATAATTATTATAATTGGTGTCTAATGTGATGGGCGTAAGTTTTTGGGCACTATTCAAATAAAAGGTCAGAATTCGAAGAAGGGGCAAAAGTATTAAGGATTTTCCTGTATGAGACGTGATGTGATTAATGTTGAGCAGATGATAACATTAATATTTCTTTTATTTCACTTTACACATATTTGTTACATTTTTAAATATTAGAATAAAAAGAATATAAAAACATTTATAAGCTACCGGCGGACAGGGCTCCAGAGAGAGGAACCTCATAACAATGCGGGCCGTGTCCAGAAGTACCGCTTTCTGAATCAAGCCCTTGATCCAGCTGCTCAACGAGAGCCTCCTTAGGTGATGGTTGGGGTTCTTGGCAAATAAGCCATTGGCTGATACGACTATCGGCACAATGATTGCTGAGTCCACATCCCACATGTCGACAACCTCGCGAGCCAAGTCAAGATACTTGATTTGTTTATCTTTCTAGGCTTTCACGAGGTTCCCGTCATGCGGGACTGTTATGTCAATAATCATTGCGGGCCGCTCTATTCGATCCACCACCACTATATCAGGCTTATTGGCAACATAGTCCTGTCAGTGATGATGGATCGATTCCAGTACAATGTGATATTTCAATGTTATATATTAACAGTGTTACCCAGTAAATATTTACATACATTGAGCGAACTGCGGTATAACTAAGTACTTAATAATGGTACAGAAAGAAAGTTATAATTTTTAGCAGTTTTAACTTTAGAAACGCAATATTTCATTGGTTTTCTTTTCAATACATGAGGTTGCATTTAATAAATAGGATCATGCATGTAATGTAATTGCTCTGACGTGACATGTTGTCGCCATGAATGGCGTTACGTGTCGGTTACACGAGTTGTCATCGCCGCGGCTGTCGGCAGAAAACGTGACAAAGTCGTTACGGTGCCAAAAATAACGGCTGACTGTTGAGCGTACCTCCTAAATAATTATAATCAGTACGCGCTTGGACTGCCTCTAAGAATTGCGTATTTAAAAGATTCACATTCTGAACGTTAAAATGTTTTTGCAGGCAGAGCGGAACTTAAGATCATAGTCTTTTACGCCATTCTATAAAAATAAACCTCTATTCTTTTTCTACAAATAGTCTTTCCGTTCAAAGTTGTGAATGAAGTTGTTCACATACCTATACGATGGCACGATTGTTTTACAGTGCGATTAGTAATTTTTCTTATTGTGTTCAGTCAATATGAATCAGTGGGAACAGTATGAACCGCCAGTCATCCAACGATAATCGTCACTATAAAGGGAATCAGCTCGAAGGGAACACTAACCTAAGTACATGTTAAAACACTAAAATCTTTACGTTTGAGAAACGATTGACCGCACTCTCGTCAGCCTGGTTTTGAATTAGTTTACAAAATATTCTCAGTGTAGCGTAGGCGTGAGAGATTACAACACGAACTCCAATAACATTTTATTAGCATGTGAATTATCGCCTCTATTTTGGATCCAATATCAATCTAATTTATTCATCGACTGAAGACATGCTATTTTGAATTTCTATAACAATCTGATAATTATGTTACTTATTAGCATTTTATTTTGATGACCTAGAGGTCGTGGGAATCCGCTGGATGTGGGCAACGCAGCTTACCGATCGTTTTGGCTATGCTTAGGGAAGGCCTACGACCAGCAATCAGCAGACTGAGATGATAATAATAACTAACAATTTAAGGATATTTTTAGTTGTCCGAAATAAAATAAATTTATTTAGTTTATAACGATGAGTTAAGCAAGTAACATTCAACGTCAGAGATTTTTGATCTGATTTCTCGAGTACCACTGTTTTAGAATAGAATAGAATAGAATAGAATAGAATATTTATTCAAAAGTTCACATTAAATAAATTACATAGAAGTTACATCATTACAAAGTATTGATTCTATTCTTATCCGAAACGTATAAGAATAGAATGAAGTAAGTATACTGTATGATTTCGATATTTATGAGTGGTATAGCGAAAGCTAATAATAATATTTTCTCTTCCACAAAATTGTCTCATTACTTTAGCCAAAGTGCATACGGACTTTAGTCACTAATAAATTGTAATTGTTATATAGGAACTTCAAAGGTTATTTGATCGTTAAATGTTTAAATGTATGCTGCAATAAATACAATTATGAACGCCTACTAAAATGTTAGGGAGGATTTAATATTAACTGTTCCAAAGCCACACAAATTACTTTTATAATATCTTTTAGTTTACGTTTCACACAAAAACATTCATTATTCTACACAAAAGCCAAAGAGACAAGTTTCATGCTTTGGTATTAAAAACTTTAACTTAATTGGTTATGGCTCAGTTTCCATTGCAACTAAAATTATTGTATGTTGATTATCGATTCTTTTTTCATTCAAAAATAAAGTCAGATTACTTGAGTTTAAAGTTGACATTTGTATGATGCAATTTTTTGTATTTATCTTGCATTGTTTGCCTGAGTATACACGCTGATTTTTTATATAACCAAACCTGAAATCGCGAAAAAAAAATCAGCAGTTCTCTACATTTTAACGAGTTATAAGGACATGCGGGGTGCACTAAGTTCGATACTCACTCACGCACCGCGTCTTAAAAGAAGACGCGTATAAGAGTTACGCGATAGAAAGAGAGGTAACTCCTAGGTGAATATAACTGTAGGTAATTATTTAAATGATTTTGCGGAGTGAATATTCTGTACTTGTACTATTATGTATTCTGTAATATAACAAAGCAATCTCGATATTTTGCAAAGTCGTAAAATCCGTGCGAAGACAGAGAGACTTTCCCATTTATAATACACATAATCTCATGCCTTCTTCCCATGGGTGAGGCAGATACTACAGAACGCCACCTGCGAAAATCCTTACATACCCTTTTTACTTCGTTTACTTTCATAAATCTAGATCATACACGCACGCCGGTTGCGAGTACTACGCGCCTGACCTACTAATATTATAAAAGATCACTCTGTCTGTAACCTTTTCACGACTAAACACCCGAAGGCACGGGCAATAGCATAGGCGCTACCAAAATAAATTGGAGGATTTTTCGCAACCATTTATTTCACTATTGCAGCATGTATGGATTTAATTTTTGGATATATGGTTATTGACTATTTGATTAATACTTTGACTGAAGGAAAACACGATTGTGTTAAATTTCCTCGATAGAATTTAATTCCGAAAAGACCTCTACTTTTTTATATTTTTTTCTATAATTCTAAAATCCTAAGTAATTTCATTGCAAAATTGCATTTAAAATGTGCGTATTAGGTAATTGAAAATTCTGACTGAACATAATTTTGATAGATAGCTTAATTTATTTTTAAACAATTTTTATTTCATTTGGCGCTTTTATTTTGGTTCTAGCGCGTTGTCGCGCTCTCTTTTTTTCGCATGTAGAAGTAATTGACTCTGTCTCTTTCTTATTCCCGCCCAGTTCACTTTTTTTGTATCACCTTATACAGCTGGGACACTCCGCAGTTTAGGTATGAAGCTACAAGTACGCGGCGGGCTCATCTCACTGGGTCAATTCCATGGAGAAAAGAATGAAGCGGAGATGCCGCAAGGCTTAATCGCTTCAGAAACAAGCGTTGCCTGAATTCGGGTCAGGGGGACGAGGTACGGCGATGGCTACGCCCCACGATGGAAATCCCGCCCATTTTTTGTAATGCCATCTACCGGTGAAAGGAATTATTACAGTGAAACTGAACTAGCTATTTTTATTTTAGTTCGTCTACTGACCACTATGGCGTAACACAGCACGACACATTGTTCCAGAACATTCTATGTGTGTTAATATGGCGGGACCACATTAGTTATTACCCAACAGCGGGTGAAGCCCAAAACAAAAGGTGGGTAATGTGTTCCCTGCTTGAAATAAAACAAAATATAGTGTCATGTGGAGTATCGGGTATATTATAAAAAAATGATAGGTAGGTAGGTGGTGGTAGGTAGTAAAATAAAAAAATTGTTAACATAATCAATCTTTATTGGACCATGCTCATTATTGGCCACTAAACAACACAGTTTTATTTAAATGCTGCCTTTTAGACAAAACAATGTTTTCGAGCTTACTGTAATAATTAACTCTCGTATTACAATAGTTATGGCTTATAGCTTTGGTCAACAACGTGACATGGTTGAAAATTGGATCTTGATCATGCGCATGTGCATTTAATGATATGAAGTAATTATCTCCTTACTCAGTGTAGCATGAACAATATACGGGGTTTAAAATTATAAGCATTTAAACTTTCTTTTTCATTCTTCTTATGATTAATTCTTTGCGTAAGCAGATTTTGACAACATCATCAGACGGGAAAATAAGATAACCGCGGCTTTTCAGTGAAACAAATCTATGTCCTGTCTTTATTTGTGAAGAATGAAGGGCGAGAACACATTCTTCGCATTTTATTTTTTTCTGCAACTTTCGTACTATATGAGACAATTTGATGAGTGTCAGAGTATTCACTTTCCAAAATTCTATTACTTTCGACCAATGCGTCATGACGAAAATTGTCATCATCAGAATCTGGGCTCTCATCTGATATTCTGTATCTTTCACTTGTGCTGTTAATCAAGTCAACAGCGTCAACAAAAAATAAGTTAGGGTTAAAAAAACAAATAAATTACATGAAGATAATACATTCGAAAAATAAAATAGGGTCTTGCTGTCACATTTATATTTGTCAGTTAGGACCGACTACTTACCGTTAGATGGCGCATCTTATTTTAAATTCTTCTTGTTTCATGTATCAAGGTATGTAATTTATCTAGGGTGCTAATTAATGCAGCTTCTTTAAAATGTCATTCTCGTCTTCAAATATATTTAGTTGTCTAATGAATTAATAGGTCAGCGACTAATCTTTTGCGTCTAATAAATGCTTTTCAAGCGACCATATATTGTAAAACAAGCTTCTGTTAATATGACTCAGCAAGGAGATGCAACTAAATTTGTGATATGTCTACGCATTGACAGCTTCTAATAAGAGTATCAACTGCATCAATAAAATAATTTCAACATACTCTAATTTCATAATGACACCTATATTTTTATACGTTAGCATATATACCTAATTGATGAGTGAATCTACTATAATTGAACATAAAATTACCTTATTATTATCATCAAATAATGGCCAATCAAAGCTCTAATTTCATGTAGATACCAATCTATTTATAATTTTAACATAAGTAATTGATGACTCGAATATTATACCTACCGCATTGAATTGAACATACAAAAATTATTGTCATCAAAAACAAACATCTGCAACTCTGTGTTTGTTTGTATTTGGACACATCATCAATCTGCCCGTCCTTTTCCCAAATAAGTTGGTCCAGTCTAACCGAATGCAGCTGAATATCTGTATTTTACATGGAGGGACTGCTTATCTGACCTCCAGAACCCAGTAACTGGGTAATACGACACCCTTGGTAACACTGGGTGTCAGACTTTCGGCCTTCTGACGACCAGTAACGACTGTCAAAGATCCACGAATGACAGCCGGGATCAACGGCTTAACGCGCTTTCCGAGGCACGGAGGAGTCTCGGTATGTAGAGATGGTCACTCATCCACGGACCAACACCGGCAAGCATAGCTTAACCTGATCGATCGACCCGTGTGGCTGTTATTACTTAGCCACGAGCTCATTCCCAGCGAGCGTTAGGTTCACTCCCGCGCTTGTGTTGCTACTTTTCATGAGTTATGAATATCATTAATTAATTTAGTTGTTGAATAAAAAAGTTTGATGGCTTATTTTGAGGCTGGAATTTGATTTTATTAGCAGTACAGATGTTGAATCTCTAAAATATTTAAAGTAGCCTACTTACAACATTAGTCGCTGAGTTATTAATTCAAGAGTAAATATATTTATAGGTACCGTAGAATGGGGTTACTTTAAATCGAAACTTCTTTTAGAAACTTAAGTGCAAATATTGAGAAAACGGAACGCACTAGCCGTAGACAGAGAATTCTATAGACCGCTGGATATCTTCCTTTGAATTCACACAAGAAAAAGAAGAACATATTAACGTCACTAGCATAGAAAAGAGACAGAGTAAAAATATTTCTGTCCTTTATCGCGTGCCGGCTATGACCATCGATGTGCGCAACAAGTTTGACGTTTATGGCGGCTGCAGATTGAAATACAATTGTTTAACCCTAGCTCACTAACCTTATTTTCGAGTAACGCTGTAACTAACCTTTCGTCTCTGAGACTACGAAAAAAAAACATTAAATACTTTTAAAAATCTGTTTAAACCTCTTAAATCAAATTAAAGTTCACAGTAATTAAGCTTTTAAAGTATCATATAATAATAAAAAAAATAGAAATATCCTAATCAGTGCAGGAATTACACATAGAAACTGTATGTTCGCCACAAATGGCCCTCTTGCAGCCCTTGCAAAAGTATTTGGTCATGCGACGTTTTTTCGCTGGGCAATACAATGCAAATTTTTCGGTTTCTTGGTTGCTCTTGACTAGACTGTTCGTCAAAAACATACATTTTTAGAATTTCGCCAATAATTTGCTTCAAATTACGCTGCAAAGTCACAGTGTTATATCGCTCACGAAGCCAAGGTACCATAAGTTCATCTGCCATTGCTAAGGCAAAATCCCTTCTTTTTGTAGGTTTTTTATTATTACGGATATCGTTCTATACGTTCAGGACATAGGCATTAATTATAGATATGTTTAGTATACCGTAAAACAAGCACAGCGGCCATCGGTTGGTTTTACGGCTTGTGCTCATAAGTGAGCACATCTAGTCCACTGTATCGACTGCTGCTATTATTGAATTATAAAATTCAATAATATCCGGTTTTTTTGAGCTGTTGCTAATAGCAGGTTGGTCATGAGTCGTAGATAGAAGCTAACAATTCGTCCCCCGAAGAGTCTGAAGCTTCTTCCTCACTTTCCTCAGAAGGAACATGTATTTCCGTCTCAACATTATTCTCTTCCTCAGAATCGGATGAATGAGGTTCATTGTCGAATAATGATTCGGTCTCCGATTCAGCTAACCATTGCACAATTTTGCCTTCTACGCTTCTTAAATAAAATAGAAAATAAATAAAATTAAGACAAGAAAAATACACAAAAATATTGTAAAACTGAGTATAAAATGTAAAAAAACAACATAGGTAAATAGAGTTCACATCATAAAACCATAACGGTAATTATTCATTCGTAAATATTAAAAGTTATTAACTTTTCTAACAATTAACAACATAAACAGAAGCATAAAAGTATGTACAACTTTACTAAAAAAACTACAGCATTACTAACCTTTCGTCTGTGAGACGACGATCACGCGATATATGTCCACCTAATTATCGTGCATCCGAAATGAGTCCTTGCGGGTCACTAATTTCACTATTCAGGAAGGTACTAAAAGAGTGCGGGGCGGAGGGCAACGGGAAGTTGGCGAAATGGCGAAAGCGCTAGGTGCGCGTCGTCTGTTATACGAATGGTTAGTGATCTAGGGTTAATATTGAATACATCGAGATTATACACAAAATATTACCTTTTCGTGCTCAATTCTGTATTATTACATTTGTGCAAATGTGCAAAATGGTAAAGTGCAGTGCAATAAACTCTAAAAGTGATAGTTTGATGAAGATTTCCGGATTTTCCTTTCACTCGTAAGTATTCGATCTTTTTATGTATTCGATCGCTTTGTGTTCTGCTATTTCTAATCAAATAGTCGCAGTAATGTACAAACACTACAAACTAATTTGTTTATTGTGTTAAATCTCATAAAATCGTGATTTGCGCAATATTTTTATTTTCTTACCTCGAAATTCAGTGTTGCCACTTTTTGACGGGGAATTTACCCTTTAATATGGGTAAAATTAATTTTGAAAGCAATGTCTATAAAAAATATTTTATTTCAGACCTTGATCCATTGATATTAGTACTACACATTCTTATAACCTATGTTAGTAACAAACGTAATAAAAGTTTTTAATTCATCTGCACTCACCATTATGCCCCTCATTGGGTACATGTTGTGCATGTATAATGCGTCATAATGGTGCAGCACGGCTGTTCACTGATGATCTTCTGAATGTCGTTGACGCTCCCACGTACTCTGCGCATCATAGAAGCATTCTTTTTACGCAATATGGTATTGAAACCATCAGTATGTACTTCGGCAAACATACCTGATGCACTGCAGTAACGTGGAAGCCTCAACAACATCCTGAAAGTATTGTTATACTGAACTCTGAAGACGTCGTATGCCGTCTGCGTCTATCGTACCCACAGAGTGCACATGTACAAAGATTGGCAATATCGAGTTATTTTTACTTCTGGTGTACAACGTGCAAACCTGCGGGCCAACATATTGCATACTATATGTATAGCTACTACTATAGGTACTATAAATATATAAATCACTTAAAAATCTTGAAACTAAGCAATATCACGGGTAAAAATTAAAGGTAATGAAAAAAATCTTATTAAACTTGCAGATTTCCAAATAAACTCGAAGTAAGAAACATGTGGATTGCTGCAACTAGGAGTTCCAGGATTGAGGTGTGAGCACTATGTAGCTACTATAAAACTTCCTTTTGCTGGGTACGTCTCTCAATGACTTGAATGTGCCCTGGCGGTTGAGAGTAGGTCACTCAAATGTCTCGCTGGTGGTGGCGTAAGTGTCGGATCATCAAAATGGTTGAGCTAATTGGTGCTGATCCATGCGTCATGTTCGTGAACGGGCGCCGTCAGTTGGGACTGGCTTCTTAGCTGCCACGGCTTGTTTTTAATTTTTCATTTAGTTGTTTTTAGTTTTTATATTTTTATTACGGACGCTTTTAACGTGCACGTCTGTCTACATTGTTTTCACATGTATATTTTCAAAATGAACGATAGCTATAGCCAATATTTTGTAAAATATTTTGATTTAAAAGAGTGTACGTGGAGTTTCTTGCCCATTCATCTCCATAGGGACCTACTACGCTTTTATGGGCAACTATCTTCATCTTTCTGACTGACCGACCCCTTGACAATTCAAAAGTGCCTGTAATTGGTTTATCTATACTAATATTATAAAGAGGTAAAATTTGTATGTAAGTTTGTAAGTTTGTATGTAGGGGGTAATCTCCGGAACTAATGATCCTATTCTAAAAATTTTTTCACTGGTAGAAAGCTACATTATTCTTGAGTGCTATAGGCTATAAATTATATTTATATCATGCATATTAGCCGAGCTATCACAAGTTTTGTCTAACAAGTCGGAAAGAAATACCTCTTTAAACAGACTTTTTTGCATGCGCTGCCTAAACGGTTGTTTAAAATTGAGAACAATGTATGGCAGTCTGGTCCGTCTTAAATAATTCTACAAAAAAGTCCGCGACACCATATTTCTATCTTTTATATTTTATCTTTTATACATCTTTTATTGTTTTAAAAAAAGTATTTTTTAGACATACGTTTGGATGATTATTTAAACAACAAAACATTAATCCTTATCAAAATAAGTTATTTTATTATCAGAAGGACATCATGGAGATAAGATTTTGCCTTTACAGTATGGCAATTGGTCATATAGTTTCGGAGATAATATAAAATTACTGAAACGCAAAATAACTTTAATTCATACCGGTTGCTCTTGAGCAAACATGTTTAGAACGGACGTTTTATCTATTTACCCATAGATGGCGTTGTGCAAAATGTCGGTGGAATACAGCGGAAGAGTTTGTTTTTTGTTAGTTTGTTTGAACGCGCTATCTCTGGAACTACCACAGTCGGATTTGAAAAAATCTTTTTGCATTTTATAACCCAGTTCTTGAGGCTCACGCTTAGGAGCCGAGCGCGAAGTAATAGCGCGGGCAGGCGACGCGGAAGGATATAGGCTATTTAACATCACGCTAGGGCCCTTAGGAGCCGAGCGCGAAGTAATAGCGCGGGCAGGCGATGCGGAATGATATAGGCTATGTAACATCACGCTAGGGCCCTTAGGAGCCGAGCGCGAAGTAATAGCGCGGGCAGGCGATGCGGAAGGATATAGGCTATTTAACATCACGCAAGGGCCCTTAGGAGCCGAGCGCGAAGTAATAGCGCGGGCAGGCGATGCGGAAGGATGTAGGCTATGTAACATCACGCTAGGGCCCTTAGGAGCCGAGCGCGAAGTAATAGCGCGGGCAGGCATTGCGATGCGATGCGTGGTTGGTGGGTGGGGGGTACAAGAAATTTCACGCGGACGAAGTCGCGGGCAGAAGCTAGTTTGAAATAAATGCTTTAAGTTTGAGTTTGAATAAAACATTGCAGTCGTATCATTACTCATATTTTTTATTTCTCATCATGGAAACATGAAATACAAACCTCATTTAAAAAATCCTATTTTATGAAGAATATTGGGTAAAATGTACATCACTTGGTAACCCTAAACAAAAGATGTACTTTTTTTCTGTCTCTTTCGACGGCACGGATTCCATGAGTCAATAGAATTCACTGTCTTCGGCACTAGCCCACTTTTTTTTCGTGTTGGCAACACTGATCGTCAGCCATCTTTCCCTTAGAAGCATAAGCGAGTGCGGCGGTTCGTTTTGCATAAAACAATTGAAAAGGTGAGTAACTACATATTAATATCTTTTTTTAGCCTGCAAAACTTTGTCCGTAACTAATTCGCTTTGTGTATAGGCATAATGCAATTTATATTCGGTTAGTTTAACTTTAATTTGTGAACTATAAAAAATATTCTGATTTCCTAACCTCAAAATTTGCTTTTGTTTTTGGCAAAAAATGAACGCGGGGTGACATCGATCAACAGGCTGGGTGAGATTGATCGGTGATCAAAGTAACCCTACGTTTTAAGGCGGGGTGAAAGCAAGCGCCGTAGGTATTAAATGCTTACCGCAGCCCCCGCAAGGAGTAGCGATACGTAATAAATTACGATGCGCGGGAAACGCGCGCCAAGCGCACCGCTCATGAGTTCATGAACTCGAGTAGGTACTATGTTGCGTCACAGAATAGAGCAATGCAGTAGATAAACTTGAACTGATTAGTATACAAGTTTATTTTGTTTTATTTTTCTAGTAAGTATTTTTTAAAGTTTTAGGCAGATTAGGTATGCATTGTAAACTTGAACAGTTAAAATAAATAAAAATAACTACTTATACATATTTATTTTCGTGAATAAGGTGGATTTAAAATCTGACTGACACGAAGACCTTTACCCGTACGATTCAAAACTACGCGCCGCGCACCATTTTACTTTACGAAGGTGTCGCATGGCGTGGGGAATAGTAGTTTCTGTCATTCCCCACGATACCACACCAGTGGTATCGTTTTCAGTGGTGTCGCTGTCGTGGGGAATGACAGAAACTACTATTCCCCACGCCATGCGACACCACCGACTGTATTGTGCTGTTAGTGATGTCCAGCTACATAACAATGATGTGTTACATAACAATTTAGACCTTATTGACATTCATGTTTTTTTGTTAAATTTAGCTTCCAGACCATTTACCAAGTATCTTGGACCAAAAAAACAAATGGTTTGTAAAATGTCTATAAGGTCGAAATTAGCTTGACACCCTAGAAATGATGTGCATAATAATCTAGACACTTTCTGAGGTGTCAAGCGAATTTAGACCTTATTGACATTCATGTTTTTTTGTTAAATTCAGCTTCCAGATCATTTACCGAGTATTCTGGACCAAAAAAACAAAGGGTTTGTAAAATGTCAATAAGGTCGAAATTAGCTTGAGACCTTTATCGTTTTCAGCGAACTTAAATACCACGAAATGACCGTTCATTCCCCACGACACCACTGGTGGTGTCGTCGGGAATGACAGAAACTAGTATTCCCCACGACACCAATGACTGCATTGTGAGTGATGTCCAGCTAATTTTTAAACGTAACAATGATTTGTTATTTTTAAACGACTTCAAAAACGGAGGAGAATATCAATTCAGTTGTATTTTTTTTTTTTTTATGTTCGTTACTGCAGTACTCCGTCATTTAGAAGCCGATTTGGAAAGTTCTTTTTTTATTTTATTCGTTATGTCAACACAAAAAAAAAAAACGGAGGGGCATAACTTCTTACGCTCTAGTTTTTTTTTTCTTGACTTTACGGTCAAAATGAAAATCCAAGATGGCGGCTGCAAAAATTTTCGAATTTTTCGACATGGGCGTCAATTTCGTGATATTTGAGGTCGCTGAAAACGATAATGGGGTCAAAATGAAAATCCAAGATGGCGGCTGCGAAAATTTTCTAATTTTTCGTCATGGGTGTCATTTTCGTGATATTTGAGGTCGCTGAAAACGATAGTGGGGTCAAAATGAAAATCCAAGATGGCGGCTGCGAAAATTTTTAAATTTTTCAACATGGGTGTCATTTTCGTGATATTTGAGGTCGCTGAAAACGATAGTGGGGCCAATATGAAAATCCAAGATGGCGGCTGCGAAAATTTCCTAATTTTCGGTCATGGGTATCATTTTCGTGATATTTGAGGTCGCTGAAAACGATAGTGGGGTCAAAATGAGAATCCAAGATGGCGGCTGCGAAAATTTCCTAATTTTTCGTCATGGGTGTCATTTTCGTGATATTTTAGGTCACTGAAAGCGATAGTGGGGTCAAAATGAAAATCCAAGATGGCGGCTGCGAAAATTTCGTAATTTTTCGTCATGGGTGTCATTTTCGTGATATTTGAGGTCGCTGAAAACGATAGTGGGGTCAAAATGAAAATCCAAGATGGCGGCTGCGAAAATTTTCAAATTTTTCGACATGGGTGTCATTTTCGTGATATTTGAGGTCGCTGCAAACGATAGTGGGGTCAAAATGAATGACTATCGTTTTCAGCGATCTAAAATATCACGAAAATTACACCCATGATGAAAAGTTAGGAAATTTTCGTGGCCGCTATCTTGGATTTTCATTTTGACCCCACTATCGTTTTCAGCGACCTCAAATATCACGAAAATGACATCCATGACCGAAAATTAGGAAATTTTCGCAGCCGCCATCTTGGATTTTCATTTTGACCCCACTATCGTTTTCAGCGACCTAAAATATCACGAAAACGACACCCATGACGAAAAATTAGGAAATTTTCGCAGCCGCCATCTTGGATTTTCAGTTTGACCCCACCGTTTTCAGCGACCTAAAATATCACGAAAATGACACCCATGACGAAAAGTTAGGAAATTTTCGCAGCCGCCATCTTGGATTTTCATTTTGACCCCACTATCGTTTTCAGCGACCTCAAATATCACGAATATGACACCCATGTCGAAAAATTTGAAAATTTTCGCAGCCGCCATCTTGGATTTTCATTTTGACCCCACTATCGTTTTCAGCGACCTAAAATATCACGAAAAAAACACCCATGACGAAAAATTTGGAAATTTTCGCAGCCGCCATCTTGGATTTTCATTTTGACCCCACTATCGTTTTCAGCGACCTAAAATATCACGAAAACGACACCCATGACGAAAAATTGGAAATTTTTGCAGCCGCCATCTTGGATTTTCATTTTGACCTTGAAATACAAAAAAAAATAAGAAGATACCTAATTAGAAAAAAAACTTAATTTAAAAAAAAAATCTTATTTATGTAGGTATACAGAAAAATACATTTGAGGGCCTACTTATTTTCTGAACATCCCTGCCCAACCCTTTGAAAGAATTCAGGCGTGATGTTATGAAGAAATCTCATTTCCTATCCGATATTCATTATAAAACCACCCGTACTAACTTTATTCTGTGGCACCTACCTATTTGAGATTTGAAAATAGTGAACCAAAAATTTGCGCGTCAGGCGGCTTTATAAGCTCCAGTGTAGGGTTCAAATTCAACTGTTTTACACACTTGATGCGATTGGTAAACATAGGCCGTGATAAAAATAAATACCAATAAAGCTTTTGCGCGCGTGACGTCTTTATTTACATAGGCATAGCGTTCAAATTCAACTGTTTTCAACACATGTTAATTTGTGCCGGTCGCAGCCGGTGACAGAAGTTAGCGGGGGTGGCGGGTTCGAAAAATTGGCACACGTCCGACCTCCATCACGTTCCGCTCGGGACTAAACGACACGGAGCGAGCGCAAAACACTTGACATTGGAATTAGTGATATAAATATTTTGATATTTCAAATTATGATAGCCGTTATAAATTACATTTTTTACGACCTTTATTATGGCATAAGTTTTATTGTTCAAAGCCTAATATAAATCAAATGAAATAAGATATAGATCATAATTTAGACTTGTCTTTGCGATTTAATTGGATGCAGTAAAGTGCAAGTAATCGTGTATCGGACGGCCGAAATTTGTAGATGGAAGTCTGAACTAAGTAATATATTTTTTTCAAAATTTAAATCCGTGTTATCTACGAATAAAACACTAAACAAAACGACGTTTTTACGGCTCTCACCGCCTTAAAGTAAGGTTGTGGTTAACTACTTTTATCCGATTCTTATGATTCTTTATATATTATTATTAATCTATTGCTTCAGAAACATCATGCCGCGAGATTACAAAAAAAAACCCGGAACGAGAAGATATATAAACTACAGTGACGAATTATTAAATGAAGCTTTGTCAAGAGAAATAAGAAAAGAACTGATTAGAATACAATTTTCTGTGATTTGATAGTTAAACTATTGCTTATTTCTAAGTAAAAACAAATTACGTTCCTAAGTCGTAAAATAAAGACTGATTAGAGTAAAATCTGTTTTATTTATATGATCAAAGTTACCCTAAAGCATTAAAATGCTTATAAAATGAAAAATTACCGGTAGATTTTTTTGATTATTTTTTTCCGTAGTATCGTTTCGGGTCTACTTTCGAATTCTATAGTAAAAACATGGGCGATCAAAGTATCCCCACTCACGGTTTAACTTTGATCGCTAACTTTTTAATTTTTTTTCCTTAAATTATTAAAATTTAGCACGTTAAAATTAGCTTATTCAAATGTACACAAAAAATCGATTATTATACTTTTAAATAATAATAATCTCGCTAAAAATGAGAATGCTACAATCATATAAAGTTAAAAATTGATGAAAGTATCCCCATTTTACGGTAGCGCTGAGTCATATTAATTGACGTTCGTAAATTGACGCTGGTCTTTTGATATTCTGTTGGAATAGTAAATATGCTGAATTAATATAATAGAAGCTGTTCTATTAACTAGTTGCCTACAAACAAAAAAAGACGCTAGGTTGCAGCTGCTAAAGAAAACTTTTGATGCTGCACTTATAATTTCCCATTTATCTATGAAATAACTTATAACAAGCTAAATAAACTTAAGCAAGTTCTTTGAGCTGAACATTGGTCATCGTAATATGCAAAGTTATGATAAAAACCCGGAGTTGTCAGGAGTGGTATAATGCATCTCTTCGACGACAGATGTCTCTAGCTACTAGCAAACGAGAAAATGTATTTTAAAATGAAAATATACATTTTAGCGACTTGACACGTGAAATGTTATGCCGTCAATATATTTCATTTTTGATCCTGAACAATTTTTGCATCCAACAACTGCTCAATTCATTATAAAAATAATATAGCAATAAAAAACCATTAAAATACAATGGATACGAACGCGTTGACGATTCAATCGAAACTAAGGTTTGTGTCCCCGCCCACCTGTGCCGTCATGACCAAATTGAAGGCGCATGACCTAATTGCTTTGCGGCATCTCCGCTTCTTTCTCTACTCCGTGGTCAATTCAGTGTGGGCTGCCGCGCACCGGCCGGCCGCGCACGTTAGTTCGATACTCACTCACGCACCGCGTCGTAAAAGAAGACAACCCTGACGAGTCAGAAGGTAAAAGAGTAACGCGGTAGAAAGAGAGGCAACTTATAGGTGAATATAACTATCGGTAATAAGCGTTGTGCGACCTGAATTGCACTTTATTGTGTCGTAGCAAAAGTCGCTTTTCATTTAAATGATTTTGCGGAGTGTCCCATCAGTCTACAATAAATGAGTGCACCAACCTGTTGTAGTCGGGCGTCCTGGGCGCGGTGGGCGTGGCGCCCGAGCCGTCGGGCTCTGCGCCGAACACCTCGCCGTCCTCCGGGTACAGTGGGAACCTGATAAAAACAACACATACATAATAATATATATATTTATATACTAGCACTTCCCGCGCAGCTTCGCCCGCGTGGATGCCGGATAATATCCCACGGGAACGTCCTACCGGGAAATCCTTCCTTATAACATTATAAAGGTAACCTCTGTGCAAAATTTCAGCTGTCTAGGTTCAGGGGTTTGGGTTGGGCGTTGATGAGTCAGTGAGTCAGTTAGTCAGTACTTCTATTTTTATATAAATAGATTATATTTCGACGCTGATAATATAATATTGCAATAATCCGATCCAGCTGTCCTCCCTCCAGCGACGCCCTAAGGCCCCACAAAGGAGTGCCCTTAGCGATTAGTCGCTTAGTTAATAAGTTTCTATGCCCTGGCTGGAGGCCTTAACATAAGCACATAGATGACACGGAACAGTTGCTATGCAGTACAAGTAAGCCCGCGCAAAACAAGTCTGTGGGAACATTATATTGTTTTGGAGCTTTGCAAGAGACAACTGGGGGCCAACCACCACTTCATAAAGTATAATGGGAAAGAGATGAAGCTATAAGTCCTGTAAGTACAGCTCCATCTCTTTCTCACACTGAAGGAAGATTGAAATATTACTGCTATTATAAGAGGTTGTGGTTCAGTCACTGTTCAGTTCTATCTTTAGTAAGTCAACGATTGCGGTGTTTCTGTCCTTTGTCTGGCCGTCATTTTCCGAGTTGAATGCCGTAATTACAGACACAATTAAAAAGCCATTGTCTCGCGTGGATCCACGTCCATACGAAGGGTTAAAGTAGTTAACCATAGGTAATATTCTATTCTATAATATCCAGTCTCACCTATAATTATCTTCTGACAGTCTGTCGTCGTCGTCGGTGGCTATGAATTGCACACAGAGCGCGCAGTCTCCCTTCACACTCTGCAGCGCTTGTACCGCTTCTTTGTGACAAGCCTGGAAATGTAACACATTTAGCGGCTTTCGGAAGTAAGGGGTGTCTCACAATATTTTTCGTTTTTGGTTTGATGCTACGGTTGTCGGTCTATTTCAAAGAAAGTTGCGCGGCTGTGGGTAGTTGGGACGGGTCGCGCGGCCGGTTAGTGCGCTAGTTACCGCCTCTACATCGAGTTGTGTTTTTATTCGCACCAAAATGGATTGTACTGACGACCAAACTCTTTTTTTAATTGATTTGTAACGGGAGCGCCCGAAATTTTTCTGCTGGTTAAACTTGGTCGCACCCAAAAACGCCGTCGCCGCGGTTTATTTCTTATTTGCGCAGCGGTGCTTATTACTGCTGAAGCTAAAAGCACGTCCTCCAAGGGCCGCGCAGCTCTTATAATGAGGACGCGTTGCAAAAAAACACAAAAGCGCGGCTCGCACTGGGGACGCTGCTTAATGTATGCATACTTCTAACTCGTGAATTATACCCGGGTCCTGGGTTCATACAGACACAGCTGCCTTCATTGGTGAAACCTATCAATCGATTTAGCTGTAAGTAGATCTACCGACACATATAGATCTCCAAGTAAAAGTAGGCGCTTCGGAACACATCGTCTATCTTCGGAAATACGGACGCGCGATGATGAGATCTAATATAGAGCCACTGACCTCTATTGTACAAGTACGCTGGACTTCATATTAGCGATGACAAAATGAAGACATTTGATTTTCGCCATTTTGGCGCTGAAAGCAATGTGAGGGTCCATGGAACTAATATTAGAGATGGGACACAGCTGAGATAAAAAAATACTTTTATACCATTCCCCCTCTAAAAAGCTTATTTTATTCACTGAAAACAGTGAATAAAAAGCACTTTTACTCACTGTTTTGATGTTTGAAAATGGAACACACCAATGTATTCGACCACAGAATTAGAGAACCTAGGCTAGATGCGGCATGTTATTAGATAGTATGAAAACCGAACGTGTCATCTTTTTTATACCTACGATAACTTCACCCCCGCCATTTAGTGATGTGCTCAAAGTAAACAGCATTGTTTCAATCACTAAGCGTCACTGAGCTAACAGACTTTTTTTAGTACGAACAGTCGAACATGCAGGACACGCTTGGTCGTGGCTGGCGTATCTAGTGTAAGTGTAATCTGTGTATTCGACCTATATTGATGTGTTCTAAATTCAATTTGATTGGTCGACATTTTCGACAAAGAGTTTAGCATTAGAATAAAAACTGTTTTGTGTTCTTTGCTGTCCTTAGTAAATTGGTGCTATTTTGAATACTGTAAGTTGTACGAACACAAAGTTTAGTGTTACTTTAATCTTTAATTTTTTGTTTGTTTAGTGTTGTACTAATTGATTAAAAATGCATTCTAGTGATGAAGATGTGTTAACACCTGAGTTTGTGAAAGAGAGGGCGGCCGATATAGTGGAAAGCTTGCTACCCAAAAAATCACGGCTGGTTTACATCAAGCCAATTTAACTTTCCTTTTTTCTTCATTATATGTATATTTTCACTTAAATCTTTCTTTTTCTCGTAGTCATGGTATAAAGTATAGTATGCAACTCTTGAATAAAACGGATTTATATCGAGGGCCATGAATCACTCGCGTCGCTCAGGATTCTAACCCTTGAGTTTTGGAGATAAGGATTGGATGGTCAATTTTCATCTATTCTCTTAAATAACTGTAAAATGATTTATTTTAAAATTATAAAAAAATATATATTTGAGACTCTTAATAAGCCCTTTTGTTTGATATGTCACAAGGTACAGTTTGCAAATCTTTCTTATTTGCTTATTTTAAAAGGGACCCCATATTCGAAATTTATTTATTTACTGTAACCGTACGTATTTGGGTCTCAGAAATACATATGTGTACCAAATTTCAACTTAATCGGTCCATTAGATTCAGAGCAAATTGGCTGTGACAGACGGACAGACAGACACACGAGTGATCCTTTAAGGGTTCCGTTTTATCCTTTTGAGATACGAAACACTAAAAAGGAATCAAAATAAATAGAAGTCTCTAAGTATCACTGTGAGGAAACAAGACTTCGCCCAAAGCAAATTTTGATTGATAAGCAGATACAAAATATACTGGGTGATTTTTTAATGACCAGCCAAATTTTCACAGTGTGGTCTACCCATGAATATGAACAACTTTCACTATGGGACCAACTTTGAAATCACGAAAAAAAACCAGCGGTTTCCTACAAAAGTTCAATACCTACTCGATCAAAATGTATGAAACAGCTGATATTTTTTTTGCGATTTCAAAGTTGGTCCCATAGTGAAAGTTGTTCATATTCATGGGTAGAACACCCTGTGAAAATTTGGCTGGTCATTAAAAAATCACCCTGTATTACCGGACTGCGTTAACGAAAATATTTCAGCCATGTTCATGCTTAGAACGCCTACGGTCGTTAAAATTATTTAATTATTAGTTAAATTACACATAAATTTTATCTTTTTAAATTAGAAACTTATTTGCTAATTTGTTTTAGCTACTGAAATTGCATATCTGACAACAGTTAATTTTTATTTGAATGACGTCAATTTAAAATGACTCAATATTGGAAGAAAAATATCAATCGACACATTATCCATAATGGAACATTCGCAGCCCTATTCATACGATTGTATTTTGTTACTAACCCGTCGCACGCAAATTACTAGACACATTAGATTTTTATTGTTATCCGCACATAATATGGTGTGCAATCAACATTTTAAAGAGATAATAAAAACTGAGCTGTAATTATAATTACACTAAAATTTGAGTAAAAAAGTTTATTCTAAATGAAAAATCATAGACGTATAAAAAAGGAGGACTCCGCGCCACGCATATCGAAAGTGAAGCACCGTACCGATTTATGTGCGTGAGTTGAGTACCTGCAAAGACGCCGTCGCTCGTGTCACGTAATGGCGGCCGATCGGCATACTATGATGTAAATGTGTGCGTGAGGCGTGTTTGTACAAACGGTCCATACTTACTGTGCTTCACTTTCGATATGCGTGGCGCGGAGTCCTGCTTTTTTTACACGTTTATGCACGTAAGTTAGATTATTATTCTTAACCTTATTATTGTTCATTCCTCCCATTGATTCTAACATAAGTTTACGTAATTTACCAGGTTTCCAAATGATTGCGATTTAAGAACTTTTTGAGTTATGAAGTTTGGAACCTTGAATTACATACTAATCGTAATCGTTAATCGTATATCGTAATCGGTAATCGTTTGCGTGATTTCTAATCTCCCGCCTGTATCACGATTAAAACCATACCCAGCCCACGGGAGCCAATCGCAGCTCAACGAGACAGAGACAGAGGAAACTATCGAGCATCCATCTCTCTCGTTGCGTTTATCGCTTTCCACCTCCTTATGTTCACAAAGCCCTCAAATGTTATGATTTCGTAAAATTATTACATTTGCATCCGCGAATGGTATTTGCATACAGTCGGTAATGCATACTAAGCCATTTTTTCGAAAATTATTTTCCATAGTAATCAAAGTACCTATATATTTTTTTTACACTTTGTATTTTCTATTACCCCAAATAAGACACCATAAAACAACAAAATATATTTTCTGCTTTCCTTGATAATTCATGCACTAAAGTGTTAAAAGGGTACATGCGTCATCGATGGGTACATGTCAATTTTAGTTCCCGAGACCCTCGAGGTAGCGCTTCAAATCGGCACAAAAATCAACTGTCATTTCCTATAGTATCTTTAGTCCAGCGTACTTGTACAATAGAGGTCAGTGTATAGAGCTATTACAGTCATGTAAGTACTTGTCAACTTTGTATCACCACGATTACAAAATTTATAGATTAACAACTCTGGAATTCCAATAAACTTTTTAAAACTTTTGAGTTACAGACGACGATCTGCGATCGGAGTAGGTAACCTAACTAAGAGAGGGCAAACTTCACACAAACGCCTAATGATAGGTACACTATTACAAAGCGCGGCAGGACAAAAGTTAGAAGCTTTACTTCTGTAAGGGGTTACTGTCGCGCAACCAGTGGCGGATTTGCAGTCTTGGCCGCCCTAAGCCCCAGGCCATGTAGTAAGTACCTACCAGCCGCCAATTTCTCAGCACCCATCATATAGACTACTTACATAATGAATTTACTTTATTGCCAACTTTTATCGAAATCGATTCAATTTAGTTAACTTTAACATCTGCTAGTTAGTTACGTACCTACTGATTTTGATTTTTTTTTCGTGATTTCAGGTTTGGTCCTATAGTAAAAGTTGTTCATAATGATGAGTACCCCTTAAGGCTGCTCCTTCCTAAAATACGGCGTAAATAAGTAACTTTGTAACCATTTTTTAAAGTAACTATAGCATCTTTCTGATAGGAAAAAATACACAGTAATCTACAATACATAAGAAGTGATTTCATGTGTCTAGAAATCTATTTTAGTTTGTAGAACTAAGAAAAAAAAACCTAAATCCAGGTCTATTTCGGTCTATTTTTTCGAGTTGTTACCATTTTACTCCTACAGTTTTCATTAAAAGTGTTCATAAATTTATACAGTTCTTTACAAAATAATAAGGAATGATTTCTTGTCATTACTTTTTTAGTTTAATCAACCAATTTTTTGTAAATCGATAATTACTTCATATTTTGCAAGCGTTGTGTCATCGCGCTTCTCTTTCGTTTCTATGCAGTCCGACAGTGACCGCGCTTTTAGCGACGGACCAGCCTTAAGAGGATACTGGTGGATTTTTGTTATACGATGCGGTTGCAGTGCGGCCCGCCATAATGTGCACGAGCCTTTAGAATATTTAGGTACTTTCAGTTATTTCTTGTTATCATCAGTGAATTTTTTGTCAGATTGACCGCCCCTAATATCTGGCCACATTAGGCCCGGGTCTAATGGGCCTTAGGGCAAATCCGCACTGCGCGCGACGTTCGTGCTAATTCGGATTACCGAAGCACATACGTTTTCTGGTTTAACTGTACCTGTGTGAGATCGACGTCGTTGATGGCGAGTATCGCATCGCCCACATATAGTTCGCCGGTGAGCGCGGCCGGCCCGCCCGCTTCCAGCTCGGAGATCAGGATCGGCACGCCGTGTTCCCGACCGCCCTGTGATGAGCGAGATAGATAGTATGAGTATAAAGGAGTTTCTTAATCAATCTGACAATAGTCCAAAGGTTTGACAATGAAAGGGCTTTTCAATCGAAGCCCGTCGTTTAACTATTTTTGTGAGTCATCTGCTAGCTTCTTACTGAGTTTAGTTATAATAGGTGCAGGAGGTCCAGAATAATATTAATAAAATAAGTGAAGAATTCTCGAAATAACGAGTAAGTAAATGATACAATAAGCATCATAAACGAGGTCCGAATAGGTAGAGTATAAATATAAATATAAATACCTATCATACCAATATACCAATCAATCAATCTTCCTAGACTTTTCCCAACATGTTGGGGTCGGCTTCCAGTCTAACCGGATGCAGCTAAATACCAGTATTTTACATGGAGCGACTGCCGATCTGACCTCCACAAGCCAGTAAGTGGGTAATCTTGGTAAGACTCGTTGTTAGACTTTCGGGCTTCTGACGACCCGTAACGACTATCAAAGATCCACAAATGACAGCCGGGACCAACGGCTTAACCCCTCAAGTGTCTGAGTTTGTCTAATTTTAGACCCAAAACTCCAGCGAGTGGGGAGGGTAACGGGGTTAGTTGCGAACCCCATAGGTTCACAACTACTAATGATGATTATGTTTTCTATCGGATGATGTTTTTTTACATTTATATATATGTGATAAAGCTTATATACCAAATAAAAAAAGGGTTTTTCTTATGCACACATGGGGTGCATTCGACACTTGAGGGGTTAAGGTGCTTTCCCAGGCACGGAGGAGTCTCGGTATGTAAAGACCCATCCATGGACCAACCCCGGCAACCTTAGCTTAACCTGACGGATCGACCCGTGAGGCTGTTATTACTTAGGCACAAGCTCCTCCAAGTGTAGTTCAATCAATCAATCATAAATCTAGTAATGTGGGCTTACTGTCAATGTCTATACTCACCGTAACAGAGATGCCGAGTCCTAGATGCGGCGAGCGCCTGACGCGCACGGTGCGAGCGAGCGCGCGGGTAGGGTGCGGCGCGAGCTCGAGCGCGGGGTGCGGCGCGGGCGGCGGGCGCGCCATGCCCCGCGCTGCGCCCGCGCCGCGGCACACGCGGACCAGCGTCTTGTGACGTTGCACTAGGATCTCTGCCTCCACCTGAGAACAAAGTTGAAGTTGCTATATTATTATATCTACAGGGTGTAAAAAGTCACATGACAAAGCCGTCAACTATGCATATTGTACGCACGGCTACAGATGAAGCTATACAATTCCAGTATAAGCTGATCTGGCATTGTATAGGATTTCCAGACATTGATAGGTCAGTGTAAACTGGAAATGTATAGCTTGATGTGTAGCCGTGTGTACATCCAACTAAGTAGCTTTGCGCAAAAATTATTGCTGGGAAACGACTTTTATTTATAAGTATAAAAAAAGCATTTTTTTATTACGCGCAATGTAACACGCGAACCCAGGCAAACGGAGTTAAGCCCCGCCCCTTCGCTCTACGGTACGCGTAGGGACTTGTCGGAAATGTTTAGTAATAATAATAACACTAGGAATACGTTTTAGTAAAAAAAAAAATGCGACTTTGACCTTCAATATCTCCAGAACTAGTGCATTCCCAGGTATGGTGAAAAAAAAAAACCGGTCAAGTGCGAGTCACACTCGCGCACGAAGGGTTCCGTACCATATTATATGTTTAACAATCGCAAAGATAACTTTTTACTTATTTTATAATTTATTTATTTATTTATTTATTTATCATGTGGAAAACCAACAGCTTTACATAAAAACAATAAATATACTGCAATAAGAAACATGAAGCCAATTACAGGTTTTCACGGCTAGCTATACACTAATTATAATAAGAGATCTTAAACTCGACAAGACATCAAAAAAAAGATGAGCACCAATCGTCAAATCGGTACCACCAAACATAAGGAATAGACTACAATGAAATAAAATAAAATAAGAAACAGAACTGCTTACTATTAACACTAAGAATTAATTTTGAAAAATTCAAGGTTCAGCCTATTGCGTACGCTAGAGCCTTTGGTTGAAAACAAATCAAAAGAGAACTGCTTGCTTAGGGCATTAAAGTCTTTACTCGCTCGCACTACATATGAGTTTTGCCTGTAGTTGGAAGAAGACAACGGAATAGCTATAGGAGGATTAAATCTGAGTGTTCGCTGGGGAACATTAAAGTACAGCTTACGCAGAAGCTGCGGACAGTCCACCTCATTTGATATAATTTTGAGCAAAAATGTACAATCTGCTAATCGACGACGGTTGGTAAGTGGTTGTAGGTGAAATTTCCTGCAGAGATCTAAATAATCACAACTGTGATATGGTATGCGCAAACGATAGCACAAAAACCGAACAAATCTTTTTTGCAAACCCTCTATGCGATCAATGTGCACGCCATAACGCGGGTTCCAAATTTGAGAAGCATATTCTAAATGACTCCTCACAAATGAGCAATACAAAATCTTGATAGTCTTCACTTTTTTAAAACACGCTGCTAGTCTCATAACAAAACCTAATGCTTTGGATGCTTTAGCCACTATTTGCTCCACGTGAACATTAAACTGCAGTTTAGAGTCATGATATACGCCCAGGTCACGAACACCGTCACTTCTCTGTAGTAGCTGACCTTTCAGCGTATAGGCGGTATGAAGTGGAAAGCGTTTTCTGCTAAACGAAATTACGGAGCATTTAGTAGGGTTTAGGTCTAGTTTATTGAGGCGACAGTAATCATCCAGTCTTGTTAGGTCAGATTGGAGAGCATCCATGTCACTAAGTGATGATATAGAAGAAAATATCTTCATATCATCAGCAAAACAAAGAAGATTAGAGTTATGGAAACACGTGTCAATATCATTAACGTAAATAATGAAGAGTAACGGCCCCATCAAGGAACCTTGGGGAACACCACTGGGAACCGAAACCCAGCTCGAAATGTAGTTGCTAACCACTACAGCTTGAGACCTGTTATCCAAGTAAGACGAAAACCAGCGAAGTAGGTCACCTCTAATACCGATGTTAAATAGTTTAGTTTTAAGTAAGTCATGATCAATTCTGTCAAACGCTTTGCTATAGTCCGTATAAACGACGTCGACCTGCGCCCCTTTGTCCATACTAAGAGTTACAAAGTCATTTAGCAAAGCTAGGTTGGAGACTGTTGAACGACCCTTTAAAAATCCGTGCTGTGAAGGACTAAAAGATGATCTAAGCGCTGCGTAAACCTGATCATAGACCAATCGTTCAAAAACTTTAGCCAGTATACACAGTTTGGAAATCGGTCTATAATTAACTATTTCGTTTTTGCGGCCTTTTTTATGGACTGGTGTTATAAAGGCAGCCTTCCAAATATGAGGCACCGTACAAGTTAATAGGGATTTTTTAAATAATAACGATATCGGTAAGGCAATAGTTTTAGCACAACCAATCAGAAACACAGGTGATAAATGGTCCGGGCCTGCTGATTTTGAGGGATCTAGCTTACTAAGTAGCTTACCTACATCCTCAATATTAATTTCAATGGAATGAATATCAGAGAGTATATTAGGATTGGAAGTAGTTTGGGAAGAACAATTACCATGGGTTGGGTCAGAGTAGCTGCCAGGGTTGAGAAACGTAGAATAAAAGTGAGAAGAAAAAGCATTGCAAATGGACTCAGGGGAAGATACTGTCACGTCACTATATTTAAAATAGCTTGGTAAGACATTAGACTTTGATCGCTGCTTAACAAATCTCCAAAAAGATTTCCGGTTCTTTTCAATTGAGGTTTCGGTAGCTGCGATGTAATTATACTGATAATAATGATACTGTGTTGTGTCATTGTGTCACCCTATGTAAAATTTCAACATTTATATCTTTAATTTTTATGGTGTGCATAATAAAGAGTATAATTCTATCTATCTATACTGTGAATTACAAGGTTATTTTTTGCAGTTGCAGAAAATCACCCATGTTTAAACAAAATACCTTATGAATCGCCGTTTTCAGTATTGTTGATTAAATACAGTATTCATGGTACCTACATGGTATAAAGAAGTTTCAAATTCCTAATTTGTTGAATTGTTGCGCTAGAGCTCGTACAAAAATGGTCTAAAATTTACAACTTTAATTTTATAAGATTAAAAAAAATATGTTTGTACTCTACCCAATGAGTTCTAGACGATGACACACATGCTAGATTAAATTTTTTATTTTTTTTTTTCAAAATGAAAAGTTTATTGTACTTATGGGGATCGACCCCTTACATTTCCGGAGGACACGGTGGAGCATACAGTGGAGGTCTGCCCGGCTTGGGCAGAGCACCGCCGTGTTCTCACGGAGGCGATCGGCGGCGGCGATCTCTCGCGTCCGAGCCTGGTCCAGGCCATGGTGCGGAGCGAGAGTGCATGGGAGGCCGTCACCTCCTTCTGCGAAGCAGTGATGCTCGCGAAGGAGGAGGCGGAACGCGTGAGGGAGAGGCAGCCTCACGCCTTCAGTCGCCGCAGGAGACGCCCTGGGCGGCGGGAATCGCGTGGCGATTTCCGGCCACCGTAGGCGCGGGCCTGCGGACGGTGAGCAGCGGGTAGCTCGCCGTCCGGTAAGGACCAGGCCCGAGTCAACGGCGCGTTGTGTTCCACGCGCGCCTCAAAGAGATGTCAGCAAGTGACGGGGTCCAATAGGGCCGACGCCGCTGGGGTGGCGGGTTGTCTGAAGGGGTTACCGCGGCCCTGGCATAGGCAACTGAATGAACACGGGTGGGTTTTAGTCAGTAAAAGTCTGACACGCCCTTCCGCTCCACCCAGAGCGGGAGAAGTTATTTGATGATTTCCCAACCTCAAAAAAAAAAAAAAAAAAAAAACCCCTTACATTTTTAACTTTGCTTTATTTTTATTATTTGTTGTTATAGCCGTAATAGACAGCGGAGGCTTAGTAAGTTTGTACTGGACTGTACGTGGTTGTCTGATTTCATGGATTTTAATTTCCTTGCGCGGAACCCTAATTATTTTTCTAAAATAAAAATAGCCTAAGTTACTCCTTAAAACATCAGCCATATGTCGTCAAAATCGGTGAAAATTCGTTTGGCAAGTTTCCTAACTTGACTCAAAGTACCATTTTTTTAATCGGACTGCAAGCATTTCTCGATTACGATGTTGGTCCCATGGAGAAATGGTCTGTAGAGATGAAACATTCTAAAAATGAATGCCCCTCCATAGCGGATACGCTCACATGCAAAGAAGTGTATAGATGCAATACACATAATTGCTATTTGTCATTGGTTGCTTTGCCTCTCTCGATTTAAGTATTATTTCAATACTGTCGGTGGAATAAAGCGGAAGAGTTTGTTTTTTGGTTTGAAAAATTGTCACAAAGGACGCTAACCACAAACGAAGTAATAGCGCGGGCAGGCGATGCGATGCGATGCGACGGGGTGGGTCGGGGGGAGGGGGGACAAGAAATTTCACGCGGACATAGTCGCGGGCAGAAGCTAGATTATTTATACAGACAAAATCGATCGATTACGTGTGACTTCGAATTTTTTATTTGTCTGTATATTTTGTAAAATAATATATTGTCTTGTTTTTATTACCTTTTTATTTGGCGTTTTTGTAGTAGTTGAGTTTTAGTTTTAACTTTAATTTTTTGCTAAAAATAAAGCAGGCATCCACTTGTGGTTTCGCTAAGTACGTCCTCAAGGGGACTTGAACACTGTTTTTTTTTTGCAGTTTTTTTGCAGTCAGACTAGTAGAGCTTCACAGACGAGAGGAAAGGACCAGAAATACGCAAAATGTTAGTTATACCGGGTGTAAAAAGATACTTGCCGAAGCCGAAAGCCACATACTTTACCCATTATTTGGATCGTTTTTTTCCACTACACCATACCTGGGAATCCACTGGTTCTGGATATATTGAAGGTCAAAGTCGCATTTTTGTTACTCCAAGTGTCATTACTAAACTTTTTCCGACAAGTACCTACGCGGACCGTAGAGCGAAGGGGCGGGGCTTAACTCCGTTTGCCTGGGTTCGCGATATATTGCGCGTAATAATTTTTTTTTTTTTTATACTTAAAAATAAAAGTCGTTTCCCAGCAATAATTTTTGCTACTTATTTAGATATACAGTATTCATAGTTGACGGCTTTGTGATGTGTCTTTTTACACCCTGTATTATGCAAAATGCACTCATTGAATATTGTGTTAGCTTCGCCTTTATGTTCGTGAAATGTACGAGGGTCAAGACACTGTTAACAAGGTATTTAAGCTTTGTTTTGCCCAAATCCAAACTTGCATACCAATGCGAAAGTAACTCTGTCTGTCTGTTTGTTACCTTTCACGCCTTAACGGATTTCGATGAAATTAGGCATACCTACAGGTAGAACATGACTTTACTTTTAAACTTTTTATCCCGGTAGTAAGTTCCCGTGGGATAATTTCCGACACCCACCCGGACAAAAGCTAGTACCTACTGCATAAAAATCCAAATATTTAATTCGTCTTAATTCTACATCATTGTTCATAATTGCCACACGCCCACACCTCACAGGTGTTCTCTGAATGTATGCAAAAACCGCAAGCGCAGTGCAGACGAAGCGCAGACATAAGCTTATTAAACACTTTATCGATACGTACGGCGCGACGCAAACTCAGCTTTCTTGTTGCAGGTATAGTCACTGCGCAGCACTCTAAATTGTGTGCACCATGCCATACTCAATTCTTTATTGCATTCCTTATGTATTAAATAGATGGTGTAATAAAGTAAAACATCAATATGAACCCTGTCGGGCGCAGCAAAATTAGGAGAGAGGAAGAGAGCAAGTAATAGTAGTAATTTAATTAATTCAATCCTACTATCCCACTAATATTATAAATGTGAAAGTTTGTGTTTGGATGTTTGTTACTCAATCACGCAAAAACGGCTGAACGAATTTGGATGTTTGGTATACAGATAGTTTATAACCTGGACTAAGACAGGATACTTTTCATCCCGGTAGAAGGTTCCCGTGGGATAATTTCCGACATCCACGCGGGCGAAGTATAATATGTTAGTTATTTTAATTTTATGTACCTATTATGCATATGAATAGTGTAGGTAATTATTATGAAAAAATAAATAAATGAAAATCTTAGAAGTAATTCCATTATTATTAAATTATGTTATTATTTATATGTATAAGTATTTATATTTGATTTTCTATATTCCATATTATATTATGTTATCTATATTTCATAATGTTTGGTGTGTAAGAGGGAGAATAATTTTATTTTGCAATTGTTTTGAATGTTTATATGACTAGAAATTAAAGCTGTTGATGGTAAATTATAGTGATATACGGCATTAGAAGTCTACTGATTATATTTCCTTGTTACCTAACGTTTCTTCCTATTTACTAGAGGAGCTTTCACATTCCGCAGATCAATCCCATAAAATAATATATTTTACAGTCCAGCCGCCGCGCCGAGAGAATGCTTGTCAGTTTCGTATTAACGAATACGTGTTTTAAATTTGATCCTTATTAGAGTTCCGTACCTAAATGGTAAAAAGGAACCCTGGCGCGACTCAGTCTGTCTGTCTGGATATCTCAAGATATCTCAGGATATCTCAAGAACTACTAATGCTATCAACTTGAAATTTGGATAAGTTTTAGATGACGTTTGCCAAACTATTTTGGAAATAAGAAAGAAATAAAAATATTTATAATTTTTTTTGCAACCGGGACTGAAAGGGGGTCTTAAAAATTCAAAGTGGGGCTACTAGGGGATGTGGGGTATCATTATGAAAGAGCGCTGTTTGCACATTCTCAAACATTTTTAATTTTTTTTTTTAGGCCGCATAGTTTTCCACTTTTCGTGAAAAATGTAAAAAAAAAATACCGTCCTCCCTCCCTTCTTATCTCCGAAGTTTGCAGAGATAAATCTGAAATTATTTTCTGTGATAGAACTTTATGTAAAGATTACAGGAAAAATAAAACGATGTCTCTAAATAGCACACTTTTTCAGAAATCGGAACGGAACCCTCGGTGCGCGAGTCCGACTCGCTCTTGACCGGTTTTTACTACTAGAAATTGTCCAACGACAGGTGTGAGGAACGCATTCTCTGAGACTGTAGTATACTCGAAGATATTATTAGATTATTAAGAGACAAACAAAAGTTTACCTGAGCCCAGAGTGAATCTCGTAGTTCAGCGCGCATATCCCTGCCGAGCAGCTGCAACTGTTGTATCCTACCCGCTAGCTCTTTGTCCAGGTACTTTGTGGCCAGTCTGGAATTATACAATTTTTTTGATATTTAATATACATATTATAAGTATATAATAATATTATATGTAGTTAGATAAGTAATTTATTATAGGTAGGTAAAGTAATGAGGAGCTCGTGGCTAAGTAATAACAGCCGCACGGGTCAATCCATCAGGTTAAGCTACGCTTGCCAGGGTTGTTCCGTGGATGGGTGACCATCTTTACATACTGTGACTCCTCCGTGCCTCGGATAGCACGTTAAGCCGTTGTTCCCGGCTGTCATTCGTGGATCTTTGGCAGTCGTTACGGGTCGTCAGAAGCCCGAAAGTCTGACAACCAGTCTTACCAAGGGGTAATCGTATTACCCAGGTACTGGGTTGTGGAGGTCAGATAGGCAGTCGTTCCATGTAAAATACTGGTATTCAGCTGCATCCGGTGAGACTGGAAGCCGACCCCAACATAGTTGGGAAAAGGCTAGGCAGATTGATTTTATTATAGGTAAGCTAATTTAGTACCTTCAGAGTGATCCGTAAATAATGGATCAAACGTCACGGGTAGGTAGCTCACCTGATTTCCAACAACTAATTTGAATGGAATGATTGAAATGCGACAAGCATAAAGTGCTTAGCTTTTAATATGGTTACATTAAGGACGCTGTTACAAATGGGTAGTCAAATCATTACTTTTTTACATAAAAGTGTGTTTATTAAATAAAATGTTTTGCATTCTTAAAATGTTTTTTGACTAAATTGTTGATAAATGTGCATGGTACGATTCTGTACTATAAACGTAATTTTAGATATGTACAGCTTCTCAATAACGGTACCGAAGTAAAAAAATTCACTTCGGTACCATTATTGTGAAACTGTACCTATCTAAAATTATATTTATGGTTCAGAATCGTACCATGCACATTTATCAACAATTTAGTCAAAAAACATTTTAAGAATGCAAAGCATTTTATTTAATAAACACACTTTTGTGTATAAAAGTAATGATTTGACTACTCATTTGTAACAGCGTCCTTAAAGTAATCGAATCGCAACCCGTGAAATACTTAGGTATTATTGAGTAGTTCCGATGGCCATCTGTGGTCTTTATCATCGTGGAACGTTCACCAAATGGTGCTTTCCGAATGCAAATGCACGAGTTACTGCCTATAGAATTTGAGGGTTTCCCTTGATTTCCATTAGATCCCCTCATCAGTTCTGACTTGGTGGCAATGGGACCACCTCGGGAGCATGTCCTTTCAAACAAAAAAACAATTTTGCAAATCCGTCTTTATATGACGGAGTTAGGCCCGAACATACATAAAAAAAATATAAACACCTCCTCCTTTTTGGAAGTCGATTAAAACAGCATACACCTTTGACCAATGTCGAGTTGACATCAACCTAAAACCGTTTCGGCCTGGCCATTTTATGTTTCCTTTTTATTATTTAGGTATAGCTGAAATACTATCTTGAATTCATGCAAGCCTAGTACTTTTTGTTAAATGACTGCTCAGAAATTGTGGCCAACTTGTGAACAGAATACCGTCTTGTATGCATACAAAGTACTACCGGAATAAAAAGTATCATCCTATGTGTTAATCCAGGTTATACTTATCTGGTTAGGTTAACTGTGTGCCAAACATCTAAATCCGTTCAGCTATTTTTGCATGATTGTGTAACAAACATCCGAACATACAAAGTTTCACATTTATAATATTACTTACTAGCATTTGCCCGCGGCTTCGCCCGTGTGGAGGTCAGAATTACCCCACGGGAACGTACCTACTACCGAGATAAAAAGTATCCCAAATTTCATCCAAATCCGTTCAGCCGTTTTAGCATGAAAGCATAACAAACAAACACTCACTTTCGCATTTAGAATATTTGTTAGGATATTCCGGATAGATAGTAGGATTAGTGAGAGTCTGTCAGTGTCACATTGTTAATTCGGTCTGACATGTAAAGAAGACAGCTCAGTATCATTCTGCGGTAAGTATTGACATTTCGACGAAATATTTAATGCTGACTCGGTAAAGCAGATTCTATCGTCCCGAAAGTAGACAAAAACAGCCCAATTTTGACTGTGACTGTACAATCTTGATACACTTACCTAGCTCCAAAAAGTTCAGAGTGTAGCGCGAGTACAGTTTCACGTAACGCTGCGTTCTCCCGCGCGAGTTGTGCCGCTTCGGACCGCGCCCGCCCAGCATCCGTCACGTTGCCGGCCGCGTCGCCGCCCTCCTGACATCCTCCTGCACATTCAGACGCTGCTTTGAACTTCACAAACAGTTTCTACTGACCAAGTTTTCTTAAAATGCAGTTTTGGCAACAGAATAAGGTGGGAACTAGGGCTAGGGAAAGGCTAGTAAAAGGGAAGTATGCTATTTAGAGACATCGTTTTATTTTTCCTCTAATCTTTACATAAATTTCTATCACATAGAATAATTTCAGATTTCTCTCTTTGCAAACTTCGGAGATAAGGGGGGGGGACGGTATTTTTATTTACAAAGTCGAAAACTATGCGGCCTAAAAAAAATGTTTGAGAATGTGCAAACACCGCTCTTTCATATGATACCCCACATGCCCTAGTAGCCCCACTTTGAATTTTTAAGACACCCTTTCAGTCCCTGTTGCAAAAAAATATAGACAGACGCACAGACAGACTGAGTCGCACCATAAGGGTTCCTTTTTACCATTTACAGCGAAACATTAGGGACATGACGTGAATGTTTTGAGCAGGATTAGGCATAGGCACGAACTTCCCGAAGATGTCGTAAGAGTAGCTAGTTACACTACGGCCGAAATATCTTGGCCAATCAGAACTTCGCGCAGAAGGCTGCTCAGTAACATATTTTAGGAACCAAATGGTGACATGAGGCGAGTGTGAGTGAGAAAACATGCGCGAAAGTTCGAAGTGCCTTCCTATGTTCAGGGGGTCTACTCCCTAAGTCCCTAAGCACGAAGCCCGTAGTTTCGGCCTTCGCTACGGGCGTTTCCTACTCCGTATCACCTACGGATGGATGATTGGTTCGGGGACCGAACGAAGTATGAATGACAACACGATTTGACAGTTGTCCCTACTCCCGATGTGTTTTTGCCCATCCGAAAAATTTATCTTTTACACTTGCTTTGATGGATCGTTATATCAGACGAACGGACGGACTGACGGACGGACGGACTTAGGGAGTATACGCCCTGATTCGCCAAGATATTTCGGCCGTAGTGTAGCTTAAGTATATCAAGCAAGATCGGCAGTAGCTAGTATTCAATTGGGGGCGATCTCTACATGACTAAGCAATGTCTGCAAGTGTTCGTAGATTGCTTTACCGCTTGTCACTCTAAAGCTCTGGCCAAAGTGAGGCGAATCCCGCGCGAGATGCGGAACGAAATTCGCTCGCGTCAATTGTGTCAACTTGTATTGATGAGGTGTTCAAACTGGCGCGAATAGTCACATAACTTAATTCCTAAGGCCTCCGTCTCCTACACGCCGCGCCGTCGGCCGCGTACAGCGTCACGATGCTTACTTGTCTCTTTAAAGACACCACAACAGTACATTTCTATAGCAAGCATCGTGACGCGGCGTACATGAAATGATGATGGAATAGACGCGCACATGACTATGCGCGTCCATTGTTTTGACAGGCATGCCGCACGGGATTCGCCTAAGTTTGACCAGTCCTTTAGTCGCAACAATTCCAAAATATCAGTATTTATACTGGAAAGGTTTAGGTAGTTAAATAAAAACAATCTTGGTGTGTCTTTTTATTTAAAAACTCAGTTTAAAAATAAAGGCAACTAAAAACCAATGTAAATACAACAATAGCGATTACTAAATCAATTAAACCATTAGTTTAAGCAGTAGTTTATTTGATTAATATGTGTTTGTGTTAAAAGACACACCAAGATTGTTTACCTTTATTTAACTACCTAAACCTTTCTAGTATACATAATACAACAAATCTTACCAGCTGACGCGGCTCGTGCTTGCACCAGTTCGGCCCTCATATCCACAAGTTCAGCCTGCAAACAGAGAGAAAAAAATCCTTAATCCCTGACGGTTAAAGCTCCCGAACAAATGGACGGCATCGTATATCAACAATAAGCAGTGTCGAATGTCATGGAAGTGATTCAGCACAATAGAATTTAATCTCTACCCGAAATCAATGGCGGCGTAAATCCGAATTAAAGGACACAGCGGTCGTGTTATCGTGTATGTCCTCGACTCGACACGGGCACATAAATCGTTTGACTTCTGCACCCTCGCGGTGCGTGCGCGCAGCCCAGCGTGCGCGTGCGGCACAAGCCCACAGCCTACCCTCATCCACATTTGACATGTCATCTCCCCGCCAATTCCATGATGATTTATTTTATCACTTCAGTTGAACATATCGTTTAAGTATTTAGGTCGTGGTGCAGTTTATGATCTCATTCCTATTTCGAAGAATTAAATACTTCTCAATTTCTTGATTATTTAATTAACAACAGCCACTACCTATTGCACTCTTGTAGCTTGTGTCTTGTATCCTGTACTGCTAAAGGTGTGGATCAAATTAATATCGTGAGACGGTATGCAAGATCCGCTAAGTAGTTAGCAGCGAAATAAAACCTACGTGGCATTATAAATGGAGCTTGATTAGACCCGCCCCGATGTTTAACAAGACCCTTACAAGGAAATATCTATTTAACTACTTACATCATTTTATGTTAATGCAAGTCTATTCAATTGTATCCATACAAATAATTCTAGTTAATTTTAGAAGTAAATTGAATCAAGGAATGCAGTCAAGCGGCATTTACTAGAATTTATTGTAGTTTTGTTTTCTTTTAGAATCTTAATTAAAGAGTTTAGTCTTTATCTCCGTAGTGCTGAATACTGATTGCAGACAGTACATCTGAGCCGGAAATGCATGTAGTTGTACTATTTCAGTGTAGGAGTATAAAGCTATGATCTCGAGTGGATGTTACGACGGAACGCCATCAGGCGGCGCAAGCGCAGGGCACTGGGCAGCTGCGCGCAGGCCGCACTGAGTTGTAGTACAAATACACATGATACGCAATTACGCATTCATATATTCTAGTCTAGAATATATGAATGCGTATAGTCTAGAATCTATACTATTCCAAGAAGCTTATCAAGCTTGAACTAGTTGATGAGCTTTTGAATAAAATTATTATTGAAAACATACATAATCATACAAAGTTTTACTCATTAACAATTTGCGGGACACGAAACGCCCATAGACGTCATAATAATAAAACTACTTCTATTGTATCTCGTTCAGTGTCCCGCAAGGGTTAACCGCCAAGCATAAAGTTAAGTTTTACTTACGAAATGCTTATTTATGTTCCTCTAATAAACTAACCAAATAAATATAAAAGTAAGAAAAAAATGGGGGGGGGGGGGGAAATAATCCTGTCCCCCATAGAGTGGTCTCTATGGGGGACAGGATTATTTAGAGTCGTTAGATTTCGTTCGTTTGACGACTCTGCACGAAATCTAACTTAGAGAGATGTATTGATGATTTTTATGGTTAAAATTATATAAATACATATGTTTTATTTCCGCGTATCATACTTTGATCACGATACAACCTGACACGGACTTGCAAATTCCAAAAAACCCAAAAAACCTTAAGAGCATCTGTAAAAAAACCGGTCAAGAGCGAGTCGGACTCACGCACCGAGGATTCCGGTGCTATTTAGAGACATCGGGTTGGTTTCATCCATAAGTATCCATATCCATTTGTTGTTAATGGTGAATAAATAAATAAATAAAATAAATAAATAAGGGGACCCCTTACCATTTTGGTACGAAACCCTAAAAATGAAGTTTACGAGCCCATTAAAAACAAGTAGCATCTATTATCTTTCACATATTTAAATGTTATTAATTTGGCCCTTCATAAATACTGTTAATTTATGAGTTGATTATTGAGCTTCGAGCTTTGAAGGTAATGGCTAATTTAAATCACGTCAACTGTAAATCCTGGACCTTGATTTATTATCAAGTCATTATCGAAAGGGTAACTATTACAAGAACGGGACTCAAAGCGGCCCACCTGTAAAATAATAATAGCAATGGCGGTCATTAGTTGAAGATAATCAACAACAGAACGTTCTAACTCGCATTCTGTTTTATGATCGATAACATAATAATTATTGTAATAATTGACTCCAACTTCGGATTTCTATTATGTTAATTAACAATCATTATAATTTTATGATATTTATGCCGTATGTTTATAACCCGTATTCACGATGACCAAATCAACGCAATGGATTTTGTTCAACTGTCAAAATGAAAACGATTGTCATTCTTATCATCATATCATCTACAAATACAACATCATTGAACTCGGTTCGTTTTATTTCTAAAGTCTATTTCGTTAAATAATTAAATACTAAAAACTACAAAATATTAAGGCGAAAGCGCCAGGGTAGCCTGCGAAATTTAAAATTTCTTACGTTTTTTGCAATTTGTAGGTCAGTGTGAGCTTGTATGTTGATTAAAATATGATTTGCGGCCGTAACTAACATGGCTTTACAGAATTATAATCATTAGAATCAGCAATACAACTCCATAAGTTAGAATTGACCTCAAACCTCATGATTTCATGAAATCGCTAGATTTGATATCAATTCTAAGTTATGGAGTTGTATTGCTGGTTCTAATGATTATAATTCTGTAAAGCCATATTAGCTACGGCCGCGAATCATAGTTTTAATCAACATACAACCTGAAACTGACCTGTAAATTGCGTAAAACGTAAGAAAATTTCGCGGGCAACCTTAGCACATCATCCTTAAAAGCTTCCACCACGTCACGATAGCGAAAGTCTGGGAAAGGCGCCGTATGTAATGTAATTAAACGTCTTGATATGACTGGGTGAGTAGTTGTGAGTTATGGTGCACGTGGTCCAGTGAACAAAAGGAACGTTCCAGAAACGTGAGTGAGTGAGATATTTCCTCCATTCCCAGACTTAATTTAATTTAAACTTTAGACTCAACCTTTGCAAAACTATTATTTCGAAACACGTTTGTCCCAACGTTTCTTAGTACAGCACGTAGTCTTCGTACTTTTACGTGTCCTATCGACGATTTCTCATCGAGACTTTCAGCACCACACCCTTTGCAATTATCCTTGGCACACAAAGTTATTGTTACGTAGGAATACATACATGTATGCAAAAACCATAAACAACCTACACGAATGCCTATGTGAATGAACATGCTGGATAAATGCACAACAAAATATGCAGGCTTGCTTGCACTCTCAATATTTAACCAACATTGTTTGGGATGAGTCTGTCTCGTAATACATACCAATAAACACGACCTACGCTGATTTCAAGATCATTATCGCCTGAACATAGAGTGGGCGTTTGTTGTTGTTAAAATCGATCGTGAATATTATAACAACGATGAGAATTCTAACGTCTTTAACACATCACAATATTAAATGCAGTATAAAAACCATTATAATAAATGAACCGTTAAGTTGTATTGCGAGACAATGAATACGATTCATTAGGGCCGCAATAAAACGCGAGTATCTTAGAACGGATGGCCCTCGGCAATTTAAATACCAACTTCGACGACAACGTGCCCAGCTACTTTCATCTCTTCCCTAATTAAGTTGCGAGTTATTGCGATATGTCTGGGCACTGGCAATAAAGCGGCTCCAGCGGCGGAGTTGGGAGCTGCACTACGTCGAATGGTTTAAGGTGCAATGGAAGTAAAGCGATTCACGATGTTTGAGTACTCTGCTTTACGCGGTGTGGGCGCCGATCTCAGATAACGACTAACAAACGGAAGATTGATTCACCGCTGTTTGATATCATTGCACGCATCTCAGATACACGAAAGATTTGATCGTGGTGCGCACGCGCCGCCGTCGCCGGTGCTCGCGGGCCGAGCCACACATAGATCTGACAATTCAAGCAAAGCAACAACAATAAATCTCCCAATCTGTGTGTCGACACATTTACACGTCTTCCGAGATGAAATCTGACTCTCATGAATAACAGCACATGCCATCGCATTTTAGTAGTAAGAGTTCACATGAAAGCTCTCGCGTCTTGTCCGACATGTTTCGGGGACCACACGAGTTGATATACAACTTTAATTGAATTAACCTCGCAATGCAATCGCGTCTTGCTCTAGTACGGTTCTTATGGGCAGATACTTAAATTCAATTAGAATTAGAACGAATGGAACGAGAAATAACTGCTGCATACGGCAGAACTAAACTCCTGGAAGTGAGCTAAAGCCTTTTTATTGGTGAAAGGTTCAAATAAGAACTTAATCAAAAGCCACAAAGCCAGACTCAGCTTTACCATTTAGATACGTTATATTGGAAAACACAAGTGAAATTGGTAGTAACATAATTTATGATTGGTTACAGCTTTATTTACGACGTGACATTATGGAGACGTATGTCTTCCTAGAAACACTCGGGAGAGGTTGTTTGTGTATTCACTTTCGATTCCGTTTTTCACCATAAGTAAGAGATCTACTCTACAGATATGGAGAGAAGTACTACTAAATAGAAAAAAGCTTAGGTATGTATTAGTTAACCCAAAGACGACGACGACGACGACGGATCCATTACAGCTTAATGAGAACCACATGCACATCTTAACGACTATTTGGCACCTGACTTTTTATGGGTTTTTGGAAAATGCAAGACTGAATGATATGCATTTTCTTTTTGAAATGCACACACGGCTACACATCAAGCTATACATTTCCAGTTTACACTGACCTCTCATTGTTAGGAAATCCTATACAATGCGAGATCAGCTTATACTGGAAATGTATAGCTTGATCTGTAGCCGTGCGTACATATGTAGCAATGAACTAATAAATGTTTTACAATTTGGCTAAAAAGCGAATTGGTGTGGAGATAAATTTTGAACATAAGACCGTTTGAACTATACAATAGCTCTTTCCTGTAAGTCTACATGAGGTCATTGTTTCGTCTGTCTTGAGCGCCCTACATGCATTGTTTATGCCTCTGACAAATACTTGCACCGTGTGCAACTCTTCATTTACATGCGTCCCGGTCGTGCTTGCAGTCGCATCACGCCGAGAACGCAACTGTCCTCTAACTTTTCACTCATTGCCAGTCAATATGCTAATTCTTTCACTACCGTTCAATTGTACCTACAACCTACAAGCATGAATTGTCAGAGAATAAACACCGCTATACGGTAAAAATGTCAAGCACTTATGTTCAGTATTAAATTTTCATGTGGGTTAGCAAATGTAATGCATAGTTCACAGGCTGCACGGCGAACAAGATCACCAGATAGCGGTATGCACGCCTACGCTGCAATGATACTTGACGCTTGTGCAACTGATCTCCAAACTTACATTAGAATCTACATCCGTAATGCAGCAACGGGTGCATTACCATAAAATGTATTTTAAACCGATCGCCTGCACCGATCGATTAGAAGGTTTTATGAATGATACAAGATCAACCAGATGTGAAGATTCAAACAATGGTGAGAGTACGAGGTGCAAAGGTGATGGATCGCCACCCAGGAAATGGATGTTATCAAGCAGCATGAGTAGTGCATGAGAGCGCGGCGGGGAGCTCGCTTCGACCCATTTGCCCTATCTACAGCAAAGAGTTATTACCGCTTTTCACCTCGTCCTATAGACGGTATCCACTATTCAACGACAAAAAGTTTAAAAAATTCATTTGAATTTACATATCAATCAATAGATGACGAACACACACACAAGAAACACTGACACAAATTGGATGTTAAACATTAAAATAAAGATGAAAGGCCTATTGGCAAATTGTACAATCCTGAAAGCATTCTAGTGTCGTTGCTGTTGAAACACAGGGAGCCACAAATCAACGTACGCGTAATGACAATGGAGACAGTGGAGTAACAGTTCGTAGCGCTTTAACAAATGATCCTCGGTGTAATCACGGTGACAAGTGTTGGCCTCGGCTGTTGGAGGCTGTCCAAACCATTTTATCTTGTTTCACATTATAGTTCGAAGGTGTACGTAATTATTGAAGTAGGTTAAACGGACAAGTTAACTATTGTTCTTATTTGTTTACGTTTAACAGCCTACTGGTTATTTTTTTAACGAAGGTAAATCCAAGAACCTAATAGTGTTACGAAACTGTACAGTACAGGTACAGTTTTGTAGGACTGCAAATATAACAAAATGAAACTTTTCAGAAAATTCGTGTGCTGTCTATTATCCAACTAATCATAAAATTACACAAGCAAGCCTTCAGTGCCTATCTTAATTTTATTGCGGTAAGTGAGAATTGAAGTTCACCTGCCTCAAGCTAAGAGCTTTTCATGTGAATTTAAGACGAGCACATAGGAATTTAATACAATATGCATGCTCATTCGTGTGATTTGATCGTGATCGCACCTGGCGAGCGCTGCGCGGGCGCAGGCATTCGTTTCCCGCGCGCCAGTCGCGTCGTGTTGTCTACGACAATTTCGCGACACACGTTTCTTAGTAACGAATCAATGCAACACATGCGCTGCACCCCTAATGAGGATATGCTAATCTCAGTGTTCTTATAATGTCCGGTGTACTATTACATATAATACCCTTGTATGACATCTGCAGATACAATCTGAACAGAGTTTTACGATGCAATTAAAATAATCATTGACGTTATTAATCATAAAGGAAATTAACAATCTCTATTGTGATTGATTAACAGGTGATATAACTGCATATTCTTATACTTTGCTTGTAACCATGCCTAATAGAACATGAAATTGAATACCCCAGAAAAACAAGTTATTGCATAATGCGCATGTGTATTCATGTTCATATAAATGTATTAATAACCGAAAAACAGTTATCAAGAGCCGAATCAAAGGTGTGTCTGTGTAGTACATATTATTATTATAATATTCAGGTGATTAAGACGAAATAAAATGATTTAGGAGATAATCACAATGACAAATTGTAGGAGTATGTGTGTCTACGTACGTATTAAATATCCGATCCGTTGAATGCAATTTGTTACTGATAGAATGAGTCATGAGTTTGTTTTAATAGTTCAGTTAAGAAATAGGTACTTGAGTTCAAACGTTGCAAACATGAATTTATATCTTGTCTCCCGCAAGACATATTTCAAGATACGAGACACCTAAGGACAGATATTTTAAGGCAGTAGTTTAATTATTCTACAACTGTTGCAGATAAACTGATAAAATACTAAAATATTTTACAGAGATAAACATTACATTAATTGTTTGTATAACTTACACACATTTTTGTGCTGATTAGTTCTTCAATGGCAAGGTCGTGAGATTCGTGTAGAGCTGCGCTCGCTTACGCTTTATGAAAGTACACACATAATTGAGAAATTTTAATATGTAGATATAGATAAATTGTGCTCTAATGAAAGTCTGTGTGCTGATAAGGCTCAAAAGGAACAATTAAATGAGACTGGGCAGGACATGTCTATCCTATGCCGGGACTAAGGGTGCGTTTCCACCAGAGATTTGCGACGATGCGTAGCGGACTCTGATGTGCGAGGAAGCGATGTGCTACGGTATACCGTTTGATGGAAAGTAGCACTCAGCTTCCTCGCATATACCTGATGGAAACGCACCCTTACGGTGGTCCCGAACGGCACAAAGCTGATATAACGTTAACATGAGGTCTCAGTAGACCACGAAGGAGGTGATGGGACGAATTGAATGGATTTCTTTTAAACTGCAAAGAAGAAGTCAAGGCAATGGGATTAGAAAAAATACGAACTTCAAAAAGTCGGAAGATAAACCAAATAATCCAATTGACATAACAAAGGGCATTAACATAATCAAAACATGGAAGCTTATAGTGACCAGTTTTCCACTGTGTGCAATATAAAAGATTACGTCCGGGAGAACAAAGACCCAGCGGCTACCTGGATTGTAATGTAGAGAAATTTTCATTTACATAAAAATAAAAATGAATAGCCTGGATAAATTGTTAAGGAAAGAAATGACTTTCATATATTCCTTCTTTTTACTCTCTCCAGTATCGTGTCAATGATTCATAATCACAACGGATTCTTCTCTATTGAAAGAGGCGTCAGCCGACAAGTATACAGTAGATTGTTAATAAAATTTATTATGTTAATAAACAATGCTCCCAGACTCATAAAAACAACAAACAATAAAAGCGATTTTAAGCTATAAACGTATGTAGTGGTTTATGAGTGTTCCACTGAGCAGTAAAATTGGCATCAAGTCATCGACGAGGGTTGTAAGCTAAAAGGCATGAATCATCCGACGCTTGGCTTCGACGATTGCATAGCGATCTAGTACGCTAGGCTATTTATGTATAGTCTATTTGCATTTATTGCATTTTGAACTGAATTCCTTTACGTAGGTAGGTATATTAATTTTGAATGATTTTCCCATCATAAGCAATTCCGCGGCGCAATAGTCGACCACATCAAGGGCGACGAGAGTAATGTTCAATGAGTCTATTGAAGGCTAGGGAACAGGTTTGCGGGCCTAGTGCGGTGTTTGCGGTCACGACGTCCGCCGATGATGGTGGCACGCTCGAGCGGACCACAAAGTGGACCGCAGGAGCATCCCGCCGCTCGCCGTTATCGCCCGCACCACCCACTAAACCTCAAAACATGAAATCCCAAAGGCGCATAAGTTGTGCATCGTATCAAGTAACGACCTGAATAGGGGAAACACAATAGCATTCATGAATGACGCGACGCTTTCGAGATAAGCATCCGGGAACAAAAGCTATCGAGGACGCTTACGTCGATAGATGATTCTGCGTCAATTGAATAGTCACGTACGTTACACAAAATCCTGCCGACGCATTGGATTTGCGAAAACTACTAGTATTACGTTACACGTAACATCCTCGCAATACACAACTTTACAGGTAAGTACACTGCACCTCCCAGCGAGCGAGTCGACACGGTAGGACATTTATACATATGCCGTATGTTTGTAATTAAAATTCTGCTTCACACAGTGACGCTAAGCGCGACCACAGATTACAAAACACATATTATAACAATAAATATATTTTCGTAGAGACAAAAATGCAAATCTTATGCGGTTTAGTACGTACAGCCATGCTCAAGCTAACTCACATATAAATTACTGCCCCCGTCACGACATTTATTCAAATGAATCTATCTTTAGATTACGAATCGTTTTTCTATCGTATTATTTATTTTATTGCTTCAAGTATTGCTTTTCGTATAATGCGATGTTGTTTTACAAGTGGCACGCAGAACGATATCACATTTATTATAATAACGTGTGAAAGGAACAAATTATTTAAAGTTCATTTGCTGGCAAACGAAATATTGCTTCACGCTAATCAAACAGCCATTTCTCTGAGTGAGGTAATTGTGAAAATAATAGTAATTGCCATTGAGCTGTGTGGGACGCAGTGTGCGAAGTCATTACTCATTTACGTCCCCCAAGCTAATTGCGTTAAGTTTCACATCGACACAAATAATCACTTATTAAAAATAATATGACAGTTACCTATCTGAGATTGATTGAACATCCTTGAAAGTATCAATTACGAAAATGAGAGAAAATAGTAACTTGTCACGCAATGATTATTAATAATCTTTAATTACTCAAGTTTCGTCATAAGCATAACTCATGGCTCGTACTATTTTTAGATCTAGTTATTAAAATAAAATAGTTTTTTGTAATTTTATAGATTTCGCTAATTTCATCATCGCCTAGCAAGAGAGGAACTTAGCTTAACGTGAAACGACAGCTTAGCTGAAAAGCTGATATTTTACAGTTTTTATGGAATGAGTAAACATAACAAAAGGGGTCAGCGGTAGATCAGGGAAAAACTAAAAAAACCGGCCAAGTGCGTGTCGGACCACGCACAATGAAAGGTTCCGTAGTTGAAAAGAATTTATCCCAAAACCAAACTTATCATTGGATCCCAAAAAATTTTTTTTTTTATGTCAGAAAATTACAAATTCACAACTTTCGGACTTATTCCTTTACTTGTGCTGGGAGATATTGCTTCTTACCAAATTTCATTATTCTAGGTCAAGGAGAAACTACCCTATAGGTTTTGATTTACTTGCGACATTTGCGAGTATCAAAATGTGTCGCAAAATGGCCGTATTTTTTTATTGCGGTGACTTAGGCACTTGATTTTTTTAGAACTCTAAGGGACAATCGACTTACGTATTTAATATTAATTTCAAATTGATATCTCCACGCGTCTTTGAGAAAAAGGGTCTTGACAGACTGACAGACTTGAACATTTTTTTTATGTGATAGAATTACAAATTAACAATTTTCGGACTTTTTCCTTTATTTTTGTTGTATGACCTTGCTTCTTACCAAATTTCATGACTCACAACAAAACAACAATAACAACAACAACCCGTCCGTTGTTGATGAACAACGGAAAGTACCCTATAGGTTTTGATTTACTTGCGAGTATCAAAATATGTTGCATAAATGGCCGTATGTTTTTATTGCATTGACTTAGAAGCTTGAGTTTTTTAGGACTTCAAGAGACCACAGACCTACGTATTTGATATTAATTTCAACTTGATACCTCCACGTGTTCCTGAGAAAAATGGTCTTGACAGATTGACAGACAGACAGACGGACAAACAAGTGATCCTATAAGGGTTCCGTTTTTTTTTCTTTTGAGGTACGGAACCCTGAAAACAACAACCACAACAATAATCAAGTGGCATTTGCGGTGCGTGCATTTAATGACATCAAAAACTTTCAAGCAATGGCAAACTGAAATACTTACATATTTACAGTTTCTAATGAAAACTGAGACTCCCGAATAGATCTACAGAAACCGAGTAGGTAATTTGCGAGACAGAGCTTTCAACATTATGAGGTAGTTAAAGAGCATGAACACCCATTACTGTTAATGTAAAGCGATGTGGAGGAAGCGCGCACGCGCACACTGGCTGACACATGCGCGCGGCCCGCCCCATGTTTACGTGTGCTGTGCCACTTGCTGTTGTTAAGCGAATACAATCATAATTTGGCGCTAAGACCTAACTAAGCTTTAAGTACTAACCATACTATATCTAGAGTTCTAGACATGCACAGAAACGAGCAGTCATCCATCCTCAATATAAAATGTTTTATTTGCAGTTTATACTGCAAAGTTTATATCAACATTTTATACCAATAATAAATCATATGACGGTTACTTAAAACTAATAAACATTTTATCATGTAGGTATTAAGTAGAACAAACACGTCAATCATAGAGATAGTCGCATAGATGGTGCCACTGGTACAGTACCTAACAAAAGGAAAGCTTTTGGATTTCCTTTTTACAGCCGGATGCCCCCTCTCGGGGAATCGAGACTGCCATCAACTGCGCAAATGTTGGTAGTGTGGCGATCTGTGAGAGTAGGACTAGTAATTGCTTGGTGTCGTTAAATTTTGCATTTAAGTTTAACGTCGATAGTTATTACTCGATCGAGAATTATTACGGCGAGTTACTAGAACTCGTCAACCCGCTGCACGTGTGCAGGTAAGTAGGCATTGGAACCTAATTAAACGTTAGTATAGTTTATTCTCTGGCCTGCGGCGAGCGATTCCCACGAACCGCAGAAAGGCAGACCTGTCGCATTATCATATTAAAGGTAAATCGTGTACAGGCGTGACGGAGTAGGTACCTACCCATTTCTGCAAACATCGTACGCGACTGCGACGCGTTAAAGTAATGTTTTATGTGATGCCGGACCTTGGCCAGCTTACTTCATGTCCGATGTCAACGCTTCAATGTAAGCAAATAACTAAGTTTGTTTTTCTAATGCAACACTATAAATTGCAACTAATTAACATATCGTCTTCAAGGTACGAGCAACTATGTAATAAAATTGAAAGGGTGTACACATTAAATATTGGTATAACAGATGATTGAGACTATAAAAGCCAAATTCGACGTGTGAAACGATGATTTCTTTGAACATTATAGAGCTTTACATCAACACCCAATAAGCAGCCTGTTGCTTCCTCGTATCCGCTAAAGGATAACGACGCCTGTGAGAAAGTTATGTATAACATTGTAACTATAACGAATCAATAAACTGGAGAGCAATCAGGAAATCTCATTGCATTTTATGAGAACGATAAAAACATGGCATATTATTAACAGAATGGTTATAACAAGGTAAAATATGACTTATTGTTAAGACCACAGTAATTACTGTTATTTTATTTTGTAATTTTAATATGATTCAATCGTATTAAAATTGTTAAGAAAAATAAGCTTCCAGAATGCATTGCATTTGTACCTATTTGCAAATGACAATACGGTATAATGGCAAACAAAACAAACGCATTAACATTAAGGCGAGTAGTGCTGCCAACTAGCGCCACCATTGAGAAAAAAAATCATAAGTCTGGAGATATGGAAAATTTTGAAATCTCCTTTTAGTCAGATGAAGTAGGCCAGGCAGGTGTGGTCAAAAAAATCTACCTCATGTGACTAAAAATGTGAGCATAGGAAATTTACAAATGTTTCATATCTCCAGACTTACGATTTTTTCTCAATGGTGGCGCCAGTTGGTAGCACTACTCACCTTAAGGCGCCAGGGTAGGCCGCGAAATTCAAACGTCCTTACGTTTTTTGCAATTTGCAGGTCAGTATCAGCTTTTCTGAATTCCGAAATAGCTATTGAGCAGGCGGGATTCGTCAAGGGTCGAGGAACAAGAGAGCAGATTGTAATTGTTCGACAAATAATTGAAAAGCCTAGAGAGTTTAACATCCCACTCTACATCTGCTTTGCTGACTTTCGCAAAGCCTTCGATACCGTAATATGGCATATAGGGCATAACTCATTCAAATGGTAGTACCTATCCACCTAGTTCGTCTCATACGCCGACTTTACGAGGACGGAACTGCGACTGTTCGGATAGACGACGTTGACTCAAAAAGTTTTCATACACACGTTGGTGTCCAACAGGGGTGCATACTCTCTCCACTCCTGTTCAACATCTACATGGAATGTATTATGAGAATCGTAATGGGTCAATGGGACAAAGGCATGGGGTCGGAAGATATCTAACTTAAGATATGCCCACGACACTACTCTTCCCGCACAAACAAGAGAAGATGGTAGAACACTTGCTGACCCGTCTAGGGACAACAAGCCTCTCCTTCGGACTAACGGTCAACAGAGACTAGACCAAGATGATGATCGTGGACCGAGCTGAACTAAACCATCCTGACATCTCTATGGTTGGCTGTGAGGTTTTCCAATCTTATGTGTACCTCGGTTCCACTACCACAAACACTGGAGGATGTGAAGACTAGATTCGAAAGAGATGTGCTATCACACGATCTGCCGTTGACTAGCTTAAAAGAGTCTGGTGCAACCGTAATAACACCAAAGCCACAAAAGTCCGTCTAATAAGAAGCCTAGTCTTCCCGATTTTCCTATACGGCGCAGAAACGTGGACGGTTCGCCTCAAAGACCGACGCGAAATCGATGCACTGGAAATGTGGTGCTGGCGGCGACTGCTGCGGATTCCCTGGACAGCGTTTCGGACCAATGTTTCGATCCTGGAGGAACTAAAAGTCAAGCAGAGATTATCGTCGACTGTGCAAACACGAATTATCAAATATTTCGGCCACGTGGTTCGTAACGAACACTCCATGTAACGACTCTCCAGACAGACTCGACTTGTCCAATGTCCCGGACAAGTGGAGGGCAAGCGGTCACGCGGTCGGTCACCTACGCGTTGGACAGACCTTATCAAAGCGTCAACACAAACCTCCATACAACGAATTAAGAATATCATTCTTAATTCGTTGCCTCCATAGTTCAGAATTTTCGAGACGCGGAAGACAGGAATAAGTGGAGGAGCATCGCGAGGGCTGCTTTGGCCAATGAAAATGCAGAGTCATCAACCACGACCACTCTGTCAAGAGTGAACGACTAAGGAGGATCAGGTTGTACGTTGATCTCTAAATATGATTCGCGACCGAAACAAATTTGTATTTATAGAACTATAGTATAATCATTAAAATCATCAATATAACTCTCTAAGAAGTATTACACTATTTAATGACTATTTCATGAAATCATGACATTTCAGGCCAATTCTACCTTAAGGTTGATGTGCCAGGGTAGCCCGCGATTCGCGGCCGTAGTTAATATGGCTTTACAGAATTATAATCATTAGAATAAGCAATACAACTCCATAAGTCAGCATTTACCTCAAATCTAGCGATTTCATGAAATCATGAGGTTTGAGGTAAATGCTAACTTATGGAGCTGTATTGCTGATTCTAATGATTATAATTCTGTAAAGCCATATTAGCTACGGCCGCAAATCATATTTTAATCAACATAAAATCTCACACTGACCTACAAATTGCAAAAAACGTAAGAAATTTTGAATTTCGGTGGCTAACCTGGCGCTTTCGCCTTAAGGAGTTGTATTACTGATTCTAATGACTTTAATTCTCTAAATAAGTATATATTTGTTTTTGTCGCGAATCATACTTTAATCAACATACACACAGACACTGAGCTGCAACTTGCAAAAATCGTAAGAAGATATGAATTTCGCGGGCTACCTTAGTGCTTCCGCTTTAACAAAGTTTATATTTTTCAGGGAGGATAAAAAAGGAGACTAGCCTTGACAGTGTTCTTTTTAATAAAATTCTACAAATGAATATTATAGTGGTTGTCAAGTCTATTGCCGTCTTACTTCATTAAGATGAAAATGACAAGGAGACGTGTTAAAAATATACTGTTAGTATTAAACGGAATGTTTTTACGAATGATTTTATTAATTTATTTCAATCAACAAGTAGTAATCCTATTCTTTTCCAAGCCTCTCTTGTCCGACGTCGGCCATATGTAGGTAAAAGTACGCTGTTGTAGCAGTCACGGCAGGATAGAAAGATTTATGCTAGCAATCAATGGTATTGCTTGCATAAATCTTTAATATGCTTGCAATAATTAGAAATGGCAGTTAAAAGCCCCGTGTAAGCTTATATTAGGTCTTTACCTATGAAATTGCCGTTCTGCAGTACTGGCCATTTCAAATCAAAATAATTTTTGTTTGGCTAAGAATTCTAATTTCAAATTAATTTTATTTTAAAAACATGGATTTTTTTTTCCAAAAGTAGTCATTTGTTTATTGATTAGTGTTACATTTTCATCGCATTTCAATCTTTTTCGTCATCATGGATACGTTAAAAATTCGAGTAATTATGGAATATGAGTACCGTCGTGGCAGCAACGCGGCACAAGCGGCACGCAACATCAACGACGTTTACGGAGCTAACACTACAAACCAACGCACCACCTGTTATTGGTTTGCTCGCTTCCGTTCTGGAAATTTCGACCTGAAAAATGAACCTCGCGGTCGTCCGAAGACTTTGGTCGACAATTACGAATTAAAGGCGATTGTGGAAGCTGATGATACACAATCTACGGCTGAATTAGCAGCAGCTTTCGACGTTAGCGTCAAAACAATATTGGTCCATTTGCGTCAAATTGGCAAGGTAAAAAAGCTTGACAAATGGGTGCCCCACGAACTCAATGATCGCCAGCGCGAAGTACGCGTCGAGACGTGCCTTGCACTGCTCAACAGACACACAAATGAAGGAACTTTGAACCGCATTGTTACCTGCGATGAAAAATGGATTATGTTTGATAACCGCAAGCGCTCATCAAGTTGGTTGGATCCTGGTTCAGCACCTAAACAATGCCCTAAACGAAAACTTACCCCTAGAAAAGTGATGGTCACTGTTTGGTGGTCTAGCGCCGGTGTGATTCATCCCAGCTTCTTACGAAACGGGGTGAGCATTACTGCAGATGTGTACTGTGAAGAACTGAACACAATGATGGAGAAGCTGGCACATCTCCAACCAGCATTGGTCAATCGCTCGTATCCGCTGCTCCTGCACGACAACGCGCGACCTCATACTGCACAGCAGACGGTCTCCAAGTTGCAAGAACTGGGGTTGGAAGCTCTCCGTCATCCGCCCTACTCACCAGACCTTGCGCCTACAGACTACTACTTTTTCCAGAATTTGGATAACTTCTTGGCGGGAAAAAAATTCAATACCCGAGAGGCAGTACAAAATGCCTTTGAAGAATTTGTTGCCTCCCGACCAGCCGATTTCTTTAAGAAGGGCATCAATAAACTGCCACTGCGTTGGCAAAGATGCATTGATTGCATGGGTGATTACTTCGATTAATACAAATAAAAAATACATGAAAAAAATTCGTTTAAATTTTTTCATACAAAACGGCAATTTCATGGGTAAAGACCTATTATAATCGGATAACAAGTTTAGTAGTATTAAAACAGACTGACATGGCTGGCTTTTAAACAAGACATTACACAGAATCCAATTCGTAAAATCATCATAACTTAACTTGTTCAACGCATTGAAAACACGCATTATCTTGTAAAATCACATTCAACGTCAGCATACAACCGATAAATCAGTGCTGATTGAAATAAATGGCAAGCCCACTATGGAGCATTAAATATGTTCCATGTATTTGCAGTCAACAAGTCCCTAGTATATTCTCATTTTGGAATAGTTAACTTTGTAGTGTCTGTTTACGACGGTACCGTACTGTTTTTCATAAAACATTATACAAGAACCTTGTTTAAATTTAATGTGACCCTATTACAAAATACAAGCAAAAAGATTTATAAGCTGTTACGAAAAAGGAGATCATGTCTGATCTAGCAATAATTTACGCATTAAAACGTTACCGATCGGGGTAGTATCTAAAGTAAAGCACGAGCTTTCTAGAGCGTGACTTGTAAATCTACAAAACAGAATCGCTACTAGCTAGGTAGGTAGGGAACCAATACATTTCGCCAATGAGGAGTAAGTGGAGTGGCGATGACCGCAGTTCCTACGTACCTACAAGTGATTCAAATCATCTCTGTGCTTCTGGTTCATTTGCTATACTTACAACAGCTACGAATACTAATAAACAGTAATGATTCCGTGAAATCATAAAAGCGAATACGATTTTCTAAACGAAAAACAGTTTTAATACACTTCTACAGTTTAATTGGCTCGTTAAGCTCAGTTGTTATTTCACGCCTATGTATCAGTGTAGCAATTTAGGATTGCACAAATCTACTAATTGAACATATGAATGAACGTTATTATCAGCTACACTATCTGGCTTCAAAAACAACAACCACTGCTAATAATAAGTGCTTTGATGACTCAGTTTGTTTGAAACTAATGCACTCTACTCGTACTTGACGAAGAGATATTATTGAAAAGGGTTTTCAATATTCATGTAGAATTCAATTTTAGTCATCTTCGATGTCTGCCTGTTTCACTATATAAGTCTTTAATTTAATCGGTGAATTAAGGGGCGTCTCTACAATTTCAAAGACATAATGAGTAATGAATAAAGATATGTGTACAATCGCCAGTAAAGGACAGTTGACCACCCGTGTAGCTTCCCCCTCTTGCCTCCCGTGAGCAGACGGCTCAAAACCCACATAACCTGTCACGAGCCGGCTGTGGTCAGCAAAGGATGGACACGCTTCGCGGTAATCGAAAATTATTTATGCTTAATTACTGTATGAGTACAATCGCGCCACTCGCACTCCGGCGCCGCTTGTTATCATTTATTGAGACCTAACCCGTTTCCATCGCATATTTATTCAATGTAATGCCTTTATATGGCAACACGGGTGTTCTTTTACGTATAAGTGTTTTTAATGAAATCGCAATTATATGTCGCCCGCCACCGAGGCGTTATTTAAAACCTAATGTAAATGATATAAGAATGGCAAACCGCTTATCAGCTTTTCATGAAAGCAAACAAACGTAGAGATTTCTAGTGCGATAAGTTGATCGTGTAATGTAAGGTAACGTTTCCAAGTAACAGCACGATGACACAAATTAAATTTTCACAAAGTATTATATTACCTACAACGTGTCGTTTTGCATCCTCGTCAAAAAGGGTGCGGTATAGACCATTAAACCGAACAACTTTTTCCATGGCACCAACATCGTAATCGCGTAAAAATAATCAGTTGTCCCATACATTTGCGTCGAGTAGGTATTGAAGTTTTCTATGGGACAGTTGAAATTTTTTTCGCAATTACGATGTTGGTCCCATGGAGAAAGTTGTTCGGTTTGATGTTCTGTATCACACCCTGAAATTTGACGAGGATGCAAAACGACACGTTGTATATTGTTACCTAATTACCTATCTATACAAGGTGTAACTTAAATAACGCACAGCCTCTTAACTACATGAAATCGCGAAAAAAAAATCAACTGTACTACCTACCTACATTTATGTTCGCATAACTTGTCAAAATGTAGGGAACTGCTGATTTTTTTTGCGCTTTCAGGTTAATTGTTCCCATAGTAAAAGTTGTTCATAATGATGAGTACAATGACCCCTTTACCTAGAGGTTGTGCGTTATTTAAGTTACACCTTGTATAATATAACTATTCAAAACATTCTACAGCAATAGGAAAAGTATAATATAGGTATGAATATTATGCTTCCAGTGAGTTCGAAATGAATATGAAAAGCTAAATCCATACTAATATTATAAATTCGAAAGTAACTCTGTCTGTCTGTCTGTCTGTCTGTCTGTCTGTCTGTCTGTCTGTCTGTCTGTCTGTCTGTCTGTCTGTCTGTCTGTTACCTTTTCACGCCTAAACCACTGAACGGATTTCGATAAAATTTGGCAAGGCTATAGATGGTATCCTGGGGACGGACATAGGCTACTTTTTTTTTCAAAAATAATCCTACAGGGGGTGATATAGGGGATGAAAGTTTGTATGGGAAACTCAGTATTTCTTAAGTTAGGGATGTGAAAATTAAAATTTATGCTTTTGATAAGAAATAAAGAAATATGCGATTCAGCGTTTTTGAAAAATCATCCCCTAAGGGGGTAAAATAGGGGTTGATTTTAAAATTTACAAAACTGCATGGATTTCGACAAAATTTGGCAAGGCTTTATATAGCATCCCGGGGAAGGCCAGAGGATACTATTTTTTTCAAAAATAATACTAAAGGGGGTGATATAGGGGATGAAAGTTTGTAAGGGAAACCCAGTATTTCTTAAGTTAGTGATAACAAATTTATGCTATTGGTAGGAAATTAATAAATATGCGGTTCAGCGTTTTTGAAAAATCATCCCCTAAGGGGGTAAAACAGGGGTTGATTTTAAAATTTACAAAACTGCACGGATTTCGATAAAATTTGGCAAGGCTTTATATAGTATCCTGGGGAAAGACACAGGCTACTTTCAAAAACAATACTACAGGGGGTGATATAGGGGATGAAAGTTTGTAAGGGAAACCCAGTATTTGTTAAGTTAGGGATAACAAATTTATGCTATTGGTAGGAAATTAATAAATATGCGGTTCAGCGTTTTTGAAAAATCATCCCCTAAGGGGGTAAAACAGGGGTTGATTTTAAAATTTACAAAACTGCACGTATTTCGATAAAATTTGGCAAGGCTTTATATAGTATCCTGGGGAAAGACACAGGCTACTTTCAAAAACAATACTACAGGGGGTGATATAGGGGATGAAAGTTTGTAAGGGAAACCCAGTATTTCTTAAGTTAGGGATAACAAATTTATGCTATTGGTAGGAAATTAAGAAATATGCGGTTCAGCATTTTTGAAAAATCATCCCCTAAGGGGGTTAAATAGGGGTTGATTTTAAAATTTACAAAACTGCACGGATTTCGTTAAAATTTGGCAAGGTTATAGATAGCATCCTGGGAAAGGATATGGGCTACTTTTTGTCTTAAAACATAATTCTACAAGGGGTGATAAAAGGGATGAAAGTTTGTATGGGAAACCCAGCATTTCTTAAGTTAGGGATGTGAAAATTAAAATGTATGCTTTTGATAAGCAATAAAGAAATATGCGGTTCAGCGTTTTTGAAAAATCATCCCCTAAGGGGGTAAAATAGGGGTTGATTTTAAAATTTACAAAACTGCACGGATTTCGACAAAATTTAACAAGGCTTTATCTAGCATCCTGGGAAAGGACATAGGGTACTATTTTTTTTTTAAATAGTACTACAGGGGGTGATATAGGGGATGAAAGTTTGTAAGGGAAACCCAGTATTTCTTAAGTTAGGGATAACAAATTTATGCTATTGGTAAGAAGTTAAAAAATATGCGGGTCAGCGTTTTTTAAAAATCATCCCTTAAGTGGGTAAAATAGGGGTTGATTTTAAAATTTACAAAACTGCACGGATTTCGATAAAATTTGGCAAGGTTATAGATAGCATCCTGGGAAAGGATATGGGCTACTTTTTGTCTTAAAACATAATCCTACAAGGGGTGATAAAGGGGATGAAAGTTTGTATGGGAAACCCAGCATTTCTTAAGTTAGGGATCAATCTGCCTAGCCTTTTCCCAACTATGTTGGGGTCGGCTTCCAGTCTAACCGGATATTTTCCGACATCCACGCGGGCGAAGCCGCGGGCAAAAGCTAGTGTCTCTATAAAAGACCGCTTCCTACCAGAATACTTTGTGAGACTATTGGACATTGGTATTCATGAATATGCTAATTCAATAGAAAATACTATTGGCATGAACCGCTAGCTTAGGACCAGATAATCCAAAACGAAGTAAATGCTCCTTGCAGAATTTCAGTGAGACAAGTAATAAGAGAATACTAATACATCGTAATTTCATGTTCTGTAGCGCCTGCCGAGTGCATAGAAATAATATGTATGTATTACACTCAGATGTTAAATGGTAAGAAAGTGGAAACGAGAGGATGACTTTAAAAAGACAAAGAAACTTTTCCGGTTGTTCATGTTGCACATTCAGGAAGACTATCTCCTAAACTGCTGCTTGGGAGATTACGTCGTTATTGCTAACCCAAACTAGGAGAACAAAGAAAATATAGATGGATTATGTGAATAAAGATGTTAAATGTGACTAAGAAAGAAGGGTACTCCAAAATTACTGAGAGATGTATGGAAGAGAAAGACGTTATGCGTCGATCCCAAATGTAATGGGATAAGTGCAGGATGCTGATGATGTATAACAGGATAAGGAAAAGCAGCATTTACGCCCGAAAGAGTTATTCAACCTTCGTATAATATAACCCAATGTTTATGTATCTCATCGGTATTCATTGTACCAATATTCCAAATGTGACAGGAAAGCAGCGGCACTGAAACGGTTAAATTCACACAGTCTACACTAGAGATTGCAACCCGGTATGTTTCTCAACCCGGCCGGGCCCGGTTGCATTCGTCGCCAACCCGTCCGGGTCCGCCGGTCCCGGCCGGGTTGTGGTGTTAGCGATGAAACCTTTAAAGTATTTTATGAAAATTTTCTATACAATGAATGGAAAAAGACAATGATGTTAATATTTATTTCAAACAGGTTTATGAACAATTATCACAATAATCAGTCTCACTCAAGTCTCAAAATCACACTTAATACAGAATTGATTACTTTTACTTATGGACGGAAAAGTAACATTAGTATTAGTAATTATTCATTTTTATAAGTTTAAACAAGCAGAGGGCAATTACCGTATTTTTAACAACGTTCACAATTTGAAAACATAGTATTAAAATAAGAAACTATTAACGCAGTCTAAAGTACTAAACGTGTCATAACAACTTAGATTAGATAGATAGATAAACTTTGGTAGCTTTGGTATAAACAAAACAAATTCTTATTTGCTAAAAGTAAAGTATTATGTTTTTTCTTAACTTTGGCTATTAAGACTAGTGAGTGTTACTATTACAAATTGAGCAATTAGCGATATTTTATTATTCTAGTCTGTACTGTACCGGGTCCGGTGACCGGGCCCGGTAAGAATGTCCGGGCCCGGCCTGGCCGGACCCGGTTTGCAATCTCTAGTCTACACAAATCAGACTCCTATCACAAACCGTATACTCATTAGCATTACACACCTTGTGCCATAATAAGTACACGAGTATTGTGATAGATAGTTAAATAATTTCGTTGCACTTGAGTCACTTGACAGAGATCGCCATTTACATGAACCTATTTTGATAATGCCTTACTTTATTTTAACTACTAGCTTCTGCCCGCGACTTCGTCCGCGTTAAATTTCTTGTAGCCCCCACCGACCAACCCCGACGCATCGCATCGCAATGCCTGCCCGTGCTATTACTTCGCGCTCGGCTCCTGAGGGCCCTAGCGTGATGTTAAATATACTATATCCTTCCCCATCGCTTGCCCGCGCTATTACTTCGCGCTCGGCTCCTAAGGGCCCTAGCGTGATGTTAAATATCCTATATCCTTCCGCATCGCCTGCCCGCGCTATTACTTCGCGCTCGGCTCCTAAGGCCCCTAGCGTGATGTTAAATAGCCTATAACCTTCCGCATCGCCTGCCCGCGCTATTACTTCGCGCTCGGCTCCTAAGGGCCCTAGCGTGATATTGAATAGCCTATGTCCTTCCGCATCGCCTGCCCGCGCTATTACTTCGCGCTCGGCTCCTAAGGGCCCTAGCGTGATGTCAAATAGCCTATATCCTTCTCCATCGCCTGCCCGCGCTATTACTTCGCGCTCGGCTCCTAAGGGCCCTAGCGTGATGTTAAATAGCCTATATCCTTCCGCATCGCCTGCCCGCGCTATTACTTTGCGCTCGGCTCCTAAGGGCCCTAGCGTGATTTTAAATAGCCTATATCCTTCCGCATCGCCTGCCCGCGCTATTACTTCGCGCTCGGCTCCTAAGGGGCCTAGCGTGATGTTAAATAGCCTATATCCTTCCGCATCGCCTGCCCACGCTATTACTTCGCGCTCGGCTCCTAAGGGCCCTAGCGTGATGTTAAATAGCCTATAGCCCTCCTCAAGAACTGGGTTATAAAATGCAAAAAGATTTTTTCAAATCCGACTGGGGTAGTTCCAGAGATAGGGCGTTCAAACAAACTAACAAAAAAAAACCGGTCAAGAGCGAGTCGGACTCGCGCACCGAGGGTTCCGTTCCGATTTCTGAAAAAGTGTGCTATTTAGAGACATCGTTTTTTTTTTCCTGTTATCTTTACATAAACTTGCATCACATAGAATAATTTCAGATTTTTCTCTTTGCAAACTTCGGAGATAAGGGGGGGGGGACGGTATTTTTTTTTTACATTTTTCATCAAAAGTCGAACACTGTGCGGCCTAAAAAAAATAAAAACATGTTTGAGAATGCGCAAACAGCGCTCTTTCATATGATACCCCACATGACCTAGTAGCCCAACTTTGAATTTTTAAGACCCCCTTTCAGCCCATGTTGCAAAAAAAAATACATATCGTTTTATTTGTTTCTTATTTGCAAAATAGTTGGGTAAATATTATCTAAAACTGTTCCAAATTTCAAGTTGATAGCATTAGTAGTTCTTGAGATATCCAGCTGTGACAGACAGAGAGACAGACAGACAGACTGAGTCACACCATAAGGGTTCCTTTTTACCATTTTGGTACGGAACCCTACAAACAAACTCTTCCGCTGTATTCCACCGACATTTTGCACAACGCCATCTATGGGTAAATTGATAAAACGTCCGCTCTAAACATGTTTGCTCAAGAGGAACCGGTATGAATTAAAGTTATTTTGCGTTTTAGTAATTTTATATTATCTCCGAAACTGTATGACCAATTGCCATACTGTAAAGGCCAAATCTTATCTCCATGATGTCCTTGTGATCATAAAATATCTTATTTTGATAAGGATTAATGTTTTGTTGTTTAAATAATCATCCAAACGTAAGTATGTCTAAAAAATACTTTTTTAAAACAATAAAAGATGTATAAAAGATAAAATATAAAAGATAGAAATATGGTGTCGCGGACTTTTTTGTAGAATTATTTAAGACGGACCAAACTGCGATACATTGTTATCAATTATAAACAACCGTTTAGGCAGCGCATGCAAAAAAGTCTGTTTAAAGAGGTATTTCTTTCCGACTTGTTAGACAAAACTTGTGATAGCTCGGCTAATATGCATGATATAAATATAATTTATAGCCTTAGCACTCAGGAATAATGTAGCTTTCTACCAGTGAAAAAATTTTTAGAATTGGATCATTAGTTCCGGAGATTACCCCCTACATACAAACTTACAAACTTACATACAAATTTTACCTCTTTATAATATTAGTATAGATTAATAAGGAAAATTAAAATTATGTCTTATTGAATTCTTAAGAAACCGTTTTTAGGGTTCCGTACCTCAAAAGTAAAAACAGAACCCTTATTTGCCCGTCTGTCTGTGAGCGTGGAGATATCAAGTTGAAATTAATATCAAATACTTAGGTCTATTTTCCCTTGGAGTTCTTAAAAAAACAAGTTTATAAGTCAACGCAATAAAAGGTACTGCCATTTATGCGACATATTTTGACACTAGCAAGTAAATCGAAACCTATAGGGTACTTCCCGTTTACCAAGAATCATTAAATTTGGCAATAAGCAAGTTCTCACAGAACAAATAAATATTTTTTTTGATATTACAATGTTAAGTTTGTTTTTGGGATAAATTCTTTTCAATTACGGAACCCTTCATTGTGCGTGGTCCGACACGCACTTGGCCGGTTTATTTTATGAATAGTGAGATTATTTGATAATACAGCCAAAGAGCCTACGCTTAATAGATTTTATCACAGGCAATCTCCTCGGTGCAATCAAAATGAAGGCACTTGTGCGTGCGTACTGCGTACTTACATACCGTCCTCGCTATCACAGACAGGTGCTGATAGCAAACATTAATCGACTCGACACCCATCGAAGGGAAAGTCAATTTATGTAACTAAACGTAGCAATAGAACCAATATTGATTAAGATGATCGATGAAGATTCGGATGCTTCAAGCATGGACGTGCGTGACGCAATGTAGACAAGTGTTTAAAACACACAAGTACCCTGCGTACTCAGTACTCACAACATGCGACATCATTTCTCAATAAAGCGCCGGCCATAAAGAGCGTCTTCTCCTTTTAATTAACATCTAATCAAGGGCTTCATTTAGAAGAATCTAATACACGATTTACGAGCGGTGAGAGACCAACTTTCTCACGCGTTTTGCTGACCAGATCAGCGCACCTTATTTTATGGCATCTAATCATTTCATCTTAATTCTTAGAAAGCTCTTTTCTATGTATGTATAATGTATGTTTGTAGGTTGTTCCATATAGTTGTACAGCACCTGCAACTAGCGCTGCTGCTATGTTTAATGACGTTATCGTAATTGCACTGGTTCCATAAACTGAATTGTAGGTGAGTATAGGTTTATCGTGGTTCAACTAACTAAATAATTAAATAAGTAGACAGCTAGAGCCAGTATTTTATTTAAAAAAAACCGTACAAAATTATTAAAACCATAAGGCATAATTATGATCTTCTGCAAATTAATTTAAATCAATAGAACATAATTAAGGCAAGTAAAATAACTCTACATTTATCAAACACTTAATGAAAAGCCGCTGAAAATCGTAGTAAAGAAAGGCTTCAGTATGAGGGCGGGCGGGGAGGTGCGCGTACGCACGAGGCGTGTTCGGCGGGTCGGCGCGGGAGCCGGCCGCCAGAGCCGCTGCGGAAGCTGCGGCAAGCGCACCTGTTGCACGACCTCGCGCCCCGCGAACACAAACCTTACGCGAAACACGTGTATTTACCTCGCGATTTTATGCCCTGTGACATGAGCATCAGTGAGAGTACAGCAGTGACAGTGCCCATAGTAACGCTCTAGAGGACGCATCTACAATCTGGAGCAACCCTAGGTCGGTAGCGCAACGTTTTATCTTTCTTATCACATTATCGCATGTTTTGATTGCACACGCAATATCCGCTGTGCGAATATCTTGTTCGCGTTAGTTTTATACTGCATCCTTATAATTATAACTACACATCTGCCTTTTACTCGTAGAATGTTGGTGTTTAGTTTTGCTAAACTTTTTTCATTACGATAAACTTTTTGCATCAACACTACTATGGCATAAAATTACATATTCATTAAAATATAATTATATGGCCTAATAATATGCAGTGAACATTTGACGAAAATTAAAACTATCATAAAACACGCTTTTATTTTAATGGTTATATTTTTTCTACGTTTTTACTTAGTTTTTACTTAATTTATGCAGTTGACGAAACCATTATTTGAAATAAGTCATCTCGGTTATACAAATAGCTATTAATTTAACTGAAAATGATAAGTAAATAATCATCAAAAAACAAGTTGCAAATATTTGCAAAAAAATCCGCAAGTTAAATATGCATAGCCGCAATCAAACAATCTATAATTCACAAGTCTCCATCTATAAATTTTACTATCTGGATCATGCAAATGTCATCAGTGAATAAATAAAACTAGTGTTTACCAATAAGAAGACTGCTAGCTAGGTGATGACAAGTAAACGTTCTTAATAGTTCAGAAGAACCCTAGGAGGTCTGCCAAACCTCGGCGAGTCACATTACGCGCGTTATCGACAATATCGCCATCGGAGACTGGTTCCTACGACCGCTACGCGCTGCTATGCCGTTTGCGAACATCGCTCTGATCACATTTTGTCCATTTTGTATGATTTCAATTCAAAACATCGACCTACATAACAGAACATAAAAGTAAACGTGCGCCTTATCGAACCTGTAAATTAAATTCAAAGAAGCAACTCTTTCTCTTTTCATTAACAACTTTTTAATGTAAAACTTGGTGCGATTAAAATGTCTTCACGCTTGCTACATCGTTAGGATTGATCACGTAAATCGTTGAGCTTATTATCTGACATTAGCATTTAAAGGACCTCTGGGGACCAGAAGCGATTATTAGAGTAGTTTATTCCCTTGTGAGGCAGTGTGAACGAACCTCGAGGAGGAATAGCAGCATAAATCAAGGCATTACCGCCTCGACATTGGTTAACTAGCAAGGCTGGGATATCATAATCGTTCGCCAGACATAACTAACGTTAATTACTAGGAGACGTGGCCACTGGCTCCTGAAAGCTACTCGGAGGCCCGAGGCTATCATTGCGTAACGACGCGGGAAGAGCCAAGTGAAGGGCATGAAGAGTAAACACTCGTTACCTATTGCACTGATGATTTCATACCGGTCAAGGAAACTCTTAAAGGAAAACCGCAACCAACAAAATTATATTTTTGCATTAATTAAAACATGTTATGTAAGGATTTGATGATTAAAAAAGTTACCTTTTTACAAGCTTTTATTCAGTTTCACCTGTCCTGGTGTCTGTCTGTCTGTCTGTCTGTCTGACTGTAATCTAATCTTGCAACTTAAATTTGACCCACTTCCCGGTTTCCGATTAAGCTGAAATTGTACAAGCATATGTAAATCAGATGACAATGCAATATTATTACGGCATTATCTTTAAATACGAGACTCCTCCGTGCCTCGGAAAACACGCTGAGCCATTGGTGCCGGCTGTTATTCGTGGGTTTTTCACAGTCGTTACGGGTCGTCAGAAGCCCGAAAATCTGACAACCAGTCTTACCAAGGTGTATAACGTATTACCCAGTACTTGGGTTGTGGAGGTCAGATAGGCGGTCGCTCCATATAAAATACTGGTACTTATTCAGCTGCATCCGGTTAGACTGGAAGCCGACCCCAACATATAGTTGGGAAAAGGCTAGACACTTGTTATTCGTTTTACGTCATAATTTCATACTTTAATCTTCCATCTAGATTAGGAGAGTGTTTCACTAATTAAAAGCTAAATATACAGCTCCAATTAAAATGTTGTCCTGTCTGGCGAACGGATTCACTGTATGATTTAGAAATGTCAGGGTAATTGGATTTATCGTACCAACACTACCAACGGACGGGTATCGCCTTAACCTTTACAGCTGCTTTAATTCTTATCGATTCGCTGGTAAATGTCGAATCAGAGAGTACCTGCAGGCAATTAAGAGATCATCAAGGGCTCGCCTTGAGAGTCTGTTGGGTAAGCCCTTCCGAGGCAGCGTGCGCTTGCGCTCATCTGTTCACTATTTTAAACTGCATAATCACTGGTTACTATTTAGAACTACTCGATCAAATAACCGCATCTATGATAGAGCTCAATGCAGTCCAACCATTTCATGTCGATTCATAAAACTGGTAACCACTGGAACGTTCTTGTGAATGTTATATTCATAAGTTACTGGTAAAGTGATAAATCAATCAAAGATTTGGTTACTATTTAGAATTACTCGATCAAATAACCGCATCTATGATAAAGCTCAATGCAGTCCAACGATTTCAAGCCGATTGATAAAACTGGTAAATACTGGAACGTTCTTGGAATGTTATATTCATAAGTTACTGGTAAAGTGTTAAATCAATAAAAGATTTGGCTACTATTTAGAATTACTCGATCAAATAACCGCATCTATGATAAAACTCAATGCAGTCCAACGATTTCAAGTCGATTTATAAAACTGGTAACTACTGGAACGTTCTTGTGAATGTTATATTCATAAGTTACAGGTAAAGTGATAAATCAATCAAAGATTTGGTTACTATTTAGAATTACTCGATCAAATAACCGCATCTATGATAAAGCTCAATGCAGTCCAACGATTTCAAGCCGATTGATAAAACTGGTAAATACTGGAACGTTCTTGTGAATGTTATATTCATAAGTTACTGATAACGTGATAAATCAATCAAAGATATATAAAAGTTTTCTTTTAAAATATTCAATTATACGATATTATATTCTGAAACAGAAATTCTTAATCAATTACCAACACACTGACACATATTTGTAACTCCTATAATATAAGCTTGACTTAGTTTAGGAGTTAGTGAATTCCATAGTTCTATGAGACAGCGTACAACCTCTAAACTAACACTCGTATTTACAGTCAAGTAAAAGTAATTACTTCAGTAAAAGTAATTGCTCAAGTAATGATTTTCATTCTTATTTTAGTAATGCGTGAAGTTAGAACTGTCTTAGCCAAGTAATAGTCACCATTTTCTTTACTTAAGAATTCTACCCTCAAGTAATGACTTAATTAAGAAATTGCTGCACTTTTTATTATTTGCATATATTATTGGCCTATTAACCTAGTAATAAAACAAATAATATTAACCCGAGATCATAATATGTCAAAAACAAAAAATAAAAATAATATTTAATATGTTAATAATGACCTTTCAAAAAGAGGAAATTCATGTTCAGTTTGTAAAGTAAGCGAATTCAATATGCTCGGTACCGAATATAATTAAGGGCTATAAATTATTATGTTCATACGCGAAACACACTCCTGTCAGACAGGAGCCGAGAACTTAATGGACTTTCGCTTGTAAATAACAATACGCAAAACGTTTTAAAAGGACGCGAAAATTATTTGAGTTCGACTTTCACTGTAAGTAGGTACTTCGAATTAATTAAAAGTTATATTTAATCAGTTTATTTTTCAAAAATTACATTCGCAAAGTCTGAAGGAAAAGTTTAGTTACAATTTTATGATTTTTATGCTTACGTTGTTTTTCCGCTTTCACGACATTTCCCCAGATTAAAAAACCCGATTGGGATTTAATATTGTTAATAAACTAGGTACTTAGGGTAAACCAGGATAACTTAAATAAATTTATACATAAAAAGGGCCCTGATAACTTATGTGTAACCAAAAAGGTATAAATAACTACCTAGTCGAATTTTACAATACCATTAAGTTCGTTCATCGGATTTTCGTGAATTACTGAAGAGAAATTAGCTACTGTTTTTATCAGTACAACTTGAACTACTTTGGAATTAACTGATAAAACATCTATTTATCGCATTTAAAAAGTTGCTGCGTTTGTAAAATTATAAACTTGCAGGAGCTGTAAAAAACGGATTGCACTCCGCAACTGACCTAGGACAAATGAGTTGCCTTAAATTAATCCTGATTAGGGACTACCACAGTTACTGTCTTTAAACAGGAAAGGACATAGATTTATTTTCAAGTTAATCATCCAAAAGCATAATATAAATTATATGATTGGTATTACCGGTGCAGCGGTGGCTCGAGCTTATAGAAATAAATTGTTAGCGCAAGCATGCTATTTGTAGTGCACCACTCAATTATTGACACGATAACAGCAGTTATTACAAATTACATAACCCATGCTAAGCTGTTACTAACTATTCAGTGGCTGCTATTACTGTTAATGAATGCAGCAGAGCGCGTTCTTAGGGTGACAATTAAATCGGGAGGTATGCATAGCAACGTAAGTAAACACGACAAGTCGGCAGAGCTCCCGGCCTCCCGGTTCACGAGCACCTTGTATTTGTTCCACACAAATAAACCTCACGGCACGTCCCCAAGTGCGGTATACATAATCACACAAACAAGGACACTTAAACTTTTAACAAAAAAAAACTCTATGCTGCTAAGGTATTTTCGATCGTTGGAACAACAGTGATCTAAATAAAAAAGTAATAACCTTCAAGATCAAAGTTGCTAAACTGACCTGTTCTATAGGTTTAGTATAGTCGACGGAAACTTGATATATTGTGCATAAATGGTGGATAAATGATGACATGTTATAGGCACGGTTTTGCATCCTATATCTTATGTGAAGACGAAACTTTGTTTTCTTAACCTCCATCCACACTTCCCGCGTGTATCAGTTGCGAGACGAGAGAGAAAGTACCAACGTACATTTCGTAACTAATGCTTTTGAAACAAGTGTCATGATTTTCAAATAATAATAAATTTTGTTGATTTAAAATACTGAATTTAGAGTTGAAAGTATGTGATTTGACTCAGATGATTTTGTATCTGTGTTTTCGAGTAGTTAAAAAGTATCTCATTTGACATTTACCGCCAAAAAGTATGGCTGAAAGTTGGTAAAAAACGTGATGTTTGGAGCGTCACCTAGTTTCTAAGTTAATTCTCTTGGATCTTCGAAACCTAAAGGTTGTCTAGAAATCTAGTCTATGCTGATACTTATTGACTGCCTAGTTAAATAGTTTGTTCAATATTGTTACCCTGTACCAAGTTTGTATGTGTGCAAGAAGATAAAATATATTATATCAATGAAGACGTTTATCATTTCACTTCAGAAGCGGGGTAAACCCAAAAAGGTACGTAAATAATCTTTAGAATGATAATAATGAATTGCTTGTAATTAATGGTATTTAAAACAATTGATAAAGTTAATTTTTGATAAACTTACCAGAGGGCCATATTTAATAGTCTGTACTGGATGTTTAATTTTTAAAAAGTTCGATGACGTTACCCATACATTGGTTTTATCTTTCTAGATAGGTTAGGTACGATGAGTTTTAAAAGACTAATGTCCTGTTGCTGACATCCTCAGATAAACTCTCAATTGCTATTGACTCAAGAAGGTTATGCGTAACGATAAACGTCGGTTAACTGTCAGCACGTTTCTAAATACGTAACAAGCCATTCAACATTTCACTATCATTTAGATCATTTAGAGAATTTATTCCGGGAGGTTTTTAAATATGTATAACACATTAATATTTAATTTATATTAATATAGAAACCTTATGTTTTATCAAGTCGTAAAAACATTAATATTTAACTTATTTATATAATATACCTATAGAAACCTTATGTTTTGTCAAGTTGTAAGAACATTATTTATATATAGTAGGTTGCTAGTAATAAATAATTTAAGTCTTTCTTTGTAATCTTTATACTTAAGCTATTAAAACTACACTATCGTATTAGGTAAGCCTGTGATGATAGTTGTGTGTTTTAAATAAAAAACAACTATGACACCGAAAGAGATAGTCTAAAAATTGATAGTTTTATTTATAATAATATTTCTTTCGAGGGTAAATAAGTGGCTTAACACTGTCTTAGTTTTTGTGTATGACGTTTTAAAAAGAAGTAAGGTTGTTTCCATGACTACTACGTCAATTAATTATAGAACGATTAAACTGCCAACATTGGTCAGTTATGTTAGCTAGTTACAAGTTATCGAACTACTAGCGCTATTGGATAGATAAACTAAAGTTAATTGTCTCAGAAACCGGACATAACTCGCAGTTTTTAAGATGAAAACGATAATTTCGTATGCTATATTTTTATTTTAGCAGGATTTTAAACTGGAATTTTGCACTAGATAACAAAGAGGTTATTTTTTTAAAAATAATATCCATATGTGATCTGATCATTTTATTGTTGAGGACTAAAAGAATGAAGGTTTTTTTTATATAATATGTCAGATAGTATAAACGTCCAAGTAGTGTGGGTTGTTCCTTCAGTGACTTCAATGGCGTTCATCTCCTCACATCGTTTCTGGTATTGGTCCACGAACTCCAGAGTTATAAAATTTTGTTAGCAGCGTATCATGTCTAAGCATATCGAACGTAAAGGTCTTGTATCTGGTTACAAACATATTTTTCTATTACTTTATCGATAACGGGTAGAATAGTACCTAAACGGTCTATAGTTTCCACAGTCGGTAGAACTGATTTTTTTATATATACCTATTGGATGCACTACAACAGTTTTTAGTGCTTCCGGTTATTTTTCTTGTTTAACACTCGTATTGATTTTGGTTTTAGACAATAACGCCTGTCTCGTCACAGATGGATTTTATTTGTTTGCAGAATGTACAGTTACAGGCTATTCACGATAAAACTGAGTAGGTACATAATGTGGTGGGATGCAGCAAGTATTAATACTTGCTTTAGTTAAGGCTAGATTATTCTTTAAGTTAACATGTATAATTGTTGCATACCTTCAAGATAATATCTTAACGTTCATTAATGTAGTACTTGTTCTCTTTCTTATTATTTTTTATATTTAACTAGCTTTTGCCCACGGCTACGCCCGCGTGAATGTTGGTAAATATCGCACGGGAACGTACTACCGGGAAATCTTTCCTTATTCCTTGTAATAATATAATTCAATCATGATTCGAAAGACACGTGGCGCAATCTATTATGATAAGAACGTTACTGTTAGTTTTGTTATTGTACGTTGTTGTCAGTTTGTTGTCGGGAAACAAGTAAGTACCTGTATACCTCGTAAAAAAAAGGAATATCGCGATAAGTCCCGTTCTCGATATTGTTTTATAACGTTATTGTTTTCCTCGGGAACAGTACTTTTAGATTTCGGCATGATTGGTTTGGTGGTTTGGGCGTGAAGGGATAGCCAACAAACAAACTTTTGATCACATTTACAATATTTGAGTAATTTGAAACAAAGATTATGTGATATTTAATTTAATGTATTTACACCTAATGCTGATCTACTCCTGGAGCAGTTTACTTACACTCAATGTTATTTGTAGCTTTAGACGACGCACATTGTGGGCCGGACACGATTCCCAAAACCCGAATATTTTAAATGAGGCTAGTTGTCGATTGTTTGTCGTATTCATAACTGTGGGGTGATTATCTGAACAAATGAGTTTCTGCAGTAGCCGATAGCGATATTGCTAAATGAATTGTACTTTCTTTTGTATACATTTGAGATTTTTAATTATTTTTGTTAAATTAGAGTGGTCCAGTATGCGACGGTTATACTTGGGTAATATCTTCCTAATACTGATTCTGAATTGTGCATCAGCCAATGATTTCATTTCTAAACTAGCCGTTGCCCGCGGCTTCGCCCGCGTGTATGTCGGTTATTATCCCACTGGAACCTTCTACCGGCATGAAAAGTATCCTATGTCTTAATCCAGGTTATAAACTATCTGTGTAACTGTGTGTAAATTTCATCCAAATCCGTTCAGCCGTTATTGCGTGATTGAGTAACAAACATCCAAACATACAAACTTTCACATTTATAATATTAGTAGGATTATTTTTGAAGACCACTAAAGTGGTTTGATTAACCGATTTGTTTTGTTGCGACCAGACAAAATATTGTTTGGTCTTAAACTCACTAGTACCTATAAATAAGGACCATATCATACTGGAGATGGAGTTGGACGTGGAGGACGTTACAAATAAAACTTAAAAAGGAGATTATCCAAATCCTCCATCAAACGCCAGTTACTCAGCTAACCAAGTAGTGCCGGTCTAGTCATACGTACATACACATACACATCATTACACATATTTACAGCACACACACCGCACAGATACACGCACATACATACATACATCCATATTAATAATTATGTCACTCTCTGTATTTTTTTACTATAATTATCTGAGTACTTCGTAATTGGCGTAATGTTTGGTATAATAATCTGTGTTTGCTTAGCGCAAAAATTCAAAATGGTCAGCTTGTTATCAAGAGAAACTCGTAGTGTAGATAAAATTAAGAAATTGTTGCCGAAGTTACATATACGGTTTAAGACATTTATTTCTCAAAAAGAATACAATTCACTTAATATGAGAAATACAAGATAACCTTAAAACTAAATATGAGAATTACTTATGAAGAAGGTAGGTACTCGTAAATAAATAAATTAGATAGTAGACGAGCAATTTTTACAGTGTTGTGGGTAAAAGGAAAAAGTGAGTGTACTATTACATGTCGATTCTTGAAGGCAAGTCAATAGCAATTACACATTGAACGATTTATATGTACCGTAATGTTTCGGAAATACAGAGTAGGTATCCTAGTTATCTTTATACTTAGCAAATTAGTAAATAAAAATGGCAACTGATTTATATGTAAATTAAATTGGTGTGGTGGGTTATATTTAAAATCTAGAAAAATCTTTTAAGATGTGGTGCTTTATGGTTTTTTTTGTATAAAGTAAAGGACTGTATCTCTTTAATAAAAGAGATACATATCTGGTCCGTATCAAGTTAGAACGGTATTTAACAAAGAGGTATATATACGCAGTGAATGGAATTTATCCGAGTTTTGGAACGGATCAGACTGATGAATCGTCAGAAAATGAATAGTTAAATGAAATGCAGGCAAATGAATGGTAGTCTATTGTATTCAAAGATAATGTAAACTGATAAATGCTAGCGCAATCTGCGCTTAGGATACATAAGGTTTATTGTAAATTTTTGTGTTAAACATGTTTGTTTTTGTTTTTCTGTTTTCATGTTGTAATGTACGAGTATATACGCGATACGGGTTGCGCATGGTGCGCGATACTGGTGCTAGTTGCGCGTGGTGCGTGATGCTGGTTGCGCATGGTGCGCGATTGTGGTTGCGCGTGGTGCGCGATGCTGGTTGCGCGTGCTGCGCGATGCTGGTTACGCGTCGTGCGCGAGGCTGGTTGCGCATGCTGCGCGATGCTGGTTGCGCTTGGTGCGCGAGGCTGGTTGCGCTAGGTGCGCGAGGCTGGTTGCGCGTGGTGCGCGAGGCTGGTTGCGCCTTGTGCGCGAGGCTGGTTGCGCGTGGTGCGCGATGGTGGTTGCGCGTGGTGCGCGATACTGGTTGCGCATGGTGCGCGATACTGGTTGCGCGTTGTGCGCGATGCTGGTTGCGCGTGGTGCGCGATACTGGTTGCGCATGGTGCGCGATACTGGTTGCGCGTTGTGCGCGATGCTGGTTGCGCGTGGTGCGCGATACTGGTTGCGCGTGGTGCGCGATGCTGGTTACGCATGGTGCGCAATGCTGGTTGCATCGTTGACGCTTGTGTCAAATAATACCAACCAATATTATAAATCTGGTTTATTTTCATAAATTATGTTGATACGTAATAGCTAAATTGAATACTTTACACTGTTTCAATATAAATGTGTTCGCTGGTAACATTTATACAGATTTGTATTTATCACTAATTCTTGGACATTGTATCGAGTCGTGGTTGACGAACTTCTAGTTAAAAGGTTTAATCTAACTCTTAATGCTATTAAAGTTAATAATTGTCTAACTAGCACAAGAATGTCATGATTTCTTTAAAAATTTAAAAATTATGATTGTTTTGTGTGTGCCAGGAGGCAACACAGTGTCGGATGGCCGAATGTCATGATTTTCAAATAATAATAAATTTTGTTGATTTAAAATACTGAATTTAGAGTTGAAAGTATGTGATTTGACTCAGATGATTTTGTATCTGTGTTTTCGAGTAGTTAAAAAGTATCTCATTTGACATTTACCGCCAAAAAGTATGGCTGAAAGTTGGTAAAAAACGTGATGTTTGGAGCGTCACCTAGTTTCTAAGTTAATTCTCTTGGATCTTCGAAACCTAAAGGTTGTCTAGAAATCTAGTCTATGCTGATACTTATTGACTGCCTAGTTAAATAGTTTGTTCAATATTGTTACCCTGTACCAAGTTTGTATGTGTGCAAGAAGATAAAATATATTATATCAATGAAGACGTTTATCATTTCACAAGTAAGAAAATCGAAAACGAAAACTAAGTGTTGTTTTGTTAAACAACAGCATAAATATCCATAAATAAAAGATATCAAAACAGCCATCAATAAAAATACTAACGCAATTTAGACGCGATACTTAATGATATTATATTACTTATACGTGAGTGCATGTGTTGAGTATTACATAACTACATATTACTTGATAGCAAAACATATTACTGTGAATGGGTACCAAATGAGATTTCGGAAAATAGCTTTGTAACAGCTATAACAGCAATGATATGTACATATATTTGTAACACCTACGATTTTTACTTGAATGTTAGAATCGATTTTATCGTCAAGAAGATGTTGATCATCAATACCGGTCCGGTAGACTGGGGAGGTCCCGCGGTGCGACGCTCCGTCATCATTTATTTGCATGTGAGCGCAAAATGTCGCCGCGAGATAATTCCGTCTAATGTGTATTCAAAGCGAATCATCACCATGCTAATGTTGTAATTAAGATAGTATCGCGACCAAGCCGGTTTGCAAACGCATGCCTTTGAGACGGGCGCTACACATCGGATTTTGTATCGAACTCATTAATTTCATTTTACGGGAACTTAAACCCGTTATTATTATTTTAACTGCTTGCTTTTAAATTTAAATTAGCTTAAAATTTTAAAAAAGTGATATTTTTAGATTAAGATTTTAAGATATACTTACAGAGTTATTAGTAAAACACCAACAACCTCTTACGGGGTCATTGTAGTCCTCATTATGAACAACTTTTACTGTTGAAACAAATCAGAAATCGTGAAAAAAAATCACCTGTTCAGTACATTTATCTACATAAAACTAGTCAAAATGTAGGGAGCAACTAATTTTTTTCCCGATTTCAGGCTTGGTCCCATATTAAAAGTTGTTCATTATGATGAGTACAGTGACCCCCCAAGAGGTTGTCGGTGTTTTACCAACAATCCTGTATATCAGTAAAATTATGTTCTTCAATAAGTACCTTTCTATAAAGATTCCAGTCGTCGATATTATTGTAGGTGTTATATTAAATTGTCAACAACGCATTCCAACACCATGAATCATAAAACTATCCTGATGGAAGCACTTACATTTAGGGCATTTATCAGTTTTTGTTTCTTCAAAAGTTTACGGGGCATTGTTAAAAGTTGTCTTTTAACCACAAAGCCTTAACGTAAAGACATTGAACCTGCCTGAGTGGTGACCTCCTTGACATCGGTTACACATACTACTCGCTACAACAAAACTATGATTCAACATTTCTAAACAATTCCTTTCTGTCTTAGCTTAGCATGAGCGATGATACCAGGGCTGTAAGTTCCAAAACGAAAAAGTTTTAAAGTAGCTTAGCATTTCATTTACCACAGACTTTACTTTTATTTAATTTTATACTAGTGTCTAATCGTCTATACAAAAATTTATAATAAAATTTAAATTTCCATTTTGACTGTTTCTATGTGTTTTTCATAATTTTTACTCAATATGAAAAAAAAAATCAAATCGAGCTATTTTCGAGGTTTTGGCAAGACTAACGCAAGGCAATTGATTTTTATATATAAGGTCCCTTGTGTCATGTTTACCGCAAATAAACGTTTTTTCTTTCTTTCTTTCTTTCTTGCAAAAACTCGAAACTCAATAGCTGGATTTGATTTTTTTTTATATTGAGTAAAAATTATTAAAAACACATAGGAACAGTCGAAATGGAAATTGAAATTTTGACAGGTCTGACGGGTCACAGATATCACATCAAGTACTGATGTAGCAATAAAGAAAAGGGAATTGATAGGTACTTTATTGAATATTGATCATGAAGACCTGTTCAACTAGATTGGATCAGATAAGAAATCAATGGTTCTGGTTTAAGTCACGGTCCTATTAGGCAATGTGTATTGTCTTGGACAGATGCAACTGATTAGAATCAGTGCTGGGAGCGGCACGCGCGCCGTGCGCCAACCGACCACTCGCTGGCGTGGCGTGGCTACAGTTGCGCTTGCGCCTGGGCACAGCGGCTGAAATATGCTGTCCCGATATTACACAATACATTATTTTGTAAGCGGCTCTCCCGGGACATTTAGCGGTATTAAACTATTTGATAAGAAGATAAAATGTCTACGCTTGGTTTAGTTAAAATAATTTAACTTCACTTCTATTTATTTTGTGAGATAAAACACAAACACAGAACAATGTTTGCCTGTAAAGTTGAAGTTACTATTTCGTAGTCTAAGTTGTATTGTGTAAATACATTTACTTAATTAAATATTAGAATAACTTTGGGCCTGTTTCACCACCTACGATTAAGTTCCTATTAACTTACTTGGCCGATAATTTCTTACAAATTCTATTCCATTTTTGAATTTATTCGGTAAGTACTATTCGGACACCGTGAAATAGGCCCTAAATGTAGTAGAGTAATTCAAGTAGGTAATGTTAGATAACTTCCCTGCAGCTAAACTTGCACGTAAGACAAGCCCTTTTCGAACTTTATTACCATGCCATGATTATTTTCATTATAAGATATGATATTAGAACAAACCAATTTCAACATCAGTGATAATATCGTTTACAACGTAATAAAAAAAAAACAAGTAAACGGTAGCAGTCACGCAACAACGTCGTTTTTCAATTTACCATCAGGTAAAATTTGAATAATTATGAAATTATCTAACAGCGGCGCCGACACTCCGAAACGTATCTGTGTAAAATAAGACCAAGATAAGAGAGGAACATTAAAGATAAATTGCACCCAAATTCCAGATAGGTTGTTCATAAAACGTGGACTCTGCTACCAACTAATTGGCAGCCGGTTTGCGCGAGTGGTCGCCGCGCCGTCTGCCGCCTCAGTAACCCACTTACGAAGACGAACAACAGAAGCAGATGACACAGTAGCAGGGCTCTTGCACTGGTACATTCCGCTCGAGATAAGTACCTACAGCTCGCGGCAACTCTGGGTTACAAGTCAGTCAAGGTGTACTACGCGCTCAGCGAGCGAGACACGTACGGCCGCCCATGAAAAAATTAAATCTTAGATTTTAAATTTAAGTATACTATTCACATTATCACTATACTATATATAAATTAGTGATATGTTTACTTTTTGAATGACGAAAATCCATTACGAAATGTCGAGTCTTGTTGCTACCTTTTTTTACCTACCTACCTACTTACTATAGTTGCCGACATTTAACTTGAGCTCTCGGCGGAGTGGTGGGGGTTTGTATGCGCGTCGTATTGTTTCAGGAGTAAGGTCCAAAATCGCTTAAAGTAATTAAAGATAAACTTAGGATTAACAAGCAATTGTACCTACCCGCGATCGTACGATCGCACAAACTTAGCCACTGGTGCGTTGAGGCATCTTTAGTTGTTTTATGACCATGTTCAGGCGACTAAAGTGGCCCAAATGTCACTTTCAATTTTAAGACGTGTTTGTACCTTGTTTACTTTAGAACACTTCTAAATATTATACGAGATGATGGTGTATTAAAAATAATTGATGATTGATTAATAAAAAATAACGTTTGAAAATTATAAGACATTACATTAAAGTGAAACAACTCTAGATAGACTACTCATAAAATAAAATAAAAGTATAAAAAGGTACCATATACCCCACCACCACCACCACCATACCTTAAGGTATGTATGGTATGGTATGGTGGTATGGTACCATATTTAATTTTTTTTGCGGACAGCCCTAGTACTCGTCTAAGCGGCGTAGGTATGTTACGGATGAGTAACGACACAAAGTAATAACAACTCTCAAGCGCGGCGATTAAGAGCAATTTAGCTTGCGCATGGAGGGGAAAGGATTTTGTAGGCTATTATAAAAGCGGCTTTCTTCAAGATCAAAGGAGTGCAACTTCTGTACGTTAGTACTATTATTTATTCTGTGACAGTAGGCACACTATAAGGACTTGGCTAAATGCGCACAACAAACGAACACCTACATCCTAAACTTTCCAACTTTCTTTGTGTAGCTCTGCCAGTTGCTTGTCATAATCTTTGAACCGCAACCAATGTTAGCGAAAAGATTTGAAAATACCGTCAGTTTAGGTATGGTGACTGTAAAGATGACAAGCCAAGGCGTCTCTCATTCTTAAAGATGATTCAACTATCGACAACATTCTCGAAACGGGGACAGTGAAACGACCTAACGCGAGCTGATAACGTGGTCTAGGAGCACTCGTGGCTATCTCTAGGTGCATTAACACAGTTCGCTGTTCTTACTGCAACAGAACAAACACTGCTCAAGGCCCAGGGCTACAAACTGCCGCAAGACAACCACCTCGTTAACGTTATTGGTAAATACATATCTCTCATACATATACATTATTTAAGATAAAGTTGAGCAATTGATAACAATACAAATAGATGCAATTCAGATTCTAATAAATCCAAATACAACTGTCACGACGCTAAGCCAGGAAGGCCCTTTCCTTCGTAACACTATCATTTAATATTCTGGTTAATTAATTGAAACTACATAATTGGGACAAGCATAATTTAAAGGGTCTCTAAAGCAGTCATTATGTTGTTAAAAATTGAATGACGAAGGAAGTTTTTAAGCCGCATCGCGCAACGGCTCTCATTGAGGCTTCTTTTTTTTGTTCTTTATCTCTGATGAATTGAGCACGGAGGTTATTTATTTTAAATGGTGACTCATATGAAATTGCAACATAAAGGCAAATTTATAATGAGCTACCCGACGACATTCCACGAAGGCCGCGTAGTCGCAGACAGGTAAACTTCGCAGAGTTAAGTCCGCGACTCCGCGCCCAACAATGTGATCACGACGCGACGCGGGCGCAACCAGTAGGTACAGCTACTTTCGTAATGAAACCGTATTGATAGAGTCATTTAACTGAATATTTATTACATGTAAATGCTAACAAGTCCAAATGATTTATATCGATTATAATTTCCACGTTCTTTACCGTCTGACACGAACAGATATAATTTATTGACACTCTTTTCGGGCTACCTAATCGGTACGCCCATTTCCTATTTAAACTGGAGGCATCGTTTGTACGCACGGCTACAAATCAAGCTAAACATTTCCAGTATAAGCTAACCTCTCATTGTACGGAAATTCTATACAATGCGACATCAGCTTATACTGGAGAAATGTATAGCTTGATATGTAGCCGTGTGTACCTATAACCTTGTTTTTGTTGCTTTCCTACTGCGGTTAATAATATTTATTTAGAAACCTCATCATTGTAGTAACAATAAATCTGGAGGATTTGACTGCGCCCACTGATCTGCTATTTATCTTGATTAAGTGTAAAGACATTTAAGAGATGTAAATGACGGCAGTTTGAGTTTGTGTGAACATTTACGCAATGACGTAAGCGAATTATAATTAGAGCATTTAGTTTCCACAAACTAATAACCCAGATTCAATTCAATCGTAGCTCATAATCTTGACAGGGTGACCATTAAACTTTGCACATACGAAGAAGCTCATACCTAAGCAAAGCTTGTAAAAATAAAAAAGCAATTCTTATCAATTATCATGTTTTCGTTTCTGCATTTGGGAAAAATACTTTATGAAAATGTTCAAAGCCACAAAAGGGACAGGTAAAATAAATTTTACAGACAGAAAGCAATCTCGGGTGGTCCACGGCTCCACGATTTCATTATAATTATGACGCGTAACAACAGCGCACGTATCACGGCGTTCCAGATAAAAAGTAATAGGACATCCCCTTTCCCTACATTTTAATTTAACAACGGAAGCCGCGTGACTCGACAAGAAAAGAATCAGATTAATTTCACCGTTGTCCCGCCTGACGGGACTGATCCGTACAAATAAATTGCTCCAAAACATCGGAGCGATTATAGCATGTAGACAAAAGGGGTAGAGAATGCTGCAGCAAAATAAACGTGATCTCACCAGGAAGCCCGTCCACAATAGGACAAGAGAAGGACGAAAAGGCCAATGACTTTGTAAAAACAAATATATCTCTATTAATCCCATCTCATACAAAGCTAATTATGTCTGATGCACGCCAGTATTTACATAGGAACTCAACAAATATCTGCTTAAGTATCATTATTTGAAGTAGTGATATTAATGAATTTCATTTAGAATTAATGTGTACCAATAAAAGCAATGAAAGCGTGTAGCACCTGGAAGTGCGTGCTGTAGCCGCGTTGGCTCGCCTCCAGTTCCACTGAACTTTGACAACTAGCTGCGGCGGTAAATTGCTGTAACACATCCGTCGTGCCGCACTTATACGCAGCACAAAACTCTACTAACGTGAAAATGCATTTCAGGAAATGTCATAAAACAAGTCGCACGACTTTGGACGACTTTTCGTCAACAGGATTTCAGTAATGCGCTTTACATCATAATTAGATGAAATACTTTTCGTTGCGTTTCTGCATTCCCAGGTCGCATGTTTTGAAGTACTGCGAGGTCGACGCACTCCACAAACGTGCATTCCTTTTCCCTTTCTGAATTTTGATTGCCTCCAGGTATGTAACAGGAACAAAAATATAATGACGGGGTTCCGTCAATTGATCTCATACAACAATATTTCTTTCTGAGTTGTCGTGACATGTTCAAGTATTGTGTTCAGTTCGGGAGCGTGTACTTTCTTTATCGATTTTTAATCATGCGGGACGCCCTTTCATAAAGCTTCATTAAGAGAAATTGGTGTGTCGTCATTCACTCCATCATGATTTAGCTGTCATTGATCACATCAGCGTCAGTATGAATACTCGATGCACCAGTAAATCATGATAGCCGTTATATGCGATTGCATCGACATCTGATCTAAAGTCAATTAATAACGATACTGATCTATTTCTTTGTATGTCGACCCGAAACGAATTGGACGGTTACCGAAAGTAGCATGACTACGTGACTACCACGCGATGACAACGTGACGCTATTTGACATCATTGCATCGTCGCATTAATGAATAAATATACAAATACTGATAGAACCTCAAAAGTATTTAATATGTGATCCTGAGTTACATCCGTACAATGTATCTGCGAGTCATTCAAACCAGACACATTCAAATGAGTAGAACATCCTCTTTGCGCTACATATTAAAAAGATACAATCGCATAGAACACATAAGACTGACGTTATAATAGCGGACGTATTATGATTACGTAAGCACATGGTGCATACGGGAGGAGGGCTGAGGTTGATGAAAGGCTGACCTTAGTAGTGTGGGCGTAGCTAGACAATGATAATCCGACAGACCGAGGTCCACGAACTATACCGGAATGCAAATAAATAGATGCACATGAACAGGACGGGCCCGTACACCTGTCGCTGATCAGACAAATAAACAATGCACGTCATGCCGCGACCTACGGTAGCACGGATCTAACATTATACTGCCATCAGCATGAAACACTTGCTAATGTTTAATACATCTCCGCACATTTTGAATTCTTTGAAAAATGCTTTATTGATGCAAAATTTTAAAACACATTTATTTTAAGTGAAGTAACAATAGTTAACGAAGTGTTTGATCTTTAGAAGACAAAACGCGTATAAAATGCGCTTGTCACAACAATACATTTGGGTTGTATTTAAACGCGCGTTTGTATTATACAATGCGTGCCTAGCACGTAGTAATGAGTTTGCGTCGTCTTCTTGTAAGGCAGGCCGTACAAGATGACAAGCTTCTTGAAAAACTTTCAGTTTAAAAAGCAAACAAGAATATAAATTAAAACTGCTATATCCGTAGGTAGTTCGCAACCAAGATTAGTCAGATTTGCATTGTTATTAACGTTTAACATCAATCTGACCAACAAATTACGATGAAAATCTGGTGGTTAAACAGTAACACATTATCAACATATTTTATGCCTAACCTTTTCTCAACTATCTTGGGGTCGGCTTCTAGTCTAACCGGATGCAGGTGAATACCAGTATTTTATATAGAGCGACATACCTATCTGACCTCTACAACCCAGTTACTGGGTAATACGATAGCCCTTGGTAAGAGTGGTTTTCAGACTTTCGGGCTTCTGACGACCCGTAACGACTGTCAAAGATCCACGAATGACAGCCGGGACCAACGGCTTAACGTGCTTTTCGAGGCACGGAGGGGTCTTGGATCTTGGTATGTAAAGATGGTCACCCATCCACGAACTAACCGCGGCAAGCGTAGCTTAACCTGAACGATCGACCCGTGCGGCTGTTGTTACTTAGCCACAAGCCATCATAAGTTCACTTAATAGACCAATCAGCAGTGACGCAATACGCATGGGATTTTGCTCCATATATTATTTGTGCCCTTACATTTAAACTTCACGCATGCTCAAATCGGAGATGTGACTCGAAAGTGTGAAGCTGTTTTTTTTTAAGGATATTTTGCACTTGATTAATTTTACAATACTAGCGACCCCTGCTTCGCACGGTTTTTACGACTAAATAAAACATGATATTATTATGTGACTTTAATTTTAATGTATTACATATACACATCTGGAATAAATTCTATAAAATTAATGATGGTGAAAACTGCATCAAAATCCGTTGCGTATTATAAAAGAACTATGTCGTGTAGCTGAGAAAATATTTACTTTGAGTCAAAGATGGAAAAGCTGGAGGCTGAAATTTCAGTGAAACAGGACATTTCTAAAAAAAAAAATAAACAACCGACTTCCACAAAAACACTTCAAAGTGAAAAAAATAATAATTTCGGAAGTCGGTGTCCTTGGGTTTGTATTTTCGTTTTTTGACACCGACTTCCGAAATTAACGTTATTTTTCACTTTGTACTTTTTGGAAGCCGGATGTCGTTTTTTTTTTGTAAAAAAGTTTCACTTTTCTTTTTTTAGTTGCGGTACTTAACTACCCCACACAAATTCAAATACCACTACCTGCAAAATAAATTAGAACATCATCTACATAGACTGTGGAAAAAATACGTATGAAGCTAACTCAAAAACTACCCAGGCAAAGTTAATGAATTTTACATCGGACCATCTTCGAAGTATACCCTCCCGAATAAAACAAGAATCGTTCAAAGACTACTCTGTAAAACGTTATGCGTGGTCATACACAAAAAAAAGGCTCGACCTGAGAACCTCCTCCTTTTTTTTCGTCGGTTAAAAATAATTATAATGGTGATAGTGTCTTCCTGGAAGAACTCTGATAATAACTACCAAACATAGATCGAAGCATCTTATATAGTGTAAAATTAATTAATTGTTCAAACTATTTGTTTTGAGTCAAAGATGAAATCAGTGTAATTTCAGCGGCACGATATACAAATACCTGGTAAACTTCCCCCAGCGAACTTTACCTAGTGGTACCTACTACCAAACATAGTTACTTACATCTTAAATTGAGACAAATCAATAGATTTGTACTATGTATCGGCCAAACTTCCGCATGCTCACCTTTATGGCGATAATCGCATAGCATACGACTCGATCGCCCTATGCCTGCGTTATGAGTGATAACACCAATAGGACACATGTTTGTTTTTTAATTTGATTCTTGTTATGTTGTTATTTACACACACTGTACTCACACAAATGCATATTGTCTCTAATTGGGCGAAACCCGGAAGGTGTGTGGTCTGTCACTAGCTGCGCTTCCGCAGAAATATTTTCTAAACTGAGCATGCTTAAGTTGTGCCGAGATAGTACGTCAAGAAAGAGTAATCAAATGGTCAAAGCATCTCTGTTTAATGTATTTTGTTATTGCTAGATATTATAAACATAATTACTTCCCAGCAATAACATACTCAGTGTAATTAAAGGATAATAGATGACCATAAGTTCAATGAAGGTTTTAATTTAAACCAATCACAGAACCCGCTTTAATCGATTTGTGTGCAGTTATAAGGTAAATAAACGTACCTTTAGGAAATTACTTTAGCGAAGTCGTATGCTTATAAAGAACCGCTTTACAGTTTACTGATATCAATGACCCCGCCACGCGAGAGCCGCACTGTTTGTTTAGCATTACAGAACATTTTCATACAAAGCCTTCACGATAGCCGTTCACGACTGTATCCTAACGAGACAAGTTAAGCAGGTGTTAAATCGTAAATCATTTTTATTTTCGCATCTAAACTGTTACGAAATTTTGCATAGGTATAATTTTTACGCAACAATTTTCACAATAGATGAAATCCCACAATTGATGGACTAAGTTTCAAAACTAAAAGCCGCCCACGCCACAATAAGCTTATTGATATAGCCCGTGTTACATTTTAGGCGCTATAATAATGGATTATCAACTCATTTGTCAAAACCTAGTGAAAGGTTTATGAGATGGTATCACTTAACAGTGTACGTTTTTGGAATTAGTGTTATGTTTTATCTTTTATATGGTCCATGATTGAGAGAAATCAATTAAACAGCCTATTAGCTGTGTTATTATTTAGAATAGAAATAACAGCAGAAAAACTTTTGATTTAAGTAGGTATCTAATATCGTAATCTTTGCCATAGTTTAGTTTATCAGTCCCGGTTTAATGAAAGGCCTTGCGCTTATTAAGAACTACCGTTAAAATGGTTTCCTTATACATACATTGACATGGTGAGGTTCCGAAATGACAGCGCTTTTACGAGCATACAAAAAGATGCAACTGTTCACGGACCTGATAAAACTCGGTTGCTCCTTGCGGGAGCACTGAGACAGAATATTTTTTTCAGAATATAAGTCCGGATCATTCGGTACCTGTACCATGGACAAAGACTATGCCGATAAGGTTTTTGCAAAGAAAGGTTCCAGTCCAGTGCTTTTACAGAATTGCCTTAAGCCATACTATGTCATAGAAAACTCGCTAAACCTGAACTTGAGTGGATTTTATTTATTTATTTAATGCTTTAAGCACACAAATGCACAGAGGCGGAGTTAATGCCAATGAATGATTTTCAATCAAGAAAATCAATAATTTCCACTATCTATGAAGAAGTTCACTTCCATTTCATATTTTTGTGACACCAAGTTCCATAACTATATTTTCATTAACGGTTCCCCTCAAGTCCCTCATTCCTTAAATATTGACAAAGACAACCAACTTCAACCAAGATCATTGTGTTCCGCAGACGGGGCGATGTTAAGAGCGGCTGTGGCGGCGCTGGCGTGCCTATGCGTGGCGCGCGCTTCGCCCTCCGAGCACGGCTTGCGAGCGTACGCGCTGAGCACACAGAACCCCAAGGTAAATATAAATACAACCCTGTAAATACTGCACTACCATCCAATGAGAAGGGCTAAGAACAGAAGCATCAACCATATTTAAGAGTGCGAGATAAGCAACCCCATGCATTTGAAGTCATGCATGATACAGGTGAAACAAAAAATCTCAAGTCTCGAACTTCTGTAGTCGCATGTTGCATGGTCACATTCTGAGCCCATTCTTACGTTTTGAGCAAAGTGGCCCTTCTGTATGTACCTGATGTTTTTGTTGAACAATCTTGTCGCGTTTCCAAACATGAGAGCAAACGGAACATGCAATATGTCACCGACACCAGCACTATTTAAATAGTCTGATATTTTCGGTTGTCTGCTGTGTCGAACATATAAATTACCACTCTCAATAAATATGTAGTTTGAAAACTAGTCTGAATGAAATTGAAACTTGTTAGGCAATAATAAGTACCTACGAGAATATAGTCAATGGGTATTGAGTAAGCTACTTGACACGCTAAACTTTAGCTATAATACAATCCAAAATCACCTCACTACTGCACTAGACTAATATTACGTGCCTGGTAACTGGACCAACATACTCGATGCAACTGGTATGGCAGTTGTACGGTAGGTAATAAAGGCATGCATTGGATTGCCAAAGAGCATGAAAACAAAATTAACTCTATTGAAATTCTAACACCTAAAATAAAAGTACAGCGAGGCAATGTACAAAAACAATGAAGCGAGGAAGCGACAGCACGTGTCGGTTATAATTAGTTGATCATTGAAGTATGTCAGTCAGAGAACAAGAGTTCAAACTATAAGAATGGACAAAAAGAAAACTCGGACAAGCACACTTGGAGCAGAGTCAAATTCTCTTGACGAAATTGAAAGATACGGAACTAACCCGAGTCCTTTTCAAAGCAGGTCACATTTCATAAAATATGGACTATAAACGAGACACACATTTAATTCTATGATAATAATATGCTCTCCGACAGACATCAAAACGTATGGTGAGGACTGCCGGAAATATCATGATGTTCTCGTAGATTACTTTCGATAAACTAGTTTATAAATAAATGAATGCCTATTAGGAGATTAACATTTATTTTGGTAGTGCTTCGCCAGGAACAAAATAATATAGAGGTGACTAAGAATAATATGTGTTAATATTACATTGCAGGACATCACTGGTATCCTTTCTAGCATAGAAGAAAGACTTCGGGTTTTAGACACAATTAGTGCCGTTCAGACGACACAAGCACGACGCCTGGATGTCATTCAGGATAAGCTTGGTGAGTATCATTGAAAAGATTTTAATTTCGTAAAAAACAAAAGTCGCTTTTTCGTCACTAATCACTAATCAGTTTCGAAGTGTTGGTAAGAATTTTAAATCCAGAGCAATCCCCCAAGAAAAGAAAAACGTACCCCATGTACCCTTAAATATTGCATACCGCATTAAACCAATAGATACATGAACCACATGCTGCATGGTAAGGATCGATACAACCAACTCAAATATTTACGAAATAATTGCAACTGTGAAACAAAGACATTGTTAAACAAATTGTCTTCGGACTACAGCCAGAACAGCAAGAACTAGAACAAAGTCATAATCACAACAATACATAGGTATTTTGTTCCGGGAAACTAATGAGTCACGTATATACGGACTACGGTAGTCTTATTGTGTCATATCCTATTTTACTATGGGTCAACTTTTGCAATATCTGCTGGCGTACATCGCTCGCAATTGAATGAACAAGAGCAACGTACAATTAACTGCTAAAGGCACCGCTTTGGGCTGCAGTAGTATGAATAAATTAGCAAATTGCCGTCGTACGCACGCTGAATAGGATACCGCTAATATTCATGTATTTGCTTTCAGATCGCGTGGAAAATACATTGACTTTAAAATTAGAAAGAGCTCAATTAACAGCAGAAAGACTTGAGCACAGGTTACATATGCTGCAAACTAATGTGCAGGTGGGTTTTTTTCTACTTCAGAAGTGCATGTTTTTACTTATGTGGAACTGACAATATAGATTAAGCATTTCTCATGATTTCAGGCCACCATCAAAGAGAGCAGTGACAAAATAGAACGTAGTCAAACGAAGATAGCTGAACTAGCTAGAAATCTAACCACCCATATTATAAGCCATAAGCATTTATTAGAAAAGGTATTTATTAATCCTTAAAAGTATTATTTCATAACCATTGATATGTCGTGAAAACCCAAAGGCTAGGTCACAATCGGTTAATTTTAATTAAGCCGCGATACCATATTGGATTAACAAAATAGTATATAAAATTATTTGAAACAAAACTAATGAGCCATGTTGCCATAAATATCGTTATTGGAAGTTCCAAACGATATCAAATAAAATAACGATAATAATGTTTTTAATTATGTTTCCCTAAATTCCAGGTAAACGGCGCATACGCAGACACGTGGCATCGTAGTTTAATACTAGAGTCTCTGATGAGGGACGGCCTCTCCCTCGTCAACGTGACGCGACGGGAGCTGGCTGACGGATTGAGAGCCTTGGCCAGGCGACAACGGGATGCGAGGATCAATTCTGCAGATTTAGACCAAATCTTCACCAAACGACTTAGCGATAACTCATATAGGATTGATCTTAAGGTATTTTTTGTAACATCTAAGATAAGCACAAACCACCTTGCCTTGAAATCAAAAGTTTGGCTGAAGTATTTTCTGACCCATAAATAACAAAAGTGATTCAATCAAGCATTCAATCCTTGACCGACATGCTCGTTGAATATCTGCTCAAGAAAACCTACAAGGTTGAGAGTCTTATAACAAACAGATACAACAATAAAACTTTATTCTTTTTATTTCAGATGCAAGAACTTTTGGATGCACAAAAGCGTTTCGTGGATTCATGTCAGCAAGTACAGCAAGACGATCCGAAGCAAGTGACGGATGTCCTGGACAAACTAATCGATTCGTTAATTAAACTGTACGTAGCCTATGAATTATTCTCTAGCCATACGAGTACGTATTTATGTAAATTACGGTGCTGACAATAAGAACAGTCAGTGGTGGCCCAGAGGTAACGGCCCGACTTACGAGTTGTAGGTCGTGAGTTTCAACCAAGGCAGGTGCTTTACTTTGTGTAAATATTTTCATCACCACTGCTATCAAAACGGTGAAGGAAAACATTGTGAGGAAACCGTCATGTCCTAGAACCAAAAATTCGAAGACATGTGACATCTACCAACCCGCACTGGGACCGCGTGGTAGATTACAGCCCTCTCGTAGAGAGAAGGCCTGTGTCCCAGCAGTGGGAACTGTATAGGTTGTTTATGTTTATGACGGTGAAGACTGAGACACTATAGACACCAACCTACACTTGGTAGTTAAGCGGAAACGCTATTATACAGAGGTTTCTGGAAACCTATTTAGTTAAATGTCTTACTTGTCATATTTCACGCAGACCTCTAAGGTGGAAGGACCTGTGTAAGTTGTTGTTCTTGATTATGCTTAGTCAAGAACAACAACTTACACACTAATTACAACTGCTGGCATGCGACTCAAGGAATGTGAATCTGTTCCCGTATGACCACTAGGTGCTAGGATTATTTGCAATACCAACCAGGATGTCATGTCTAAGTCAGAGGTCTTGTTTTTTATTTTAAGCACGATTGTGAAACTTTTCGAATAGAAGCAGTTTTCACATGGTCGTGAAGTCGTGATCTTTTATTTTCAGAACATCTTCGACATTCCATGAGCTAAAGAAAATTCAAGATGATATAAACAAATATGACAACAGAGTCGTAAAAATCCTGAATGCGACACGAGTACCGCAGGTAGAGATTATTAATGAAATATTACCTAATGACTTCCTCATAATTATTATCTTGATAATATGTAGAATAAAATTATCCTTGTATTGTTATTTTTGCGTGAAGTTACCGACGCATTTAAAAACTATAGCTAAACATTTATCCCCATGCTTATCACTTTTCAAGCTCGTTACAGAACGAACAGGTAATTTATGGTCTTGGTATCTGATTATTCTGTTTGTTGATAATTTACTGCTACTATTGATCTAGGCTAACGTGGCGGGTTTCCCATTCAGGGGAAGTGATTGAATAAATATAATCAATTCTTTTTTTTTTCCTCATTTCCAGACGGATGTCACCTGTCGACGCTTAGAAGGAGCTTTCCGCAACACATCCCACACAATCCTCAAAGAGAATGAACTACGTCAACTGACAGAGAAATTCGTGTCGCTGACGGACCGAGCAGATGCAGCGCTGCAGCGCTTGGAAGCGCATCTGAAAGACGACTCCGAGGAACCAGGGCCAGCGTCTGACGTCACTGCTGCAGCTGACAGACTACTGCAAAAACTGGAAGGGATCAAGTAAGTGATGGAATATTCTAGATAGAAGATTGATTCTAAGAACCAAATAATATGATCATTAATTTCCTTGGAGCATTGTTCTTTTAAAAAGTTCAGAAATATTCAAATACTGTACTTACCAATGTCATAATGCCAAAACTGGTTTTATTATTCATATCATAGACTATTATTAAATTGACATGCTTTCAATGAATCATTTCCCATTACAGTAGTGAGGAATCCGACGAAGAGTTCGATTGGGAGGATGACGAGGCTGGGTACTTCGACGACGGCGGGGGTGGCGATATCATGGGCATAGACAAGGACATCCTGAGTGGCGGCGGAGCTCGTAGGACGAAGTCCACGACCGTGCGGATGCCGCACCGGCGACATCTGCACAAACACCCTTACGACCGCGGCCCGAACATTAACTACCCTAAACCCTCGTTTTAAGTTTATAATATAAATACTGTGAGAACCTTTGGTGTTTTATTTTAAACTTTTTGAAATCAAAATCAAAACTTGAGTCTATTCAAATTAGGCCGAGAATAATTACATAAAACAGTCCCCAAAAACCCCCGCCCTTCACCACTTCCTAGTGCTTTAGCTGGCAAAAAGAAGTAGCGCTACAAACTCCACAGCAGCACAGCTGTCTGTTACGTTAGAAGAACTTGATTCTATACAATTGAGTATTATGAACCTAAACGAGAGATTATTTTATAACTGCCACTCGGCCACTGACAACATGTGGTGTGGCGATACTTTACCCCACAACACGATGTGACATAAATATCATTTTTTCATGGTCTGCACTTGTATAAAAAATCTTTCTTTGCATACTGAGGAAATGATTACGAATAGACTAAGAGGTCACAGGATTTTTCATAACGATCATGGATACGGTTAGATTTACTTCGAAGGGCTGTAGAGTAGTCCCCTAATGTGAATGACGTCGGTCTGCCTGCTCTGAGTGGTTGCAACTTCGAGTTATAGCGCTTACAAGAGGCGTCATTGTTGCGAAAAAAAAACGATCAGAGAAATTAATGGTCAGTTTTGGTACACATTCAAAGTATTGCGTCTCCGCAGATGAAACAAGTTGGTCTGCCGGCTCTGAGTGGTTGCAATTCAGAGCTATGATGCGCGCAACATTGTTGCGAAAAAAAAACGATAAATGGTCAGTTTTAGTACCCATTCGAAGTATGGTGTCTCCACAGGTGAAATGAGTTGGTCTGCCGGCTCTCAGGTTGTATTTCAGAGCAATCGTTGTTTATGCAAGACGCTTGTTTGTGCAGAAAGTCTAAAAAATACATCGAAAAACGGGACAATAGGCGAATTTTTCAAGTGCACGCCGGCTCGTGTCGTACCCCCACCATACACCTGCGCCGAGCACCACCCGCTGCGCAACCGTCCCCCCTCTAAAGGAATAGGGAAAAAGCTACAGGTTTCAATAAGAGAAATGGTCAGTTTTAGTACCTATTCGAAGTATGGTGTCTCCACAGGTGAAAAGAGTTGGTCTGCCGGCTCTTAGTGGTTGTATTTCAGAGCTTTGTTATACGCTAATGCTAATGATACAACTCAAAAAATATAGAATGTTAGAAGTAAGTAAATATTTAACTCTAAGTGTTAGCTATATTCTACAAAATTATTAATCTGTGATTTACCCAAAGTAATAAGTTGAATTATTAGAAATTGGATTTGTTCGATTTCATTCTTTATTTTATTGATTACCGTTAAGTTGAATTTTTCTATAACTAAGCGCCCTGCGTATAACAAATGCTCTGAAATACAACGACTTAGAGCCGGCAGATTAACTCGTTTCACCTGTGGAGACACCATACTTTGAATAGGAACTAAAACTGACCATTTCTCTTATTGACACCTCTTGACACCTCTAGCTTTTTCCCTATGCCTTTACAGGGGGAACGGTCGCGCAGCGGGTGGTGCTCGGCGTAGGGTGGGGGTACGACACCGGCCGGCGTGCACTTGAATAATTCGCCTATTGTCCCGTTTTTCGATGTATTTTGAGGCTTTCTCCACAAATAAGCGTGTTTGTATACACAACGATTGCTCTGAAATACAACCACTGAGAGCCGGCAGACCAACTCGTTTCACCTGTGGAGACACCATACTTCGAATATGTACTAAAAGTGACCATTTGTCTTATCGTTTTATTTTCGCAACAATGTTGCGCGCATCATAGCTCTGAAATGCAACCACTCAGAGCCGGCAGACCAACTTGTTTCATCTGCGGAGACGCCATACTTTGAATGTGTACCAAGACTGACCATTTCTCTGATCGTATTTTTTTCGCAACAATGACGCCTCTTGGAAGCGCTATAACTCGAAGTTGCAACCACTCACAAGCAGGCAGACCGACGACATTCACATTATGGGACTACTCTACAGCCCTTCGAAGTAAATCTAACCGTATCCATGATCGTTATGAAAAATCCTGTGACCTCTTAGTCTATTCGTAATCATTTCCTCAGTATGCAAAGAAAGATTTTTATACAAGTGCAGACCATGACAAAATGATATTTATGTCACATCGTGTTGTGGGGTAAAGTATCGCCACACCACATGTTGTCAGTGGCCGAGTGGCAGTTATAAAATAATCTCTCGTTTAGGTTCATAATACTCAATTGTATAGAATCAAGTTCTTCTAACGTAACAGACAGCTGTGCTGCTGTGGAGTTTGTAGCGCTACTTCTTTTTGCCAGCTAAAGCACTAGGAAGTGGTGAAGGGCGGGGGTTTTTGGGGACTGTTTTATGTAATTATTCTCGGCCTAATTTGATAGACCTCAAAAGAAACCTTGAAGAGGTACGAGGAGCACAAGTTAGCCTATGGACAGTGAGGAGGAGGCTTTTAGTGGTTGATATACGCAGTCGACGACCAGCGCGGTCCCCAGGTTACTCCGTGAGCACCGGATTGCTCGACCGAGGTTCACTAGAAATTGTCTATCTTGGACACTAGGTAACTGGAGTAGCGTACTCTTCTCCGATGAGGCTCGAATTTATCTGAATGGTGAGGACCGACGTCGGCGAGTGTTACGAAGACCAGGGAAACGCTATGCCGACGTGTGTTTTGAAGAAATCACCCCTTATGGTGGAAGGTCCGTTATGTTTTGGGCGGGCGTAACTTCCAGCTATCGTACCGAGATAGTGTTCATTGAAAATGGCTCACTAAATGCGCAAAGGTACGTAACAGGAATAATTTGTCAACATGCACAACCCGTACTGACTGTAATTGGTGAAGATGCCATTTACATGGACGATAATGCTCGGGACCACCGTTCTGGCGACGTAGATTCTTATATGCAAGAGGTCGGTATTCGCCGTCTGGATTGGCTAGCGCGGAGCCCCGACCTTAACCCCGTTGAGCACGTCTGGGACCTCCTAAAAAGGCGAGTACGATCTGTCCAACACCTTCCACAAAACATCAGGGAGCTTAAACGTGTGATTTCGTCTGAGTGGGAAACACATTCCGCAGGATACCATCAAAAGCCTGGTGGAAAGCATGCCAAGACGATTACATGCCGTAATCGCTGCAAGGGGAGGTCATACTCGTTATTAATTTTTATTAATTTTGTCTTAATTTAATTATACCCTAACAATTTTCATTTTAACACGACTCTCTGTTTACATTGACTAAAACACCGATTCCAGGATTTAAGGGTTAAAAACTATATTCTCAATGATAATAAGAAATTTCTAGTCATTTATGCTAATGACATACTAAAAATATTAATATTATCCATAGAAAAGCCAATGACTGTAAGGTGCCCGTTTTTATTGCAAAGGAGTTTAGTTATGTCACAATAAGTGGATTTTTTATTTTTTAAAATTAATTGAAATGCCGGCGCTAGAAAAGGCTCTTTATTTGTCACTTGGTATTAATCCTTATCTTATTAAATTACTAACTTATTAAGTTAATCCATAACTTATTAATCCGAATTATTCAATTCGGACATTCCATTCGAAAGATATCACGAGTTTAAAAATTTAAGTATTAGAAAATATTCGCGTGGTAGTGGTGAAGAGGGAGAGGAGGAGGTGTTGGTGAGGGTGTGGGGAGGGGGAGAGGGGTAGGGGAGAGGTCAAGGGGAGGGGTTGGTGAGGGTGTGGAGAGGAGGAGTGAGGGGAGAGGGGGAGGTGTTGTTGAGGGGAGAGGGAGAGGAGGTGGACGTGGTGAAGGGTGTGTGAGAGGTTGTTGGGGAAGTTTAGCGAAAAAGTGATGTGGTGAGGGTGGTGAGAGGGGAAGGGGGATGGAGAGGGTAGGGGATGGGGTAAGAGGGAGTGGGGGTAAGAGGGAGTGGTGAGGGAGTGGTGAGGGAGTGGTGAGGGGGATGAGAGGAGAGGGGAAGGGAGTTCGAGTAGGGGCGAGGGGATGTTGTGGTGAGGGGGAGTGGGAGGGGAGGGGTTAGTAAACTAATGTCGTGCGTCGGAGCTGACACACACTTTTTTTATTTCTTTGAACGCGCTAATCTCTGGAACTACCAGTTGGACTTATCTTTATGCATTTGATAACCCAAGTTTTAAGGAAGCCTATAGGCATATTTAACATCACTCTAAGACTATTCAACCGTACGAGAATGATCTGATTGGCGGCTGAGAAGCATGCGTGTCGCGTGTCATATGATGGCATGTGTGTTAATAACATAAGCTACGCCGACGACACTCATGGCCACTTGCGAGCAATATGCCAGACTGCTACATGGTCTGACATATAATGTTAAGAAGTGTGTGGTCATGGCCTTTGAGGCCAGGTGTAAGTCTAAGTACCCAGAAGATGTACCTTCAGTAAAGTTAAGCGGTGTGCCCCTTATGAGGGTGGACTAATTTAAATATCTGGGTCACTTATTGACCACGGGCCTCAGAGATAATGAGGATATTGACAGGAACTACTACTGCAGCGCATCAGGGATGTTTGCTGAAGCTTGCGTTGACTGCTTCTACACTGTGATGCGGAAGCGGTGCGCATCCCTGGTTAGTAGCGTGCGGGGCAGCACCAACAGCATCCTATGGTAGCAAGCAGGCTAGATTGTGCGTTTGTGAACCACTGCTGTAAGGTATCGGCTGGGTTTGTCACCTTGCAGCAGTGATGTCACAAATTGTTTCTGTGTTAATGTTTTACTAACATAGTTTGTAAGTATATTGTTACTAACACTATGCTATGAATCTTGTTACTTGTAATAAATTATTAAATTAAATTAATTATACAGGTACCTGGTTGTATAAAACAGAGGGTCCGTATACTGGCGAGGAGTAAATAATACAGCACTATAATCGGTATATAGCGTATATTAATACTGTCACAAATTTCAAAGGCTCACACAAATCAAAATCTTCAATCTTGCTAAGGTAAACGCCGGTAAACAAACGATAGCGAGATCTAATTCGATGCCAACGCCATCTATCGAGCTTAAGAACAACTCTGAACATTTGTCGAGTTACTATTCTAACCTAATGTCGCTGCATGTGCGAACATACCGCCCACCAAAGACATATTGGCAAAATGTCTTTCTATACTATCCATTGTTCTTAATACCAGGTTGGTATGTCGTTGGTGGGAAGAAAACAACAATAAACAATAACAACTTAAATTCTAGATCTATAATTTGTAAACTAACCTACTCTAAAAATACTAACATGTTCGAATACAAAAAATAAATCTTTACACTAATTGGCTATAGGTAATATACATAGAAGTTGGCCTCTTTATAGTCGACAACTGGGTGCGTAATGTAACAACCCGAGTAACACCGTCGAGCCCAGGATGTTTCTGTTCGATCCTACCCAGTAACCACTTGCCAGGGGGCATATCGTCCTCTTTTACTAATACCACTTCACCAACAGATGGCTCCGGACTTCTATGGTTCCATTTATGACGCTGTAAGAATTGATGAAGGTAATCGTGCGACCATCGACGCCAGAAATCTTGCATCATCCTCTGATGAAGATGCCATCGTTGCAAACTATTAACATTAGCCCTTTCATAATTAAGGTCAGGCGGTAGCACTAATGGCTCCCCTACTAAGAAATGACCCGGAGTTAAAATAACTAATTTGTCCTGATCTTCCACATAGGACAATGGCCTCGAATTGAGGCATGCTTCAATTTGAGCTAACACCGTGATGATCTCCTCAAATGTTAGCGTTGAGTTCCCAATCACCCGCTTGAGGTGATACTTGGTAGACTTTATACCTGCCTCCCAAAGACCCCCAAAGTTTGGTGCGTGAGGAGGTATAAAGTGCCACTGCGTGCCATTGTTTGCGAGTTCTTCTGCTAACTCTGTATTACAGCTTGACTTCTCCTCGTTAAATAAGTAAAGCAGTTCTCGTGCAGCACCCACAAAGTTAGTCCCATTGTCGCTGTGAATTTCCGCACATCGACCACGCCTAGCCACAAACCGTCTGAAAGCAGTCAAAAATCCCTTAGTGCTTAACTCACTCACTGCTTCCAAATGCACTGCCCTGGTGGCCATGCATATAAACAAGGCGATGTAGCCTTTGTATGACTTCTTACCGCGACCTTTCGATACTCTGATATTTATGGGGCCAGCGTAATCTACTCCACTACATAAAAAAGGTTTGTTCACCGTTACACGAGAACAGGGTAACTGCCCCATAAGTTGTGTTCTTACTTTAGCTGTGTATCGGATACACCTCACGCAGCCCCTTGCATACTTTTTCGCCAGCAACTTAACTCCCATGATCCAATACCTTGACCGCAAGTATGTAATCATCAGTTGCGGGCCTCCATGCATGGTTTTATCATGCGCGTCTGCTATCAAAAGATTGGTTAGAAAAGAGTTATTTGGAATCAGTATAGGATGAACTCTTTCGTAACTTAGCTGCGACATCTCAAGCCGTCCTCCAACTCTGATTATGCCTTTAGAGTCAAGAAATATGTTTAATTACTTAAACTTTCCATTAATACTTTCTACCTTGTTTTTCAGTTCTTCCAACTCATTTGTGAATCCTTCTTCTTGGCATTTCATTACACATATCTCTGTTGAGTCTTCTAGCTCTTGTTTAGATAAATGTCGAGTCCCTGTACCAATCCTAGTATTCAGGTTTTTTCTTAAATTCAAGAACCTACGGCAATAAGCTATAACTCTAATCAATCTCGAAAACGATGAAAACTTATTCCAAAAGGTAGTGTCAAATGTAATCGAATGTACTTTCACTTCTTCTAAGTGTGTAACCAGATGTTTCGGTCTTTTGTACTCCACCACCTGCTGTCTTAAACAATCCGGACCTTTCCACCATATAGCAGTGGATTCAAGTTCAGCAGGGGAAACTCCGCGCGAAGCACAATCTGCGGGATTCTGTTTAGACGACACGTGAGACCAAAACTGTGTGTCTAATGTGTTCAAAATATCTGAAACACGATTAGCCACAAAAGTCTTCCAGCGGCTCGGGTGACTGTTGAGCCAAGCAAGCACCACTTCACTGTCTGTCCATGCATGCCAATTGATCTTTGGTATGTTCAGCACTTCGCCAACCTCCACCATCAATTTAGCAAGAAGAACTGCACCACAAAGTTCTAATCGTGGAATAGAAACTTGTCTAATGGGTGCCACTTTCGTTTTTGAAGTGACCAAATCAATATGGATATTTCCTTTGTGATCCACAACTCTAAGATAAATGACTGCTGAATACGCCATTTTAGAAGCATCTGAGAACCCGTGCAGTTCAGTTTTCACGTTGTTTGATTCTTGGTGCAACCATCGTGGGATTTTAATGTTAACCAAAAAAACTAAATTACGGTGGTAAGTAACCCATTCTTGTAATAAGTTGTTTGGAATTTCTTGATCCCATTCTAACCCTGCTAGCCACAATTTCTGAATAAATATTTTGGCTAAAATAATACTAGGTGCCAACCAACCCAACGGATCAAACAATCTTGAAATCTCTGAAATAATTTTTCTTTTTGTTACAGGTGTCGTCAGCGGCTGAAGTTCTACTGAGTATTGAAAGAAATCTTCGTTCGTGTTCCAGGTAAGTCCCAGTATCTTCGTAACACTATCTATTCTTATCTTTAACTCTTCATGCGTAGTTTCTTTCTCATCCCTTATTTTATTTAGTAATTTTTGACTATTACTCCTCCATTTTTGTAATGGAAAACCTCCTTTGGATAACACCTTAGTTAACTCTGTGTATATATTAAAACAGATTTCTAAACTTTCCGCTCCTGTCATTACATCATCCATATAAAAGTCATTTAAAATGATCCTTGCTATTTCAGGTTGCTCTAGGCACTCATCATATGCTAACTGTTGTAGTGATCGTACAGCTAAATATGGTGCCGACGCCGTGCCGAAAGTAACTGTTTCCAATTCATATTCTTCTATTTCCTTTTCAGGGCTGTCTCTCCAGAGGATACGTTGTAATATTACATCCTTCCTATTTACTAACACTTGCCGGTACATCTTAACTATGTCCGCTACGAGACATATCCGATGTGTTCTCCATCGCATAATAGTGTGCCGGAGTTCCGACTGCAAGGTAGGACCGACTAACAAATTGTCATTAAGTGACATCCCATTCGTTCCCTTGCAGGAAGCATCAAAGACGACGCGGACCTTCGACGTTTCCCTATCCTCCCGGATAACAGCATGGTGAGGTAAGTAGATCGCTTTTTTAATATTCTTTTCATTTTCTGCAACCTTTCTCATGTGTTTCAGCTCTACATATTCTTCGAGAACCCTCGAATAATCTTCCTTGAATTTACTGTTTTTGCTGAACTTAACTTCTAACGATCTTAATCTTTTTTCAGCGATGGCCCTTGAATCACCAACCTTGCTGACCGGGTCTACATCACGCAATGGTAGCCTTACTATATATCGACCACTCTTGTCACGTTCCGTAGTAGTTGTGAATAATTTTTCGCATTTATTTTCTTCCTCCGTTAGCATTTTCTTTCCAGATGGTTCCGCTTCAAGCTCCCAAAATCTTTTAAGCAAATCCTCTGCTTCAAGACTTGAATGCATCACGGTGATGTGTGAGGGATTACTAGTATGATCCACTTCAAAGGTACCTGACAATATCCACCCTAACGTGGTATCTTGCGCTAGCAAAGTTCCACCAACATTCCTTTTAATGCCCTCCTGAATGACTTGGCTATAAACCTCAGCACCTAATAAAACATCAATTTTATTAGGTCTGTAGTATTCTGGATCAGCCAAATCATCATCAGTCAAGTCTACCCATTCAACCATGGTTACTTGTGTAGCTGGGAGAAGTGCAGTGACTGACTTCAGGACGAAAGCGTTCACATTTATTTGGACAGTTGGATCTATTCTAGACCTCACTTTAAGTACAACGGTTGACTTAACCGTCGCGCTTTTATCTCCGCCTACGCCAATCACAGTTTGCCTGGATGGCGTCTTGTTTAATCCCAAAAATTGGACCGTGGATTCCGTAACGAACGATCCTTGCGATCCTTGGTCAAGCAAAGCCCTAACTACTCGATAGGTCCCATCTTTCGACTCCGCCTTAATTAAGGCGGTAGTTAATAAAACCGTTTTCCGACCACTTCCAGTCGAGAGACATGAGACTAGTGGCTTGCTTGGCCCCTCCGCTTGCGCGGCTACTTCATCGCTAATATTTTTATTAGCCTCCTTCATCACCTTTATAAAGGCTGATGAGGTTTCCGCGTGAGCCCCACGACTATCCTCACCAATAACAGACCCAGAAACACCTGTTGGGTGTAACAAAGTATGGTGGCGGCGTTTACACACCTGGCACTTGAGAGTGTTTTTGCAATGTTTGGCAGAGTGGTTACTGTATAGACAAATGAAACACAAATTATGTTCCTGGACGAAATTACGCCTAGCTTCATTTGTCTCTTTACCAAATTTCGGACAGGATGTAATCCTATGATCGGCTGAGCAAAATTCACATGATACAAGCTTTTTATCTTTTATTACATGAAACGATTGAGTTCCTTTTGGGTGTGGATATCTATCCTTGTTATCTAAATTTTCCAAACCTCTAAAGCGACTATTTAAAAATTCCGAAAACTGATCAAAAGTAGGTAACTCATCACTTGAATCCGAAGCCACTTTGAGTTCCCAACCTTTCCTGGTCTCTTTATCCAATTTTCCACTAATTATATGTATAACAATGAGATCCCAGGAAGAGACATCCACCCCTAAATTACCAATTGACTCAAGACATTCTGAAGTAGTAGATATAAGCCTTTTTATTTCAATAGCCGATTCACAGGACAAAGTCTTTTGACTGAGTAATCTCTTTATTATGCCATTTGCTAGAAACTTTTTATTATTATACATTTTGTCCAATTTTGACCACGCAATTTTATAATTGTCAGATGTTACTTTTATGTTTCTTAGCAATTGCTCAGCCTCCCCACTTAAATGTCCCTTTAAATAATAAAATTTCTGTGCATCGTCTAGAGACGTATTCTCGTGTACCAACCCTACAAATAAGTCTCTAAATGTTGGCCACTCTGAATATTTTCCAGAAAACGATGGAATTTTTATTTCTGGCAATTTAACTCTGTTGACACTCTTTTCATTCTGACAACTAGACTTAGAATCCACCCATACATCAGTTGAACTTCTTTCAGATAACAATTCTTTCAATTCGCTCTTAAATTCTACATAAAATTCCTCAACTTCATCATAAAGACAATTTTTAACATAACTAGAATTAGACAAGTCAACCTTTTTTATAGTAGATAATATTTCTTTATGAGTGGCTGTAAAATCATTCCATAGTTGTTCCAAATTTTCAAGACGGGTCTCTAAATATGAATGAGTTATTCGCTCTTTTGGAGCTTTCTTGAAATTGGACTTTGCCTTGAGCATTTTAGCACCAACATCCTCCTGTATATTACAGAAAGCCTCCATTTTGGAACAATTATGTTATACTAATTTTACTAAAAACAAATAGAATTTAAAAACACTTAGGTTGTAAACACTGATATTTTTTAAAGTAAATTAAATTATGTTAATGTTCCAATTGTTCAATAAAAAGTTTAAAATATTACAAGTCTTTGAACAATAAGTCACTTGGGTCTGAAATCAGGCTTGGATTCCCCGTCAGAACCACTTTTCACATAAAATGTTTACAAGTCCTAAGTTTCGAAATAAAAAGTTAAATTTTCTGATAAAAGAGTTCAACTTCAATTATTGCACTTTTTCTGAGATTTTCAAAAATAATATTTTACTGTTCCTAGTTCCTGATTAAGATGAAAAATGTACTCACGATTTCACCATTTGATTCACTCACTGACACGACACTGATGATGGCGCGCTGTACTGCACCACAACAGCGGCGTGCTGTACTGCACCACAACAGCGGCGTGCTGTACTGCACCACACAAATGGTGCCCTCTGCTTGTCCACGTCTGCCGCACTTCACCTCCCTTGCGTCGTTCCTCCGGATGTTGCTACCAGCTGTGGCTGCTCCACGCTACACCTGGCTGCTCCTCACTCCAACCGGTTCCACCTTCAGCTCCTGAGCACCTCACCTGGTGCCCACTGAAGGGGCTGCTCTGGACAGCGATCCACTGCCCAGTATCGACGCGAAGGGTGGTAATTCACTACCACCACCGGCGACTACCACAAACACTCCCGACCTATCCGACGCGAAGGACCATGTATAAAACAGAGGGTCCGTATACTGGCGAGGAGTAAATAATACAGCACTATAATCGGTATATAGCGTATATTAATACTGTCACAAATTTCAAAGGCTCACACAAATCAAAATCTTCAATCTTGCTAAGGTAAACGCCGGTAAACAAACGATAGCGAGATCTAATTCGATGCCAACGCCATCTATCGAGCTTAAGAACAACTCTGAACATTTGTCGAGTTACTATTCTAACCTAATGTCGCTGCATGTGCGAACACTGGTACCAGGTTCTAGCAGGTTTACATTCAGACTATTATAGGTTTATCTAAGTATCCACCCGCAAGTCACAGTTTCATATTTTTAACTTCGGAATAAGCAAGTGAGAGTTCAGATATAATTAAATCCAACATTGCTTTAAGTTGGTAACAGCAAATACTTAAAAATAAAATAAAGTTATTCATTTATAACTTTATTTTATTTTTAAGTATTTAGTAGGAGTCCCAATACAAGAAACTTTTTTTTATAAACTGAAGTATTTGTTTAAATATGTAGTGTTAATAAATATTGTACAGTGGTGGTAAGAAACCCTTCCGTGTGCGAGTTGCCGGTTTTTTTAATTTAATTTTAATCAACTGCTGCTGTTTGTCAAGGATTGATAGTTTTCATTATCAATAGTAACAGTTTGTTATTAGACATCCCTTAACAGCCTTTAGCAGGAGGTGAGCTATACCTTAAAGAGCTTACATTCTAACCTTGTCTGTAAATTGCACTTCAATGAAGTCCTATTTTCTGGATTCACATTTCAAATAGGTACAATAAAAGATTTCTTAAAGACTCATGGACATTGACATACCTCTATTTTGGCACTGTTCTGAAATATTGTAAGTGCCTTGTGCGTGAGTTGTGCAAAGCATGAGCTGAGTGTGGCAATCCTCTGACGAGAAGCAAACACCACCTCTGGCTCCTCTGTCTCCAACTCTGCTGTAATTTACAAACATTATTTTTAATTAATACATTTAAATAATATTTTGTACTTTTGTTTATGAAATAAAGAACAGTAGAGATAAGTACTTGTAATATTTATATTTTTGCTCACTCGCTACTGGGTAAAAAGTACCACAGAGTATCTAACAAAACATAATTATCACACCATATTCCCGGTAGGGTTAGGCAGCAGTGTACCTACCTATAGACCAACCACATTTCAAAACACCACAGAGCATCTATATCATAAAATAATTATTACTTTTCTGATCGCTCTGGCAACATGGGTTTCTTGGTACCGTCACACGGTTCACACCTAACCAATAGTTACCGCACACTGCGAGACAGCTAGTTCGCGCGGGGCGCTTGGTTACAACTGACGTTAATTAGAACTTGAATTTGCTATTTTATTTCATCATTATCATCATTCTCATGCCCTTATCCCAATTTATTTGGGGTTGGTGCAACATGTCTGTTTCTTCCACACTTCTCTATCATCATCATCTTGGTAGTATAGCCATATCATCTTTCACAGAGTCCATCCATTGTTTCTTTGGATTTGTTATTTTATTTATTGTAAGTAATATTAATAAACTTTTAGGTAATACGGGCTGGTCTCCGCAACTCCACGCCAATGAGCGTATTTTGCGTAATGCAATAAAACTTTTGATTACATCTTAATAAATCAAGAAAAAAAATATTTTCTTAGATAATGCCATGTGAGTATTTGTGTTTATAAATATCTAGCTAGTGCTGCTAGGTTAAGAACTTCATACAATATTCCACACATTTTAGGTTTGGCTCTTGGTAACAGGGGATTCTGATTTACAAGACTTGCTTAGTCTTGTAAATCAGAATCCCCTAAAAAAAGGCTTTACTGTCAATAACATACAGTCAAACACACTTAAAAAAGTTATAAAAATAAAAAATTCTATCAATATTCGTAACTTATGTATAAGCTAGTATGTATAAATAAGTACAGTAAAATTACAATTTGGAAAATGATACTTCGAAAACTTTAATTAGTGTAGGTATCATGCAAAGTTAAGATTGATCATTACAATTTAACAACATGTCATTACATCTTGCCTGTGAAACCTGAAAGTTTAGGTGCTGTTTCTCTTTCTGTTAATTTTGTTATACTCATACTTATATTTAACTATGAACTACATAGATACCATAAACTCCAAATCCTCCAGGTACTTATTGCCAATGGTTTTAGTAGACCACATTCACAACAAAAGGTTAAAGAAATATTACAAACTAGCATCACCCTGCGGTTTCACCTGTAAGACGGGAACCCATGGGAATATCAAGATATAAAGTATCCAGGTTATAAAATATCTGTGTGCCAACGTTCAGGAAATTTTGCGTAAAAGAGTAACAAACATCCATCACAAACTTTCGCAATATTATTATGATGGTACAGTAGGTATAAAAAAAATATATAAAGTTTTAAATAAGATCATAATAACATAGCAATTCAACATTAACATCACTTTTATAACAACACAACATGAAGCAATGAACTCAGACAATGACTTATTCAGCTATGTTCTGAATGCAGAGATCCAGTTGCACAGAGATTTATGTTTAAACCTACGCTGTTACTACACATAACTTTTGAATTAAGCAGTAGGTAAGTGATATTGATACAGTGCTACAGCCATAAAATTACGTACATACTGAACAACATAAATAAAATCTCCACCAAAAACCACTTGGACTAACAGCAGCATGATTTCGATCGAAAAATCACAAAGGCGAAGGTACTGGTGCTTCACTACATTCAAAAGTGTGATAAACAAGTTTTACTTACTTATAGAGGTGTCTAATTCGACACATGCTTTGTCGAATTCCTTTTCTAATAAATCTAACCATCGAAAGCCTACTCCGGTAGTCGCCATTTTCACAATAATTTGTTGACAATTTAATGTCAACTTGACATTTGCCCAAGCCAATCGTTCAGAAATAAAAAGTTTCAAATCAATTTGTAGTAGAAAAGAAACATTTCACGAAAGTATTTCATGTAAAGGTAAAATATTTTGCCATGATTCACCTAACGCTCGTCTCACCTCTCACAGGTGAGTGCTGATATATGGCTGATATCTACAACTCAGTCCTCCTGCCTGATGATGTGAACTCTCAAGCAACGCTCACTTCCTGTGGTCACTTATCGGAAATTCGGAATCTATCGATGGACGAGAATATCTATCTGACCATAGAGCATGGAACTAAAGTAAAAATGAAAGATAAACTTACAGGTATTCGTTTTATGAACCCTGAAGATGCCGTGGAAGAAATCCCTAAAGAAGAGTGGGCCAGTGAGTGTGAGCCACGTAGGTAAACATTATGTATGTAAACAAAACGAGTGTGTATTTATTTATCAGCATGTAGGGACCTACATGCTGATAAATAAATCTACACACTCGTTTTGACGTTTTCACATCCAAGACATTTAGAGCGGTTTTGCAACTACGGTACTGGAGGGGTTGGAATTTGTTCTACACAGATGCGTCTAAATTAACTCCAACAGGATGTACAGGAATTGCAACATACTTCCAGAATTCCAGGATTGCCCTTCTTTTCCAGTGCCCCTCAGAGGTTTCGGTATTTACGGGGGAATGTATTGGCATTTTAGAAGCAATTAATTTCATTAAAACGCACAATATTCAAAATTCGGTAATTTTTTCAGATTCTCGCAGTAACATTCAGGCTTTAAGACAGAATCAACTAAAATCAAAGATCCATAGTAAAATCATTACAGACATTCAAAATTTACTCTTCACGTGCTCTAACAACAATTTAAACATTGAGATAGCTTGGATTCCCAGTCACTCGGGTATAGGTGGCAACGAGTGCGCCGACTCGCTGGCTAAATTTGCAACATCCAACCACGTTGATCAAAAGCATTATGTTGTCCATAGTTATGACCTACGGGCTGACACCAAACTTAAAATGCATAACTCGTGGTCAGCAGTATGGCAGCTAAGTTCAAAACTCAAGGGGGCGTACTACGCCAGTATCCAACCCGACATCCAGCGGAAACCTTGGTTTTTTAAGTGTACCAAATTATCGAAAAGAACTATTTCATCTTTGTGCAGACTGAGACTCGGTCACTGCTGCAGTCCAGTATTCCTAAATAAGATTCGTATTCGTGACAGTTCCTTGTGCGAATGCGGACTTGACTAGGGTACTTTGGACCATATTTTCTTCTCATGTCCTTCAAACTCACAATCTTTTGAAATGTACCTTATGCTTCCCAAAATTAAAATCTCCCTGCCTACTAACTTCCATTCCCTCCTAACTAACTTTTCCCCTAAATTAATCCAAGTCCTAGCTAAATTTTTAAATGACAATGATTTAAAAATGTAGTCTGGTGGGTGTGTAATAATCATAATCATAACTTTGTAAATATTTGTGTCATTTTGTAGTAGAATAATAATTTAACAAAACTAACAACCTACAATTAACAAAACTTGTGTTGTCCTTGCAGCTAACATTTAACAAATAACAACTACCACAAAGTGAAAAGTTCGACGGCTCAACTCGCTCTACCGCCGTCCCAACATGACGCTGGCAGAATAGTCGACATCGGCTCAGTTGCCAAAAAAAAAAAAAAAAAAAAAAAACTACGTCCGATCCGAATCCGAGAAATGTCGGTCCGAATCCGAAGTAGCCGCAGTACTATTTGTATGAAGGGTTGCGCACTAGATCCGAACTCTGTCCGTCCGAATTTAGAACATTCCCAATTCGGATCTTGAATTCGGATTCGGATCGTAGTGAGAAACCACTCTAGGCTCCGTCACACCAAACGGACAAAAAATAAATTGTATTAAATACAGAAAATTCTCAAGTATCAAAACATTTAACTAGAGGTTTATCTAGTAATACCACATAAAGATTTTTTGAATTTGCCGCCTTTTCTCAGGTCGCGCTTTCGTTTGCCAGACTATTAGCTCTTGGGGATAAGGGGGCTTACTATGAGCTCTTAAAGCAGGGCAGAAGTTGAACGTTTCCAGTGAGAGAGTGACGGTGCTACAGGTCGGATATAGCTCCGTCTCTCTCTCACTGGAAACGTTCAACTCAATTATATAGTGCTCTGTGGTTCAACTTCTCATAGAGCTCATAGTATAGTAAGCCCCATAACTAGGTGTGATTATACAGTGGTTTTGCCGCGCGAAACAGGTGGTACGATACGATACGGCGCTTGACGGCATAGACTAATTTAAATCAAGTCCTCCAGTCAAGTTATTTAAACCAAACTGTCAAATTCTCCAAATGATTTTAAACCTTAAAATGTTGAAGGTTAAGTTCAAAATCGAATGAGAAAATTTTACAGTTTGTAGTAACTTAACTTGCTGCCTACGAATAAGTTATAACTTATTAGAATATCATAATTTATAGAATAAGTTATAACTTATTCGTAGCCTGCTGCTGTGTGGTTAAAACATGGGTTTAAATTAATCTATATCTATAAAAGGAAAGCGTTACTGACTGACTGACTGATCTATCACCACACAGCTGAAACCACTGAACGGATTGGGCTGAAATTTGGAACACAGGTAGCTATTATGACCTAGACATTCGCTAAGAAAGGGTTTTTGGAAATTCGACCTTTAAGGGGGTAAAAAGGGGGGATATTGTTTGTATGAAAAATCTTATTCCTTGAAACTTGGCACGATAATTTATGTAAGTTAATTATGATTTTTGTGATTTTTTGTTTTTCTAAACTACCCCCTAAAGGGGAACTGGGGGGTCTCAAAGTTTGTATGGAAAAATTTTAACGCGCAATCCGATTAACTCAAAACTCAGTATTTATACTTAAAACCAAAAATAAATAATAATGTGTGTCAGGGTTTTTCGAAAATCTACCTCTAACGGGGTGAAAAGGGGTAGTCAATTTCACAGGGGAGGATTTTACTGCGTGGCTTGATTAACTCGAAAATTGGTGTAATCTATATCTATAAAAGGAAAGCGTTACTGACTGGCTGACTGACTGACTGATCTATCAACATACAGCTGAAACCACTGAACGGATTGAGCTGAAATTTGGAATACAGGTAGCTATTATGACCTAGGCATCCGCTAAGAAAGCGTTTTTGGAAATTCGACCATTGGTGTAAATAATCTTTGAGTCAAGCTATGGAAATATCTGAAACCATTTTTTTAAATTCCACCCCTATGGGGGTGAAAACAGGGAATACAATTTACATGAAAAATGTTATTCATTTGGTTTTAATTGACTTGAAAATTGGCACAAATATTTGCCTAAGTTAGTCATTATTAGTTTTTTAAAACTACCCCGGAGGGAGGGTTAGAGGGGGAGGGGCAAGGGAGGGGTGGTGAGGAGTGTGAGGGGGAGGATGATGGACGCAGGGAGAAAGTGCAGGAATTGGTGAGGAGAGGAGGAAGACATGATGAAGGCTGAGGGGTGGGGATTAGGGGTTGGTGAGCCGGAGGTGGAGGAGAGGGGGAGAGGGAGGGGACGGGGTGGTGAGAGGGAGAGAGCGAAGGGGAAGTGGTGAAAGGGGTGTGAGAGTGAGTGAGAGGGGGAGGGAGAGGTATAGCGGAAGGGGATGTGGTGAAGGAACGAGCTAAACTCTGGAACTACCCTATCAGTCGGACTTTAAAAAATCTTTTTGCATTAATGATAGCCCAAATCTTATAGAAGGCATATTTAACATCACTCTAGGACCCTTAGGTGCCGAGCAAAAAGAAAAAAAGTCTGAAAGAACGCTAAGTGAAAACGAAGTAATAGCGCGGGTAGGCAATGCGATGCGACGGAGGGGTCGAGCAAAAAATAAATTTCACGCGGACGAAGTCGCGGGCAGAAGCTAGTATATTATAAATAATGAGAGTTGACGGTAAGGGCGGCGAGCGGTACCGCCGATGAACGGTGGTACCTACGGCACTAGTACTCCGCTAGTATTATATGTGTGTACATATAATACTAGCGGAGTACTAGTGCCGTAGGTACCACCGTTCATCGGCGGCATCGGCACTGATCGGCACTCCACTGGTTAGGTTTATACCTACATGTTGTGTCCGATGTTCAGCTCAGCTGTCATAACAGTACAAAGATCCTAAGTTTGGGGGCCAAGGTTTCCTAAAATGCCACTGTAATGTAAATATGCTCTTCAAAACTGTGTTAGATCGAATTTCACCAATGAAACTTGCCACTGTAATGTAAATATGCTCTTCAAAACTGTGTTAGATCGAATTTCACCAATGAAACTGAACGCGATCAGCATGCCATGCGTTCAGTTTCATTGATGAAAAAGGTCAATAGTCCGGTCAAGTTAGCCCAAAAAGTAGGTGTAAGTTTACAAAAATGCGCATAGAGCTGATTTGTACGAATGTTCGGAACACCATTATAAATGAAATTGAAAAGTCCCCATCGAACCGACATTTGCAAAAAAATCTATTCAAGGCAATATTCAAGGTCAAAGTTTGCAAATATGGGTTTTTTGCGTTTTTCAGCCAAACGGTAAGTTTTATCAAAGAAATATATCAGACTAAAACTGTAGATCATGGAACAGATAAAAATTGTCCTTACACATAGAATTAATTACTCTAAGTCCTTACACTTTTTTTCCTAAGAGTCACCGTTTCTGAGTTAGAACGATTCACAAAGTATAAATACAACCATTTGATTGCCAATTTATTATTTCTAATAAAAATTTTAATTTCCTTCATTTTGATACCCTACTGACCTACTCGATAGGTTTGGTTAATTTTTTTTTAGTAACGACTTACAATATTTAGGGCCAAAAATCCGCCATTTTGTTTTTTTGTTTTTAAACACCTATCTAAGACCACTTGGGTTTTTGAGACGAATCTAACGATACCTTAACTGTCGAAATCCATGTAGCCGTTTGGAAGATACGATAAGAAATTTACATATATGTATACATACATACAAGATACGCGCGAAAAACATAACCCTTCCTTGGCAGTCGTGTAAAAAGACGCGCCACTACCTCACAACTCGACCTTGAATAGATTTTTTTGCAAATGTCGGATCGATGGGGACTTTTCATATTTCATTTATTGTGTTCCGAACATCCGTACAATTTTTTTTAGCTCTATGCGAATAACCTTGCACCGGACTACACACGTAGGTATTGTGTAACTCAAAATGCCATCATTGGGGGCCTTATCTGAAAATCGATTTCTAAGGAGTAAACTCCAATAAAACAATTTTTTGTAGCGGCAGTTGTTTATTTTAAATTGTAGTTAAGAGGTTACCATACAATATTGTGCCACAGATATCTTTTTCGCACATTTCTGAGTAGCTAAATCACTAAGCTTTATTAATTTACTATAATAATAATTACACTACATAGCTACGCCATGCAATGGAAAATGGATATTACGTAAGTAGAAAAAATCGGTCAGAGACCTGAAAATTAAAAATATATATACAAGCAAAGAATTTTATCTGTAACAATAAGAACACCGAAAGAGCTCTAGCCAGCTAGCCGTTTTTGGTTTCAGAAATGATTAAGTGGTAGGTAGGTAAAAATATACTGTGACTTCCACATATTGGACGCATTAAATCTCGGGGGAAGCGCAATTTGCTGGTCAGTGCAGGTAATCAGGGCGCTTACTATGAGCTCTTATAGTGTGCGTCTATCTGACAGGCCCCAACGAGATTCATCAACAGGTGATAGCTTGTCATAAAGACATTATTTTGTACCTAAAGAAAATAAATAAGATATATTTTCTACCTCAACAGTTTTTGATTAAATGACGTTTTTATGAAGTGTCTTGCTAGCGGGCCCTTTATGGTTATTTTTATTGTTATTATACTTTCAGATCGCACAATAGTGTTAGGAGCTTGATACTATTATGTACCTTACAAATCCAAAATCTCGACTTTCTGTGAGCTACACTTCAGAAGATATTCGTTATTTAAACAAGCGTCCAGCCAGCGGGCCCCTTTTTAAATACTACTATTTTATATCATACAATAGTGTTAGGAGCTTGATACTATTATGTACCTTACAAATCCAAAATTTCGACTTTCTGTGAGCTATACTTCAGAAGATATTCGTTATTTAAACAAGCGTCCAGCCAGCGGGCCCCTTTTTAAATACTATGTTTTTTTATTTGCTTTAGCTCGTCAGTTATTATTATGTTACAGTATCTGTTCGACCGGGCTCTGCTCGGGTGAAAATAGAGAAAACGAATTTTTATTTTTATTTTCCCAAGTATGAGACCTAGCTAGATCAATTTTTTGCACCACCATATTGCAAGTTTCATCGAAATCGTTAGAGCCGTTTTCGTGAACGTGAGTACAAATATTACTCGTTTAATAGTATAGGGATGTTGTATAAGGTTTTTGATGTTCTTTAAATTTCTAAGTTCTAAATTGACATTTGGTACGCGTTGTCTGAAATTTTAAAATTATTGTCGACATGTTTAGACATCTTTTGTTCCTAACAATTTAAACAGATTAAAGATTATAATTACTATTATTTTTTCTCTTTTAATTTACATCGTCATCATTAGCGTCGTACTTAACTCTCTTACTCTTTTTCTTAATCCCAGTTTTGGTGTTATAGCCCTATTGGATTATGAACGTAGGTATAATGTTTCAAAAGGGGTTTGCTAGCTAGACGATCGTTTAAATAACGAATATCTTCTGAAGTATAGCTCGAGAAAGTCGAAATTTTGGATTTGTAAGGTACATAATAGTATCAAGCTCCTATCACTATTGTATGATATAAAATAGTTGTATTTAAAAAGGGGCCCGCTGGCTGGACTCTTGTTTAAATAACGAATATCTTCTGAAGTGTAGCTCACAGAAAGTCGAGATTTTGGATTTGTAAGGTACTTAATAGTATCAAGCTCCTAACACTATTGTGCGATCTGTAAGTATAATAACAATAATAATAACCATAAAGGGCCCGCTAGCAAGACACTTCATAAAAACGTCATTTAATCAAAAACTGTCGAGGTACAAAATATATCTTATTTGAGTCTATTAGTTACAAAAACCGCAATGTCCATAAAAAATGAAAATGACTTTATTATGGTACAAAAATCTATAGATAAAATAAATCATTTTTATATTAGTCATAAGAACCTAATTCCGCATAGTCCAATAGAAAACGGCTGTGAAACTGTAGAGTTTGTTACAAAATCAGCATTGTCCGTTCCTGTTTGTATCAAATAACGCATAGTCCATCGCCACCAATCACGTCACGTCTGTCAATATGGCGAATTCTTGTGTGCAGTCGTAAATTTTCACTTAGTTTATTTTAGTTTTCTCGTGTTAAAATTGATTAATTCGGCATAACTGTATTAAAATATTTGACATGGAGTGTTACCCTGAAGTTGTTGATAATAAACAGGCACGGAAACGACGAGTGAATGCTGTAAATTGGGCAAAGAATCGTGCCAAGGAACAACGGTGAGTATACTATGGCGATTATGTCTTGATACTTTTTACCTACTTAGGGAAAAATTTATTACAAACTTTTTATTTAAAACAATTCATATTCATAATTCATTTTTTTTATTTCATTTCATTTCACTCCATCTCACTTTCATAATGTTCCTCCATTAATGTATCCCTTTATTTCTGCTTTCATCCTACATTGCAGTTAGGTAGTATAGTGGAACCAATATGTGCTTTAGTGGGTTATTTTGCTCGCACCGCAACTATAACAATGATTGCACCGGAATGTCCGACCACTGTTTATAACTACAAGTCCAAATAACAAGGATTTTTTTTTCAGGTATGCAGCAAAGCATTTGCCTGTTAAGCCGACTTGTGAACATAAATCCAAAATCTTACAATGCTCTGAAATTCCGCTGCAAGATGTACGTAAATTCCATGAGTCCTTTTATCGATTGAAAGGCAAATTGACACAAGACTCATTTATATTGAAACATGTGCAAGGTATAAAAACACAACGTCGCCGTCCTAGATTTGAATCTCGAAATAATTATAAAACTAGAGCCTTTCAGCGTAAATATAGAGTATACTGCAGATCGCAACTTAAAATGATGCAAGTTTGCCAAAAAGCATTCCTTCAGATTCTGCAAATCAAGAGATACCGCATAGAAAATGTATTAAAGAATTATTACTTACATGGAAATTTTCCTAAAGAAAAACGCGGAGGTGACCACAAGTCCCACAAATACCAGGACAAAAAAGAAAATGTCATTAAATTTATAAAGACATTTAAGTGTTCTGAAGCTCATTATTGTCGTGGCAATACGAGACGTATGTATTTACCTTCAGAGTTGAGTATTAATAAAATGGCCAAAATGTACAACGATCAAGCACCAGAAATCCTCAAAGTGAAAAAGATGTATTTTCGATCCGTTTTTAATCACTGTTTTAATTTGGGCTTTGGGAGTCCTCGGGTTGACGTGTGCTCAACTTGTCTTCAGATTGACGAAAAAATAAAAACTGCGCAAAATGATAGTGACAAAGCTACGCTGATGGCTGAGAAAACAGTACACAAACGTCGAGCTAAAGAATTTTTCAAAATGTTAAAAGAAGACAACCGTAAAATAAAGATTCTTAGTTTCGACTGCCAGAAAAACATGCCACTGCCGAAAATACCAGACCAGAGTACCTACTATTCCCGTCAACTGTACTTTTACAATTTCACTATTGTGGAAGGTAACTCCAAATCAGCATTAACAAAAGAAAATGTGTTCAGTTATTGCTGGACAGGCTCATAATATCTTCAGTTTACCATCGGCTTTGCAGTACAGTTTTTCCACCAGAATGTAATCAAGTTCGACTTATGGCCGACGGGTGTTCCGGTCAAAACAAGAATTCTATGCTTATAGCAATGCTCTCACATTGGCTTACAAAAGATGCACCAGCTCAAATACATCTGGTTGAAGTAGTCTTCCCAGTAGTGGGACACTCATTTCTTCCGCCGGACAGAGTATTCGCTCGTATTGAAAAGGAATTACGGAAAATTGAAAATATAATCACACCAAAAGAATACTTTGATGTAGTCGAAAAACATTCTACCGCCATAAACGTTGCTACTACGGTTCAAGTACGCAACTGGAAAACCGTCGTTAAAGATTTATTTTTGATAACTACTAAATGGCATATACCTTTTTCTAAATGCAAAAGGTTTTATTTGAAAAGAGCCAGTAGAAGCAATGACATGGTTGGCGTTAGAGGAGAACTATACTACAAAAGTGATGCAGGCCAATATAAAAGCGTTTGCAAAAAAGGAAAAAACACAGCTATGATTTCTCCAACCGCTGTTCCACAGGGCGCACAAATAAAACCGCTAAAATATAGGGATGTTAATAAATTGTTAACTACTCATTTCGGGGACAAATGGCGCGATTTGGAGATTTTGGACTACTACAATAAAGTACTACCATCATCACATGAAATACCAACTGAAGATATGGTTGACGACATCGATTCTCCTGAAGAGGTACTATGTGAAGAACAAGAAGAGTCTCCATTACTTTCAATTTAATATAAGTTTTGTTAATAAAGTTCTTATAAAACAAGCATAGTTTTATTTAACATTATAGACGTCCGCGTGGACGTTCGAAAAATCCCTATGGTACCAGAATAGAAAATATGATATCCACGCTATCTTGATATGGTGTCAGATTTAATTCAAATTCGTTCAGCTGTTTTTGCGTGATTGAGTAACAAACATACAAACTTTCACTATATTAGAGGCCTACTGTTACCTGTCATGTACTTTAATGGTATTTCAATTAAAAAGTATCAATATGGTTCAATCATTCTAGGCCAAGATAGGTATGTTTCAAAGCCAACAAAGTCCATGTTGTTTTTGCAACAAAAACCGCAAAGTCCTGCCGAGTGTTACAAAGTCAGCAATGTCCATAATATTTTCCTGATTATTGTTCTAGTTCGTAAAGATTTTTCATGATTAAGTTTAGTAATTGATTAAATACATTATTTTTCATCAAACTACTATAGTTTCCAATATAACCACAGGCGCCCATAATGCGTACTACGAAAATAATTAATTACTCACAATTTCATAAAACGGACATTGTGGTTTTTGTAAATAATAGACTCATTTATTTTCTTTAGGTACAAAATAATGTCTTTATGAAAAGCTATCACCCGTTGATGAATCTCGTTGGGGCCTGTCAGATAGACGCACACGCTCTTATAGCAGGGCAGTAGTTGAACGTCTCTCTCTCACTGGAAACGTTCAACTTCTGCACTGCTAAAAGAGCTCATAGTAAGCCCCCAGTAACGTACAACCTAATACTGGAGGCTTACTATGAGCTCTTATAGCAGGGCAGAAGTTGAACGTTTCCAGTGAGAGAGAGAGAGAGAGAGAGAGAGAGAGAGAAAGAGACGGAGCTATATACGACCAATAGCACCGTCACTCTCTCTCACTGGAAACGTTCAACTTCTGCCCTGCTTTAAGAGCTCATAGTAAGGCCCCTGATCAGTCACACGCACGTCGCGTCGCGTCGGCGGCTGTCATCGACGCTTTTACGGGTTGCCTCTACTGTTGAGAACGTGCTGCTCATGTATACAATGTGTCGTTTTCCATCCTTGTCAAATTTCGGGAGGTGAAAGACTTATGTAACTAAATAATCAAATAAAATTACGATAAGTACCTTCTCAATAATTAATACATAAGTACTTGTTTTTAGGGTTCCGTACCTCAAAAGGAAAAACGGAACCCTTATAGGATCACTTCGTTGGCCGTCTGTCTGTCTGTCCAGACCCTTTTTCTCAGGAACGCGTGGAGGTATCAAGTTGAAATTAATATCAAATACGTAAGTCTATGGTCCCTTGGTGTTCTAAAAAAGTCAAGCTTCTAAGTCAACGCAATAAAAAAGAGGGCCATTTATCCGACATATTTTGATACTCGCAAGTAAATCAAAACCTAATAGAGTACTTCCCGTCGGCCTAGAATCATAAAATTTGGCAAGAAGCAAGGTCTTACAGCACAAGTAATGGAAAAAGTCCGAAAATTGTTAATTTATAATTTTATCACATAAAAAAATATTTTCAAGTCTGTCAGTCTGTAGACCCATTTTCTCAGGAATGCGTGGACGTATCAAGTTGCAATTAATATACTTACGTAAGTTTATGGTTTGAGTTATAAAAAGATCAAGCTTTTAAGTCAACGCAATAAAAAAATACGGCTATCTAAGCGACATATTTTGATACTCGCAAGTAAATCAAAACCTGTAAGGTACTTCCCGTTGTCCTAGATTCAAGAAATTTGGCAAGAAGCAAGGTCTCACAGCACAAGTAAAGGAAAAAGTTCGAATATTGTTAATTTGTAATTTCACCACCAAAAAAAAATTATTTTTGGGATTATAATGTTAAGTTAGTTTTTGGGATAAATTCTTTTGAACTACGGAACCCGTCATTGCGCGTGGTCCGACACGCACTTGGCGGTTTTTTTAATTATTCAAAATACACCACTTTCAAAGAACAGAATAGCTCCGTTGCGTATGCGGTAGGCAGTGTCGCACGTGTTACTGTGTGCGTGCTTGTCGACGACCGGCAGCGCTCGCCCACCTAACAGCGGCGCGTGAAATATAATTTAAAAAAAAATTACCTACTTATTTTATCTCGATTCGTGTCGAGAATCATTAGCATAGTTACCTCCTTGAATTTGACAAGGATGCAAAACGACACCTTGATAAGTACCTACAATAAGCACTTTAGAAATACGTAATGAGTGGCTATAGGTCAATCATTGAGCTATATTCCATAAATCATATACCTACCCTTATGTGGAAGTCTGTATACACATATACAACTCACATACCTTCATATTTACATTTGATACTCGTTTACAAAAGAATATTAATAAATATAAAACTAATAAAAACTTAGGTTCCGTAGCCTATGACATGATTAATTTTTTTTTTTTACTTTTACATTTTATTGCTTAGTTACGAAATGTAACATCGGCAATATTTTTTTGTTGACTTAATTAATTACTATTTAGTGCCCGCCCGACTTAAGCTTTGTAAACTTTTATTTTGTCAACAAAGTTCTATGTATAACCTTAAAGTAGATCAAAGTAAACCTCAACCATAATAACATGTTTACTGATGTCATTTGGCTACTGAACCCTATAATTTATTATATACATTTATTACAAAATACGCCAGTATCTGTTCAACATAAAAATATTGATACTTAATACATATTCACGAACAAACAAATTCACACTATTAACACATACACTCAGTGTCTTTTATAATATTATACATTCAAGTATTGCCATTACATTTAAATGTAAAAAAAAATACCAAGATTTTATTTTTTGGTGGTACCTCACCAAATAAGCCTTAAACCTAAAATAGTCCATCTAAGTAAGTAAGCATGCAAAAATAATTATGTACCCGCACATGGGTGTTGCGTACGCGCAAGTCGGCGCAATACGTCACATGTATGATTCAAGTACGTTTAGATAACTTATGAGGGTAGTACGGAGCAAACATGTTAGGGTGCGTCCACATCTGGCGAATGTGTTGCGAATGTGCATGTGTGCTCGCGAGGCGTTTGCGTCACGGCAATGGTTTGGCGCCTCTTTAGCTCAACTCATGCAAGGCTCGTATAAAGGCGTGCGCGCGGTGCGCGATCTGCGCGCACTCAATTCTCGCACTTACAGTTCCGTTTACTGCGCCGCCCGCGCGCTGATGGCGCACGGCGCTTAGGTCGCGCGCGAAGTGCGCGCGGGCGGCGCAGGAGCAGCGCACGAACAAAAATGCACGCACGCAGCTCGCAACCGGCTCGCGAGCTGTACAGAGCTCGCAACCGGCTCGCGAGCTGTACAGTAACGGCCAGAAGTCGACCAGCAATCTCACAAAACCATGGCATAGCAATATTAGTTTACTTATGACCTTCTTCGGCGTCACAGCCCATATAGCGCAGGCGATAATGGTCATTGCGGTGTAAGTGGACTTCTGGCCGTTGACTGTACATTCGCGGCACATTCGCCAGATGTGGACGCACCAGGACGCACCCTAAGACCTTAGGCTTCCATCTGTCAAAATCAGTGCAATAAGGCGCTATTTTGACAGATTGAAGCGTAAGTTTACGCTAAGTTTCGTATAAGAATCTTAGGGAAAGAGCGTGGTCATGCAGATGCAACATTAATTGGTACAGTTACAGTTGTTTTTTAGTCTTGTGGTTACAGTAGTACATACCTATCATTACCATAAATGGATACCCTATGCACCTATCGTATTTCTATCTTTTCATTCCCAAAAAGTCAAAGAGTTCTGAATACACTCACATGGCGCTGTTCCTTTACAATATATTTTGTCGATAGAGTCAAGATAACGGTACTTAACTAAGTAGGTACTTATACTTTTTTTCCGGGGGCCCGGGGCAGCAAAACAAATTGAGGTCCCCAGGTCTTTTCAGTAGATGTAGTAGGTATTTCTAGTATAATTTTGCAAAAATTGAATAATGATAAAAATTTTAGCTTCCCGCTACCCCAGCCTCGGAAAGGTTAGATTTTCTTTTAAACTTTTGAAATTGTAACAAGAGCGAGCGCGCTCGAAAATTTAGGCACCCTGCCTCGTAAGTTCAGGGGAGGATCTTTTAACCATTTGCATTCGTATAGAAATAGGAATTACTTTGTCGACCTATTTATGCAAAAAATTTTGAGTAAAAGAATAAGAGAATAGAAGATGTAGGTAAGAGCGAGCGAAGCCAAACATGAAAATTTCAACATTTTGACCTTTTAGGATTGGATGACCGCCCGTGTCGCTACCCCCTCCCCCCTTAGTCCGCCAGTGACTATTTTGTTTAGTATACGGGCTATGTCTTTACTACCGTGCTATAAAAAGTTTTCTTTTACGTACCCATACCACGGATTAATACAGATGGGACACTCCGCAAAATCATTTAAATAAAAAGCGACTCTTGCTACGGCACAATAAAATGCAATTCAGTTCGCAGAACGCCAATTACCTACAGTTATATTCACCTACACATTGCCTCTCTTTCTATCGCGTAACTCTTATACCTTCGGCGCGCGGCATTTCTACTGAATTAGCCCCGTGGACGGGGCCCGCCGTGTACTTGTAGCTTCATACCTAAACTGCGCAGTGTCCCATCTGTATTAATCTGTGCCCATACCTAAAGGCTACCTTCTATTCATCGACTAACATGTGTTTGCTGAAAATACCGCTTCGTAACTCTTTTTAAAATTTGTGACAAATTGAAAAGCAAAAGTGCTTGCAATATGGGATGAAGACCTTTGATAAAACACTGTTCAAACTTTGAAAGAACGCTACTTTATGTTTTCAACGCAATAGACCTAGACCATTATGATAATGTACAGACGCCAGCACATCAAGCTACTACAATCTGTCAAATTTCTTTAATAGGTTTTCATCTTTATCGCCAAAGCATTAGGTTCAAGCTTGATTGGGAAAATTTGACAATTTCGGGTGGCTTAACCTGCTGGCGTCTGTACATAGTACGAAGCACACACCATTAACTTTAAGCGTGATTATGTTTGTAGCACAAATACTTATTAAGCTAGAAAACTGTTCCTTTTAGAGAGTGCTGTTATCCTATCATTCGTAATAGAAACCAAGTTGTTACCATAAGCAGTAGGGGTGGGGACTTACCATTTTCAAAATTTATTTTAATAAGTTCACTAAACAAAATATGATTATCCACCAATGTTGGTTTGACGTATGATCATAATTTGAAATATAAAGATCCAGTAATACCCACAGACAAAAGTATAAGTGGGGGAAGTCAATCCATTCTTAAGGGAGAAGCGCCAGGGTAGCCCGAATTTGCAAGTCAGTAGTAGGTTGTATGTTGATTATACTATGATTCGCAACCGTAAAAAATATGTATTTATTTAATTATAATCACTAGAATCAGTAATACAACTCTTAGTATAATCCTCAAATGTCAAGATTTCATGAAACAGTCATTCAATAGGCAAGAGAGTGATGGTGGTCTTAAAGTTGTTTTGTTGATAATTATAATTCTGTAAATACATACTTGTTACGGTCGCAAATCATATTTTGATCAACATACACCTTAATGATTTGCAAATTGCAAAAACCGTAAGAAAATTTGATTTTCGCGAGCTACCCTGGCGCTTCCGCCTTAAATTCGTAACATGGGAAGTTTTATTTAATTATGTTACAATCATGACTTGTTCACGGCAAATATAGAGCTCCTCTTTATCTGTTCACCTCCCACGCCCACGTTGAAGCAGTCACCCACATCGAAGTATCAGGCGACCGCAGCCAAGAGAGGTGAAGCGGGGAGGGAACAGCGATCTTTTACGGTTTATATCAATCCCTCGCTCTACACACGAACCTGGCTTCTATTTAATTTGCAAGATTAAAGAACACCTAAAGATTATAACTATTTTCATATTTTACACTGAGTTATTCTATCGCTTATTACTCGAGCCTCTAAAATAAAAGTGACAGAGTACTAAATGCAATCCCACACAACATAAATTATAACTAATTATAACTACAGGGCAAAATTACAATTATAATGTTTATACATTTATACAATAATTATAAATTGGTGCAATGCTATGGAGTCCTTTACAAACATTCTTTGTAATCTAAATATCTTTATGAATATAGCTAAACAAGCAGTTGTTCTTTTTTTTAATTTAATTTAGATTTTGACAGGTGCAAGATAGTAAGTGCCTAGAGGCGAACATTGAAATCTACAAATCAAGTAAGTGCATATTTGTTTTGACTTTGTGAAGATTGATGTTAGTCGAATTTGAGATATAATTAACTTTGAATGGTTTTCAGCAATTAGCAGTGCCATTGAAACCAGAGAGCTTTGCATCTGCGTGAACTGCGTCAGGCATGAATCCAACGCAACGCCACTCTGAAGATGGTCACAGTTATAACTTTAAGTTACAAAAAATATGAACATGAAAATTTACATACAAAATTATACAAACAATATTATAGATAAGGATAATTATTTATGTACCTATTTGACAAAATAAATAACCTAATATTATAAACCAATAAAGTAGGTATTTAAAATTATGCCTACATATATTTTTAAATACTTATTATATAAATTTATTTATTTAGATGTTTATACAAATACTACCAATTAAGATTTTTAAGAAGAGAAAAAGAATACAACAAGGAACCTTTGGTTTTTAACATAATATATCAACATTGTTAGCACAACAGTTTGATATTCAATATATTTCTAGTTTATTTATAAAATAATAATTAATTAGGTACCTACGCAAGAATTTTCATTTAAATAAAAATGGCTCAGTTACTGAATTCCGCCAAGAGTGTAATCGCATTCGTCAAGTTATAAAAAAAGAAAGAAAGGTCGCGATACGTGTGTCTTCTTCGCACTTTAGTCTGCAGTATCTGCAGACAGACAAATTCAGAGAACTACACACTTCTCTGAATTTGTCTGTCTGCAGATACTGCAGACTAAAGTGCGAAGAAGACACACGTATCGCGACCTTTCTTTCTTTTACACGTACAGACGCTTTCTAAACATCCACTCTCTTGACGAAAAAGACGACTAAGTTCACACAACTGAGTTCAGCCAATTTATAGTGAAAAATATTGGGCAGTAAAAAGATAATTTAAAAAAAAAATAACGTCTCTATTGAAATTTTTCTTTTTTTTTTTTGTTAACATTTTTCACTAAAAATTGGCTGAACTTTTTGAAATATTTGATTTGAGACTTCTAATAATTGTTAAAAACTTTTATTGTGTCTCTTTTATGGACTATTATGTACCTAATTAAAATCGTAGGAAATAATAAATAAAATTATATGCTAATTTGTATAAACAAGATTTTGTAGTTTTTGTACTGTTACTATAGTTTTGTAAATAAAGTAATGAATAAGCCTGAGGTCAGTGAATGTTGCCTCTCACCTGTCACCCATAATGATAAATGGACAATTTGACCAGAATATTAAATGTCTTACAAGTATTTTATATTTTAGCTTTATAATCTTCAACATTTATTAATAAAGCTAATTACAGACACATCAGGCGAAAGCGCCAAGGTAGCCCGCAAAATTCAAATTTTGTTACGATTTCTGCAATTTGCAGCTCAGTGGCTGGGTGGGTGTATGTTGATTAAAGTATGATTCGCGACAGTGACCAATATGTATTTACAGGATTATAATCAATAGAATCAATAGTACAAAATCCTCAAATTTAATGTCTATATATACATATTTGTTACGGTCGCGAATCATATGCAGATCAACGTACAACCTGATACTGGCTTGCAAATTGCAAAAAACGTAACAAAATTTGAATTTCGCAGGCTACCCTGGCGCTTTCGCCTTAAACAAAAATATTTCTTTGTCCTAAGCAACTCATTCAGTTTACATTTACTAAGTTTCCAAAAGTATATTAATATAATTACCATAAATCGCATTGGTCGCAACATAGCTTGCTGTGCACATACAAACACTACATTTAAATCACTTAGCTTAAGTAAAAAGCACTTTGTTCAATAAACGTAAACTTTCATTAAGAAACAACGCACCCATTCTTGTCTGGTATATGTCCGTCTGATCGCTCGATCTCTAATAATATAGCGTGGAACATGTCGGTCACGGACTGAAATTGTAAAAGAACATTATTTCAAACAAACTAAATAATAAAATAATAGCCAAAATTTGGATCACTATGCAAAGGACTCATAAAAGTCTTTTACTTGGACCCTTTTTTTTTTGTTTATCGTTTGTCTATTGTTCTGACCCAGCTGTGAGTAGCTTCATGAATTATTTTTTTTGCACAAACCCCCGAAAAAGCTCGAGTGGTGTGACCATTTCTTTTTTATTCGTTTGAATTTCATCTCTGGTTGCTCCACGATGCTATTTTAGAAAATTGTAAATAAATCAATAAATAATAATGTTTAATGGAATTAGAATATATTTATAAAACGAAAACGCGGAACATAGGTATCAAGTTAATGTCGTCAAAGCAGAGCCACGCTGTATAACTAGAGACTTGACAGTGATAATTAATTTCCCCAATAGTTTATGTTATAAAATATAATAGGTCTTTACCTATGAAATTGCCGTTTTGTATGAAAAAATTTAAACGAATTTTTTTCATGTATTTTTTATTTGTATTAATCGAAGTAATCACCCATGCAATCAACGCATCTTTGCCAACGCAGTGGCAGTTTATTGATGCCCTTCTTAAAGAAATCAGCTGGTCGGGAGGCAACAAATTCTTCAAAGACATTTTGTACTGCCTCTCGGGTATTGAATTTTTTTCCCGCCAAGAAGTTATCCAAATTCTGGAAAAAGTAGTAGTCTGTAGGCGCAAGGTCTGGTGAGAAGGGCGGATGACGGAGAGCTTCCAACCCCAGTTTTTGCAACTTGGAGACCGTCTGCTGTGCAGTATGAGGTCGCGCGTTGTCGTGCAGGAGCAGCGGAGACGAGCGATTGACCAATGCTGGTTGGAGATGTGCCAGCTTCTCCATCATTGTGTTCAGTTCTTCACAGTACACATCTGCAGTAATGCTCACCCCGTTTGGTAAGAAGCTGTGATGAATCACACCGGCGCTAGATCACCAAACAGTGACCATCACTTTTCTAGGGGTAAGTTTTCGTTTAGGGCATTGTTTAGGTGCTGAACCAGGATCCAACCAACTTGCTGAGCGCTTGCGGTTATCAAACAGAATCCATTTTTCATCGCAGGTAACAATGCGGTTCAAAATTCCTTCATTTGTGTGTCTGTTGAGCAGTGCAAGGCACGTCTCGACGCGTACTTCGCGCTGGCGATCATTGAGTTCGTGGGGCACCCATTTGTCAAGCTTTTTTACCTTGCCAATTTGACGCAAATGGACCAATATTGTTTTGACGCTAACGTCGAAAGCTGCTGCTAATCCAGCCGTAGATTGTGTATCATCAGCTTCCACAATCGCCTTTAATTCGTAATTGTCGACCAAAGTCTTCGGACGACCGCGAGGTTCATTTTTCAGGTCGAAATTTCCAGAACGGAAGCGAGCAAACCAATAACAGGTGGTGCGTTGGTTTGTAGTGTTAGCTCCGTAAACGTCGTTGATGTTGCGTGCCGCTTGTGCCGCGTTGCTGCCACGACGGTACTCATATTCCATAATTACTCGAATTTTTAACGTATCCATGATGACGAAAAAGATTGAAATGCGATGAAAATGTAACACTAATCAATAAACAAATGACTACTTTTGGAAAAAAAAATCCATGTTTTTAAAATAAAATTAATTTGAAATTAGAATTCTTAGCCAAACAAAAATTATTTTGATTTGAAATGGCCAGTACTGCAGAACGGCAATTTCATAGGTAAAGACCTAATATTATGTGGTATAAAATAATCCTAAAATGTTACAAAAGTGAAGAGATAAATGAAATTAGTCTTGACCATGTGTAGGTTCTTGCTGTTCTAAATTCTCGTATGCTTATAATTTAAATATTTTTTTTTCAATAGACATACTATACCTATATATCACTACTTATTATAAAACAAAGTCGCTTCCCGCTGTCTGTCTATACCTATGTATGCTTAGATCTTTAAAACTACGCAACGGATTTTGATGCGGTTTTTTTAATAGATAATACATGCGCGGGCAAAGCCGCGGGCAAAAGCTAGTACTATACAACGTGTAACGCTAAATGCGCAAAACCTCTTAAGGGGTGATTGTACTCATCATTATGAACAACTTTTACTAAGCGACCAAACCTGAAATCGTGAAAAAAAAATCAGCTGTTCAGTACATTTCTGTTCGCTTATTTCGTCAAAATGTACTGAACAGCTGATTTTTTTTTCGCGATTTCAGGTTTGCTCCCATAGTAAAAGTTGTTCATAATGATGAGTACAATGACCCCTTAAGAGGTTTTGCTCATTTAACGTTACGTTGTATATAATATATATAAAATACAAAATGAAGTAACATGAACCTTAAACTAGTGATAGATACCTCATTTCGTTTAGCACTGGTCTCCACAAATGCAGCCTTCCATTTCTCTGCAAGTCTTTTGCCTTCCTCTGTACTAATTTTTCTTTCTAGATGAAGATCTGTTTTATTACCAACTAATACTATGGGCACACTGAAATTAAAAATTACAAAATGTAACAGTACATAAAACAATAAATTAAAATGATAAGAAAATTAGAAAACTATTATGTAAGTACTCACTGTATTTTTCCAACCATATCCAAAAGTTTGTCATAAATAATTTGTACTATTTGAAAACTTTTACTGGAATTGATGGAGTAAACTAGTACATAGCCATGGAAATCCATACTGTATTGAAGTGGAAATATGCTGTACTCATCTTGACCAGCCGTGTCCACCAGCTTCACTTCATACTCAGTTGAGTTTAGCCGGATAAATTTTGTAAATGCTTTGGAATAAAATAAACATGTTAATAATTTGAATTATTTGCTGGCTTATTTTTAGGTCAAAGAATCAGCATTTGCATCCAATGCTCCCAGCCTTTTGGGCACTTTTCCCACTGACAGTGATGAGAACGAATTTTATATTTTAGTGTTAGTTAGAATATTGTTTTTACTGTGACAACCAGTCTTACCAAGGGGTATTGTACTACCCAGAAACTGCGTTGTGGAGGTATAGCTACACAATAGGCAGTTGCTCCAAGTGAAATACTGGTATTCAGCTGCATCCAGATTGACTGGAAGCCCACCCCAACATAGTTGGGGAGAGGCTAGGCAGATGATGATTATGATGATAATGAGTTGGAATATTGTATTTAAGATTATTTGTTATCAGCATGAAAGCATATCTCATTGTCTAACTAAAAATGTTTAATTATTTAATGGGAAAGCAAACTTATTTATATGTGTTACTAGTCTATACTTTATAATAATACTAGCGACTGGCCCCATGTTTCCCACGGTTTTTATGGTTTGACAAAATATATATAAGTAAGTTTAATAATAATATATTAATATTTAATATACACTCCTTTGCAAAAAAAACGGGCAGTTTGGATTTTTCTACATTATTGGTAATCATTTAGTTCTAATGAGGTTTTAATAGGCAAACTATGTTCCTGGCACATAATAAAGAGTCTGGGTATGAAAAAAAGTTAATTTCAAATTCAGAACTGTTGTTTTTAGAAATAATAATCCCTTTTTCAGTTTATGACTTTTTACTTACTATTCGCGGGTTTGCGGTTAAAAGGTTATCAGGCAACTAAAACTAACTTCTCGTTATTTTTATTAGAATAATTTATGTTTGTCGCATAATCCTGCCTCATTGTGACTTCAAACAGATATCTTTGTGTCGATTATAATGGCAGAAAAAGCAATAAGAGCTAGTAAAATTATAGCGCCGCTGGAAGTGGGGTGTAGCCAATGTTACGGCTCACAGCGGTTAAACGTGAGTCGTTCCACCGTCCAAAGAACCTGGACTCGATACCAAGAGATAGGTTCCGTTCAAAGAAGGCAAGGTTGTGGGAGAAAACGTTGCACACAACCACGAGACGACCGCTTTTTAGTGACTCAGGCATTGAGTAATCGCAAATGCAGTTACATAGACCTCAAAAGAAACCTTGAAGAGGTACGAGGAGCAGAAGTTAGCCTATGGACAGTGAGGAGGAGGCTTTTAGCGGTTGATATACGCAGTCGACGACCAGCGCGGGCCCCCAATTTACTCCGTGAGTACCGGATTGCTCGACCGAGGTTCACTAAAAATTGTGTATCTTGGACACTAGGTAACTGGAGTAGCGTACTCTTCTCCGATGAGGCTCGAATTTATCTGAATGGTGAGGACCGACGACGGCGAGTGGTACAAAGACCAGGGGAACGCTATGCCGACGTGTGTTTTGAAGAAATCACGCCTTATGGTGGAAGGTCCATTATGTTTTGGGCGGACGTAACTTCCAGCTATCGTACCGAGATAGTGTTCATTGCAAATGGCTCACTAAATGCGCAAAGGTACATAACAGGAATAATTTGTCAACATGCACAGCCCGAACTGACTGTAATTGGTGAAGATGCTATTTCATGGACGATAATGCTCAGGACCACCGTTCTGGCGACGTAGATGCTTATATGCAAGAGGTCGGTATTCGTCGTCTGGATTGGCTAGCGCGGAGCCCCGACCTTAACCCCATTGAGCACGTCTGGGACCTCCTAAAAAGCGAGTACGACTTGTCCAACGACCTTCCCCAAACATCAGGGAGCTTAAACGTGTGATTTCGGCTGAGTGGGAACACATTCCACAGGACACCATCAAAAGCCTGGTGGAAAGCATGCCAAGACGATTACATGTCGTAATCGCTGCAAGGAGAGGTCATACTCGTTATTCATTTTTATTTTTTAATGTCTTTTTTTATTAAAATACCATAAAAATACTCGTAGTCTTAACCCTTTCGCGAGCATTGGCAGAATATTTGCCAAACCACTTTTTAAAAGTTGCGCCAAAATGTATGAAGTATATTGATATTATGCAACTATAGACAGCTAACGCCATCTCTTAGAATATTGTTACAACGATTTGAATTCTGTCAATCAAATTGAAAGAAGAAATATTTGACATATTCATGACAACGTGCAAAATGTGAGGTTGTTTTTCGGTGTTCTAAACAAAATCCATCATAATCAAGAAAATTACCGTGTAAAATGTAAGTAACGACATGTTTTTTTTTAGCTCTTGATCTAATTTACTGAATAAATGTAATATTTCTTTATATTATGCAATTATAATACCTTTTACGATATAGGAAAGTTGACATTGCCGCTGCCCTATATAAACGGCAAAATTGTTGCCTATGCTCGATAAATTTTTTTGTTATGGATAAATAGCTGCCAATGCCCGATTTTGTTTTTTCTTTTAGATGCCGCCGCGAAAAGTCAAACGTCATATACCCCTAAGAAGTACGGAAATTGTTGAATTGATGAATCAGAAGATGATCTAGATAACTATGAATCGGAAGAAGAAGGTGTCCAATCTTCAGTTAGCAACTTATCAGCTGCATCAACTTCGTCGTCGGTCTCAGTAACAAAGAATCCGTCAACTAGCAATTTGGATCAGAATATTGGTAGCGGCGTATTTGTAGATATAGACAGTAGTTTTAGATAAAGTTTATGATCTCAGATTGTAATAATATTACAATATGTTAGTTACATAAGATATATTTTGCCTAAAAAATTGTGATCTCAAAAGATTTTGAGCCTATAATAATACCAATGTGATTGATGTCGTTCCTTATCATTTATAATTAAACCTTTTCAAGCTAAAAATAGCGTTTTTATTTTTATGAGAATTAAAAATATATAATATACTCAGGTAATTAGGTGAAAACAAGGCATTGGCAACGAAAGAATTACAAATTCAATCTGGGCATTGGCAATTACTTTGCCAAATAAAAAGTCACGAACGGCCATTGGCAAAGATGTTGCCGTGGCCCAAAAAAAAAGGGGGGGGCTAAGCAAGGGGGGAAATCTATTAATATTGTTTTACAAATGTTATTTCACAATGTTTAGAACAAATACAACAAAATCGGAGGTGTAAATAGTATTGCTCGCGAAAGGGTTAATTTAATTATACCCTAAAAATTTCCATTTTAACACGACTTTCTGTTTACATTGACTAAAACACCGATTCCAGGATTTAAGGGTTAAAAACTGTATTCTCAATGATAATAAGAAATTTCTAGTCATTTATGCTAACGACATACTAAAAATATTAATATTATCCATAGAAAAGCCAATGACTGTAAGGTGCCCGTTTTTTTTGCAAAGGAGTTTATTATTACTTAGACATATAAACCTTCCGGAATAAATTCTATAAATATTGGTGAAAACCGCTTCAAAATCCATTGCATAGTTTAGATTTAGAAGAACAACATGACCACACAGACACAAAAAGTGACTTTAATTTATAGTAGGTAGTAATTTTAACAAAATAACATTATAAATTTATTTTTATTTTGAGATGATAGATATAAAAACTTTTTACAAAAAAAACAACCGACTTCCAAAAAAAACACTATAAAGTGAAAAATAACTTTAATTTTGGAAGTCGGTGTCTTTGGATCTGTATTTTAATTTTTTGCCACCAACTTCAAAAATTAAAGTTATTTTTCACTTTATAGTGTTTTTTTTGGAAGTCGGTTGTTTTTTTTTTGTAAAAAGTTTTTATTTTTCACTTTTTAGTGGTTTAGTTTGTAATTTATCTAAGTTACAATAGCCCAATGGCAACTGCTCATCACTTTTTACAAAATATTGCTTTTCGCGATGCAGGGACTTTAATTGTTGAGGAGTTCTCCTAGTAAGAACCAGGAGAACTGGAGCTCCATGGTGAAGTCATCATCACCATTATGCATTTTGACGAGCATAAATTACTTAGCAACCATATTAAAGTAATCGAATCGCAACCCGTGAAATACGTATAAATTGAGTAGTTCCGATGGCCATCTGTGGTCTTCATCATCAGTTCCACTTCACCAAATGGTGTTTTCCGTGAGCAAATGCACGAGTTACTATAAAAAAAAATACCCCAATCGCTATAGGTGTGCCTATAATATTTGAAGAGTTCCTTCGATTTCTCCAGGATCCCATCATCAGAACTGGATTTTGACAAAAAATGGGACCATTTGGGAAGTATACCCTTTCCAACAAAAAATAATTTTTCAAATCGGTTGGCAAGCGAAGGAGTTATGCGTGAACAAACATAAAAAAAAAAAAAAAATACAAACATCCGAATTGAGAACCTCCTCCTTTTTTAGAAGTCGGTTAAAAAGGATAGTGGTCAGTGGGTCTTCTTAGGGGCGGAGTTAGGATTTCCCATACGCAAAATACGCGCATTGTCGTGGAGTTGCGGATACCAGCCCATATTACCTATAAGGATAGGCTTAAAACTGCCTAATAGTGTCTGTAATTATTCTTATCAATAAGTCATACTTATTATTATATTTTATTGCACAGCATTGCAGCAGCTGTTTCAAATTAATATGATTAATAATAAAAAAACATTGTTAGAGTATGTTTCAATGAATTTGGTTAGACATAGAGAATGATATTCTTTAACCTTCATGATAATTTTGAAATTAATCAAAAATGTTAAAATAATGAGTTTTAGAATGAGAAAAGCAGTTCTGAAAAGATTCGCGAACATGTGGGGTATCGGACAGTACACAAAGATTGATCATACAACGATCGTGGCGTGACAAAAACATGCTACTTAATAACTATAAAATTTACTTACTGTTTTCAATTGTAGGATCATAGGAATCAACAAACTGACCTTCTACGAACTGTATAATTAAAGATGATTTACCTGAAAACGTTTTTATGTTATTATAATGTCACTTACACTAAATAAGACGCACAAGACTTTGAAACGATAACATTACCCACAGAACGGTATCCCATCATAGCAATCTTCCTTTGCTTTGATGGCATTTTGGAAACTTTATGAAAAAGAACTAGAACGTATAATATAGTTGCACGTAAGCTGTTTTAAGTAAAAATCCAAGTTCAACCAAATTCATAATTCTCCAGTCAAGGAGTTTTCGCTTGTTTGACAAACGTCGTATTTCTTTCATATTTGACAGTTTGACTTTGACATTTCAATAATCCGGTTTGTTCTCGCTTTCATAATTGATTGTAGTTAAAATTATCTTCTATATAAATAAAAAGAGAAGTCCTGACTGACTGACTGACTGATTGACTGACTCATCAACGCCCAGCCCAAACCCTTGGACCTAGAAAGCTGAAATTTTGCACTGAGGTTCTTTTTATAACGTAGACAAGGAATAAGGAAAGAATTCCCGGTAGCAGGTTCCCTTGGGATATTTTCCGACATCCACGCGGGCGAAGCCGCGGGCAAAAGCTAGTACAGAATAAAACCATTATTTTGGCTTTCTAGTTTTTAAATTTTTCGGCCATACTTATCTCAAAGAGGAGCTCGTGGCTGAGTAATAGCAGCCGCACGGGTCGATCCATCAGGTTAAGCTACGCTTGCCGGGGTTGGTCAGTGATGGGTGAACCAGCCGTTTGCCGTTTTAGCGCATTTGGCGCTAGATCTAGTGCAATTATCGGGTCTATAGCGCTTTTTTTTCATAACTAAGCGCTAAAAGATATTTAATGGAATCTAGTGGAAAATTTAACATTAGTTGGCAACCCAATATGTGATTTAAAAAGGTAGCTGGATGCGTTTAATATTTTGTCTACCGCTCTTTTTCGAGGCCAAAATGTGAAATAAGAAACTAAAACAAATAGCTAAAAGGATCAAAAAAGCACAAGTGTGCAGTTGTGTTGCTCGCTAAACAAAAAAGGCATTTATGCAAGCTGCCTCTCATACAAATCCCACGACGCCGACCGGCAGTGTTCCCAACTCGGCACTTTCGGTGCTAGATCTAGAACTATATTCATAATTAGAGCACTGAAATCTAACATACGGCAACTAGCACTTAATCTAGCACTAATTAGCGATCATACGGCGATGAATTTTCAATACCGCAGAACAAAACGCATAAAAATTAATTCATTCATCATTAAAATTCATAAAAAAATCTTAGCAGAATTTAGTGGATTTTAGAAACAGGATTTTAGTAAAATATAGCGCAATTTTGATATGGGTTTAGTGCATATTTTTTTCTTCATACGGCAACACTGGGGTGACCATCTTTACATACCGAGACTCCTCCGTGCCTCGGAAAGCACGTTAAGCCGTTGGTCCCGGCTGTCATTCGTGGATCGTTGACAGTCGTTACGGGTCGTCAGAAGCCCGAAACTCTGACAACCAGTCCTACCAAGGGATATCGTATTACCCAGTTACTGGGTTGTGGAGGTCAGATAGGCAGTTGCTCCATGTAAAATACTGGTATTCAGCTGCATACTAGACTGGAATCTTGTATGTTGATTAAAATATGATTCGCGGCCGTAGCTAATATGGCTTTACAGAATTATAATCATTACAATCAGCAATACAACTCCATAAGTTAGCATTTACCTCAAATCTAGCGATTTCATGAAATCATGAGGTTTGAGGTGGATGCTAACTTATGGAGTTGTATTACTGATTCTAATGATTATAATTCTGTAATGTCATATTAGCTACGGCCGCGAATCATATTTTAATTAACATACAAGCTCACACAGACCTACAAATTGCAAAAAACGTAAGAAATTTTGAATTTCGCGGGCTACCCTGGCGCTTTTGCCTTAACTACGTTCAATTATTAATTACAATTTAAATTATTAATTCAAAGCTAACGCTAAAATATTATGAACGCACGGCTACAGATCAAGCTATAAATTTTCAGTATAAGCTGATCTCGCATTGTATAGGATTTCCTTACAATGAGAGATCAGTGTAAACTAAAAAAGTATAGCTTGATGTGTAGCCGTGTCACCGTGTGTACAGACGCCAGCAGGTCAAGCCACCCGAAACTGTCAAATTTTCCCAATCAACCTTGAACCTAATGCTTTAGCAATAAAGATGAAAATCTATTAAAGAAATTTGTCAGATTTTATTAGCTTGATGTGCTGGCGTCTGTACATACAGACGCCAGTACACACGGCTACACATCAAGCTATACAAAACCAGTTTACACTGACCTCTCATTGTAAGGAAATCCTATACAATGCGAGATCAGCTTATACTGGAATTTATAGCTTGATCTGTACCCGTGCGTACATCAAGCTACTACAATCTGTCTTTAATAGATTTCCATTTTTATCGCTACAGCAAGTTCAAGGTTGATTGGGTTTGACACTTAGGTTTGACAGTTTCGGGTGTGCGTCAAGCCACCCGAAACTGTCAATTTTTTTTGACAAGTTTAATGTCATTTGATGTCATTGTTATTTTTATCGTGGTCTATGGCAAAGTTTTTGTGGTTCGTGAATTTCGTTTTTAAGATTACTATTTTACAAACAAGGGCGTATTCTTTGAAAAATTTTATATATCTTTATTAATACACAACTGTTGATGAAGGTGGGAGTAAAATGCCATTCTGAATATGTATCTTGCTCTGTCTGACACCGAAAAATAATTATTTATTTGTGATTCATCAATATTCGTATAATTTTTGGTATAATCAGTGTTAACTATTTTCTTACAAACTTTGCAGCTTAATTAAATATGTCTGTGACTATTCCTGAGTGCCCGCCCAGCCTGAAGTCAATTCAGCATTACTTGAAGACTGCTGCAGAGCATGATACTAGAGATCCAGTTGTGGCCTATTGGTGTAGACTCCATGCCCTACAAGTGGGTCTAAAAATCGCTAATAAGAAGACGCCAGAAGAAACAAAGCTGCTAATGTGTAACATATCATTATTATCAAATAATCTGATAGAATTAGTTACTTAAATTTATACTTCCTTCATGCATTACAATTCACTAAAAGGAGTTTAGAGCTAAACAAACATGGGTATTTAAATTATCAGTCAGTCTTTGGCTGCCATTTGCGGATCTTTGACAGTTGTTACGGGTCATCAGAAGCCCGAAAGCTGGCAACCAGTCTTACCAAGGGGTATTGTATTATCCAGTTACTGGGTTGTGGAGTTCAGATAGGCAGCCGCTCCTTGTAAAATACTCGTAATAAGCTATATCCGGTTACACTGGAAACTGACCATATATATTTGGATATTTGGGAAAAGGCTATGTAGATTGATTGATTCTGTCTTTGTCACCATCAAACAATTGACATAAATAGAATGATTTTTTAGTTCAGTGATAAAAGAATTTAGTGATTTGTTGTGCAAGTGGGCCTGAATATAAAATGTAGTGTTAGTATTTGTAATGAACTAAATCCTAAAACTGGAGTTGATTTTAGAGATGACCAATGTTAAATCATTACAGCTCTAATGGACTGGTTAGAAGAATCCAAGAAAGTCAATAAAGATAATGATGCAGTCAGTAATGAGGTAGCTGCTCAAGCCCATCTTGAAAACTATGCTCTGAAGCTATTTCTGTATGCTGACAAACAGGACAGGGAACAAAATTATGGAAAGTAAGTTGTTACATTGTATTATTTTCCTGTTCCGCTAATGTGATATTGTTTTCCTTGACATTATGTAGGTAATTATTTTATCTAATTAATTTTGTTTTGTTTTGACGATGAATGAGTTCCAATCAGTTTGTATACAATGCTATGATTAATTTACTTTGACTGTAGCTTATAATAATGAAATTCAAATTCTATGTTTTGTCAGAATTTACAATACATAATGGCACATACACAGATTAATTACACTGCAGTAAAAAGTCATTTTATAGTCAGTTATGTTGTATGTTGTTGTTTCTTTCTTCATGAAACTTTTAAAAATTTAATGTAATGTAAGTGCTTCTTTTGAATATTATTGTTGTTGCAACTGGCCTTCAAAAGAATCACAAATCTGCTTTTGCTGTTGGTTTAGAAACCCGTGCTTCAAAAAGGCTTGCAGAAGGCTAAAGAACCAATACTAATTGTTCCAGAAATATTGTGAAAGCATTCTATACAGCTGGTATGATCTATGATGTTCTAACTACTTTTGGTGACCTGACGGATGAAGCAACCCAAAATAGAAAGTATGCCAAGTGGAAGGCTGCTTACATTCATAACTGTCTCAAGAATGGAGAGACACCAGTTCCAGGTTAGTACTAGTTCACTGTTGTTTGATAACTCGGCATTAACAGTTATTGTTGTAAGTAAATAAACCATTGCTTGATGAAAATATTGATAAAAAAAGATTTCTGTTTTAACTTCACTCAAAATTATTTTGTAGTATGAAACCCCTAAATATAACAGATTTTAAAGGAAGCCTGTTCCTTTTTGGAACATATTTCCTTATCTGCACATTTGGCTAATGAGAGCTATACTGAAAAAACCGGCCAAGTGCGTGTCGGACCATGCACGATGAAGGGTTCCGTGGTTGGGATGAATTTTAATCCCAAGAACAAACTTAACATTGTTGTTAAAAACTTGTTCTCCCATACATTTCAGCTGTAAATGTACTGTACTTACAATATTGAGAGATTTACCATGTTATTTTAAGACCGCAGACTTCTTATAGGTTTTCCTGTAATCTATGGGTAAAGAACTATTTTCTGTATTTTTTCAAAATTTTAAGCTCAGTAATTTTGGAGATAAGGGAATGGTAAATTTTCATCTATTTACTTAAATGACTTTAAAACAATTTGTTTAATATTATAAAAAAAATATATTTGAGACCCTATTAGTAAGCCCTTTCATTTCATATGTCACATGATACAGTTTGCAAAACTTTTTTTTTTTTTCATAATTGCCCCCCCAAAGTGACCCCATATTCAAAATTCATTTATTTACTTTACCCGTCCGTGTTCGGGTCACAGAAATTCTCATGTGTATCAAATTCCAACTTAATTGGTCTATTGGATTCGGAGCAGATTGGCTGTGACAGACGGACAGTGATCCTATAAGGGTTCCGTTTTTTCCTTTTGAGGTATTGAACCCTAAAAAGTGTAAGATTTTACTGTCACAACACTTTTGATAAGTAACAAGTGTTGTGACAGTCAAGTGCAAAAGCGAAAGGACCTATGACACCTCCAACTGTTTTTTTTTTGTAATGCCATTTAAAATAGTTCCTAGATTATTATTTCTTCAATGGATAATTTCAGGACCAATGCAATCAGAGGAAGGCGACGAAAATGCAGAGGGTTCTCCAAGTGATGGCCAGTCAGCTCCAGCGCCCGGACCTACCAACATGCCTCAAGTACCGGGTTTCACATCACTCACTCCAGCAACACCACCAGTTGCTCCATCAAGCTTCAACAGTTTTCTGCCTGATCCCAATCTTGCAATGAGAGCGGCATCACAACTACCTCCAGTACCATACACTCCAGATCCAAATCCTGGTGGGTTCGTACCTTATGATCCATCTCAGCAACAACTACCGGAACCTTCGACTAATTTATACGGTGATAATAGAGTCGCGCAGTTGTCTCCAGATCAAGTTGCAAAAGCTCAGAAATATTGTAAATGGGCTAGCAGTGCTCTCAACTATGACGACATAAAAACAGCCATTGGCAATCTTAAGAATGCTCTGGAATTACTCCAAACAGGCCGTGATCCTGCTTGAATTGTAGCAGTTTATTATAGTACATATGTGATATTTACTGTATGTATAAATTGTTTATTTTTAATGTTCGTTTTATCAAATAATGTTGAAGGCAAGTTGAAATGCTTATTAACGTTAACATTATATACATAATTACATTTTGTAGACTTGCACGCAATGATACCTGAATATAAGGCAGCTTTAAACTACAAAGTTTTTTATCAAACCCTATCAGCTAGTTGGAATCTCAAGGTCAAACGGCGACGTCCCATGCTGCCGAGCCACGCTCTGCTTCTGTATAATAAACTATTCAGGTTTAAATGCCATTTTGCTAGAACTTTCTCTCTAATAATCATGATTTTAATAGAAGTAAATAGGTAATTGACGTAGGCCGTAAATTTGTTGCTGAAAATAATACTATACATGTATAAATACGTAGCCATTTGTCCATCACTACCAAGGCTGGGCCAACGGTTTAGTTTTCAAATGGGCTGTTTATAAAATTTCTACCAAACCCGTAACTTCTTTCCCGTGAGTGGAGAAAAAATTACTTACAAGTTTGACAAGCCCAATGGTACTAGTGTGCAAGCTACATTCTTTTCCCATCTTTGTCAAATGAACCAATAGACCAATCATAGAAATCTATTGGGCACATTATTTTTTCTGTGATTTTCTGTTTCGGTATCACATTCTTTTGCAAGAAATACAATATATTATGTATACTTAGTATAATATTATATTTATTTGTATTATGTACACAGTAAAATGGCGTGTTTTTTATTAATTATAATATCATAAAAAGATATATGAAGTACCTAAAGAGATTTTTACCAATTAATTTGCAAGAGCTTTTGGTATAAAATATTGTAGTAAGCACTAAAAATGATTGTTTATGATATATAATTATAATTCTTAAACATAAATAAGTATACAAATAAAACATATTGGTAATACTTCCCATTTATTCATTGACCATTACTTCACTTACATCACACACCACATACTTATTATACAGATAAAATCATTGCTATTACATTAATATTTTAATAAGGGCCGATTTTTCAATCGTCAGATAACTTCTGAGGAATAAATATGGCGCTTTGACATATTTTCTATACAAAAGCTGCAAAACGTCAAACATATTCCCCAGATAAAAGTTATCTGAAGATTGAAAAATCGGCCCTAACACAATAAATTAATGTTGCCTTTTATGTAACTTAAATTTAAGAAGCTTAAATAATGTTTAATAAGTACCTACTACGTCAAAATAAATTAAGTATAGAAAACAAAATATTACTATTAAAAAGCTTTGGCGTTATTAATGACTCCGATTTTGAGCAAATAATAAAATAATATAAAGTACATTAAAAAGGTGCCCTGTTAATTTTATACCATTTTTATTATAAGTGCAGTAAATATTTACTAAGCCTATCAATATGCATTGGCAGTTATTGTTATGGATCAACAAACGAGACACACACACATCATCACACATACAAAATGAACCTAGCACGTAACGCTTAAATTAATATCACTTTTTGGTACAAATTACTCTCTCGAGGCGCGTTCACCTAGAGAATTAGAAATTAACTTGAATGTTCTATTTTAATTATCCAGATGGTTGACTCTTCACAATATTAAGCACTATCAGGGTTTTATACTAAAAAGCTGATTAATATAACAAAATTATTTAATATTCGTAACTTTTGACTAGCTTCATCAGCATCACAGCGCAGCGTGATTAATTATTTACCCATCGAGCAATATTTTTATATTTCTAAGTTACCCAGTAAAACAATGAATGTCTTCTAAACTCAGACATAGAGAACTCGGTCATATTTGTCGAGTAATTTACTAATTTCCTTCTGAAATATGACGCTATTATTTCAAGATAATAGTCCTGCACTTATGCCACTGCCTATAAAATGTAACATAATAATTATTCTTAAAACTTAATTATTCTCGCTTGAGCCCATTCCCGTTCTGTGTAGCAGTGGCTCTCTCCATTTCTTCTCGGCGGCTAATTTGATACCTGTTAAAATATTTAGACTTTATTAAAATGTCAGGAATATCCAAACGATTAGCGAGTCTAAACCGCAACATAATGTAGAACACCTAAAAAACACGGCCCTTGCCCAGCTCGCTGCTCAGTACATTATGCCGTGATATTAATAGTTTGCTTTCACGGCGTTGATTTTATTAACACGTTGGTAACTGTACCTACGTATATAACGCTGAGAAATTAATGTCAATGCTAAAGCTATTACTTAGCTTAGCTCTTGTAGTCGAATTTACTCATTTGGAGGACACGATGCCCATTACAAATTTGTAGATTGCAATAACCCAATCGGCTGGAACGTGTAGGTATTATTTGCGCGACACAGTGGTTCGTCATCGCGGATTCCCTGGCCGACTGCCAAGACAATACTGCTAGTGTGCGATAGCACTAATTTTATTTCGTAACTCTTGTTTATTCCACATAAAAATTGGTCAAGGTGCACTACCCTTTTGAACACTGTAGAAGTAAATGATATAGGTACTTATACCTATGTACTTAGCAGCTTTTGGGACTTAATCTTGAGCTTTGTAAAATATCTATCAAGTTTTATGCGCCTGTAAAACACTTCCTGGCGTTTTACAACTTTTTTATTACCGAGGTGGGTTCAGCTTAATTTCTTTTTTGTATTTATAGTTTTGTTTGATATTTCTATGAATGTTTTATATCAACGGTGCGATAACATGAATTCGAAGAATATTCGGCTAAATTTGACCAGCACTGACGTCAATAATTACATTAACCCACGGGCATAGCTTGCAGCCAAATTAGTAACGAATCTAGATTATTGTAATTGGAATTCTTTAAAAGTTCTTATTGATACCTACTATTTTGTTTAGTGTGATGGTACCGTGCAAAATTTATGTAAAACATATTACCAAACAACAAGTCTTCCGCTCAACATGAAGAAGAAAACCAGTGCCGGCGCGCAGCGGTCGAAGGGATCGCCTACCATTATATGCGAATATGCTGCTAATATCATCAACAGGACGAGGCCTACATTAGCTGTATTCTTAATTTTATCTGAAACAAACAAAAACAGCTTCGTTAAAGTTTCTGTAACTTAAAGTTTCCATTCTACCATTGTTTTAAACGCATTGGTTCTAAAAGACTTACTATAACTTTCCAACTATTTATTTATAGCTATTTATTAGTATTCAACCTCGCACTTGCCAGTGCCTATACAATCTCAATTTTGTGCTCGTACTTTATGACTGCATAAATTACTGACGGTGACAAACCGCGCTTTGTATATCGAAAATACGATTCGATATATTATTATGTAGGCAAGACGGCAATAGTTATCTGTAGGTCGTTTTGTACTACATTTTGTACATTTATCTATGCGAAAGAATACGCGAATAGAACTTTACCTTGCCTTGAGGTATCTAACAAAAGACCCATATAAGTTCATAGGCCAGCTGTCTTCCACAATAAGATCGCAAAAGACTAATAATTCAATCTGCAGCCCTGATTGGTAATAACCAGCAAACTGCGATCAACGACCTTTATTTTAGCGGTCATTTGACGGCCCAATTTACTGACGACTATAGCGGGCTTTTGAGATATATTTTGTCCACATTAACGTAGATCTAAGTATTTAATTACCTATTTACTTAGCGTCAAAATAATGACATCACTCGTTTCCGGCACGATGCATGCTACCGGTTTGCCAGTTTTCACGCAACATTTCAAACACGAAAGCTCGTGGGTAAGATGAATTATCTATTCTCGTACCAACCAGAGCATTTCGATTATTATGTAACTCTGGTTACATAATAATTTGTTACAATACACATAAAAATCCAAAAGTTAAGGAACAAGGTTTCCTACTTTGCTTCCTCCTGGTATAATATGGTGAAGTTTTAGTTATGGATACAGAAACCGTCGCCAAACTTGCGCTAGGACATTATAGAAAAATAAATGTTTTAACTAGGTACCTACATAATAGAAATGATAAAAATTAATTTGTGCTTCATTCAGATTATTAAAAATATACCTATTTGACACGTATTTTATTTATCTTTTTTTTTTACGTAATCAAAAGATTACGGCGATACATTGAGTTACAAAGTGACATGACGTCACTCCTTGCTAGATTTTATACATAGTTTGTTATAGTTGTGACGTAGCGACTAGTAGCGAGCCCCTATTCGGCCTATTCCACAACTTTAATGCGTGTTATCCAAGTAATTTTATATGATAAACTTAGCAAAAAATACGTGTCTAATATATTTTTATTATCAGACTTACGGGCTAAATAGAATTTCTTTTTTTTTCCCAGGTATCATCCCTATGTATGTTTTAGGGACTAACTACACTTATTTGTCCATAGAAAGTACCATTTTTGTATGAGATGCGTAGGTACGCACCCGTTCAGGTTTCCGCGGCTGCGTACGCATCTCTATACAGAACTGGTGGTTGGACAAAGAAAAGCTGAATTGATCTGAATAAGTGTAGTTCGTCCCCAATGCGCGGTTTCTGGAACAAAATCAAAACAAAAATGAGCTAACAAATTGTCAAGCGCGTGTCAACTGCTGTGACTGGTGGACTGAATTATCAACCAGCCAATTGGATCACTTGGCACACGTCGATTTTCGTTCCAGAAACCATGGTAATGGTACTGTATTGAGGGTGCACAGCTATCTCTGAATCTTCCAAAATATTTTTGAAACAAAGCATACACTTACGACTAGGTATAGTTGCCAGGGCCAAACCAAATAATATTTCGAGGCCGCCGACAGCCCTTCTGTACCATTTTGAAGGTAACTTGAAGTCTAATGTTTCCGTTAATGGAAACACTTTTGCGTATCTCACGTATTCTTTTCTCTGAAACAAATAAGACATATTAGTTACCTATCATTATAACACCAATATTCTTCGAAGGGTGCATGGTCTACGAAAGTTAGGCACATCTTTTCTCTGAGATATGCTCAAGTAAGGGGAGGAAAGACGAGAAGCAAAAATTAGAGCGATACCTGCTTAGTTAGCATACAGAAGGGAATCGAACCCAGACCCCTAGATGGCATTCGCTTCGGAGCGATTCTATCTACTTCTACAATCGCTACAGCTTCAGTGACAATTGACATGATCACGCGACATTTCGATAGAACTTGTAATGTCAACCCCATACACTTAGATTATGAAATGTCCCCAAACATTTTAAGCTTTGCTAGTAACTAGCGTCATGGCTAATCGAATGTTACTTTGTCTAGGCCCTCTGGTCAAATTAATGTTGCATCCACTGATTGACCTACAAGACAATAATTGAACAAAATAATCGATTAATGTCAAACAATGATGCAATGAAAAAAAATTGGTACATCTTTTACTAATGCCACTAGCATAAACTTTACAATGTACCTAGATGTAATCACTCTACCTACTATATTGGATCGTTAATGTTTACAAGTTCACCAAGGCGAAAACTATTTCAAGGCAGTTTTTATTATAGATATCCCCGATATAACAAACTGCGTAAAATACGTAGGTATACCTACTGAATGAGCTCGTTGAATCCAATAAATAAATAGTTCCAGACTCGAGATCTGATTCGTATTATTATCATTGGAAGACGATAGTGTTTAAGTACTTACGTATTGTTCAGAACGATGATATCTATTAAGAGTTTGTTTACATTTACAATATTAAACATACCTAGATTGAGGTACCGTACCATTTACCGTAGTCACAGAATTCATAATCCGTAGTGTACGTGAGTACTTATACGAATTTAAGTAGTGGGCCGCGTAGACGAGCTCTACTACAAACTCTGAAACTCTCAGAATTTGTTGAACGTTTGGCCACTTAGGATATAATTGACAGACGTACTGCATTTCAACTGCACTCCGTCTGCTAAGCAGTTTGAATGTAGTTAGTACGACTGCAATAAAACTGCAAACCAACCGTGCAGCCCGATTGCAGTCAGTGTGCAGTTGACGTGCAGTTCCACTCTATCAAATTTCTTCGAATACATTTAAATTCATATATGAAGTTTTATATCAGTCCTAATGCAGTTGGTACAACTGCAATTAAACTGCACGTAGACCGTCCAGCTTGCTTGCAGTCAGAGTGCAGTTGGAACTACACACCCGACTGCAATCCGGCTGCACGGTTGGTTTGCAGTTTTATTGCAGTCGTAGGTACCTACGACTGCAATAAAACTGCAAACCAACCGTTCTGCCAACTGCAAACTAGCTTACTGTACTAACTGCATTCACACTGCAAATTCGCAGTCGTAGTGAAGTTGCCGTCTGTCTAGATAACAATTCGTCGTCGCTTAAGATAACATTGTAAAATAAATATACCTACCTACTCTAAACCTCACTCTTGTTTGTTCAGGATTACTTAGCTTGACGTGTGCTTAAACTGGGCTAGGCTCTTATGGGTTTTTATAGGTATGGCACTGCTCACAGAACAGATGTCTTTATCTGTTCTGTGGCACTGCTGCACCACTAACCCGACTCAGGAGATGGATACCTACATTTATTTTTCGTAACTCAGCCTACAATGTTCCCATCTTAGATTATAACTAAGACTCCCACTGATGTTTAGTGCTGTGCTGTGACGTAGACCTCCTCTTTATAAATGGGAACAAACAAGTCGTAGGTACCTAATCTACACAATGTGATGTGACCTCCACCACCACTAACACCTAATAAATACACATTAAACAATTTTTCTATCTTTTTTAGGGTTCCGTAACTCAAAAGGAAAAAACGGAACCCTTAAAGGATCACTCGTGTGTCTGTCTGTCTGTCCGTCTGTCACAGCCAATTTGCTCTGAATCTAATGGACCGATTAAGTTGAAATTTAGGTACACATATGGATTTCTGTGACCCAAACACGTATGGGTAAAGTAAATAAATGAATTTTGAATATGGGAGGCAAATAAGAAAATTTAAAAAAAATAGTTTTGCAAACTTTACCGTGTGGCATATCAAATAAAAGGGCTTAATAAGAGGGTCTCAAATATATATATTTTTTTTTAATTGCGAAATAAATAATTTTAAAGTTATTTAAGAAAATAGACGATTTACCATTCCCCCTAATCTCCGAAACTACTGAGCCTAAAATTTTGAAAAAAATACAGAAAATAGTTCTTTACCTGTAGATTACAGGAAAACCTATAAGAAGTCTGTGATCTCAAAATAACATGGTAAATCTCTCAATATTGTGAGTACAAACTTACATTTACAGTTGTCATGTATGGGAGGAACATGTATTTCAACTACAATGTTAAGTTTTTTCATGGGATAAATTCATTCCAACTACGGAACCCTTCATGTGCGTGATCCGACACGCACTTGGCCGGTTTTTCTTTTAAAGACGTGTCATGTGGAACATTTGATTCTAGGGTATGCAGGTTTTTCTCATGATGTTTTCCTTCACCATTATAAGAGCGTTGCAATACTGCCTGCCCGGGTCAACACTGCTGCACTGGGTTATCTACTCTGATATTATTTTTTTTATTCTATCTTTCGTTCTTAGATACGTGGTTAAAGGACAAGGACAGGACGGTTAAATTAGTATCGTACATATCGAGTTATTGTCATCATCTATTTAAATTCATAGAGGTCATGCATGTGAGTCTCCGGCAGCTGTGTCAAACAACGAAACACGAATACACGATTCAATATTATTATTAGGATATATTCTGTCTGTCACTCATCTGTCCGTTTGTTTGGTCCTCACGAGGAAATGGATTTCGATGATATTGAATTTTGTTTGTTATTCTGTCATCTACAGCTTGACCTGTCTTTTGTAATCCAATCTCACACAAAACCGTTATGGACAATTGGACAAAAAATAAAGTCTGTTTGTCATGTCAAAATAACAGCTTTTTACTATGAAAGTACTAATAACAAAAAGACAATTTTTAAAAATGTTGTCTCTCTGTTTGTTGCGGCTAATCTCCGAAACGGCTGGACCGATTTTGACGTTACTTTCACTGGCAGATAGCTAATGTTATAAGGAGTATATTAGGCTTGGTACTTTTATTTTAGAAAAATAATCAGGGTTCCGCGTAAAAACAAAAAAACTAGGCGTTTGCGCAGTGCGAAATTTAAAATAAAAAAAGCGTTCTACATGAAGACATCTATAGCAAAAGAATAATTTGAAGTTGCGCACGCGCGGGTGTTAAAGTACAGTGGCGCCAAAGCTTTGAGATGACGTTCAAGTTTTGATTGACAGCAACATTTTTTGGAGATTTCATTATCAATAATTATCAAGCGCTAGATTGAGATTGGTTAACATCCTACTACCATGTAGGTAAGGTACCACTGTGACCGCACGTGTCGTGATTAATTTAACAGACAGTATAAAACCTAACAGTACGTTTAGTAATAAAATTACTCTGTGAACAGTACCTACCTACCTACCATCTTCCTACCATCTCTTGCTCAACTTTTAAAAATAATAATCAATAATATACAAATATATACCTTTAGTACCTACTTATTCCTAGAAAAGCAGTGCCGCTGCCGTGGCAATCACGAAATCACAATACCTACTCAACAAAATATTTTATTGGTTGCCAACATTGTTGTAGAAGGATCGATTAAAATGAACCTGACAGGTATGTTCAAATTAGCAACATGCGCCAACAAATAAATTACAGATGATTAAGAATCGGCGCAGGGGGATCCGCGGCGCGATCGAGTCATGCCGTGGGCTGTCGCAACGAGACGACTCCGTGGTGGTATTAGGCGGCAGGCCAAATACCAAAATAGCAAGCCACTCGCTCTGCTACAAAAATCTAAATGCACCTAGCGACCTTATAATCTGTTTGCTAGACAACTGATAAAAAATACTTACCAAATCTTTATGCAGTTCCTTTGAAATAAATGGGGTTAGCTTTGTTATTCCAACGAAAACAAAAAACACCCCTAAAAGGATAGATAAACTCCTCAACACGATAGAACCCATTTTTGTCGAAAACACACTTTTTAGCACTGATTTAGACCACTATCATTCTTTTAATATTAATATTGTATTCTAATTTTCTCTCACTTATGTAATTGTATTTCAGACATAATTTGTACCTCTGTTTCAAATACTAGGCTTATTTAGATAAGATTAAACGGCTTCGGGTTAAAAGCATTATTTCATTGAAATAGTCAATATGTGAAAAATACAAGGAAGTTAGAAGCAAACACGTTTCGCGCCGGCGCGAAAAAATCCATACCGTACTTACATCACTATTGCCAGTTCAAAAAAAATAAAATGGAGCATCACCTAGCCAACAATTGAATTAGTACACATTTACTTTTGTGTGAGAAATGAGAAACAGCAAAGAAAATGTGTGTTAAAAAAATATGATTGGTGTACTCTAAACCAAATTCTTGTAATTTTTATGAATGTGCTTTTAATGAAATCATAACATAGCGCCATCTCGTGCCTCCTGGCAACATCTCGCCTCGTAGACTATGCTCGTATTTATAATCAAAGTAATTACTTGAGTAATTACTTGCTACTAAGTAATTTCATACTTGAGGGTAGAATAATGGTAGAAGATAATGGTGACTATTGCTTTGCTAAGAATTCTAAGCTTTGACAGTTCTAACTTCAAGCAATTACTAAACTATAGAATGAAAATCATTACTTGAGCAATTACTTTTACTTGTCTATAAATACGAGTGTACCCATTGATATAAAAAGTAAAGATACGGTCGTCCGTACATTTGCCTGACGCGATCGCCACACAGAAACACTAACGCCATCTATTAGAACTACTCTTAACTACGATGTCGATCGGCGCAGGCTGCTCGTAGACGTAACCTTGTAAGAGCGGCGTGGTATTTTTCGAGACATAAAGAAATTATGAAAACTTTTATTTTTCAAAAATTATATTTATTGCAGTTTGTTTGTATAAATAATAAAATTTTCATTGGCATTTTTGTTATTCTTGACATATTTTCCATTTTGGATTCGTAGTGTTTTCTGATATTGTATATCTTTCAATTATTGACCTTTAATAAATGTAATTTATGATTAATAACACAGGTTGTTCCATTGAGTGAGAGTTTGTATAAAATTCAATTTTATTGTAATATAATTAAATCTTTATTTCATCGGTTACAACGCACGCCGCTGCAAAGTTATGTCGCACAGCGGTACGGTCTTGTGGGCGTGGCCTCGCGTCGTCTAAGACAATTTACTTGTAGCAGGAAAGTAGAAAAGAAAATTGTTTTAAATAATGTTAGATGTTGATTTATTGACATATTTTTGACTTACAGGTGAGAGGTGATATGAAATGTTATAATTTTTTTTGTTATGTTTTTTGTCGTAGTTCACACAACCCCTCACGACATAATTTGGCTTTTTTGCCTTTAAAATTTACGACCGCACCCGAAGATAGCCGATCGCGGACTAGTTCACTTGGGTTTAGGATCATTCTCGGACCACGTTCGTGGCGTCATTTTAACATGCCGTCCGCCCAGTCCTTACGCAGTAATATATAAGTCAATGAGTGTACCACTCGTTTCTCATGATTTCTTGAAATCGCTAGATTTGAGGTAAATGCTAACTTATGGAGTTGTACTGCTGATTCTAATGATTATAATTCTGTAAAGCCATATTAGCTACGGTCGAGATTCATATTTTAATCAACATACAAGCTCACACAAGGCTCACACTGACCTACAAATTGCAAAAAACGTAAGAAATTTTGAATTTCGCGGGCTACCCTGGCGCTTTTGCCTTAATGTCATTGGGACAGAACGTAGTAGTATCCCTAAGTAGTCTGTGGGACAGAAAAAAAGTACATCTATTGTTTAGGGTTACCAGGTGATGTTCATTTTACCCAATATTCTTCAAAAAATAAGATTTTTTGAAATGAAGTTTGTACTTCAGTTTTCCATGATGAGAAATAAAAAATATGAGTAATGATGCGACTGCAATGTTTTATTCAAACTCAAAATCAAAGCATTTATTTCAAATAAACCAATTACGGGCACTTTTGATTGTCAAGGGGTCAGTCGGTCAGAAAGATGAAGCTAGTTGCCTATTCCAAAGCGTTGTAGGTCCCTATGGAGATGAACGGACAAGAAACTCCACGGACACTCTTTTAAATCAAAATATTTTTACAAAATATTGGCTACAACGTTCATGTTGAAAGTATACATGTGAGAACAATGTAGAAAGACGTGCAAATTAAAAGCGTCCGTAATAAAAATATAAAAACTAAAAAACACTACTAAAAATCATAGATTTTAAAGAATCAAGGCAAGGTCCATAGATTAATTTGTACAAAAAAAAGTGTTCATTTAGAGGGTTCAAAACATTTTCCAATGTTGAGAATACATTGTCGGGAGTAGATTTATATACTTATCATATTTTTAAAAACCCGGATACTTAAAATATTTCGAAAGGAAATTATCAGTTTTTCGTTGACCATTTTGTATTTATAAAAAAAAACGAAGTGACAAGTGACACTACCGGATGACCCGATCTATCAAACTGACAGACAAGTCAGATGTGTTTTCTTGTTTACAGTTGAAAAAGTACATTGAAATCATTATTTGTGACATTTTCCATAAAACGATGATGGCTTGCGTGACGACACCAACCCTAAAGATACCTAAAGATTATGTCTACCGGTGGAAGACGTCAAATTAATATCAAGCTTGTGTAAATATTGATGTACGAACCTTAATCTGTTGAAAGTGTAATAAGTTCATATGAAGTGATATAAATAACACCAGTTTAGGTCTACTTAATAAAAAAACAACATCTTGATATTTGTCTTTATTCCTCTTCTACAAAAAACATGATTTTAAATGCTGAGCTGGTAGTAAAATGTTATCCTGATACCTTGCCATCCCAAATACCAAACAACTGTTATTACATGGGCACAACAACCGATCGTTCGGCGACCAACTATGCAATTACAGCAATACTCTAGGATGCGGTGCGTTAGACTCAAGTATACGACGGGAATGGTGAAGATTCAGGTCACAGTTGATACACCTCATTATCCAATTCGTAAATCAAAATCCAGTGTCGAGAATATAAGCACAAAGTCAAAGATAAGCGTGAGATTCAAAAGTCCGTAGTAGAAGCCGAGAGTTTTCAGGGTAAAGCAGAGATCAAACGTCCAACAGAGTAACAAAAATCCGTTAACGAAAGCGAAAATTACACCGAAGCAAGAATAAACGCAACACAGTCGACGATCAAAGATAGTCTGGCGCATAGATAATATACTATATATTAATTACTAGTCTGGCGATCTGGCGATGGTCTGCCCACAGAGTACTTTGAATATATGGGTCTGCCTCAAAGAGTATAACTAATAAATAGGGCGAATGGTGCCCTCTTACGGTATTTTTATGCAAACATGCGCAAGCAATAGCGCCGTCTACAATTTGTATCCGAGCTAACCAGTCTATAGCTAGATAATAGGTACCAAACCTAAAACCCCAAAAAAAAAATCAGCTGTTCCGTACATCAAACTCGTCAAAATATAGGGAGCAGCTGATTTTTTTTTTATACGTCCATGATTGTAGGTACTGGATGGTACAGACGGCAGCACATCAAGCTACTACAATCTGTCAAATTTCTTTAATAGATTTTCATCTTTATCACTGCAGCATTAGGTTCAAGGTTGATTGGGAAAATTTGACAGTTTCGGGTGGCTTGACCTGCTGGCGTCTGTACATTAGTTGACGCAACCGCATATCAACGGTAACAAAACCATTTTCAGCGGAACTGGCTTAATATAATACGTTTCACAGAGGACAGGATTTGCTTTTACTAGTTTTGTTACCATTGATATGCGGTTGTCTTACTGTCAATACATGTAGGCTAGTCTTTCATAGAAATGACGCAAAATGAAACAAGGAAATTGAGCCACACGCAGGTCAAATATTGATGTGCATATTTAATTTTTTTAAAACTACATAGGTACAGTTAGGTTCTTACTGAATGACAAAGAGACCATAGTTATAAAACTATTAGGTACCTAAGATCTATGTTCTGTGTTTGGGTTTGGTTTCTGAACTTAGTTCTTCGAGTGGACCATCGTGAGACATGGCGGCCATGGGTGGTTATTCCAACCAGCCCACTTCCCTCCAGAAGTTGATCACGTCTCCTGATCTGTTCCAAACATCTGTGAAAGATCTGGTTGTCCCGAAGGTTTCTGTTCTAACCTGGGTGACGCCTTTGAATACATTCAAATAGCACATGCGCAACGGTTTATGTTTATTGTTTATGTATCTTTTAGTTAAATTATTATAATCATTTTTATTAAAGATTCAATATTTTTATTCTTATGACACATAAGACAGTGACAAACAGGATGACAAGACATAAATTATAAAGAAATAAATAAAGTCGAAGCAAAGAGGCCACATATATAACACAGAAAAAGACCAGTAGGTACATAAATAATATCTTATTTAGTTTAATGTTTAAAATTATTAAAATATGCTCAATTTTATTATTAAAATGTAAAATAAATATTATTACGGTATTTAAGTTATACAATCAAGTAAGCCCCCTGGCGTAAGTGTTTAATCCTCAGAAGAACAACAAGCATAGAAGTTAGAAGTAGTGCTTAAATAGCAACTGAACTCAATATATTTGTTTCATTTTGACTTATGGAGCCGCTATGATGTAAAAGAAGGACACGTATACAGAAGACGTTTCGAAATTTTGTAGGTTGTCATTAATTTTATTCTGACTAGTGATGTACCCACTCAATTTCAACGTCGATAGAATTTACAATGACATTCTTTCTTATACTGCCAAGAATAATATAGGTACACACGGCTACACATCAAGCTATACATTTCTAGTTTACACTGACCGCTCATTGTAAGGAAATACAATGCGAGATCAGCTTATACTGGAAATGTATAGCTTGATCTGTAGCCGTGCGTACCTAAAATTTTGAATTAACTAGGCATCCTTATGATCCCAATACTTAATATATTCGTTCAAAATGAAACAATACTTAAAGTATGAACTAAATAGTCTTCCTTGGTTCCCGACAGCTCTTCATGTATTAAATCTGACCCGGCTAAACCAGAATGTATTTAATTGCCATAATAACTGATGAGTTTATTGAAAACAAGTGGGAGACATTCGGTTTTGCAAATGTTTTTAGCAACTTACTTTCTCATATTTATTTGAATTTTAGATTACATCATAGTCTACTCAACAAAGTCTAGGGAACAAGGGTATTCAAAGTACCTAATAATTTTTATTTTAACACATTATTTTAAATCAGTAGAAGCGTAATTTAATAGAGATTTGAATTATTTGATTAAATAAAATGATTGTTAGTGAAAAAATAAAATTTATTATGAAAATTCAAAATGGTACCAAAGCGACAAAAACTTTTCGTACATAAAAAAATAAATAACGACCAGATAATATTTTAAATAAAAAAATAAAATGCCTAGCAACTAATAATCTGTTACGCGAATTCCAACCCACACCATAATACGGATAAACTTCCTGAGGATTCTGGGTCGGCTCTGGCGACCAGGAACTCGCCAAAATCGCAGTCTTCTTGAATCGGGATGGAATCCAATTATTTCTGAATTTGTTATTGTCATCTGTGTCAAGGATTCCTAAAACGAACAGTTCTCAATATTTATGTAAGATTTTTTATCATCATTTTTATTTAGGTAAATAGTTTTATTTGTATGTCTTACCTGACTGATGTGAGATGATTTCACGAGATGTCAATATCAGTGGCGATTCATTAATCTGTACCGATGTACTAGGTCCTGTTTCAACTTCCATTGCTACGGGATCCTACAATTACGTATTTTTTATTAAAAATAAATAAATAAATTTTCACACGATTATATTTCCGACTGGGATAATTAGAAGAATAATATCGCATCAATGATATTTTTAATATAATATCATTGTATCGCATATATCAAGTGAACATATTTCTGAAATGTTATACCTGTCTTCATGTTAGATTGCTGTTGATGGTGAGCGGTTCTTTTAATTTGCAGTACTGCGCTATGTCCTTCTTCGCAGACTTCCATAAGTATTTCCTGTAATGTAATAAATCAAGTTTTAATTTGAACGGGATACTATTTATTGCCAATAAAATACCTTAATTATATCATAATACTGGATGAATTTTTTATCATGCACCAAATCGAAATGGGAGATTGTACTCATCATTATGAACAACTTTTACTATGGGAACAAACCTGAAATCGCGAAAAAAAAAATCAGCTGTTCAGTAGGTACATTTATCTACATCAAACTCGTCAAAATGTACTGAACAGGTGATTTTTTTTCGCGATTTCAGGTTTGGTCCCATAGTAAAAGTTGTTCATAATGATGAGTAAAATCTCCCATTTCAATTTGGTGCATGATAAAAAATTCATCCTGTATATCAGACCATTTCATCTGTTCTATCCATAACAAATAATGTAGGAACAGCATGTTCTCTAAGTGACGACTTAAAGAACGTGCTACATCCATTTCATAGGTTCATTACCAAATGAATATAAAGTAAAATGCTTGGAGCATATTATGTGGCTGAGTCCAATTTCGTCTACCAATACAATTTATCCATTTTTTTTTCACATCGTCTAGGAAATCTGTAAAAGAAAAGTATCGACAACATTATTTACGTCACTATGGCTGATCAAGATAACCCCAAAACAATTTCCAAATATTCGCTAATAACTTCTATTGGAATAAATATTACGACTGGTTTCAACTATATAGTGACACAGCAATATTTGTTATGTATTTATATTCGTTTATCAGATCATATGCAACAAGAAATTGAGCAAAAACTTACCGATGGAAGGTCAATATTTATTGTTCATTTTATTTTCGCTATGAATGGGACTGGCAGCCCCCAACCACACAAGAAATTGCTCCACAGCGTCCACACACTCACTGTTTGTAGTTAAACAAAGAATTCATGCAATCTAACAGTAGAAATATTATTAAAACATCGCAAAACCATGGAAGATTACGACAGACTTAGAGTAATAATTCTATGACGACAGACACGTAAACAATGAACACGCGAATAAGTCAGGTAGTTCAATGAACGAACTGTCAGACATTGAAACAAACTCAGAACAAGGACTAAAGCATAGACTCAGAACAATAACAAAGCATAGAAGGAAGGCTAAAAACAGAATTCTGTAACTACCTTTATCCCGTTCTATTATTAGGTACGATAAAGGTACGATAAAGGATGTGGGAAAGAGATGAATGTTTTACTCTTTGTTTTACTTTCTTGGCATGGTCACAAGATCAATTGTCATTTGGTTAAAAAAGTTATAGTATGACGCGGCCAAATTTGATAGTACTTTGTTTCAATGTCTGACAGTTCGTTCATTGAACTTCCTGACTTATTCGCGTGTTCATTGTTTACGTGTTTGTCGTAATCTTCCATGGTTTTGCGATGTTTTAATAATATTTCTACTGTTAGATTGCATGAATTCTTTGTTTAACTACAAACAGTGAGTGTGTGGACGCTGTGGAGCAATTTCTTGTGTGGTTGGGGGCTGCCAGTCCCATTCATAGCGAAAATAAAATGAACAATAAATATTGACCTTCCATTGGTAAGTTTTTGCTCAATTTCTTGTTGCATATGATCTGATAAACGAATATAAATACATAACAAATATTGCTGTGTCACTATATAGCTGAAACCAGTCGTAATATTTATTCCAATAGAAGTTATTAGCGAATATTCGGAAATTGTTTTGGAGTTATCTTGATCAGCCATAGTGACGTAAATAATGTTGTCGATACTTTTCTTTTACAGATTTCCTAGACGATGTGAAAAAAAATGGATAAATTGTATTGGTAGACGAAATTGGACTCAGCCACATAATATGCTCCAAGCATTTTACTTTGTATTCATTTGGTAATGAACCTATGAAATGGATGTAGCATGTTCTTTAAGTCGTCACTTAGAGAACATGCTGTTCCTACATTATTTGTTATGGATAGAACAGATGAAATGGTCTTGATATATTATGATATAATTAAGGTATTTTATTGGCAATAAATAGTATCCCGTTCAAATTAAAACTTGATTTATTACATTACAGGAAATACTTATGGAAGTCTGCGAAGAAGGATATAGCGCAGTACTGCAAATTAAAAGAACCGCTCACCATCAACAGTAATCTAACATGAAGACAGGTATAACATTTCAGAAATATGTTCACTTGATATATGCGATACAATGATATTATATTAAAAATATCATTGATGCGATATCATTATTCTAATTATCCCAGTCGGAAATATAATCGAGTGCAAATTTATTTATTTGTTTTTAATACAAAATACGTAATTGTAGGATCCCGTAGCAATGGAAGTTGAAACAGGACCTAGTACATCGGTACAGATTAATGAATCGCCACTGATCTTGACATCTCGTGAAATCATCTCACATCAGTCAGGTAAGACATACAAATAAAACTATTTACCTAAATAAAAATGTTGATAAAAAATCTTACATAAATTTTATTGAGAACTGTTTTTTTTAGGAATCCTTGACACAGATGACAATAACAAATTCAGAAATAATTCGATTCCATCCCGATTCAAGAAGACTGCGCTTTTGGCGAGTTCCTGGTCGCCAGAGCCGACTCCAGAATCCTCAGGAAGTTCATTCGTACCAGGGCGGAATGATTATGGTGTGGGCTGGAATTCGACTAACAGATTACCTATTAAAGTTTCTAGGCATTTTATTTTTTTATTTAAAATATTATCTGGTCGTTATTTATTTTTTTATGTACGAAAAGTTTTTGTCGCTTTGGTACCATTTTAAATTTTCATAATAAATTTTATTTTTTCACTAACAACCATTCTATTTAATCAAATAATTCAAATCTCTATTAAATTACGCTTCTACTGATTTAAAATAATATATGATACATAAAAAGTATTAAAATAAAAATTATTAGGTACTTTGAATACCCTTGTTCCCTAGACTTTGTTGAGTAGTCTATGATGTAATCTAAAATTCAAATAAATATGAGAAAGTAAGTTGCTAAAAACATTTGCAAAACCGAATGTCTCCCACTTCTTTTCAATAAACTCATCAGTTATTATGGCAACTAAATACATTCGGGTTTAGCCGGGTCAGATTTAATACATGAAGAGCTGTTGGGAACCAAGGAAGACTTTGGTGATGATGATGACGAACTATTTAGTTCATACATAAAGTATTGTTTCATTTTGAACGAATATATTAAGTATTGGGATCATAAGTATGCTTAGTTACTTCAAAATTTTTGGTACGCACGGCTACAGATCAAGCTATACATTTCCAGTGTAAGCTGATCTCGCATTGTATAGGATTTCCTTACAATGAGCGGTCAGTGTAAACTGGAAATGTATAGCTTGATGTGTAGCCGTGTGTACCTACGGTTATTATTCTTGGCAGTATAAGAAAGAATGTCATTGTAAATTCTATCGACGTTGAAATTAAGTGTGTACATCACTAGTCAGAATAAAATGAATGACAACCTACAAAATTTCGAAACGTCTTCTGTATACGTGTCCTTCTTTAACATCATAGCGGCTCCATAAGTCAAAATGAAACAAATATATTGAGTTCAGTTGCTATTTTAGCACTACTTCTATGCTTTGTTATTGTTCTGAGAGCATAGAAGTAGTGGTAAAATAGCAACTGAACTCAATATATTTGTTTCATTTTGACTTATGGAGCCGCTATGATGTTAAAGAAGGACACGTATACAGAAGACGTTTCGAAATTTTGTAGGTTGTCATTCATTTTATTCCGACTAGTGATGTACCCACTAAATTTCAACGTCGATAGAATTTACAGTAACATTCTATCTTATACTGCCAAGAATAATTACCGTAAGTACACACGGCTACACATCAAGCTATACATTTCCAGTTTACACTGACCGCTCATTGTAAGGAAATCCTATACAATGCGAGATCAGCTTATACTGGAAATGTATACCTTGATCTGTAGCCGTGTGTACCAAAAATTTTGAAGTAACTAAGCATATTTGTGATCCCAATACTTAATATATTCGTTCAAAATGAAAGAATACTTTAAGTATGAACTAAATAGTTCGTCATCATCATCACCAAAGTCTTCCTTGGTTCCCGACAGCTCTTCATGTATTACATCTGACCCGGCTAAACCCGAATGTATTTAATTGCCATAATAACTGATGAGTTTATTGAAAAGAAGTGGGAGACATTCGGTTTTGCAAATGTTTTTAGCAACTTACTTTCTCATATTTATTTGAATTTTAGATTACATCATAGTCTACTCAACAAAGTCTAGGGAACAAGGGTATTCAAAGTACCTAATAATTTTTATTTTAATACTTTTTATATGACACAGTATTTTAAATCAGTAGAAGCGTAATTTAATAGAGATTTGAATTATTTGATTAAATAAAATGGTTGTTAGTGAAAAAATGAAATTTATTTTGAAAATTCAAAATGGTACCAAAGCGACAAAAACTTTTCGTACATAAAAAAATAAATAACGACCAGATAATATTTTAAATAAAAAAATAAAATGCCTAGCAACTTTAATAATCTGTTACGCGAATTCCAGCCCACACCATAATACGGATGAACTTCCTGAGGATTCTGGAGTCGGCTCTGGCGAACAGGAACTCGCCAAAAGCGCAGTCTTCTTGAATCGGGATGGAATCCAATTATTTCTGAATTTGTTATTGTCATCTGTGTCAAGGATTCCTAAAACGAACAGTTCTCAATAAAATTTATGTAAGATTTTTTATCATCATTTTTATCTAAATAAAAACTATTACCTAAGTAAATAACTATTTACCTAAGTAAATAGTTTTATTTGTATGTCTTACCTGACTGATGTGAGATGATTTCACGAGATGTCAATATCAGTGGCGATTCATTAATCTGTACCGATGTACTAGGTCCTGTTTCAACTTCCATTGCTACGGTATCCTACAATTACGTATTTTTTATTAAAAATAAGTAAATAAATTTGCACACGATTATATTTCCGACTGGGATAATTAGAAGAATAGTATCGCATCAATGATATTTTTAATATAATATCATTGTATCGCATATATCAAGTGAACATATTTCTGAAATGTTATGCCTGTCTTCGTGTTAGATTGCTGTTGATGGTGAGCGGTTCTTTTAATTTGCAGTACTGCGCTATGTCCTTCTTCGCAGACTTCCATAAGTATTTCCTGTAATGTAATAAATCAAGTTTTAATTTGAACGGGATACTATTTACTGCCTACCTACCTACCTGCGGTACCTGCGGGATACCTTAATTATATCATAATACTGGATGATTTTTTTATCATGCACCAAATCGAAATGGGAGATTGTACTCATCATTATGAACAACTTTTACTATGGGAACAAACCTGAAATCGCGAAAAAAAAATCAGCTGTTCAGTACAGTTATCTACATCAAACTCGTCAAAATGTACTGAACAGCTGATTTTTTTTTCGCGATTTCAGGTTTGGTCCCATAGTAAAAGTTGTTCATAATGATGAGTACAATCTCCCATTTCAATTTGGTGCATGATAAAAAATTAATCTTGTATATCAGACCATTTCATCTGTTCTATCCATAGCAAATAATGTGACGACTTAAAGAACATGCTACATCCATTTCATAGGTTCATTACCAAATGAATACAAAGTAAAATGCTTGGAGCATATTATGTGGCTGTGCTTTTTGGAGTCCAATTTCGTCTACCAATACAATTTATCCATTTTTTTTTCACATCGTCTAGGAAATCTGTAAAAGAAAAGTATCGACAACATTATTTACGTCACTATGGCTGATCAAGATAACCCCAAAACAATTTCCGAATATTCGCTAATAACTTCTATTGGAATAAATATTACGACTGGTTTCAGCTATATAGTGACACAGCAATATTTGTTATGTATTTATATTCGTTTATCAGATCATATGCAACAAGAAATTGAGCAAAAACTTACCGATGGAAGGTCAATATTTATTGTTCATTTTATTTTCGCTATGAATGGGACTTGCAGCCCCCAACCACACAAGAAATTGCTCCACAGCGTCCACACACTCACTATTTGTAGTTAAACAAAGAATTCATGCAATCTAACAGTAGAAATATTATTAAAACATCGCAAAACCATGGAAGATTACGACAAACACGTAAACAATGAACACGCGAATAAGTCAGGTAGTTCAATGAACGAACTGTCAGGCATTGAAACAAAGTACTATCAAATTTGGCCGCGTCATACTATAACTTTTTTAACCAAATGACAATTGATCTTGTGACCATGCCAAGAAAGTAAAACAAAGAGTAAAACATTTATCTCTTTCCCACATCCTTTATCGTACCTTTATCGTACCTAATAATAGAACGGGACTAAAGGTAGTTACAGAATTCTGTTTTTAACCTTCCTTCTATGCTTTGTTATTGTTCTGAGGAAACAAAGTACTATCAAATTTGGCCGCGTCATACTATAACTTTTTTAACCAAATGACAATTGATCTTGTGACCATGCCAAGAAAGTGAAACAAAGAGTAAAACATTCATCTCTTTCCCACATCCTATAACGTACCTTTATCGTACCTAATAATAGAACGGGAATAAAGGTAGTTACAGAATTCTGTTTTAGCCTTCCTTCTATGCTTTAGTCGTTCTTCTGAGTATTTTTCATCCAAAGAGTTCTATTTTTAAATGTTATAATTACTTTTTTAACATTGTTCTGTAACTGGCCAGTTCCGGATACATAAATGGGTCAGGCCGTATATTTTGCCACAAATAGCGCAAAGGTGACGCAAAATCTTCTATAAGTCGGTCGCGCAAAGTGACGTAAAATAGTAACGCAAAATAGAGGTGTGCGCACACCTGATGTGTATGTGTAGCCTACACAGTGTAGGTAAGTAATTTCATTGCAAAAAATATTTTAAACATTTATGAAGTTTAGGACACTAACTAGGTAATAAGCCATAAGAATTGCGTCATAATTTGGTAGCAATCAATATCAAGTAATCTCTAATGTGCATGCACCATTATTCGATAGCGTAAAAAAGTGGCGCAAATTCTACGCCACTCTGGTATCGCAAAGTGACATAATGTAGTTTCTGCGTAACCGTGGCGCAAATAAAATCTATAATAACTCGATAATAAGCTATTTTCTCAGGTTAATTTAGCCTTTAAAACATCACACACAGCCTATTAAATCATGCGCAATAACAATAATATATATAAATTGTAAACTTACCTTGAAGTCTAAAAAAATGCACTCCTCGAATAATGTGACACTTTTTACTTGGAACGAAGTTGACATCGGACTGAAGAAAATATGGCCACCATCGCCGTATTGACCGTAAAGAAAGTTACTTTAGCGTTGCCAGTACTGAGATACAAATTCTGCTAATGTCTTAACACCACAAAATGGGCAGATAATAGGTGCGCAATAGAAGTAGCGCAAAGAATTGACTTTCTTCAGTTTTTTTAAAAATGTGTGAAAATTAATGTACTTTCTTAGGAAACACCACCCGGTATTAAAAACACGGCTAGCTAACTATTATTTTATAACGTTAAATCAAACAGATTACCAAAAAGTATTCAAATTTTTATTTTGCTGATGGCGTAAGTGCACCCCTACCAAAGCGGATTCACGTTTTTAATGAAAATTTCGTCATTTTTTGTAGAAAAATGTCATATAATTTTCTAAGTTTATGAACATAATCAAATATGTTTAGTGGCCGCGGCTCACCACTTCATATGAAATACGATGCTGTGATTGACAAACGTATAAGTCTTATACTTTTTTTTTTTAATGTAGCGGAGAGTTAAGTTACATCTAATGTGGCAAAATCTACGGCCTGACCCAAATAGCAGCCCTCGTATAAGTGACATATTTTGGTACTCGCAAGTAAATCAAAACCTATAGGGTACTTTCTGTTGGTTTAGAATCATGAAATTTGGCAAGAAGCAAGGTCTTACAGCACAAGTAAAGGAAAAAGTCCGAGAAATGTTAATTTGTAATTCTATCACATTAAAAAAAAATCAAGTCTGTCAGTCGTTCAATACCCTTTTTCTCAAACACGTGGAGATAACAAGAAGTTTGTTTTTGGGATAATTCTTTTCAACTACGGAAACCTTCATTGTGCGTGATCCGACACGCACTTGGCCGGTTTTTTTATATCGAAAACCAAGATTTTTCTTAATATCTCCAGACCGGATAGCCTCAACCCAGCGGCGGATTTGCAGTCTTTGCCGCCCTAGGCCCCAGGCAATGTCCACACGGCTACACATCAAGCTATACATTTCCAGTTTACACTGACCTCTCATTGTAAGGAAATCGTAAACAATGCGAGATCAGCTTATACTGGAAATGTATAGCTTGATCTGTAGCCGTGCGTACCAGCCGCCCCTTTCTCAGCACCCATCTTAAAGACTACATAGTGAATTTACTTTATTGCCAACTTATATCGAAATCGATTCAGTTTAGCTATGTAACTTTAATATGTGCTAGTTAAGTACCTACTGATTTTTTTTTCGTGATTTCAGGTTTAGTCCCGCAGTAAAAGTTGTTCCAGTGACCCTTTAAGAGGATATTGGTCAATAACCAGTAACCCTGTATGTACGAAAGTGATATAGGAAGATTATTGTTATACGATGCGGTGCAGTGCGGCCCGCCATAATGTGCGCGAGCCTTTAGTTAGAATATTTAGGTGGGTACCTACTTTCAGTTATTTCTTCTTATCATCAGTTTTTTGTCAGATTGACCGCCCCCCTAGGCCTGGGCCTTAGGGCAAATCCGCCTCTGCCTCAACCAAATTGGTTTAAGTCCTCAAACAAGGTATCGTAAATCATGCTACGTATGAGGTATGAGACAATAGTCAAAATCGTCCAAATTTAAACGAAATTGTAAGTTTTTTTTTTACTAAGTAATTAATGAATCAAGAAAAAAATCCAAATTCTAAAACGCAAGCAGAACGGACCTATCTCATTTTTAAAAAAGCATCTGACGTTTTCGTTTTGATATTTCTTAAAATACTTATACATTTCAATCGTATTTTTTTTTTGAGTAATCCATAAATAAATATGCGAATGCTATTTACTTTTTATAAAATAATCCCCTAAAAGGAAAAATATTCTGAGTTGGGAACCCTGAAACAATGACAATTTGTCAAAGTGACATGACTGAAAGTGAAACGTGTCGCGCTCTGATTGGAGTTCAATGTCACGTGACCAATAGCTTTATTTTTACGGGTTGATGCGCCACGGTAGCCCGCGAAATTCAAAATTTCTTACGTTTTTTGCAATTTGTAGGTCAGTGTGAGCTTGTATGTTGATTAAAATATGATTCGCGGCCGTAGCTAATATGGCTTTACAGAATTATAATCATTAGAATCAGCAAAACAACTCCATAACTTAGCATTTACCTCAAATCTAGCGATTTCATGAAATCATGAGGTTTGAGGTAAATGCTAACTTATGGAGTTGAGTTAGCATTTACCTCAAACCTCATGATTTCATGAAATGTGTGCGTTACTGCAGCGGAATGTTGTCGCTTTTCAGGATTTCGTCTTGACAGGAATTAGTACCCAATCTCGTGTAAATGTGCCCGAAATTTAGAATTTGTGCGTCCAGCCGATCCAAAGATATTCACGAAAAACAGATTCCGCTGGAGTAACGTTACTGCAGCGGCATGTTTTTTTACCAGTGGTCGTAGCTGAATACAAACTAGCTACTTAGATAGATATAATTTGTGCCTAATTGTGCCCAAAAAATTGAATTTGTGCGTCTTGAGGTTTCAGAGTTATTCAAGATGCCGCTGCAGTAACGTTTAGCAAATTGCTGTATCTCTTAAACGGCATGACATACAACTACGATTTTTTTTACTACGATGGGTCTTAATTTGTGCTTAATTTGTGCAATTTTATTTTTTCTATAATCGACACCATTGGAAAACTAGAATTTTTTTTTCAAAAACCCTAAAATCGATCCTCGCGCTTCAATGAGAAACCCTAGAAACTTACCAATTATGGTGATTTATACCTTTCATGAACTCAAAGCATCATGTGAAATTCGATGTTTATATTCCAACTCCTTAGAGAGTTATTCCATTTTAATTAAAATCTGGCCATGATATAATGTAACGCTCCAATACATGAGTTATTATTAAGTGACTGATATTATGATTATACTAATAATTAGTACCCTTATTAAATTGTTTATTCTTAAAGTTTCAGCTGAAAAAACCTTCTAACTACTTAGATATGAGAAAAAAACGATAGGGAAAGAAATCACACGATTGACCGAACAAATTCGAATGACTACATAAAAGCGGGCTCACAGTACATTATGCCCACCTTCTTAAATTGGTAGTATTATAATTGAATTTTGATGGGTACAGGTGCGTACAAATGGTTTAATTAGGTAACTATTTATTTACTTTTACATAAATATGTGACGTAGAGAGTCATCAGAGAGTAGGAAGTGACCTAAGGGCGAGCGCGCACTGCGGTGCGTTTTTGTAACGCATAATCTGTGAAGTATGGAATGTCTTTGAAGTACTCTAACGCACAGAAAATACAGGTGTGTCGATCTTCTTTATCACTGAACAGTTAATTTATTTCACCATAAGCACAATGTACCACAAAACCAATGCGTATTGTCCAGCCGAAATTACACGCGTCGTAATTATACACACAATTCCTTGAATTACTGGGAAAAAGATAATGTGCACACGCTCTCCACACACGAGATTGGCGGCCAATTACTCGTGTCAAACAAAGTTAACACCGAACCGAACTAACAGTGCGTTTCACGAATGTTGGTACCATTGTTTTTCATTGAAGAATGTTTACAAAAACCATTCCATACGGCAGTTTCGAATGAAGCAACGACAAGCTCTGGGGATTCCCCCAAGTAATGTTTTATTATCCCGGTCGTTCTGACGGCATAGCATAGGGTAGATGTATTTTATATATGTATGAGTGTAATAGTTCCGATTGACGAATTGGCCGAGATCTAGACAATATAGACATTCACTTTCCTCAATTTGATCAATTTGTGAATATTTCTATTAAGTAGGTAACTAAATAATAAAACAAAATTTTACAGAGGTATCAATCATGCTATTTTATTTCAATTCAAAACTAAATCTATAAACGGTATTTTTTCTTTTATTTTATTGGCAACAAAAATACACTTTCTCGTCAAATAAACCTTTGGTCTTTATTAGATTGCTGTACTTACTAACATTTGACTGAGAGTTTAAAGGTTTGCAAATCCTCAATATCATTTATGGCTTACACACTGTGTGTACGTAATACCTATTGAGTTATAATTTACTACGTACTTACGTAATACCTACGTGTTTTACAAAACAATAAATTATAAGTAACACTTTTGTGCGAGACTGTTTCAAAAAACGAAATGTTGTACTACATATTTAAGAAGGTTGGCACAATGTACTGTGAGCCCGCTTTTATGTAGTCATTCGAATTTGTTCGGTTAATCGCTTGATTTCTTTTCCTATCGTTTTTTTCTTATATCTAAGTAGTTAGAAGGTTTTTTCAGCTGAAACTTTAAGAATAAACAATTTAATAAGGGTACTAATTATTAGTATAATCATAATATCAGTCACTTAATAATAACTCATGTATTGGAGCGTTACATTATATCATGGCCAGATTTTAATTAAAATGGAATAACTCTCTAAGGAGTTGGAATATAAACATCGAATTTCACATGATGCTTTGAGTTCATGAAAGGTATAAATCACCATAATTGGTAAGTTTCTAGGGTTTCTCATTGAAGCGCGAGGATCGATTTTAGGGTTTTTGAAAAAAAAATTCTAGTTTTCCAATGGTGTCGATTATAGAAAAAATAAAATTGCACAAATTAAGCACAAATTAAGACCCATCGTAGTAAAAAAAATCGTAGTTGTATGTCATGCCGTTTAAGAGATACAGCAATTTGCTAAACGTTACTGCAGCGGCATCTTGAATAACTCTGAAACCTCAAGACGCACAAATTCAATTTTTTGGGCACAATTAGGCACAAATTATATCTATCTAAGTAGCTAGTTTGTATTCAGCTACGACCACTGGTAAAAAAACATGCCGCTGCAGTAACGTTACTCCAGCGGAATCTGTTTTTCGTGAATATCTTTGGATCGGCTGGACGCACAAATTCTAAATTTCGGGCACATTTACACGAGATTGGGTACTAATTCCTGTCAAGACGAAATCCTGAAAAGCGACAACATTCCGCTGCAGTAACGCACACCATGAAATCGCTATATCTGAGGTAAATGCTTACTTATGGAGTTGTATTGCTGATTCTAATGATTATAATTGCCGTCTATGTCTAAAATATTGGAAAAAATAATAAACAAAAGATTGTTCAAATATCTGGAGGACAAATCAATTTTATCGGAACGACAATTTGGATTTAGACCTACACTTTCAACTGCCGATGCCGTTCATCATCTGACTGACTATCTGGCTCAAGAACTTGACAGGGGTAACTGGGTAACCATACAATAGGAATTTTCCTGGACCTCGCCAAAGCTTTTGACACAGTTTCCATTCCTATTCTTTTGCGCAAGCTTGGGACAGTGGGCATAAGAGGCATTCAGCTGAAACTCTTCAAAAGTTACTTAGAAGACCGTACTCAGTGAAGATTGGCAGTGTTCTCAGCGCAGACCAAAAAAATACTTCATTTGGTGTTCCCCAAGAAAGTATTTTAGGGCCCACTTTGTTTCTGATTTACTTATATGACCTTTGTAATCTAAAGCTAAAGCATGGCACAGTAATATCTTACGCTGATGACAATGCCCTTATTTTTTCGGCTGAATCGGAACATGAAGTCTACAAGCTCGCGCAAGACGGCTTCAGTGTTGTAAATAAATGGCTTCAGCTTAACTCACTAAATCTAAATACGGACAAGACAAATTATGTAAAGTTTTCGATGCGAAAACAAACTTCTAATATTCCTTCAACGTTGTATGCTCATTGTTGTATGTACAGTACCTGCTGATTGCCCGTTCATGTGTCCCAAAATTAATAAGTCTGATAAAATTAAATACTTGGGTGTTATAATTGATGAAACCCTAACATTTAAACAACATATGGAAGCTTTAAATAATAGAATTCGTAAGCTGATATTTGTATTCAAGAAGCTACGATATATTCCTGACCCAACACTAATTAAGCAAGTTTACTTTGCTCTCTGTCAGTCAATTTTGATGTACTGTGGAGCATGTACTCTATTGCTAACCATCGAAAGAGCTCAAAGAGCGATTCTCAAGGTATCAACTTGCCGTCCTTTCCTCTTTCCCACTAACCCTCTATAAATCTTGTGAAATACTAACAGTTGGTTCGACAATTATTCATTTATTCATAATGAGCATTGTACTAAAACAACACGCAGCCCTTCCCTACAACACTGAATTGACTAAAAAGAGACGAAAAGATATTGTTTGCACCACAAATAGTACAAGACATGCTTTCACAGCCAAATTTCATTTTTCCCTTGGCTACCGCTACTGTATAACAGACTAAATGCAAAAGCAAAAATCTATTCCCTAAATTATGGAAATTGCAAGAAAGCTCTCAAGGTAGCTCTTCAAAGTTTGTCCTATGAAGATACAGAGAAGTTGTTAGTTGTAATGACATAAAGATTGTTTGGTGTACTATTTATTTTTAATTAGTTCGCTAAGTTAGTATCTAAGATTTTAGGAAGTAATATTTTTTTATTTTTTTACTATTTACACTTTACATAATACCTAATAGAAGACTATTTTATTTTATATAATTACAGTGATTATTTTATAATGTTTTTACGTTTTTACCTTTCTCTCGCCTGAAACACAGGATGTCCTAGTTCAGGCAAATAACACTAGTGAACTTGACATATATTTAAGCAAAATTGTATTTACCTACTGTTTTACTTTTTAACTTGAATAAATATTATTTATTTATTTATTTTATTCATGTTAGATTCAGTGCACTTTTGTCTACCGCGTTCGGCGTTAGCTGGGTGTATTCATCAACATTTCAACATTTTCATTACCTACCTTACATTTTAGTATTATGGACAGTTTGAGAGTGAGACATTAAGGCGGGGTGAAAGCAAGCGCCGTAGGTATTAAATGCTTACCGCAGCCCCCGCAAGGAGTAGCGATACGTAATAAATTACGATGCGCGGGAAACGCGCGCCAAGCGCACCGCTCATGAGTTCATGAACTCGAGTAGGTACTATGTTGCGTCACAGAATAGAGCAATGCAGTAGATAAACTTGAACTGATTAGTATACAAGTTTATTTTGTTTTATTTTTCTAGTAAGTATTTTTGAAAGTTGTAGACAGATTAGACATTTTAGACAGATTTTAGACATTTTAGACATATTAGACATTTTAGACAGATCCAAGATGGCGGCTGCGAAAATTCCCTAACTGTTCGTCATGGGTGTCATTTTCGTGATATTTTAGGTCGCTGAAAACGATAGTGGGGTCAAAATGAAAATCCAAGATGGCGGCTGCGAAAATTTCCTAATTTTTCGTCATGGGTGTCATTTTCGTGATATTTTAGGTCGCTGAAAACGATACTGGGGTCAAAATGAAAATCCAAGATGGCGGCTGCGAAAATTTCCTAATTTTTCGTCATGGGTGTCATTTTCGTGTTATTTTAGGTCGCTGAAAACGATAGTGGGGTCAAAATGAAAATCCAAGATGGCGGCTGCGAAAATTTCGTAACTTTTCGTCATGGGTGTCATTTTCGTGATATTTGGGGTCGCTGAAAACGATAGTGGGGTCAAAATGAAAATCCAAGATGGCAGCTACGAAAATTTCCAAATTTTTCGTCATGGGTGTCATTTTCGTGATATTTGGGGTCGCTGAAAACGATAGTGGTGTCAAAATGAAAATCCAAGATGGCAGCTACGAAAATTTCCAAATTTTTCGTCATGGGTGTCATTTTCGTGTTATTTTAGGTCGCTGAAAACGATAGTGGGGTCAAAATGAAAATCCAAGATGGCGGCTGCGAAAATTTCCTAACTTTTCGTCATGGGTGTCATTTTCGTTATATTTTAGGTCGCTGAAAACGATAGTCGGGTAAAAAGGAAAATCCAAGATGGCGGCTGCGAAAATTTCCTAATTTTTCGTCATGGGTGTCATTTTCGTGATATTTTAGGTCGCTGAAAACGATAGTGGGGTCAAAATGAAAATCCAAGATGGCGGCTGCGAAAATTCCCTAACTTTTCGTCATGGGTGTCATTTTCGTGATATTTTAGGTCGCCGAAAACGATAGTCGGGTAAAAAGGAAAATCCAAGATGGCGGCTGCGAAAATTTCCTAATTTTTCGTCATGGGTGTCATTTTCGTGATATTTTAGGTCGCTGAAAACGATAGTGGGGTCAAAATGAAAATCCAAGATGGCGGCTGCGAAAATTTCCTAACTTTTCGTCATGGGTGTCATTTTCGTTATATTTTAGGTCGCTGAAAACGATAGTCGGGTAAAAAGGAAAATCCAAGATGGCGGCTGCGAAAATTTCCTAATTTTTCGTCATGGGTGTCATTTTCGTGATATTTTAGGTCGCTGAAAACGATAGTGGGGTCAAAATGAAAATCCAAGATGGCGGCTGCAAAAATTTCCTAATTTTTCGTCATGGGTGTCGTTTTCGTGATATTTTAGGTCGCTGAAAACGATAGTGGGGTCAAAATGAAAATCCAAGATGGCGGCTGCGAAAATTCCCTAACTTTTCGTCATGGGTGTCATTTTCGTGATATTTTAGGTCGCAGAAAACGATTGTGGGGTCAAAATGAAAATCCAAGATAGCGGCTACGAAAATTTCCAAATTTTTCGTCATGGGTGTCATTTTCGTGTTATTTTAGGTCGCTGAAAACAATAGTGGGGTCAAAATGAAAATCCAAGATGGCGGCTATGAAAATTTCCTAACTTTTCGTCATGGGTGATGACACCCATGACGAAAAGTTAGGAAATTTTCATTTTCGTGATATTTGGGGTCGCTGAAAACGATAGTGGTGTCAAAATGAAAATCCAAGATGGCAGCTACGAAAATTTCCAAATTTTTCGTCATGGGTGTCATTTTCGTGATATTTTAGGTCGCTGAAAACGATAGTCATTCATTTTGACCCCATTATCGTTTGCAGCGACCTCAAATATCACGAAAATGACACCCATGTCAAAAAATTTGAAAATTTTCGCAGCCGCCATCTTGGATTTTCATTTTGACCCCACTATCGTTTTCAGCGACCTCAAATATCACGAAAATGACACCCATGACGAAAAATTAGGAAATTTTCGCAGCCGCCATCTTGGATTTTCATTTTGAACCCACTATCGTTTTCAGCACCCTCTAAAACCATGGAAACGACACCCATGACGAAAAATTAGGAAATTTTCGCAGCCGCCATCTTGGATTTTCATTTTGATCCCACTATCGCTTTCAGTGACCTAAAATATCACGAAAATGACACCCATGACGAAAAATTAGGAAATTTTCGCAGCCACCATCTTGGATTCTCATTTTGACCCCACTATCGTTTTCAGCGACCTCAAATATCACGAAAATGATACCCATGACCGAAAATTAGGAAATTTTCGCAGCCGCCATCTTGGATTTTCATTTTGGCCCCACTATCGTTTTCAGCGACCTCAAATATCACGAAAATGACACCCATGTCGAAAAATTTTAAAATTTTCGCAGCCGCCATCTTGGATTTTCATTTTGACCCCACTATCTATTTCAGCGACCTCAAATATCACGAAAATGACACCCATGACGAAAAATTTGGAAATTTTCACAGCCGCCATCTTGGATTTTCATTTTGACCCCGCAATCGTTTTCAGCGACCTAAAATATCACGAAAACGACACCCATGACGAAAAATTAGGAAATTTTTGCAGCCGCCATCTTGGATTTTCATTTTGACCCCACTATCGTTTTCAGCGACCTAAAATATCACGAAAATGACACCCATGACGAAAAATTTGGAAATTTTCGCAGCCGCCATCTTGGATTTTCATTTTGACCCCACTATCGGTTTCAGCGACCTCAAATATCACGAAAATGACACCCATGTCGAAAAATTTGAAAATTTTCGCAGCCGCCATCTTGGATTTTCATTTTGACCCCACTATCGTTTTCAGCGACCTAAAATATTACGAAAATGACACCCATGACGAAAAATTAGGAAATTTTCGCAGCCGCCATCTTGGATTTTCATTTTGACCCCACTATCGTTTTCAGCGACCTTAAATATCACGAAAACGACACCCATGACGAAAAATTAGGAAATTTTTGCAGCCGCCATCTTGGATTTTCATTTTGACCCCACTATCGTTTTCAGCGACCTAAAATATCACGAAAATGACACCCATGACGAAAAATTAGGAAATTTTCGCAGCCGCCATCTTGGATTTTCATTTTGACCCCACTATCGTTTTCAGCGACCTAAAATATCACGAAAACGACACCCATGACGAAAAATTAGGAAATTTTTGCAGCCGCCATCTTGGATTTTCATTTTGACCCCACTATCGTTTTTAGCGACCTAAAATATCACGAAAATGACACCCATGACGAAAAATTTGGAAATTTTCGCAGCCGCCATCTTGGATTTTCATTTTGACCCCACTATCGGTTTCAGCGACCTCAAATATCACGAAAATGACACCCATGTCAAAAAATTTGGAAATTTTTGCAGCCGCCATCTTGGATTTTCATTTTGACCCCACTATCGTTTTCAGCGACCTAAAATATCACGAAAATGACACCCATGACGAAAAATTTGGAAATTTTCGCAGCCGCCATCTTGGATTTTCATTTTGACCCCACTATCGTTTTCAGCGACCTAAAATATCACGAAAATGACACCCATGACGAAAAATTAGGAAATTTTCGCAGCCGCCATCTTGGATTTTCATTTTGACCCCACTATCGTTTTCAGCGACCTAAAATATCACGAAAATGACACCCATGACGAAAAATTAGGAAATTTTCGCAGCCGCCATCTTGGATTTTCATTTTGACCCCACTATCGTTTTCAGCGACCTAAAATATCACGAAAATGACACCCATGACGAAAAATTAGGAAATTTTCGCAGCCGCCATCTTGGATTTTCATTTTGACCCCACTATCATTTTCAGCGACCTAAAATATCACGAAAACGACACCCATGACGAAAAATTGGAAATTTTTGCAGCCGCCATCTTGGATTTTCATTTTGACCTTGAAATACAAAAAAAATAAGAAGATACCTAATTAGAAAAAAAACTTAATTTAAAAAAAAAATCTTATTTATGTAGGTATACAGAAAAATACATTTGAGGGCCTACTTATTTTCTGAACATCCCTGCCCAACCCTTTGAAAGAATTCAGGCGTGATGTTATGAAGAAATCTCATTTCCTATCCGATATTCATTATAAAACCACCCGTACTAACTTTATTCTGTGGCACCTACCTATTTGAGATTTGAAAATAGTGAACCAAAAATTTGCGCGTCAGGCGGCTTTATAAGCTCCAGTGTTGGGTTCAAATTCAACTGTTTTACACACTTGATGCGATTGGTAAACATAGGCCGTGATAAAACTAAATACCAATAAAGCTTTTGCGCGCGTGACGTCTTTATTTACATAGGCATAGCGTTCAAATTCAACTGTTTTCAACACATGCTAATTTGTGCCGGTCGCAGCCGGTGACAGAAGTTAGCGGGGGTGGCGGGTTCGAAAAATTGGCACACGTCCGACCTCCGTCACGTTCCGCTCGGGACTAAACGGCTCAGGGCGAGCGTTTGCGAAGCTGAAAACACTTGACATTGGAATTAGTGATATAAATATTTTGATATTTCAAATTATGATAGCCGTTATAAATTACATTTTTTACGACCTTTATTATGGCATAAGTTTTATTGTTCAAAGCCTAATATAAATCAAATGAAATAAGATATAGATCATAATTTAGACTTGTCTTTGCGATTTAATTGGATGCAGTAAAGTGCAAGTAATCGTGTATCGGACGGCCGAAATTTCTAGATCGAAGTCTGAACTAAGTAATATATTTTTTTCAAAATTTAAATACGTGTTATCTACGAATAAAACACTAAACAAAACGACGTTTTTACGGCTCTCACCGCCTTAAATAGTGAATAGTGATAATTCTGTAAAGCCATATTAGCTACGGCCGCGAATCATATTTTAATCAACATACCAGCTCACACTTACCTACAAATTGCAAAAAACGTAAGAACGGGCTACCCTTTTTTTTTTTTTTTTTTGAGGGTGGGAAATCATCAAATAACTTCTCCCGCTCTGGGTGGAGCGGAAGGGCGTGTCAGACTTTTACTGACTAAAGCCCACCCGTGTTCCTTCAGCTGCCTATGCCAGGGCCGCGGTATCTTCTTAAAACTACCCGCGACCCCAGTGGCGTCGGCCCTATTGGACCCCATCACTTGCTGACATCTCTTTGAGGCGCGCGTGGAACACAACGCGCCGTCGACTCGGGCCTGGTCTTTACCGGACGGCGAGCTACCCGCTACTCACCGTCCGCAGGCCCGCGCCTACGGTGGCCGGAAATCGCCCCGCGATTCTCGCCGCCCAGGGCGTCTCCTGCGGCGACTGAGGGCGTGAGGCTGCCTCTCCCTCACGCGTTCCGCCTCCTCCTTCGCGAGCATTACGAAGGAGGTGACGGCCTCCCATGTACTCTCGCTCCGCACCATGGCCTGGACCAGGCTCGGACGCGAGAGATCGCCGCCGCCGATCGCCTCCGTGAGAACACGGCGGTGCTCTGCCCAAGCCGGGCAGACCTCCACTGTATGCTCCACCGTGTCCTCCGGGCGATCCACACAATGGTGACACCCGGGCGTTTCCTCCCGCCTTATGCGAAACAGGAACCTCCCGAAACAACCGTGTCCGGTGAGGACCTGCGTCAGGCGGAAGGTGAGGACGCCGTGGCGCCTCTCTAACCACTCCTCAAAGAGGGGACTTAGTGGCGTGCCCAGCGCTGGGTTGTGACAGTCGCGCTCTCCATGTCGCCATGAGATCCCGCCGGAGCTCTGTCCGCTGTACCGTGATTTCTCGCGGCAGCGGAGTTACGCCCCGGCGTTTCGCCTCCTCGCGCCACTCCCACACGTGCGCGAGGACCTTTGCCTCCACATCCCACGGCGGCAATCCGGCAAGGGGGCTCGCCGCCTCCCGGGAGACCGTGCGGTATCCCCGGACTAGCCGGATGGCCATGACCCTCTGGGACGCGTTCAACCGTTGGGCTGGCCGCATCCTTAGGGAACGCGCCCACACCGGTGCTCCGTAAAGGGCCATGGACCGCACGACCCCCGCGTAGAGCCTCCGGCAGGAGGCGTTTGGACCCCCCCAGATTGGGCAGGAGCCGCCTCAAAGCAGCCCCAGCCCGCGCCAGTCTTGGAGCCAAACGTCGGAAATGCTCCAAGAAGTTCCACCGGCTGTCGAGGACGAGTCCCAGGTAGGTACTTCATCGTCGACCCGACTCCGATGTGAACCCCTCCCACCGTTATTTGGGAACCCGACGGTGGCGCATTCCGAAGACCATGAAAACACATGGCCTCGGACTTGTGCAGGGCCACCTCGAGTCCCAACTGCCGGATCCTCTCCACGACTATCGCAACCCCGCGTGTCGCTAAATCAGCCGCCGCCTGGTGCGACCTCCCCTGCGCCAGGACCAGCGTGTCGTCAGCGTAACATACCACGCTGACGCCGCTAAGGAGGTCGGCGCGCAGCACCCAGTCGTAACCGATGTCCCACAAATGCGGCCCCAGGACCGATCCCTGTGGGACACCGCACGACATCTCTCGCCGGTTCCACTCTTCCTGATGACCGGGGTAGATTCGTCCCGGTGTCCCCGAAAAAACCTGGGGACGCAAAATTGTCCCGTTTTAAGAAAGTCGTTGGATGGAAGTGTTCAAACACTTTCACACCAATGAAAACTTTTGTATTTTCATTGAATATAATTATTTTATGTCTGCCCTGCAGAAATACACCAATAGATAGTCTTTTCTTTAATTATTACATTGTGGACGTCTAAAAAACCTATGGTGATGTTGATAATTATGGTAAATATTAAAAAACATGCCAAGAATTTTATTCTTAGGTACTTAAAATCATCACCAGTTGTATTAAAACTTGTTCTGCTGACAAATATTAAAATTACTTAAAGTTTATATTGCTTATCTTCTCATAATAAATAGTTTTGATACTTATATGAAAAAAAAAAAACATATTTAAAAAATGTGTTTTTTTCATTGAGAACCTAGAATGGTATTCTCAAAATTGAGTTTCCTTTATGAATCGGCCATATTAATTGAGATAAATAAACCAATATCCCGTTTTGAGTAAAAAAATAAATGGTCACGCTACGCATCATCCATAATCAAAAATATTATTTAGTCTAAAATCATTTACAGTTGAATCTTGATACTTTTAGCTCACAACCATTCTACTAATAAAATTCATAAGATGCTTTTCTTACTGTCAACCTGTCAACTATAAACTTAATATAATATTCAAAAATAAAACTAGAAATCTTCAAAATAATATTATATTTTCTATACCAGGAAATTCTGTTTTAAAATAAGTTTTGTAAGACTCATTAAATATAGGAGATCCACATAAAATAATCTGGTCACTATTTAGAAAAGGTTTCAAATTAGACAAACATTCATTGCTTAACTTATGTTTTTTTATTGGTTCTTGATATCTACATGTAATATTAATTGTGCTTGAACTGCCTAAATAAATATTATACTTGAAATTCCAATAAGATTTGAAAGCATAAAGTTCCTCCCTAAAAAGTATTGAATTTACACATTTACAGCAATATAATAATAATATTTTGGTCATATCATCTTCATTAGTTAAAATGTTATCTATGATTGTAATAAATGGAGCTATCCCTGTTCCTTGTGCAATCATTATGATTCTATTAAACTTATTGGGTTCCAACTTGTAATGTCCATAAGGTCCTCTCCAAAGTGTTGCATCCCCTTCATTTAAATTACACAAGTGAGTAGATACTAGGCCATAGTCATATTTTTTTACAATTATGGAGAAATCACCATGTTCATTCTTGGCTTTTATAGGAGTATAAGCTCTTGTGCAAGCATTTTTATCTCTATTAAATTTGTAGAGAAAGTGTTCACCTGCTTTCCACCAAACTTTAGTACTGTCTCCAGATCTTTTTTTAAATGTTATACAATTGTGTAAATGACAGATTGGCAAGTTCTTAACAACATTAAATACAGTGTATTTCAATTGTGATATACCATTATTCTGTAATAAATTATTGTTTACACTTTGCCCACTCTCTAAATGTTTTTTATACATTATCAGCTGCCTTTCATATATATCAAATATACAAGGATTACAGCCACTATTGCAACAGTCTTCCTTAGCTGGTTCGATTGGCTTATCCATTTATGTTTATAGCACCAAGCGACGCAGTATCCCGGGGAGTAATCAACACTTGAGTTAGAAATAAATACAATACAATCAAATCAACTAAGAAACTATATATTACATAGAGTACTGTGCTGTATACACTTGACCATTTTTTTAAACATGATACTTATAGTGAATTAATTTATTACAATTAATTCACTTTGAGCATTTTGAGCACTTTGAGCAGCATGACATTCACAACACAAACACGAGAAAGAATGTTCTTCATTCTTATTGAAAAACAGTCAGTACATCGTCGTCATCGTCGTCATAGATATTAATAGCTTAAAAGTAGCGTTAAAGATAAAATAGTCATCGTTACAATAATTTCCTAGACACTGGGTCTAAGAACATGGACAATACAATGGACAATACGGACCACAATACGGACAATGTGACTATTACACAGATTAAGTAGGACTATTACAATACTACTTAATCTGTGACTATTACTTTACTTTATATAGGTATTATCTATGAATGTGACATTATTATAATTATTTGGCATTTGACGTAGGGATGCTCTATATTCGTCGATGGTAGATAAACATCGATGAAAACATCGAGAAATCAATGAATAATATTGGATCATCGATATACTCTAGCTAGGCCATCTCTTTAGCAGTATATCTAAGGCCAAAACCTCCAAAAACCTCTATGTGTTTTTAGTCAAGTTTTCAGGGGAGACAATAATTATACTATTTTATATAATGGTTCATGGACTTAAAAATAAATTAAAAAGCTAGTATGGTGGCAAAAAATATGTATAAATTGAGAAAGTGATAAAATGTACTGTTCATCCTTAATAATATTTAATTTCTGGTATTAATGTGCATTAAAATTAATGCACATTAATACCAGAAACGAAATTTGGCACAGTAATGCCATTTGCCATTATCTGAAAATTAGGTGCATTTATAGATTTTGTCAGATTTCTGGAGGAAAATAACACATAGTTGTTTTTGTAGTCGATGCGCGATTCGGTTTTAAAGTCATCTATTGCAAAAAATGCACATTACGGTTTGGGCATGCGCACCGACGATACACAACAATGGCGGTTTGTGAACGGACAATAGTGCTGCCACCTATGACGAACTTAGTTTTTCCACCCCATGCATTAGCTTTGTTTGACTGACATTCCCCATTAAGGCGAAAGTGCCAGCATATGAGGTTAGGTTGTCTTATTGAAAGCACCTTTTCAGTAAAAGAGTATATTTGGAATGTAAACAGATTTTTAAATCGAAACTAGGTACGAAAACCCTAAATAAAGTAATTCGCGTAACAAAAGGTAACCCGCGAAATTCAAAATTTCTTACGTTTTTTGCAATTTGTAGGTCAATGTGAGCTTGTATATTGATTAAAATATGATTCGCGGCCGTAGCTAATATGGCTTTACAGAATTATAATCATTAGAATCAGCAATACAACTCCGTAAGTTAGCATTTATCTCAAATCTAGCGATTTCATGAAATCATGAGATTTGAGGTAAATGCTAACTTATGGAGTTGTATTGCTGATTCTAATGATTGAAATTCTAATGATTGAATGAAGGGGACGAAAACTGACAACTTTTTCCGCTGGTGTCGCTGGTATAGCTTGACTCACAGAAAATGGGGAAGAAATCGCAAAGCTAAGAACAGGTGGCGCTGCTATCGCTAAACTCGAATCGCACTGTCATTTTTATCTCAATGTTTTTCGGGTTTTAAATAATTATAACATAAACTAGCGTGTGTTTTTTTGTTAATACAACGAACAATGGACAGTCGGAGGCCGAAAAGCGGATCTAGTCAGCAGGTATTTACAGCCTATTTTCTTGTTAATAATTGAAGAAAATAACCCAATTTTATTTATATCAACATGTCGTTCGTTAATTATCGTAGGAATTACAAACTTTTATGTACTTACACATGACTTACACAGTAGTTTTATAATATATTCGAATTTTGAATTTCGCGGGCTACCCTGGCGCTTTCGCCTTGGCGGAGTTTGAAAATGACAGATTTTCATTACGAACTTTACGGCCGCTTTCCTAGGAAACCGTAGTTTAAAGCGGGAAAATCCTAGCGGATGCTCGAGCACTTTTTAAATTTCACTGAATAAGTAACTGTAGGTATCAATATTCGGCGCAGATGTCATGCTTGATAACCACTAAACTTCATGTCTCCGTCATATGTGCGTCGAATTTTACATTGATGCAGAATCAATGATATTAATAATAAAGGGGTAGATATGGCACTAGCGCGCGCAAATTGTTGCTGCCAAATGTAAACAATTGTATTCATTTCATTCAGTCGGCTAATAGCAGCGAGCGAAACAAAGCGTGTCCATGGCGTGACAGTATATCTAAAATGCCAAGCTATCTCTTTCTGTATCATACGTTCCGTAGTATCTATCGCAGTCGTAAATGAAAACTACTATACACCTATAATATGTAAGTACAATACATTTGTAATAACAACGCAACAATATCCGAACGCCACTCAGTATGAACGTAGAATATCTTTCCTTATCATTATGCAGAATACTTACTAAATCAGATTTTTTACAAAGTGCTCTCGTCGAGCATTCGCGAGGATATTTCCGCTAGGTGGAGAGACTGACCTTATATTACTGACTCCCTGATTCTCTGTATTTGTTTACGAGATGTACTGTGTGTGAGATGTACACACGGCTACACATCAAGCTATACATTTTCAGTGTAAACTGGAAAATAGCTTTATGTGTCCGTGTGTATACAATCTTGATAACTGAGTTACTAAACCGTTAGTGGGCCTATTCCGAGTTTATAGCGCCATTCAGACAAAAGCAGTGAATCTCTATTAATACTCCTGAATTCTGATTTCCTGATTATTCGATGTGTCCCTAACTTCATTCATGATTGCATGAGAACATGTTTTTTATGCAATACAAAAAAGTAGAATAATAAAATTATAATATTTTAGTGGAAAAATCAAATACGATGACATGACATGCATCGTAAAAAAAGACAAAATTTCCGTAGTAAGTCGATTTACTAAGATGCCTCTCTATCTCAGCATTTTCGTGTTTGTTATTGATAGCTTCCTGTTAGCGGGAATTTTAAGATAGAACATTTATTTTCAATTTTTAATTATGTTTCCATCGTAAATGCGTGGCTAATAATCAATTATTTAATTTTAATATTTTTTTGGTACCATTATTTTACATTTATAGGCATACGTTTGTTTCATTTTGTTTTTATTTTTTGCTTACAAAGACTTCAGCGCCCTCTGCACAGACGCCAGATAATCACCGGTTCGCTGCCCGCCATAAACTCTCTTTGACCCATTGCCGTTTGCTGTACTGTAAACAATTATGTGAGTATTTTTATTGTAAAATTGAACAATATTGAGATTTTATTGTGTATTTTAAATTCCGAATTTATTGCCACGTAAATTTTTGTTAACTTATTGCATTGTCTCTTTGAAAATACTGGAATTCATTCGTTTTTAGTTAATGTAAGCAGACTCCATTATTAAAGTCGCTTGGCGTTCCTGCATTTACTCGTTTTAACACAGAGTTTATCTTAAATTACGTTACAATAAATCATTTTTTTGGAATATTCTTCGACGTTAGTTATTTTCTAACATGTTTCCGTCTGTTCTTACATACTTTTTAGTGTCGTGGATAAATAATTAATTCGAATGCTATTAATTAGTGTAGATGTAGTCAGAGATATGATCTTAATTTGTTGACATTATCTTCATTTGTTTTATTTTTATCCAGTTTTCTTTTATTAAGTTCATATTTGCAAATTGTATGAACTTTTATCTGTAGTTTTGATAGGCAAAACCCCTATTCACGTAGTGGCGTCACAAATAATGGACGAAATGTATGAAATGGAGTTGGTCTTGGTCTCTATAATATGTGTGGAACAGTTATATTTTTATTATGATTATTTATTTGTTTCAGATTTTTCTTTGTACTTAGCTGTTTATAAATTAACGACTATGTCTGATGACGGATCCACGGTCGTAGAGAAGAAAGGACGCGGTAGACCGAAAGCCAATGGAACACAATCAGTCAGTTTTTATTTTTTATTTTAGGACCTTGAATTATGAAAATACATTTAAATGACTGAATCACTACTAAACTTCTTCATTAATTGAGTGTATTTATTTGTATTATCAGGAGGCTAAGAGTGATACCAAGAAAAGGGGGAGACCACCTGCACCCACCAGGACTAAGGAATCCACAAAATCATCAGATGATGAACAAGCTCCAGTAGCAAAACGAGGGCGAGGCAGGCCTAAGGGATCTAAGAAAAAGGCAGCTAAAGGAAAGGTAAAGGTACTTATTACAATTTTTGATTATTTTGTGTAATATGTAATCAAATTGATTTAGAATTGTTAATTAATGAATTCTTTTATTCTTCTTGTTCTAGAGTGCACCAGTTGAAGGAAGGGGCCGTGGACGACCACGCAAGGACCCACCACCTAAGAAAGATGCAGCCTCCACTGAAGAGGAACAGGATGAAGATTATGAGGATGAAGGCTCTGAGGAGCAGTAAAATATGTGTTTTGTTTCTCAACTCAACACTCACTTTTAGTGTAATTTGTTTGTCACGATAACTCTTTTTGTGTGTGTTACTGCAATTTACTCATTTTGTTGTAGATCTTTACATTATTGCATATTGGTAAAAACCTTTTGGATAATATTGCACATGGGGTTATCATGACATTACAAAATTCTCATCTGAGATGTCTACCCAAATTTTGATCATGTGAGAAATTAAAGATTATTTCAAATGTAATAGTTGACTTGTGTGATTACAATGCATTTATTCGAAATATTTAGCAAATTAAAAATATATCTCACTTGAATAAATTTGGGATGACTTAGCTCTCCCTAGAAACGTACAACTTTTAAGATTTAATTTGTAAGATCCTTTTTTTGTAGAGTTTATTCAAATAGGTATTTTGTAATCTCTTGATTTGTAATTCATACAACTTTGTAGATTTATTAATTTGACTTTAAAGTCAAGTATTATTTTATATAATAATAAATAAATAATATGTTCACTTTTCAAAATAATCTTATTTTTCCCTTGTATTTAATATTTAGGTACACTGGTGACGTTTGTGAACGGTGTAATATTATATCCGTATGTGTTCTTGATTAATAATAAATCACTTGGTATATTGCTGTTCCACAAACTATATAGTATCATGTAGTGGTATGAGTAGTGCCATTTGTATCAATCAACCTTTTTTTAAATTCGGGCAGACTGAACTTGTTTCTATTATTGACATTTATTGTGTGTATGTGCGTGAATGTACAAGTTTAGAGCAAAATATAAATAAATCATGAAATCCTTATGCTGGCTTTTCTCTAAACAGGTTGATAATTAAATTAAAAACATTTTCAAAATCAGATGTTGCAGGCGCAGGCTGCTTTCTGACTTTTTCTAAAATTTGTGCTGTTCTAAATTTAATACATGTCAAAACTGGGGGTTCAGAAAAACAGTTTTTAGGGTTCCGTATTTATATAGCTAATTGTGTGGCTGTCATGGCGAGTTTACATTATTCCAGTAGCAGTCCAGCGAACTAATATCGCAAGTGAACTTTTCAGGACTGCGTTGAATCCAGTTATCTAACCTGTGCCTGAACTGGTTTGGCAATTAAATTTAATATTCTCGCTGGCTACCCAGTAGACCATTTGGTATCCAGCGAGACTATTAAAATTCTTTCGCTATTTCCGTTAAAAAGAGTGAGACAAAATTTTTACAATGATTGGATTGAACTTCCTGGCACCTGGAGTTCTGGATCCAAATAGTAGTCTTTGACTGGATCGGACTTTGCGTCAGTTGAATCTTATTACCGAAAAGCAAGAAAATAAATCGACATCTACAAAAGTTGTCCATAGTTTCTTTCACAGACCAAGTAGGTTTCTTTACAAGTATCTAAACTAGGTACCTAATAATAAAGCTGAAAAGTTTGTTTGTGTTTGAACGCGCTAATCTCTGGAACTAAGTATCAGTCGGATTCGGAACAATTCTTTTTGCATTTGATAGCCCAATTGTTGAGGAAGGCTAGAGGCTCTAAAAGATGAAAGAACCATAAGTGAAAACGAAGTATTAGCGCGGGGTGGTCAGTGGACTACAAATTTAGATGCGGGCAGAAGCTAGTTACCTACTAAAAGATTGATGATTTGTGTTAGTTTCAACCTCGCGGCCATGGCGTTAAAAAAAAAACTGCCAACATTAGTAACAATTTGTAAAAGTTGACTCCCAAAACCACTTTGTCAAAGCTATGGTTAAAAAGTTAGAAGGGTTTGATATTATAATGTACTCTGTGGGTTTGAACGTGGCCGCGCCATCGAAACGCGGAGAACCGCGCGGCCACGGAGATCTCAGAAACTAAGCGTTGCACAGACCTGAAATTTTAGTAAATAACAGATTCAATTTGTAAATAATTTGTAAAAATGTAGAAAAAAATCCTAGGTTAATATTTTAGGAGCTGTGAGACTAAAACCCCGTGGCCGCGCCATAGAAACGGTGAAAAATACGTTATCACCGATATCTTACTGAAAAAGCATCACAGAGGTCTGAAGTTTTTTGTAAAACCCAGATTTGAATTTGTCAAAACTTGTAAAAATACAACAAAAATCCTAGGTTTATATTTCAGGAGCCGCGCCATTGAAACGGTGAAAAACACGTTATCGGAGATATCTCACTGAAAAAGCATCGCAGAGGTCTGAAGTTTTTTGTAAAACCTAGATTTGAATTTGTCAAAATTTGTAAAAATACAACAAAAAATCCTAGGTTTATATTTCAGGAGCCGCGCCATTGAAACTGTGAAAAACACGTTATCGCCGATATCTCGCTGAAAAAGTATCGCAGAGGTCTGTAGTTTTTTGTGAAACCTAGATTTGAATTTGTCAACATTTACAAAAATACAGAAAAAAAAACAGGTTTATATAATACGCTATCGCGCAGAAACAAGTCATGAACGTGAAAGTAAGTATTAGCGAGATATTTTTTTTATGAACAACACCTATTCATACGTATTATTATGTAGAAATAACTAAAATAGACAAAAACATCAAATTTTGACAAATTCAAATCTAGGTTTTACAAAAAACTTCAGACCTCTGCGATGCTTTTTCAGCGAGATATCGGCGATAACGTATTTTTCAACGTTTCAATGGCGCGGCTCCTGAAATATAAACCTAGGATTTTTGTTACATTTTTACAAATTTCGACAAATTCAAATCTAGGTTTTACAAAAAACTTCAGACCTCTGCGATGCTTTTTCAGCGAGATATCGGCGATAACGTGTTTTTCACCGTTTCAATGGCGCGGCTCCTGAAATATAAAACTATGATTTTTCGTTGTATTTTTACAAATTTTGACAAATTCAAATCTAGGTTTTACAAAAAACTTCAGACCTCTGCGATGCTTTTTCAGCGAGATATCGGCGATAACGTATTTTTCACCGTTTCAGTGGCGCGGCTCCTGAAATATAAACCTAGGATTTTTGTTGTATTTTTACAAATTTTGACAAATTCAAATCTAGGTTTTACAAAAAACTTCAAACCTCTGCGATGCTTTTTCAGCAAGATATCGGTGATAACGTATTTTTCACCGTTTCGATGGCGCGGCCATGAGGTTCTAGTCTTACAGCTCCTGAAATATAAACCTAGGATTTTTGTTGCATTTTTGTAAGTTTTGACAAATTCAAACCTGGGTTTTACAAAAAACTCTAGACGTCTGCGATGCTTTTTCAGCGAGATATCGGCTATCACGTTTTTTTTACCGTTACGATGGCGCGGCCACGAGGTTTTAGTCTCACAGCTCCTAAAATATTAACCTAGGATTTTTTTCTATATTTTTACAAATTATTTACAAATTATTTACAAAGAAGAACAGGCAAAAAAAACCCAGACCCGACAGAAAAGTGACATACCTCAGTTTTTTTGTTATTATTTATATAATCATATTATATAGTTTTTATATTCGAAATCAATGGCTAACACCAAAATATTGCCTTATGTTTTTGTTCAGGCTTTACACTAAAAAAGTACAAAATGTCTACGTATCTACACAATTCGTAAATATATGTAACTAAATGACGTAGAAAAGTAAGTAGTTATGAGATGTATTTAAAAAAAAAAGAATAATGTTCGTATAGGAAGTTATTTGTGTGTATGTATAAAAACGGTCACGTACTGTGTGCATACCTACTACGGCTCAGCTGGTTTTTGGTGACGGAAACCAATCATGCTATCTCACTCTTTCATGGAAACAACAATGGCGCGGAGCGGGGATTGGTGGACGTGCGCCGACGCAACGTAGCGGCGGCTGGCGCAAGCGCAGTCCTTCGCATTGTGTGTTGAGATCTGTGCGTTTTTGTAACAAGAGTACATTTTTTCGACGATTTCTGGCTTTCTCTTTACGGACATCGATTTTTGCATTTTGAGTGGTACGTTGATATGGCTGACAATATCAATAATTGTAAAAATTGTTAAAAATAAAAATACGAATACCTGTTATCGTAACGGTGATTAATGAACTTTTTAGTTCTCTAATCACCGAATATAAGCTCGAACTGGCGTCAACGAATTAGTGGAATAATCCGATCTGAATCATCGAATATGACGATTTTAATTAATCCTAAGTTGAGGGCGAATCCAGAAGGGCATGCTCTGACCCCAGTACCAGAGGCAAAAAGGAACGGGGTGGAATTTTTTAGTCAGTAAGAGTCTGACACGCCCTCTCGCTCCACCCAAGGGCGAGAGATGTCATTAGATGATTTTAAACCACCTTAAAAAAAAATAATCCTAAGTTGAATGTTGTACTCGGAGTTCAAAAAATATATAATACAGCTGTATCTCCAGGTCTCCTCCTCGTTTAGTTACATACATTACGAATTGTGTAGATAAGTAGGCATTTTGTATTTTTTTAGTGTAAACCCTGAACAAAAACATAAGGCAATATTTTGGTGTTAGCCATTGATTTCGAATATAAAAACTATATAATATGATTATATAAATAATAACAAAAAAACTGAGATATGTCACTTTTCTGTCGGGTCTGGGTTTTTTTTATATGGGACGTGACCGTTCTTCTTTAATCTGTTATTTACCAAAATTTCATGTCTGTGCAACGCTTAGTTTCTAAGATCTCCGTGGCCGCGCAGTTCTCCGCGTTTCGATGGCGCGGCCACGTTCAAACCCTTCTAACTTTTTAACCATAGCTTTGACAAATTTGTGGTTTTGGGAGTCAACTTTTACTAATTGTTACAAGTTTTTTTTTTTAAAGCCATGGCCGCGCGGTTGAAACGAACACGATGATTTTAGTCAAGACTTTTTTTTTCTTTTGGCTTTGCTCGGTTTGGTGCATTTAGCCAATGTCACGTTTAGTTTCGTATGAACAAAGTAAACGAAGATATTATTTTGATTAATTAATTAAAACGGGATTTAGGATTAGTCAAGACTTTATAAATTCTCGATTTTTACTTAAAGATGCGTTATTTGCGCGTTGACGGTGTCGGGATTCGGTCGTGGTCCACCTGCTTAGTTCACCCGGGTTGACCACGGGCACTTTTTCTTGACGGTGGATCACCTAAATTATGAGGAATCTGCAAATAAAAAATGTCTATTGGCCATGATCCACCTAAAATTAATTCCACGGAAATAAAATCCTCTTCCTGATTCTGATCCTGTCATTTTACTACAATTGAAAAATGAATGCCGAAAGAACAACTGAAAATCGAAAAAACAAATTATTAATAAAATCGGAAAAAAACTTTAATTAATAAAATAATGATTTATCCAATGATGCTATATAGTACACTAGCTTTTGCCCGCGGCTTCGCCCGCGTGGATGTCGGAAAATATCATGGGAACGTTTATGTGGAAAACATAGGGTTCGTCCGATATAACTGTGCAAACTCAAATCGCTACGATATACCGTTACCGTGTATAGTAGGCATAAAGCTACCAGTCGGCATGATTTTTTCCGACATCTTCAACAGTTTTCGTCACATTTCAGCCAATTTAAACCAAAAAATAATTAATTACATTGAATCACTCCGTTCATTGGAGAAAACCGTATGAAAATCCGTTCGGTACTTTTTGACATTATCGCATTCAAACAGACAGACTTACGCGGCCGGGGGACTTTGTTAATTACTTAAAATTTATTATGCCAGTCACGCTCGCAGAAATAACTTTTGTCCGAGTGTCCACTCGTTCAAATAATTTCCTCGTACAAACGTCGAATGAAATAAAGACTAAATGTTACCTCAAGATTCGAAGTATGACTACATTTCCAATCCCTTAAATATCTTAAAAAGAGGTAGGTACACAAATATTTGTCAAACCCTATTGTACCCTTTAGGGGAAGATTTTTCAAAAACGCTGTACCATATATTTCTTTATTTCCTACCAAAAGCATAAATTTGAATTTTCATATCCCTAACTTAAGAAATGCTGGGTTTCCCATACAAACTTTCATCCCTTATATCACCCCTTGTAGGATTATGTTTTAAGACAAAAAGTAGCCTATGTCCTTTCCCAGGATGCTATATAAAGCCTTGCCAAATTTTGTCGAAATCCGTGCAGTTTTGTCAATTTTAAAATCAACCCCTATTTTACGGCCTTATTTTGATTTTGCAAAAATGCTGAACCGCATATTTCTTTATTTCCTATCAAAAGAATACATTTTAATTTTCACATCACTAACTTAAGAAATACTGAGTTTCCCATACAAACTTTCATCCCCGTAGCCTATGTCCGTCCCCAGGATACCTTGCCAAATTTTATCGAAATCCGTTCAGTGGTTCTGGGTTTCCCACAAAAACTTTCATCCCCTATATCACCCCCTGTAGGATTATTTTTTAAGACAAAAAGTAGCCTATATCCTTCCCCAGGATGCTATATAAAGCCTTGCCAAATTTTGTCGAAATCCGTGCAGTGGTTCTGAGTTTCCCATACAAACTTTCATCCCCTATATCAACCCTGTAGGATTATTTTTTTTAAATAAAAGTATCCTATGTCCGTCCCCAGGATACCATCTATAGCCTTGCCAAATTTTATCGAAATCCGTTCAGTGGTTCTGAGTTTTCCATACAAACTTTCATCCCCTATATCATCCCCTGTAGGATAATTTTTTAAGACAAAAAGTAGCCTATATACTTCCCCAGGATGCTATATAAAGCCTTGCGAAATTTTGTCGAAATCCGTGCAGTTTTGTAAATTTTAAAATCAACCCCTATTTTACCCCCTTAGGGGATGATTTTTCAAAAACGCTGAACCGCATATTTCTTAATTTCCTACCAATAGCATAAATTTGTTATCCCTAACTTAAGAAATACTGGGTTTCCCTTACAAACTTTCATCCCCTATATCACCCCCTGTAGTATTATTTTTGAAAAAAATAGTATCCTATGGCCTTCCCCAGGATGCTATATAAAGCCTTGCCAAATTTTGTCGAAATCCATGCAGTTTTATAAATTTTAAAATCAACCCCTATTTTACCCCCTTAGGGGATGATTTTTCAAAAACGCTGAACCGCATATTTCTTTATTTCCTATCAAAAGCATACATTTTAATTTTCACATCCCTAACTTAAGAAATACTGAGTTTCCCATACAAACTTTCATCCCCTATATCTCTGTAGGATTATTTTTGAAAAAAAAAGTAGCCTATGTTCGTCCCCAGGATACCATCTATAGCCTTGCCAAATTTTATCGAAATCGGTTCAGTGGTTTGGGCGTGAAAAGGTAACAGACAGACAGACATACAGACAGAGTTACTTTCGAATTTATAATATTATAGTATATAGTATGGATGGAAGTATGGATAGGTACCTCATTGGATTTATCATTGACAATCAACGTAACTTTTCCAAAGCGAGTCCTACAGATTTTTTTTTGTTTACCAATTCAAATTGTATTTCAATTATATAGTCTTCATCAGTTAAATATTTGGTTTTCCTTTTATTGGAAGGTCTGGATTCAAGATTCCAGTTCAGTTAGAAGGCGCAAAATGGTGGTAGGTACTGGTTTTCTTCAGTTTTGAACGGAAAGATTCCGTAACATTATTTGTGCGGTGTCCCAAGTAACACAGGTAGCATTACAACAAATGAATAGTAAACTTTTGCAGAACTTAGGGTCCGTATAAACTCTTATATATGTTCACCGAGCATCTTGACGCTCTATATTGGCATTTCAAAACCGTTATGATGCTGTACATTGTATAGCGGTTGGATAATGGCATATCAAAATGCTTTTGTACAGCTTTCAGCTATTTTTAGTGCCTTAGGGTTTACAAAAGCATTTTTAAGTAGTAAGATAATGTCTAATGCTGCTTAATAGCATAAACTTGTACCATTATAATGCACCGTAAATCCGTTATACAGCTTTGAGCTGGTTTTAGTGCCATTTGTTGTGTAATAGCACTTTTAAGTGGTCACTAAAAGCCTAGTACTGCTGAACAGCCTAAACGTGAATTAATGTAATGCTTGCATTTTTAAAGATCAACTGAGTTCTGTTGTACACCTAACAGCTCTTTAATGAAATACACGTGAGTTATTGTAATGCGTAACGCTGTATATACATTCATTTTACTGTATTCGTAAAACCAACGGCCATATTGGGGAAAAGCACATATTTTATGACGATTTTAATATGCTATTAACAAAATTAAGTTGTGACTTCATTGTAACGTGTAATTTAATATACTTAAGTAAAAATAAGTGCAGCATTTTTTTTCACAAAATGATGAAAAAATCGTTTAAAATAAGAATACCGGAGCAATCAGGCTAAAATATCAAAGGAACATGCAAAAATTATGATGTCTACGAATCCGACCAATGCACAACAAAACGATTCGTGCGAAGGGAATTGTAGCGATATTAAAGAAGGTTCCGTAGGTTACCAAAATCAATTAGGACCTGTCAACATTGGATATACACACGTTTTGGAATCCTCTTGTTTTGAAAAATCTTTATTTTACATAACGATCCAAGGACCATTTTAAAAATACCTATATTTGTCAATATAAAAAAAAAATTGAAGGGGGCCAATATTGGCATAACGAAATAACTAATAATTTTTACTTTGTTATTGGAAAACTGGACAGATGCTCCAGAAAACATATCTTTAAATTTAAATTTTGATGGTTTGCCAATTTTTAAAAGCTCAAAGAAAGAAATTTATTGGAAGAAGGAATTACAAAACTCTGGGGAGAAAGTTCCATTAAAGAGCAGATGTTTTATTTGTGACTCACCTGCTAGAGCTTTAAAAATTATTACACGCAAAATAAATTGGTAATTTTAATTCTACATAAAAAAATAAATGTACAGAAATAAAAAAATAACTATTTAAAATAACGTTTTTTATTGGTACGTATGCAATAGCGGTATAAAATATAAGTATTCATGATATGCAAACATACAATATAAGCCATAAGTTAAAATTTCATTACTTCTTGATTTTGATCGTTTGGCGTGCAACCATGTCTGTGTCATTCATGTCTGTGTCAGATTTTTTTTCCATGATTGATCATTCAGCTTCGACAAGCTGATTATGTTCGAATATTGTTCCTTAAAATGCACTCTATTAATCTCCATTCTTTTTTATCGGGCTTGGATTGCTCATATTTCATTAATTTGTACTGTGTCTTTTTAGGCGGCCACCATAAGTTACCATTTTCCTCCTACAAAGAAGGTACAGTACCAGGATTGTTTTCCCTCTACCTCTACCGTCTGTACTGTTTTGTATGGGATTGTATGGTTAGTACAAACATTACTGAAAATAAGAAAACAATGTTATTAAAAGCATCGGCCATAAAAAGATTTTAGTGCGTTAACTATACAGCGTCATAATCATTTTAATAAGCCACGCGCACGAATTTTTATGGAGATAATGCGTTCAGAAAGGCTTTTTATCAACTCCTGGCATACGGATTCAAGTTGTACAAAAATTCTGAAATGGGTTTTATGGTTTTGGTCAAGGATCCCCAAAATTAATGGCAATTATCAAGTAATGGCACTATTTCAGTCTACATCAAGTCTACTGGTATACCAGTGAACCCATATAGAACTAGTTTATAGACAATGGCACTACAGTGGTTCATCAAAAATATTGTCTCTGGCCTCTGGCATAATAATTGTTCATGTGTGAGTATTTATACTGCTGGCGGTATTAATTAGCCTTTTTAAAGACTCACAGGGCTGCTATGGACCGACACCATTTTGTAAATATTTTATAACCAAAAAATATTATCATTCGGACCTATTTATAAAAGCAATAGAACTATACAATAATTATATAACTTAATTTAATACTGCCCAACCAATATTATTATGTTAATTATGCAAAATTCGTTCTTTAGTAGGAATACACGATTGTTTTAGTTATTTCACACTTAGGTTTATATAACGATTTATATCAAAACCATAAAATATCGTAGGCGCGTGAAAATTTTCAATGAAACTTATATAGACATTTACAGTAAACTACATTGCGCAGTAATATTTGAAGGCATGAAATAACAAAAGAGTCAAAAAGTTACCCAGTAGGAATTATGCATTTTCTTTTAATGCAAACAAATATGGTGTCACTCACTCAGTTTTGACCGTTTTCGCCCATATTGTATTACGAGATTACAACGTTAATTGTATTATAAAATTTGTACCCTGGTATTAGAGATGTTTTTGCAATGATGTACGGTTTATTTAAGTTCTAACTGTGAACACTTAAATAGCTCCAATCATTCTCTTACTACATTTTAATGCTAGTCTAATGCTATTGTAATGCAATTAACTTCTTCAATATCAATAATATTGCCAGTATAATGCTTCTTTAATGCTATTGATACCTTCTTTGACCATAATAATGCTAATATAATGCGTCTGTAATGCAATTAAACAACTATTGTGAACCTATTTAGGATGTAAAGCCGTATAATTTGTGCCCAAATAAGCATTACAGTAGCCGTATAAACGTTTATAATGCTACTATAGAACTAATTCAAAATGCGAAGACGATACAGAAATGCTGTAAGTCGGCCGTTATACTGCTATGATGTGTTACTTGGGGTCTTTCACCAAACACATAAATACAGAATCAAATTGTTTTGTCATCCAAAATCCATCCAGCACCCTAATTGCGTAACACATTATCAATCGGAGTTGGTTTCATTTTGACAGTTCAACAACATTCATTGCGTTATTTACGTTGTCGAGCAGACACATTTTTCGAACATATGAAGCAATGGATGGATTAGAAATTTGTTTTAAAATGATTCAAACTCCGATTGATAATGTGTTACGCAACAGGTACCTATTTTAAAAACGGTATAATTTTATTATTATTACTGCCTGAAGAAAACGGTTCACCTCAGTCCACCTAGGTGGACCACCGGCAAGCAAAAGTGCCCGTGGTCCACCTAGGTGGACAGAATCAGGAAGAGGATTTTATTTCCGAGGAATTAATTTTAGGTGGACCATGGCCAATAGACATTTTGTATTTGCATATTCCTCGTCATTTAGGTGATCCACCGGCAAGCAAAAGTGCCCGTGGTCCACCGAGGTGATCCTCCGGCAAGAAAAAGTGCCCGTGGACGTGCCACGACCGAATCCCGGTGTAAAAAAACCATGGAATTATTATTATTTTAAAAAATAAAAAACGCTCTGTGCATAACGGCGAGCGCGCACTGCGTTGCGTTTTTCTAACGCATAATCTGTGAAGTATGGAATGTTTTTGAAGTGCGCGCACTGCGGTCATGCGTTTTGTTACTGTAGGCCCCGCCCAGTGCGGCAGAACTAACGGGAACGCACCGCAGTGCGTGCTCGCCTTAGATAATATACATCTAGATCGAGCCACCGCGTGGCCGGTCATGAGAAAGCAATATTAACAGTGAAAGTACTTTGTTTGGCAACATTTTTAAATTTTGCCATGCAAAGTACTTTGTTTGGCAACATTTTTAAAGCAAAAATACGGCACGCCGTAAGGGACAGAAGATACGATGCTTTGTCTCAATTTTCCTAATTATTTCGTATACAGGATGGCCCAAAAGTCGTGGATCAAACGCAACTAGGGGTTAGGTGGGGTCATCAGCTGCAAAAAGTTATTCTACGGGAGGTCCTTAAGGTCAACCCCTTTTTTTTTTTTTTTTTTTTTTTTTTTTTTTTTTTTTTTTTTTTTTTTTTTTTTTTTTTGAGGGTGGGAAATCATCAAATAACTTCTCCCGCTCTGGGTGGAGCGGGAGGGCGTGTCAGACTTTTACTGACTAAAACCCACCCGTGTTCCTTCAGTTGCCTATGCCAGGGCCCCTGCAGAGTATAATTTATTTTGAGTTTTTATGAGAAAATTGACTTTTTTTAACTAATTCTTATTGAAATTCGAAAAAATCTACATCCTGTATCTTTTTTATAATTTTCACTAGATTGTTACTGATGAGTACTTGCCTTTGACATGCTATTTATGGTTGTTTATTGGGTGTGTTGAAGATAATATTAAGTTTTACGAATTTTTTTTTCTCAAATCTTAACTTTTCATTTACTTTGGACCCCACTGTGAAAAAAAAAATACTCTACCGAAAAGTGATCCTGTATTACAAGTTTTGGCGCATTTAATAGGGATTCCGAAAAGGTATTACACGTGGCCATGAGTGGCTCTAATATCTTTCTAGGACGAAAAAACAAGACAACGATTGTGAAATAATTGTTTTATTAAGCAAAACATTTTACAATAAATGCTCAAAATTCCTGCCTCTGACCATAATACATAATCTGCACCGTCTAATAAAATTCGTAAAAGATAATAGATAAAAAAAAAAGATAGAGTTAAAGATAATAGATAAGATAATTAGTAAAAGAGAGGCAGAGAGTCTTTGTCATTAATTGTATTAGTTCCAGTTTATTTTTAAATAAGCCTAACCGAGTTTTATGGTTGGATTAACTTTGGCCTTGCTACGAATAATCGTCCTTGAAAGATATTAGAGCCACTCATGGCCATGTGTAATACCTTTTCGGAATCCCTATTAAATGCGCCAAAACTTGTAACACAGGGTCACTTTAGGGTAGAGTATTTTTTTTTCACAGTGGGGTCTAAAGTAAATGAAAAGTTATGATTTGAGAAAAAATTTTTCGTAAAACTTAATATTATCTTCAACACACCCAATAAACAACCGTAAATAGCATGTCTAAGGCAAGGACTCATCAGTACCAATCTAGTGAAAATTATAAAAAAGATACAGGATGTAGATTTTTTCGAATTTTTATAAGAATTAGTTAAAAAAAGTGTATTTTGTCATAAAAACTCAAAATAAATTATACTCTGCAGGGATTGACCTTAAGGACCTCCCGTAGAACAACTTTTTGCAGCTGATGACCCCACCTAACCCCTACTTGCGTTTGATCCACGACTTTTGGGCCACCCTGTATATGTGTCTCACTTCCACACTTCACACTGTAATCATGGCAACGTCTAGATGTATAATGTCATTGGTGCCCGCCCTATCACAGACAATAAAAGATAGTGGGCAACAGTGGGCAAACATGTATTGGAGTTGGTCCAAGCATCGCCAAGGATGAATCATATACCAAATGAAAGGGTACAATGTACTGTATAAATATGCAGAAGGGCATCAAAATCTGTCCGAGATATTTCGAGAAATTATAGCTTATTTTTGCCTCGGATGATACTACGGATTTTTATTTTGCTTCATTGTCGAGTATTGTTATAGTTTTTTCTTGTTATTTATAGTTAAAAATCATTACTTCATTCTAATATTTCATCATCATAGTCATCATCGAGTAATGATAGATTCTATATTTTACTACATTGTCGGTATATTATTTGTTATAGGTAGGTGTTACTTAAGTATAGTTAAAAATCTTTGCATCATATTTTTATAATCATCGTTGTTGATCATCATCATCATCATTGAGTAGTGATTAGTTTATTTAGTTATTATAGATTACTTTTTTTTATTTAGTAACATTGTAAGATATATGTTCTTTTACATATCTCGGGACCCAGGAGTTCGGACCTTTGGAAGGCGTACGAGGATCCGAAGCCAACTCGCAGAGGCCCCTTAGACAATTTTAAATGACGAGGCGGCACCAGCCGACGATTATCCCTGCATGTACTATGCAAGTGCACCCAAGGACAACCCTTGGTTGGTGCAGGCCTATTGCAGAACATGGAAACAAAACATATTGGGCTATGGGTTTGGGTGGCTACAGTGGATCGGGTACCTTAAACTATGGAAGAACTATGTCCCCTGCCTTACCAATGTTATATAATATACACAGTTAAAATGGCAGGGGGTGACTTGCACACTCAATAATGGGCCCCGGAAACGGTCGCTAGCACATAGTGTCGTAGCGGCAAGGGGGCAACATGTCCTGAGGCACTTGTGAGGAGTGGAGAGGTATATCACGGCAATCAGGACAATCCCGGAAGTACGGTCAAGATCCCTACCAGCATCTTACTGGGATACTTTCTTCCTCCGAGCACGTTTGCTCTTGCGAATGTCCACTCCAGCCAGCCAATAAAGGCAAGAATGAAGTGTGAGCTCTGTTCCTCGTCAGTGTTCACTCCAGCTGGCCAATAAAGGCAAGCGAGAGGTGAGGAACAAGACTTCTCCCGGGAGATAGGGTCCGTGGGGTCGCTACTGCCCAACAGCTCGCCACATGCTGCCCTGCGGGTTTCTGTATCTCTCTTGGTCTGGCTCCTCATCCAAGACCCGTTCCGGCAAAGTAAACTCTACAGGCACAGACCTAGAATTTGGAGCGCGCAAGCCCCACCACGACGTCAACGTAGAGGTACTGCGGTGGGGTGATGATATATGTTTATTATTATATTTTTTAGTATTTATAGTTAAAAAAATAATCATAATTATCATCTTTTATTTATTATCATTTCGTTTATTCACTTTTATCCTAATTAATACTAATAATTAAATATATAAAAAACATTTAAAATATAAAAAAATAGTAGCCCAACGGTATCGGGAACAGGGTCCAAGGAAATGCCGCCGATATTCAGACAATTTTTGTTTTACAAAAAAGGGCTATTCGTTCAATTTACAAATTAAGTCCCAGACACTCCCTCAGAGATAAATTTAAAGAAATTAATATAATGACTGTGCCTTCTCAGTATATCTATGAAAATCTTTTGTATGCTCATAAAAATATCAATTTGTTTAAAAAATACAGTGACGTCCATAATGTGAATACTAGAAACAAACACAAATTTGTTGTTCCTACAACCAGGCTTAAGAAAATAAGTGGTTCGTTTAGTTGCCAATGTATACGTTTTTATAATAAACTACCTAGCCACATTCAAGAACTAAGCCTTAATAAATTCAAAAATTGTATAAAGCGGAAACTTTGTCAGAAAGCCTTTTATACTGTCAAAGACTATATTGAGGACAAAAAGGCTTGGGATTGAGCTGCTCCAATAAATTTACACTATTAATGTTGATTTAAATACCTTTTTACATATTCTATACAATGACATGAATATTTACTTTGTAAAGTATTACTTATACTATTTTTAATTATTGTGAATGTGAAGACTACGTGATCATTGTTTTTTATTTATTTTATCCTTTTCTCAGTTTTAGTTATATTCTGACAGTTTGAGTAATTTATGCGGCCTACCCAAATGTCTTTTCTTTGGTATTGTTCGTCGAATCGTTAAGCTCCTTAAGTTTTGAGTTGAGCTGCACGATTATGACAAATGCGTGCACTGACTGGACAGGTCCACTCAATCTGTGTGGTTCTTTCATCAAAAGACCATTTCAGACTGCAATCTACATGGTCTTCACATGATCTGACCAAGATTATGTCTGGACTTTAAAAGAGACTGTGACCTCTGAGTTTGTTTCGGCGTTTCTTCTCAGAGTAGTCAGATAGGAAACGTCGAACTCATCTAGTTTTAAAAAAATATGTTTGACGTGTAAAAGTGTTTGTACAAACCTACTTACAGAAATAAATCATTTATCATTTATTTATCATTTATCAAGCTACCGGCAGTCAGGGCTCCAGAGAGAGGAACCTCCTAACAATGCGCGCCGTGTCCAGAAGTACCGCTCTCTGAATCAAGCCCTTAATCCAGCTGCCCAACGAGAGCCTCCTTAGGTGTTGGTCGAGGCTCTTGGCAATTAAGCCATTGCCTGACCGTCTGCTTCTTGTATGAAAGGACCACCTTCGAGATTAGGGTGTACACCCCTCTTGATGGTTGAAACATATTATTAAGTAATGTTCAATCACGTTTAACTAAATCCAGATAGTTACATCTTAGTTCAGTGTCCAAATCAAAAGCCAAGGGTTAGTCCATACAGGGTGAAATTGAATAGATGCGACAAAATTTAAGGGGGTGTTCTACGCATCAATATGAACAACTTTTACTATGGGACCAAACCTGAAATCGCGAAAAAAAAATCAGCTGTTCAGTACATTTTGACGAATTATGCGAACATTAAATGTACTGAACAGCTGATTTTTTTTTCGCGATTTCAGGTTTGGTCCCATAGTAAAAGTTGTTCATATTGATGCGTAGAACACCCCCTTAAATTTTGTTATTATCGATCACGTTAAACAAAATCCAGATAGTTATAGTTCAATGTCCAAATCAAAAGCCAAGGGTCAATAATGAAAATACCGGTCAAGAGCGAGTCGGTCTCGCGCACCGAGGGTTGGCTTCGGCCCCTCGTGCGCCTTTCAAAGGTCCGGGACCCGTGGGTCCCGAAATATGTCAAAGATATTGAGAGTATAAATTTTTAAAATGTCATGGTCACTAACATTGTTAATAACACAAACGGGGTATTTACCATGTTTACTGTTTTCAAACTCAAAAACAGTAAACATGATAAATATATTCCGTTTGTGTTAATAACGATATTGACAGTGTAACAAAATAATAAAAATCAGTAATAACTTCTAAGAAAAAAATAAAATTATAATTTCTCGAAATCTCTCGGACAGATTTTGATGCCCTTCTGCATGTTTGAACAGTATAACTCGTGCGCATAAACATGGCACCTGGCTTGAAAACAAAATTATGTCTAAACACTATGTTTTGGCACATTTAAAGCATCGTAAAGTAGTATAGTATGAGAAACTAGTCAGCGCAAATTAGATGTTGATATTCAAAAAACTAAAATAAAACTCAAAAATTATTTGCAATCAATTCTTTATACGTAATTTATTCAAGCCAGGTGCCATGTTGACGCGCACGGGCTATTCATTGTACCCTTTCATTTGGTATATGATTCATCCTTGGCGACGCTTGGACCACATTTGCCCACTATCTTTTGTTTGTGTGTCTCAGTGTTGCCATATACAGGGTGTTTGGCAGAACGTTGAACATACGAAAATGGTGGATAGTTGGGGTCATCTGCTACTTACTCAGCCCTAATTTATTTGGCCCTGGCCCACTGGATATTTTTAATTAATTTTTTTTATCTTTTTTCTTGTTTCACCACTTTCTTAACTTTAAAGTGTAATTTTTATTAAAAGTGGGTGAAACAGGCAATATTTAGTTTTTTTTTCATACTTTTATGTTGGCAGATTCTTATAAAATTATTGCTTTATTCAGATGTTAGCTAGAAAAAAAGTTATGAGTCCTCAAACTTACAGAAAGATGTAAAAAAATACTTAAATCTTAATTTCAACTTGCATTTAAAAAAAAACAAAAAATGATTGAGGAGTTCCAATTCTAGCAAAACATCCCTAGTGTGTGAGCTTTCTAATGGTATGTAATTTGCTTATATAAAAAAAAAACTTTAAGAGTTATTTCATAATTTTATCAAGTAGGAAATTTTTGACGAAACTCTACCTTTACGGAAAGTGAAATGTTTTGCAAAATTTAATACTGCAGGGTTGGTAAAAATTAAATGGTCGATTCAAATTATGCTGTACCAGTTAGGTGTGTTAAGGAAACAATTAAAAAATGTTAAATAATTTATTTAAATAATAAATCACAAATGTTCGAATTGACGCCCTTCATTTACAATACAGCAGTGCGATTCTGTAACCATCTCACCGTGAAAACTTAGGTGAAGTGAGCGTGGAATGAGCTGTCAAAAGTGTCAATTCCTAGCAAAAACAAACTCACTTCACCTAAGTTTTCACGGTGAGATTTTTACAGATTCGACCGGCAGGCGCGGCATCTACGTCTGATTTCTACAGTCGTTGTGCGCAGCAGCATCTCCTGTCGCATAACTTCGAAAGCAGTATTAATTCGATTTATCAAATCTTCTCTACTTTCTACTTCTGTAGTGTAAACTAGTTCCTTTGCCCTTCCCCACACGTGAAAATCGAGCGGAGTGATGATAATTGTTTCCCAAATTCGTGGATTGGCAGGGGAGGACCAATCCCCTGGCCTCCGCGATCGCCCGACCTCACTCCGCTCGATTTTCACGTGTGGGGAAGGGCAAAGGAACTAGTTTACACTACAGAAGTAGAAAGTAGAGAAGATTTGATAAATCGAATTAATACTGCTTTCAACTATCCACCATTTTCGTATGTTCAACGTTCTGCCAAACACCCTGTATACAGATTTCTCCGTATTTATACAGATTTCCGATATGCGATACAGATTAGCATTGGATACAGATTTTTCACATTCTTCACAAATTGCCGTAATCTGCGTTTTTGTTATGGGGGATGCGCTGTGGTAGCCCGCGAAATTCATTTTTTTTTTGGGTTTTACACAATTTGCAGGTACTATTTTGAACAAAATATGATACGCAAGAATAAAACACATGTATTTACAAAATTTTAACCATAAAAATCATCAGTACATCTCTCTAAAAGTTAGATTTCGTGCACATTCGTCGAACGAACGAAATCTAACGAATCTGCACGAAATCTAACTTTTAGAGAGATGTACTGATGTTAAAATTAAATTGAATTTCGCGGGCTACCACAGCGCATCCCACTTAACAAAAATATGTACGACTAATTAATGGAAATTAGGTATAAAGTAATTATTTGTTCGGTCGTTGTAAGCTGTTTAAGTTTTAATTTGGTAATTTTTTTTAATTATCTTTTTATAAGTACTTATGACAATTTTATTAATTTGTGTCAATTTTTATTTAATCCTACCTAATCTATTCTCTTGATTTTCACAGATTTTATAGAGATTTCATGATAAAAAGGCATTCAGATTTTAGCAGTTTCCACTACTTACAGGTAGAAGGTTTAATGCATCTGGCAACACTGGTGTGTCTGTGCTTAAAGCTGGGCACGGCTGGGCACTCACTCACGGTTAGTCCATCGCGCCAAATGCTTATAGCATTTATCCTAGGTTAAATGCTCTAAAAATGGCGTGATGCATACAAAATATGATTGTGAGTGTCAAGTCCTCTCGCCGTTGGGCGTCGCGCCATCACAGAACACAATAACACATTATATTCCTAATGCCGCGGCCACATTAAAGAGATGTATCGTTGATTAACACGTTGAAGGGTGTTCGCCGTATGTGTAGCCATAACTCTATGCTTGGGCCACACTATACGGACATCGCCGTTGATTATCGCGTTGAAGGGCGATAACCGTAGGTGTAGCACCACTACTGCGATAATTTGACAACGGCATTCACATTGCAGATGGACGAGGTGTGTGAATTCAATGAGCATTGACGTTGACCGTTCAAGTGTGGCCACTCAATACATCGCGTTGAACAACGGAACGTTTAAAGCGTTTATGGGCATTGACGTTGACGTATAGTGTGCCCCCTGCATTACCACGGTAATTTGACCGAATTTAAAACTACCGCGATGTTTATGACGTTTATGGGCATTGACGTTGACGTTAATGTGGCCCGGGCAAAACGGAGCGCGCCATTGTCCTTGAGTGAGAAAACCGTGGGTCGTGGCATCACGATACATGGCATACGATTATGCGACAACGAATCAATTTAGTATTTTGTCTTCCATCATGCCAAAGACATGCTTCGCAGACCTCAAACAAATTCACAAAAGGGCAGGAGAATAATGACGATGGCATGAATCAAAAGTTATGGAGATTTTGCTTCAATATACCACTGTCCACTACACGTCTGAATTCAGGTTATGACTTGAAATATTGCACAGATTTATAGATAATGCTAGATTGACCGTCTACGTTCGCCCTAAGCCAACGTTCGCACGGACGTAAAAATATCGCGTCGATTTTTCTTTTCGCGCACTGGATTTTCAACGCTCTGCTTAGCGCTGACAGTAGAAATCCGACAGTGGGTTTTTTCGACGCGCTGGGATGCACTCTGTTGTTGTTAGGTTCTATTCTCGAAGTTCGGCTCAACACCGAAATTTGAAAATCCAGTGCACGATAAAATCCCGCCGCAATATTTTTACGTCCGTGTGAACGTCAGCTAAGAGTGAAGCAAAACTCGTCGATTCAAGAGCATTAATAAGCTAGGCACTCACGGTCAGTCCAATTCTTAGAGCATTTAACTATGGAGATGGCAAGCAGCGAATCACCGAACAACATTTTCTGCCACTTTATGCGGGGGGCGAGGAAAACACATACAGCACACTACGAAAATTTGACAGTGCTAGTGATGTGACACAAACAATGAGTGATATTTCATTACATGAATGAATGAATAAATGTTCATTCATTTTAATTTCTTGTATGTATACGCACGCCTACAGATCACGCTATACAGGGTTATTGGTAAAACACCAGCAACCTCTTTAGGGGTCATTGTACTCATCATTATGAACAACTTTTAATGAAGGACCAAACCTGAAATCGCGAATAAAAAATCAGCTGCTCCCTACATTTTGACGAGTTTGATGTAGATAAAAATGTACTGAACAGCTGATTTTTTTTTTCGCGATTTCGTGTTTGGGCCCATAGTAAAAGTTGTTCATAATGATGAGTACAATGACAGTAATGATGTACAGAATCGCACTGCAGTGCCTTTCCCTATCATTCTGCATTTAGGGTCGGCAATTCGGGATACATACTGAGCCCCGTTTTATAATGCGGGCTTATTGTAGGTATACGTGTCAAAAAAGTAGGAAGTGTAGAATATAAATAATAAAACAACACAGCCAATTTTATTATTTCGTTAAAAATAACACTTTTATTTTTATTTATTTATTATTTATTAAAACTTTATGCACAAGTAAAAAAATACTATACAAAGGCGAACTTAATGCCTTAGGCATTTTCTACCAGTCAACCTTAGGGCTTAGAGCATTTAACTATGGAGATGGCAAGCAGCGAATCACCGAACAACATTTTCTGCCACTTTATGCGGGGGGCGAGGAAAACACATACAGCACACTACGAAAATTTGACAGTGCTAGTGATGTGACACAAACAATGAGTGATATTTCATTACATGAATGAATGAATAAATGTTCATTCATTTTAATTTCTTGTATGTATACGCACGGCTACAGATCACGCTATACAGGGTTATTGGTAAAACACCAGCAACCTCTTTAGGGGTCATTGTACTCATCATTATGAACAACTTTTAATGAAGGACCAAACCTGAAATCGCGAAAAAAAAATCAGCTGCTCCCTACATTTTGACGAGTTTGATGTAGATAAAAATGTACTGAACAGCTGATTTTTTTTTTCGCGATTTCGTGTTTTGGGCCCATAGTAAAAGTTGTTCATAATGATGAGTACAATGACCCTTTAAGAGGTTGCTGGTGTTTTACCAATAACCCTGTATATTTCCAGTATAAGCTGATCTCGCATTGTATAGGATTTCCTTATAATTAGAGATCAGTGTAAACTGGAAATGTATACAACGTGTAATGCTAAATGCGCAAAACCTCTTAAGGGGTCATTGTACTCATCATTATGAACAACTTTTACTATGGGGCCAAACCTGAAATCGCGAAAAAAAAATCAGCTGTTCAGTACATTTTGACGAAATTTGCGAACATAAATGTACTGAACAGCTGATTTTTTTTTCGCGATTTCAGGTTTGGTCCCATAGTAAAAGTTGTTCATAATGATGAGTACAATGACCCCTTAAGAGGTTTTGCGCATTTAGCATTACACGTTGTATAGCTTGATGTGTAGTCGTGTGTACCTACACAAAAATACGCAATATGATTAATGCCTGCGAAACTACGTAGGTAGCCAGTAATGACCAAAAAATGTATAGTGCTTTAGAAAAAGAATGATTGTATTTATTTATAAAGTCAAATATTTTTTCAAATAACATATTGCTGGACCAGACGGTCGATTCAGTAAAAATCTCACCGTGAAAACTTAAGTGAAGTAAGTTTGTTTTTGCTAGGAATTGACACTATTGACAGCTCACTCGACGCTCACTTCACCTAAGTTTTCACGGTGAGATGGTTACAGAATCGCACTGCAGTGCCTTTCCCTATCATTCTGCATTTAGGGTCGGCAATTCGGGATACATACTGAGCCCCGTTTTATAATGCGGGCTTATTGTAGGTATACGTGTCAAAAAAGTAGGAAGTGTAGAATATAAATAATAAAACAACACAGCCAATTTTATTATTTCGTTAAAAATAACACTTTTATTTTTATTTATTTATTATTTATTAAAACTTTATGCACAAGTAAAAAAATACTATACAAAGGCGAACTTAATGCCTTAGGCATTTTCTACCAGTCAACCTTAGGGTGATGCAGAGACAAAACATGGTAGGTGCAACACAAGGGATAGATAACTGGCAAAAGAATAAATACTAATAAATACACGTCTTTTACCCGTTCGGTTTCTTTTTTTTACAACTATTTGAGTTCGGTGTTTACTAGCTAACTAATTCAATAAACTAAATGAGGTGTTTGATATTTTAGTAGGAAAACATGCGAGTGTTTCATAGCCATAGTCTAGTTCATAGCGGCTTCATAGCCATGGGCTAGTTCATAGTGGCTTCATAGCCATAGTCTAGTTCAATGACATTAAACATCTAGACGTTGCCATGATTACAGTGTGAAGCGTGGAAGTGAGACACATATGTATACGAAATTTTATTATTATCTCCTCACCGCTGTCACTGTGGCGAAGTTGTCAACAGCCTCGGACACCACGGCCTGTCTTGCAGCCGAATTGCGGGTCGCTTAGCGCGGCACGCTAACATCAATGACATCATCCGACGAGCCCTTGTCACCGTCGGCGTTCCAGCTGTATTAGAACCCAATGGCTTGGCACGCGACGATGGCAAGAGACCGGACGGCATGTCATTATTTCCATGGAAGGTGGGTAGGCCTTTAGTGTGGGACGCAACGTGTGTCGATACTCTTGCGCCATCCCACCTTCATGGCTCGGCGTGCTGTGCTGACACTGCTGCTGCGGCTGCGGAAAACCTCAAGCGGCGGAAGTATAATAACCTTATCGGTAATTATATTTTTGAGCGGTTTGGGGTTTGAAAGTGGTGGAATAATTATTAAATTATTCCACCGCGGATTAACTTTTTTTCAAATTGCATGAGCTGCAAAAACTCACATTCGAAACGAACTAACTGTTATTTTTTAATAGCCTAAGCCTACAAAAGAAAAGAATTTAAATCGACTCACAAAGAACTGAAATTAATATTTTATAAATAATATTTTTTTTAATTTCAACCTGACTTATCCAGATACATTCACAAAAAAAAACTGAACTATGTTTACTGAACATACTGACTGAAAAAATCATTTATTGTATCAATCATTCATTCACGTTGTCCCTGCACTATGCAAATTCCTTTAATTCCTTCCTGTACTACGTTTGCGCTACCAACGTACCACTGTATTTTTCTATCGTAATGTCAACAACGATTATTTCGACATTGTACTTAAATAAAAGTATTTGAATGTATTATTTATACTAACATGTGGTAAGAAACACCATGGTTTCGCAAATTTGAAGTGGCAGATCGCTATTCGCACGAGGAAACTGCATAATTCACCATTTTTTGGGAGCACTTTCTTGCGACACAATACGATACACAATGACAGCTGTCGCCAAATGAATTAGTTTTATATAACGTGCATGGCCATATGGCCAGTCGACTTTGGCAGAGGGGTTCGCTCAGCTATGCCATCTCCATAGGTTAAATGCTCTAAGCCTTAGGGTGATGCAGAGACAAAACATGGTAGGTGCAACACAAGGGATAGATAACTGGCAAAAGAATAAATACTAATAAATACACGTCTTTTACCCGTTCGGTTTCTTTTTTTTACAACTATTTAAGTTCGGTGTTTACTAGCTAACTAATTAAATAAACTAAATGAGGTGTTTGATATTTTAGTATGAAATGAAAACATGCGAGTGTTTCATAGCCATAGTCTAGTTCATAGCGGCTTCATAGCCATGGGCTAGTTCATAGTGGCTTCATGGCCATAGTCTAGTTCATAGCGGCTTCATAGCCATGGGCTAGTTCATAGTGGCTTCATAGCCATAGTCTAGTTCAATGACATTAAACATCTAGACGTTGCCATGATTACAGTGTGAAGCGTGGAAGTGAGACACATATATACGAAATTTTATTATTATCTCCTCACCGCTGTCACTGTGGCGAAGTTGTCAACAGCCTCGGACACCACGGCCTGTCTTGCAGCCGAATTGCGGGTCGCTTAGCGCGGCACGCTAACATCAATGACATCATCCGACGAGCCCTTGTCACCGTCGGCGTTCCAGCTGTATTAGAACCCAATGGCTTGGCACGCGACGATGGCAAGAGACCGGACGGCATGTCATTATTTCCATGGAAGGTGGGTAGGCCTTTAGTGTGGGACGCAACGTGTGTCGATACTCTTGCGCCATCCCACCTTCATGACTCGGCGTGCTGTGCTGACACTGCTGCTGCGGCTGCGGAAAACCTCAAGCGGCGGAAGTATAATAACCTTATCGGTAATTATATTTTTGAGCGGTTTGGGGTTTGAAAGCGGTGGAATAATTATTAAATTATTCCACCGCGAATTATTTTTTTTTCAAATTGCATGAGCTGCAAAAACTCACATTCGAAACGAACTAACTGTTATTTTTTAATAGCCTAAGCCTACAAAAGAAAAGAATTTAAATCGACTCACAAAGAACTGAAATTAATATTTTATAAATAATATTTTTTTAAATTTCAACCTGACTTATCCAGATACATTCACAAAAAAAAACTGAACTATGTTTACTGAACATACGGACTGAAAAAATCATTTATTGTATCAATCATTCATTCACGTTGTCCCTGCACTATGCAAATTCCTTTAATTCCTTCCTGTACTACGTTTGCGCTACCAACGTACCACTGTATTTTTTTATCGTAATGTCAACAACGATTATTTCGACATTGTACTTAAATAAAAGTATTTGAATGTATTATTTATACTAACATGTGGTAAGAAACACCATGGTTTCGCAAATTTGAAGTGGCAGATCGCTTTTCGCACGAGGAAACTGCATAATTCACCATTTTTTGGGAGCACTTTCTTGCGACACAATACGATACACAATGACAGCTTTGTCGCCAAATGAATTAGTTTTATATAACGTGCATGGCCATATGGCCAGTCGACTTTGGCAGAGGGGTTCGCTCAGCTATGCCATCTCCATAGGTTAAATGCTCTAAGGTCCAATTGGATTAAATCAAATGGTTGGGCGCCGCCAAAATACTAAAAAACTTGCATAGGAAATTGATTCGTTGTCGCCAAAGAGTTTATCGATTATGTGACAACCAAAGAGTTTGCTTATATAAACTCTTTGGTTGTCGCATAATCGTATGCCACGTATCGTGATGCCACGGCCTACGGTTTTCTCACTCAAGGACAATGGCGCGCTCCGTTTTGCCCGGGCCACATTAACGTCAACATCAATGCCCATAAACTCATAAACATCGCGGTAGTTTTAAATTCGGTCAAATTACCGTGGTATTGCAGGGGCCACACTATACGTCAACGTCAATGCCCGTAACGTATTGAGTGGCCACACTTGAATGGTCAACGTCAATGCTCATTGAATTCACACACCTCGTCCATCGGCAATGTGAATGCCGTTGTCAAATTATCGCAGTAGTGGTGCTACACCTACGGTTATCACCCTTCAACGCGATAATCAACGGCGATGTCCGTATAGTGTGGCCCAGGCATAGAGTTATGGCTACACATACGGCGAACACCCTTCAACGTGTTAATCAACGATACATCCCCTTAAGGCGAAAGCTCCAGGGTAGCCCGCGAAATTCAAAATTTCTTACGTTTTTTGCAATTTGTAGGTCAGTGTGAGCTTGTATGTTGATTAAAATATGATTCGCGGCCGTTGCTAATACGGCTTTACAGAATTATAATCATTAGAATCAGCAATACAACTCTATAAGTTAGCATTTACCTCAAACCTCATGATTTCATGAAATCGCTAGATTTGAGATAAATGCTAACTTATGGAGTTGTATTGCTGATTCTAATGATTATAATTCTGTAAAGCCGTATTAGTTACGGCCGCGAATCATATTTTAATCAACATACAAGCTCACACTGACCTACAAATTGCAAAAAACGTAAGAAATTTTGAATTTCGCGGGCTACCCTGGCGCATCAACCTTAAATGTGGCCGCGGCATTAGGAGTATGATGTGTTATTGTGTTCTCTGATGGCGCGACGCCAAAATGTACTGCGCGACACGGTTTTCTTACTATGTATTATCCAATGATATATTACTTTTTAAAAGTTCAATAAAGTAGTTAAATTTTGTAGATAAGTACATAAAACACACATTGACATCAAATTGTAATCTTCAGTTCATCTTAGTATGCTCAATAGATCGCATTTTAGAAGTGATCCCAAAAATATTTTTCAACGTTACGCAAGAACACCATTTACGAGAATGACGCTGACTGACTGACAGTCGGAGTCAGCAAACAGCAAGCAACCGTCTCCACCTCAGAAGAACAAAATGTTCTTCTGAGGTCTCCCCAACACAAAAAAAGAACTTTTTTAATTTTCTGTGGCACCGACGCCACAGAGTATAAAATTTTCATTTTCTAAAAACCATTGCATTGGTATGGTTTTTAGACAATAAGTTACAGTTTGTATTTTTCTTTATTTACTTTGTTTCAGTAAAGGTCAAAGAATATACGTAAGTAAAGATTAAACCATGCTCCAGTAGCATAAACTAATTATTTATTCTAGTTCGTAACAAAATGATTGCTACTCGTCAATAGTACGGCGAAAGCGCCAGGGTAGCCCGCGAAATTCAAAATTCCATACGTTTTTTGCAATTTGCAGGTCAGTGTCAGGTTGTATGTTGATTAAAATATGATTCGCGGCCGAAACTAATATGGCTTTACAGAATTATAATCATAAGAATCAGCAATACAACTCCATAAGTTAGCATTTACCTCAAATCTAGCGATTTCATGAAATCATGATTCGACATCCCTTCATCAGTCATCATCCAGTCATCCTCATCCCTTTAATAAGGCCCATAATAAGGCCTTGTTATCACTGATCGTTCATATGCTCTATGATATATTGGCTTCGTTTCTATAACTTTCATACTAACCCAAAATTTCATCACGACATTTTCCTCATTGCTCCTCCTCACTTTTCTGAATCAGATTTGACAAAATAGTTTTGATTTGGCAATACCCGTAGAATAATGCGTAGTATTATGAACGTTCCCATTGTCTCAATATGTCATGTTTTTAGGGTTCCGTACCAAAATGGTAAAAAAGGAACCCTTATGGTGTGACTCAGTCTGTCTGTCTGTCTGTCTGTCACAGCTGGATATCTCAAGAACTACTGATACTATCAATTTGAAATTTAAAAATATTAAACAGGGACTGAAAGGGTGTCTTAAAATTTCAAAGTGGTGCTACTAGGGCATGTGGGGTATCATATGAAAGAGCGCTGTTTGCAAATTCTCAAACATTTTTTTTTTAGTCCGCATAGTTTTCGACTTTTGATAAAAAATGTAAAAAAAATACCGTTCCCCCCGTTTTTTCCAAAGTTTGCAAAGAGAAAATTCTGAAATTATTCTATGTGATAGAAGTTTATGTAAAGATTACAGGAAAAATAAAACGATATCTCTAAATAGCACACTTTTTCAGAGATCGGAACGGAACCCTCGGTGCGCGAGTCCGACTCAATCTTGACCGGTTTGAGGGTTCCGTAACAAAATGGTAAAAAAGGAACCCTTATGGTGTCACTCAGTCTGTCTGTCTGTCACAGCCGGATATCTCAAGAACTACTAATGCTTGAAATTTGGAACAGTTTTATATGACGTTTACTCAACTTTTTTGCAAATAAGAAAGAAATAAAAATATTTATATTTTTTTTGTAACAGGTGCTGAAAGGGGTCTTAAAAATTCAAAGTGGAGCTACGAGGGCATGTTGGGTATCAAATGACAGAGCTCTGTTTGCATATTCCCCCCCGTTATCTCCGAAGTTTGCAAAGGGAAAAATCTGAAATTATTCTGTGTGGTAGAAGTTTATGTAAAGATTACCGGAAAAATAAAACGATGTCTCTAATAGCACACTTTTTCAGAAATCAGAACGGAACCCTCGGTGCGCGAGTCCGACTCGCTCTTGACCGGTTTTTTTTATATTGAATTTATTATCACTGAGATGACATTGCGACGTTTTATGGTAAACGCACACTAAACTAAACGCAGTAACTAACATAGCTATACAGAATTATAAGCATTAGAATCAGCAATACAACTCAATAAGTTAGAATTTACCTCAAACCTCATGATTTCATGAAATCGCTAGATTTGAGGTCAATTCTAACATATGGAGTTGTATTGCTGATTGTAATGATTATTATTCTGTAAAGCCATTTTAGTTTCGGCCGCGAATCATATTTTAATCAACATACAACCTGACACTGACCTGCAAATTGCAAAAAACGTAAGAAATTTTGAATTTCGCGGGCTATCCTGGCGCTTCCGCCCTACTATTTTGACGAGTAGCAATCATTTTGTTACGAACTAGAAAAAATAATTAATTTATGCTAGTGGAGCATGGTTTAATCTTTACTTACGTATATTCTTTGACCTTTACTGAAACAAAGTAAATAAAGAAAATAACTTATTTTCAAAAAACCATACTATTGGTTTTTAGAAAATGAAAATTTTATAATCTGTGGCGTCGGTGATACAGAAAATTAAAAAAGTTTTTTTTTTGTGTTGTGGAGACGGTTGCTTGCTGCTTGCTGACTCCGACTGTCAGTCAGTCAGCCACAGTCAGCGTCATTCTCGTAAATGGTGTTCTTGCGTACCGTTGAAAAATATTTTTGGGATCACTTCTAAAGTTTATGCGATCTATTGAGCATACTAAGATGAATTGAAGATTACAATTTGATGTGAATGTGTGTTTTATGTACTTATCTACAAAATTTAACTACTTTAATGAACTTTTAAAGTGTGATAATAGTAAGAAAACCGTGTCGCGCAGTACATTGAAAAGTTGTTGACTAATTTCAAAGTTCTAAATAGTGATTGTTTTCGTGTATTTGATGATCATCGCTTCGTTGTTATGTGTGGTTGCTGTCGAATTGAAACATACGCAGTACAACAGGTTAGTTTGTTAAAATCATAGTAATTAAAAGTTTGAGCCTGCTCTGCGCGGAATGCCGTGACACAGGTAGGTTAATCACGTAACGTTATCTGTGTGATTACATTACACAATTATTACACATCCATCAGTATGATCCGAACATTGACGTGACCGTACTTATACCATTATTTTTGTATTTAATTCAAAAGTAGGTAACCTAATTTAATTTTGAACAGTATGTACTTCCAAACAACAAAACGTAATATTTCTATTCTGTAAAGTTTTTCAAAACTTTGTTGTAAAGTTCTGGTACATTAATAAAGTGAGTCTTCATAATGTGCACATATTGAAATTAGGGAAACAATGGGTCAGTGGTCGTCGTCAGTGCTTAATTTTATCAACAGATTTTTTTTTTCAATCTAAAAAAAATATAAAATAAAGTGTCTACTTACTGAAGTGTTGTACGTTGCAGTGTGCAAGGCTTTTCAAGGCAGTTGATAGGAAATGCTGTGATTGAGTTAGAAATGTGGTATTTTTACTTTTACTAAGCTAAGACGATGTAGAATAATTTAAACTTAAAGTAATAAAAAAGGTCGGTAATAGGGTATTTTATTGAGAAACTACAATTATTGGGAAAATTGGTGAAATAATACCAGATTTTCGTTAAAAAAACAAAAAACACCTTAATTCTCAATTGTGGGCAGTTTTTTTTTCTTTACTTTTTAATATAAGAGGTTGCCCTGTTATTTTCAACCATTACTGAGTTTGGTTCATCGTGATAGATCATGTAGTTTAAAAGTTATACTGTTTTGTTAACACAAAAATGCTATAAAAAGTTTTTATTTTTAGATTTTTTAAATATTTTTTCTGTCCATAAAATTAAGCATAGTTTCCCTAATTTCGATATGTGCACATTATGAACACTCACACTGTATTTGCCTATATTTAGAAAGAATACTATCTAGTGTATTGTAAAAAAAAAGTTGCTCTAAAAGATAATATATATTTAATTTAAGTTCATGTTATTCATTAGTTACCTATAGGATCTTTATTTGTGATCTATGATTGATGACCTTGTAAAGGCCCCAGGAATCTGCTGGATTCAGGAAGCTCAGAACTGGTGTAAGAGCTTCGGGGAGGCCCATGTATTATTATTTACCTAAGTATTTATGGTTTGATTTTTAGAAATAGAAAAACTTTTTATATTTCTCAGGATCATTAATACAAAGTTTCAAATACATACTTTGACAACTCCAAAGCTCTTGGGTTTAGAAAAGAAATAATGCTGAATGTTGCTCATTCTTCCATATAAACGTAGTTTGGTGATTATTCATCTGTTTGACGGTGTAAGTATATTCAAAACTAAAAATGATTTCAATTTTGCTCATCATTATCTAGCCCTGTATGGAAGAAGAATCGGAAAAAAAAATTGGTTTGGAAGTTATGAGAGTCAAAACTTCCACATTTTAAGACACATTTGAACGCATCTTTGGGTGTAAATATGGCCTCCGGAGTATGAGATAAGACCAAAGGACTGTTCATGAAATTTTATGTGCTCATTTTCGTTATAAATCATCGTTTAAATACATAAAAACTAAATAAATATATACTAAAAAAATAAAAGTAAAGTAAGTAAAGTAAAGTAATAAATAAAGTTGTAACTAAATAGCATGCATATTAGCCACACCACCAATGAGTTTGAACCGCCAAATAGCTTCTTAACCCCGCAAGTGTCTGAGTTTGGCTAATTTTAGACCCAAAACCCCAGCGAGTGGGAACCCCATGGGTTCACAACTACTGATTTCGATATGTTTTCCATCGGATGATGTTTTTTTACGTTTATATATATGTGATCTAAGCTTATATAACTATTATATAAAGTTTTGTCCTTTTGCACACTTGGGGTGCATTTGACACGCGGGGGGGTAGGGGGATTAGCTGCAAACTCAAACCGTCTTATTACAAAAAAATGCTTAAGTACTGGTTTAAACCAAGACTGTAATGTCTAGGATTGTTAGGGTATTAAAGTTAGTACCAAGACCAAAATGTGTTCCGATTACAAAACGAAGACTATCCAAGGATCAGTTAGTACCATGGTTAGTAGTAGTAGTAGTTAGTAATGATGTTTTTTTACATTTATATATACCTATGTGATATAAGCTTATATACCTAACAAAAAAAGGGTTTTTCTTATGCACACATGCACCCCGCATTCGACACTTGAGGGGTTAAGTAGATAATTCATACCAAGTTTTAAGTTTATATAAATCCAACCATTAAGTTTCTTCATATAAATGAAATCATGGATTGAAATTAATGTTCATGTTAGATGCATCATCCATCCATAATCCATGGGTGATTAATTTCAATCTATTAGGTCGGGGAAAAAGTTCCTTCGTATTTTATATACAAATTCAAGACATTTTTTTTTAGTTTATTATTTAGTTATGTGTCATTTGCCAAATGGGTCAAAACTGTTTTGTGGTCAACCCTTAACTCTTCAACTATGTCGTAACTACTAAAATGCCAATCTTGCTCCCAGTGGCGTATTTTAAGATTCAGCGCCCCGGGCCTGTAAGGTTTGCCGCCCCATGAATTAACGGAATAAAGCAAAAACTTTTAATTATAAAATAAAATCCAGCAGTGCGTTGATGCGGGCTGAGAATAGTGATAATGAATCAATAAACCGGCCAAGTGCGAGTCGGACTCGCACACGAAGGGCTTCGTACCACCGCACAGTGTTCCAATCGATCAAAAAGTTTCCCAATGCTATTTTTGGTATTTATCGATCAAGGGATGCATTTAAAATGCACGAGTAAAACACCCACGTGTCAATTTCAAATATTTTTTTTTTTATAAAAATGATGAAGTTTAGGTGACAATTTCATGAAACATTGCAGTTACGTTTTGAGAATTTATTTTAATTTTAAAATAAATTCTCAAAACGTAACTGTCCAAGATATTTATTTTATATAAACAAGGCCTGATAAAGCACCTTTGGGCGCATATTTTTCAGTTTTTATTTTTGGAAAATCACCTCCGTATACCGAGTAAAATTTTTTTCGTCAGATTTTTGTTTTTATTTTTTTTCTCGCTAAAAACTCATCTCAACTCGTGATTTTTTTATCAGTGATAGGCCTTGTTACGAGAAATATTTATGTGCTAGTGACAAGTCGCACTTTTGAGGTTTTAAGGAGAAAAAAAATAAAAACGAAAATCAGAAAAAAAAATATTTCTCAGTATCCGGACGTGATTTTCTAAAAATAAAAACTGAAAAATATGCACCCAAAGATGCTTTATCAGACTATATTCATACAAAATAAATATCTTGGACAGTTACGTTTTCAGAATTTATTTTAATTTTTTTTATGAAAAGGTCACCTTCATCATTAAAAAAAAAAGCATTTGAAATTGACACAGTTTTACTCGTGCATTTTAAATGCATCTCTTGATCGATAAATTTACCTTAAACAGCAATGGGAATTTTTTTTATCGATTGGAACACTGTGCACCGTACCTAAAATATTTAACACCAAGTGCAACGACCATGGGTTATGTGGTCGTTGCACTAAGTACCTAAATGATATTTAAAAAACAAAACGAAACAAAAAATATTTTACATCTTAAATTTTAACAATCGCAAAGATAACTTTGTACTTCATAATGATACTGAACTACAAAGTTATTTTTGCCAGTTGCAGAAAATCACCCATATTTAAACGAAATACCTTAAGAATCGGCGTTTTTAGTATTTGTTGATTAAGTACAGTATTTAACTACGTACATGATATACAGAAAATTTAAATTCCTATGTTGTAGCAATAGAGCTCGCACAAAAATGGTCTAAAACTGACAACTTTTGCGGCCCCCTATTTCTTTATTTTTGAAGATAAAAATATAAAAATTATATTTGGACTCTATTCAACGAGTTCTATAATGACTTTAGTGACAATGCCGGGTACGGGTCTTGGGAAATGACCCTATTTATAACTTTTCACTTTTTGGAAAAAGTGCCCATCTTTGACTGTATATACCTATCTTTGCTACCAATAGACCTAGAGTGCTTGAGTTAGGCTCAAATTGTACACAATTTAGTTTGCTTCACCAAAATAAAGAACAAAGATTTATTTAAAAAAAATAATTTTAAAAAAACGGATGCAAGTCCCAGAATTTCGCAGTTTTTCGAGCACCATGGGAGTAGTACAAGTTTTCAGTGTTGCAAACTTGGGTATAGACAACTCTCAGGGGACCTATCAACATATAAAGGAAAGGAATCGTAGTTAGGTACACACGCCTACACATCAAGCTATACATTTCCAGTTTACACTGACCTCTCGTTGTAAGGAAATCCTATACAAAACGAGATCAGCTTATACTGGAATTGTATAGCTTGATCTGTAGCCGTGCGTACATGCGCGTTTACGATGTTTACATTTTTTGTGTCGATTGTGACTGGACTACCCCTTTAATTTTTTTTATTTAATTAATTAGGTAGGTAGGCTTTTTTTAAATTTCTTCAGGCATATAAAGTCTAAAAGAAAGTCGCACAAAGTTGAGAGCGAGGTGCGGCTTGCGCCGCCCCTCGCAGCCTGCCGCCCCGGGCCATGGCCCTTTTGGCCCTAGGGTAAATACACCCCTGCTTGCTCCACTTTTCCAAAAATGGCATCGGCCATATCCGTAACAGGGCAACCAGGTGCGACTAGAGCAAGCTACATCTTTGACATCAAAATTCCCGGACTGAAAACGTACGTTTTGCGTAGATGTGACGCATATTTTCCCCAAACTTGTTTTACAAATTGTTATTTTATTTTGTTGTGCTTTGCGTCATGTTTACCGCAAATAAACGTATTTCTTTCTTTCTTTTCTTTTTTTAAAACGCTTGAACCAACTTTGTGCTACTCTTACTGACAATGCGTTAAGTCCATAAACGTCACAATTTTTTTTCGTGGTTTGTGTTGCATTTTCCCTTTGTTGTAATAAGACTTCAAAATGTATCGAATTTGTTTGTTAGATGCACTCCTTTTTGCGGGCAGAAAAACAATTGAAAAATGGCGGGAAATCGTTTTTACTTTTTTTTTTTTTTTTCTAAAATGTCATCTATTTAATGGTATCCAAACCAGCCAGATACAAACAGTAGAGCCAATTTTATTACAACTTTATACCTATAAAATACGAAAAAACTTTTTCCCTGACCTATTATTAAGATACATACATCTATTAAGATGTATGTTTAATACACAGGCATGCAAAGGGTTGATATACATACTGTGTATACTGAAAGCAATTATTTTATTTGAATCTAAAAAAAATATTATTTGCCAATAGTGCAAACAATAATAGAAAAAAAAAATGAAGTACCTATAATAAGTTGCCAAGTTAAACATTTTAAAATAACTGCTAAGCCTCCACTACACTACTCGCGAAGTTGCTTCGACGAAGTACTCGTCGAAGTTGACCGAAGTCAGAAGTACGTGACTACACACTCGTGCAACTTCGCGAGGAGGTCAGTTGCCCGATGGGATGGCACCCGCGCGCTTTGCACCACAGACTAAGTAGTATTTTTTGCACCATGGATAATGTTGAAGTGGCAGCTGCCGTTGCAATGTGCACTCTCGCTTATTATAATTACGTGCGAATTTATCACGCGACAATTTGAAGTGAGTCGAGTAGTGTAGTCAGACGCTTCGTCGGTGCACTTCGGGCCCTTGGACTCGGGCGCAAAAACCGACAACGATCGGAAGTCGCGCGAGGCGAGCCGAGGTTGCACGAAGCGAAGCGAAGTGGCCGTCCACACTACCGTATTCGCCTAACTTCGACCAACTTCGCGAGTAGTGTAGAGGAGGCTCTAGACAAAGAAAGCACTATCACAGAAGACAGGACAGGACTATTAACTTCTATGAAGTTGTCTTTACCAAGCGTCAAGGACGGGAAAAATCCCATCCAAAACTTTTAAAGCTTTCTCTTCTCCATATTTCCATCGATTTTATAGATTTTTTCGATTAGGTCATCTTATTTTGTCTTCGTTGAAATTAAATTATTTAAACTTTTTAAACTTTCGCGATTTGTACACATTATAAAACAATATCGAAAACGGGTCTTATCGCGAAATTCTTTTTAACGAGGTAAACAAGTACCTAGGTACTTGTTTCCCGACGTTTCGACCGCCTTGCAGCGATCGTGGTCACGGGAAGACGCCGGGAAACAAGTAGGTACCTGTTTACCTCGTTAAAAAGAATATCGCGATAAGACCCGTTTTCGATATTGTTTTATTACATTATTTGTTTGAACATTTCTAATATTAGTCATTATACCTATTGTTCCATCGTTGCTACACAAATGTTAATTTCATTAGGTACATAGTTACTACTGTTTCTTTAAAGGTGCTCCCTCACCAGAAGCATTCGCGTGTAATGTAACATTATAGATTCGATTTTGAGCATTACATTACAATAGTACCTTCCTGACTGACGAGCAATCGCGTGTAATGTAACATTTAACCCGTCGCACGCCAATTAGCAGACACAATAGATTTTCTATTGTTATCTGAACACCTGGGTGTGCAATCGATTACAAGTTGTATAAATAAGGTGCTCCCTCACCAGGAGCATTCGCATAATGTAATGTTACAGTACAGTATGTAATGTAATATTAGATCACACAGCGTGCACCTTGTAATGATACAATGTGTAATGATATTTATTTATCTTTACCTTTGACAGTTGACCCAAATATAGTTGGGAAAGCTGGGCAGACTGCAGACATTGACTACACGGTTGGCGGTGGCGCAGTGGTTGAGCGATTGACTGCTGCGCAGCACGTCGCGGGTGCGATTCCCGCACGGAACAAATATTTGTACGACCTACAAGTATTTGTTCCGAGTCTGTGTGTTTTTCTATCTATAATATGTATGTATTTACAAAAAAAAAAATGTATATAAGTAGTTTACTAATAAACTACTTACTTACTTACCATAACACGAGCATTAGGTTGCTTAGCTTGGGACTACATGACGTTGTGTGAAATGTCCACGGATATTTATTTATTTATTGACAATTTAAAACATTGATTCTATTCAAAGAAATACTGTATACATAAATACACTACACTGTAAAACTGTAAATAATCATCCCACCAAAAACATTTTCATGTAAAATGTTGCCAAGACGAGACCACATATAGCTCGCACTGACAAAAAGCTATCAGATCTCATGTACAGCCAAGCTTCTAACTCTACACGCCCTAACTCTCCAAGCCCTAACTTCACAAACTTAGTCAAAATATGAGGCTTGGCCATTTCATTACTACAAGAACTATTGTATAACAGAAAAGTAATGAACAGTGAATACATTTTTCACCTTGCGCCCATGTGATGGTAGCGAAACGGCCAAGCCACATATTTTGACTAAGGTGTAGAGTTTGTGAAGTTAGGGCTTGGAGAGTTAGGGCGTGTAGAGTTAGTAGCTTGGCTCTACATGAGATCTGATAGCTTTTTGTCAGTGCGAGCTATATGTGGTCTCGTCTTGGCAACATTTTACATGAAAATGTTTTTGGTGGGATTTCATTTCTTTTTAGGGTTCCGTACCAAAATGGTAAAAAAGGAACCCTTATGGTGTGACTCAGTCTGTCTGTCTGTCTGTCTGTCCGTCCGTCTGTCTGTCTGTCTGTCTGTCACAGCTGGATATCTCAAGAACTACTAATGCTATCAACTTGAAATTTGGAATAGTTTTAGATGACATTTACCCAACTATTTTGCAAATAGGAAAGAAGTAAAAATATTTAGATTTTTTTTGTAAAAGGGACTGAAAGGGGTCTTAAAAATTCAAAGTGGGGCTACTAGGTCATGTGGGGTATCATACGAAAGAGCGCTGTTTGCACATTATCAAACATTTTTTAAATTTTTTTTAGGTCGCATAGTTTTCGACTTTTGACGAAAAATGTGAAAAAAAATACAGTTTCCCCCTTTTCTCCGAAGTTTGCAAAGATAAAAATCTGAAATTATTCTATGTGATAGAAGTTTATGTAAAGATTACAGGAAAAATAAAACGATGTCTCTAAATAGCACAATTTTTCAGAAATCGGAACGGAACCCGCGGTGCGCGAGTCCGTTTCGCTCTTGACCGGTTTTTTTTGTAAGTTGCTTATGATATGTATAGGTTGATACGTAGGATATTAATAAACACTTATCGGAGTATATACAAGTGTATTAATATTATTCGTAAGTATAAGTACTTATTATTTGCGGAAGTCTCATACGAATTTCCATCCTACGGGATGGAGTTTAAGGGGTTGGGGGGTAAAAGTTCCAAGTTTTAGATTTTTTTTTGTTGTTTGTGTATACTAGCTTACATACCAAATTTCAGCTTTCTAGGACTTTATTTGCGGAAGTCTCATACAAAATTCTATCCTCTAGTTTAAGGGGTTGGGGGGTAAAAGTTCCAAGTTTTAGAATTTTTTTGTTGTTTGTGTACTAATACTAGCTTACATACCAAATTTCAGTTTTCTAGGACTTTATTTGCGGAAGTCTCATACAAATTTCCATCCCCTAGTTTAAGGGGTTGGGGGTTAAAAGTTCCAAGTTTTATAATTTTGTTGTTGTTTGTGTACTAATACTAGCTTACATACCAAATTTCAGCTTTCTAGGACTTCAGGAAGTACCTACCCTAAGAATTTTTATGATCATCAGTGAGTCAGTGTGTCAGTGACGAAATCGGGGTATTTTAGATATCAATAAAATCTAAAGTATAAGAGCTATGCAATTGAAACTTTATAGATTTAATAAGTCAACCACTGACATCATTTCCCGAAAATTTTATTTATCTGGTATAATCCAAACCCAAGTTAAGAAGGTTCAAAAATACGACGAAGTGCTTCGAGAAAAGGTAGGTAGTGCCCTTGCCCTTCGCTTGGCTCGTCTTGGCGGGGCACTCCCGTGCCCCCAGATATTGTAGCGATTTAACTTCACTTATTTTTGCTTAATATAACCACAGTCTAAAAATCATACAGTCGTCCAACGAAGACGTCTAGACAGGGCAATCGTGCGGGGTGTGAGGGGCGAGACGCGGGTAAGCCGATCCCGAACTGCGAACAAAACGATGTTAGTAGTTCGGGATATGTTATTCAGGGCTAACGCGTGTTTATTTTTTATTTGTTTATTTAAAATGGTGCATACGACGTGTGCTGTGAGTGATTGCAAGTCTTATATATTATAATTAAGTATATTATAATTGTGAAAGTGTTTTGTGTATGTTCCGTGTCAAGATGGTGGACTTTTTTTATTATTTACTAAGGGTGAATTTTGAGATGGTGGACGTAATTTTTTATAATTTGATATGGGTGTCAATTTTGAGTTTAATTGGGGTGCTTTTTACGAAAAAGCCATCCTTTTTTAAATCCAAGATGGCGGACGTCATTTTTTTATAATTTGATATGGGTGTTAATTTTGAGTATAATTGGGGTGCTTGTTACGAAAAAGGCATCCTTTTTGAAATCCAAGATGGCGGATGTCATTTTTTTATAATTTGATATGGGTGTTAATTTTGAGTATAATTGGGGTGCTTGTTACGAAAAAGGCATCCTTTTTGGAATCCAAGATGGCGGAACTGTAACTTATATGTATAAAATGAAATTAAGGAAATAATAGTAATGACATAGGTGTCATTTTCATGGTTTTTGAGTCCAAGATGGCGGATGCAAAAATTTTCAAATTTTTCGTCATGGGTATCATTTTTATGGTTTTTGAGCTCGCTAAAAACGGTAATGAGGTCAAAATGAAAATCCCAGATGGCGGCTGCGAAAATTTTCTAATTTTTCGTCATGGGTGTCATTTTCATGGTTTTTGAGGTCGCTGAAAACGATAATGAGGTCATGACGATGATAATTTTCGCAGCCGCCATGTTGGATTTTCATTTTGACTTCACTATCGGCTTTACCGTCCTAGAAAACCATAGAAACGATACCCATGAGAAAAATTTGAAAATTTTCACAGCCGCCATCTTGAATTTTGATTTTAATCTCGTTATCGTCATCAGCGACCTCAAAAACCATAATAATGACATATATGTCGAAAAAAAATAAAAGAACTTCTAAGAATAATAATATAACTTAAAAGAAAAATAATAAAATAATTTGAAAAAAAAACTTAAGAAATAAGCAGGCACTCAAATGTCGTTTATAATAATAATAATGTTAATGACGATGTTGATCTCAAATAAACAAATTAATTAATTAATATCGTTTACTTGGGACAACCCTTGCTGTTGCGACAATGTCTAGACGTTGTCGGCATTTACCACGAGATCAAAGGCGTCGTCCTACTGTATGTTTTTATACTGTGATATAACTAAGTTTGAAGGCTAAATTAAAAGGGAGTTGTAAAAAAACTCAAATTACGTTTACTCCAATCCCTTTGCACTGATTTAAAACAATATAGCATCTTATCTAAGAGTTATCATCTGATGACCAAAATCTTTGTAAGTATAGATCCAAACGCAATTTTGATTTTTGTCAATGTGCAAATAGTAAAGTAAATAATCAGTCTAAAAATATCTCTGGTAGTGTTTTTATGTATTTCTGGGTTTCGACAACCGCCTAAACGGTTATTGAGTCGTTTGTCGGAAATATTGTTAGTGAATGAATCGGCTATAGGTTTAGTGTTAGATACGTTTTAGTTTTAGGCTACCTACACATAATAGTTACGTAGTACTAATGTTAGTATTTATAACAATCTTTCCTTGGAGATATGATGATTCCCAATACGATGACGGTTTCTGGTGAACAATCCTGACACGTGCCGTGATTGTACGCAGGCCTATGCCGCATTTACCATACTCCAACACGAGCGTCGAGTACCTATTGACTATAATGCTTTGCATACGAGACTTCCATTCTAATTAGCTTTGTATGGGTTTATGCGGTCGGTACGTACTTACACTTATGAGTTATGACACAACCTTCTTATAGGTAATGCCATCACGTTAATAAATGCAGAAATACTTCATTTTTACGATTAACGAGACGGTTTCATTCAAAAGTTCCTACTATGTACTTGGTGTGTGGTCGATTGTATAGCTGGTAGCGGCGCATGTTTCGTTCGGTTCTTCTTTTCGGAAAAATAATAAGGTGCAACTAAAAAGTGCATAACATATTTATTCCTTGACTGTACATAAATTTATACAATGACAGTTATTTGGCAATCTACAAAGGATCATCGTGATGTATGGATAAAGTCTTATCAACCTAAGAAATACTTAGTGAAGAATGGATGAACCATTCTGTACTTTTATACCACCCGGTCGTTGCCTCAATGACTCACTTATGCACGAGCTGAATAGCTCCGTGTTGAATACAATCATTACGAACGAATTCAGGTACGAATTTCGATACCTACCTTATTTTTTATTATTTGTCCTTTAATCTAATATATTTTTAACTTACATAAATTCAGCATTCATGTTAAGTATCGGGTCGGATAATTTTTTTTCCCATTATATGACAGATATGCATAATTATGCCTAAAACAAATTGATTTCGTGAGTCAGCATTGAGTTACCAGTACCTATATTTTTTATTACATTTGTACAGTTAATCCATTTTCATTTTCTCAATACCGACATAGGTACTTACGTAATTCTTAAGCGTTAGCGTAAGCGTAAGCGTTAGCGTAAGCGTTAACGTAAGCGTTAGCGTAAGCGTTAGCGTAAGCGTTAGCGTAAGCGTTAGCGTAAGCGTTAGCGTAAGCGTTAGCGTAAGCGTTAGCGTAAGCGTTAGCGTAAGCGTTAGCGTAAGCGTTAGCGTAAGCGTTAGCGTAAGCGTTAGCGTAAGCGTTAGCGTAAGCGTTAGCGTAAGCGTTAGCGTTTACGCTATTCTTAGCCTTAGGTTTAGCGTTAGAGTAAGCGCTATCTTTAGCGTTAGTATTAGCGTTTGCGATATCTTTAGCCTTAGCTTTAGCGTACCTAAGCGTTTTAGCGTTAGTGACGGCGACGGTACAAAATTGTACCGTCGCCATCGCCCCGCTCGGCCTATCGCTCCTTGTCGCTGGTTTCGTGGCCGCCGACTTAGAGTTTGCGATATCTTTAGCGTTAGCGTAAGCGCCAGCGTTAGCGTTTTAACGTTAGCGTTTGCGATTTCTTTAGCTTTAGCGCTATATTGAGCGTTAGTGTTAGCGTAAGCGTTTTAGCGTTAGCGTTAAGCCGTGTACGCACGTACGAACAAATTTGTTGCGTTGCATGATACGCAACAACTTGGTTCGCACGTGCGTACCACTAACGAACATCGAACACTCTGCTCGTCAAACATGTTTGCGGCGATCCTATTAGTATGTTCTGCATAGACGGTGTTCGAAGAGCTTTTAATAAATGTTACGTAACAAAATTGTTCGTATAGGACAAATCCTACCCGTACCTATTAAGATGGGGTTCACGACTGTTGTGCGCGAACTCGATTCAAACCATGCTCGCGTTCGTGGTCGAACATGCCGTCCATACGTACGAACCAAATGTTCAATTTTGATGTTTGTGTGCGCTATGTTCGTCCGTATAATCACGAAGCCCGTAGTTTCGGCCTTCGTTACGGGCGTTTCCTACTCCGTAACACCTACGGACAGATGATTGGTTCGGGGCCCGAACGAAGTATGAATGGCAACACGATACGACAGTTGTCCCTACTCCCGATGTGTTTTTGCCCGTCGGAAAAATTTTACTTTTACACTTGTTTTGATGGATCATTATGTCAGACGGACGGATGAATGGACGGACGGGTGGACGAACGGACTTAGGGAGTTGGCTCCCTGAAACCAAAACTTCGGTCGGACACTATAAAAATCCCGCCTACTACGCTGAAGTCTAAGATTTATACAGGGTGCAAACAATAAAAAATCCCGACTACTACGGTGAAGTCTAAGATTTATACAGGGTGCAAACAATAAAAAATCCCGACTACTACGGTGAAGTCTAAGATTTATACAGGGTGCAAACAATAAAAAATCCCGACTACTACGGTGAAGTCTAAGATTTATACAGGGTGCAAACAATAAAAAATCCCGACTACTACGGTGAAGTCTAAGATTTATACAGGGTGCAAACAATAAAAAATCCCGACTACTACATAAGCTGAAGACTGTTACAAAGTTATATCATCATTAAATGATGATGATGATGATATAACTTTGTGACAGCCTAGCCTTTTCCCAACTATGTTGGGGTCGGCTTCTAGTCTAACCGGAGGCAGCTAGGGTTACCAGAAAGAAAATTTAAAAGTCCGGAAAAAAGCCTGATTTCCATTGAAAAATACTGAGATTTTGTCGAATTTTGGGAATTCGCTCGCAAACATAATTTTTTGATGTTATTACTCCATACATTGTGGGCAACCATTTTACAGACCATCTTTTTTCAAGATTACCAGAGATAATGTTGTACCTGTTTGTAAATACCTATTTGCTATTACAGCCCAGAGTGCAAACGCAGAAAGAGTTTTTCCATGTTTTTTCTATCATAGGGGCTCACTCAATGCTCGAATGAAAGAAACCGACTAACGGTGTCTTCAGTCCGAGCTTTTTAAGACACCCTTTCAGTCCCTGTTGCAAAAAAAATATATGAATATTTTTATTTCTTACATACTTGCAAAATAGTTGGGTAAACGTCATCTAAAACCGTTCCAAATTTTAAATTGATAGTATTAGTAGTTCTTGAGATATCCAGCTGTGACAAACAGACAGACAGACTGAGTCACATCATAAGGGTTCCTTTTTTACCATTTTGGTACGGAACCCTAAAAATAAAAAAAGGTTTGAGAACGAATTGAGAACCTCCTCCTTTTTTTGAAGTCAGTTAAAAAATCTCGACTACTGCCGCGGCACACGCGGTTACAAAGTTTTATACAGGGTGATTTTATAAACCACAAAGTTAGGTTAACCACCATAATTGCGTATCACGCTATCAATCGGAATTTTAATAATTTTAAAGCAAATTGCGAATCCATTGCTTCATATGTACGAAAAATTTGTCTGCTCGACAACGTAAATAACGCAATCAATGTTGTTGAGCTGTCAACATGAAACAGATTCCGATTGATAGTGTGTTACGCAATTAGGATACTGAAGGGCTAATACATCCTTATTTACTAATATTATAAAAATGTGAAAGTTACGCAGTCTGTCGTTCTTCTATCCATTTTACGCCTTAACGCCTGAACGGATTTGTATGAAATTTGGCACACTGGTAGACCATGGCCTTTTTTTTTGTGGATGGGAAATCATCAAATGACTTCTCCAGCTATGGGTGGAGCGGAAGGGCGTGTCATACTTTTACTGACTAAAACCCACCCGTGTTCGTTCAGTTGCCTATGCCAGGGCCAATTATGGCCTGGCCATGGCCTGGGTTAGGACATTAGATACTTTGTATAGTAAGTAGTACATTCCCGTGGTATAAATACCGATCACCACGCGGGTGAAGCCGCGGGCAAAAACTAGTACTTCAATAAATTAGTCCTGGCATGTTATCTATATATAAATTAAAAAAACCCGGTCAAGAGCGAGTTGGACTCGCGCACCGAGGGTTCCGTTCCGATTTCTGAAAAAGTGTGCTATTTAGAGACATCGTTTTATTTTTCCTGTAATCTTTACATAAACTTCTATCACATAGAATAATTTCAGATTTTTCCCTTTGCAAACTTCGGAGATAAGGGGGGGAACGGTATTTTTTTTTACATTTTTCATCAAAAGTCGAAAACTATGCGGCCTAAAAAAAATTAAAAAAATGTTTAAGAACGTGCAAACAGCGTTCTTTCATATGATACCCCACAGGACCTAGTAGCCCCACTTTGAATTTTTAAGACCCCCTTTCAGCACCTGTTACAAAAAAAAATATAAATATTTGTATTTCTTTCTTATTTGCAAAATAGTTGGGAAAACGTCATATAAAACTGTTCCAAATTTCAAGTTGATAGCATTAGTAGTTCTTGAGATATCCAGCTGTGACAGACAGACAGACTGAGTGACACCATAAGGGTTCCTTTTTTACCATTTTGGTACGGAACCCTAATAAAAAGAGAAGTCCTGACTGATTGACTGACTGACAGACTGACTCATCAACGCCCAGCCCAAACCCTTGGACCTAGAAAGCGGAAATTTTGCACAGAGATCCCCTTTATAATGTAGACAAGGCATAAGGAAAGAATTCCCGGTAGTACGTTCCCATGGGGTTTTTTCTGACATCCACGCGGACGAAGCCGCGCGGGAAGTGCTAGTGAAAAATAAGAATACAGAATAGGTACATAAATATGTCGAATAACCAACACCCTGAAGTGACTGTACAATGTTCCTTCTTGCCATTTCTGCAATATTTAATTTTCTTTATGGTAGAACGACGATATAAACTACCATAATATCACACTGTAAGAACCGAATTCGCATTTTTATTTGCGCAATGGTTTGTAATTATGAGTTGTTGCTCTATGACAGTATGATATTGTGACTGTCACGCTATTATTTTGGCTTCGCTTCACAATTGTGGCAATTGATATCGTAACTGTGCTGATGGATGGATGGCCTCGTTGCACTTGTATCATTTTGTCAAATGAAACACAATTTTTCAAATGGCTCTTTTGTTTCAGATAGCATGACGTAGATTATTCTAGCCAGCTTGCTGTCCAGCCAGTCGTCTAACGAGTGCATTGTATCGCAGTAAGTTTCACCTGTTTCACTATGTGGTCTCCGCCACATATTGCTTGTACTGCATTCTCTACATAGAAAGCGTTAACCAGCCATGTTAAATACCATTGCGTTCGTCAGTAGGTCACAGCTATGTCGACGTCCTGAATTTTTAAGTATTCCATTAAGGCGTTGCTTGCGCCTCCGTCTCAGTTTGTGTGCGCTTTTCTTTCGCTGATTGCGTCTTTATACATTCTCCTGGCGGTTTTCACCACAAGGGCCGCTGTATCAACGCAGTAAATGCGCCGCTGCGCCCGCCCCGGAGCCTTGCTGTCTCGCTTCATTCAAACATTTAAACCGTGTTGTGCTAGCGCAACTAAACTCCTTGCTCACACATCTCAATGTTGGGAAATCATTTACATTAGCCATAAGTTTCAAATGTAACTCTGCAACTGATGTGATGGTACTTTAACTTTGTTTGGCCCATAAAGGTAAAAGGTTTCATTGATTCCAAAATATGCAAATTGTATTAGTTTCACTCTCCAAATTTACGAGTTTCCGCTAATTCCGACACTGACTAATAGACCCTTCATAACTACTGAGATCTACAACGTGTAAACAAAGTAAGTAATGCATACATTTGCTCTAGTTGGTGAATATATTTTTAGGTTTGGTTTGTTTACAACTTTCATTGCATCCGGTCCGAAATTAATATTACATATTTCTTCTTTCTCGAAAGCAAGATGAAATTAGTTCGTATCGCACAGAAATAATTAGAAGAAACAATACCTTCATTTTCAAGTGAGCATTTTGGAGACCTTTGAATACTTGGAATAAGTGCTAATTCTACCGGTTAGGGCGTTAGGCTATGGTGTGTGATAGAAAACATAATTCAACTGCCCGTCTATTAGTAGATCTAATGTTGGTCAGCAATGAAGTAGCCAGTTTTCTAAGCTCGGTTCAAACTTTCACGTCTACTTCTCGCAATAAATGCCATTTAACTACTCAGAACCAGTTTTTTTCACCGTGCCCCATCGAGGCTTTCGTTTGTTCCTTCGGATCATGTTGCATTCTGTGCAGCAGAGGTTACGCTCTGACTGACGTATGACGCCGGAGTCGCCGGAAAGTGACCGACGAAGACTACGGTCGGCTTAATGCGGATGTTTGTGTGCTCTGCACCCATTTGCGGTTACAATTTCGCGACGATGGCGACGGACGTACTTGATATGCAGGAACTTTATTTGTAAGATGAGTTAACCATACGAATAGAGGAGCCAACTGAAATCTATAGACACATATTTGGTTTCCGGAGTTATAGACTCTTAGCCTACGTTCGCACGGGTGTAAAACAATCGCGGCGGGATTTTATCGCGCACTGGATTTTCAGCTCTCGGTGTTGAGCCGAGCTTCGAGAATGAAACCTAACAACAACAGAGTGCATCCCAGCGCGACGAAAAACACACTGTTGTATTTTCAACTCCCGGCGCTAAGCAGAGCGTTGAAAATGCAGTGCGGGAAAAAAATCGCCGCGATATTTTTACGTCCGTGCCTACGTCGGCTTAAAGGCGCTAGAATGTATGAGGCACGTTTGAATTGAAAATATGCGTCTGATTGTCTGCACGTTAGTTAATTACATATTGGTGCGTCGTGTGGGAGGAACAATGACCTTAGGGCGCACGAACAAGGGGGGCGGCTCCGCACTAGGATTGGCGCAGCACCGCGTCAGCAGCAGAGCCGATTGCTTCTAATTTAATTAGGTTGCAAGTGGAACGCGCCTGGCTCACGCAGCCTGACCGCTTTACACACTCACTGAATCGCTGCTTTACATCTATCCGCTTGCGAGTCCCGACTACTGTACCTACCTAGTAGCCTCGCTGAATTTATAAAAACAACGTTAAAAAATATTACCTATTATGATTGATTATTCATTAATCAATCATAATAGGTAATATTTTTTTAACGTTGTTTTAACGAAAAAAATAAAAAAAACTTTCTGACATTAAAGTGGTTAAACTTATTATAAATAAAGTTGCTTTTCGTGTCTGTCTGTGTGGCCCCGTTGTTCTTCTAAACTACTCAACGGATTTTGATGCGGTTTTCATTATCATTTAGAGAATTTATTTCGGAAGGTTTATATGTATAGAAACCTTCATGTTTTGTTAAGTCGTAAAAACCGGGTCGCTACTAACAAATATTTGATTCGTAGAACTCGTAGAAATATAAAACAAATGAATGTTTTCTATTTGGAAATGAAAATGAAGAAAAGTTTTCTAACAACTGTTTCAAGCGTAAAATATTTACTTTTTCTTAGGCATCATCGCTACTTACCGTATCTAAATTTAAAGTACCTATAATTGTCAAAATTAGTATAATCCCCTGTATGGTGCAAGTATTTTTACATACAAACTACGCTACATTACTGCAAATTGTATTTGACCTTTCATGCAGGGAGCCTGAGAATGCCCATTCAGAACAAAAATGTAAATGTTCACATTGATAGTAATATATAAGTCAATGATGTTTCAGTTATTTAAAGATTGTGGACGGTATCGTATCGATTCACGGTTTTTATCGGAGCAGTTCTTAATTTAGCACACATTTCACTACTTACTGTAACAAAATCCAATTGAATGTCCGCTGTCAGAAAGTATTTTTTATTTTTTTCGTTAATTCATTAATCAATCATAATAAATAATAATATTTTTTTAACGTTGTCTTTATAAAATCATTGAGGCAGTTTATCGGGACACGCAAGTGGTAATGTTATATTATGTCCGAACTGTGCTGCATATGAGATGTTTTAACGTTACAAATACCCAAATGATACGTACATTTAACACTGAATTGGTACTATTGACTTGCAAAACTGATTTAGTAAACAATAGCTTGTAATGGCATCTCGCTTTGTCTGAACATCAATGGCGCAACTGTAGTATTGTTGGAGATTATCTTTTAAATCGGTTTACCTTTTCCACTGTTATGAAATCATAATCAAGTATCTGCAACTGCAATTTAATTCAGATACTGTAAGTATTTGAAAAATAACTACGTCGTTCGTTGTACTTAGAGTAGGTAGAGCGAAGGCTATAAAATTGGGGGCTACATGACATTTTTCGTGTCAGATTCGCTATTGCCGGAACCTGCGTGTGGTGAATCGGTTCCCTTTGTAAAGCACACTCGGTGCCAGGCTCCACCGACCCCATGTACGTACCGGTGGTCGATATAGCTAGATATGTGTCAACTGGCTTGGTATACCGGAACAGCAATTCTGCGAACAACTAGTTACGGTGACGATGACGTTTTCAAACATCGATATTTTACAATCGCATGCTCGGCGATCCCGTTTTCGTTGAGAGTGAACGCGTCGTCCGGTCACGGTCATTTGTTGGAGCGCGAATGCCGATGAAGTCCGTGGCGTCACACTTTTCTTTCTCCTCGTCGATGGCTGGCGGGAACGTGGCAACCGAGACCGGCTGGTTGCATGCCCGTTTTGCTGGCGAGCCCTCTCTCTCGCACTCTCCGTAATATTGCCCTACTATCACTTCGCGAATGAACGACACCAAACACTTCGTTATTTGATACTTCCTTGTTTAATATTTTTTTTACCATGACTACTTACCTATTCTCAATTACTTCGATTAGTTACATTTCATTTCATTTATTCTTAACAATTAAAATTGTGTTGAATACACAAAGCTTCACTTGTATTCTTTGCCAAATAGGTATGTTTCTAGTTATGGTCTAATCCTATTTTGGGTATGGTTTTGTCCGTGACTTCGCGTGGATTTTAGTTGATTGCCGTAGGTATAGATCCCTACTACGTAATTCAAAATCTTTTCACATCCATCCTACAAACATACATACATACATACATCATCCATACATACAACACACAACGTAACAACAACGTACAACGTATTCATCATACATCCTATATGAAACAAACTTTCATGTTTTTCTTTCCAATGTACAATTGCGGAAAGTTTTTACTTGCACAGCGTATGGAACATTACTTTTCCGACTACGAACTGCTATCATTGTTATTGAAAAATACGGTTCGAAAAGGTGACATGTGCCCGCTATGTGGGAAAGTGTACCACACCAAGTTTAGTATTTTTGGGCTTCAGTTGACTGTGTGTGAGGCGTAAACTCCGTGTCACTGATACGTAGCACCTTTTTGTACTAAAGTAATAAATACAAACGATATTATAAGTACGATAACCCACATAGTTGTAACTCGACTCTAGAATTAAGTCACGTCGCGTTATTAAGGAATGTTCGTGTATGGAGCAGGTGTACATACGCTCAGCGCAGCTTCAGTCAATGCCCAATATTATTGCACAAGAGCTTTAACCTCACGAACTCTTTAAATATTCCTTGGTGAACATTTTCTGGCAGTCAATTTATTATAGTACTAATCGTATTTTTTTTTTGCTGTTTGCAAGTTTAAGTTGTATTATATGTAGCCCTTGGTTAGAAGGTCTTCGGGGTAGAGCTTAGCGACTCTACCCGCTGGTACTTGACGAGTCTCGCGTGCCTTCTATGTGAGTCATACTAATGCCTTAGCTTGGTGCTTTCGCATTCCGTTTGTTAAATACAATAACATGCAGTCATTATTCTAGTATTTTTATGTGATTGTTAAATAGGGTAGTTTTAATTTGAAGTTTACCTCAAAGATTTTAGTGAGCATTTTAGTATTATATTTTAATTTTAATCTTAATCTCAAATGTTCAATAGATGACAGTATTGTTCAGGGTCAGAGCATTAATAGGTAGATCGTTTCTCAAGTTGCTATAATGAATCATAATAATCGTATGAAGAATGATGTTTTATTAATTTGTTTCTTCGTCATAAAAGGGTTTTTCCAGTAACGGCGCGGACACAAAAGATTATACTAAAAAAGCTACCAAAATTGTCCGAAACGATTTTAATTAATCGTTTGCCCCTGCCCTGCCTCATCTTAATAGAACTTAGTATTAGGTGCTGAACTAGTGGCATGACATCAGTCACTCTTCGTTGATCTAAAAACTCGTTGTCCATTTGCAACGAGGGCAGCGATGATACAAAAGTCGGTTTTGAAATGTTTTGCCGTGCTCAAGAATTCAAGATAAGGAGCGACGAGTGACATTTCTGGGCACACCGAAGCGAGCAAATGCGACTATGTGAATTGTGAAGATGAACTTAAATCGCCGTCAATTAGTATTGTTGCGTGACAGGCTAACAGTACTGTCGCATTACATAACAGACATGGGAGCATTCACATAAGCGGGCCAAGTTCTCAGGCCTGCTCGCACAACGTCGCGATCATCAGCGAGTCGCAGACACTCGAGTTTCACGATTCGCGTAATCGGAGTTACTCTGTGCACGCAATTACCCTGATAGCGCATCCTCATTTTGTCAAATGCTGTCTTTACCGCTAGAGAAAACATGCATCTTGTGAATAATGCTGATTGTTACGGACTTTATTTTAGATAGCGATGCTGATGAGGCTTGAGATAATTGTTAGGTAATGGTTTATACGCTTAATGAAACAGAAAGTGACCAATGAAAAATGATCGACGATTTTTTTGTTGTTCATTCTTTCTTTTTATCATAACTATTTAGTTCAATAGGATTTTCTTGCTATTAAAAAACAGGAGAATACATAGTACGTACTTACCACCTAAAATCTTATAAATAATCAAAAATAATAACAAAATACTTGATCACAGTTAGTGCTGGCAACTCAAGTGCACAACGGTGCTTAACAAATACGTGTTGTCGCGTCGCGGATAGGTCCACTTGTTCCGCCCCTATGCACTTGCCGCGGGGGTCGATATGCCCATGGTTTTTGCACCCGCTTTATTATGTTAACTCCACACGTTCCCACGCTGCACTTAAACAATATTAACCTGTTCAATGAAAACTAGAATGTTTATGTTTACTCATAAATTACGCTGGTGTGCTGCTTCTTGCAGATTCTCATACCGCATTGTTAGGTGTTTGTAACTTCCTGGAATTAATATTTATTATTAATATGGGTTGTGTTTATAGTTCAAAAATATTTTGTTAGGTAGTGGTATTGTGCATAATCCCCAAACATCCATGCGCTGAAATTGTAACCTGGAACTATTTTATAAATGTGCAACTCAGATCATGATCTGAGATGTGCAAATATTTGATTAACATTGATAGAATGGAACCATGTCAATAACCCTTTACTATGTCTATGACGGACAATTCGGCAGATCACCTCCTGGTGAGCCGCAGGAAGAGGCAAGGTCGGCATCCAAGCGTGAAGTTCCGGCACCATAGACGACTACTTACCTTACTAAGCTGACAAAGTAACAAACACTATTGGAAATATTTGAGAAATAATCATTTCGCATGACATTTAAATTTGGAAGTTTCTTTGCATGCGCACAAATGTATATTTTTAGTTGTTGAGCTAGGTTATAAATATTTAGTTCCCTTCAAAATGGTTGAGCTGAATGGTGCTAAGCCATGCGTCAGGTACGTGAACGGGCGCTGTCAGTGGAGGCTGGCCACCTTAGCTGCCACGGCTTATTTTAATTTAATTTAAATTTTTAATTGTTTTTTTTTATATTTTTATTACGGACGCTTTTAACGTTCTGCGTCGTTCTCACAATGTATAATTTCAACATGAATGATGTAACCAATAATTTGGTAACCATATTTTGATTGAAAAGAGTGCCCGTGGAGTTTCTTGCTCGTTCTTCTCCATAGGTGCCTACTACGCTTTAGAATGGGCAACTAGCTTTATCTTTCTGACTGACCGACCCCTTGACAATTTAAAAGTGCCTGGAATTAGTTTATTTGAAATAATGCTTTGAGTTTGAAAAGTAACAGTTGTCGATGCATGTTTATTTTGTCAAGCCAACGATCTGTTTTGAATGGCTCGCAGTAGTCTCAGTTCCTCACTCTGACCAAGTGTGTAGTACCTACCTCGTACCGTACGCTCATACGCTGCATTCAGCTAAAGCGGAAATGAGCCGAACGATAACAACGTTGACGGCTGTTTCGGTTTCTGACAGTTAACACTAATAAACTGGTTCAGATGAAAACTGAGATGAAATAGGAACATGTTTCTGTGTAATTCTAAACTTAAGCCAACACCGGCTGTAGGTATGTTGTCTGTTGCAGGGCTGCCTAGGTATTTTAAAAAATTGCATATTTAGCATGACCCTTAGACTTATTTAAGCAGATACCTAAGTGTATCGAGACAAAGTAGGTAAGTATTTAGATTTTTAGTTTTTTTCACCCATTAGTGACCACTTCCATTTTATTCGTTTTTGGGTAATACTAAAATATGTTTCTGGACTTTTCATAGCAGTGTAGGGTCAAGTGTCAGCGGCGCGGGTGTGACTATCGCTCATTGCTTAAGAGGATTTTAATCCTGCCGACAAACTGTCTTGCAGTTTGGCAGGTTTTAAAAATTTTGTAAAGCGTGGTTGAGCGCGGTGCGTAAGTGAAATAGCGTTGTGGCTGTCTAGTTTGACGCGCGATATATGTAGAAAACGCGCACCGGAACTCAACGAAAATGCTATAGGTACTTTTAGGTATTAGTAAGTTCTTAACATATTTAAATACCTTCGATGTAAAGCATATTTTACTGCACAATAATGAACTGTTTACGTATAATCGTATAAAACAGAAAATAGACGGTGCTATTTGGATTTTTTTTTCTGTAGAAAAAAATTATGTGTGAAGCTGACACACATGCTTATAAGCATGCTTACTCGAAAATATACTAGAAATAAGCATGACCATTATTAGCAATGTTGTCTTGTGACACACATGGTACTAAGCTACTAGCAATTTTGTCTTGTGACACACATGCTACTAAGCTCATTACTAGCAATGTTGTCTTGTGACACACATGCTAGTAGCAATTGCTATTATATTGCTATTGCTAAAAGCATGCTTTCATGCTACTAATGAGAATGTGTGTCAGGGGGAGCTCTGCCAAAGCATGCAATGGTAGCAGGGCGTTCAATCTTAGTACAAAAAACTGGGGACAGGAATGGGTACAATGTTACAAAATCACGAAGTATATGTAGTCCCTGTACAAAAGAAGTGTAAATGTGTTTTTGAATTTTGTTGGATTATATTAGTACGGTTAGCACCTACTTAATATAAGAGATGGCGGCTCTGAAGCAATGTTCACTTTAATTCGAATAGATGGCGCTAAACAAAGCCGCAACTTATCAACATTGCGTAACTCCGGTAGCTTATTACTACTAAAATAGTATATTTTTAACCGACTTCAGTTTTAATGTATCCAAAAAACATTTTCAATTATGGATCATTGTCAAGGGTTTTAATTACATTTATCACACAGTATGACATTTTATAATTTATTTATCAATTATAACACCTAATGCAATAGTTTATACTAACATTTTGCAAACATTCATTGGGATGATGGTAGAATTCCCTTGGTGGTTTTATTAATAATAAACTGGTAGCCCTTATACAAATGTCTGCTAATTTCTGACGCTTGCGCCGGTGTTTTGCGATATTTTGTTTATTTTTGCCATCTTTCTGTTTTATGTTGTGCGTTTGTTGTTGAGTTGAGCCAAAGCTCCTCCGACTAATCCATATTTGTGACCAGAAAGTAATTTTGTGAGTGGTTTTGTCAAAACTGAGATAGGACTCCAGTGTAGTGTTAAGTTTGAGATAGGACTCTTTTGGTGCATTATGTCTTCGGATAAGCACTGCTGTGTTCCTGGGTGCAAGGACAGTGAAGGTATGTCACATTTTTATAGCCAAATCTTTCATCTTGGAACTTTTCCTATAAAACGCAATTATTATTCAAAATTACTTTTTGTCATGTGTTATTTTCTTCGTATCTCTTCAATATAAAATTGACTAACTGACTGACTCATCAACGCCCAGCCCAAACCTTTGAACCTAGAAAGCTGAAATTTTGCATGGTTCCCTATAAAATGTAGACAAGGAATAAGGAAAGATTTCCCGGTAGTACGTTCACGTGGGATATTTTCCGACATCTACTCGGGCGAAGCTGCTGGCAAAAGCTAGTAGACATATAAATGAATAATTACATGCAATTTGTTTCAGGAGTGCATGCAGTTCTTCATAGATTTCCGAACCCAGAAAAAGACAGATTACGTTTTAATACCTGGCTATATTCGATTGGAAGTGATATTGTGGGACTTAACAATGAACACATATTTAAGTACCGACGAGTGTGTCACATACACTTTGAAAATAAATATTTATGTTGCAATAACAGAATAAGCAATATTGCAGTTCCAACATTATATTTACCAGGTTTGTTCCATACATAATATCACTTTGTAAGACATAATGTTTACATTATATTATAAGAATAAAATGACTGATACTAAACATATTCAGCGCAGTTCAATCAATCTGCCTAGCCTTTTCCCAACTATGTTGGGGTCGGCTTCCAGTCTAACCGGATGCAGCTGAATACCAGTATTTTATATGGTGACCTCCACAACCCCAGTAACTGGGTAATACAATACCCTATAATAAGACTGGTTGTCAGATTTTTGGGCTGCTGACGACCCATACCAACTGTCAAAGTCCCACAAATGACAGCGGGGACCAATGGCTTAGCATGCTATTTCAGCGCAGGATTTAGACTTAAATCAAATGATATGACATTCATATAGCTAATTAAAATTATGTTGACCACTTAATTATATGAATGGCCACTAATGCTTTAACTAATTAAAAAACTATAAAACATCTTAGCAAAATTATTAATGCAGTTTTCCTTTATAATTTTTTCAGGTTTTAGTCTAGTAACACAACCAAAGTTACCATGTGTTGGGAGAAAACCATTGCAAGGACTTGTAAATCAGCCAATTCCTTCAACTTCTACAGGTATTATTACATTATGATTTTTAGGATTCCGTACCAAAATGGTAAAACAGGAACCCTTATGGTGTGACTCAGTCTGTCTGTCTGTCACAGCTGGATATCTCAAGAACTACTAATGCTATCATCTTGAAATTTGGAACAGTTTTATATGACGTTTACCCAAATATTTTGCAAATAAGAAAGAAATAAAAATATTTATATTTTTTTTGCAACGGGTACTGAAAGGGGGTCTTAAAAATTCAAAGTGTGGCTACTAGGGCATGTGGGGTATCATATGAAAGAGCGCTGTTTGCACATTTTCAAACATTATTTTTCTTTTTTTTAGACGGCACAGTTTTCGACTTTTGATGAAAAATGTAAAAAAAAAATACCGTTCCCCCCCTCTTATCTCCGAAGTTTGCAAAGTGAAAAATCTGAAATTATTCTATGTGATAGAAGTTTATGTAAAGATTACAGGAAAAATAAAACGATGTATCTAAATAGCACACTTTTTCAGAAACCCGAACGGAACCCTCGGTGTGCGAGTCCGACTCGTTCTTGACCGATTCCATATTAAAATATGTGTCAATAATATGGCCTCTATCATAGCAAATAAAATGAAGGCAATGTGTAAAAGTTTTGGTGGAATGGAACCCTTAATGCGGAACTCAGGTTTAAAATTGAATATTTGAATAAGTGTAATAATCCTACCCAGTAGAAATTGAACTTTTTTACTATGAGGAACTTAATTATGTACCTATGTATTTATGTTTTTATATTTTATTTTAGTTCCTGAATCTCATCAGCAGTTAATGTACACATCTACAAGCATTGTAGAAAATATAATGCAAAAAGAAAATATTGGTGAGTACATACTATGGCCCAATGTTATTGCACAACCTACACACTTGATCAGCCTTGTGTGATAAAGATTTATTTATATTTCAGATCCAGAAACAGTGGTATGTGAGCAAGTGCCACCTTCTACTTCTCAAACTACTGAAAAAAAAATAGGTAAGTTTTGCTATCATATATACAAAACAAGTTTTGTTTAACATCTTCACAATTATCTTTGATTAGCTGCGCCCCGCAGTTAATCAAAGATAACCCGCATGGACCAAAGGAACCGTTAATTTAGTAACAAAAAATTTAACTTTTAAAAAAGATGGCGTGACCAAAACTGCCAAATGGTCTCATTTATTACAACTTCATAAAGAAAATCCTGGCATAAGACTGATACCAAAGCTAACATAATACCACTTGAACCGTGAAAAATTTAATAAAATGAAAGTTAAATTTGCATCTCAGGTGTTTAGTCGCACTGTAGCATCCAATATGGGATACCTAGCAGGTATATATTTAGCCATTTTTTTTTCTTATTTACATTTATTGTACAGTAGAGACCAGTTTCCAGGCAGTTTGTTATCATGAAATGTTAGGTACCCCACACGTAACACAGAATTACTGAAACATCCGATTTGCTGCCCTATAAAGTTTTACGGTCATACTATGACAATAATTAGATGTTTATATGAATGAATAACATTTTTTCTTTTCTTTTTTCAGATAAAGGAATTCTACCCGCAAAATGCAAGGAAACCGCAGATCTGCTGTTATTTATGGACAACGTCTTCGACTCTGTCAATGGAAGTCATAACAAAAATAAAAATGCTAAGCCACTACTTGGCCCAGCTACGCCAACATCTGCCCATAAAAAGACATGGGCAGAAGCAAAAAGAGTTTTTAACTCGATGGAGTTTGTGACTTCTGCTGGCAGGGTCGAAAACGGTTCTACCTTAAAAAATTGGGTGTGGACACTGGATGGAATTCAAGTTTTACTTGAAAAATTACGTGTTGATTATGGGGTAACATCAGTCTGGTTGCGGCACCTTAATCAAGATCCCCTAGAGAACTTCTTTGGGGCGGTTAGAAGTCACGGGTGCCGCAATGTTAACCCGACATGCGACCAATTTGAGTCTGCTTTTGCCACTCTGCTAATTAATAATTTAAACAGTGTCCACACCCAAGGAAAAAATTGTGAAAATGACTTTTGTGATGCTTTATGCTCCTTCGTACTCAACGAAAATACTGAAGCCACGTCGACCTGTACAATTAATCTTGAAAATATTTTAGAAATTAATTTTGAAAATATAGAAAATAAACAAAAAGACCCAAGAATACTGGCACCTCTACAGTACGTCAGCGGATATTTTTTGAAAAAAACAAAAACAAAAATTTTTAAAAATTGTTCTGTCTGCAAAAATGATTTCACAAGTGAAGATGAAATTGAATATATAAGATACAGGGAATACGCAGGTCGACGATGGCTTTGTACTCCCAGTAAAAATTTAATAAAACTTATATCCAATTTCCAAGATATAATTAATCATATTCTGCAGGAAAACGTAGAAGCTTATTATTTAAAAGATATAAGTAAAATGTCTATATTGTCCTTAGTAAATTTTGATTTTATAAAATGTAATACACATAAAAAAAGAATGGTAGATTATTTAATTAATACAGTGATTAGATTTATGAATTTTAATTATTGCAAAGTAATAAATAAAATTTTATCTGGGAGAAGACAAGTTGATGACGAAGAAGATAAAGTACAAATAAAAGCTAAAAAATATCACAGTAAATGTTTTAAAAGGAAAGTGTAAATGTACACACGGCTACACATTAAGCTATACTTTTCCAGTTTACACTGATCTCTCACTGTAAGGAAATCCTATACAATGCGAGATCAGGTTATACTGGAAATGTATAGCTTGATCTGTAGCCGTGCGTAGTTATACCTACTGAATTCAGTATTTATAATTGTAGAACCTATAAGTACTATATTAGAAAGGTTTAGGTGGTGAAATAAAGGTAAACAATCTTGACGTGACTTTTACACAAACACATATTAAACAAATAAACTACTGCTTAAACTAATGGTTCAATTGATTTAGTAATCATTATTGTTGTATTTACATTGGTTTTTAGTTGCATTTTATTTTTAATGAGGTTTTAAAATAAAAAAAGATAAAAGACACATCAAGATTGTTTACCTTTTTTTCACCACCTAAACGTTTCTAGTATAGAAAGGTTTTGGTAGTTAAACGAAGGTAAACAATCTTGATGTGACTTTTTACACAAACAATCATTATTGTTGTATTTACATTGGTTTTTAGTTGCATTTTATTTTTAAACTGAGTTTTTAAAATAAAAAAGATAAAAGACACATCAAGATTGTTTACCTCTATTTCATTACCTAAACCTTTCTAGTATAGAACCCCTCAGCGTGGAAATTTCACATCGGTTTTTGTTAATGTTTACTTTTAATATTTATTTACATTGCAAATTCGTACTAGTAGATAGGTACATTACGGGCTGTATCAGAAAGGCGTGGTACAGTCTATCAAACTGAACAACTTTCTCCATGGAACCAACATAGTATTAGAGGAAAAATGACCAGCTGTCCCGCACAAAACTTCAATACCTACTCGACCCTAACATATGGAACAGCTGTTTATTTTTTCTCGATTACGATGTTGTCCCATGGAGAAAGTGGTTCAATATGATGGTCTGTCCCGCACCTTTTAACTTGACCACACCTTTCTGATAGACCCTGTGTACCTACATAGCAATAAATATTGTATGTATAATTTGCTGCAAATTTAAGAAATACCCAATGTAAAATTTCAATGTTTTAATTTATAATCTTGTACTGGAATCCGTAGTATAAGTTTATGTAGCCCCCGAAATTAAAATATTCTTGCGTTTTTTGTAATTGTCAGGTCAGTGTCAGGTTGTATCAAAATATGATTCGCGACAATAACAAATTTGTATATTTACATAATTATAACCATAAGAATTAGATTTGCCATGTTTCGATCTGATTTCAATTAGAAAACATTTCAATCAGATCGAAACACGGAAAATCTAGCTTAGAGAAATATATTGATGATTCTTATGGTTATAATTATGTAAATACATGTTTGTTATTGTCGCGAATCATATTTTGATCTAGATACAACCTGCCACTGACGAGCCAATTGCAAAAAACGCAAGAAAATTTGAATTTTGCGGCGACCACTGCGGATCCACCTTGAAATGTCCCTTCCTTCCGATATGTTGCACAAATCCCTTATAATAAGCAATTTTCCGAAAGTTCTATGGATCGTCCTTAGCTTTTAGAGGTACATGTTGTAAATGACTTGGTTGTATAAAGAAATTTTGCAAAACTCTACCATACTAAGTTAAATCTTTACATAAGTCATGTCATTGGATAATTATTTAATAATAAAAACATGATAAAAACATTGTATTTTATTTTTATATCCTTGAAATGAAGATGAACACTACATTACTACAGAATACAACCTACCTATAGGAGTATACTTATACATAGCTATAGGTATACCGGTACCATCCATAACAAAGGTGTAGGTCCCACTCTATATATCAGATGGCGCTAGTTTCTTCACGAACGCAAAAGACCCGTTCCACGGAACAAGATTGGTCTCTATTTCAGTATAGTATAATGTACTCTGTGAATGGTAGCTTGCGCAAAATGATCAAAATTACAATGGTAAAAAGTAAAAAAAACTTTTACTTGTTTGTTAAAAGTCACACGTTTGCTTACTTACCTTTTTAGGAGAGAGAAAATTTACGGGCATTGGTGGCCGGTCGTTTCATGACCGTCGGGGCCATATGTTTACGATATAAATACCTACAGTGAAGCGTGCGTGTACCGGCACTTGATGAATGCCAGAAACCGCCCACAACGGCTACATTTTTCATTGAAACTCTAAATAATAACAAATGCATTAATAGATTTTGGCTAGACGCAGATGCAACGCCAATTAATGCGATATCTTTTCGTAATAGAAAGTTATCTGACAACCTTAGCCGCTTGACCTAGATTCATGATCACCATTGAATGGTTGCCATAGACACTGTGTTTGTTTGATTCAATACTAATGTTTACTATACATAAACGAAATGCGTTACTGAATAACTGAACCAGTCGGCGCATTGTGTACCTACGTAAGATGGTTACATTAATGTTACATCAATCAAAACAGCGGAAAGAGTATGACGCTTGATCGGAACTGCGCTATTACCTGAATCATTGTGCTTTTCAGAAAGCGTATAGTAAACTGATGAGTTTTGCGCGGTTGTATTTGGGTGTTACACGAGTGTTCTTTAACTCTAAAGGTGTCATATTTATTTGATAAATTATCGCTATTGAAACATTGATAAGGATGCCTTGGGTGCGGCTAATTGTTGACGTTTCTATTTAGGTGACATAATAAAGTAATCAGTAAAGTTTTGACGTGTTTTAATAAATAAATTCAAAATAATAACCGTTAGACATGATTTAGCTCAAATTCAGAGTGTAATTAAGATACCGGATTTAATGTAAGTGGGTAACCTATTAATTAAATCGTTACTGTGGTCAACTGATAAACTTTGAGTACTTAATTAAAAATGACGATGACATTAGGTCGCATAATGAGACTGAGAGCTATGATATGAACGTGATAGTAGTTCACTTGATTGCTTGTGTAATGCTAATTAATTTTGTGCTGTTACAATACTTACAATGAGAATTATTGTATTCATTAAAATTATAAGTACATAATTTATTTTATTGCGAGCCGCACACATAACGATTTGTCATGACTGACTGTAAAAACCTTTTCTTATAACGTCGCACTAAGATCCTGATTAAATTAGGAAAACATCACACAAATAGATCTGACCAAGTGACACTTACGACTATACCGTTTTGACTTTCTGATAGATTCTTTATCGATCTATCTTCTTCGTCGTGTCGATGACACGACAGTGAATTAGATTTTACTAGCCCAAAACTTTGCCAATTCCACGGCATCGTCTTTAGCAGCGCAGATGGCTACATTTTTCGATCTATGTACATACAGTCAGGGAAGTAAGCAAACTGGCTGTTACCGGTATTGTCCACATTATTTTCCAAATTATAATTGTTATTATTTTAAGTATGAGAATGTTGCTAATCATTTGATCCATAATCAGAGGTGCGGTTTTTTTTGTCATTGTTGTTACGATCTAATGTTTTTTTTTCTGACGTTCCAGGCTGACTGATGCGGTGACACAATGGACGCGGCGGACAAGCGAATGCTGGAGCGAGAGGCGCTCCGCAACATGATCCAGCAGTGGAACGCCAATCGCCTTGATCTGTTCGCGCTCAGTGAACCCAATGAGGTAACGTTACATTATACACCTTACCACCTTTGAACAAGGACTTAAATGCCTTTTATTTAGCTTGCTGACCTTACGACTTATTAATTTAACGACTACTTTTAACATTAACGTCAATATTATTAATCAACAATGATAACTATTTTTATTTTATTTCTGCTCGTAGCCTTGTTTTTAAATTAGCCATGATGGCTGAATGAACTAGTCTCTCTCATGAGAATAGGTATATAGGATTGCACATGATATAGAACAATACATACGCACATTATATCATCCTGAACGATCATGATCATTGGTGTCTTGTGTGATCAGTGTGACTCGCCATTATGAATGATGATTATCTGATTTTAAAAGCCAAATAAACCGTCATTTGGCTTTTAAAATTTTAAATTAAGAGGCTGTAGTCGAAATTTTGCCGATTTCGCTGATTTACGTGATTTTACAGACGCGATTTTACAGTTATAATATAGTATTTATATAAGTTTTAATGCACAACATGAAAGATCATTTCAATTATAATTTAATGTATGAGCTACTTTTTTATTTTTATTTTTTACTTTTGATTAATCGACCTAAACCTGCGACTGTTTTGTGATTTTCTGCTGTAAGAGGTTTAGAATATCACATATTTACGAATCGTTTTGACGTCTAAATGCTATGGAAAAATTACAATGTATTCTTGTCAAAGTTGTATACAACGTGTAACGTTAAATGCGCAAAACCTCTGAAGGGGTCATTGTACTCATTATTATGAACAACTTTTAGTATGGGACCAAACCTGAAATCGCGAAAAAAAAATCAGCTGTTCAGTACATTTTGACGAATTATGCGAACAGAAATGTACTGAACAGCTGATTTTTTTTCGCGATTTCAGTTTTGGTCCCATAGTAAAAGTTGTTCATAATGATGAGTACAATGACCCCTTAAGAGGTTTTGCGCATTTAACGTTACACGTTGTATACAATGTATGAATCACTTTTTACGACTTTCATATAAAATTTTTGAGAAAAAAAATATTCAACTTAGTCAAATTTTTGAGAAAATTGTCAAAGAATTGCTTTTGATTTCGGGTACTTAGAACACTCGTTCATAAAATTAAAACAACAGAAATAAACTTCAATTTAAAATCAATCCATTTCCTGAAAAAAAAAATGCAAAAAATTAAAAACATTTGCCATTAAAAATCTTTTAAAACAACCTAATTCTCGCACAACAAACTCGACGCAAAATAAAAATGTAGCTCATTCATTAGATTATAATCGAAATGATCTTTTATGTTGTGCATTAGAACTTATAGAAATACAGTATTTTCACTGTAAAACTACGTCTTTAAAATCACGCAAATTACCGAAATCGGCAAAATTTCGTATACGGCCCCTTAAGTAAACTTTATTGTGCTAAGGTTTGATATGATTCCGTTACTATAATAAATAAAAGTCTAGATAATAAATACTACGGTCAAAATACATAATTATCTAAAACGACTTTGATAGGATTTAAGTAATCGTATTTGTGACGTCATTCAATACACAATTGATCCTCGCTAATCCCGGAAGGAATCCTACTTACCGACATCACGGAAAAGCAATAATAGATTAATAGGCCTTCACACTTCACACATTCACAGCTGGTCATTTACTTGCGGATTATAATTAGATATCTTTACAATAAGTGCAGTTTTATCAATCCGTACTGTAAAGAAAGTCGGTAAATTCGGTCCGTCTGTCTGTCTTATCTTTTCACGACTAAACGGCTGAACTAATTTCGATGAAATTTTGGACGCGAGGTACTCCGTGGCCGGACATAGGATACTTTTTTATCCCGGTAGTACGGTCCCATGGTATAATTTCCGAACTCCACGTGGGCAAAAGCTAATTTGATATAATATTGAACATAGGTAAACATTTTTCTTCAGTATTTCGAATCATGACTACTCTGCATATCTGAATTTCTTTCAACCTAGTTTTCCTGGCCGATTGCCAGGTCTCGAGTTGTTAAAAGGGATATAAGACATGATTAATTACTGCATAGGTAAGAAATTGTTTAGACTGGTTTCTGCAAACCTGGAGAACATTAGATAATTTCGGTATTAGTGTTATGTGGACTGCAGGAGTGGTGGCAAGCGCTACTGCTGACCATGAGGTCCTGGGTTAGATTCCCAGGTCGGGAAAAGTCTTATTAGGTTTTTCCATTAGGAAATTATCAGTAGCAGCTCGGAGTTTGGATTTGTGCCCGGCTGTTGGCAATAGGCTCGCCCTCTATTACATGGGACTTAAACATAACTGCCGAAATGTGGGTTTATTTTTTTGTGGGTTTAATGTGGGTTTTGTGGATTTAGGTGTTTTTTATTTTGGGTTTGGGTGTGGGGTTATAGGTAGTATACATAGAAATATATATAAAAAACAGGAGAAGTGGCAAGGGGACGAATCTGTGTCCGCGCGACATGCTCAGTATGAGCCGTTCATAATCAAATGACAATCTCCGCGAACTAGTGCGCTTTCGACTGTGACCGTGACAATTTATTTTATTTATTTATTTTTATTTTATTTTATTTTGGCAACAAACAGTCATGTACTTACAAACAATATTATTTATGAAAGAATTGGTTCCTTACAAAAGACCTATAGTGCCGACAATGTGGTATAGTTCTAAAAATATGTACAATAAACTCTTAACAAGGATAGACGTGCAAGAAATATATATATTAATTTTTGTGTCAGAACTAATGTTCAATGCAACTTAATTTACAAAGTTAACTGAAGGTAGACAAAGTAAAAAAATAGAATGAGTTAAAATTATGTGACATATCTACTTTTAAGTTTCTGTTAATTTATAAGAATGCCGTGTTGTTCAGTGGTTTTTTGTAAAAACCGAAGCCAAAACATAAACTATGTAAATCATGGAATCACTTTCCATATGTAAGTACAAGTATGTTACCGTATTTGTCTTTAAAATCATGAAAGGGACAAAGTGGAGACACAGGGTTCCGATACATTTTAACATACTGGGCACATCTCCTTCTTTCTTATATCTATGGTAGTATAGGTACACTACACCTCTGCTTAACCCCTCGGGGTGAGGTTATGTGTGTTATCAGTGTGTACAGTGGACAACATCTCTACCTGTACTGTAAACTAATTTAATCCTTTAGTCCCCTCTAATCTGGCTAACCAGATTACAATTACAGAACAAAGTAGACACAACAAAGCTAAAATAGCCTTTGTTTGTAACTTTGTAAAGCATGTGTCATGCAAATATGTTTGATAAATATTTTGCGAAGATAAAACGGTCGCTGTGTAACGTTATCGTTCAAAGAACCGAATGAGATAAATTTAATTTCAATTTAATTATTTTTATTAATTGAATTTACTAAGGAATTAATCGCGGGTTCAATTCCCTCAAAGAATAAATATTTGTTTAACCTACAGATAGTTATTCCGACTTCCGGGACTACATGTTTGTGCATATGATGTGTTACTAACTAAATGCGTAACGGAGAAATTCTCTGCTGTGAAACAAAATCATCATGATCTGCCTAGCCTTTTTTCAACGATGTTGGGGTCGGCTTCCAGTCTAACCGGATGCAGCTGAATACCAGTATTTTACATGGATCGACTGCATATCTGACCTCCACAACCCAGTTACTGGATAACACGATAAGTGACTGGTTGTCCAGACTTTAGGGCTTTAACACGATAAGTGACTGGTTGTCCAGACTTTAGGGCTTCTGAGAACCCCCAACGACAGTCAAAGATCCACGAATGACAGTCGAGACTGTTAGGGTTAAAGGGGAAAGCCGTTCTAAGGATTTAAATTGTATGTATTATCCTTTACTTTATATATTAGAAGGTGTGATTTACTAATATTACGTGAGACGTGTAGCCTCATGTGAGGCTTATAAAAGAGTACAGACGCTATGAGAAAGTCAGGATTTCAGTCAAGTGCTGAGGTCGGGCTCAGATAAAAACTAATGGTTTTGAGTTAGAAACAGAAAGTCTGATAGTGTTGAAGTAGGGTCGTTTGTTTGTGCTATACTCCAACAGAGACGTGCTTTCCGAGGCACGAAGGAGCCATGGTATGCAAAGATGGTCACCCATCCACGGACCAACCGCGGCAAGCGTAGCTTTACCTGATCGATTGACCCATGCGGCTGTTATTACTTAGCCAAAAGCCCCTCCCACAGCTGTAAAAAAATGTACGTATCTAATTATCTGTAATGCTCTTCTTTTCAGAATCTGGAGTTCCACGGTGTGATGCGGTTCTATTTTCAAGATTCAGGTCAGAAGATAGCAACGAAATGTATTCGTGTCGCCTCCGACGCCACTGTGAGCGATGTCATAGGTGAGACTTGAGTGACTATTTAAGTTGTACTTAATGTGCCTTTACGACCGCGACGTAAAGACGATTTCACTCGACCGCCACCAGGGAAATTCTCGTGACTAAGTTACCGGTGGAGTTTTGTTTGAAGTACAACCGCGGACATTTGCGGATAACCACTAAAAGTTCAACTTTATTACTAAGTGGTTCACCGCAATTGTCCGCGGTTGTACCTACCTAAGCTACATTTTTCTACATGTATTTTTTTGCCGAGGAACTTTTGACTGTCTTAACTTTTTAATTTTATAAGTTGTTATCTTGCCCGAAGATTTCTCAAGAGAGGCCCAAGCCACAGTCCTGTTGTTTTACAGGATATTATCCAAACTTCAAGGCTAGTGAAAAAATATTTATATTGTAAGTTTTACATAAGTAAATCAGAAAAAAAAAACTTACTGGGTGTAATTTTAATCACCGTTATCCTCGTCAGGGGTCGTTGTACTCATCATTATGAACAACTTTTACTATGGGAGGAAACCTGAAATTGCGAAAAAAAAACTGCTGTTGCCTACATTTTGAGAGATATGCGAACATAAATGTTGTTCATAATTATGAGTATAAAATTTCACGTAGTAAGTATTATACCTTCATTTCATATATGTACGTTAGGTACACGATCAAAAAAAGAATTGCATATTTTATCAGTCTAGAGATGGTTTCGATCTGCGTTAAATTTTGCTAGAATAAATAAACTGAAGTATTGTTTACTTTGATTTCCTTATTATTATTCTTATCTCTTATGATACCTGAGATACAGGTTTATCCTAGTTCAGGTTAATCCCATTATTATATGCCTACCATTTTAGTTTAAGCCATAATATTGTAAATATGCATTATTTAAATGAATAAATGAAAAAATAATATATATGATTAAATTAATGAATAATATATATGAATAATAAATATGATTAAATGAATAAATTTAACATTATTTTATATTCTATCCAGCAAACGCAAACTATTTCTTCGTGATTTATTGTTATTTACTTTATGAAACAACAAAGTTTTTGTCATACTCAAACTCAAAGCAGTTAAACCAATTACAGGCACTTTTGAATTGTAACAGAGTGGGTCAGTTAGTCAGAAAGTTGAAGCTAGTTGCTCATTCCAAAACGTAGATATCTATGGAGAAGAACGGACAAGAAATTCCAAGGACACTCTTTTAAATCAAGATATTATGTACTAGCTTTTGCCAGCGGCTTAGCCCTCGTGGATGTCGGAAATTATCCCACGAAAACCCTAAATTTTCCGGGATAAAAGTAGCCTATGTGCTATTCCAGACTATAATATATCACTGTGTCAAATTTCATCCAGATCCGTTCAGCAGTTCTGACGTGATTCAGTAACAAACATCCATCCGTCCATCCATCTCAAGTTTTGCATTTATTACTTATATATTAGTAGGATTACAAAATCCTGGGTACATTATTAGTCTTGTTGCTTCTATTATGTGAGAATACTAATAATTCACCGATTTCCGAAATTAAAGTTATTTTTCACTTTGTAGCATTTTTTTTGGAAGTCGGTTGTTTTTTTTTTGTAAAAAAGTTTTTTTTTTCACTTTTTAGTGGGTCAGTTTGTAATTTATCTAAGTTACAATAGCCTAATGTCAACTGCTCATCACCTTTCACAAAATATTGTTTTTCCCGATACAAGGACGTTAATTGTTGAGGAGTTCTCCTAGTAAGGAACCAGGAGAACTGGAACTGACTGTGAAGTCATCATCAACTCCACTTCACGAGCATAAATTGCTTAGCTACCATATTGAAGTAATCACTTCACTAAATGGTGCTTTCCGGTACCAAATGCACGAGTTACTATAAAAACCGGTCAAGAGCGAGTCGGACTCGCGCATCGAGGGTTCCGTTCCGATTTCTGAAAAAGTATTTAGAGACATAGTTTTATTTTTCCTGTAATCTTTACATAAACTTCTATCACATAGAATAATTTCAGATTTTTATCTTTGCAAACTTCGGAGACAAGGGGGTGGGAGGGACGGTATTTTTTTACATTTTTGATCAAAAGTCGAAAATTATGCGGCTTAAAAAAAATAAAAAAATGTTTGAGAATGTGCAAACAGCGCTCTTTCATATGATACCCCACATGCCCTAGTAGCCCCACTTTGAATTTTTAAGACTCCCTTTCAGTCCCTGTTACAAAAAAAATATAAATATTTTTAATTCTTTCTTATTTGAAAAATAGTTTGTTAAATGTCATCTAAAAGTGTTCCAAATTTCAAGTTAGCATTAGTAGTTCTTGAGATATCCAGCTGTGACAGACAGACAGACAGACTGAGTCACACCATAAGGGTTCCTTGTTTTTTGGTACGGAACCCTAAAAATAGCCAAATCGCTGTTGGTGTGCCTATAAAATTTGAGGGTTTTCCTCGATTTCCATGGGATCCCGTCATCAGATTCTGACTTGGTGACAATGGGACCACCTCGAGAGCACACCCTTTCAAACAAAAAAAGATTTTTTTAAATCGGTACATACATAAAAAAATATATACATATATACGCGACGAATTCATAACCTCCTCCTTTTTGTTTTTCTTGTGAGATGACCAGTCTCAACTGACGGAGCCCGGTCACGAACATGACGCGTGGATCAGCACCATCCACTATCCAGCTCAACCATTATGTAGGTTGTTTATTAGAAAATACAGTAAAGATCATCTAGTATAAATCTGCGTGTTACAATAATAATTAGCTGCTCGCTCTCCTGCCTCAGGAATGTAGAAATAATTAAAGTTGGTTGAATATAATTCATAGTCATCAGGAGTTATTATGATGGAGTGCAGCCAACTGGTCACCTCCTTACATACCGATATAGTAGATAATTAACGAGTCTGTACAACCGGATAACGGAGTTGATAACTTGCTATTACAAAACAACTTGGGAGTATGTTAACTTACTAACCTACATCTGAGGAATGTAAATTTCCGCACACACAATCCCGCAACTGCAACCGCAACCGAGGGGCTCGTGGCTAAGTAATAACAGCCGCACCGGTCGATCGATCAGGTTAAGCTCCGCTTGCCGCGGTTGGTCCGTGGATGGGTGACAGTGTTTACATACCGAGACCTTTCCGTACCTCGGTACGTGATCGTGATCACTTTAACCTCAGTTAACTAATTACTATTTCGTGGTTATCTCGTTTGTTTTGAGAATATCTTTCACTAGCTTCTGCCCGCGTCTTCGTCCGTGTGAAATTTCTTGTTCCCCCGACCCACCGCGTCGCATCGCATCACCAGCCCGTGATATTACTTCGTTTACAGCTGTTTTCTGTTTGCTCGGCTCCTAACGATCATAGCGTGATGTTAAATAGCCTAAAACCTTTCTAAAGAATTGTGCTATCAATTGCAAAAATATTTTTTCCAATCCGACTGGTAGTTGCAGAGATTACCCCCTACATACAAACTTACAATCTTATAATAGATCAAACTTTTCTTCAACAGAGACATTAATCGAGAAGTTCCGTCCTGACATGCGCATGTTATCCCTCGGCTCCTACTCTCTGTGGGAGACACACGGGCCGGACGACGAGCGCAAGCTGGAGCCCCATGAGAAGCCCTTACTGGTGCAGCTGAACTGGCATGCCGATGACCGGGAGGGACGGTTCCTACTTAAGTGCCTTAGCAACAACGAGGTAATGTTCACCAACGTTATTTGTTTTAATATTCAAGTTTCCAAAACTGAAGTAGAGTTTATCAAGACTGCTGAGCGCGATGGGTTCGATCCCCACGTCAGTACTAGATTTTATCATTATGATGAAGTTCTAAGTAACTTCCCTCTTGCAATAGAATCATCCCCTTTTACGGAAGACTAAAAACAACTGGGGAAATGTGTGTATAGTAATTTATTTACACTATTCACCTCAGCAGGAGGTATACAGTAAAAGGCTCTACAGGCCGGCCGTCGAAAGACTGCGTTCTTGACATCTGCCAGTTTCATACTAACGAATATGTGTTTTGCGAATTTGATCCTTATTACTACTAGAAATTGTATAACTGACAGGTGTCAGGAACGTATTCTCTCTGCGACCGGACTGTAGGACTGAAAGTTGGCAGTAATCATTTGACTTGTCTCAAGTTGTGTCAAGTCCGAATGTGTTGACAACAGCCAAAAGAATTATCTCAGGCATTGTGGTGTTCATTGAGTGGTTTTCATAAACCCGATTGGTCTGAGTCTATTAAGGTTGATGCGCCAGTGTAGCCCGCGAAATTCAAAATTTCTTACGTTTTTTGCAATTTGTAGGTCAGTGTGAGGTTGTATGTTGATTAAAATATGATTCGCGGCCGTAGCTAATATGGCTTTACAGAATTATAATCATTAGAATCAGCAATACAACTCCATAAGTTAGCATTTATCTCAAATCTAGCGATTTCATGAAATCATGAGGTTTGAGGTAAATGCTAACTTATGGAGTTGTATTGCTGATTCTAATGATTATAATTCTGTAAAGCCATATTAGGTACGCCCGCGAATCATATTTTAATCAACATACAAGCTCACACTGACCTACAAATTGCAAAAAACGTAAGAAATTTTGAATTTCGCGGGCTACCCTGGCGCTTTCGCCTTAAACTAAAGCATTCTATGTGTGAGTACTGTGCACTTGTAGAAAGGGATTGTTATAGGCTGGTTATCATTTCTTTGTTTGATCATTGTCAGTATAATATTAGTGGAATGAGTTTCAGCAGAACATATACGGGGTGGAATTTTTTAACCTCACCTGGAGGGAAAGTACTATAAATACTGGAGATAGCAAATTTTACTCAAAAAAAACATTCCTAAAGGTAAGGAATGTAACAAATCTGCATTCAAAGTTTTTCGAAAATTCGTTTGCCACACTCTTTTCCTTTAATTTAATTTATCGTGTTTGTTATAGAGAGATTTGATCCTTATGATTATTGATGCCATAAAAGTACAAGGTATAATTTTTTAGGATTTTAGACGGTTCGATTCCCGAGTGTGGCAAGCGAATTTCAGAAATCTTTGAATGCAGATTTGTTTCTTTTTAAAAATAAAGGAATGTCTTCTTTGAGTAAAATTTGCCATCTCCAATATTTAGAGTACTTTTCCTCCAGATGAGGTTAAAAAATTCCACCCTGTATTTTAATTAACCTATTGTTCCCTCAAAGGAAAGGGGGTAGGCCTTTGCCCTGCCTGGGGACAATACAGGCTGATTATTATTATTATATTATTGTTCCCTCAGGTCCCATTGTCGGCTGTGAACGACAAAGGAGATCAAAACTTCAAACGAAAACTATCGAAACGAGAGAAGAAAGAACTGAAGAAAAAAGAAAAGCTATCGAGACTCAAATCCGACACCAACGATGAAAATAGACCAGTCGCCGAAAAACTTTATACAGGTTACTTTTTAACTGCCTTATAAAACAAATAAAAGTAATATTGTACTCAAGTTGTGATTCATAATGTTTGTGATGCGCGTCGGAAGACAACTTGTTGTTTCTTTTGTGCTGCAAGGACAATACGCGAGTGACACATTGATATTTATACAAAGGCGAATACCTAATTCCAGCTTATTAAGGATGTTTGATCTACAGGGTGTATCAGAAAGTTGTGGTTAAAATTAAGGATGTGATATAGATCATCAAACTGAATAACTTCCTTCATGGGACCATCACCGTAATCGCGAAAAAATTATCAGTCGTCCCATACAAAACTTTCAATACCTACTCGATACAAATGTATACAGGGCCGGATTTAGGGGTCCAGAGGCCTCGGGGCAACAAAGGAGTGGAGGCCCCCGTGCCCTAAATTATTTTCCAAATAAAATGAACAATTTTTTTCAGTCGAGTTTTTCAATAAATAATTTATTGTGAAACCAAGTAGATTCTCTTAGTATTTAACAAACACATATAAATATAATCGGAAAAAAAAATATCAAAGGAAAAGATGTTTACTAGGTTTACTAGTTGAAATTTGAAAGATTTTTTTTTTTCCGAAGTCTCTATTGTGGAGGCCCCCTGCTTGTGGAGGCCCCGGGGCTTTCGCCCCGGTTGCCCTCCCCTAAATCCGGCCCTGAATGTATAGGACGGCTGATTATTATTTCGCGATTACGATGTTGTTCCCATGGAGATAGTTGTGCAGTTTGGCAGTCTGTACCCTTCTGATACAACCTGTGTAATATGAAATAGTACTAAATTAACCAAAGCATTTTTTAAGCTGTGACCCCGGTTGATTTACAAAATATACTGGTTACGGATCTTTGTTTCGGGCAGACAAAATACCGTAGTTTGATAATAATATCAAACTACGGTATTTTGTCTAAAATATAAAAACTTAATTCATAATATCAACTCTTTATTTATTTTCGGAGGTTGATATTACATTAACTAAAGCCGAGCTTAAGATGCTAGTCAAAAGGCGAGTGGCTTAGCATTGTAAGATTGGCGTGTGTGATACCGCTTTTCGAAGCCTGGCACAATGCACATCTTTACATACAGATGATAAAACAAAACATCTTTTAGTCTATCCTTTACACTAGCTAGCTTAGCACCAGCATTCATAACTGGAGAACCATTAACCAACCCACAATTGCTTTTTAATCGTTTCTGTAATTACCGGCCATACGAAAGGTCAATCTGATTTATGTGATTTAGGGCTTTAGCACACTTCAACCGCGAAACCGCGAGATGTCCCACTACTCGAATCGCGATTCGAGTAGCGGAACATCATGCGAGTCAGTTAAATTGAAGTACTGCGGTTTCGCGGCGGAGGTGTGATACCCGCCTAAATCTTAATTGAGATTGTCTTATATATTATGTCGTGATGGCATAACATCGTAATAACGCATCCGATATTATCGACGGATATAACGCACCTGTAGGGGAGAGGCTTAATCTTCATAATCTGATAAAGTTTTGGTATTCGTTTTAAAACTAAACGCTATTTATAAACGGCTCCATTAATCACACAGAACTACCGGAGACGTCGTTCATGCGCAGCATCAGTAACCCAGAGGCGGTGATGCGTCGCCGGCGGCAGCAGAAGCTTGGCCGCAAGCTGCAGCAATTCAAGTCCAAGGATGGGGGACCTGACACAGGTAACAAACCAAACTCGAGAAAAAATTATTTCTGTGCAAATTGTCAGTAAACTCATATCATAACTTACTGTCATTCTTTGACAGGCGTATTGTTATTTATACGGTAAATTACTATATAGTCCGCCAATCTGATAAATAATTTATTTTCCTGATCCTACATTCAACATTTAAAGTATGATCAAGAAAGTCTGACAACCAGTCTTACCAAGGGTATCGTATTACCACGGATTAATACAGATGGGACATCCGCAGTTTAGGCATGAAGCTACAAGTACGCGGCGGGCCCCGTCCGCGGGGCTAATTCAGTATGTCAAAAGGTATACGCGATAGAAAGAGAGGCAACTTGTAGTTGAATATAACTAGGTAATAAGCGTTGTGCGACCTGAATTATTGCACTTTATTGTGTCGTAGCAAGAGTTGCTTTTTATTTAAATGATTTTGCGGAGTGTCCCATCTGTAGTAATCTGTGGTATTACCCGGTAACGCTCCATGTAAATATATAAATATATATATTCAGCTGCATCCGGTTAGTCTGGAAGCCGACCCCAATTTAGTTGGGAAAAGTCTAGGCAGATGATGAATATCTAAAAAGAAAAGTACCTACATTGTCAGCGTGAACTTGACATTTGAACTTGTGACGTGTCACGTGGACTATTCTAAACATTTGCCTCACGGTTAATAGCACGAGTAGTAAGTTAATAGTAACAATTGTTTGATTAGTCACCACCAGAAGAGACACGCGAGTTGCCTGTGATAGACAGCTCACGCATGTTCAATTAATTCGTGAACTTTACACTACTTCCGTTGAACTTCGTCATTACTGTCGCAGGGCTACGACTTTTTAGAGGTTCCTATGGGTTCCTTTTTACCATTTTGGTACGGAACCAAAATGGTAAAATGGAACCCATAGGGTGCGACTCAGTCTGTCTGTCTGTCACAGCTGGATATTTCAAGAAGTACTAATGCTATCAACTTGAAATTTGGAACAGTTTTAGATGACGTTTACCCAACTATTTTGCGAATAAGAAGGAAATAAATATATTTTAATTTTTTTTTTTTCAACTTTAAAGGCGTCTTAAAAATTTAAAGTGGGGCTACTAGGGCATGTGGGGTATCGTATGAAAGAGCGCTGTTTGCACATTCTCAAACATATTTTTATTTTTTTAGGCCGCATAGTTTTCGACTTTTGATAAAAAAATGTAAAAAAAATACCGTTCCCCCTTATCTCCGAAGTTTATATAGAGAAAAATCTGAAATTATTGTATGTGATAGAAGTTTATGTAAAGATTACAGGAAAAATAAAACGGTGTCTCTAAATAACACACTTTTTCAGAAATCGGAACGAAACCCTCGGTGCGCGAGTCCGACTCGCTCTTGACCGGTTTTTATTTTACAAGCTTTTATTTAACTTGCCTTGTTAGTGAGTCAGTTAGGTATGTATTGGATAAATCTTTCAAGCTGAATTAAAACCACTTCCTCTTATACTACGGAGTTGAAATTTTGCATGTTGATTATGTTTCGAAGACGGTAGATTACTGCCCCCACACCCTCTCACCGAGAGGAGGCCAGTGTCCCAGCAGTGGTAACGTTACAGGCTGAAGCTGCGGTTATGCGGTAGTTAATGCAATTGTGAACTAAGGCACGATATTAATTAATTTCTAATAAGTGTGTGTGCATTTAGGTGGTACCCTCAGAGTATACGGTTCAATACTGCGGCCCGACGTGTCATACGTTACGTTACTGCTGTCAGTGAACGACTCGGCTGCCACGGTCCTGCGGGAGACGCTCGACAAGTACGGCATGTCGTATCAAGATCCGCTGCAGTTCTGCATTGTGCAGGTAATACATAACATACATACATAAACTCACGCCTTTTCCCATGGGGGCAGGCAGAAACTACAAAACGCTAACTGCATACTCCTTTTGCTTCGTTTACCTTCATACATGGGGGGGTCTACTCCCTAAGTCCGCCCGTCCATCCGTCCGTCCGTCAGTCCGTCCGTCTGACATAACGATCCATCAAAACAAGTGTAAAAGTTAAATTTTTCGGACGGGCAAAACCACATCAGGAGTAGGGACAACTGTCAAATCGTGTTGTCATTCATCCTTCGTTCGGGCATCGAACCAATCATCCATCCGTAGGTGATACGGAGTAGGAGACGCCCGTAACGAAGGACGTAGTGTAGTAGTACTAGTAGTACTAGTAGTAGTACTAGTAGTAGTACTAGTGCTTAGGGAGTAGACCCCTTTGTCATACACGCACGCCGGTTGCGAGTACTACGCACCTGACCTTTCTGAAGAACAGCACCAATAAGATCTGCCTTGTAAATGCCGTTTATTAGTCTCCTTTCATTCATCCTCCCATCTTAACCATCTAAGCATACTCTTTAAAATTTTTGTCTCTACATCTTCTTTTGTAACTTCATAACTCCCCTTGAATTTATTGCCACCTCCTTGATATGTGGTGCGCTTTCCGCGTCATGTCATCGTCCTGTCACCTCTTCACCTCAGTAGAAGATGACGGGTGACGTTTTCAGCGCAAGTGGTGCCTTAATTAATTAAACAGTAAGCCCACCACATACGCTTTTTTAACACGTCGTTTTTTTTTACCGCGTACTCGATTTTTCACGCTCGGCTTAGCGTTGAGAGTTGAAAATACAACAGTGCGTTTTTTAACGCGCTATGGATGCATTCTGTTGGATTCTAAACGCCGAGAGAGAGAAAATCCAGTGCGCGGCAAAAAAACGTCGTGTTAATAAAGCGCCCGTGCGGGGTCGTGGGCTAACTCGGTTAAGTTACTTAGTATTTAGTTTGTTGTATTCACTACTTATGGGCTGCACCTCCTGATAAGTCCCAGGTAAACTAATCTGGTAGATTCATGTGAAAATTCTGTGTCAATTTTTCTATTTTGTGAAAGTATGTTCCTATCTGGAAACAGTAAAACAGGCCCTTAGATATTAAAATTGGTATTAATGACATTAACCACTATTATGGGGATGGATGTCGTGACTAAAACGAGGCCATCGCCGTGAGGGACGCAAAATTTATGAATGCTTCTACCTCTTCATGAATATTACTTCCGCACAATTCGTGAAGATCGGTTCGGTAGTTTAGACGAAAAAGTGACATTAATCAAAACGTTGTGTATACGAAAATGACGTGGAAACTAAACATAATTGTTTGTCTTTAGGAGGACAAATCCGACAATTCAGAATACATTTTGGAAGACGACGAATGCCCGCTTGCCCTGATGAATATGACGAGAAGTAAGTACAGCATGCTTCTTCATTGAATTTAGAGTCTTAGCTTTATGTAGTCTAAGTTTATATTTGAGATACCATAAGAAAACGTTCCTAAATAAAAGGAATTTGAACTTTGTCACATTCTGTTTGTGGTTCCAAAACTTGATAATGATCTAAGTTTCGTAATCAAAGTTTGTACATAATTATTACGTGTCAGGTATCGATTCCAGGTTGACAATGTTCATAATGACTGATTCATATTGCTTGTTAAGCGATTCATTAACTAAAGTTGCTGGTAAACAGTACGCAACACAGCGTGTTGTAGAACAAGTAGGTTCTTGTTTACCTCGTAAAAAAGGAATATCGATAAGACCCGTTGTCGATATTGTTTTATAGTGTGTTATAGAGACCATTTTTCGGACTTCAGCTTTTTGCTAGAAATACAGATATAATTAGTGATTTAAAACGTGAGAGTAGAACTCCCGAGTGACAAATATGCATAATCAAGTAGTTTTTTTTTAATCTCACAAAGGGATTCGAACCTTTTTGTAGGGAAGCTGCCATATCGACCCACCGCCATTTTTTTTCAAGTAATCTGCCGTTTTAGGAAGAGATTTATTTTTCTGAGACAAAATTATAATTGCCGCTTACAATTTGCACAAAACTCGCAGTTTACATTGGCTGTAATCTGTGTGTGTTTGCCGTGTGTTTGTTCAGATTTCACAATAAGAATATTTACAAAATGTTTTTAAATCTACTAATCTATAAATTAATGTATTCCAAATGTGTTTTCTATAAGTTTAAGTGCAAGTTCGGGTATACAGAAGTATTACCGTTTGCAAACTATGCGATGTCGCGTGCCAGATTATATTGTGCACTATAAATGATGACAGCATTCACTACCGATTAAATGAAATTGCCTTTTTTATTATCTGAGAAAATTTGATTAATGGGTTTTAGTGGCTGAGCCGGCTCTTGCGGCTCGTTGCCTCTGTCGCATAATGTTATAGTGTAGGGTTAGCGCACTTGCTGGCTCGGATACTTGCCGATAGGATAACGGAGCTAGATCCTCGTTAGAATTTACGACATGAAGTAAAAAAAAGACGCTATAAAGGATTTAATAAATCCAATCAACCTCAGCCTTTGCGCAATTAGTACCTAGACCTATTCAATCCTTTTCATCAGTATTTTACATGGAGCGACTCGCTATCTGACCTCCACAACCCAGTAACTGAGTAATACGATAACCCTTGGTAATACTGGTTGTCAGACTTTCGGGCTTCTGATGACCCGTAATGACTGTCAAAGACCCAAGAATGTCGGCCAGGACCAACGGCTTAACGTACTTTCCTAGGCACGGAAAAGTCTCGGTATGTAGACACGGTCACCCATCGACGGACCAACCGCGGTAAATTTAGCTTAACCTGATGGATGCCATGCGGCTGTTATTACTTAGCCACGAGCTACTAAGTATACCTACTAAGGTTTCTAATTATTTAAAAAAAATATAAAATGAGAAGGGGTGGCCGGCCAACGAGGACAAGCTGATGATGATGGTTGCAAATAAAATTGATTACTTAATTTATTTTTATGAACATGTGCAACGTGCTGCGTGCTTTTTATCATATTTGAGCCAAATGTTGCTCTAAAAGTAATTAACTTCGACATTTGTATGTCCACTTCATTTCTCCAAAATTAAATTAAGGTAAACGCGGGTGAAGTCGACAGTGACCCAGAAGTCGTCTAATTATCTAAAAACATCAATATCTTTTTCTACTAAACATTAAACTTGCTGCTTTTATGGCAACCTATTCTTGATAAGATATTGCACATGTAAAATAACAACACTGAGTTTTAAATATAATAGCGTCTGAAATATTTTACTTGAAAAGTGTGTCCGACAAAAAATTATTTTTTTTGCAAGTTTAGCTTCTAAATGTGAAGTCGGCACGTAGTTTTGTTTTTTGATTTATGAAACTTCAGTTGGGTCTACGGTAAATCTGATTGTTTGATGAATTATTTAAGTTAATTTGCTAACGTTATAACTTGAAATTTGGAACACTTTTATCACAAAAGTATTTTTTTAGAACGTGACATCTATTGGTACATAACAATTCCTACTTGACCCAGAACTCGTCATTTTAAGTACTATTGTGACGATTACTGGGACACGCTTAATAGTTGCCTCTAAACCCGCCATATTGTTAGTATTTTCATTCAATTTTGAACTTAACCATCAGCATTTTAAGGTTTATAATCATTTGGAGAAATTTGACAGTTTGGTATAACCTGATGTGCAGCTGTTGTCTGTACAAACATTATATAAGGGTTGGACTATATTTGACGATATATCTGGGTCTTAATAAAGCTGTAAGCAGTTATTAAGAAGCGAACGTGCGTGAGAGACACTTGTGGTCAGTGGTCGGCACAAGAGGTGTAAAAACTGTAGTCCGCAGCTCGGCGTGAAACTGTGCTAGCGCTTTTTTTGTGACAGAGTTTGCTTCGCTCACTCTTGCCGTGTGATTAAGCGAACTATGCTCATTCTTACTAAGATGTGGTTAAATGGAGCCTAAATAGCGAGAGTCCACATGAGCCACGTCGTCGTCCGTGTAGGCATGACTAGCGCTTTCATGGGTGGCAAGTCTGCGTGCCGCATCGCCGCGCTGCTCTATAATCTATCAACTATGCCGTCGTATAAAGGGAAACGCCATGCTGCCGCAGCAGCAGTTGTTATTTTGCTCAGTGGTGACTATTTCGGCCAACATTTCTGTTGTTTCCCTTTACGTTTTGGTAGCGCTTTGTCAACTCTTGACAATGTCACCGTCACCAGAATCACCGTTCTATGTAAACATCGCTAAACAAATCGACACATAGTGAAAAATAGCGTGTCGCGCGCATTTACCTGCACTCGTGATATGACGTCAGGCAAATTATATCGTGGTACAAAATGGTACAAATATGACTTATTTTTTTAATGCCCAAACATTACTCTAGCATTCTAATTCGTGTAGTTATACGTAATACGTCAGGGAATGCAATATTTTATTCAATTCTCTGACGTCCCACTTAGTAGCGAGGCTCAGCCCTGGTATAACGCGTCTTGTGCACAAGCAGATTTGCACGCAGAGCAGGTATACCAGGCCTGGGCTGCGGACCGCAGTGACAGGTGCGACAGTGAATGTGCTCGCGCAATGTGAAAAGAGCTCCCGCCAAGGATTGCAAACGGGTGTTGCGGAAGGCGTTTTGACCATGTTGGACGAATTGAGGCCAAACTGTCGTCTTACCTTTCAGGTATCAAGGAGTTCTGATCCCTGTCTAAGTCGGTCTAGACTAACTTCTGTCATTTGCTGCCTCTTATGCTGAAGTCTGATGGAACGTTGGCTCATCCCGCGCAAGAGAGGGCAAACTTATTAGCCTCCATCTTTGCCGAAAATTCACGCCTCGATGCGGCTTCTAACATACCACTTAACATACCTCCCTGTAGCTCCGCAATGCCAGAGATGTCAATTCGCCTAAAAGAGGGCCGTAAGGCCCTTTGCAGTCTGGACACGAATAACGCAAGCGGACCTGACGTGATACCCGCAAGAGTCCTGAAAAGCTGTGCTCCACAGTTGCCTCCTTTAATGACGCGCTTGTATCGCCTTGCTCTATAAACTGGAGTGGTGCCGGAGTCCTGGAAGCTTGCTAATGTAGAGCCAGTGTCCAAAAAGGGTAACTGTGCCGATTCTGTCAACTATAGACCAATCGCCATAACCACCATACTGTGTAAAGTGATGGAAAGGGTTCTTAGCAAGAAGCTGCTAGCATACCTGTATGGAAGACAATGAGCTCCTCAGTGACCACCAGTATGGCTTACGTCGTGGTTGGTCAACTGGGGATCTTTTAGTGTATGTTACGCATTGCTAGGGTGACGCCATTGAGAGACACGGCGAAGCCCTTGCTGTGTCACTTGATATCTCAAACACCTTTGACAGGATCTGTCATGCTAGTATTTTGGGTAAACTTCCCGAATTCGGCATCCCTACTGACTTTTGCAACTGGATTTGCGATTTCCTGATTTCCTGATCAATCGATCAGAGTAGTCATAGATGGCTGCTCATCAGATCATATGACTATTGATGCCGGTGTTCTCCAGTAGTCTGGTCTTTCTGCGACTCTATTTCTGCTGCACATCAACTACCTGCTACAGCTTGGTGTGATCGGTTACGCAGATGACAGCACAGTCTGAGAAAGATACCAGTCCAGTCAAGAGCTAGCAGAGAGGAAACAGCTACCCTTAGAAAGGCCATGGTAGAGCGAATTAATTTGACCTTAAATCTCGTTTCCCAATAGGGCGTCGGCAATCTGGTTAAATTCAATGCACTGAAAACAAAGGCGTGTCTTTTCATTGCCAAAAAGAGCCAATTTCAGTTATCTCTTATTTTCCCAGGAGCACCTGTATTAGTTACCGACCGCCTAGAGCTTTTTGGCATGGAGTTGACGTCTGATCTCAACTTCGGCTCAACCTTCGAGTCAAAAGTACAGACTTAATTCCGGACAAAACCCTGATTCTGTAATTCTAATCTCTTTTTTTTTTGCCAGACGACTCGTCGAATTTTTTAAGCAAAAATACGTTACAATTTAATTTACCTTTCTGTTTTGATTACCTCCTGCTCTGCTACAACCTTTAGTAGTTTCTTAGCATTCAGTCTTCTACCTAACTTTTGTTTCTTAGACTCATATCAAACACAATCTCATTATTTTTAATGTTTAATCCTACTTATCTTGATCTTTATGTTCAGGACCTGAGAGTTCACATTAGCACAAAAAATAGTACAAATGTGACAACTATTGGTACAAATCGCCCTTTTTTTACCTTTGCTTAAATAAGTGTTTATTATCACTCAAAATTGTAGAAATAAACTACTTACTTAGAATAACAGATAAATTGTCTATTTCGTTATGCAAGAAGTTTCATTCTAAATGTAATACCTTTCACACAGCAGTCCTTTAAAGTCAGTGAATTTCCAAAACTGTCGAGTATTGGTACGTTTACCTTAGTCGAAAATTTTCTAAAGCATAAGGAAAAATTTGCTACGTAAGCTGCAACGTGCTGCGTGCTTTTTATCATATTGGAGCCAAATGTTGCTCTAAAAGTAATTAACTTCGACATTTATATCTCCACTTCATTTCTCCAAAATTAAATTAGTCGAAAATTTTCTAAAGCGTAAGGAAAAAATTGCTACGTAAGCTGCACTACCAAGCAAGAAGTGTAAGCAAGCTTGAAGCTGCAGAGAACAGCGTTGTTTAGTTTTCGTGTAAAGTGAAAATGAGATGACAGCGCATGAGCCACTTGACACACATGGTGGAGTACAGAGAGACACTATATTCTAGAAAAATACAATGTGAAAATACTGTCTCCTGGTTTTGTTTGGTTAGGGTATTGGAGTGTACCTTATTTCTCAGGCCTTTGTTTAGACAGTTTCGTGTTATTGGATGTTAGTATGTTCCAGCTATTTACCATCGCGGACATTTGCGGTGAACCACTTTTCAACCAGTTTCGTGTTATTGGATGTTAGTATGTTCCAGCTATTTACCATCGCGGACATTTGCGGTGAACCACTTTTCAACCTTATTACCTTAGCATTAAGGTCGAAAAGTGGTTCACCGCAAATGTCCGCGATGGTACATACATAATACGCTAGTCCATATGGTATTATTTCAGTAAAATTGTATTACAAGAAAAATATTATCATGGCAAATATTTTTTCGCTCATGAGTACACACTGCAAAACTAGATCTTACTAATCCTGAAAGATAACGCAGCTGGTATATGCTATGTTCGTACCTGAAACCAAAATTAACTTTGCTCCCACTTTTATCGGCATTTTTCGTGAAGGTTTCGCAACAATTACATGCAAAGAATTCGAGATTCTCTTATGAAAAAAACATTCCTGTAGCCAATTTCATATGTGAAGGTAATATTGGATCGGAGCACGTTTCTGTTTTATAGTAACATCATAATAATATTTGAACTTAAAGTTCAAATATTATTATGATGTCTCGGATATACTAGAGAACGTTTTAGATGATAGGCATCGTAAACGAGAAAAAAAAGGTCTGAGGTAGAAATTATTTGTAGTGCTCGAAGTTTGCCGTACCTACCACCTCAATCAATACCATCCAAGTAAAAGTTTACTAGGTAGGTAGGTAACCGACATAGCCCGGTGGCAGTGGGTAGGGTACATATAGCTAGCATCGCAGAACAGAGGGCCGATGGTGCTTAAGGTTCTGGAATGGCGACAGCATACTGGAAGACTTGGCGTTAGAAGTGAACCGATGACCTTGTGAAGACCGCAGGAATGCGCTGGATGCGAGAAGCACAGAACTGGTCGAAGTGGCGGTGCTTGGGGGAGGCCTATATCCAGCGGTGGACGTCTTTCGGCTGAAATGATAATGATGATGAAAAGTTTACTAATACAAGGGTTAGAAACGTCCGATAGGTGTGATGTCAGATTATTTCTATGAGAGAATGCACAACAAATCTGCACGGCTAGCGATCGACGAAAGAGTGTATAGTGTTTTTACCCCTCGACTCATCCGGATCGGAATCGGAAATAGCAACATACATCGATTTCAGAAATCTCGGTTGTGGTCAGAACACTCGACAATTATCAAAACTCAAACTCAAAGCATTTATTTCAAATAAACCTATTACAGGCACTTTTGAATTGTCAAGGGGTCGATCAGTCAGAAAGATGAAGCTAGTTGCCCATTCCAAAGCGTAGTATGTACCTATGGAGAAGAACGAGGATTTGAGGCTGGGGAACTACTGGATTTGGTGAAGTGTAATGCTGAGAGGTATGAGTCTTTAACTAATACCTTCTCTTTTAGCTGTGTCTGCTCCCAGGAGCCCCAGCCTCAACTTGTTACACCCGCACCCTTAGTGGCTCAGCCAGTAGGTAGCTGTATGGATAAAGATATCAATATTATGAATAGTTTGACAACTTATGTTTTTTCTGACAAATTTGGTCAAGGTTTTGGTAGTATATTTAATCAGTGTTTGCAACACTATGTAATTAATAATTGTTTACCCGGTGCCAGTATTAGCCATTTAATTAAAAATATTAAATTGACAAAAATAAACCCCAGTTCCACTGTTATACTATTATATGGGGATAGTTTATCTGTAAGAAAAAAGGACATAATTGAATGTGTCCATTTGATGTTACATCTCAATGAGACCAAGAACTGTAAATTTATTTTCTGTGCGTTGCCTTATTCAACATATTTGACTGATGTGCAAAATAGTCACATTTATAATTTAAATATGTCAATTTATAATAGAACTTGTCATCATAGTGACGCTATTTTATATTTTGATTGTAATCAATTTATTACTGATTACAAACTGACTAATTATGAAATGTATTTGCCACCTAGTTGTAGGGGACATATTGCTAATCTTTTAGCATACAATATACATAGTGACATCGGTACTTGTAGTGTACCATCGAAAACTGTTAGTAGTAGTACTAATATCATTTTGGATACGCCTTGTAGTTTAAACTATTAGGTGTGACAATGGGTAGCCCGCATAAGTTGAATGTTGTACATCAAAACATGCAGGGTCTGTCCGGCAAAGAGTTAGAGTTAAGTTTATTTATGGAGAACTATGATGTTCAGGTGTTATGTTTGACTGAACACTGGTTGAAAGAACATGAAGTAGTCTTTATGAATGATGATTATTTTACTGTACAAAGTGCATTTGTGAGAAAAAGTGCTATTCGCGGTGGGTCTTTAGTTCTTGTTTCAAACAAGTTGAAATGTAAACAACGTTTAGATACAGTTAATCTTTCTATTGAGCGCATTGTTGAGTTGTCTTGTGTTGAACTCGAGCGATACTTTATAATTTGCGTTTATCGACCCCCCTCTGGGGATTTTATTCGTTTCGAATTGGTTATGGAGGATACACTCAATAGGTTAAAATCAAGTAATAAAAGCATAATTTTATGTGGAGATTTTAATGTTAATATTTTAGATGTTACTCCATTAAGTATTAGACTTCTCAATCTGTTCAGGTCTTATAATTTAATTAACTTGTTTTTCGAACCTACTAGGATCACGGCAACTTCATCAACATGTCTTGATAATATGTTTAGTGATTGTGAGGTCAAAAATAAATTAGTGCTAAGTGACCTAACATCTGACCACTGTGGTTTATTAGCTAGCTTCCCTATGCCATTACATAAAAAGCCACATAAAAGAGAATGCAGGCCTTACACAGCTAGTCGTTGCAACAAGTTTAAAAATAATATAGCTCGTAGAATTACACCATCTCTAGCAGAACACGAGAATCCTAATGAAATCTATGGAGCCCTTTTTGATGTCGTGCAAAAAGAATACCAATCTACTTTCAAGACCAAAACCATTAACATTAATGGCACCTCCGTTGGCTTTAACCAATGGGCTACTCCAGGTATTTATAAAAGTAGAGCGAGACTATACGAGTTATACGGTTTGAAAAAATACAGGTTTGATACTTCTTTCCTAGAGTATGTCAGAAATTATTCAAAATTATTTAAAAACATTTGTGTTTTTGCTAAATCTAAATTTTTAAGCGATACAATTAAAAAATCCAATAATAAAGTAAAAACAACCTGGAAAATTATTAACAATGAAACGGGTAAGTCGGTGAAACAAGAAAAACAACTTGAGATTATGGTTGACAATAAATTAATTAGTAAAGCAGCTGACGTAGCCGAGGCATTTAATGAGTTTTTCGCCAACATACCTATAACTACGACTCGCTCCTTAAATTCGTCCCCATCTAAAGCGGAAAACCTTTTGCATAGTAGTGTGCCCAAATGTAGTCGCTTATTTAGCTTCGAACATGTAACACCTCGTGAAGTAGTTAATGTTTTTAACACACTTAAGTCTAAAAACACTGGTGATTACTGGGGCATCTCCATTAAACTATTAAGTAATATAATATACATCGTAGCCCCCTATCTAGCTGTTACTTTTAATAAATGTGTTGATTTAGGAACTTTTCCTGACCTCATGAAAAGTAGCAAAGTCATACCATTATTTAAATCCGGTAATAAAAATGACGTTGGAAATTTCAGGCCTATTTCTATCTTACCTGCATTTAGCAAAATATTTAAAAAGTTAATACTCAAGCAGTTACTAAAACATTTTAATTTAAACAGACTCCTTCACGATGAACAATATGGGTTCACTAAAGGTCGTTCGACTACGGATGCGGGTGTTGCTCTGCTGAAACACATATTTAACGCTTGGGAGAACTCGCAAAATGCTATTGGAGTTTTTTGTGATCTCTCCAAAGCCTTTGATTGCGTGCACCATGACACGCTTTTGCGTAAATTACGTCATTATGGTGTCCAAAACAAAGCTCTCAAAGTAATAAATTCTTATTTAAATAATAGGTTTGAATGTGTAGATGTTAATGGTGTGAAATCTTCCGGGCTACCAGTTCAGTTAGGTGTACCTCAAGGCTCAATACTGGGTCCATTCTTATTCCTAGTGTATATCAATGACTTACCATTCTATTTAAAGGGTATCTGTGACGTTGTACTGTTTGCAGATGACACCTCTCTTATTTTTAAAGTAGACAGAAACAGACATGATTTTGATGACGTAAACAGTGCACTCTCAATGGTTACGGATTGGTTTACGACAAATAACTTAGTTCTCAATGCCAAGAAAACTAAATGTATAAAGTTTGCCTTACCGAATGTTAGAAATCTGGGACCCAACATCGTCTTAGATGAAGAGGTGCTTAAGACTGTAGAATCAGCAGTTTATCTGGGTATAACGGTAGATGCTAAACTTCAGTGGGGCCCACATATATCAAGCCTAGCGGGAAGGCTCAGTTCAGCCGCCTACGCCGTCAGGAAAGTAAGACAATACACTGACGTTGATACAGCTCGGTTAGTATATTTTAGTTATTTCCATAGCGTTATGTCCTACGGTATTCTGCTATGGGGCAAAGCGGCTGATATTCAAAATATTTTTGTTCTTCAAAAACGAGCTGTTCGAGCAATTTACCAGCTAGGTGCTAGAGTTTCTCTGAGAGAATTTTTTAAGGATATTGGTATTCTCACGGTGGCATCACAGTTCATCTTCGCCAATATCTTATACATTAGGCAAAATATACATTTGTACAGTAAAAACAGTGATATTCACAATATTAACACCAGAAATAAGGACAAATTACGTGCTCCATTTCATCGGCTTCATAAGGTTCATATCTCATTTGTTGGTCTTGGTATAACTTTTTATAACAAGCTACCTTCTTCTTTGCTAGATTTGCCTTTTAATGCGTTTAAAATTAAAGTTAAATCCAATCTTTGTTCAAAGGCATACTATTCTATCAACGATTACTTAAACGATAAGAATAGTTGGTCGCTGTGATTAACTCAAGACAATGTTTATTCTCCATTTTTATGGAGAATAAACATTGTTATGTTCTTTCTCCAGGATCAGCTCACATAATGACAGGTTACATGAGTTAAGTACTAAAATTGTTTATTTTATTTGACAAAAATATAATTTAATGTATTGTTTTGCGTAAATTATTTTGCATAGGTACTATTGTATAGAATCTAGTTCTTCTAACTGAACAGACAGCTGTGCTGCTGGGGAGTTTGTTCCGCTACTTCTTCTTCCCAGCTAAAGCACTAGGAAGTGGTGAAGGGCGGGCGTTTTGTGGGGACTGTCTTACTGTAATTTCGACGTTCAAAAAGTGCTGATTCTCAGCCTAATTTGAATAAAGGACTTTTGATTTTGATTTTGAACGGGCAAAAAACTCCACGGACACTCTTTTAAATCAAAATATGGTTACAAAATATTGGTTAAATCATTCATGTTGAAATTATACATATGAGAACGATGAACGTTAAAAGACAATTAAAAACAATTCAAAATTTTTATTAAAATAAAATTAAAATAAACCGTGGCAGCTAAATCAAAATCAAATCAAATCAAAATCATTTATTTGCATAAAATGTGGTGGTACAAAAGATGTTACATATAAAAAGTGCAAAGACACATTCCGCCATGCAGTTTTGGCATGCAAATATTTAATGGATGTTAATGTTAGTTAACATACAATAAAATTGAAGCTAAGGTACGACCAGCCTCCACTGACAACACCCGTTCTCGAACCTGACGCATGGATTAGTTATAATTATGATCCAACACACGCGCCACCATCAGCGAGACATCAGAGTGAGCATGACACACTCTCAGCCGGCAGGGCACATTCAAGTCAAATAAAGACGTACACAGTAAATGGTAGCTTTAGAGAAGGTACATAGTCAGGGCCGGGTTATGCCTGTCGGGGCCCCTAGGCAATGCTCATCCAGGGCCCCCTAACCTCTTCTAATTTTTTCGTTAACACAACAAAATTCAAAATTACACCGTTTTTTACTAACCTGGGTATATCATCATATTATTCAATAAAAATGTTGAATCAAATGAACAGAATGTTTATTTATGCATTTAAAAAAAAACATACATAGCTTAAATATTAACTCTTCTAACTTTTTTTGATACAAAATCGTTCAAGATATCCTGAAAGGTAATCTTCTCCAACACGTCATTTTCAATTGCCATTATAGCCAATGAATTTAAACGGTTTTGAGACATCGTTGAACGAAGACAGTTTTTAATTAATTTCAATTTGGAAAAGTTTCGTTCACCAGTGGCATTTGTAATCATTAGACTTCTATATATTTGCAAAGCTGTCATTACATTCGGGAAAGTTGACTGTGCCATGTTACCAATAATCAGTTTGTAAGACTCCTCGGCTGGCATATTTTTTTGTCCGGCGTCATCTAATTGTAAGATGAAGTATTTATACTGCACCATTTCGTCTATAAACTCAGGCTCAATGTCCTCGAAATAATGATCCTTAAATTTTGTACAAGCCTGTCTAATTTCAGGGTCCGATTTTGTCTAGAAATCTGTTAGAAACCCAAACAGATCATTTATTTCCCGGTAAGCTTCTAGGCGCCGCGACAGTTCTGTACACAACATGTCTAGTACTGGCAAATATGTATCAACTTTTAACTTCTCTTTTCCTCTGAGCACAACTTCTTCTGCTGATCCGTCATCGTGATGCCTTTTCCTTTTTCGCTCACGCTGATTCTCATCACTGTATTGAGTATCAGTTTTCTCATTTGCCTTAGTCTCGTAGTCGTCAAATAAATCTCTCTGTGAAATTAAAAAATCTAAAAGCGATTTTAAAAGATCGACTGCCGTTCGTAGTTCAATTGTTTTCTTTTGTAAAGATTTGCTGACACCATTGATCCGATCTAGTATGGCAGCCCAGAATACGGCCATTACAGCATTTTCTTTTTTTCTTAAGTCATTCAATAGACATTTAGCTTCGTGAATCGCTTGTGATGTCTGAGTCTCATCGCTAGCAATAGACTGCAAAGCTTTCTGAAAACTGTTGTAACCAGTTGCCAAAGCCTTAGTAGCATCGGCCCTTGCACACCATCTTGTATCGGATACACTTTTCAGAACCAATGACGAATTATGCTTACGTTCATCACCTTTTTCAAGATTTTCGAGCATAATTGCCCAGCGATGAGTTGATGCCGAAAAAAAGTTGTATAGTGCCTGTACAAATCCGAAGAATGAGATTGCTCCAACGCAGCTTTCCGCTGCACGTACTCCAACCAAATTCAGTGAGTGCGCTGCACAGGGAACGTAGTGTGCGAGGTGATTTATTTTCTTTATATGCGCCTGGAGACCATTGTAACGACCAGACATATTCGACGCATTATCATAAGACTGACCTCTCAAATTTCTTACATCAATATTATATTGGCTTAAAAAATTTAATATTTCGGTGGCTAGTTCTTCCCCTTTGTGGTTCTGTATGAGAAGAAATTTAAGAAAACGTTCAGCCACTTCTCCATTCGACGTAACATATCTCAGCACTACAGTCAACTGATCAGTGTGTGATATATCAGGTGTCGAATCGACACTTATTGAGAAGTATTTGGCTTCAATAATTTCATTAACAATATATTTTAAAACCTTATTTCCCAATATTTCAATAAGTTCCTCACAAATCGTTGCAGATAAATACGATTGTTTTCCTTTGCCTTCATTACCATATTTTGCTAAATGCGAACTAAGAAAAGGATCGTACTCTGCGATTAACTCTAAAATTCCCAAATAATTGCCATTATGTTGAGAACCGAGAATTTCATTGTCACCACGAAATGCTAATCCACGGGATGATAAAAATTTTATCACAGAGACCATTCTTTCTAAAACTTTTTTCCAATATTCTTTTTCTTTATTAAATGTAATCTCTAAAGAAGTGTCGATTCGTCCGTGAATGCGTCGTCTACTAATGAGTGTCTGTACACATACTCGGTGAGTTGCATTATTCTCATGCGATTGGATTCGGTGCAACGCATTTTTCCAATCAGAAAATCCAGTTTGAAATTGTGATCGGTTTTGTGCTTCACCAAAAAGGATACATGGAAAACAGTATACTTTTCCAGTAGACGGAGAATACATGAGCCACTCCCGTTTGATTTTACCACCACTGATGTGTTTCCGAAAAAACATAGACTGAGAAAAAAATCTTTTACTGTCGTCGTACTGTCGGGCCGAAGCAGAAAAATTACAATCAAAGTGTTGACATTCGTTAGGGTCTCTAGTACACCAAAAATCTTGCATTTCGTTGGTAATATTTTGCCATAAGCCAATGTCATTCTGGTATTCCACCCCTAGATGAACTACGTTTTGATGTATGACCCCTGTCTCGGCCTCACCTTCCTCTGCACTGACTAACGTAGGTGTTTCTTGATCCTGGCCAATCTGTTCAAAAGGCTCGCAAGGAACCTCTACTGGGTCTACTTCCATCTTGTGGCTGGTAGAAGACGTACTTGGAGTGTCATGAGGTTGATGTTCCTTTAATTCGCGACTAAATCCGAGTTCGAAAAGGTTTTGTGTCTTCTTTAATTGTTCATTAAGTTTATTTTGTTGCTCTTGCCGCTTTTTACGTTTTTCGGAACCACTTTGATGCTTTTTCTTTACGGGTACCTCCGACATTTTGTTCCTGAAAGGAATAATCTTTTGTTTTAAAACAGTAAAGAAAATTTCACCTTAGCAGCTCAAACAATATAATAATAATAATAGTTTCCTGCTTAATATTAATAAACACCCAAAGTAAAAAATATTTAATAACATAGAAATTAATTAAAATATCCAATTGAATAATAAAACGACACTTCACATTTGTCAAATCCTGTATCAGGTAATAAAATATGTAAAAAATAATAAAACTTACGTAAAGTAATTTTAACTTCAGTTGATGAAACTTTAGTTTCCACTACACTGTTTTTAACCCGTCGTTTCACCGATTTTCACAAAGCCTGAAGCACTTCTGCAGTCTTTATAAATAAATATCCAACACTTAGCCTTAAATTCGTAATTTTTGAAACACAAATTGTAAAACTCTCTTTTTATTCACAGCCGTTAAACTTGCAAACGAATTGCACGAAGTAAAAATTGAACGATTTAATTGAAAATGGTTCGAAAATAATGTCTATGACACATCATACAATACGTATTTAACGACTAGGGGAATTCCCCGGTCATGCCAACGAACCAGTACTGCCAACCTTATGAAAGTAGCTTGGCCATAGAATATACATACTTGGTAGGTACCAGTATAGTAAGTGTGCATTCACAACAAAGAGTTTTGAGCGTTTTTAATTAAATTACCGCGATAAAATTGCTTGCAATTATATTACTGCGTTATAAACTTTTAAACTATCATAATAATCATAATAATAAAGTTGCTAATTATAGCAATATTCGTTGATGATTTTTTCATCTTCAGTAACGACAAGAAGTTTAAAGAAGATTTCAAGGATCAACTTAAGAAGGTCTTCGTAATCAAAGATTTAGGTCCTCTTAAAGACTGCTTGGGAATGAGAGTTACGAGGAAAGACGGCACTCTATCACTGGATCAAACAAAATATATTGAGCAAGTGATAGCTAAGTTCGGAATGACAGATGCTATCTCTGTATCCACTCCTATCGAGACTGGAACAAAATATGTCTTACCAGATCCCAAGGATGAAAAGCCAGAATTACCGTACCAGCAGCTCATTGGATCGTTAATGTACATTGCCATTGGTACTAGACCAGATATTGCTCACTCTGTATCAGCTCTGAGTCAATTCAATGCACATTACGGGGAGGTACACTGGAGAGCTGAGTCATTTCATGATTATTACAAAGTAGGTTTCAACACCTCCCCGTAATCAAAACACCCTGTATGTACTACATTCCCAATTTAAACAATCTGTATAAAAATAACACGTAAAGAAAAAGAAACATTCAAAGTAACGGCCAACGGCCTGATAGCCGATAGCCTCGACCAACATCTTTCGAGGCTCTCGTTAGGCGGTTGGATCAAGGGCCAGATTCAGAAGGCAGTACTCCTCGATACGGCTCGTATTGTGAGGAGGTTCCTATCTCTGCAGCCCTAACCACCGGTAGCTTGGACCCTGCTCCCGACACCGGCGGACCACTATTTTTTATATTTTTAAATGTTTTTTATTTATTTTTTAAGAAATATTTAAAAATGTATTTTATATGGAAAGAATATAAATAAACGAAATAATAATAATAAAACGAACATATAGACACCAACTCCATCATGTCTGCCTCTCAAAATGGATCTAGGAACGGGTCCCGTGGTACTAAGGAGCTACTCCTCATTGATATGGCCATTAGCCAACAGGTTCGTCGTTCCCGTAGGGATCTGTCGACATGTTGGATAGACTATAAGAAGGCCTATGACTCGGTGCCACATACATGGCTCATGAGGGTGCTGGAGTTGTATAAAGTAGATGCAACTCTGCGCACCTTCCTGATGTCGTGTATGGGGCAATGGAGGACGGTCCTTCGCTATCCAGGATGTCGAAATATCCAGAGGAATAGCGAACCGATAAGGATTGAGCGAGGCATATTTCAGGGCGATAGTTTGAGTCCACTTTGGTTCTGCTTAGCCTTGAATCCTCTAAGCACACTGCTGGAGAATTCAGGTCTAGGCTATCGGCTGAGGAGAGGTGGTCAGGTGATATCCCACCTCCTCTACATGGATGACCTAAAACTCTTTGCCCCCAGCAATTTGCAACTGATGGAGCTATTGAAAGTAACTGAAACTTTCAGTAGCGCCATCAGGATGGAATTTGGTGTGGACAAATGTGCGGTCATGCATGTAAAGCGAGGGGAGATTGTGGAATCCGTGGGAACCCAACTCCCGGATTCCATAAACCTTAGAACCCTCTCCGCAGCCGAAACCTATAAGTATTTGGGTATGTCGGAAGCGTTAGGCATCAATGTTGCTGACATGAAGCAATCGTTGAAGGAGCGCTTCTTTGGCCGCCTGAAAAAAGTATTTAATAGTCTTCTATCAGGCGGAAACAAGGTGCGCGCCTTCAACGGTTGGGTCATGCCGGTTTTGATGTACTCTTTCGGCATACTCAAATGGACTCAGACTGAACTCGATGCCCTGGATCGGAGGGTCCGTACGCTGTTGACTGCATATCGAATGCATCACCCACGGTCATCGGTAATGAGACTGTATATCCCGCGAAAGTGTGGAGGCCGAGGCTTTTTAAACGCTAAGACCCTCCACAATCGCGAGATATGCAGTCTCAGGGAATATTTCCTAGAAACCGACGTGGGGATGCATCGAGATGTGGTCGCGGTGGACAAGGGCCTCACCCCGCTCTCCTTGGCTAAAGAGAACTGGCGCAAGCCTGTAGTGCTTGATGCTAACGACCGCATGGAAGTATGGCAGAGTAAGGAGCTCCACGGACGCTTTTTCCGGGCCCTACATGGACCCGATGTAAATTTGCTAGCGTCCGTAGCCTGGCTGCGTTCCGGTGACCTCTTTGGGGAAACCGAAGGTTTTGTCTGTGCAATTATGGACGAAGTTATCATGACGAACAATTACCGGAGATTTATTGTGAAAGACGGAACGGTTGACATCTGTCGGGCATGCCACCGACCGGGAGAATCAATTCGACACATTATCTCCGGGTGTTCTCGTCTAGCTAACGAAGAGTACTTGCATAGACACAACCTTGTAGCCAGGATAATCCATCAGCAACTTGCTCTGAAATACAGCCTTGTGGAATCGGAAGTGCCGTACTATAGGTATGTGCCCGACCCAGTTCTCGAAAATGGACATATCACATTGTACTGGGACCGATCCATCATCACTGACAGGACTATTGTTGCCAATAAGCCTGATATAGTGGTGGTGGATCGAACAGAGCGGCGCGCAATGATTGTTGACATAACAGTCCCGCATGACGGGAACCTCGTGAAAGCCGAGAAAGATAAACAAATCAAGTATATTGACTTGGCTCGCGAGGTTGTCGACATGTGGGATGTGGACTCAGCAGTCATTGTGCCGATAGTCGTATCAGCCAATGGCTTAATTGCCAAGAGCCTCGACCAACACCTAAGGAGGCTCTCGTTGGGCAGCTGGATCAAGGGCTTGATTCAGAAAGCGGTGCTTCTGGACACGGCCCGCATTGTTAGGAGGTTCCTCTCTCTGGAGCCCTGACCGCCGGTAGCTTGGACCCTGTTCCCGATACCGGTGGGGTACTATTTTTATATTTTTAAATGTTTTTATTATTCTTTTTATACTAATATTTAAAAATGTAACAAATATGTGAAAAGTAAAATAAAAGAAATAATAATAATATCTAATAAGGAATGCGTTCCGAAATGTACTAAAATAGCGTCGATGTAATGTACAGAGCAAATTTTCAAATTAATTTTTTACTGTTTAAGAAACATTGCCCATTCTTTTCCCTGTAGCACAGGGGCCCCTGAACGTGGCAGGGCCCCTAGGCAGTTGCCTATAATGCCTAATGGATAAAACGGCCCTGTACATAGTACTCACACATTTGCTAAGCAATTATATAATACAAAGGTGATTGAGTTTATACAATGCAAAGATATTCTTATAATCTTCAGCAGCTCCAACAGTATCTTCAAATGTTAATTAATTAGTAGTGGTTGCGGAGCAGGACCAGCATGGAGCCAAGCATTTTTATCAGTTATGTAATCCCCCAACTTATAATATGCCTGCCTGCATAGTGTGCGCTTTATACAAGTTTTAAATTTCGTCTCATTTAGTTGAAGTATGTGTGGAGGTATTTTATTGTAGGTAACATTTTAAACAGTACCCCATGAACGAGTCTACTTTAGCCAGCCTGAAACCTGGTTGAGCTAATAGGTCCTTATTTCTAGTACTATAATTATGCCTTTTACCTCTTTTATTAAAAATATGTAATTTTTTTCTTACGTACATGATGGTTTCGTATTTTTTATTTCACATTGACAAGGTACCGTCATGATGTTAATATCCTTAAACAGTTCCCTTAGAGAATCGCGCCTATAAAGATTATACCGGATGACTTTTTTTACCGTCTCGAAAAAAAATGGGTATATTAGGTGAACGGAGTAGAAGAGTAAGGCAAACAATTTAAAAAAAAAAAAAACAAAAAAATCATAAATTCAAATCATATGCAGGCTGCATATGATTTGAATTTCAATATTTTAAAACGATTTATTATTTTTTTTCAAAATTTCCGTTTTTTTTTGTTCAAATATGAAAAGTTTACATCGAATTTGTAGTATTTATTGGTACTTAGATAATTTTTTCTGTCTAAGGTATTAAAAAAAAAAACTAGGTATGCCATAGGCTTCTACTCCGTTCACCTAATATACCCAATTTTTTTCGAGACGGTAAAAAAGTCATCCGGTATATGGCTCTGATGGCTCTTTTCTGCAGAATAAAAATAGACTCGATATCTGAAAGTAACTAAAATAGACTAGCCTCGCGGTATCTACATCAGTAAATTGACGGATTTTTCTGACAGCATAAGCTGCTGAACTTAGCCGTCCTGCTAGTGATATTAAATGAGGACCCCATTGTAACCTTGAGTCGAGCGTAATTCCCAGGAAAACGACGAATTCTAGTTTCTCTTGATTCAATACTATCTCACAATCACTACTTTTGACATTTTTATGAGTTCTAGATAAATTTTGTTTTTGAACCATTTCTTTAAGTAGAGTTTCAGCTCATCTTAATTATTGATCGTTAGGTACGGTTCGTAAAAGAACTATACTTACTTTATTGAATCCCTGCTGGAAGCGGACATGTTGCTTATTTGAATACATCTCTTTTGCTTTTTTTTTACATGTGTTTTGCGTAGATGTGACGTATATTTTCCCCAAACTTGTTTTATAAATTGTTTGTTGTTCTTTGCGTCATGTTTACCGCAAATAAATGTATTTTCTTTCTTTTTTTTTCTTTCTTTTTTTCTAAAATGGGTTATAAAATGACGTAAAAAAAAATTGCTTTTCGGTCGGAGGTCGGGAATTGACCCATGGGTGTCTACCTGTGTGCGAAACTGCCGTGAAAAGGTAACATACGGACAGAAAGAGTTACTTTCGTTTTATAATGTTAAACGTTTTTAAAATTAAACGTTTTATAATAGTATGGACTACTGTGGATAGAGATAGACTGGAAAGCTACAAAGTAGATTATATCTGAAAACTTTTTCGTTTACACATACCAGACAAAACAAAAAGAATAACTTAATAAAAAAATGTTTTCGCTACATCCAATCTCGTCGTTGGTAGCGACGACATTTCAATCGTCGGAGAGTGTCCGCGGCGATAAAATGGTTAACTCGCGCAGAATAGAATCAGAACAAGCTCACTAGTTCTTCGTTTTAAGCAATGTGTGCATACAAATCTTGTGTTTATAGTTAGCTGTCTCATCTAATATAAATTTTGGATGTGAGCACATGTCTATTTAAGACATTTGCTATTATGGTAATTGGTAATACGATAATCGCAAATGTCGAGAGATTTTACGCTGCTTCAATACATTTTGAACTTGTGGGTATTACACTTTTGTATGAAACACCATATTTTTGTTATAATAACCAACGAAAAATTTCAACGCTGTTGGGTCCATCATGTACAGTGGGCTGCATCAATTGGGTACCCCAGTCGTATTATTTGAATACAACTGGGGTACCCAATTGATGCAGCCCACTGTACATGTAATTCATGATAACAGTTTGCGCGTCGATGTCCCTTCCCTTACACTGCGTACAAGTGTGGTTAGTAAAATGTCGACCTATGATTTCGAAGTTTTCCTGCACTTCAGCCGCTAGTTAAGTATTGGTATACCGGCTGGCTGTCTTTGACTCTATTGGCATCTTTCCAATTTAAATGACGTTCCACAAAAAAAAAAAAATGCAATAAGTAAGTATTACAAGTCCAATCAAAATGCATGAATCAGATGCTATTTCGCTATTTCTGAGATGGGGTTCATAATCTTAAGTGCCTCTTGCGCCTTGGAAGGATGTTAATGAGTTCAAAGCCAGCCCAACCTTGGTTCACATTAATTCATTATAATTTTCCTAAAGGTAATGTGAGGTAGGTATTTAGTTAGGTGCTCGCAACCGCAACTTTATAACGATATCAGCTATCTTCGTTGTAGGCGTTAGCAATCTGTGGTAAGAACGGTACTGGTATGGTCTTATGGAGCCACTAGTCGGCGGCTCGAGCTGGTTGGTGGCGTGGCTAATATGCATGTTATGTAGTTATTTTAATTATTTAAGTATTTAGTTTTTATGTAGTGAAATAGACGATGAGTTATAACGAAAACAAGCGCATAAAATTTCATGAACAGACTTTTGGGCGTATAGATATTATGAAAAAACTACTGGATGTATTTATTCAAAACGCTGGTTTTGAATAAATACGTCCAGTAGTTTTTTGACCCGACTTATGTTGACCCGACTTATGTTGTCCTCTCTAGCTATGAATATTCTAATGTAAACTCTCAAAGTTAAAATAGTCGTTAAGTTTTCTGAAATTTTCTCATTTTCTGCACAATTTTCTTAATGTTTCTTTCCGTAAGAACCTTTTACAAAATATTAGAAAACTTGAAAAAAAAAGATGAGTGAAATCGGTAAAGCCGTTCTCAAGTTATGGCGTGACCAAGGGAAATAGGGATTCATTTTATATACATATACAGGGTGTAAGTGTAAACAGTGGCAATCTTTTAAGGGGTCATTGTACTCATAATTAAGAACAACTTTTACTATGGGACCAAACCTGAAATAGCGAAAAAAAATCAGCTGTTCCGTACATTTATGTTCGCATAATTCGCCAAAATGTAGCTAACAGGTGATTTTATTTTCGCGTTTTCAGGTTTAGTCCCATAATAAAAGTTGTTCATAATGATGAGTACAATGATCCCTTAAAAGATTGCCACTGTTTACACTTACACCCTGTAGATAGATAGATAAAATTATTTGAAATTATTGAATAAATTATAAGTATACGGTAACAATTTTGCTATTTTCATACTCCGGCTATTTATTTACGCCCAAAGATGCGTTAAAATTAGTGTTGAAATATGGAAGTTTCGACGTTCATAACTTCCAAACCAATTTTTTTTTTTCGATTCTGCTTCCATGCTTATAAAATTGACATCCAAAACAAATTGCAGGGATTGAGAGAGGGCCGATGCCGCTGGGGTCGCGGGTTGTTCGAAAGAGCGGGAGAAGTCATTTGATGATTTCCCATCAACAAAAAAAAAAAGGGATTGAGAGATAACAATCCAATCAAATAAGTATTAGATCAATATCAATATAAGTTGTAACTTTCCTAACTTATCTGTGCCAGAAATAGTAGTGACCAAAAAGTTCAAACTGATGAAGTTAGTTCATTACTTAGTGAACTTTTGTTTCACAGCAAATTTCGAAATTGAATCTCGCTGGACGTTCAATTTCGGGATTGAATTTGTCCCCTGTGTTGATTTGGGTTATACTTGCTCTATCGTTCATACTCGAGCCTACTTCAGCAAACATTGATGCATTGCGGCAAAATTGAATAGGTACTCAAAGACCTGTTTCCGGTGCATTTATTTTTGTAGAGCCGGAGATGTATTCACCTTGTCATATCAAAAGAAAATACGAAGGAAAAGTTGTACACCGCATAATTAGACAAAGCATTTTAAATATACAATTCATTACGATTTAACTTAGATTTAGCACAGAAATCCATTGATTTATCAGCAATATCGATTGTTTGACATGTCGCCATTTCACCCATGTGAAGCAGGGACGGGTCGCTATAGTTACGCGATAGAAAGAGAGGCAACTTCTAGGTGAATATAACTGTAAGTAATTAACGCTGTGCGACTTGAATTACACTTTATTGTGTCGTAGAAAGAGTCGCTATTTATTTAAATGATTTTGTGGAGTGAATCTTCTGTACCTGTACTATTATAGGGAGCGTTGCACATTCTTATTGCTACTGACATTTACGTCCCGACGACTCAGTTCATAACGCGAGTACTATAGTTACAAATATAATTACCTATGTTAACTAAACTATCTGTTGATCTTGTTTTATAATCAGTATCTATCTTAAGCGTTGTGGAGCAAAATGGTCTAATAATTTTCCCTATAGGTAAATTAATACTCAACCCTTACGTTATCAGATACTCGAAAGATTCATGTTATTTATAAGGATTCAGGTTTATGTATGATATAATTTACATTTACAAGAGACGAAGTCGTGCTACAATCAAATCATAGTTTACAGAAGTCCGGAGCTGGACGTGACCTCTCCTTAGTTGCTTTAGAAGTTTAAACAATGTCGCGCTTGGTTTCTTGTAAGTTGTGACACTCAACTAGGTTGAACACCAAGAATTAAAAAAAAAACTCCTCTACTGTCCCATGAGATATTTAAAGTTTATACTAATATTATAAATGAGGGGCTTGTGGCTAACTAAAATTTAACAGCCGCACGGGCTGATCGAGCAGGTTAAGCTACGCTTGTCGCGGTTGGTCCGTGGATGGGTGAGCATCTTTAGGTACCAAGACCCCTTCGCGAGTCCGTGCCTCGGAAAGCACGTTAAGCCGTTAGTGCCGACAGTCATTCGTGGATCTTTGACTGTCGTTATGGGACGTCAGAAGCCCGAAAGTCTGACAACCAGTCTTACCAAGGGGTATCGTATTACCTAGTAACTGGGTTGTGGAGGTTAGATAGTCAGTCGCTCCATGTAAAATACTGGTACTCAGCTGCATCCGGTTAGACTGGAAGCCGACCCGAACATAGTTGGGAAAAGGCTAGGCAGATGAGTAATATTTTACTTAAATGCGAAAGTAAATCTGTGTATCTTTCCTACCTTACCGTGTTACGTTTTCCCGCCTAGAAGCTTGAATGGCTTTCGATGTTTGGCACACAGGTAGATCATGACCCATGGTATAATTTCCGACTTCTACGCGGGCGAAGCCGCGGCCAAAAGGTAGTTTCAAATAAACCTGAAAGTAACAAAGTAAAATCATGACCAACTTAAACCAACTTTAACAATAACAATGATCTAATATAGAACATTTCATGGACATATAAAACGGAATCGAATCTCCAACGGGAAATGAGTGAGTTAGGCCCAAGCGAATTTGTCCGATAACGCGTTTTCATCAATAAACCCGACCTACAAATTCTTTGGTCCAAACTGAAGTTGAGGTAGGTACTATGTATAGAGATGGATGGCAGTTTCTGAAGGGAGGAACAGAATTAAATTTAATTATTTAGCGTAAGGAAGCTTTTTGTCTCACATCAAAACTTCATCAATCTGCCTAGCCTTTTCCCAACTATGGTGGGGTCGGCTTCCAGTCTAACCGGATGCAGCTGAATACAAGTATTTTACATGGAGCGACTGCCTATCTGACCTCCACAATCCAGTAACTGGATAATACGATACCCCTTGGTAAGACTAGTTGTCGGACTTTCGGGATTCTGACGACCTGTAACGACTGTTAAAGATCCACGAATGACAGCCTGGACCAACGGTTTAACGTGCTTTCCAAGGCACGGAGGAGTCTCGGTATGTAAAGAATTTAAAAACTCACTTCAAAACTTCATAAAATACTTTAAAATGATCCGCCTCAGTCTTCTTAAACTTTTCATAATATTAATAATCAAATAATTTTATGTTAAATAAAACACGAGTGAAGCAAATTGTTTTGGTTTTGGAAGCTGACACTCCATTTACTTTCAGGCTTTCTACAGAGAAAACCGATAGCTTATTATGAGTTTCAGCAATGATACTCGTACAATTAAAACTCTGAACAATCACCAAACCACAGTCACGTGCGCATTGGAACTGACACTCACATATTAGTTATCAGTAATTTTGTATTAATGTACTAGTGTGTAATTGTTAGTAATGTAAGGTTATTTTAAATAGTTAATAATTATTACAAGTAGTCTTAGCTGTCGCATTAGGTTTGTAACCTGTAATGATAGTATAAGAGTTTTAAATAAATAAATAAATAAATAAATATTTTAGGGCTGTGTCGTTCGACTAAAGATATATTCTGCATGCGATAACGTTCAAACCTTAGGTATACTTACTGCAATCTATCTTGATGAAGAGATTCTTCGTGAAAGTATTTTAAGTAGGGGTATTTAGTGGTGGTTGCACTGTGTTGGCGTGTCCACTATTTCCGCGAGAAGGTTCCTCTTGGGTCGGACAATGCTCGCCGCGGCTCACAATGGGAATACATGAGAGGGAACGTGCGGGCGCAGGACGCGGCAGTCGCCTCGCAGACGCCGCGCCACGCGCCTCACTTACCGCGCGCCTCGACATGGATTGGGGCCTCCGCCGTAAGTTCGCACGAAAAAACTTTTTGTTCAAAATTAGCAATGTGATCTGTGGCTAGGCCCACCGCGGCAACCGCCGCCGCCGGCGCCGCGATCGAAGCAGATAGTAAACAAACGCATGTGGCCGACGGACTAGTCTGACCGGTGTTCCCACAGATGCCGGTCGACCGGCCACCGGTGCCGGTATTTTTAACTCGTTTCGCGGTTCGATGTCCGTTCCTTCGTGGAATCGATATGCATAATACCGTCCTTGAAAGTCTCAACTTTTGCAAGAGTCAAATAGAGTTATAGTTTCTCAAGAACCCAACAATCGATGTCTAACATATATTCCGGTGCACGACTGTAAGTTGCAAACTTGTTTTGTCATTATGTTGTAGTACTCGCAATTTCCGTGTGATGCGGAAGTTCCAAACTTTCTAAATGATTTTGTGTCGTCACCGATCAAAGCTAGTGTTTCTTTTGTCTTGACTTAAACTATTTCGCCGAGAATGTTGCGATAAAGAGCACTTTTTATAGTCTGCCCATAAAGTGGTGTGTCTTTCTTTCCGCCAGTTACAATTTGACCTTTAGCATTATTTGTTATTAAGAGTGATCCCTAAGGCGTAGTGAAGATGAACGATTGCGTGTACGTGCCGACGCCGAGAGAAATGGCTGAGTTATAACGCTGGAGTATCTTGCATGAATTTATGGCACATAGGAAGAAATTACTACACCCAGAAGTCGTATTAAAAATGAGAAAGATACAAAAATTTATAAAAAAATAATTTAGAAAATTTTATTAAACTTAATATTTTTTCTTGTTGATAACAGTAATTGGGTTGTGGTGGCCAGAGGCCAGTTAATCCATGTAAAATATTGAAAACAACCAGAATCTGGTTAGACAGGAACCCTGGAGCAACATGCTCATAAAAATTTGCAGGTTCAAAATTTCCTAAAACTATAAGGCCTAAATAAAAACTATGTAGATGTTACTCATAGGAAACAAAATAAAAAGGACAGCTAGCTGAATGGTAAGAAAGAAGAATTGTTTAATCTGCACAAATAAGACGTACATTATAAAATACTCACAGTACACGATATTTAAAAATTATACCACAGGAATGTACTACCAGGACAAAAGTTTCCATAATGTTAATCCAGGACATAGTCTACCTGTGTGCCAAATATCACACAAATCCGTTCAGCCGTTAAAGCGTGCATAAGCATAACATAATCAGCCTATAATATTACCACTATTGGGACACAGGCCTTCTCTCAGTGAGAGGGAGTGGGCCGTAATCCACCACGCAGGCCCAGTGCGGGTTGGTAGATATCACATGTCTTCGAATTTTATAAACTGCGAATAGAACTGGTCATATTCAATATGTTCCACGAAATGAAAACAATTACTGCAAGCATAGCAGCGAAACTGTAAACGATTGAGAGTTTGTATTTGTAGCCATACTCAATATCGAGAATTCGAGGTATACTGCAAAAGCACACCTAAAACGTTTATTAAAAATATATTCTCTCGAACAGTACAGTATAATATTCATACGCCTATTATTTTGAACCAGATCATGTTTTCTGCTCGATGGAATAGAATACAAAGCGCATTAGAGTATTATCACTACCTTTGGCGTATCACGGTGAAGTGGGTCACGAATAATGGTATCCAATATCTTCGTGCAGAACCTATTACTGGGTGTGACACCGTGTTACCCATAACACTTTGTTTTTTATTTTATTTGCGACACCAAGTTGTAAATGTCAAGGTAAGAGGCACTTATCCTACACCTGCTCTATTAATCCAATAGAAACTGCGTGGAAGACGAATAGCTTGTATATTTAGCTCAGGAACAAACTGGCGGGTAATGTATTTGTTGACCCTTCGCTCCCGCGCGTGCTTGCACACTTATACGTTGGCTATATCCTGCCATAAAATACCATGCACATGTCATTGTACAATTGTACACTCTTCTACTTAGTAGTTAACTTAATATTAGGTACTCTGCGCAGGTTAACTGTCGCCATTCTTCTGTTTCTTTATGGCTGATTTTATCAGCTAACACAATATTGTCAGCGCTGGTGCTGATACGTTTTTAATTTACCGCGTGAACTCTTGTAACTTAACAATGACGAAGTATAAATGGTTTTACCATAAATTGGACTTTGATATTTGGTTTTTTAATCTTTTACAGATCTCAACTTCATTAGCACTTTAACGCTTTAACGCGTTCATTAATACGGAATTCAACGTTAAAACCGAAAATAGGGAAACCCAAAAGTATTTTTAGACTAACTGAAGTTTAGGTCTGCAAGGGCGTTGATTGACGTGGCAGGAAACTAGCTACTAATACCCGCAGCCCAGACTAATTAGGATGCCGTATTTTAAGCCAAGTCTGTTTACGAACTTGTACTTGTGTTGCGAGTTGCAGGCTGCACACTGGTGTTATTTTCTCCAATAAATAATAAACTTACGGGAAATCAATAGGATTTATGGATAAATGTGCAATTTAAAATGAAAAGTAGAGTACTTTTAAAGAATGATATTTGAAAAGTAAAAAGAAGTTGCGTAAGTATGTAGGCTATATTTACAAAACTTTTATCCGAATAATAATTTGTTCCGTTTATATGAATAGTTATCAAAGGTTTTTACAAACTGAAAAGCGATGCGAGACGACTAAAACTGTAGTAAAGTAAGTATAGCTTTTGTCCCAAAGAGGGCTTCGGCGGCTAGAGGATTCCCTCGGGGCTTTACCTAAGCCATTTCGATCTTTCTCATAAGTGCGTATTCAAAATGTTTCAGAAACAATATTTGAAATGCAAAACAATATACAGGGTGATTTCCTAACAGAGATCAAAGCGACTATACTACCGGCCGTTCGCGTTGGCGATATAAAGATTTCATGTTAGAAATCTATCTAGAGTTTTTTTAAGCTTATTAGAACTAAAGTATGGATTAAAAAAAAACATGTTTAACTTTCAGCGTCTTAAAGAAAATTCAAGCAATATGCAATAATTAAAACAAAGATTTAGAATTAGAAATCCCGGCATCACGCTATGATATAACATCGATCGAGCGAGAACTTTCGAGAATATGTTCAATATTAATGCCGCAAGCGTTGAGTAGGTATTATTTGCAATTCAGAGGTCTCAGCAAAGTATTCTTAAGAAGTTCAGAAGTCAGAAGCTAAGCTACTAATTATAAATCCACTCTCGTCTTGAATCTCAATCCCCGCAAGTTTGTTATATACTTTCATGCGTAATGAAGTCAACAGGTCTACAACCGACCTCTGAAAATGTTCAAATATCGTTTTTCTCGCCTGAACAATTATTGTGTCGGAAACGTAATTGCTAGGCCCTACTCAAAACACCGTTCCGTGGGTTTCCGTAATTATAAGAGCAGTCAAGTTCTTTTACTCCTTACATGTACCAAAAGTAATTTTCTTCGTTCACTTGTCATGGAATCATCTTAGTTTGACGAGGGACCTTTAATACGAGTATGTCAACGGTCTACAAACTTTGTGAATTCTTCACAATATTCTTAAAGATGTTCAGAAGAAATCAAAATGATCTTGGAGCACGTACCTACTATTAATTAACACATTAGGAGGGTTTCGTTGTTGAAATCAATAACGATTTTACTATAAAAACTATCACGCTTGAGCTGCCTAAAGAATTATAAATACGTGAACAGTACAGTACGTGAACACTACAGTTTCCGTTTGCGGTATACAATCCCTTGGGATAGACAGCGACTTTTCTTAATACGACTATGTCAACGCTCTACAAACTTCGTGATAGGAATTCTTCACAATATTCTTAAAGATGTGTTCAGAAGAAATCAAAATGATCTTGAAGCACGTACTTTAATGAACACATTAGAGGGTTTCCTTGTTGAAATCAGTAACGATTATTATAAAAACTATCACGCTTGAGCTGCCTAAAGAATTATAAATACGTGAACAGTACTACAGTTTGCCGTTTGCGGTGTACAATCCCATGGGATAGATAGCGAGTTTTCATAAAGACATATTCTATAGAACAAACGCCTAACTGTCGAGTCTAATGTAGAGATATATTGACAACCATATCAGGTGGGAATGATCCACAATCTGACATGGCTATAGTTTTTAGCTATATGTTTAGTTCATGCCGCTGCCATGAACCGTGACAATAGATGCAGGAAGTCTTTCTTGATCGCCACGCTTGAAGACAAATAGAGAAGCAATATGTATGATATGTATGAAAGTGTAGATGGCTCTTAGTTCCATCCTTATCACATAATCTGTTAGTCGCATGTATGGTACCCAGGCTCTATGGATTCTAATATTCACTGAGAAGCGAATATAATATTTATGATCTAACGTCTTGATATATTATATTATTATTATTATACTAGCGCGCCCAACAAACGTTGTCCTGTCTGAACGATCTTAGAACCCGACTGCAGCACCACCTACCGGGTCCAATTGTGTTTTCAAACCACCCAGGAACCCATTGAAATATACACACAAAATTTCATTCAAATCGGTCCAGTCGTTTAGGAGTTAGGTGACAAACTCACATTACAGAAGAATTATATATATTAAGATTATTAGACATACATAAACTCACGCCTTCTTCCCATGGGTGTAGGCAGAAACTACAGAACGCCACCTGCTACGATCCTTACATACTACTTTATAGTCAAATCAAAACAAATCAAATTTATTTACTGAAAACAAATAGTGGAATTGCAGTACACGTTAAAAGTATAGTTCACAACACAGTATAGTAGGTATATTGTTCAGGAAATATAGAAAAGTCTTTATTTTCTTGCTTCAGTTTTAATGCACCGGGGGGGGTTGATAACCCATACACAACTACACCACACATCTACCCTCAATCGATACATAGATTCGATAAGCAGGGACGATGCTACCTTCAAAATAATAATGTACTGTTGTTATCGACGTTCTTTTATTTCTTGATGTTTTTTCCACTCCTTAGTTTATAAGGCGGGTTTTATTAATCTAAGCACGTTCTCCTGACGATACTAGATTTTAAAAAGAAAGACTGTTCCAACCAAAATAAATTAATTTTATCATAATCTTTTGAAAATTGACTGACTTGAAAAGGCGCGTAGAAGGTATCTACGTTTTAAGATGCTTTTGAGAGCCACGTCATAAGGCGGCTAGTTATTCACGCAGAGTACCCCAACGAGCCTCCATTCGAATTTTAATTTCACGACATTCTCAACAAAGGAATACAGGCTTTGATGATCTGGAAAATCAAAGTTACTGTTGCAATTTAAATTTATGAAAATGTTTCAGCGTGTCTGCTTTTGATTTTTGATTCAAATTATGTTCAGCTTTTAATGATTTGATGAATGTATGTAACTTCTGAAATGTTTTGTATGTAGACGGATATAAGTTTTCATGTCAAGAATAAAAATAAAATGAACCTCTTATTTGAATGAAACTTGATATTCTATTTTTTCCCGCTTTCAGAAAGTTAGCGGAGCGAAAACAAGGAATAAAATACCTGTCCTTTTTTATGTCCATTCCTAACATGAAAGCGTAAAAGAGTGCTAATTATGCAGAAGTTCAGATTTTCAGCTTCCGCTGAATAAATCTTTTGTTTTCACTGCATCAAAACTTGGACACGGCGTATTTCCTGAAAGATACATTGTTATCTTGGAAGAATTGAAAGTAAAGTTGTAGTTTCTTAAGTTTTTTTACCAACATAACCTGATAAACCCTGCAATGGCCATTCCATTGCTGTTATCGTTTGAAAATAGCTAAAGAGTCACTGTAAAATGTTTTGTATATTGATATTTACATAATGGCTACCCCATTTTTATCTTGGGCACTGATTACTTCAACACACACAAGAATTATACGCGGCTTGATATCGTCGAGGGTAATTTATTATTAGAGAGATGTTCAAACCAGCGATGTGTATTTTGCTAGGTAATTCTGTAATTCTCTTTATATGTATTGTTGTCCCCGCATTGTCGGTCCTCGGTACACACGAGCACATGTCCGTCCGCCCTGCCCCTGTCATACATTCATTGTTATGTTTACGCAAGGTCCGACCCGATGCCGCGACATTGCGTGCCGGCGACATCGGTCGTCGGCAGCATGTCATATATTGCTGCGCCCACCTTCCGTTGATGTTATCTCATCATTTATACACACGCATACTTCGATATAAGAACATATGGTAACGAGTATTGTTCAGACTAAAAATTACGCAAATTTTTCCATGCATAATGCGTATGACAAAATATTTGCATGCAATAACGCTCTGTTCGCAATTTTTTTCTAATGTTTATTCAATGTGTAAAATACATTTGGTCTAATAGCAGCTCTTTTTGCTGTACACATCAATTCAGCATAAAATATTGCAGTCAACTGCTATACACATAGGCCTAACCTCTCCAAAGTTGCGCCACATCACCCGATTCACCGCCTTCCGCCTCCAGTCCGTCCTAGCCACCTTTTTAAGGTCGTCGGTCTATTAGCTGGGGGGCGTCTCACGCTACACGTGCTGATACGCGATCTCCACTCTAGGACTCGTCTGCACTGCTAAACAGCCTTTTGACAAACATGACGGCCCACTGTCTCTTTAGCTTGCTAACTTTGAAGCTATGTCTGTGACTCCATTTCTTTTCCGGATTTTATCTTTCAAAGAAATCCCGAACAGAACTCGCTCTATAGCTTACTGAGTGACCTTAGTGGACTCTCAGTGTCCACATTTCGTCACTACGGGCAAGGCATTATCGGCAGAACGCACTGGTTGAAGACTTTAGTCTTTAAATATTGATAGGCGACGAGAAGACATAACGTAGCTTCCTAAATATGCTGTCTAGCTTAGCAGTTTCCGTCTGTCATGAGTATGTGATCTTTTGAAAAAAAAAAAAGGTTAACTATAATAGTCATCATACAACATCAACTCTGAAAACTTATTACCGTCACGAATAAAGCCGCAAAATGTTTCTGAAAATAAAGTGTAGGTAATTTGAGAGTAATTTGCCCCAATGAAAGGAAAAGGGTGTGGAATGGATTATGCTATACACATGTATATTCGTGACCTTTTAGAAAATGAGGTTTTCTCCTATGTGAACCCAACGGTCCCATATCATTTAGTTTGTAATGTTGAGTGGCGTTTCGTCGGAGCAATCGCTATCGGTCCTTTCCTACAGTAGCATGTCAAGTGCTTTAAAATCTGTATTGTACCCACATCTGGATATAATACAGAGTGTACATCAGACATCTCCAAACGGAAATGCCCATTGTTATGGCTCCGATAAATACAACTTAGACGTCGGCACAATGGATGAACTGGTTCAGTATCAATTCAATCGATACGTAACTGGAAGAATACTAAACTGAAAACATCATTTCATATCGAACCAAATGTCAGCGCAATAAACATTTTAATTATTCAATCTGACACGTGAAGGGATTCGATCGTATCGGAGTAAGTTTTGTCGATTTGTTGACTATTATTATTTGTGAACTAGCAACAGGTGAGGTGATTATACAAATTCGGTAGGTCACGCAGGCACGCAACGTATAGGTATAAGCTCCGTCGACGTGCCGACGACCCGCCAAGCAGCCGGCCGCTGCCGCGCCCAATCTAGAGACTGCCAGGTCCTGTCGTTTCCGAGACTCGCCTTCGTCATCGGGTGCCATCTCTTGTTAATTAGTTTTGGGAAAAATGGGTCATCTCTCAATAACACGTCACATCTTGTCATTCTGAAATATCGGCTTTGGCAATTTGCACCATAGTTTCCAACATGTATGTTAACACCTGACTACTTACCAAGTACTAATTTAGGGTCGTGGTCTCAATTTCAATGACAATCCTGCAATTATTTTAACAAACTTTAATAATTTTATTTTCCATATTCAGCAACTTTTCATGCCGCTTATTACGAGTATATGCAGGCGCTTTACAGTCTTCTTTGAATTTTAATGTTGTTGAACTCATTTGAGTGATCGATTAATTAATTACTGACATGACCAATTACGATATCGACACCTGCAACAGGCGTGTAGACGTCGAACCAGTTTATGTATCACACCTTGCGTATAATATGTACAATGTGACATGTATTATTCTGTCTCGACGTTTAGTGGTCACATAAAACTAGGCAAAACCAATAAAGTAGTCCTTAACCTGTATTGCATTATGGCTTTGGCCGGCTGGCACCGGTGCCGCGGTGGTGGTACGTCGTGTATGACGTAGTGGTGGTGTGCCACTCAGTCCAGTTACAATTAGACCGCCGGTCGGTTTGAACTTACTACGCGCTACGCTTTTATAGTATTCGGCCGGCTATGGCTAAAGATAATACTAATCGCGCTCGCAAATATGCTTTTCAGCAGATCCTTTAGTTCTCGCTTGCGCAATGATAAAAAGGAAGTCGTGCTAGGTAATCGTTCCTCAGGTTTACAGTGTTCGTACTCACACTGTGTGTGGTCTTGTATAAAGTGTTCATGTGGTGTGTTCAGTGTTTTTTTTTGTGCTATTGACGAATTTTTGATCTCAATAAATTTTGTCCAAAGATGCAATGGAATATTAGAAATGTGAATTATTTTTCAATTCCCTACCTAGCGTGCTTGCGACTTATGATGAAACATCAATTTCATAATGATGAGAGTTTTCATAACCAGTATTAAAGCACGAGATAAGAGCTTTAGAGTATGTGGACAAGTTCCCGTCAATTTCGGTGAAGATGCGGCAATTGACGTCTTGATGCGGACTAAACTGGATTGTAATAAACTGAACAACCCCCTAGCTATGAAATTATAAACTCGTTAATTATTTTTAAGTATTCCATTGCTTGTTCGGTTTAAGTATTGATTTTGCCATTCTGTTGAACCCAAGTGCATTGTTTATGTATGTGTATTATATTCCTCAAACGGCCCCATATACCACAGTTCCATTGTATATTTGAGCTCAAACAGGCTTACTTCGCCAATTTTGTGACTATTATGACCCGGTTTCCTATTCAGATTTCCATGTAAAGCAGGTACGTAAGTAGTTTGTTATTCATGTTTTTGTAGTGTTACTAATACAGGAAAAGTTTTTAATTAAGCAGTGCTCAAATCGCAGGGTGTTCTACCCACGATTAGGAACAACTTTCACTATGGGAGCAACTCGGAAATCACGAAAAAAAATCAGCTGTTTCATTTTGGTCGGGTAGGTTTAGGTACCTATTGAAGTTTTGTATGAAATAGCTGTTTTTTTTCGTGTTTTCAGAGTTGGTCTCATAGTGAAAGTTGTTCATATTCATGAGTAAAACACCCTGTGAAAATTTGCGAACAGCTTAAAAACTTTTCCTGTATATTTAACCATACTCTGGATGCGGACTAGACTTCCAAATTAAAAGTTCCTTGATTATATATAAAAGCTTTTACTAACAAAGTTCAAAAGTTATGACTGATTTTCTCCATTCCCAATATCGGCAGAGTGGTGCCCTCGATTAATCACGAATTATTTCTTTGTTTCCATCGATCATTACCTCAAAGACGTCTACAGTATGATTGATACTGTTTAATATTGTATGTATTGCCAATGACTGATGGTAACGAAGTTGCTTCGCTAAGGTGTAGATTACTTGTTTAACTTTACTACTATCAATTACCAGAATAAGACCTAGTTTCGCCATACCATGTTAGTTAGTTTAATCTTCTGTTAAAATGTTAACGGGACATTAAGAGTAGCGAGTGTGTCACCATGCCTTGCGCTAATCCATGATTAAATGTCTTAATTCTGGTGGAAAGTAAATACCATTAAAATCTATGTTTATTTTAATAGCTGATTTACTAATGTCCAATTATTCATGATTAAATGTCTTAATACTGGTGGAAAGTAAATACCATTAAAATCTATGTTTATTTTAATGACTGATTTACTAATGTCCAATTAACAAAACAGTTTGGTGAAATTGGCTCTAAATCATTTGCGTTATGATTGTCATTTTAGTACTTAAGTTGATATGTACCTTTTTGTTTTTCAATAGATATATTACAAGAAAATATAGCCCTAGGTTGCTGCTCCCAGAGGTTTTCTTCACTGTGAGAAAATCCGATCTTATGCAGCGGCCTACGAAAGTTGTAGCTCGTAGCAACTCTCGTAGCTCCAGTAGAGCTACGGGACAATGTAGACACTAATGATGTTGACACTAGAGGCGGGCTTGTCTCACTCGTAGCACGTCCCCCCTTCCTCCACCGGTCCCCTTCTCTGCGCACAACGTAACACGCTTTCGAGTGCACTTACCTAAACACGATGCCACTAAATGTAGCACTTCTGAAATACCCTCAAATTGTGTTAAGCCATGTGATCTTTTGTAAAGTGACATGTACAATGTAAGTGCTAAGGCTCCTACGAAGAATAGAGTGGAGTACTTCATTCTTCACGCACGAACCACTCGTATCTGAAATGTAGGTGAATTCGGTTTCAATCTACCAAGTTTCCTGTTCGTTGTTATACTTTAATTATGTTTACCTACCCTCGTAATGAGTTCGTCTCACCGTCTCAGTTGGGTTAATTATTTCTTTATTCACTTAGCTAATGGGTTTTTTGTCTTGTAGGTCAGCGTTCTGTTTACTGCTTACAAGCAATAAACAGGAAAATTAACATAATAACATATTCGTGGGGTTTCTTCTTAAAAATAGTTTTGCACATTCAATCAAAATATCATTCGTTCTCTACCTAGCCTACACATAAAAGACGGCCAAGTGCGAGTCGGAGCACGCACAATGAAGGGTTCCGTAGTTGGGATGAATTTATCCTAAGAACAAACTTAACATTGTAGTTGAAAAACATGTTCTCCCATACATTCCAACTGTAAATGTAAGTTTGTAGTGTTTGTACTCACAATATTGAGAGATTTACCATTTTGTTTTAAGACTACAGACTTCTTATAGGTTTTCCTGTAAGTATTCCTATATAGCTTAAAAACAATTTATTTTAAAATATAAAAAAAATATATTTGAGACCCTCACAGTAAGCCCTTTCGTTTGACATGTCACACGGTATACAGTTTGCAATTTTTTTTAAAATCTTTTTTCTCCCCCCAAAAGTGACCCCCATATTCAAAATTCATTTATTCACTTTACCCGTCTGTGTTTGGGTCACAGAAATTCATATTTGGATTCGGAGCAAATTGGCTGTGACAGACGGATATACAGACAGACACACGAGTGATTCTATTATAAGGGTTCCGTTTTTTCCTTTTGAGGTACGGAACCCTAAAAAACAGCGATATCAAAATTAATTTTAATAAGACCATATAAGCGATAACTAATAATACTGCCAAACTGCCAAGTGCGGTCATTAGGGTAATGTCCCACAGGATCCATAGTGGTACCGCCATTTATGTTTGAACAGCCATACATAAATTAACTTTCGACCGCGAATAGGTACGTGGTCAAGTTAATTAAGTAGGTATGTAGTTAAAAGGAATAGCAATGTGTTCAGCACGTAAATAGTTAATTACTATTACAAACGACTGTTGTAAGGTGTACTTAATTAATCTATGACTTGTGTTAGAGGTTGGTCAACCTCTACATTTTTATGAGGTGCTCAGAGGTGCTTCAGTTAGCTTAAAATTCTTATCCCCCTTATTCTTAAAAAACTAAAACGCTCTATAAACCTATTTTAGTTACAGAAGTGTTTTGTCTTCTTTCAAACTCAAATTATAATTCGAAAGAAATTGGTGAAACATTTCTTTAACTAAAATAGGTTTAAAGAGCGTTTAAGTTATTTTATGAATTACGGGGTAGAATTAGAACACAGCCCAGTATTTGAGTTACCAAAATATTAAAAAAGAAAAAGTCTTCAGTGATTCACTTCATCTAGCTTTTCTCGGATTTTAACTGCATTGCTGCAAAAACGTTATCGATAAAGTCCGGAAACGGCAAAAAATAGCTTTCAGAATAAATTTCGTTTACTCTTAGCCCGACGCGACGGACACCGCTGAACATTTTGCAATGAGTTATTCATCAACAGCTAATCCATTATGAATTCGTTTATTTTATACAATTATTCGTAATAGAATTCCTTTCTAGTACAAATGTGTTTGTTAGGGTTCCGTACCAAAACGGTAAAAAAGCAACCCTTATGGTGTGACTCAGTCTGTCTGTCTGTCTGTCTGTCACAGCTGGATATCTCAAGAACTACTAATGCTATGAACTTGAAATTAGGAACAGTTTTAGATGACGTTTACCCAACTATTTTGCAAATAAGAAAGAAATAAAAATATTTTTATTTTTTTTTTGCAACAGGGACTGAAAGGGTGTCTTAAAAATTCATAGTGGGGCTACTAGGGCATGTGGGGTATCATATGAAAGAACGCTGTTTGCACATTCTTAAACATATTTTTAATTTTTTTTAGGCCGCATAGTTTTCGACTTTTGATGAAAAATGTAAAAAAAAATACCGTTCCCCCCCCCTTATCTCCGAAGTTTGCAAAGCGAAAAATCTGAAATTATTGTATGTGATAGAAGTTTATGTAAAGATTACAGGAAAAATAAAACGATGTCTCTAAATAGCACAGTTTTTCAGAAATCATCAACAAAAAATACATATCATAAATTATGGTACGGAACCCTCGGTGCGCGAGTCCGACTCGCTCTTGCCGGTTTTTTTTATTACCCTGTAACAATACAAATTTGTTTCGTTTTTGTTTGCCATTTCATAAAATTCTAGGTTCGATAAACGAAATAAAACCTTAAAATGCGGTTTATTGCGCCCAATAATAACGCTTGCTGTTTATTTATTAAACCCCCAATCTATTTTATTTGGTCATAAAAGTAAGATATGAGTGTTCTGAAGGTAAGGTATAAAATCCATGTATAGAAATGGAGGTACATGTGTGAGCAAAAGAAAAGTATCTTTGTGTAAATATTTTTAGGTAGCATTTATCTCACAGATCACCAGGGTAATCTAGACTGTACAGCGATTGCAAATTCCCGGCGAAGAACAAGGATTATCATTCAGGCTTTTCCCGAGAGTGCATAAAGTTGCGTAACTATGTGATTATACAAAGAATAATATTGCGGACAGCCTTGAGCAAAGCCCATCACTTTAAGAGCTGTATCACACCTCCGCCGCAAAACCGCATGATGTCCCGCTACTTGAGTAGCGGAACATCATGCGAGTCAGTTGAATTGAACTACTGTGGTTTCTTGGCGGACGTGTGCCCTCAATGTGTAAACTTTGAACTCAGCATTGTTCTTATAAGTTATGAGACGAAGGTAATGTCACAGATTCATAAAGCTACAGTATTTTATCTGGGCAGTGACCTTGAATTATTTACCTACGGCCGCTCGGTATATAAAAGTATCCGTCCGTGCGTAACTGCCGCGCGCTCGAACTGTTGCGTAACTGAGACTAACTGAGATTTCGAAGCTCGTCGTTTCGGCTGTTTTCTATGGAGATAAAGTACTGTATCATTATTATACTGTGGTAATGTAGTCGTTAGCAACTTGTGAACAAGGGATCATAGTATTGAGAATATACAGGGTGTCCGGTAAAGAATGGCTAACCTTGGAATAGCATATTACAGACATGATGGCCGTTCTTAAAAAAATACAAAAAAAAAATATCCCCAGTAGTAGGTACTGTGAGGGCTCGAACCACACAGCGGGAGATAGCGGATAGCTAGGGCTCCGCGTAGGACCTAGGGAGTGAATTAAAATTTTATTTCTATTTTAATATAGCGGGCTTCAGCCCCATTTCTTCTGTACACTACTGTCTTTTATTATAAAGTAGTTAGCCAGCGGGAGGCTAACTTAACTTAACTAAGGAGGTTTTAGGGAAAGTAACATTTTATAATAAGGTAAATTAAACTCAAGTCAAAATTTTAAAACCTCCATAATACCAATCAGCTTGATTATTTGTGCAAAATGGACAAAGTAAAAAATATTAAAAGAACTGGTGGATTATTTTTTTTCATTTATTTATTGTTAATTTCTCAGGTAGGTATTAACCTATTAACCCATAACATCATAATAAATTAAATGATTAAAATTAAATTACGTTAATAAAATTAAAATTAAATTACTTTTGTGGTTATGTAATTTAAAACATAACCAAAACTAAGCGGAGTTTCCGTAAATTTCTCTTCGCGCAATAGCTGAAGAACCTTTAACTTCGAACACTGTATCAATCAATCTGCATCTGCCACACAGGATCCTGCTAGTGAATCGAAAATTGAAAGTGATATTAGTATCTCTACGGAATCTGAAGAAGAAGGCACTAACCAAGATGATCGTGCATTTAATATGACAATGAACCTACGACAATGGTCCGTCTGTCACGGAATCATTTGAAGTTCCATGAATGATGTTCTACGTATTATTAATAAACTAGCTGTTGCCCGCGGCTTCGCCCGCGTGAATGTTGGAAATTATCCCACGGAAACCTTCTACCGGGATGAAAAGTATCCTATGTCTTAATCCAGGTTATAAACTATCTGTATACCAAATTTCATCCAAATCCGTTAAGCCGTTTTTGCGTGATTGAGTAACAAACATCCAAACATACAAACTTTCACATTTATAATATTAGTAGGATTTCAACCCGTGACGATGCCAAAAGACGCAAGAACATTGCTAACACAGAGTGTAAAATTTGTAAAAATATAAAAGATGAAGAAATGTGGCGAAAAGTTACTGGCATCATGGTTGGAGAAAAACATTTTCGAAGTTTAGCTGAAAATACTTCTCTAAATAATCATGATCTGCCTAGCCTTTTCTCAACTATGTAGGGGTCGGCTTCCAGTCTAACCGGATGCAGCTGAATACGAGTATTTTACATGGAGCTACTGCCTATCTAACACACTTCTCTAATTGATGTAAATTTTGACGGACTACCTACTAACGTATAAAAGCTGTTTGTGAAAAGAACTATTTCTAAAACAGGTTTAGTTAGACTACACGAGAAGAATTACATAACGTTTACAAATATAAAGTTTTATAGACAACCATAAGTTAACCATAATAGCTGAAACTGTTCTACAAGACGAATTGGACTATAGAAAGTAAAATTAACCTATGCAAATTCTAAAGCTTTTCTATAGATTATATTAATTATAGCCTTGTCGATGTTAAAAAAAAACTATACGATTTTATCGCCATTTTCATGCTTAATAAAAAAATGGCTGCGATATTGCCGTATATGATTTTTTTTGAAATCGGTGATAAAAGTCACAAGAGGAAATATAAAACGTCTTGCAACTATTTACTTTATGAGGTTTCTAGTTTATTTATAAGCTTTAAAAACAATTAAAACAAAAATGTAATCTAAGTACTATTTTGTGTTTTTATTACCTAACAATGTAATTAATACTTAAATATATAAAATAGACCGAGCGCAATTGTTTTACGACAATTTATTTTTTCACGATGTATATAAATCCTCACGTACATTCGCACTTAACAAACGATTAACACATTACATGAAAAGGTAAAGATAATTCTTTTGGTTTTAAAATTGCATTATGAAGAACATCTATCATGGCTATAATATAGTCTAAAATCTATCTAGAACTAAAAAAATGCTCTTAAAATTATCTTGTAGCAAGATAATAAAAGACACTAACTACATATATCCATTTTCTCAAGTCAATCTTGTGAGCTATTAATAAAGTTGTGCCCACTTTTACTATAGCTATAGTGTATCTAGCATACTTGAATATATCTTGAGGGATACTTTACTCTTAAACAATGGAATTAAATTCTATTAGATATCATGTAGTAATTTTTTAGATAAAGATTTGCTCCTTGGGATGTAACCTGGAGAAGGAAGGAGGCTATTTTTAATCCTGGATTTAAAAAATATGAAATACAAAAGACGAAGTCGCGGGCAACTGCTAGTTATGTTATATCTGACCGCCGATTTATTATCACATAGAAGGTACTTTTATACACGAATAGTTCCTGTCGACACATTCTATCATCAACTAAGTATAAATTGTCAATACGCTTGACCTGCCGCTGAGGCTTCGACCCAAATAAAACCATGTTAATTGTAGAAACTTACGTAGCAACTTTTCTATGTAAATTTTCTTAATATATTTATGAAATAGGTAAATTTCTTAAGAAGATTATTTATGAAAACGTCTACAGCAAGGTGATTGATTGGCAGTAGTTAAGAAGCTGAATAAAAATGAGCTCGTGATCAGAGATCGATCCGAGACAGGCACTTTACGCTCGGCTAAGCACTATTAAAATAAATACACAAATTATTTATGACATGTATTTACTCAAACTTAAAAATCGCATTTTGCGCTCCTAAAAAAATATTGAACAATTTAATTGCGCCTCTTTTTGTGAACATCAAATAATTCTTATTTTGGGGTCCTTGAAATACTAAATAGCAAAGTAACTGCAACCAACTTGGACCTAGCGCTCGCCGGCCGCTACCGCGGTTCGTCGCAGTTTCAACCTAGCCTTACCAGTTTGGTCGGGCTAGCTTAGTTACTGCGATCAACTATGAGAAAATGCCAGAAAGTTCAAGAAGCTTTAAAAAAAAGTGTGCATTATTAGAAAGTCGATTACTTTTTAGAGGATCAGTTAAATATTTCGCATTTATCGCAATAAATTCGAAGCAGTTATGGAAATTACAAATAACTAAAAACAACACTCACTTCGTCAATATGTTATTCTTAGCGTAGGAATACTTGTAGGTTTACAGTTGGCATTCACCCTACGACAACCACCCACCACCCTGAAGAAAGACCCACTTTCCTCGGTTGCTTTCTATAAATTATGCAATTTAAAAAGCACCACTGTTTTTTTTATCCATTTCCATATAACTGTGGAACTACTGAACGTTTACCTCACTATCAAGAAGGGTCACTTTACTCGGTAACAGTAGTCGTGTTGCTCAGCACTGTTTCTTCAACTTTTAAATATCACACATTTTTTAAGCGAAGCGATAACCTAATATTTTATTCAAGTTAATTAAATAAGGATGATTAATTAAGGTACTGTGTTTGAGTGCTGTGTGTTTTAATTTGTGCCATTTACTTGCTCCAATTGCTACATTGACTTAATCCGTGTGTGTTTGTCGTAGGCTCCATCATGTTCCATGTGCGGCGGCGGCCGGCAGACGTTCAGCCGCGGCGGCGCAAGAAGAAAGTTGGATCCGTTACCGGGACCGCCGGCGGACGGCCCGGAAACGAGCCGATGCTGGTAGAGATGTCACCCGACGCCACGGTGCTAGAAAACGGACGGCGATTCAAAGTATCAGATGTTATCGAGGTTTGTTATTTAAATTAATAGGTTAACACTTCATTAGTATTGCAAACTTCTGCCAAGCTTATGGCCGGTACAGGTACAAATTGGGTATTTTCGTGCACTAAAAACCTAACTTGTCATGTACTTTTATTGAACCTGGAACTTGTCTAACAAAGTCAGTTTCTGATCCTGGATAGAGTGCACAATCACTGACTACGATGCAAACGATCGATACATACTAATAGATACCTACATAATTATTATTCGTTCTTCTATCGCTAGCCATCATTTTGCTAACGGATCCCATGCCCATCGCCGTGTAAGTTAACCAAAACAAACATAGCGACTGTTTTGTTTCAAATTACGAGTTCCAGGGGCATTTACTTGCTGGAGCACACCTATCCCTATAATCCCTAGACGGACCTTCAATCCTTCATGATTCAGTTCCTTAAGGCGAGTAGAGCTGCTAATCGGAAGCGCCACCTGTTTTTGTCGTTATAATTTCGAACCTAGGAGGTTTAGTATTGATTTTTTTTTATACAAAAATTCTACCACATCTGACTAAAAATTTGAGCATAACAAATTTCAAAATGTTCCATATCTCCAGACTTATTATTTTTTTTCTCAATGGTGGCACTGTTAGCATTTATTGCTATTAAACAGATACTTAACTCACATGAGTTGGAGATCACCTTCTAAGCAAGGAAATGCTTGTGGTAGGTGACTCCGCCCTTCCATTTAACATAATCACAGGTATGCAATTGATAAACCAAAGAAAAACCAAAATAATTTTAAAAAAAGACAAAAATACAACAAGGACCGCATTTGAGTGTAGTGTATGAATGTTTTTAAATGTGTGTGGGTGTGTGTGCGTGTGTAATGGCGTGAGCGTGGAATTGAGTATATGAGTTAATTTTATATTAACTTTAGGTTTCTATTTAGGATTAGGTTAGGTTAGCCCTGCGACATGTCTTGGGCACAGCAGCTAAACTCACCTTAAACACAAATCACATCGCCGAATCCCAGTCGGATAACCTCAGCGCGAAGGTATCGAGGTTATATAGCCCTTCAATTATTTACTATCCAATTTATGGCGACAACCGGATAGACGTCGCGTCGGACTGACCGAATCATAGTGAATCTTGTTTAGGACTGGATTTATTTGAAGAAGAGACTATGTACTTTTAGGACGCGTCGCACGCTGGTTCCAAGCACCTATTTTTTATGCTTTCCTTCTTGTCTTTAAATTTTTTTTTTTTTTAAATCAATTGATTTTACAAAAAATCTCAAGGCTTTTAGGGAAACATGATTAAAGTTTGATTAAAGTTAGAAAAAGTATCTTACTTTTTCTCACTCAATTAAAATTCACAAAATATGTTATTAAAAATACAGTCTATCATGTACATTTAGTTCTCATTACTAAAGTGTGTTTATAAATACTTAGCTTATGATAACCCAATAATGTCATAAACGATTTGAGTGTACAAACATACTTACCTCTCCTTTGGGAGCCCACAGAGGCGGCAAAAAGTATTTTATACTGGCACAGTAGGTCCGTACAGTTTGTGTAAAACATCAATGTACGCTTCGATACACAATAAACGCGACGTAATCCTGTAGTGATTACATTCATAGATCTCATACAATATAAGAATGGATAAGTCACATGCATTTATCCGACAAATGCCTACAATGAAGTATTTACAATAGTTTCTTGTTTGAGTCGTAGTTTCGCGAGGGAACAGTCAGGTGTGCTGTCGATCGATGAAAGATATCAATGTCGTTCGGTGAAACACATCATATTTTATGTTCTGACAACATCCACTTAAAAAAAGCATTACTCACCCACGACGCAGAAAATTGTTTAATTGGTTATAGACGTACTTATGTTATATGCATCAATTTAAATAAAAATAGTATTTTAAACATGTTATGAAAGTAAAAGCAGACTGTGACAAAAATGCTTGCGTGTAACAGTCGGACTGCGGAATGTGTCCGGAGATATTATCTAAGAACTATAGTGCACGCGCAGGTGCTAGTCACCGCCTGAGGTATGTGAGCGGTGAGACGGGGGAGGTAGACAAAGGTGAAGCTGACTCAGTCTGCCAATCTTGTCAATCGCGCCCTTCCCTTCCTCACCGCTCACATACCTCAGGCGGTGACTAGCACTTGCGCGCGCACTATAACAGTGCCGAAAATATTTAAGAGACGGATGTCGCATGGATGTCTCCTGCCTTTTAGATTTCACTATAGAAAGTGGCATTAGTTCCAAAAACCGGCCAAGTGCGTGTCGGACCACGCACAATGAAGGGTTCCGTAATTGAAAATATTTTTTCCCAAGAACAAACTTAACATTGTAGTTGAAAAACTAGAAATCCCAAAAATATACTTTTTTAAGGAATAAAATTACAAATTAACGATTTTCGGACATTTTCCTTTACTTGTGCTGAGAGACCTTGCATCATGCCAATTCTCATTATTCTAGGTCAACGGGAAGTACCCTATGGGTTTTAATTTTCTTGCGAGTATCAAAATATGTCTCATAAAATAGCCTTATTTTTTTACTGCGTTGACTTAGCAGCTTGATTTTTTTAGAGCTCTGTAGGTTTATAGACCTACGTATTTGATATTAATTTCAACTTGGTACCTCCACTCGTTCCTGAGAAAAAGGGTCTTGACAGACTGACAGACAGACAGACAGACTGTTAACGAAGTGATCCTATAAGGGTCCTGTTTTTTATTTTGAGGTACGGAACCATAAAAATGGCTGCTGAAGATACATTCGTGACTGTTTTCATATATACGGTAACCACACACCATTCGAGTAAAACCCCCAGTCCGGGCTTAAAATCGGTGCTCCGAAAATTTAAAGCAATAATACCGAGGCACAGTTTTCTCAACTAGAATAATTCAATTACGTAGTTAACGCTGCTCGAGTCTCGAGCTTTATGAATTTAATAAACACTGGTTTCGCGTCAAAGTCAATTCTTACGAATATGCTCAGAGTTCTCGCATATTTAAATTACGACATCAGCCCAATTTGCTTGTTATATCTTTCAAAATAATATTTATTAAATTTAATTATTGGGTTCTTGTAGCCTCTGTGTAATATTTTCGAAAAAAAATTACTGTAAACAATTTGTGTGAATACTGTAAATTGTATAAGTACTTAAAAATAACTGGCGATGTATGTATTTACTATAGACACATTACAATTGCCTACCCTTACGTACATACATAATGATTATAGTACTTATGTATGTTATTCGACTGTAGCAATTTAAGATGAAAAGTGGAGCTACCTACTCAAGTTTTCTGCTTTAAGAAGGAATTGAATTTTATAGTTCCAATTCCTTTTCTCATACGAGGCGGATTCTAGAACAACTGTTTGATGTCCACAATCAATCTTCTGCTCGCCGAGTTAGGATAAAGTTCGAAATCTTGTGACTCATTATGTAGATTTTATAAATTGAATATTTAATCACAGCTGCCGAATATGAGATTCTGCATTTCGAAGGTACTATTGTTATTGAAATTTTAAATGAAGTTTGGCAAATGACGACAGGCTCTCCGTCTATTGTGTGAGCTTTAATAACCTTAAGCCGCACACAGACAGACCTACATAGAGCCCGCATGGTGTGTAGCTGCCTTCGTCGGTTTATGGGTGCACAGCATAACATCTGGGGGCACGGGAGTGCCCCCGCCAAGACGAGCCAAGCGAAGCGCAAGGGCACTACCTACCTTTTCTCGAAGCACTTCGTCGTATTTTTGAACCTTCTTAACTTGGGTTTGGATTATACCAGATAAACAAAATTTACGGGTTATGATGTCGGTGGTTGACTTATTAAACTTATAAAGTTTCAATTGCATAGCTCTTATAATTGATATCTAAAATACCCCGATTTCGTCACTGACTCACTGCTGATCATAAAAATTCTTAGGATAGTTCCAGAAGTCCTAGAAAGCTGAAATTTGGTATGTAAGCTAGTATTAGTACACAAACAACAAAAAAATTCTAAAACTTGGAACTTTTACCCCCAACCCCTTAAACTAGGGGATGGAAATTTGTATGAGACTTCCGCAAATAATAAGTACTTATTACGAATAATATTAATACACTTGTATATAAGTACTTTTCGGAAGTCTACGTAGCCTACGTAGTGTTTGTAGGAACGAATTTCCATGCATAATATTTTGATGGTTTAACTACGTGACCGATAAATGGCGTTGTGCTGTGAAGTCATTTTTCTGAATCGCGGTGTTTAGATTTTGTGAAAAAAGGCACCTCTGATGTACAAGAAATACAACCCAAAAAAAGAAAGAAGCTCTAACTTCACAAACTCTACACCTTAGTCAAAATATGTGGCTTGGCCGTTTCGCTACAATCACATGGGCGCAAGGTGAAAAATGTATTCACTGTTCATTACTTTTCTGTTATACATAGTTCTTGTAGCAACGAAACGGCCAAGTCTCATATTTTGACTAAGGTGTAGTTTGTGAAGTTAGGGCTTGGAGAGTTAGGACGTGTAGAGTTAGAAGCTTGGCTCTACATGAGATCTGGGGGGCTAAAACGGCCACTTTGGCAGAATCATAATAGGATAATATTATGAATAATATTTGAAATCGTAAAACGGTCACAAACTGACAACTCATAATTATATTGTCAGTTTGTGACCGTTTTACGCTTTCAAATATTATTCATAATATTATCCTATTAGGATTCTGCCAAAGTGGCCGTTTTAGCCCATAGCTTTTTGTCAGTGCGAGCTATATGTGGTCTCGTCTTGGCAACATTTTACATGAAAATGTTTTTGGTGGAATCACTTACACTTTAACCCTTCGTATGCCGGGAACGTGGATCCGCGCGAGACGCAATAGCTTTTTAATTGTGTCTGTAATTACGGCATTCAACTCGTTAATAGGGAATACAGAAATATACATAACTAGCTGACCCGACAGACGTTGTCCTGTCCCAATTTCAATATTCCCATATAAAATCCACTTTCAGTTTTCCAGAATTTTCCAATTTTCCCGGCAACTTCTTCCAATTTTTCTCATCGTTTAAACCTTCCCTGGACTACGTTAAACATTTCAAAACCAAAATCAGCTAAATCGGCCCAGCCGTTCTTGAGTTATAAAATTACAACGAAAAGTGCCATTGATTTTTATAGATATAAATGAAAATCGCGTTTCGTCTCTCCCTGTGTGACCGCGTTGTTCTTCTAAACTTCGCAACGATTTTAATGCGGTTTTCACTATCATTTATCACTATAATTTACTCCTGAAGATTTAATGTGTATAATTCAAACTTACATACAATAAAGAATTCTCGATGTTTAGTGAAGTTGTAAAAACAGTGCGAAGCAGGGGCGAGCGAGTCGCTAGTTTCTTATTAAAACTAGAGTAGTTAGCTAAATTAGGCCATTATTAATTTTGACCGGCAGGTGGGTTCAGGCAACGGCACGACTCTCCAGCTGTATGGCCCGTCCATCCAGCCGCGGCACTGCGTGGTCGCGCCGGCGGAAGGTGGCGGATACAACGTCACGCCACTGCACGCCGACGCGCACGTCTATGTCAATGGACGCCGGATCATGCACTCTCAACGGTTACAAGTAAGTTTTGTTTAAGTAAGATATATATAATAAGTCCATGGAGTTTCTTGTCTGTTCTTCTCTATAAGAAGTTTCTTATTAGCGGTGATAGCCTAGTGGTGTGACCAACGGACTGCCAAGTCATAGGTCTTGAGTTCGAACCCAAGGCACGCACCTCTGACTTTTCGGATTCAAGTCCGTATTGTATAATTATCACTTGCTTAAAAAAAGCGGTGAAGGAAAACATCGTGAGGAAACTGAGCCTGAGAGATATTTACCGACTACATGTGAAGGCCAAGTCAGAGGCCCGTGGTCGGCATAATTCTCATAAACTCCAGGTTAGTCTGTCACTACACGAAAAAGAAGGAGAAGAACAGGCAAGAAACTCTGACGAAGCCCATTCCAAATCATAGTAGGTACTATAATACGCTTTGGAATGGACAAATTCACGTAGTTTGTCAATCTGCAAAACAATACATTTCCGTGACTGTACATGTGAGAGCTGTGGTTGTAAAATTTTCAATACAAGAGGATGTAACGCAGACTAGGGTCACCCAAAAAAACTACAGCAACAGCAGCGGTACCCACAAGTTCCTTCCATACAGGATCATACGTTTAAGGTGATTACGCTGTGTAGCCCGCGAATTTCAATTTTTTTGGGCTTTTTGCAATTTGCAGGTTCGTGTCAGGTTGTATCTTGATCAAAGTATGATACGCGGCAATAGAACATATGTATTGATATAATTTTAACCAAAAAAATCATCAATACATCTCTCTAAGTTAGATTTCGTGCAGATTCGTTAGATTTCGTTCGTTTGACGAATCTGCACGAAATCTAACTTAGAGAGATATATTGATGATTTTTTTGGTTAAAATTATATCAATACATATGTTCTATTGCCGCGTATCATACTTTGATCAAGATACAACCTGACACGAACCTGCAAATTGCAAAAAACCCAAAAAAAAAAATGAATTTCGCGGGCTACCACTACGCATCATCCTTAAAGAAAACTAAAAAATAAGACGCTGTATCCTAAATTCATACATTCACCCAGTAATAGGACTCGCCCATCAAGGACCTCTGTCCCAGACCTCTGTCCCTAATTAGACGCATTAATAATGTATTATAAGTAAGTACATAAAACAAAAGGTATTATATTAAAACACGTATGCTAAAAGATAAATAATTTAATTATCTTTAAAATGCTGAAAGTTTCATAAAAATCCGTTTGATAGTTTTTGCGTGAATCTCTAATTTAACATATATTTCTTCCAAATCATTAACACTACTCGTTTTACGCGATCTTCAGTTTAAAATTGTTAAAAGTCGGTTATTGTCTTCTTCTCTTTAATGTAGCTTTAACGCCTACCTAACCTTTCGGGGATTACAACAGGCATGATGTTATGTGTTCATATCTTTATCATTATCAATACAGGGACCCAATTCCGGGCTCGAGCTAGATATCACGACCATGGAGATCAATCTCTGTTTCAAATCTCCGCATCAATGTCCGGTTCAAATCTCGATACTATCAAAAAACCGTATTCTGGTAGACCATGGAGAAAGATTTACAACGGAGAAAATAATCTCGTCTAAAAGACGTTCCATTTTTATCGATTCACTTTGATTATAATCGATTATGCTACGTTTTTCTTTTTTTAGTATTAATAACGTATGTTTAATTTATTAAATCCAAGGAAACACATTATAAAAGATAATTTTAGTATATTGTGTTTCTATAACTGTGTTTTTTTTTTTATAATTACCTACTTAGGTACTGAAAATAGTAATTGCAAAGTAGCGTGATCCGAAACGCATTTCGCATGATTTGTGTAGTATTATATAGTGCTCTGTGATTTGTGTCCTTTTTCTGACGTAGGTAGGTTTTAATTTTGAAACTAAATAAAACTATTTTTAATCGCGATAAAGGTGTGGAATAAAATTAGTTGTCATGAACTAAAATTCACACCAACATAACACTGACTTCAAGTGCAAAAACAGTACTGTATTTTTTTTTCTTTTGCTTATATCTCGAAAACGGTGTGTCCTATCGCAAAAATAATGAAAATTTGGCCCCCCTTTATGAGACCCATAAACCCCGAAGCCTCTACATGTAGGTACCAAAAAAAAACGAATATAAACCTACGAATGTAAATTTTGACAGATGTTCCAACGGAGATTTCATATCTCCATACCTTAGGACCAGCCGTGATATCTCGCTGGTTTGCGATCGAAAAATTTATGAATGGAGATCGTTAGAATAGCATTATTTCGTTTTCGACGGAGATAAGCAGTTTCTCGACTGATATTTCGACCATGGAGATAATTTCCATGCCACCGGAATTGGCCTCCAGGTCGGTTTTTCAAATGAAAGTTCTGCTGTAGGGAGATGATCCCGCATAAAATCAATGATATTCCAATCTGACATTTTCCGCATAGCCCGGTTTAGTTACCGAGCCGAGTAAATCCTTATTGCCAATTGGTACAAAAGTAATCCTAGATGAGATACGCTCTGTAGAAACGCTGTGACGTAAATCCTGAACTTTATAACGGAAATTCAGCATTTAACTGAAAGCATTTCTATTGTTATGGATTCGTTATTGAGTTTTAATGTGCACTCAACATAAAGACGATCGTTTCCGTCGGAGGAAGATGGGCACGAGTGGCGGGCTGTCTCGTTTATTGTGCCATGTACCTACTGACAACCCCGTTTAACTGTTACGAAAATATATTCGAAGTTTCGAACCCAAATGTAGCGCTCCATTATACACGAGCGAACACATTGTTTGCATTGCTTAATGAAGCCAACGCTTGTGTAAATGAACGCGTTCCAATCAAGCTTTTGGCTTTAATATTTTTATATAAAGTATTACATAATTTTATTTATTATTTATTTATTTAATTATCATCATCATCTGCCTACCCTTTCCCCAACTATGTTGGGATCTTCCTTCTAACTGGATGCAGCTGAATACCCGTATTTTACATGGTCTCCACAACCCAGTTACTGGATAATACGATAACGCTTGGTAATACTGGTTGTCAGACTTTCCGGCTTCTGACGACTGTCAAAGATCCAAGAATGACAGCCGGAACCAACGGCCTAGACGTGCTTTCCTATGCACGGAGGGGACTCGGTATGTAAACATGGTTACCCATCCACGGACCGACCGCGGCAAGCGTAGCTTAACCTGATCGATCGACCCGTGCGGCTGTTATTACTTAGCCACGAGCCCCCAATACAAACAACATAACACACATACAATATATCATCTAATAAAAAATTCGTTATTGATGTAATGATCGGCTACCAATCAATCAGCAGTCAAGAAAAAAGAAATCAATTAAGAAAACATTTTCCTTAACAATTGTATAGATTCGACGACAAGTAAAAAATAAAATAAAAAATGTTTATTGAAGAAAAGCCAAAGTAGGTACTCACTAAAACAATGTTATATTTATAACTAGGTGGCTATGCTATGCACAATACATTGAAACCCTGATCTCTAAACTAGGGATATCCCTGTATCTTAGAAATGAGTGTCCCTCCGCAGCAAAGTCACAAGCCATTATATGTAACTCATTGGTACAAAGTATTTCTTTACATATTTAAATAAAGAGAAAAAGAGACAAAAAAAGTATTGAGTATTTGTTTTGGTAACCTAAAAACGGCCCGCTAAATATTCCAGAAACGCTTCGAACTTGTAGATCAAGGTCAGTCACTTGCCCCTAGGTTTGCTAAATATGTTACGGTCGAGTTTTATTTGTAACTAGTTTCTGCCCGCGACTTCGTCCGCGTGAAATTTTATGTTGCTCCGACCCGCCCCGTCACATCGCATTGCCTGCCCGCGCTATTACTTCGTTTATGCTTGGCGTGATAGTTAATATGCCTATATAGCCTTACTTAAGAATTGAACTATCAAATGCAAAAATCAATCTGCCTAGCCTTTTCCCAACTATGTTGGGGTCGGCTTCCAGTATAACCGGATGCAGCCGAATAGGTACCAGTATTTTACATGGAGCGACTGCCTATCTGACCTCCACAACCCAGTAACTGGGTAATGCGATACCCCTTGGTAAGACTGGTTGTCAGACTTTCGGACTTCTGACGACCCGTAACGACTGTCAAAGATCCACGAATGACAGCCGGGACCAACGGCTTAACGTGCTTTCCGAGGCACGGAGAAGTCTCGGTATGTAAAGATAGGTCACCCGTCCACGGACCAACCCCGGCAAGTGTAGCTTAACCTGATGGATCGACCCGTGCGGCTGTTATTACTTAGCCACGAGCTCCAGCTATCAAATGCAAAAATATTTTTGCAAATACGACTGGTAGTTCCAGAAATTAGCGCGTTCAAACAAACAAACAAAAAAACCAAGTCTTCACTTTTATTGTTAGTATAGATACATTCATCAGAACGCCCACGTATTTCACAGCTATATCCACATTCACGATCTAGAATAGACATTCTTGTGTAAATCAGCCTCGCTTAACAACGTTCCGAAGCTTTTCTAGCGTTTTTATCTAGTTCAAACATACGTATTCGTGTCCACCAAGTATCATGTGCATACCATTCAAAATCAATATTGTACGAAAAGCAGACCACTTTTAAACAATCGCAAAGTCGTAAGACCCTTTAAATATTTGTATTGGTATTTATGGTGTTGATTTAACATGTATGGCTGAAAGACAAATTCAATGTGGATTGCAGTGAGTTAAACTGAGATTCGTGTAAATTAATCTAAATTGTTTTGTCGCAGCACGGTTGTCTACTTAAATTCGGTCGTGTTTCGACGTTCCGCTTCATAGACCCGGCACAGGAGAACCTCATTAACAGGAACCTCGCGCAATCACAACACTTCGGCTCCGGCTCAATATACGACAGGTGAGAACAATGCACACACACTGTAGCTCGTTTCTTTATGTTGTGTATAGTTGGGCCCTATAGTTGAACTTAGACTGACCCGGACATTATTTGGTCGATTAGTTATCAAATATCATCGCACAATTGCAACATTTTGTTATTACTTTTAATTTGTACTAATTCTATCAATGTAAGTAAACACGATCAGTCCCGTCGCTTATCTAATCACTTTCAAAGCTGTGTATTTTATGTTTTGTTCATCTGTCATTGTTTGTTTTCTTTTGCATGTTTCTGTCACTGGCTCACGAATATCCGCTTGTGTACGTTACCCTTACGTTAGATCGCCGACTTCGCCCGGCGAGAATAGCGGCGCGATGTCGCCGACGTCGATGACGTCACACCAGCCCGACCCGCTCGACTCCAACGCGAACACCACCAACGACACAGAGTATCAGAGGACGATGAGTCCCGTGTCGCACGATACCTACTACAGGGACGCCAACGACACCTTGTCGCCCTACAACAACAACAACACCTTGAAACTCGACAACGAGTCGCTCATCATGTCGCAACACCTCAACGACACCAAAGACGACTACGTGAAGGATGATCATACGAGCTCAGTGTACAACGATCAAGATCAGAGCTCCAATGTGAACCGCACGAACAACTCTGTGCAACAGTACAAAGACAATTATGAAACCACGTTCGACTTGGACGGCAACGTCGAGACAAAGAGTATCTGCAGTGCGAAAAGCGGGGGCTCTGGACATGACAACAGGTATTTAGTTATAATTGATACAACCACCCTAATGGATTGCTGTGGACCTGACTTTACTTTTCACTTTATGAATTATGTACAAACTTGTTAGGGCACAGGTTTTAATAATTAATTTACGTCTCCTTTGATGTTGAATAACTGAAGAATTTATGTACGTCGTTTCAGAAGTGTCCGTAACATTCAAGTTTGTGTTTAGCGTAAACGTCTAATGAATAAAGCCTGCTTAATGCTTATTTATGTTTTATGTGAAGTTTTCGCTTGTTTACTATAAATCTGCTTGTATATGTTGACCACTTCGACTGGTTTTAGCACTTTCCTTGTACAATGTAGTTCTAGACATCAATCAGTTCTATCATCATTAGAGATCAGATAATCCGGATGCATATTTATCTAAGGTTAGTTTTCGGCTAAGAAACGAATGTAAGCGGCTTCTTATTTTTTTTTTGTCTTAATATAAATCCCGGCATTCCTGAAAATCCGGGAATGCACAGCTAACCTGATATATAGTATGGACACGACTTCTTAAATATGTGGTAAGTACCTATTATTAATTTAAAACTACCGGGACACCAGGATCACATTCGTATGCTAGTATATTTGTAATTCATTTTTAACATTACTTATCCTGACGTTTGCTGTGCCATTTGGCAACCTACTTTACAATATTAGCTAGCATTCGATTCTACAAGGTTACTTGTAATTCGACGTATTCCTTGCAGGACGTCCTAATGGGGTTAAAATGCAACAAATTAGGCCACCAAGTGTTCTACCGAAATTCAGTTTTTTTTTTTGTAATTTTAGTCTAAGAAAAATATAATTACGAAAAATGAAATGTTTAATTAGTGATCTTTGCCAAAGTTTTAGGCATTTTTGAACTTTTCATTTTTAACAAAGATCTGCTACGGCATCAGCTATGATAATAACTTAGATTTCAGTAAAGTCGTGTCGTAAATCATTTTTGAATTGTATTTTACATTAAAAAAAACTAAAAATCTAACTAACTCAAAACGATTGAATTTCGGTAGAACATTTGGTGACTTAATTTGTTGCATTTTAACCCTACTATGATCCTGCAAGGAATACGTCGAATTACAAACCCTGTATAGGCAAAAAGAATTCCGGAATCGCGAGATTTTTATCGATGAGATCGATACAAAAGTGCATTCCATAGTAGTCAACACCTCAACTTTAGGTCAATATGCATCCGAATATCCGAAAAATTTTACAATCATCATATTATATGATAAGTTGCAATCATTCGTTAAGAAAGAGATAGTTTTGAAACATATTACTGCCAAAAAATCTGGTTAATCTATGCCGCAGGACTTTATCAACAAGTGGTAAAACAATCCCTCCAATGCAAAAGAAGTTCAAAAAAGCATTCCTTATCGTCACACGTCGTTAAATGTTATATGACGATACAGGATGAGCGCAGGCATCAGCAGCGGTCGCGGGTGTCAGGAGGCGATCCTGCCGGCAGTTCTGGAGTTCCCTGAGGCGGGACAGGCGCAGTTCCTAGCGGCCGTGATATCGCGCCTCGACCCGCACGCACCCGCCTTCAAGCTAGCGCCCGTCTACACCCTGTATCTGTGTGCCAGGTGGGATTCTTCTATAGCTCTACATATTATAAACTAGCTTTAGCCCGCGGCTTCGCCCGCGTGGAGGTCGGAAATTATACCACGGGAATGTGTAATATGTTTTAATCCAGGTTGTAAAATGTGTGTGCCAAATCGCAGCCTTTTTTGCGTGTTTCAGTAACAAACATCCAAATATACAAACTTTCACATGTATAATATTATTTATAGTAATATTAAAGTCGCATTTCGTGTCTGTCTGTGTCACCGCGTTGTTCTTCTAAACCAGTGTTTATCAACCTTTTCATTGCGCAGCCCCTTTAGTACGGAAAATATTTCGCGAACCCCTACCCTCCGCTGTTTCTAACTTTAAATTCAAGTCTTTCACGCTTTCGCCTTAACCAAAAGGTATCCCCTTTTGGTCAAGCCGAAAGCGTCACGGTAGACCGCGAAATTAAAATTTTCTTATGTTTTTTGCAATTTGCAGGTCATTATCAGGTTGTATGTTGATCTAAATATCGCGGCCATATCAAATATTGATTTATAGAATTATACTCATATAAAAATCATCAATACAACTCTCTAAGTTCATATTACCATATTCAATGACTATTTCATTAAATCGAATATACCTAAGTGTAATATTTGTGAGAAAACGTATTCAAGGAAAGGAAGACCCTTAAGAGGAAATGTGGGTGCTCTTTTCTCCATACAAAATGATACAAACGCTCTCGCCTGTTTTCTTTCTGGTTAATGACCATAAAGCAATGATTTTTTACAGAAATATAAATATCAGCTACTTGTATGCCCCTATGTTTTCCTTTTTGATAATATATTATTTATATAAGAACTAGAACCCTCAAAAAATGATCAAAATTGCCTATTCAGACCGCTGTCAACAGACGCCTAGTGTACCAATTTGACAACTATTAACGAAAAAAGAAAAACATAGGGGCATAGTATATATCCGTCTTATTCAGTTTATGAAATATCTTTTAAATTGGTCCAATATTGGAAGAGAAAATAGGTCAAACAGAGCCAAACCTCGAAATGTGACTTTTTACATAGGCCATTTAGTTGGATCTGCAGTTGTCCTTATCGCACGAATTCGCGGGCGGAGCGCTCGCAGAGCGACAGCAATACCTTCTTAAAATACCTAATTTTCAAAAGTCTGGCCACCCGCATTTCCTCTTAACACATCTTTCTTGTACCTCCGCCTCCGGCTCCGGTTCCGACGCCGACTCCGATTCCGACTCCGCTCAATCAAGTTTAAAACCTGTGGCTCCGGTTCCGGTAAAACAATCTCCGTAACATCCGTACTTTTAACTATTCTTTTGGAAACTACACGTGTTTCATGCACATAGTTAATTACATTAATTTATTATATTTCTTTCTTTTTATTACGTATTGTCTAGCTTTTTGAAGACACTTCATTAAACATTTCCAAGTAAAGCTGCGACACAACTTGAAGAAATAAACTTGATGTGACACATCAAGTTTATTTCTTCAAGTTGTGGTTTACTTAGTAATATATGCACATGTTACGGGCTATATAAATCGTGGCGCAACGACACGTACATAAAACCTTCACGACGACTTTATAACATACTCGAATTACGCATAAAATAAAATAAATTCCTTCACAAAGGACATGATATGCCAGCGCAAATAATGTCTTGGTTTGTTGGAGTAACAGTTATTCCTATTTCCATCACCACCAAATCCTGTCGCAAATTATGGCGAGGTGGACTATATAGTGTGCGCGCAAGTGCTAGTCACCGCCTGAGGTATGTGAACGGTAAGACGGGGGAGGTAGACAAAGGTGAAGCTGACTCAGTCTGCTAATCTTGTCTATCGCGCCCTCCCCAGTCTCACCGCTCACATATCTCAGGCGGTGACTAGCACTTGCGCGCGCACTATAATAAACCCTCGATTACCTCGTTCATCTTAAACTGCGAATGCGAGTTGACAAAAGGTGTTTTTTTTTCAATTGGAAATATCTCGGAAGCAATCCAGAGTCTGGATGTGCCCGGTTGATGGAAATAGTCTCGCCCTTTATAACATGGGAGTTTATTAAGATAGCTGTATAGTGTACATCTCTCTGGCTACCCCTTCCGAAATTCATCATCATCTACTTAGCCTTGGGGCTGTTGGGCTCGGCTTCCAGTCTAACCGGATACATCTGAACTTCACAACCCAGTTACTGGGTAATACGGTACCCCTTGGCAAGACTGGTTGTCAGACTTTCGGGCATCTGACGACCCTTAACAACTGTCAAATATCCACGAATGTCAGCCGGGAGTCGGGACCAACGGCTTAACGTGCTTTCCGAGGCACGGCAGTCTTGGTATGTAAAGATGGTTACCCATCCACAGACCAAACGCGACAAGCGTAGCTTAACCTGATCGATAGACCAGTGCGGCTGTCGAGCCCCTCATACTACCCCTTCCGAAATTAGAGGCGTGAAATATTTATGAGTAACACACACACGTTATATCTAAACATGTTTGCAGACGATCCCATTTATAACATTAGTGAGATAAATCCAATTTGTGGGGAGTGTAATTTATACTGATTAACGTGTGTTCAGGTACCGAGCTTCAACACATTACCGCCCCGAGTTGACGCCGACGGAGCGCGCTCATAAACTGACGGCCTTCCTACACCATGTTGCTACGCTCATACACGCCACCGTACAGGTAATTATCACGCTTCAATATATCTGGGATTTAACGAATATATGTATGTTGTTTCCACAGGTAATTATAACGCTTTAAGGCTGCAGTCTTGCAAAATTCACTCGCGGCGAATTATTTGCGCAACTTTGTGTTTTTTTTTAAACAAAAGTAATGAAATAACATGAAATATTATTATAGTACGTAAATAACCATAATATAAGTAATAGATGGTAGTTTTTTTTAAGTTCATCTGGGTGGATTATGTTAGGTAAATCAAGCGTTAAATACAGCTCTTTCGCGCCAACAACGATTCGAGTTATGTTTGTGCACTTGCATTGGGCAATACAAATTTTATTTAGAAAATCTGTTCAGCGCATAATTGTTTCCATATTCTTGTCTTTAAAATGCGCTGATTACTTTTTTTTGATTACCTTTCATTTTCTTAATTCAGATGTCACAATGTCATCGAAATTCTCTGTTTTTATCTCTTAATAAACGGTTTGTTTCATAATAACAAAGGGAGTAGAGACAACGGGCAAATCATGTTGTCATTCATAATTCGTTCGGGCCCCGAACCAATCATCCATCCGTAGGTGATACGTAGTAGGAAACGCCCGTAACGAAGGCCGAAACTACTGGCTTCGAGCTTAGGGAGTAGGCCCCCTGGTCCAGGCCATGGTGCGGAGCGAGAGTGCATGGGAGGCCGTCACCTCCTTCTGCGAAGCAGTGATGCTCGCGAAGGAGGAGGCGGAACGCGTGAGGGAGAGGCAGCCTCACGCCCTCAGTCGCCGCAGTAGGCGCGGGCCTGCGGACGGTGAGCAGCGGGTAGCTCGCCGTCCGGTAAGGACCAGGTGGCCTACTCCCTAAGCACGAAGCCCGTAGTTTCGGCCTTCGTTACGGGCGTTTCTTACTCCGTATCACCTACGGATGGATGATTGGTTCGGGTCCCGAACGAAGTATCAATGACAACATGATTTGCCAGTTGTCCCTACTCCCGATGCGCTTTTGCCCGTCCGAAAAATTTAACTTTTACACTTGTTTTGATGGATCATAATGTCAGACGGACGGATGAACGGACGGACGGAAAGACGGACGGACTTAGGGAGTAGACCCCCAGGCCCGAGTCGACGGCGCGTTGTGTTCCACGTGCGCCTCAAAGAGATATCAGCAAGTGACGGGGTCCAATAGGGCCGACGCCGCTGGGGTCGCGGGTTGTCTGAAGAGGTTACCGCGGCCCTGGCATAGGCAACTGAAGGAACACGGGTGGGTTTTAGTCAGTAAAAGTCTGACACGCCCTTCCGCTTCACCCAGAGCGGGAGACGTTATTTGATGATTTCCCACCCTCAAAAAAAAAAAAAAAAAAAAAAAAAGGGGTCAAAAGAAAAACCATTTGCTTACATTTTTTTTTTAAGGCGAAAGCGCCAGGGTAGCCCGCGAAATTCAAAATTTCTTACGTTTTTTGCAATTTGTAGGTCAGTGTGAGCTTGTATGTTGATTAAAATATGATTCGCGGACGTAGCTAATATGGCTTTACAGAATTATAATCATTAGAATCAGCAATACAACTCCATAAGTTAGCATTTACCTCAAACCTGATGATTTCATGAAATCGCTAGATTTTAGGTAAATGCATCTTATGGAGTTGTATTGCTGATTCTAATGATTATAATTCTGTAAATCCATTTTATCTACGCCCGCGAATCATATTTTAATCAACATACAAGCTCACACTGACCTACAAATTGCAAAAAACGTAAGAAATTTTGAATTTCGCGGGCTACCCTGGCGCATCAACCTTAAATTGTTTTGCACAATTTTTAGCACGATAACAGTAGTTTCTTTGTAAAAAGTAATCACGTTCAGGAAATGTTTGATTATGTATTTTCAGTACACGTCAGCTATACACATAGGTAATATAAGTACTCCAGCCATTATTTTTACAAAGAAACTACTTTTATCGTGCTAAAAATCGTGCAGAATAATAAAAAAAAAATTGTAAGCAAACGGTTTTTATTTTGACCCCTTGTGATAAAATTCACACTCATTTTGAGATGTGTTTTTATTTTGACCCATTGTGATAAAATTTACATTCATGTTGAGATGTGCTCATTTTGAGAAGTGCACATTTTGCGAAGTGCACATTATGCGAAGTGCACATTTTGTGAAGTGCACATTCTGCGTCAAACCCAAACCATTTAATTTCATTTCATTCCGTAGAAGGTGAATTGTTTTTTCTGTAAATAGGATATCGGGATCACTTGCACGTAATATTAAAAAAGAAATAAGCTAGCTAGACAGACATAATCTTGGTCAGATCATTTAAAGACCATGTAGATTAGTGTCTGAAATGGTCTTTTGAGGAACGAACCACACAGATTTGAGTGGCAGGTCCAGTCACTGCAAGCATTTGTCAGTAATCGTGCAGCTCAACTCAGAGAGCTCAACGACTCGACGAATAATACCAAAGAAAGGACATTTTGGGTAGGCCGCATAAAGCACTCAAACTGCCTCACTATCATTAAAACTAACTGAGAATGTAAAAAAAAGACCCACATACTCATTCCTAATATAATTAAAGTAATGTAATACTTTACAAAGTTAATATTCATGTCATTTTGTGCTAATATTCATCAATGTCAATGTGTATATAATTATATAATATCATATAATATAATAATGATTTTGTATAATAATTAAAATGTCAAGTTTTATGGTTTTATCACAAGGCTCAGCAGAGTGAGCAGCTCAATCCCAAGTTTTCTGTCTTCTAAATATAATCAGAAATATGATATTACCCTTTTTTACAAAGTTTGGTTGAACAATAGACTTATAAATCGGTTAATGGGTAAGTTTCGACCTATCTTTCTGCCACCCCTTGGGAATCAGGCCAGGACAGTCAATTTGGCCAGTTTTGCAATAAAACCTTACATCTTCAATTTATAGGAACGTTGCTCGGATTCGGCGGCCCAGGCCTTCTGGATGACGAACGCGAGTGAACTGCTACACTTCTTGAAATACGACCGACACATATCGTCGTTCTCCACACAAGCTCAAGAAGTACTGTCGCTCACTGTGCAGAATGCTTTCAGGTATTTTAATAACTTGAACTTCATTTGTTTTTATGATGTTTGCTAGATTTTGTATTGTGGTTGTGAGAACAATATCCGTCTTATTACAAAACAAGGTTCATCATCAAACCCAGGTTTAAACCATGGACCCTTTTTTGAATTTCGAACTTTATTTAGACACGTTAAGATGTCAGTTTTACAAAACTGACAACATTAGTACCGGACTAAGTTGTCAGTTTTGTATAAAGAACTGTATTTCTATCACAGCTAGGTTCTTATTACAAAAACTTGCTTCATAAACCATGACAGAAGAAAAACCTCGTTTTGTAATAAGGCCGTATGGGTTTCTGGGAATATTAACAGCTTAGCAATAAAAGTTCTTACGTTAAATGAAGGGCGAGTAATTTTACTGTTGATAGTTAAAACACCGGTGACACATAATATCTTATGTGTGTGTTATGGAATTTAAAAAAAAACTTAGCAACAGTTTCACAAACTGTCTATGATAAAATTATTCTAACTTTATTGAACCTTAATTGCTGGTTGTGGTCTTAATACCTCAAGGCAAATGACTACTACTTAAACATTTATCTGTTTTCACACGCTCCGGCTACCTTACCTGGTTGCGGATGGTGAAGTGTATGGGTATTATTAAAGCTTTAATTTACCACATTTTCCAAACTTCCGCAACCGGATGGGTACCCGGTGCTGGCTATAAAGGAGAAGGCTTACAAGTAAACAAAAATAATAATTGTTTATTTATAAAAGGAGTAAATGTATGTACAATAGATAACTTAACAATTAAAATAGAGCACAGTTGCTTATTTGCCTGAATTAGGTTCAATCCCGACTTGAAAGTGAATAAATACAATAATTAACAAAGCAAAAAATAACTAAATTAAAACTTAGGTTAGTAAAAATATAAATAAAATAGCGGTTCTATTTGCAGAGAACAAATAGATCTTCTGCATTTGCATAATAATATGCGATGGTTACTAAATATTTGAGTCTTTTATTTTTACAGCTTAAGTAATTTAATATATAGATACTAAGTTTTCTGCATAATCTATTGTAATATAACGGTAACAATTTTTTGTTTCCTCAGCAACTTAGTAACATGTTTCCAAGAAGAGCTATCCCGCGGCCTGGCAACACTGACAAGCGCGGCGGTGGGTGACGCGAACGAAGCCACGGCCCCCACGCTACAAGCACTCGCGGCCGCCATCGTACTGCTGCGGAGATGTCGCGTCAACGCCGCGCTTACTATACAGCTGTTCTCGCATCTCTTCCACTATATCAATGCTGTTTGTTTTAATAAAGTATGTATTTTTGACTTAGCTAAGTAAGGGTTTGGTGTAAATAGCTGTACTATAGAGTTGTATTTTCAATGTAACGCGAGTTTGAGGATCCAAACCAGGATCTCTAACGTAACTCAACGGCATCTTCGAACAGGCAAGGATCATGTCTTATAACCAGGGACCATACCGACCGGTTAAGAGTTTAAGTCTTTCGAAGGGGTAAGCCGTTTATGAGGTTACCTTTATCATGATTGTGTAACTCCTTGATTGGGTTTAGCCTTGAAACTCAGTAAAAGTATCCCTTCAATTTGGATAACCCATGGAATGGGTTCTGTACTTGAAATCCAGTAAAAGGGTTACCCCTTCATTAAGATAACCTATGTAATATAAGGATTTTGTACGGGTAAGCATATTAGCAATTTGCAACGTATCCCATCATCGAGAGATCATATTATATTGCTCCGATTCGGAATGTTACGCTGTTATCGTTTTCAAGAGAGTTGAAGCTTAACACTTTTGAACGGCTTAATTAAGCCGCTCAAAAGGGTTACCCACATCGTATGGGTTTTTGTTTAACCGCTTAGAAAAAGCCTATCGAAATACCCTTCAATGGATAACCAAAATAAAAAAAATATATCCTTGGACATTTCACACAACGCCGTCTAGTCCCAAAAAAATGGTCCTTTAAAGCCATTCAACAGTGTGACCTACATCGTATGGGTTTTTGATGAACTGCTTAGAAAAACTCTTATCGAAAACTCTTTCAATGGGTAACCAAAGTGGTCCCTGCTTATAACATGATCAAAGGCCGTATAGAGAAATTTTAAAACCGACGAAAGACAAAGAGATGGCGTGATCCCTCTTGTATAGCTTCATCTTTTTCTATTGTTGTTATATTGGTAGTAATCAAGCACACTTTCTTCACAGTTGGTAACCGAGCCCGGCATGGTGAGTGCGCGATGGGGCGCTGCTTTATCGGCGCGACTGAAAGTGTTGGCGGCTTGGGCGGAGAGGCAAGGACTCGAGCTCGCTGCAGAGTGCCACTTCGCGCGCATGAATCAAGCGGGTATGTGTGACTACTTTATACCAACAAAATGACGAGGAATAGAACGATTTAATACCGTAAATAGGAAACTATAAAAAAATCATGCACTGTTACAATCCATACTAATATTATAAATTCGAAAGTAACTCTGTCTGTCTGTCTGTCTGTCTGTCTGTCTGTCTGTCTGTCTGTCTGTCTGTCTGTCTGTTACCTTTTCACGCCTAAACTACTGAACGGATTTCGATAAAATTTGGCAAGGCTATAGATGGTATCCTGGGGACGGACATAGGCTACTTTTTTTTTCAAAAATAATCCTACAGGGGGTGATATAGGGGATGAAAGTTTGTATGGGAAACTCAGTATTTCTTAAGTTAGGGATGTGAAAATTAAAATGTATGCTTTTGATAGGAAACAAAGAAATATGCGGTTCAGCGTTTTTGAAAAATCATCCCCTAAGGGGCTAAAATAGGGGTTGATTTTAAAATTTACAAAACTGCATGGATTTCGACAAAATTTGGCAAGGCTTTATAAAGCATCCAGGGAAAGGCCATAGGATACTATTTTTTTCAAAAATAATACTACAGGGGGTGATGTAGGGGATGAAAGTTTGTAAGGGAAACCCAGTATTTCTTAAGTTAGGGATAACAAATTTATGCTATTGGTAGGAAATTAAGAAATATGCGGTTCAGTGTTTTTGAAAAATCATCCCCTAAGGGGGTAAAATAGGGGTTGATTTTAAAATTTACAAAACTGCACGGATTTCGATAAAATTTGGCAAGGCTTTATATAGCATCCTGGGGAAGGAAACAGGCTACTTTTGGTCTTAAAAATAATCCTACAGGGGGTGATATAGGGGATGAAAGTTTGTATGGGAAACTCAGTATTTCTTAAGTTAGGGATGTGAAAATTAAAATGTATGCTTTTGATAGGAAATAAAGAAATATGCGGTTCAGCGTTTTTGAAAAATCATTCCCTGAGGGGGTAAAATCGGGGTTGATTTTAAAATTTACAAAACTGCACGCATTTCGACAAAATTTGGCAAGGCTTTATATAGCATCCTGGGAAAGGACATAGGATACTTTCAAAAACAATACTACAGGGGGTGATATAAGGGATGAAAGTTTGTAAGGAAACCCAGTATTTCTTAAGTTAGGGATAAAAAAATTATGCTATTGGTAGGAAATTAAGAAATATGCGATTCAGCATTTTTGAAAAATCATCCCCGAAGGGGTAAAATAGGGGTTGATTTTAAAATTTACAAAATTGCACGGATTTCGATAAAATTTGGCAAGGCTTTATATAACATCCTGGGGAAGGACACAGGCTACTTTTGGTCTTAAAAAATAATCTTACAGGGGGTGATATAGGGGATGAAAGTTTGTATGGGAAACTCAGTATTTCTTAAGTTAGGGATGTGAAAATTAAAGCGGTTCAGCGTTTTTGAAAAATCATTCCCTGAGGGGGTAAAATAGGGGTTGATTTTAAAATTTACAAAACTGCAAGGATTTCGACAAAATTTGGCAAGGCTTTATATAGCATCCTGGGAAAGGGCATAGGATACTATTTTTTTTCAAAAACAATCATACAGGGGGTGATACAACGTGTTAATGAAATAACCCAAAACCTCTTAAGGGGTCATTGTACTCATCATTATGAACAACTTTTACTATGGGACCAAACCTGGAATCGCGAAAAAAAAATCAGCTGTTCAATACATTTATGTTCGCATAATTCGTCAAAATGTACTGAACATCTGATTTTTTTTTCGCGATTTCAGGTTTGGTCCCGTAGTAAAAGTTGTTCATAATGATGAGTACAATGACCCCTTAAGAGGTTTTGGGTTATTTCATTAACACGTTGTATAGGGGATGAAAGTTTGTAAGGGAAACCCAGTATTTCTTAAGTTAGGGATAAAAAATTTATGCTATTGGTAAGAAGTTAAGAAATGTGCGGTCAGCGTTTTTTAAAAATCATCCCCTAAGTGGGTAAAATAGGGGTTGATTTTAAAATTTACAAAACTGCACGGATTTCGATAAAATTTAGCAAGGCTATAGATAGCATCCCGGGAAAGGACATGGGCTACTTTTTGTCTTAAAACATAATCCTACAAGGGGTGATAAAAGGGATGAAAGTTTGTATGGTAAACCCAGCATTTCTTAAGTTAGGGATATGCCCTATGTTTTCCACATGAACGTTCCCATGGGATATTTTCCGACATCCACGCGGGCGAAGCCGCGGGCAAAAGCTAGTATCAAATAACTTAGGCCGTCATGCATGCCATGCATTCTCATATCGATATCATGCCAGGTGCATTTTTTAAAAAATTATGAGAAAGAATGTAACAATACAGGGTGTTAAAGGGACACCCCTCCGCAAACTAACAGGGTGCATTCAGCTCCTCATTTTGAATCATATTCCAGCGGGAAATATCTTTGTAAAATTACATCGTGTGTTCGTAGCACTCCATTTATGTAAAAAAAACAAAAACCGACTTCCAAAAAAAAACACTACAAAGTGAAAAATAACTTTAATTTCGGAAGTCGGTGTCTTTGGATCTGTATTTTAGTTTTTTGCCACCGACTTCCGAAATTAAAGTTATTTTTCACTTTGTAGTGTTTTTTTTTGGAAGTCGGTTTTTGTTTTTGTAAAAAAGTTTTTATTTTTCACTTTTTAGTGGTTCAGTTTGTAATTTATCTAAGTTACAATAACCCAATGTCAACTGCTCATCACGTTTTACAAAATGTTGCTTTTCCCGATGCAGGGACGTTAATTGTTGAGGAGTTCTCCTAGTAAGAACCAGGAGAAATGGAGCTCATGGTGAAGTCACCATTACCATTATTTTGACGAGCATTAACCATATTAAAGTAATGGAATCGCAACCTGTTATATACTTAGATGTAATTGAGTATTTCCGATGGCCCTCTGTGGTCTTCATCATCAGTTCCAGTTCACCGAATGGTACTTTCCGAGAGTAAATGCACGAGTTACTATAAAAAATACCGAAATCGATATAGGTGTGCCCATAAAATTTGAGGGTTTCCCTCGATTTCCATGGGATCCCATCATCAGATCCTGATTTGATGATCATGGGACCACTTGGGAAGTATACCCTTTCGAACAAAAAAAGAAAAATCCAAATCGGTCTAGCCATTTTCGAGTAATCGGGGAACATACATAAAAAAAAAAAAAAAAAAAAAAAATAAAAAAAAATATTCCGACGAATTGAGAACCTCCTCCTTTTGGAAGTCGGTTAAAAAACAGCAAAAAAAAAATTGCAATGGATGTTGAAATACTCTAACGAACGACGCGTGAAATCAGCTGTTCACTTTCTGGCTAGCTACAGAGTTAATCGAATTCACCGCATACCTATTACCTACCCCTCCCAACCAGTAACAGACGCTCCGATTTGTGCACAAAAACACAAACAAATCAGGTTTATTGGATTCCCATAACGTTCCTGAAATAATTTCATGTACCAGTCATCTTAGTATGATATACTGAATTCACCCTATCAGGCTGTCCCTAACACCCTGTATAGTTAAGCAAAATAGGTAAACAAGTAATAACTTATATGGAATAAAACAAAATTGTATGGAGCAGGTATTTTAATTACATAGTTTCGTTATTATTCATTTTCATTATCATATTCATTTATTTAGACAACAAAGATCCATTGGGTTAGTAACAATAGTCTTAACCTATGTTAGTATATCACACTATCACACTAATATTATAAAGGCGAAAGTTTGTAAGTGTGTGTGTTTGTATGTTTGTTACTTCTTCACGCTCAAACAGCTGGACTGATTGGGGTGAAAAATGGTATGTAGATAGCTTATACCCCGGATTAACTCATAGGCTACTTTTGATCCCGGTCTACGCGGGTGAAAACGCGGTTCGCAGCTAATAATTAAAAACACAGACAGTGTACAGGTGACAAGTGACCTCACCAACGGGCTGTCATGTCTCCCGGCTATAGCGCGTAGAATGCTGCTGGGGCTGCCACGGAGTCTGTTTAGCAGCGAGGCCACTCTCTTACGCCGTACAGCATTGAAGCAGTCGGTACGTGCTTCAGCGAACACAGATGACGCGCTACAGAACCGAGGCAGACGCAACAGCACTCTAAATGCGTTATTATACTGGATCCGCAGAGCATTGTAGGTCTTTTAGGTGTAGCTGAACCACAGGCTCCCCACGTTATCACATAATCCTAAATCATAACATTATCATAATTTTCAGCGCGTCTAATCCAAGGCGAGTGCCGTACCGCAGACGAAGCAGTAGCAGCTTTAAAAGCCTGCTTCAAACTGAACTCTGTACAAACGCGAGCGCTCCTAACGCCGCTCGCGCCGCCCGATGTGGTTGAAGCGGGCGTGGCGTACGTGCGCACGCACACAGACGAGCTGTACAGGGCTGATGGGCGAGAGATACGGCTGGAGGAAAGCTCGTGGCTAGGTGCTGGCTTGTTGATACCTAGTGATGGATTCAGTGCAGAGGTATGTTTTTGTGTTTTTTTTTTTTGTCAAAAAAGTTAGTTAGTTATATTAGTAACATTTCAAACTTATAGATAAACGTAAAAAAAATTAAATTCGAACGACGATTTTTGAATCGACTAGAGCTCGTATAAGCTGAAATGACGCGCCCCACTACTTAAATTTGTATACGTACACTGCGCTAAATGCGGAAGTGGGGCGTCACCCATAGATAGCTATGGGTGACACTTAAGCTGAGCGTCCACTGGTCCGCGCCGGCCGCACCGCACGCACGGCACGCAACGGATTTTCGTTTGTTTGTATGAAGAAATGAAAATGCGGGCGGTACCGGTAGTGGATGCAGTACTATAGGAATTCATACAAAGCAAACCAAAATCCGTTGCGTGCCGTGCGTGCGGTGCGGCCGGTGCGGACCAGTGGACGTTCACCTTTAATATGCATGTCGAAAATACTCGTATCGCACAAACTATTTACTTACTTTTAAGATTTTATTCATAAGAATAAGCTCTTTAAAACTAAGTAAGTAAATAGTTTGTTTAAATAGTATTTTCAATTTTAACGAATTTACGTTAAGTTTACTCCGCGCATTCGCGCTAGGCCCACTGACAGAAAAATTATCGTAGTGATGGGAAGAAAATGTAACTGTCTACTTGGTGATGAGTCTTATAAACCCATTATAAACAATTTCATTTTATTTCAGGTGGTATGTGGCGTGCCACCCGGTCTGGCAGAATTCGTGGCACCACTACAGCGAGGTGGACTATGTCGCTTGGCGCACCAGCCACACGCGCTGGGCGTGTGGACCGTGTACATGTGTGGCCACGCGCCCGCGCCGCACGCGCAGCGCCGCGCGCCCGACCCGCGCGTGCACATCATACAGCTACACAAGAACTCTAACGGCATGGGACTCAGCATTGTCGCTGCTAAGGTTAGTAAGAGATACTCTAAATCAACTTTACCCAACCCTTGATAATAGCCGACCCTTGAGAAATTAAAAACGACAGCGAGATTAATTTTTTTGTGCTAATTAAATGGTTTAAACCAGCCAGCCAGCCATAATGGCTTAGCTTGTCTTTACCCCATGGAAAAAGGTGTAAGTTTATTTATGTATATGAATGGCTTAATAATATTGCCTTCTACCTATTGAGATATGCTTTTGGACCCTCAGGGTTCCTTTTTTTTTTTTGTGGAGGGGAAATCATTAAATGTTTTCTCCCGCTCTGGGCGGAACGGAAGGGCGTGTCAGACTTTTACTGACTAAAACTCACCCGCGTTCCTTCAGTTGCCTGTGCCAGGGCCACGGTATCTCTTTCGAACAACTCGCGACCCCGACGGCGACCCTCAGGGTCCCTGGATAACAGATTCAAAAAGTAACCAAACTTGCTCATTCTTAAGACCTCAAGACGATTAAAGTATTACATCGCATTACCATGAGTCGTCAGGATGAAACCATTACTGACAAAAATTACGTTTCGGTCATAAAATAACAAGTCTCCAAATATTGGTTGCCTAGACAACTAATACTTAATCAACCATTCACTCAATGTTGCACTATCGATTGTTCAGGGCGCAGGACAGACGAAGCTCGGCATCTACATAAAGTCAGTGGTGCCGGGCGGCGCGGCGGCTGCGGACGGCAGGCTCGCCGCCGGGGACCAGCTGCTGTCTGTTGATGGACAGTCACTCGTCGGGATTACTCAGGAGAAGGTATGTGGGAATTAGCGTAATCAAGATGTACAAGGTGTAAAAAACCACATCTCGAAGTCTTCATGTAGATGAAGGCTTCTACGCATTCGGTACAGAATACGTAAATGACGTACAGTAGTACTCAACTAATATGGCTTATCGATGTACCTGCGCAGAAGATGAATTTTCAAAGCGCGGGAAATGCTATTGACCAATCGGCACGCTCCACGCTTTTTCCTGTACCGCTATTGGTCTATAGCTGCCGCCATGTTAGCGCGCGCCGCTTGACAGCCACCATACTTGCGAGTGAGACGGAACTAACAGCTGCAGTGTATTATGAACCTTATAGTAGTGATCTAAGGTTGATTGTAAGTTTTAAGTATTCTCGTTAATCTTCGGGGCCATACTTTCTTTTCTGTGCGAACGAAGATTCACGACGCGCCTTATTACTTGGGTACTACTGTACGTTAAACATTAAAAACTTTGTGCGAAAACAGTGAGCAGTGGTAACGGCCCCGATTTACGAGTTGTAGGTCGTGGGTTCGAACCCAGACAATCGCTTTACTTTGTGTAAATAATTTCAACACCACTGCCCTCAAAACGGTGAAGGAAAACGTGAGGAAACCGGCATGTTGTAGAACCAAAAATGTGACATCTACCAACCCGCACTGGGCCCGCGTACTGGATTACAGCCCACTCCCTCTCGCAAGAAAGAGGAGGCTTGTAACCCAGCAGTGGGAACGCTATAGGCTGATTATGCTGCGCAAAACAGGTGCAGGGTTAACTTGCACATTGGTTTAAACCTGTTTCTTTATAAGTGAGCGCATAAGATAACATAGAAATTAATACCTGCACCGATCGGTACCGACCGGCCCGTACCGAAAACCTGTTTGTTTATGTAAACACCCATAGTCATAAAAGCGGTAAACATGCGTTCGCGATGCTCGCATCAAGCGGCTCGGCTCGCTGCACTGACTACTGTAACGCGTTACAACAACTCGATACATTACAAACACACGTTACAAGTCAGTCTCCGCCTTAACGCTAATCAATATTCATAGGCGGCGGAATACCTAGTGCGCACGGGACCGACGGTGACCTTGGAAGTTGCGAAGCAAGGCGCCATGCTGCACGGTCTGGCAACACTGCTGCACCAACCCGCCTACAACCAACGACAAGGTATGTTTACAGTTTACAACTAGGATTTAAGATTATTTCTCAAAAAAACAACAAAATCATTTACATGAGAACAATTTTTGTAAGCTAAATTATAAATATAAAATTCGTCACAATCGTCAATACATCAATATACGAGTATACACCCATCCAATGCATGTTATTTGCGATTAAACATTCAGTTAATTGAGTTTTTAATGCATTTAATGAGTGTAATAACAACTACTACATAATAAACGGAGAATAACCCTCGTCTTCATTTCTGGTATGCTCAAACGGAGATATATATTTGGTCAAGGTTTAACGTCGCTTACATAAACTCACGCTTTTTCAAATTTCTCACGAAAGTATATTAAAGAGTACGTATGTAACTTATTAAGTATAATGTAAAACAGTTTTTTAACCTCGATCTGACCAATTTAATGAAATTGATGCATTAATTAATGTATTTTCGGGAATTCAGAGGATTACTTGGAGAAGGGTTTATTATTTTATTATTATTTATTTAAATCGAACACGTGATTCACATTGTTGTAACACTTATAAAACTATGTTAGTAAAATTCCTCATTAAACAAAACTAATTTAAAAACCTATAACTATGACCGCTTCCCGCGGCACCAGACCTGCAGCAATCCATACGGGTCCAGTGCCCCAGGAACGGGCAATCAGGCTTATTCACTATCACCTTTAAAATGCTGTTGGTGCTCCCCCGAATCCTTCGCATTAGGGATGCTGTTCTTTTTCGTATGATAGCTTGAAAGCTATCTGAATTTAATTTAATTTAAAAAGGTATGAAATTAATACAAGCGTATGTCCTCTATCTGATTATCTTTTAAATTACAGATAGCAGTAAGCTAGTAAATTTTTATGTAATAGGATGTCTACTATAGCCTTTTTTGAGGGATGGGTCAGTGGTGCTATTCTGTAAAAATGTCACCGTGTTCACTTAGGTGAAGTGAGCTGAATACTTCACCTAAGTTTTTACGTGTTGTAATGTGTTGGTCGTAACGTTGTTGTGGTTCTGGGGGGCAGTGGAAGAGGTGCAGTACGAGGACCGGTCGCGGCGCAACTCGGGCACGTTCACCAACCCGCACCCCGCGCTACTGCGGCCCGCCTCGCCGCGCACCGAGCTCGCCACCGCAGGCATGCCCACTTTACACCTCACCTCACCCTCCCCGCACGCCCGGTAACACGGAACCATAACGCAGCTTTTTTTTACAGTCAGCTGGTGCAAATGTCTCTATTTTACTTTTGTTTTACGGCTTAACACTTTTGCGCTGTCAGAAGTTTTGAGTTTTGCAGTCTTCGGCCGTATCGCTGATTATTTTGCAGGTTTCGTTGCGTTTTTTTTTTCGTTTCTTTTATTTCTCGCTTCGTTAGCAATAGAAATTAAAATTCCGAATTGAAGTTCATGTAAGTGTCTATTGCAGGCTATGGTCGTCGGCCGTGTCACAATCGATGTCATTTCCTAAAAGATGAGTCTACGGAGTCCAGTACGGACGAGAGTGAGGAGTGGCATCCTCACTACCACGGTTCAATACCTAGGTTGATAGTGACGTTGGACAGGGAGAACGACCAGTTGCAGGACGACTTGTCCCCGGACACGCCGGGCTGTCCGCTCGAGCTGAGGAGCGACGCGGCGCCCCCGCGACCCATTCCCGTGTTCACGTTCACATGTGAAGACTTCGACGAGCAGCAGCCCAGCACCTCCACTTCGCAGGCCGAGGACAGTCAGCAGCCTCCGCCGCGGCACGAGCCTCCCCCCGAGGAGCCGCCGCCGGTACCCGAGCCTCCCGCCAACTACGACCAATCTAGCGAAAACGGAGACTCTATTTGTTTACCACCTCAGATGGAACCAATAGACACTAAGCTTACCCTCGATTTGTTCAATGCTCGCAGTAGAGAAAACGAGTTCTATAGACGGCGCTGTACTGGCATCGACGAGTGTGTGAGTGCGTGCGAGTGTTGTCGCACGCCACAACCTGAGGCGCAACAGATCCCTTACATCGATGAGCCGAACTCAGAACCGCTGATATTTGAAAACGAAGGCCCGCCTGACAAAGTTGCTACGCCTAAAATACGACGAATATTACCGTCTTTGTCTCTTGACCAATCAGATTCAGATAAAAAACCTGAAACTGCGGACGCAGTTAGTCAAACGCCCTCTTCCCCGATGGAAGTGAAGAGCCTCATATCGACTCCTAAAAGAAAACTCGAGCTTAACCTTGATATTAAGAAAGACTATGACCAAATGGATCATATTCAGTGCAGGCTCAAGAGAGCAATATTTAGCATGTCGACATCTTATTCGGGTAAATCTGAAGATACCGAAATTCCGTCCACTTATTCAACGTCTGGTTCTTTTGATGAGACGAATAACGAAATGAAATGTGATGTCGGCACAGTTAAAGTTCAAACGCCTGCAGAACCTGGTGCTAAACAAATATTAGATAGTGTCGATCGAAAGTCATGGAAATCTCCTGATGAATATAGACCGTCCTTCGGCAAAGTCAAAGAATTGACAAAACATTTCAACGACATCAATCTGAAATATTGTGTTAAGATATACAAGCGAAATTGTCAGTCGAGTCCAAACCTCAGCGTCCGCGACAAAACTACCAAGGTCGTTGAAAACCTTCCCGCCAGTGCGAGTCTGGCGGACATACAGTATGAGTTCAATAAAACGGATACAAGCGACACCAATTGTAAGAAATTATCTGACGACGAAGTGAAAAGTATCCTCATCCAGTTGGAAGACTGGTCTAAGTATGGATCACGCGGCAGCGAGGACACGCTAGCGCATGGCAATGAGTTCGAGGTACCTAACTTGCCTTCTGAGGAGCACACTGACAGTACTGCTAACGGATATGTATTCAACGAGATAATTGACAAAAAGCCGAGACGAATCACTTTAGATAATATTAGGCTGAAGTCAAATCAGTCGAGTATGAACTCGGACCAGACGAAACAGAGTAAGGAGTCGCTGGTTGTGAGTGGGAGTTCAAAGGGGTCTTCAGATCGTCTGCCGCGGGTGGTGGCGATGATCCCTCAGGCGCAGGCGACGCACGCGGCGCTCGCGGCTTCCTGCCCCGACATCAGCGCCGCACACACCACGTGTAAGGCTCCCACACACGCATGACGATAGGTGTGTTATAGCTGGATGCACAACTTTATTTTCGTTACTCCACTAGATATTTTATTTTGATTATACACAGATTACTTTACGCAGATACTATACTTCCTATAAGCACACGTATTTCACGGTCGTTTACATGAAATGCTATCAATTAAGCAGATTAATTCTGCGTTCAGGTGTAATTTCATGGAAATATTCGTTTCGTGGGTGTGTACCGGCTTACAGAATGGAGGAAGTCTATTATTTGAACAGAATGTAATTTGTGTGAAATGCATGGATATCGTTACGTTTATTATTTTGGTCGTAAAAAATCGTTTCTCGTTTATTTTCGTACGTTTCCGTCACTCGCACTCATTTTTCGTTAAGTACTTTTGTTATTTATTAAGTATCTTATGTTATTGGTTGTTTTTTTTAATTTTTATTTCGATGTAGATTTATTTATTTGTAGGTATTGCTGATTGCCTAAGAAGTTATATAGAGGTGTTATAATAGTGTTGTGATGTTATAGCGGGCGTAGCGGGCGCGGCGGGCGCTGCGGGCGCGGGCGGCGCGGTGCGGCGCGCGTCGGAGCGCGACCTGCCGGGGCGCCTGGCGGCGGAGGCCAGCGTGAAGAGTAGCAAGAGCACGCCCGCGCTGCACCACGTGGCCGAGCCGCCGCCCACGCACCACCACACGCCCGTCAGGTGTGTACGACCCACATATATCAACAAACACTCCAGCGATGATCGCAACTATCACAAATGCCGGGGCCACACTATACGGACATCGTCGTTGATTATCGCGTTGAAGGGCGATAACCGTAGGTGTAGCCACCACTACGGCGATAATTTGACAGCGGCATTCACATTGCCGATGGACGAGGGGTGTGAATTCAATGAGCATTGACGTTGACCGTTCAAGTGTGGCCACTCAATTCATCGCGTTGAACAACGGAACAATTACCGCGACGTTTAAAGCGTTTATGGGTATTAAAGTTAACGTATAGTGTGGCCCCGGCAAAAAAGTAATAAATGTAAATAAAAAATAAATTCTGTTTATTTAACATAGAAAATAAACACAATCATTTACAAGTTTAACACAAACAAAACAATTAATACTAGATAACTGCTCCAGGGCTGTGTCGAAAAAGGTTCCTGCAGTCTAAGTATCGAACGACACTTCATTTTTCGTATCACGGCTAATGCTAGAATGTTGAGTAAACCAAGGTTTACTCAATACTTAATACCTACTACTCAAGCTTGACGGGAATGATTTAGAATGCTGCAAAACGATACATTTTCTAGATGGTTAACCATCTAGAAAATTCTGGAAGGTTTTAGAAGGTTCTAGAAAACTGTCACGAAACGACGTATCGTGCAGTTCTGCTACTCGATAACAGATGCGTTAGCGTCTACGTAACAATACTAAAGAAAACCGGGTAAACCTAGGTTTACTCAATCTTCTAGCATTAGCACAACACACTATGAAATTTATCACAAATGACATATAACACACACACATATGACTACACCTCACTTAAAGTTTTTCACTGACAGAAAACTGTGCACATGACCCTTGCGCAACTGTAAACCGACCACAGCTTCAAACATAACATTAATTGATATAAAACATTGACAGCGTGCCCGTCAGTTCGCCGGTAGCGAGTGGCTCTCCGAGCGCTTGGCCCAGCAAGTCCCGAAGCAGCCACAACCTGTCCGCGCACGCGCAGCACGACGGCTTCTACCAGAACCTGTCCACTGTCCAGTCGCAACAACATGCTTTACAAGACAGGTAATAACTGGTTTCTACATTTTCAGTACTTAAGTTTCAAAAGTCAGGGATGCTACGTACAGTCAACTCCTCGTCTGAATGAATGAATGAGTTTAATACAACCAAATACAGAAAAAGAAACATAACAATTATAAAAAAATGCTAACTTAGGCTATACGATAGCCGGTATGAATTCCCTCTGACTCTCAAACTATACCGTTCAGGGAGCCATAAGATAATAGTAAACAAACCATAAAAGTCCGTTCAACGGATTTTGACTTCTATTGCGTTAGTGGCATGACAAATGGCAGCTACAGTAAACAGTTGGTATTTTAACCACTTTTTTGTCTATATGCCATCCTTAAGCCTATGGAATAGAAGTCAAATTCGGTTGAACGGATCGCAAAAAGGGTTTGTTTCAAAGTCTCATCCCATTGTGAATACGGTAAGTATAGGTAAATTGATCAGTCTCTCATTGACTACGAACACAACGTAATATGTTAGAATGAATGGTAAAAACGTTAAAAGTAATAATCGTTTAATTATAAAAAGAAGCATATTTAGAATAAGTAAAATAAAAATTCAATGCTTATTTGCCTGAACTAGGTTGAACCTGTGCTTCAGGCTAGGAAGAGAATTAATACTTAGTGGAATGATTTACATTTACTGCGCCTAAATCTTAACAGTAAGACCGTTCTTCGTAGTTTCGTATCTCAATCTGCCTAGCCTTTTTCCAACTATGTTGGGGTCGGCTTCCAGTCTAACCGGATGCAGCTGAATACCAGTATTTTACATGGAACGACTGCCTATCTGACCTCCACAACCCAGTAACTGGGTAATACCCCTTGGTAAGACTCGTTGTCAGACTTTCGGGCTTCTGACGACCCGTAACGACTGTCAAAGATCCACGAATGACAGCCGGGACCAACGGCTTAACGTGCTTTCCGAGGCACGGAGGAGTCTCGGTATGTAGAGATGGTCACCCATCCACTGATCAAAACCGGAAAGCGTAGCTTAACCTGATGGATCGACCCGTGCGGCTGTTATTACTTAGTCACGAGCTCCTCCGTAGTTTCGTATCTGTGCGATGTATTTATTATTTTTCTATGGTGTTCGGTGTCACCCACATTATTTACAAGTTTCTGTTCCTTGAAATGTACATAGTTGACTGATGCATACATAATTCTAATGATCCAGATGGTCGTCGTTGCGCAGTTCGACGGGCAGCAACCGGCCTCAATCGGCGCATTTCACGGCGGGAGGACAGGCCGAGGCGCCGGACTCACCTTTACATCACCAGGTAATATTATCCTATACAACGTGTAACGTTAAATGCGCAAAACCTCTTAAGGGGTCATTGTACTCATCATTATGAACAACTTTTACTATGGGACCAAACATGAAATCGCGAAAAATAAATCAGCTGTTCAATACATTTTGACGAATTATGCGAACATAAATGTACTGAACAGCTGATTTTTTTTTCGCGATTTTAGGTTTGGTCCCATAGTAAAAGTTGTTCATAATGATAACACGTAACGTTACATGTTGTATATATAAATGTGTAAATACATAAACAATGTGAAAGATGACCTTATAAAGGCCGCAGGAATACGCTAGGTGCGAGAAGCACAGAACCGGTCGAAGTGGCGGTGCTTGGCGGAGGCCTATGTCCAACAGTGGACGTTTTTCGACTGAAGTGATGATACTTAACATATGATTGTACTCATGATAACAAACAACTTTTACTAAACCTGAAATCGCAAAAAATATATCAGCTGTTTATGTTTTATTGGTAAAACTAGTGGACGCGACAGACGTTGTCCTGTCTGAACGATCCTAGAACACGACTGCAGTGCCACCTACCGGGTTCAATTGTGTTTTCAAACCATGCAGGAACCCATTGAAATATACACAAAATTTCATCTAAATCGGTACAGCCGTTGTTATACCACGTTTTATTCGTTTTTTTTAAAGTATCCTATGTCCGTCTCCTGCAGGCCTAACATGAACACACGCGACAATTACTCGCTCTCGCGCGAGTAATTTTATGACAGTTCAAAGCTTTTCTCGTTTTTTGACAGCGCTGCCATACAATGTTCTGTCAAACTTGTTGTCGAGAAAGACAAACCCTAACATGGCACCTCAGATAACTCGACTTTTGACAGAATTTTGACAATAAACACGAGAAAATCCCCGATTCGTCTCTCGTTTAGTCGTCCTCGATTTTGACGACGAGACGAGTAGACAAAATTATGATACAAAAAAAAAAACTAAAATGAACTAAAGTCTCATAATTTCACGTACTTTAGTCATAATTTTATTTTACACTAGCTGCGCCCCGCGGTTGCACCCGCGTAGACCGGGATAAAAAGTACCTAGCCTATGTGTGTGCCTACTAACAACATACAAATACACGCACACACGCACTCACAAACTTTCGCCTTTATAGTATTATATATAGTGTGATTATATTACTAATGAAAATTGTTGTGCCAACCCCAAGTTTTTTTGGGTTAAGGGCAGGAGAATGATATGATGATGATTATTAATGAAAATACTTAGTTTTAAACTATATTTTTATTGGAATGAAGTTCTTTTCGGCGGCCGCGAGAGAAACTGTGACGGAGGGGTACACTATAACGTAGATGAGCATCCCTTTCAGTAGGTAATAACCAGTCACTTTGCCAATTATGGTGATTAACAAAATCGAGGGAGTTATGACAGTGCAATAACAAACCTTCGCAACATAATTACTAAAATCTCTAGTTCATTGTCATTTGTGGTGATTCTCTAGTGAGTGTAGTGTAGCAGTGGAGGCCCAGTGGTAACGGCCCTGACTTACGAGTTGTAGGTCATAGGTTCGAACCCCGACAGGCGCTTTACTTTGTGTAAATTATATCATCACCACTGCTCTCAAAACGGTGAAGGAAAACATCGTGAGGAAACCGGCATGCCTAGAGCAGTACCTACATTATAGGCTGATTATGTTAAGTTATCAAGTGAGTAGGTATGTTTATTATTTGCCACTAATTTTCATTTCCGTCATTTAGTATTTAAATTCGGCACCAATGAAAAACATTTATGAAAAACTAAACAAATAGGTATTAAAAGAGGTGCACGTAAAATCATTATAGTACATACCAATTCCATGCAAAAAAATGAAAAATGAGTGAAATAAAACGGAACCTCAAGCCGATGTTGCTATGATATAAATGATTTGTTTTTAATAACTTACTACATCGGTCTCTCGTCTCGAGATAGAGAAGTGTCAAAGTGCCTTTTTCGAATTTACTCGAGCTTAACGCTCATGTTAGGGATTATAATAACGTCAGAATCGACGACAAATTTCGATAAATCGTGATATCTCGTTTTCTCGTGCTTGCCATGTTAGCCCTGCTGGTTCTAAGCTACCTCCCCACTAATTTTCAGGCAAATCGGTACAGCCGTTCTTGAGTTATAATAAATAGTGTAACTAACACCACTTTCTTTTATATATATAGATTGTGTGTTGTGTTTAGGGCGCAGCCAGTGCTCGCGCGGCCAAGCTGGCGGAGATGTCAGAGGAAGTGTCGCGGCGCCAGCTGGCCTACCACGCCGCGCAGCAGCAGCAGCTCGCCGCGCACGCGCAGCACCCGCCGCACGCGCAGCACCCGCAGCCACAACACCACCACCTTATGGGTAACACTTACATTTGTATTTTATTTACTTTCCGTTCTATAATGACGTCTCATTTTTATCGACGAAAAAAAGGAAATGGTTCTCAAGTCAACGCGAATATATATATTTTTTTTTGTATGTCTCTAAGCTGACGTTCGCACGGACGTAAAAGTATCGCGGCGGGATTTTATCGCGCACTGGATCCAACCTAACAACAACAGAGTGCATCCCAGCGCGTTGAAAACACAGACTGTTGGATTTTCAACTCTCGGCGCTAAGCAGAGCGTTGAAAATCCAGTGCGCGAAGAAAAATCGCCGCGATATTATTACGTCCGTGTGAACGTCGGCTTGCTTCTACTTTTTTGCGTAACTTTCTAAAGTCCGATTTTAATGATTCTTTATTTATTGGATATTCAGAAGTTGGTCACATTCAAAATAAAAATAAAAAACAAAGCTGCCATCAGTTTACGCTTTACGTAATTAATAGCTGAGCAAGGCGAAAAGGTTTTTTTTTTATTATTTTTTTTTGGTAATGTTGGTTCATTCCACATTGATGCCCGGTGACTCGACCAATGAGGAAATAAAAGTTGTGCCGAGAGTGGTACCACATCGACTCGATCTACGTAGATAGGTTCACGTGGTAGCCACCACCATAATCACGAACATAATCCAATTTGTTGAGGCCCATGAAAACCGACGGTGAACGATTACTAAATATTGTCTTCACACTCCCATCGCCAGGCCAGCCTCAGATGCAGCTGCCGGGCGCGTACGGCCAGCAGTCGCCGCAGCTGCACCACTCGCAGCCCATGCTGCACGTGCACAACCAGAGCCCGCACCAGATCTACCACAACCAACACCACCCGCCGCAGAGGTCAGTTCAATATTCTACAACTGTACAAGGATCTTTTGGCGCTTGGCATAAATTGGAACTGACAGCCGCCATCTTGTTTTTTCAATACAATTACACAAATATTTACCAATAAGACCTTTGACGTTTGTGTCATGTGTCATTCAAGCGTCAAAAAGTCTTTGTAGCGGTCTACCTTTAGCTGTAAACTTCATAATTTCATGAAATCGCTAGATTAAAGGTCAATTCTAACTTGGAGATGTATTGCTGATTTTGAATTATTATAACTCTGTAAAGCCATATTAGTTACGGCCGCGAATCATATTTTAATCAACATACAACCTGACACTGAAAATTTGAATTTCGCGGGCTACCTTAACGCATCCCCCTTAACCCCTCAAGTGTCGAATGCACCCCATGTGTGCATAAGAAAAACCCTTTTTTTGTTAGGTATATAACCTTATATCACATATATATAAATGTAAAAAAACATCATCCGATGGAAAACCAATCATCATCATTAGTTGTGAACCTATGGAGTTCGTAGCTAACCCCCCCTCTCCCCCCGCGTGTCAAATGCACCCAAAGTGTGCAAAAGGACAAAACTACATAATAGGTATATAAGCTTAGATCACATATATATAAACGTAAAAAAACATCATCCGATGGAAAAAATATCATCATCAGTAGTTGTGAACCTGAGGTACGCAACTAACCCCCAACCCTCCCCACTCGCGGGGGTTTTGGGTCTAAAATTAGCCAAACTCAGACACTTGAGGGGTTAAGGATGATGCGCAGTGGTAGCCCGCAAAATTCAATTTTTTTAGCGATTTTTGCAATTTGCAGGTCCGTGTCAGGTTGTATCTTGATCAAAGTATGATACGCGGAAATAAAACATGCATTTACATAATTTAAACCACAAAAATCATCAATACATCTCTCTAAGTTAGATTTCGTGCAGATTCGTTAGATTTCGTTCGTTTGACGACTCTATTTCCGCGTATCATACTTTGATCAAGACACAACCTGACACGGACCTGCAAATTGCAAAAAAGCCAAAAAAAAATTGAATTTCGCGGGCTACACAGCGCAATCACCTTAACTGTAAACTGTTACTTAATTCAGTTTTAATATTGCCAAACAATATATCCACATGCAGCAATTAATAATATCGCTTAATCATAATACAGTCTACCTCGTATTTGCTTTACAAAAATAGCCTTTAACGTTTAAGCCGTGCAAGTGACTTTCAACCTTAAGAGGAAATGTGGGTGCTCTTTTCTCCATACAAAAAGATACAAACGCTCTCGCCTGTTTTCTTTCTGGTTAAATGACCATAAAACAATGATTTTTTACAGAAATATAAATATCAGTTAATTGTATGCCCCTATGTTTTCCTTTTTGATGATATATTATTTTTATAAGAACTAGAACCCTCCAAATATGCTCAAAATTGCCTATTCAGACCGCTGTCAACAGACGCCTAGTGTACCAATTTGACAACTAATACGAAAAAAGAAAAACATAGGGGCATAGTATATATCCTTCTTAGTCAGTTTATGAAATATTTTTTAAATTGGTCCAACATTGGAGGAGGAAATAGGCGAGAGCCAAACCTCGAAATGCGACTTTTTACATAGGCTATTTAGTCGGATCTGCAGTTGTCCTTATCGCACGAATTCGAGGGCGGAGCGCTCGCAGAGCTACAGCAATACCTTCTTAAAATACCTACTTTTCAAAAGTCTGGCCACCCGCCTTTCCTCTTAAGGTGATAAAGCAATAACGAGGTCGATTATACAAACTAAATCATCTCTAAAATCCTAACTAATATTACAGGTACGAATGGATGCCGCCAGGTCCACCATCACCGCAGAGGTCACAACCACCGGTCGCCCCGAAACCTCAGGTAAAATACGCAGTGCCATATTTTTATCTTATAAAGGTATTTTCTTATAGCCAGCTCAGCGCGGTTTTCGCTGCCAAACAAATATCAACCTTGTAGTTCTTGAAATAAAGTGGAAAATAAATAAACTTCCATTAGTCTGACAGCGCATCATAGCGGATAGAGGTGTGCGTCTCAGGTTATTTATTTAAGACTTTATTTTAAGCGGGATGCGCTAATAAGCCTGCAAATGTCAAATTTTCTAACAAATATGTATTTTTTTAAAGAAAATAGCTATTTGTTACGGTTGCGAATAATATTTTAATAACATACAACTTAGTACTGACCAGCAAAGTGCAAAAAACGAAAGAAAATATCAATGTCGCGGGCTTGGCGCTTTCGCTATAAGTCGATATTTCTTCTAACAAAATATTAACCTACTAATTACCTACGTATCTTAGGGTACAACATAATTTGTATTGACTGACAACTGATTATCTAAATCTTTGATGTTAGGGTGCGAGGCGAACGGACATGGAAATGGAAGAGCAGTCACATCCACAGTCACATCCGCAGCCGCAGCAGCCTCCGCCCAGCAATGTGCAACCCGAAGACGGTATGGACATTTACTTCTTCATTTGTAGGCTATTTTCATGTTGCACTTCTGAAAGCTCACAAGTTTTTTGTGAATAGCGTGAATGTACGGTGAATAGTCAATCTTATAAGCAACGGCTTTACGCCTTAAACTTTTTTTAAGTATGATTTTCGTGATAAAAACCGGCACGGTTTTTGTTTATATGATGTTACTAGATAAAGGTATATTTTGATTGTGTACAGAGCGATACGTAGCCAGCGCATTGGAACCGCCAGCGGTGTCTGTGTATCCAGCGGGCGGAGGCGGTGCGGGGGGCGCGGGGCGAGGCGTGGCGCCGCACAACCCGTGGCAGCGCGAGGAGCGGGAGAGGCAGCACGAGGCACGCCGCGCCGCCGCGCGCGCGCGCAGGTAACGAGACATTTTATGTGCCCGATGGGATTTTAAATCGACAAAAATGACAAAATTACCATACAAACTGTGACCCCTTTACGGGATGAATTTTTATCCCCTAAAGGGAATCACTCACTTTCGGTATTTAAGGAAGTCTTGTGTATTCATGCTTGTAGACCCAGCGGTATAGGCCCTGTGTTGTCTGTCAAAGAAAGGGTTCAAATCCGGGCAAGTACCAATGTGACTTTTTCAATTCATATGTATTTTCTGAGTTTATCTTGGACATTTCTGACATCGGTGAAGGAAAACATCGTGAGGAAACCTAGACTAGTTAATATAAGTATGAAATCGCCAACCCACCATGAGCAAGCGTGCTGATCAATGCTTGTGTCTTCTCTGTATGAGAAGAGGCCTTTGCCCTGCAGCGGGACAGTAATAGGCTGGTATTATAAGATATTATAAGGTATTATAAGATTTTATTTTTAATTTATTTAATTGTAAGATTATGAATGAATGAATTCAAGTTGTTTATTAAGTTGATTCTATAGAACAGTCAGAACCTTATCTTTTTTTAACCAACTTCAAAACAAGGAGGAGATTATGCATTCAGCGAATTTTTGTTTTACACTTTCCAATCACAAAAAAAAACTGAAGTTTTACCTAACTTTCTTTGCTGAATGAACTTTAGAAACCCCTAATTTAAAGAAAAGCTACCTTATATCACAAATTACCTCAACACAACTAAGTGTATATAAATCATGAATTAATACCTCATATTGTTTTATTTTTTACAGGGACGCAACAATCGCTCAATTAATATCACTAGGAGCGGCGCGTACGCCCGTACAGAACCAACAACTACGTGCGCTACAACTGGAAAGGGACTTCGAACTGCGAGCCACGCAACACGATCAGGTAACCTATATTATAGAGAGGTAAAATTTGTGAGTTTGTATGTAGGGGGTAATCTTCGGAACTACCAATCCGGTTCCGAAAATTTAGCTACAGTATGTCAATATTATCGTTTATGCATCCGTCCGAGCAGTTGTAGTTACTTGAAAATGAGTTTGTAATTATATTTTTTTATTATTTTTATTGTTTTTATGATTTGGTATCGAATGGTGAGGTTTGATAAAACTCAAGTTAAAATAGTATATTATGCAATTAGTGAATAAAGGACGGATTTAAAGCGAGGGCCATAGAGGAATCACGAGCTAGTGAAGGATTCTAGCTAATGAATCACGACCGTAGGGAGCGATTCATGATTATTATGAGTGTTATAATCCTGAGCGATGCGAGTGATTCATGGCCCTCGATATAAATCCGTTTTACTCAAGAGTTGCACACTGTACTTTATACCATAACTACGAGAAAAAGAAAGATTTAAGCGAAAATAGACATTTAACTAAGAAAAAGGAAAGTTAAATTGGCTTTGATGTAAACCAGCCGTCGTTTGTTGGGTAGCAAGTTTTTCACTACATCGGCCGCCCTCTTTCATAAACTCAGGTGTTAACACATCTTCATCATAGATTTATTATTAATTAACACTAAACTTTGTGTTCGTACAACTTACAGTAACTATTCAAACAGCAAAGAACACAAAACAGTTTATTCTAATGCTAAACTCCTTGTCGAAAATGTCGACTAATCAAATTGAATTTAGAACACACCAATATAGGTCGAATACACAGATTTAGAGTAGATAGATAGGCTAGATGCGGCAAGCTATCCGACGAAGCGTGCCCTGCATGTTCGTACTAAAAAAAGTCTGTTAGTTCAGTGACGCTTAACGATTGAAACAATTCTGTTTACGTTGAGCACATCACTAAATGGCTGGGGTGAAGTTATCGTAGGTATAAAAAAGATGACACGCTCGGTTTTCATAGTATCTAATAACATGCGGTATCTAACCTAGGTACTCTACATCTGTGGTCGAATACATTGGTATGTTCCAAATTCAAACATCAAACCAGTGAGTAAAAGTGCTTTTTAATCACTGATTTCAGTGAATAAAATAAGCTTTTTAGAGTGGGAATGGTATAATAGTTTATTATGCAATTAGTGAATAAAGGACGGATTTAAAGCGAGGGCCATAGATGACTCACGAGCTAGTGAAGGAACCTAACGATTGAATCATGACCGTAGGGAGTGATTCATGATGCAAGTGTTAGAATCCTGAGCGACGCGAGTGATTCATGGCCCTCGATATAAATCCGTTTTATTCAAGAGTTGCATACTATACTTTATACCATGACTACGAGAAAAAGAAAGATTTAAGTGAAAATAGACATAATTATAATGAAGAAAAAGGAAAGTTAAATTGGCTTTGATGTAAACCAGCCGTGATTTTTTGGGTAGCAAGTTTTCCACTATATCGGCCGCCCTCTCTTTCATAAACTCAGGTGTTAACACATCTTCATCACTAGAATGCATTTTTAATCGATTAGAACAACACTAAACAAACACAAAATTAAAGATTAAAGTAACACTAAACTTTGTGTTCGTACAACTTACAGTATTCAAAATAGCGCCAATTTACTAAGGAGAGCAAAGAACACAAAACAGTTTTTATTCTAATGCTAAACTCCTTGTCGAAAATGTCGACCAATCAAATTGAATTTAGAACACATCAATATAGGTCGAATACAAAGATTACACTTACACTAGATACGGCAAGCCACGACCAAGCGTGCCCTGCATGTTCGACTGTTCGTACTAAAAAAAGTCTGTTAGCTCAGTGACGCTTAGCGATTGAAACAATTCTCTTTACGTTGAGCATATCACTAAATGGCTGGGGTGAAGTTATCGTAGGTATTTAAAAAAAGATGACACGTTCGGTTTTCATACTATCTAATAACATGCCGTATCTAGCCTAGGTACTCTAAATCTGTGGTCCGAATACATTGGTGTGTTCCATTTTCAAACATCAAAACAGTGAGTAAAAGTGCTTTTTATTCACTGTTTTCAGTGAATAAAATAAGCTTTTTAGAGGGGGAATGGTATAAAAATAATTATTTATGTTTATTTATTTCCACAAATTACATTCTTCATATTAAGTTGACAGGTATTTAGACAAAATTTTGTAATTTGTGAAGATCTGAAGGCCAATTCTCGTACCTAAAAACGTTCAAATTCAAGTCGCAATCTCATGTCAGCGACAATCAAATGTCAAAAATGTAGGTAAACGCTATACAATTTTTGACTGATTGAGACTGAGATCAGATTCCGAACGTTGTTAAAAATACGGAAATTGTCCCTCTGGAGTCGAAACTAAGCCTAGGCCTGTATTTTAGAACTTGTTATATCTCATAGGTTGTCAACGTGTACAGTCGCGAGTGATTAATGATGTGTGTGTTGATGGATAAATTGTGTTGAGGATTTTAGCAAGTATAAATGATGCGTTAGTTCACGCGCGGTAAACAAGACACATTAGAAGTTTTATTGTTACGACGGCTGAGCCATATAGTGTCCTTGAAAGTGTTAACGAGCAAAGTTGCATGTACTCATCATGTAGGAACAATATTTAACTCAAACCCAATCACAATCGAGTACTGACGGTTTACTTTATTTCTTGCCCCGAGATGTCGCTATCAGCCATTGATGTGCGTAAATGAAGGAATTCACAACAGTTAAATACTCATCATGATTATAAACCTTGAGCCAGTTAATTTTATTTGACTATTCTGTAAGTTTCCCAAACTGTTTTTTCATAGGAGGAAGGCAACACGGCAGAAGGTTCAGAAGACATAGAAGAGCTGCTGGACGACATGCCGGGCTCCTCTCCGGCCGCGTCGCCCTTGCCACCTCCGCACGCGCTGCACCAGCCGCACCCGCCCAAGTCCATACTCAAGACCAACACGCGCACCGAGATCACTAACGGATATGCTACTGAACAGGTACCCATCGACAAAAGCCAGGCCTTTCTAATTTTGAAACAATTTAACCCCCGTTTCCACGAGCGTAATAAAATCGCGGCGGGATTTTACTGGATTTTCAACTCTCGTTGTTAAGCCGAGCGTTGAGAATCCAACCTAACAAAAACAGAGTGCATCCCAGCGCGACGAAAAACACACCGGTAAAATCCCGCCGCGATTTTATTACGCTCGTGCAAACACCGACTTAGCTTGCAAATGTTTTGTGCCGTTCCGACTTTCTATTGTTTTACGAGAACAAATTAACATAGGGACAAGGATTCTTCAATGAATCAGTGTATATGATAGTAGTGTAGTATGTGTGTGTGTAGTGTGTAGTAGTGTAGTGCGTGTAGTGTATGTGTGTGTAATGATAAATGATAGTCTGTAAGGTATTTATGTTATGGGTCATTGTTACCCGAAATAAATGTTTTATTTATTTATATTTAAAAAGCAACTTTAAGGTGCAAAGGCGTCCGTTTTGTCGATAGAACTTATATCTTATATCGTTTTATTTTATTTTGTTAGCCTACATTGTGTCCCACCGATGGGCAAAGACATCCCCTTTTTCCTTCCAAACTTCTCTATTTTGTGCGAACTCTGGCTGTGTTAGCCTCGCAAATATAATCAGATCGTCACACCAACTTCACCGCGGTCTACCTCGGTGGCGATGTCCTCCCTCAAGCGTCTTAATCTCTCATCTCATCAATCGCGAAAAAAAATCAGCTGTTCCCTACATTTCAAATTAAATAATTAATTAAATAATCTTTATTTCAATCCATAATGTACACATACAGGTGGAGTAATTAATAAAATAAAAATAGAAACAATTATGGACCCTGTCGGGCACAGCAAACTTTTAAATAAGTAGGAGAGATGAAGAGCGCGATTTTGAAGAGTTATGCGAACATAAATGTAGGGAACAGTAGTTTTTTTTTCGCGATATTAGGCTTTGGTCCCATAGTAAAAGTTGTTCTCAGTAGTTTTTTTTTCGCGATATTAGGCTTTGGTCCCATAGTAAAAGTTGTTCTTAATGATGAGTACAATGACCCCTTATGGCGCGCCGGACCGCGATTTCTTGTATGAAAATGCGTCGCTCGGCTATAATAATGACTAACTATAATAATTTCCGCAGGTGGCTTACGAAGAAACACGAGTAGCCGAAGTGAGTTCAGCCGTGAGCGCGCTGAGCGTGTCATCGAGCGCGCACATGGGCGGCGGTGCGCCCGGCGCAGTGGGCGCGGTGGGCGCGCCCCCGCCGCCGGCGCGCGGCTCGTCGTTCGCCGTGATGGCGGAGCGCGCGCGCACGCTGTCGCCGCCCCGCCACGAGCATCACACGCTGCCCGCGCACAATGCGGCGCCGCAGTACGTATACAAGATATTTTTAACACGCTTTTATTAGCTTCACCTGTATGTTTGAATGTAACGGAATCTTTGAACTCAATTTTTACCCACTTTAAATGGTCAGATTAATTCGAAATTTTGCACACTTATCAGGGGCCCGGTGACAATACAATAATTTAAAACGAAAATAATAAAATATACTTTAAAAAAAAATTGTAATACCTGTATAAATTTTATTTGGGAAATTCGACTAAAAAATTGAAAAATAAATTATAGTTTAATAAAACTAAAAAACACGCATAAAACACCATTAAACTGCACTAAAAAGTAAGAAATATTTTTTCAATATAAGAATACTTTTTAGGTAAGTTTAATGATATTAAAGCGTGTTTTTTAGTTTTTTTAAACTATAATTTATTTTTACATAGAGGTGAAAGCCGGGGTAGCCCCAGAAATTCAATTATTGGAACGTAGTTTGTACCAGAGTGTCGAATGAAAATTATCGTAAAATGAATGTGTAAATTGTGATGCTCGCGTAAACAGCTGTGATTGATGGTTTAATGATTTATCAACAGGCAATCGCAGCAGGTTAAGTTTTGGTTTCCTAGGAAAACGGTTCCTGCATATTACAACGGCCGCCATGAAAATCTGTAATTTTTTGTATGTGACGTTAAGTCAAACCCCGCTGCCCAAAGATTTAAATCGTTAGATTTACCCTCACCATACTTAGTTACAAGAAAAAGTGTCTATAATGACAAGAGTGAGCTCACACATTATTAAATAGCGTTTCCATGACAATCAAGAAGTAGTCACTGCGTCATTGTGTGTCAGAGGTGTCAAGACAAATGCGACTATATTTTAACACGGTAGGGTGAATCTAACGATTTAAATCTTTGCCACTGCCATCGTTTCATGACAGCCGTCACTACGGACGTTAGTGGTGGCTACCACTCTTCTAGGAAACCGTACCTTTACGAGTGCTTGACAGTTTGTCTCATTTTTTAGAAACTGGCCCTGTTTGTAGGTTTGTAGGTGTAGGTTTTGTATGTTGTATTAGCCAACTAAAAATGGACGTTACTCCTTAGGTCTCCGGTGGGTAGCGGGCGCGACAAGCGCGTGTCGTTCCACGAGCGCGCCGCGCCGCCTGCGCCGCCAGCCTCGTCACCGCCGCCGCTGCACGAGCCACCGGCGCCGCCGCACGCGCACACCCAGCCCGCACGGGAGGATCCTGATGTACGTACTGTATATTCTAATACATCCATCGTACTACTATACTAGAAAGGTTTAGCTACTAAAAGAAAGGTAAACAATCTTGATGTGACTTTTTACAGAAACACATATTAAACAAATAAATTACTGCTTAAACTAATGGTTCAATTGATTTAGTAATCATTATTGTTGTATTTAAATTGGTTTTAGTTGCATTTTATTTTTAAACTGAGATTTTAAAACAAAACCTTTCTAGTATAGATTCGAATTCAGAAAAAGTTCGAACTTTGAGCCAGAAGGTTCCCAGGTATAGTTGAGTACAAAAAAAATGATCACAATGACGTGAAGAACAAAGTGACTCTCGGTTCCGAGTATTTTTACATCCGTTATAATGAGAACTGTGAATTACAGCGGTTCATAGAGGAGGCGGAGAGCATGCTAGCGGGCCCCGTGTCGCCGCAGTCGCCCAACGCGCCCAACCTCGCCCAGCACACGCCCGGCGTCATCGGCGCACAAGAGGTCTACAGGTAAGACTAGCTATAATATAACTAACTTATCACCGTGTCATTTTAAAAAGGGAAATATTTAATTGGTCCTTTAATTTTAACTTTGTGGCCTTTTCTCAAAGTTGGTCGCAGTAACGAGGTAGGAAGAATGGTACCTCGATCAAAAATGAGTTAGGTTAGGTTGGAACTGTGACCAACCGCGCGCGAGCCGAGTGAGCGAAGCAAGCGGTGCCGCGGCAACGCCTGGCGAGCGCTACTTCCAAATTGGTCGCAGTCAATTGACTATTTATTTAGTATTTTAGGAAAACAAAATGAGAATTATTTGAGGCACATTTATTAATACTTTTAGGACAACAAAATGGGAATTATTTGGAGCACGATTAAATACATGCTCGTCACGATTGACGATACAAATAGGAATTACGGAACACCCTGGACCTTTAGCACCGCTATTTGCACAGATTTAGAGTAGGCTAGATACCACAAGCCATCCGACCAAGCGTGCCCGGCATCACAAACTTGACGCGCTACTACTTTAGTTTGTGTTCGATCGCGCCAGTTGCGAGTTGTGTCGTCGAGGATATAAAGAAAGTCTGTTAACTCACTGACGCTTAGCGATTGAAACGATTCATTTTACGTTGAGCACATCACTAAATGGCTGGGGTGATGTTTTCGTAGGTATAAAAAAAACCGGTCAGAAGCGAGTCGGACTCGCGCACCGAGGGTTCCGTACCATTATTTATATGTAAGTTTTGTTGATGATTTCTGAAAAAGTGTGCTATTTAGAGACGTTCGTTTTATTTTTCCTGTAATCTTTACATAAACTAATAAATAATTTCAGATTTTTCTCTTTGCAAACTTCGGAGATAGGGGGGGGGGGGGGGGGCGATATTTTTTTTACATTTTTCATCAAAAGTCGAAAACTATGTGGCCTAAAAAAAGAAAAAAAATGTTTAAGAATGTGCAAACAACGCTCATTCATATGATACCCCACATGCCCTAGTAGCCCCACTTTGAATTTTTAAGACCCCCTTTCAGTCCCTGTTGCAAAAAAATATAAATATTTTTATTTCTTTCTTATTTGCAAAATAGTTGGGTAAACGTCATCTAAAACTGTTCCAAATTTCAAGTTAATAGCGTTAGTAGTTCTTGAGATATCCAGCTGTGACAGACAGACAGACAGACAGACTGAGTCACACCATAAGGGTTCCTTTTTTACCATTTTGGTACGGAACCCTAAAAAGATGACACGCTCGGTTTTCATACTATCTGATGAACATGCGGTATCTAGCCTACTCTAAATCTGTGGCTATTTGTGTCAGTCCAGGCTTTACACACACTTGATTCCACTGAACCTGCCTGAGTGTAGTTTTTGGCCATTTTAATATTTATCCCAAAATGTGTTGTCAGTTTTATGCGACAGTGGGAAGGCACTTCATTCTAAAGAAGTCTACATAAACGAAGCTACAAATTGAGCGGTATTACCGTATACTGTATCACTGTTTATTGCAATCTGTATGGATGTTTTCGGTTGCGTAGGGACCCGCGCACGCGTCGTCTGGCGGAGCAGCAGGCACGTGCGTCCACGGCGCCGGTGCCAGAGCAATTGTCCTTCAAGGAGAAGATGAAGATGTTCGCGCTTGAGTCCGGAGAGGCCTCCACGCCCAAGGACAAGGTAACCACAAGACACTGACAATGTACCGCCACGCATCATGTCTGATGAACACGTTACACGTCTCCATGTTTCTAACATTAGTCTAAGGGCCTATTTCACCATGTCCAAATAGCCACTACTTATTGAATAAATTCAAAAATGGTACAGAATCTGTATGAAATGATCTGCCACTTAATTGTAGGTGGTGAAACAGGCCCTTACTTTAACTACATAGTGTACCTCATCCGTATAGTCTTTGTGCACCGTCAAATTATGCGCTACTTTCAGCGACTACTTTGAATCTTCAAAACCTTCCCTTTTTACATTGGACAAAATTACTCAGTTATTTAACTTTGCATGGGTTTAAATAGACACCCGGTTTAAACAAGTCAATGTTATTTGCAGGTCAAAATATCGCGCGCGCAGCGAGACATCGATGCGGTACATTAATCTAATGATGACTATTAAATTATACTTGTAATGCGTTATGAATACATACATTTTACGTGTACATAATTTGTACGTATAGAGGAATATCTTATCTCCTTTTAATGATTTTATAGTAAACTAGCAAAGTTGTAACGATACGTTACAGTTTGTGTTACAGTATTATAATAACATATTTATATTCCGTTGTAAGTACTACACGGTGTAAGCGAAAATAATGTATTTTTGATAATTCGAAATAAAACCGTTTTTAGCTTTTCGGCAGCTACTTTCTACACAATATGTTATCTTAAAAACTAACATTAGCAATCTGACACTATTTTCGCTTTCACACATGAGATAAATGTAGGAAAACCTTTGAAAGTAATTCGGAACGAACCATGAGTTTTACTGTCGTGAGTGAGGTCCACGAATTGCCTTGTACGAAACGTAGCACCAATTTTTTATGTCAATCATAGAATCTAAGCGAGTTTTCTTTCTCAAATAGGTATATTTTATGATTATGCAAATTTTGAATGATGTTTACAAGATGTCGCTTTAGCAGCTAGTGCAATGATATTATACATTACAATTTATCAGACCATATCTTTATATAGGGAATACATAGTTGGTTACAATATTTAAATTTATATAGTATTCATATTTTCGTTATTTGTCGTACATTTACCAACGGGCACATCCTATGTATGAATTAAAGTCGGAACTATTGTGCCATTGTGTTAGTATATTGTATAATGGGTTTTTGCCGTTTATATAATGATAAAAGTTTATTCTCTGGGAGGACCAATAAAATAATCGACATCGGAGGGTGCCTTTATGTGTACCTTAAAAGTAAATTTACATATCCATCATATTTTCAAGCCATAAAATTAATAATATGCATTGTCATCCATAAATAAATATTTTTTGTAACTTCATAACATTCCAAAGAACATTACGTTTCTTTTCTATTTTATATGTATGTTATAAAAGCATTCCTTTGAAACATGAATGTATGTATTATGTGTGTACCGCTATAGCGGTTGTTATCTTTACAATATTATTTCAAAAATTGACCTGTTATTAAAATTCGAATTTTAACAAAAAGCAATAAGATATTGTGAAGACTTTGTTGTAAATACAATTAATAAAGTTTATAGTCTAATTAAGCACGTGTTTGTGCCAAAAAACATGTTCCACTGTGGCAAACCCGCATGGAATGGCGAAATTATTTTATTTAGTGGCAACCAATATTATCAAGATTGGGTACTTGACTACTTCATTGAAATTATTAAATAGGGTATTATTACATTACTCAAAATATATAATGTAAAGAGATGTTCGGCTGTCGGGACAGCGAACGTGTAATATGCTTTATCGTTATTCCTCAAGCTAAGGTCGTCTTTTAATTATTTTCCCCTTCAAAGCGGGAGTTATTACTATATCCATCTAGACCAGGGATTCCCAAAGTGGTCGACATCGACCCCTTGGGGTCGACATTGGTTTCCCAAAGGTCCAAATAAACGAAAACTGATTCTGGGGGTCGACGAGATCTAAAAATCGACCCCTATTAATTAACACAAGTTCTTATTTGAAACTTTCAAGATACTACTATTACTACTATTTTGTGTTACGTGTACTTACCAACTTGTCATAAGAAAGACTAATATTTTAGAAGGAAGTATCATTGTACCTTTAAAAAACTCAACAAGTCGATAAGCGTGCAAGTTCATACAAGATGAAAAACTCGGCAATAAGCGTGGACAAGTTCGTACGCACGCGCACGGCTACAGATCAAGGCATAAAGCTATACATTTCCAGTATAAGCTGATTTCGCATTGTATAGGATTTCCTTACAACGAGAGGTCAGTGTAAACTGGAAATGTATAGCTTGATGTGTAGCCGTATGTACAAGATAATGTGTTCGAGCGTACAAGTCTTTCAAGCGCGTTTTCAAAAACTAGAGATAGGATTTTTAAAGTAATTTGGCCAAGGGGGTCTGAGGTATCAGTTCATTTTGGAAAAGGGGTCTCTTGCCCAAAATAGTTTGGGAATCCCTGATCTAGACCATCAGTATTAAATCGGTCATGTTACTTAGTAATACCCTATGTCTAATAGGCAAACACACAAAACATCCTTTAAAATACATAGTCAAATGCCCCATTTTTATGGTCACAAGACGTTAGCACAATATAAATATGGACGGTAGGGAAACTACGAATAAACGTACGAAACCGCTCACACAAACGCGCGCATCGACGAGACCCCTAAGCCACAGTAAATATACTGAGAGCACCGCGACTTTCGCTTCGCCTCGTCGGTGCGCGCGTCTATGTGAGTGTGCCGTTTCGATCGTTTGTACGTAGTTTCCTTACTGTCCATATTATTATTGTGACGTTAGTCATCATGTATACACAATTAGTTTTAAAGCTCTGAAACAATTAATTAGCTGTCGGAACACTAGGTTGCTAATTATAACATTATAATGGGTTAACGTTTTATAGCACCAATTTACTGTATATAAGGTAGGTAGTGGAATCCTTGTGATTATATTAAGGTTTTTGTACACCTGTTTGTATATGTAAATGTTTATTCGAGGATAGAGCGATGGCAACTGTTTGATGACGAGTCCAAGAGACGGAAGGCCTACGTGAGGGTAGACTTAGATTAGTTCCTGGGGATTTTCCGTAAATTCCCAGTATTCACCCAACGATAGTCAATTAGAGGAAGATTGAGATTAATTTTAGAAAGGAGTTTTAATGATTTCAATAGCTATACTGTATATAATTACGCTTGAAAACGTCAAAATAGTATCGTTATGAATATTTAACATAATTCGAATAATTATTACTATGCAAACTAATTATTATACTTGTTATTAACGGTAGCTATTGTACTTCCTTTCTTTTGAAAATAAATAAAGTAACATTATCCAGATGTTTTATTTATACACCTTACTTCTTGTACCTTTACAGCTCTCTATTGGTGCCCAATGGCAGACCCGCCTCGGGTGATGATTTCAACATGTTGACTTTTTCTAGCTATACATGGGACTTGAAACATAACTGGCGAAATGTGGCAGAAGTGTGCTTGTAGTAGAGCTTGTCTATTCTGAAATGACGCGCCACTACCGCATTTACCGCAGTGTACTTATACAAATTTAAGAAGTGGGGCGCGTCATTTCAGAGTAGCCAAGCTCACCTACACCTCTGCATATGGGACTAACTTCAATTATTATTCAGATCAATTCAGCTTTAGTCTATACAAAACACAAGTTTTGTATGTGGATGCTTACACATCTCCATACAAAACTAGTGTTTTGTTTATGTCATAGTCAAAGGTCGATATGCAGTCTCTTCCCGGAATGACTGGTTTATCCTAGCTTTGACCAAAGCCTCCGGGCAAACCCCGAAATAAATTCGGAATTTTTAAGTATAGACCAAGAGCTAGATCAAAGATACTCTTCAATCTAGCTCTTGAACTATACTTAAAAATTGAACTCATTATATCTTCTAAACTAAGACCCGACTAAATCTGTGACTTGGCGACTAATTTCGACTAATTAGCGACTAAATCTGGGAGAAAACAGATCTTCGCTAGGTGCCCTAGTTTTTGAAATATAAAGGTGGCCAAGCTGGGGAGACTCTCCAGATCGGCCACCAATGACCCCTTATAACTTTTGAACCAGTGACCGACAAATTCTGATATTTGGCGACAAATTTCGACTAATTAACGACTAAATCTTCGTGTTATCAAAAGTAAAATCCCTGATGGTGGCCAAGCCAGTGTCAGCCACAAATCCTAGAAGCGACTGGCAGACTCGGTTAAACATCGATGTCAGGGACACCCCGAGTCTGGGTTTGGTTAGGTTCCTTTATATGCGTGTGGTGTGAGGGCCACTTTATTGAAACTCTTTGAAAATATGCTTAGGATTTAGTGAACATTCCCAAAGAATTGTGAAAGTTGGAATCAGATTTTGTGAAAGTCAACTTTGCGAGATATGGACTGTAAAGTGGGGCCCTCAGTTCTCACATAGAGGATTGAGGGCCCGCCTGTACCTGATAAACTATGGACACTACAGATAAAGTCTTTATGCCAAAATCTAAGCTTGTACCAAACAAAATTTGTGAAAACAAGATACTATCGCAAAACACTGTCCTACTTGGTATATCTTCGTTCAAAATGGGCCCTCAATCCTCACACACGTAAAAGTTTATCACGCAAATAAAATGAAACCATTAACTTAAAGCTACTGTTTGTAATCCTATAAGATACTAAATAAATTGTGAAAATTTGTGAAAGCAAGAGCAGGTCACCATTTCTTGTTGTTTGAAAGTTATGACCTTGACAAAATTCGGGCCCTCAATCCTCCATTTATTTTGTTTTCCGTTTTAATACGCCTATCGTATGAAAGATTAGACAAATACAAAATAGTCTCTCTTTGTGAAAAAAATTGTGCAACAAATTCGATACTAGAAAGAAATTAAAAGACCCTTTATTGTAAATAAAAATCGAGTTTTATTTTTGTTCCCTGAATTAGGAAATAGGGTGACCACAATACGGTATTTTACTCTATATGAGCAAAAATTTTAAAATATATTATTTAGATAGATTAGGCCAAAAGCAGTCGGAAAATATTAGTTTTAGTTCAATAACAATATAAATATTAAAATTAAATTCAAAGTTTTCAGGCTTTTTTAATGTTTTCTCAAACCATGAAATATTAGCCGCCATTTTATGACGTCATTCGGCTGTGTAAATTAAAAAAGTGTCAAATATTCATTGAAAGCTATACCTGCTGTAAGAGATACGCTAATCAATGATAGCGTATCTCTTACAGCAGGTATAGCTTTCACTTAAAAATCAAAATCTTTACCGTCCATACGTATTGTGTGTATAGAGTCATGAGGAACAGAGGGTAAAGTTCACTCATCCGCTATAGAAAAGGGAGGACCCTCCGACCAGATGGGTGTTGTCTGGTGGGCAACTGCCCCACGGTTAATGTCGGGTTGTTGTATACCTATATGCTAGTCGCGCGGTAAACTCTCATTGCGCAATGCATGTTGCGGGACGTCATGTCCTTGTGATGCGTAGTTTGTATGTGGCGATGTAGATGCCACCACATGTGTATTACAAGAAGTAACAGGCTAGAATGGAGATGTTACAAGGATTAAAACAACAAATGTGAAAATGAAACTTTTTAATCACTATTTATAAATTACCAGATAAAAAAAAATTCAAATTCAAATTCAAATCATTTATTGTGGATCATAGGTTCATAAGATGTTATTAATTACAGGTAAGTCTGCTATGTCCCGCCATTGAGGCATACAAAATTCATAAAATTATAAATAAGTTAAGTTAGAATACATAATTATGTCAAATTATCATGCAAAACATTAAAATTAAATTAGTATAATATTTTTAAGTACATAAGTCAAATTACAAATCAGAGTTATAAAATTATTTACCTACTGTGCTGTCATTTAGAAAGTCGCTTATCGAATAATAACATTTATTTATTAAAAAATCATGTAGTTTTTTTTTAATGGTATTTATATCGCTTGTAGTTCGGAAAAATGATGGAAGTTTATTGAGGATACGTGGGGCCATACAAAAAATGCTTTGATCCAAAAGCTTGGTATTACTGGCTACAGTGCGCAGCTTGTCTGTGTGTCTGGCCCTAGTGCAAAATTTAAATAAGTTTGGATTTGATTTCATGAACATTACAGTTTCATAGATGTATACACTAGGTAGAGTTAATATTTTTAAATTTGTGAAATGTGGTCTGCATGAATCCACTTGGCATATGTTGCACATCGATCTAATGCAACGTTTTTGAGCTCTAAAAGCACGTTCTTTTTCTACAGAGTTGCCCCAGAATATGATGCCGTATCGTATGATTGAAGCAACATATCCATGATAGGCAGTTAGTAGTGCAGACTGACTGACAGTGTTCCTCAATCTGTAAAGAGCATAAGAGCTCTGACTAAGTCTTTTGCAAACTTGCTCTATATGAGATTTCCAATTTACTTTGCTATCAATATTAAGACCCAGAAATTTGGTTACTTCGATTTCTTCTATGGAGGTTTCAGAGTATCTTATATTTAAATTGGTATCAAGTTTTACTCGCTGTTTAAAATTCATGATTTTTGTTTTTTCTAGGTTTATTTTCAGGTCATTTTCATCAAGCCATTTTATAATTGTTGTTAAGGTCCTATTTAAGTCAAGTTTCATGTCAGTTCTGTCATTACCGGTAAACAATATAGTACTATCGTCAGCAAATAAGGTCATTATGGTGCATTGTAACTTTCGACATGTCATTTATATAAATTAGAAAAAATGGTGGACCTAGAATGCTGCCCTGAGGGACTCCGGAAAGGATATTTCTAATCTCAGAAACAATCGTTTCTTCAGTTCTGGTAGTTAAGGAGACTCTTTTTAATTCTACCATCTGTTTTCTGTCACTGAGATATGACTCAATTAATTTGTATACGTTACCTCTTACACCACATGCATATAATTTATTCAAGAGTATGTTATGGTTGACTCTGTCAAATGCTTTTGACATGTCCATGTAAAGCGCTATGGCTGGCGATCTAGTGTCCATATTTAAAAGTACTTTGTGTAAACAGTTATACATCGCTATATTAACAGATTTATTTTTTCTAAAACCATATTGACATGGGGTAAATATGTCATTACTTTCAAAAAATGGATAGAGGCAATTGTATATGTTTTTTTCGAATATTTTTGAGAAAATGGTTATTATAGCAACTGGTCTGTAGTTATTAATGGAAGATTTATCCTCTTTTTTATATACCGGTTTTACTACTGACAATTTTAATTTCTCCGGAAAAATACCGTGTTCTATGCACAAGTTGATAATATAACTTAAAGGAGCCGCAATTAAAGTTGATACATCCTTAACTATCTTTGTAGTAATACCATCATAACCTGCGCTATTTGTATTGCGAAGAGAAATTATAATTTTAATAATGTCTGAAGGAATTGTTGGGGGCATAAATATTGATTTGGTGTTAAATGTCAAGTTAGAAGAATAAGATCGTGTTGAGTCAGAAGTAATTGTATTATTTGTATTTTTAACAATGTCAGCAAAATAGTCATTAAAGGTATTAGCAATAGTCTTAGGATCAGTAAGTACCTCGTCATTGATTTTTAGTTTCTCAATTCCCTCATTAGGGTAGTTATATTTTGCGTCATTGATTACTTTCCACGTTGCTTTTGATTTATTAGCAGCCGTATTTATAAAATAATTGTTCTGGGACCTTTTTGTTAGCGAAATTATATTTTTGTATTTTTTAGCATAAGCTTTAAATTTAATTTTATTGTCATTGTTTGAGTTCTTCCTATATTTCCAGAGAAGTTCACGTTTACGCTTACTACACATTCTTATTCCTTTTGATAACCATTTAGGTCTTGAAATATTTTGAATGCGAATTTTTTTTATAGGAAAGCATAAGTTATATATTAAGCTGAATATATCATGGAATGAATTGTATGCACTGTTAGGATCTGTAGACTCATATACATTGTGATACGAAATTTGACTTAAATACTTAGCAAACATACATCTATTTTCTTTAGTGAAACTACGTTTATAAACATACCAATACTCAATTGGACTACACTTTTTTACCGGGCACATCATTATTTGTGCAGAGTGGTCGGAGAGTGCAAAATCTCTGATTACACCTTTGCAACCCTTAATGTTATGAGCTATGTTGTCAATACATGTATTACTGGCACTGCGTGTTACCTGGTTAAAGTGAAGGGTTATATTAAAACTTAACAGCAGTTCAACAAACTCAATAGATATTTTAGAGTTGCTTGTAACATCTATGTTGAAGTCGCCACAAAAAAAAAAAATCCTAAAAATCAAAATAAAATCCTAAAACCCTAATAAAAAAATAACATTCTTTTTTTGGGCCCTCGTGGTAACACGTTAAGGTAATTGCGCTGTGGTAGCCCGCGAAATTCATAATTTCTTGCGTTTTTTACAATTTACAGGTCAGTGTAAGGTTGTATCTTAATCAAAATATGATTCGCGACATTAATAATTATGTATTTACATAATTTTAACAATAAAATCATTAATTACCTATGTAACGCAGCCTTTTATAATGTGTGAGAACGTGCACTTAAGCGCGGCAACGGGAGTATACACGACCGCCCGCGCCTGAGGACCTGCGTCAGGTGGAATGTGAGGACGCCGTGGCGCCTCTCTAACCACTCCTCAAAGAGGGGACTTATCGTCGCAATTGTGGCGTGCCCAGCGCTGGGTTGCGACAGTCGCACTCTCCATGTCGCCATGATCCCGCCGGAGCTCTGTCCGCTGTGCCGTGATTTCTCGTGGCAGCGGAGTTACGCCCCGCCGTTTCGCCTCCTCGCGCCACTCCCACACGGCACGGCAGTGCGCGCAGGGCCTTACCGGTGTCTGCGGTAAAATCTAGGGTTTACCGACTGAATGCCAATGAAATTAAAGACAGTTTTAGAATAATTCGGGGTTTTACCGGTGATATTTGGTAAATATTAGAATTTACGGGTAAATCCTAATATTTACCGCAGTTTGGGCTTTTACAGTAACATATAGGTAGATGAGTATGTATCAAAACAAACTTACATGTACTTATTTGTATGACTATAATAATATTTCAGTAACTATTTTCGTAGTTGTCTCAATCAATTGACATGACATATTATTGTAATACAAAGAACATCACTGTACTTTTTCTTTGTAGTAGTCGCATAGACAAACTAATGAGGTTGAACTCCAAAACTCCTCCTCGATTTTATGTGAAAATGTTTGGAACATAATAATCGTTAAATAAAATTAAATATCAACATTCACTACTCCAAGATAATTACCCATACAAATATGTGTATTATAATATATGCTTTACATTGTTCTCTGAGCACCTTATGTCAAAAATTATTGTCACCCTACCCTACTACACAATTCAAAAATAGTCGATTTCGGTATCTATTAAGATTTTTAGTTTAATCGTTATTCTTATTAGTAACAAATAACACCAATTTGTTGCACAATTTTTTTCACAAAAAGAGACTATTTTGTATTTGTCTAATCTGTCATACGATAGGCGTATTAAAACGGAAAACAAAATAAATGGAGGATTGAGGGCCCGAATTTTGTCAAGGTCATAACTTTCAAACAACAAGAAATGGTGACCTGCTCTTGCTTTCACAAATTTTCACAATTTATTTAGTATCTTATAGGATTACAAACAGTAGCTTTAAGTTAATGGTTTCATTTTATTTGCGTGATAAACTTTTACGTGTGTGAGGATTGAGGGCCCATTTTGAACGAAGATATACCAAGTAGGACAGTGTTTTGCGATAATATCTTGTTTTCACAAATTTTGTTTGGTATAAGCTTAGATTTTGGCATAAAGACTTTATCTGTAGTGTCCATAGTTTATCAGGTACAGGCGGGCCCTCAATCCTCTATGTGAGAACTGAGGGCCCCACTTTACAGTCCATATCTCGCAAAGTTGACTTTCACAAAATCTGATTCCAACTTTCACAATTCTTTGGGAATGTTCACTAAATCCTAAGCATATTTTCAAAGAGTTTTAATAAAGTGGCCCTCACACCACACGCAAATGTTCCTTTAAACCCTGCAGACAGAAACGTCGACCTGCTGACGAAAACCCTAACCTAGATGTTATGAGGTTAGTTGGTTTGACTGGTTTCCCCCTGATTTCATTAAATCGAGTTTCGACGTTTGCCTGACCAAATTAGTTTCTCCTAGGTTTGACGAAAAGTCTTTAGTCAGAGGTCGAAAAACTTCCATTTGTTTGGGCTTTGACTTAGACTTCAAGTTAGACCTGAGGATTGACTAGTCAAACCTAGGAGCGCCGTAGCTGCCAGGTTTGACTATAACTACAAAAGCTGAAATGAGTGTAGTTAGTCCGTAACCCTTCGTGGCAAGGCGAGCGAGACGTGACGTTATGTTATGTTTCATGCTTTAGACAGGCTGGAAGTTGAAGCGGGACTTAGAGGGGAAGTACCCATGGGCGTACCCAGGGCGGGCAGTTGCGATGGTTCGCGGGGGTATTGAAGAAACGCTTGGAATTGCGTTTCAAGAATTGATGAATAGTTGTGATTTTAAGGTCTAGGTGGAGGATTTCATTCCGAACGAAACAAGGGGATCCCGTAGCCGTTCAGAGGAAACGATTTTGTAAAGTCTGCATCCTATGGATGTTTCAGGACTTTGCGTGTGCAAATACTGAACCGCATAGGTCATGATTGGGAGAATACACGCTGTACAGCTGTCACTTAGTGACAATTTGCTCATCGAGGGTCACGTCTAGATATTTGGCTCGCTTCTCCCAAGGGATCGGCTTGCCAAACTTGGTGATCGGCCGATGGGGGGAGATCGAATCGATTGAGACGCGGTTTCAAAAAGAGAACCGCTTGACTTTTGTCGGGTTTGACTTCGATTCTCCACTTTCGAAACCATGCGCCCGAGTTTATCGACTGCGGTTTGGAGAGTGCGAGATATATCGGGTCATGGCGTTGGCCGGAATGGTAATGATAAGTACTACAATGATAATATAATCGTATCGTCTGCGAACAGAGCCAACTGTGCCTTTTTACTTTTCGGGATATCGCTGGTAAATAACGTGGAAATGAGTGGAGAAAGCACAGAGCCCTAAGGGAAACCTGCGTGAATGCGGTGGGGAGAGGACGGCGTTCCTTCGATACGATAGTGAAAAGTGCGGAAAGACAAAAAGTTTCGTACGAGATGAGCACGACAGTCTGGCACACCGAGTTTGTAAAGCTTATTATAATAAACCGTTGTGCCAGACTTTGTCAAACGCTTTCGCTATATCGAAGGAAAAAAAATATGGTGGCTGGTGTACAGACGCCAGCACAAGCTACTACAATCTGTCAAATTTCTTTAATAGATTTTCAACGTTAAGCTCCTTAAGTTTTGAGTTGAGCTGCACGATTACTGACAAATGCGTGCACTGACTGGACAGGTCCACTCAATCTGTGTGGTTCTTTCCTCAAAAGACCATTTCAGACTGCAATCTACATGGTCTTCACATGATCTGACCAAGATTATGTCTGGACTTTAAAAGAGACTGTGACCTCTGAGTTTGTTTCGGCGTTTCTTCTCAGAGTAGTCAGATAGGAAACGTCGAACTCATCTAGTTTTAAAAAAAATATGTTTGACGTGTAAAAGTGTTTGTACAAACCTACTTACAGAAAATAAATCATTTATCATTTATCATCTTTATCGCTAAAGTATTAGGTTCAAGGTTGATTGAGAAAATTTTACAGTTTCGGTTGGCTTGACCTGCTGGCGTCTGTACGAAGAGTGTTGGGTTGGGTTCGAAACTAATGTGCTCGTTAGGAATTTTGGCTCCTGAGATAAGTACAAGTATCTTTTTACTTAGTTCAGGAGCCAGCTGTTCAACCTGGTTTTTGAGTACCACTTGTACTAACATGTTTAGTGTATGTGTTCTATGTGTTTCTTCTTGTACACTAAACTTACTATTTATTATTATTATTATAATCAGGCCCTTTGTCTCGGCATAATCTTTGAGGCGCTTAGTCTCAAGTCTCTCATAGATTTTACCGAGGACATTGAGCAGACTGATGAGGCGAAAAAAAAAACATGTGGGACCCAGTTTAAGAAATTTCTGATTTGCCCCCCTCCCCTGGGTCAAAATCTGGGTACGCCCATGGGAGTACCCTAAACATTTATGAATATTTGAAAACATTTTTGAAAAGCCCATCGAGTAAAATTTTGTCTCATAAATATTTAGGGTACCCACGGATATCGAGGGATATGCCTTGGGGGCGTGGCACGTGGCGCCTCGATATTATAAAATTGGTCTTATGTTCGAACGGCGGCTGTACGCTTCATTCAGTCGCTTTGCAACTGCGTACAGTGCGTATTGATGCGTAAAAAACCAAAATGCCCAGTTGTGCTGTAATTATTTGTAAAAATAGGTCAAATACCATCAACCTGAAGACAAATGGCGTGCCCTACCACCGGTAAGTAAACAATTAAGTCACTGTTTTATATTTTAAATCAATTTTTAAATGTTTTACTAACTTTCGTCCGGAGCGACACGAACTAGCCCGAGAGTGCCCGAATCTTCCCGAACGCAACGAGCGTTTTGGATTTAGGGAGGAGCAATCGAGTGCGTGCGGCTGATTTTATCGATATGCGTATTATTGCAGTTAAATATTTTTTTACAGAACTCAATGGATATTCTCGTATTACATGTATAGTAAAAGAGGTTTGAACCAAATTAAGACATTGTTATTTCAATACAGTTACACGTGAAGTGTAAAAACTTAAATTAATATTATGCCTAAAAGATTTTGACTAATGAAGTTTTTAATTTATAGTACAATTATGTTAAGTATTAAGATAAATACATATTATATTTCATCCAATTATTTATTTTTGGTCAAAAAATTACAATAATTTATGTTCGATATGCAAAAATATTCAATTATTATTTTTTAAAATCTGGCTAGTTGGCGATTTCGTAAGGTGGGCCCTAGACGATTAATAATATTGCGAAATATTATTGACCGAGTGAATTAATATTGAAGACTGCGATGGTTAAATATTAAGTAATATATTATTATATAAATATACAGTATTATATTTAACAGAAAGCGTTACCTTTAAACGGTAATAAAATATTAAGAAAATTAAACTAAGTTATTTTAATACAAGAATGTGCTAAAATTAAATATCGATAAAAATTATCGACCATCGCTTTCGACTCCCTAATTGCTTGGGTGTGCATTGAATGTTCGCGAATAGCAAATGTTTACAAGTGAATGCCCCGCCCATTCTATGTATGTGTGCTATTAGAAATTGATTTAGTGTAGCTGCTTTCTTCTTAATGTGCGTGTTCAAATTTTAAGTGTGTGTCGTAAGTAGGGCTGCCACCTTTCAAAAACAGTAGACCCGGAGATTTTAGAAATACAGTTTTTTTTTTAAATGTGGTGGTGGCTAATTGCATGATAAATCGACGCAATTTCGATTGTCGCTACTTTTAGCTCTTCAGAAGAATTTTTCTTGGGCAGAAAAGCGGTCATCAAGGAATTTGAGTCAATGTTTCTCACCTTTTTCTTGTGTGTTTCACTGTTAAGATGAGTCGATAAAGCCTTTTCACCATCCCATTTCACTGTAAATTTCACGTTACAAAATACACATTTCGCGTTTTTTTCATGGACTTTTCTCACCCATTTTCTGTACTTCTCATTTTCTAGCCACAATTGTTGAAAATTAGATTCGTACTTCTTTTTTTTCTTCGATTGTGATTCTCCTTCTTCCATTATGACAACAGCTACAACACTAGGTACTTTTAATACGTGAAAGTACCAAAAACAATCGGTGATAGAAATATTTATGAACAAAACATAAAATACTCGTGTTTGTGTGCAATTATTACGAAGCAGTAATTGAAATGAGCTATTGGTTTTGAATCTAATGTTTGTTGTGCGTACGCATGTACCCCCGCCCCCGCTCCCTGCCTGCTACTCCCACTTTCCCGCACACTCGGCGCCCGACTGCCTGCGCCCCGCGCCCGCACGCACTCCGCATCGTGCGACCGGTGCGTGATGACCGGCTGTCGCTTCCCGTTCCATCTGACCCGGAGATATCGATGTTAAACCCGTAGCCCGGACATGCACCATGCAAACCCGTAGACTCCGGGTCAAACCCGGAGAGGTGGCAGCTCTAGTCGTAAGTACACTATTTGTTAATGTTGTGATTATTTGGGTGGGAGATAAGCGGCGGCACTAGGACTCCTTATTATTCCGCAATGAAGGCATATCTCCGGATATCTATGAGGGTACCGACCCCTGAAGAATGCTAGCCCAGCCAGGACTCCAGCTCGTGTGGCTGACACTGGCATGGCCATCATCAGGGATTTTAATTTTGATAACACAAAAAATTTGTCGCTAATTAGTCGAAATTTGCCAAATATCAGAATTGTCGGTCACTGGTTCAAAAGTTATAAGGGTTCATAGGTGGCCGATCTAGAGAGCGTCTCCACAGCTTTGCCACATTTATATCTCAAAAAACTAGGCCACCCAGTCGGTTCTTAGTTATGAGTTAAATTTTTAAGTATAGTCCAAGAGCTATATCGAAGAGTTTACGATAAAATCTTTGATCTAGCTCTTGGACTATACTTAAAAATTGAAATCATTATACCTTTTAAACTAAGACCCGAATAAATCTGCGACTTGGCGAAAAGTTGCGACTAATTTAGGGAGAAAGCTCTTCGCTAGGTGGCCTAGTTTTTGAGATATAAATGTGGCCCCAAGCGAGATGTGCTTTCCAGATCGGCCACCTATGAACCCTTATAACTTTTGAACCAATGACCGACAAATTCCGATATTTGCCGGCAAATTTCGACTAATTTTTCATGTTATCAAAATTAAAATCTCTGATGGTGGCCATGCCAGTGTCACTCACACACGGAAATTAATAATGATTATATTTTGTAAGGTAAGAAAAAAAAACCGGCCTAGTGCGAGTCGGACTCTCGCACGAAGGGTTCCGTACCATTATCTATAAAAACGGCAAAAAAAAATCACCTTTGTTGTATGGGAGCCCCCTTAAATGTTTATTTTATTTTGTTTTTTAGTATTTGTTGTTATAGCGGCAACAGAAATACATCATCTGTGAAAATTTTAACTGTCTAACTATCACGGTTCATGAGATACAGCCTTGGTGACAGACGGACAGACAGACAGACAGACAGCGGAGTCTTAGTAATAAGATCCCGTTTTACCCTTTAGGTACGGAACCCTAAAAATTGCAGTATGAATATGTAGAATGCACTCTGTTATTTTTTCTGTTTTTAAGGAAACCAAGGCCAAATAAATAAAAAAGTCGATTAATAGATTAACAGTGTTTATATTTGTTTTGAGGTTAATATTACGTGTGCCTTGTGGCTTTAGGTACCTTTAGGAAAAAGCACTAAAAGATTTTCTAAAACATTATCAACATCATCATCAGTTAACATGAGTTTCATATCATAACAGAAATGATACAATACTATATATGTACAACATTTGTTTTGTTTCATCCAGATCGACCCGCTCAGTGGCATTGTTACATGATCAGACATTAGTTTGTGCACTACAATTATAATATTACGTTATATCTAGAAATATAAAACTTTACAATATATAGTGCAATTAGAAACATTCAGAATGTAAAGGCGGTTTGTAGAAAACAACTAAACTTATCTTTTTTTAACTAAAATAACAAAGTTTTAGTTTGTAACGGTGGATACTTTTTATTTCCTCATTTTCTGTGGCGTAATTTTAAATGACAGTGACCTTTGGCATAATCTTCCACCTTACTAATTTGGAAACGTGACTTAAAATTACAACTTCGCTAAAACTTGTAGTGTTCTATAATATTATTTTAATGTGGAAGATAATATCTAAAAATAAAGGATCTCAACACTTTCGTTACAAAAGTAAGTAACAGAAATGTTAGCTAATCATTTGGATTTAGATCCAAAACTACGTAATAAATTGGCATTCAATGTTAAGGAAGCTGAATCTCAATTAAGTCTTAATCTATAACAAATTTACATTGTAACAATTTTTCTACATTCTCATAATCATAATTAACGTACTTAATATTAAAGCTTGCCTTTTATTTACATACTAAATGTTACAACTCATGAAACTACGTAACATAATTTTAGAAAAATATATCAAAAATATAATATATAATCCAGTGAGTGATGTTCAGTTCAAGTCAGAAAATGATAAATGCCAATGGAAACGTCAATACAGTAAAATAAAAATATCACGAAAGTATTCACTGTCTTTGCCCGGCTGCGAGGCGGAAGATTTGTACGCTGCGGCTAAACCCGAACTCGCTAACAACTCTTGAATATATTTAATTATTAAACTCATGCTTACCGTAGCAACTTTTACTATTAAGTACCTACTCGTTGACATTCCTCGTTCAAAATCAATTACGCTATCTAATTATAGACTATATTTATAACGATGCTCATGCGTGCAAAGCTAAATCATTACCTTGCCGCGCAAAACAAACTAAACTCGTACTAATAATATTAGGCTATGGATTGGCATACTTACCACACAATTTTCCAGGACAATAAGCATGAATTTAATAAATGTTTTCATTTTATGCTAATGCACTGCAGTGTGTTTGTACCATAAAGCGTCTTAATGTTAGCGGATAATACTAAATGGCTTGGGCGGCCGAACAGTCGCACTCAACGCGAAGCGTTTGCGATGATGATGAATACTTGACAGTTTGTTATCGCAAAACGGTGCAGCCAATGTCACCAGTGTGAAACCAATCTAATAAGTGTGAAATGTCCAAGGATATTTATTTATTTATTTTTATTTATTTAATAACTAGTTGAATAAGAAAAATATAATAGTAACTAGTTCGGGTTTTAACTGCAATGTTAATGAGTGTTATGGCATATTCTATATGCATCTATATAGCTAGAGTACATACAATGTGTATTATAATTCATATAAAAATAGTCATATCAAGACTTTATCAATCAACCTGTTACATAGGTGTGAATTATAAATATATCCCACACTAATTGTGACTGACCACTATTGTACAACATTTATTACTCTCTTGTTCTGCTGCTATTCGATAGGTACTAAGACAGATTGTAGTAAACTAATATAAAAATAAATTGAAATAGTCATTCATCCTATATTTCTTTTCGTATAAAATATTTGTTAATTTTTAATTGCGGAAGTCCCATGGCCGTCGCCCGACACACGCGGTCGTGAACTCGGGCAGCTGTGGTCACTAGAGTGGCGTTAAAAAATTGTAAATATAGTATCCATACGACCAATTGTTACGACTATATAATAATATCACACGCACGTTCGCGCACACGCTCTCATACTAATACAATATACATAACTATATCAACAACAATGGAAGAATTATCAGAAGCCCCGTGACATTACAATTTTCTACGAAAAAATGGACTTAATTTAATGTAAAAAATATGAATAGAACAATCATAAATCCAATCTTAACAAATAATACCTTGTATTATGTTTTTGGATTGAATGTTGTGGCACTAGTGACGTGTAGTCACCTCCTACACGGCGCGACGGCGCGTCACCCTCACAGAGGTTAAACATTCATGGACAACACAACTCAAATGGTCCAACATTTTGAGAACCAAATAAAAAAATACAGTTTAATGCGCTTACTTTTTTTAAAATATCAAACTGACATCAAATGCGTAGCATAATGGAAGATTACTCGGGAATGCATCTCAAGTCGTACATCCAGATTTATGTGGAACTTATAAAATTGACTTAAAAAATATGTATAAAGTATATATTTTATACTAATCCGACTCACTTAAGACTAACAGATAGAACCACACCGGGCGGGGCCGGCCGTTGCTCTAACGTACCTACGTCTGTCGCTAGCGACGGTGAGAGAGTTCGCAGCGTGCTCGAACGACTATACATGTTGAAACGTGCTATCAAACAAGGTAGTACGGTGAGGCGGCGCTGCCTCACGGCCGCGGCTGCGCCGGCGTGAAGAACTGTCATTGCGGCGTGTCGCGCGCCGCGCTCCAGCGGTCGAACTCGATGCCGGAGTCCGGCGACACGCCCGTGGGCGCCGCGCAGCCGCACGCGCCGGCCGCGTCCTCGCCGCCCGCCTCACGCACGCCCAGTGCCTCCAGCACCTGTGGGACAGACACACGGGCGTGAGGCACGGCCTCGCCTCGCCGCGGGGGTGAGGGGCGGGGTGACGCGGTGCGGACCTTACTCAGACTGGCGCTGTGCTCGTGCAGGCCCAGGTCGCGCTCGAAGGAGTGCAGCTGGCGCATGAAGTGGAAGTTGGGCGCGATGTCGGTCTTGCGCGAGCGCACGAGCTCGAAGGCGTCGCGCAGGCACAGGCGGTGGCGCTGCATGAGGTAGGCCAGCGTTACGGTCACGGAGCGCGACACGCCCGCCACGCAGTGCACCAGGACGCCGCACCGCGCTGACATCGCTTCCTCTGCGAACAGACACAATCGGAATAATGAACCGTATGGAGGCAACAATAAAAAAAGAAACCGGTTGGGGGCATCAATCAGAATAAAAAGACCCGGTTGTTGGAGTCAACAATATGAATAAAAATCGGTTGGACGGAACAATCGGAATAAGAAACCGGTTGGAGGCAAAAATCAAAATAAAAAAACCGGTCAAGAGCGAGTCCGACTCGCGCACCGAGGGTTCCGTTCCGATTTCTGATAAAAAATGCGCTATTTAGAGACATCGTTTTATTTTTCCTGTAATCTTTACATAAACTTCTATCACATAGAATAATTTCAGATTTTACTCTTTGCAAACTTCGCAGATAAGAGGGGGGGGGGGGGGGATTTTTTTTTTTTTACATTTTTCATCAGAAGTCGAAAACTATGCAGCCTAATAAAAAGAAAAAAAAATGATTGAGAATATGCAAACAGCATTCTTTCATAATAATATGATACCCCACATGCCCTAGTAAATTGGGGCTCCACTTTGATTTTTTAAGACCCCCTTTCAGTCCCTGTTGTAAAAAAAATATAAAAACAGGAGAGAGACGGAGATAGTGATGCGGGAGTTAAAAGTTAATATGTATGATGTTGGGGCTTTCATTAGAATATTATCTACACCTAATTCGAGAGAAGCTAAACTGGTTTACGAAATGGTTGCTGCATCACTACTATGTCCCTCACTTACGCAATAATACATTATTAGTAATATTATAATTACGGGTAATAATTAGTTAGATTAGGTTATGATGAGGCTGACGTACCTTTAAGGTAAAAGCCTCTAAATAAATAGAGAGAACAAAAAGAAGCTTTTTTGGTACAGAGCCCTAAAAAGTGATTGGTAGCAACAATCAGAATAAAAAAGCCGGTTGAATGCAACAATAAGAAACTGGTTTGAAGCAACAATCAGAATAGAAAGCCATTTGGAGGCAAAAATCAGTAAAAAAGCTGGTTGGAAGCAACAATCAGAATAGAAAAGCCGGTTGGAGACAACAATCAGAATAGAAAAACCGGCTGGAGGCAACAATCAGAATAAAAAAGATGGTTGGAGGCAACAATCAGAATAGAAAAGCTGGTTGGAGGCAATAATCAGTATAAAAAACCGTTTGGAGGAAAAATCTGAATAAGGAATTGGTTGGAAGCAACAATCAGAATACAAATCCGGTTGGATGTAACAATCAGAATAAGAAACCAGTTGCAGCTTTGCAGCAACCCATCCAGCTTGCAGGATGGGGGCAACAATCAAAATTGAAAACCGTTTGGAAGCAACAATCAGAATAAAAAACCAGGTGGAGGCAAAAATCAGAATAAGGAACTGGGTGGAGGCAACAAATAGAAAAAGAAACTGGATGGAAGATTTTTATGTTTGCCACTGAGCAAGAAATACTCCTCTCAGAACGACTGTCAAGACAAGTAGAATCCTAAAGCTGTTACCAATAAATCTGATGGCCTGTGGAAAGTGTACGGAGAGGTTTTGACTCCAGTGGTCAGCAATGGGTATCTTCAAGTAGTTGATGCCGCAGCCCTCCGCTTCGAAAGTGTTGGGCAGGTCTGGAGTCACGTTCAGCACATACTGTAAACAAAAACATAGCCTAAATAAACATAATGGTAACAGGATTTAGAATACACAATATAGAACCAATAGCGACCCATCAAACCTATCAGACTTAAATACTTTTTATCCATCTCTAAAGCTTGGGTTTCCTAGGAAATAACTCGGCGCCATCAAGAAAATTATGTTAGCTATATTATTATAGCTTTCTTAGGGTCAGTCTCCACCTAGCGGAAATATCCTCGCGGTTACTCCAGCATCTCCTGGTCGCTCATCACACCAAGGGCAAAAGTGCGCTTCGGACTTTTTTAGACTACCTTTCTTTGTGAAAAAAGCTAATGTTTCATAAAGTAAGCAGTAGTACCTTTATATTATGCCTAGCGAGCGCATCACAGTCCTCACTGTTGGTGGAGTTGCCGAGGTACAGGTTGGGCAGGATCTCGATGGGGAACTCCTGCGGCACGTGGCCGTGAGTGTCCTCGCATTCGGAGGAGGAGCCCGAGGACAGTGCCTCCTCGCAACCGGAGCCCGAGATGCGCAGGGACCTGAAAAATGCACAATATTCGTATTACATAAGTATAAATGTTGTGTAAACGCATGTAACTAAAAGAGTGATGAATATAAATGTTTATGGATGGAGAGGAAGTCCAAAGATGAATGGATTGTGTGAGGAATGATAATGAAAGAAAAGGGAGTGAATGACAGCGTGACGGTTGACAGGGGAGAATGGAAGAAAACGTGTTGCGCCGACCCCACGTAACATGGGATAAGGGCAAGAAGATGATGACATGTTGCGTAAACATCACGGCTGTTTACACCAATTAGTTAGGATTAGACTAAGGAATCAGCACTAAGTTACAAAAGAGAGTCCCTAAAACGCCCACCCTTCACCAATTCCTATTGTTTTTTTTTGTGATCTAGTAACATCCACACCACACGTCGCCGGTTATGGTCAAATACCATGTTAAAGGGCCGAGCCTATACTCCGCCCTTTAACGTGGTATTTATCGCCATTAATCGTGGACTACTCCAAACTCAAACTCAAAGCATTTTTGAATTGTTCAGTCAGAAGTACTATGGAGAAAAACGGGCAAGAAACTCCATGGACACTATTTTATTCAATTATATTGTTACAAAAATATTAGTGATATCATTATGTTGAACTAGCCGACCCGACAGACGTTGTCCTGTTCGAATTTCAATAATTCATGAAAAAATCCCGTAGAAAATGCACTTTTACTTTTCCCAATTTTCTCGGCAACTTTTCCAATTTTTCTCTTCATAAGAACCTTCCTTCAGACTTCAAAGAATATTTGAAAAAAAAAATTGCCGAATTCGTCCAGCTTTATATTGATTTATAATTAATATGAGAGAACGATGTAAAAAGACGTACACGTAATGCGTCCACAGCAACAAACAGAAAAAAAAATAAGCCGTGGCAGGTGGCTGCAGCCATGAGCCACTTAAAATCTTCACAAGTCGAAAAGGATTCGAAGCTTCGACCCTACGCACAGCAGTCACGTGGCACTCCGTGGCAGTATTCTTGTTATTGCGGTAATAATGCAGTTTGTGTTGGAGACATGTTGTGCAGCCAGCAGAGTTTGATTGATTGTTTGTGTGACTTGCGAGCTAATGGGATTCTATTCTGTTGGTATCAACATCGTTGTCTGCAAACTAAACGGTTGACAGAGTTCCATGCCACGATCATGCAACTCTATTTAGTAAAGGAAGAAATTACAGACATTGGTGCCGATTCTCTTGTTCAATAACTAAACTAAAATTAGAGAATCGCTATCTTTTACTAACAGGCAGTAAGCGCGAGGAAAGGACGGATAGAGATATGAACTAAGTTCTCTAACTTAGTTCATATTAGTTTGACATCTCTATGTCAGACTAGTTTACTCCTTGCGCTTCACCGTGTTTTTAGTCAACATATTTTTACATGTCGTCTAATTTTCTATGGAATTAATAGTTCATTTACGTTCGTCTCTTTCTTGTTTTAATAGAGAGAAAACATAGCAATGGCCTAAATTAAGTTCAGTTTGTGCACAACAGAATCGGCACCATTGAGTAAAATTTCACGAAATTACTTTTAATTTGAATGATAAATAAATGGTTTTATTTGTGTAAGTAGGAGCTCGTGGCTAAGTAATAACAGCCGCACTTGCCGCGGTTGGTCCGTAGATGGGTGACCATCTTTACATATCAAGACCTAGGGATCTTGCCGTTGGCCCCGCCCGTCATTCGTGGGTCTATGACAGTCGTTACGGGTCGTCAGAAGCCCAAGTCTGACAACCAATCTTACCAAGGGGTATACTATTACCCAGTTACTGGGTTGTGGAGGTCAGATAGGCAGTCGCTCCATGTAAAATACTGGTATTCAGACGCCAACATAGTTGGGAAAAGGCTAGGCAGATTGATTGAGGTTTGTACAAACACAATTATTATTTTAAAACTAGACGAGTTCTGTGTTTCCTATCCGACTACTCTGAAAAGAAAGACCGAAACAAACTCAGAGGTCACAGTATCTTGTAAAGTCCAGCTGAAGCAATATTTTAGATGCCCTTTTATTTGTTATTTATCACTTGTCAATTTCTGTTATATTCAGTTATACATAATGTAAGATCTACATTATACAGTATGTTAACTAACAGAGGGCGTTCCCGTTAACCCGCAATAGTATAGCATCCATACATGCTAAAAAAAATATTACCATTCGAAAATAAAATGTTTTTATTTTTTTTTTTATATTAATATATTCACTAAAAATGTTAAATTGATACGTAAAAGAAACACTGTACACGCGTACTTGATGGACGGCAACTTCGATTAAAAGTTGCCGTCCTTCAAGTACGCGTGTACAGAGTGTTACTTTTACGTATCAATTTAAAATTTTTAGTGAATATTTTAATATTAAAAAAAAATAAAAACATTTTATTTTCGAATGGTAATATTTTTTTTAGCATGTATGGATGCTATACTATTGCGGGTTAACGGGAACGCCCTCTGTTAGTTAACATACTGTATTTTATTTTCGGAACATAACAACGCATTCACAACACTTGAAAAGTCTCCACTTAAACCGCTTGCACCAGTAGGTAATCAATATTTAACGAACTTACACCAACTTGCTTTTCAAACGGCCATCCTTGTGTAACAAAATTCGAATAGGTACTTACTTCCTCACACCGCTACATATTGTTGTGACGTAAACGACGCATGGAAGATTAAAAATAAAGCCTAACATCATTGATGTATAAATCATTTTCAAAAACCAGGGTAGCCAGGTAGCCCGCATCCCAGTAACGTATTTATATCCTACACCTTGCCTACACCCAATCATCCTATTAACGCTATAATTAGGGACAAAAATACTGACAACGCTGTCGAATAAACAAAGCTAGATAATATATATACTGTTATGTCTACATACTGCTAGCTGTGCCCCGCGGTTTCACCCGTATGTCTCGATCACGTAGGAATAAAAAGTATCCATGTCCTAACCCTGGTCATGGTATACCCAAGTGCCAAATTTCATCGAAATCCGTTCAGCCGTTTTAGCGTGAAAGCGTAAGCAACAAACTCACTTTCGCATTTATAATTAGTTTTCATTAGCTAAGATAGGATTGGGATAGTTAGGTTATTTATATAGACCTGAAGAAACGAACTTAATCGAACGATTTCATCTCCAATTCGCCAACTTAGGAACCATGATAGTAAATTTTGAGGAATATCGTGTCGGTGGAACATGTCAAGAGAATGGCGTGATCGTTGAGTGACGTTCACGAGTTTCATCAATCTTCTGCAAAACTGGTATCGACCTTCAGGAGTGCGACATAAGCATAGTGTTGCTAGAGTGTGGTGGGCTGGTGGCGCATCCAAGCGAGTGTTGGCGGCTGTGTGTGGGCCCGGGCGCGGGGCGGTATCGATCGCGGCCTGCTCAATGGGGGAGGAGGCTCTGGGGGTTCACCATTCACCTGCCCCCGCGGCTCAATGGCCGCCCACGCAGCGCCGCGTCCTTACTCTCACCCCCTGTCCCCCCAGCTGCCGCTCCTCACCCCCGCACCCTCGCCCGAGGCTCCAACGCGTCTCCTCCCACGCGACACTTTTCCAAATTCGCCCTCTAAATCGTCTCGCCGCCATTCAGTTTGCTGTTTTGGAAGCAATCAAATTAGGGGACATGCGCGCCTTCGCCGTTACCTCGTACAGTGTACTGTTGGTAGCCTGCCTCCTACGCTACAATGCCAGATTCGCGGAAAATCTGCGGTTATATTGCCATATCAAGAAATTCTTGTCCACCAAATCGTTGTTACGTGTGCTTATTATAATATCTACGTCACATCGGAAGGTCCACATAATAACCTAATAAATAAAGCAAGACTATGTTAATATGTAAGTTATAAAGCTATGGAAAGACAATGGTAGTCGATAACACAAATGAAATGAAATCATGACATTCGAGACCAATAATGGGGTTGGCTACTGTCAAAGTGGCGCTAGCATAGCTTTAACCAAAATTATATTAATTTGTATGAAGTATTTGTTTGTTTAAGATTTTACAAAATGCCTAAGAAATGTGAAGTGCCTTATTGCAAAGAAATAGGTGCACACCAATTTCCGATAGCTGTAGAATAAAAAAAAAGTGGTTAAAAAAAGTAATTAAAAAAAGTGGTCTAATTCGGCTTTTTGTAGTAATGTATAATTGGCGAAAAGTATTATGAAATGTATACTTCCTACAAACAAAACTATTTCATAAATAAAATAGCTTGATGTATAATTTTAAGAGTATATATACCCTTCAATAAGGTCTGCTTTTCTTCCTTGTAAAGAAGCACCTCGTTTTTTTCAGTTCAGCCATTAGCTCGCTTATTCTCCATGTTGAGTACATGTTTATCTTATCATCAATCCTGGTATTTTGATGAAAAAATTTACAAAACCGAACACACAAATAGAGTAAACAAATGTGACAGGTGAAAGCTATGCTAGCGTCATCTGCCAAAAGTTTTAAGGAGCCAACCCCATTCTAACTTAGATTTGATGATTCTTAGGGCCTATTTCACGATGTACGAATAGCCACTACTTACGGAATAAATTCAAAAATGGAACAGAATTTGTATGAAATTATCTTCAAGTAAGTTAAGAACTTAATCGTCGGTGGTGAAACAGGATAAGGTTATAATTTATGTAAATACATATTTGTTATAGTCGCGAATCATATTTTGATCAACAGACTACCTGACACTGATCTGCAAACTGCAAAAAACGTAAACAAAATTTGAATTTCGCGGGCTACCTTTGCGCATCCACCTTAAAGTATCCAATGACAGCTAGTTCTGTCCATTCGTGTTACATAAAAAATAATACATAATGGTAAGCATGAGATGAGCAATGCTCAATTGTTAAAGATCGTAATGAAAAACAAACATAATGAACCAATTTTCTTTTTGGTCTAGTTCAAAAAGAATGTTTGGCTTCCAGTCACCAAAATTGTTTTAGCGACTGTGTTTTTACGTTTGAACCTTGTTTGTGGAATGCGGGCCCTGCAACCTCTTTTTACGAAATGCTTTGTGGTCGTCTCGTACCCTCGACGAGTGAGAAGACAATTAATTAGTTTGCTACCCGAATAATACTGATCACGAGGAGAGTAGGCCGTCCGACTGATCGACATCAATTCAAAACTAAAAAAAAAACTTGGAAGAACGAAGCACTTTTTTTTCAGGTTTATAGGGACTTTATACCTTTTAGGTAAATGGTGTAATGTAAGCCTTAAAAAGGCCTTGATGCAGTCATTTATTAGCTGTAAACCTTAACATGACAACAGACTTAACTTTATCAGTACTTCATACGATTATGAAATGCATAATTTTGGAGTCAAAGTACCTACCTAATTAAGTTGACGGCAGTCAAGATATACTTAAACTTATCTACATACATACTCGGACATATACGAGTATGTAGTATAAAAACAAAATTTTCGCTGCCACCATCTTTATATTTTGACCCCACTATCGTCTTTAGCACCCTCGAAAACCATGAAAACGATGCCCATGATGAAAAATTTTTAAAGTTTCGCAGCCGCTATTTTAGATTTGTATTTTAACGTCACTATCGGCTTCAGCACCCTTGAAAACAATGAAAACGATAAGTACCCATGAAAAAATTGAAAATGTTTGCAGCCGCCATCTTGGATTTTCATTTTGACCAAATTCACACTTTCTTTCCAAAACTACGATCCAGTAAGCATTAAAAATCCGAAGCGAGTCCGTTTTTAATTGAATTACTTAGTAGTAGGTAGACTAAGTACCACGAATTTGATAAAAATATCAATGGAGAGCGTGCGTCAAACAGGCGCTTGATCCAAATTGGATCAGTGTCGCGTGAGTGGTCATCAAGATAATTATGAACAGGCGGCAGCCAGTGGGCACTGTAGGCAGCATGTACTAGGCATTAGTAGGCTCATAGTAGGTAGTGCGGAGCGCGTGGGCCGCGCGTAGGCGAGCACACAGCCGACACGTCCATTCAGGGGAGCTGCCTCGCCCACGCGACCGACGCCATTCCGTCCGATCCCATCATGTTAACGATATACTTACACGAATTTTACCTACATGTGGGTGAACGGAGCCTCGTCCGTTACGCAAGCGTCGATTGTGAACTCAATATTCGCGATACACAGGTGTAACAAGGCTGCGGAGAATGTCACTCCGCTAAAACAATGAATGTGAGCTGCTCATTTTAAATGCGCGCATACTAGCTACTTGTAGTAGTGCATTGTGTAAGTGACGGCGTCGTCGGCTCCATGCGAATACAATTCGTATTTGAATGGCGGTGGCGTGTGCGAGGCGGACGCCGGAAGCCGTGACACGGTCGGCCGTGTTATTATTAATGAACGACTCCGATACGTATGGGCGGCCGGTGCCTCCGCCAGCCGGCCGAATAACGAGCGCGGCTTAACTTATAGCTGCGGGATGTAGTGGACGGGCTCCGCGAGTCGGTCGGGTAACTGTGTGCACACTGGAGAGCCGGTGCGTGTGGGCGTAGGAGTGCGTGCGGTGCGCTGGCGCACAGGAATGCGGCTCGACCCACCCGCTGCCAATGACCGCCTGCAAGGGACGGTTTTTTAATGGCGGACTCGCTAGTTCCCATCCTGGCAGCCGTTTTAACGATCCGAGTTGTCCGGACAAAGCAGATCGCTCGTTTATGTTACTGACGGGCTAAAATAAGTTATGCGTGGCCTGTTTGTATGTCTGTTCATATAATATGTATATGTAAGTGTGGACGTGTGTTTGTTTGGTATTGTATTTTAGCAAGTGTGTCGAGGTCGCAGGCTACTCTAGCACCTACACTAAAGGTGATGTCGAGTAAAATTAACACAACGTTCTATTTTTATCCAACTTCTGAGATAGTAGGCTTGGTCGAGTGTCATGTAACAGCTGGACTGGATAGCAGAGTATCGTAAGTCTAAACAGGTTTATAAGCTTTTGTGCAACGACGCAGTTGAAAAAACATCACTTTATGTCGTACAAGCACCAAGAATTGGTTGAATGAATACCTAAGCCGTTTGCTTGTAAAAAAAAAACCGTTTGTAAAGAAAACCATTTCCCTACACAACATTATCTACTCGGCAGCATTTGTTCCTATAAAGAATACCGAATAGCGAGATTGTGCATTTCAGCATTTACCCATAAAATAAAAAAAAGTCGGGAGATGTCGTGAGTGAGACATCCGGTTGGAACGAAGTTCCTTTCGCTGTAAATGTATTATTTGTATTAAAAATCTAATCTAACTAGCCTGTACTGTCCCCACGGCTCCCTTGCTTCCCTCCCTCGCCCTTTTCCACACAATTCTATCTTTTGCTAGTGTCGGCCAGTCCTTTTAGTAGGACTCAAGCTCGACAAATACAAAAACATTTGACTCTGAAACTTGAGACCTTGAAACTGACTTTTTCGGGCATGAGCCGACGTTTGCACGGACGTAAAAATATCGATTTTCAACTTTCGGTGTTGAGCCGAGTTTCGAGAATCCAATCTAACAACAACAGAGTGCATCCCAGCGCGTCGAAAAAACACACTGTTGGATTTTCAACTCTTGGTGCTAAGCAGAGCGTTGAAAATCCAGTGCGCGAAAAAAGAATCGCCGCGACATTTTTACGTCCGTGCGAACGCGCGTCGAAGTAACGCTTTTTCGTTACGTGACGATTTCTACCAGTCAACTCCTACAGAACTTCGTTCCAAAAATTGCTGTAACGTTGCCGCCAGGTGGAGCCAGGATAACAATTATATTTCAAATAAAGGTTTTATTAAAAAACTATAAAGAAAATGTTTTGGCGACTTCTTCTTTTCGAGTCGGTGATAAATTATTAAATGAGTTGGGCCCAGTAGGTGGCCACGCCAATCGCTACCGTCAAAACAGTGGCGTTTTTTATGTCCTCAGAAGTGCAGGTGTATGGACGCTTTGGACATGCCATCATATGAGGCATGGTTTGGTCAGGATCAGGAATCACAGGAGCACCGCATTTACACTGGCTGTCGGTTGGGTCAATAATACCCCATTTTGCTAGATTGTGCTTGCAGGGGCCTACTTGAGTCCGCAGTCGATTGGCAACTAACCAATAAGGTATCTACATCATTGTAACCAATATAATGAAAATCGTCAACGTAGAGTAGAAGCTTCTAAATGGCAGTAATTTAATATTATGTAGTTTAGAGATTGCTATCACAAACGGCTCTAATGAAGAATGGCACTGGATGCTCACCAAACATATTTATACTGCTGTTATTATTGCAATTAGGCTCGTGTCTAAGTAAGTAATAACAGCCGCAAAGGTCGATCCGTCTGGTTAAGCTACGCTTGCCGGGGTTGCTCCGTGGACGGGTGTCCATTTTTACATACCGAGACTCCTCCGTGCCTCCAACCGTGGGAACAGTAACTGTGTAATACGATACCAAGTAGTATCGTATTACACAGTTACTGGGTTGTGGAGATCAGATAGGCAGTCGCTCCATGTAAAATACTGGTACATATTCAGCTGCATCCGGTTAGACTGGAAGCCGACCCCAACATAGTTGGGAAAAGGCTAGGCAGATTGATTGATATTTTGTTATTATTGCAATTAATAATAAGGTGTTACGAGTATCTGACCAAAACAGTCATGTGAAATAATGCGTTATTGAAGCAAGAAGTTGCTGCAGTTTATACCTTGTTAAGGCTTTATAATCACACAACAAAATACAATGATAGGGATTTTCCCAATAACAATTCAAGATCGTTTACTAATAAATTAAATATTGTTTTGTTTTCAGTACTTCGTGCAGTATTAAATAAAAAAAAACGTATCTATGAAGAAGACACAAAACACATGCCAAGTGCAGACTATAACAGTAAACAAATTATCAGAATCTTGAAACTCAACCACTGCACTGGCTCTTGTTACTACATAAAGTTCATTGATAGGTAGTATAGTAGTTTATGTACTGTATATTATTTACCATATTCAGTATGTAAAATGATAATGAAAACAATAGCTTCTTGAGAATAGTAAATTATCTGTTCTTACTGAAGAGAATTATTAAAATAATATATTCTTGATTAAAAATCGCAATATAAGAATACAGCCGTCACCGACCGTGACCGTGTACGGATTAATTCGTGAATGAACTCACGCGGAGCGAGGATTGCCTTGACGTCAGCAACTATGACGTCACGTCAGCGATAACCTGCCGCTGGCCGCGGTCGCGTCAACCAGGATCTACGGATGTCATCATTGAACACAGCGGACATCAGAATATATTTCAAATTAACATTTCTAAAGAGAATCTTGATTCATGGAAACCAAAGGAACTAACTGAACTAATAATTTTGTTTTAGTATACGAGGTTAGAAACATTGAAACAAGATTATCTATGGATGAGGATTAGATATCAAATTATCAAGGGATGTAAATGTTGACGTCAGCCCATAATGAGATATTAAAGCAGTGTACGTCATGTTGTATTTGGTAAGTATGTATGTATAACAAAACAAGAAGATTTAATTAGAGAACCAAGGCATTTCTAAATATCTATTTATAAAACGTGTGTAGGCACTGTGTAGGCGCTGGGCGGGATCGTAATTATATTTCGTCCTGTTTCTTAGAAGAACGTACAATGTTATAATGTTGTTTTTAAAATAGAACATTACTTTATGTTAGAGAAGCAGGTATATCGGCCAAGGGCTTACTCGTAGGCAGCCTAATAATTCGTGCGTGTTTAGTTCGTCCGGACCGGACCCGGGAGCTGACTGCCGGTGGCCGTGGTGGGTCGTGGACTCGTGGTGGGTCGTGGACTCGTGGTGGGTCGTGGACTCGTGGTGGGCCGCGCGGGCCGGAGGCGCCGGGCGCGGCGACACGTCAGCGTGGGAGTCGTTACATTTACACCATTAATTTGAATGTTCCTATTTATAGTTCGGTCGGGTATTAGTATCGTGAAAGGTAGCAGCTAAGCAGCCCACGCGATCAGAAGCGGATGCTTGCAAATCACAGTCGAAGGAAAATAATTCGGGATGCTCGAAATATGTTTTACAAATTCATAGGTACGCTCAGATTTAGTAGGAAACTCATCGATTGCTTTGCCTAAACCACTTACAGAATATAAGTCTTGTAGATTATCTATTTATACTATTTATATTTTAACTATGCGCACTGCATAGACTGCATCTAATGGTGAATAAGTAGTCGTCAACAACAAAAGTCTTGTAGAGTGGCGTTAGCGTCGATACAGCAATATTGTATTGTGATGTCACGTTACAAGTCGCCATTCAACATCGTCGGTACATTAACATCATGTACCGAACACCTATCATAGATTTTCGCAGGGAAAAACTGAGCATCAGAGTGAGTGAGAAGTGAACGGCGCTCTTGGCGGTCACCGCATGCGCGCTGGCATGAATGGAGCGCACTCCATTGAGCGCAAGGCTCCGTTTCACCGCTTCCAATGCAATACGCCAATTACGTGTTTAGGTAACTGCAAACAGCAGCGTAGACGGTGCTCACCATTCAAAATGATGAATGAGTTTAAGTATTAACCAACTCATTTTTTTTAGCAGCCAGCAATGAGGCGGAAGTTTTTTGCACTAGAACGATCGATTTTTCACAGGTGTTGCTGAAGTTCAATGAGTTTAAAATGACCACTAGCTCCAGCTGATCAGGATTCAGGATCGCAGTTTACTATAAAATTAGTCGTTTGAAATAATATGTGGAGCCATGTTTCTTCAGACACAGTGCCTTGTTCTAACACAGTACTAAATGAGGGCTAGAGCTAAGCCTTAGCTGCCATATGTTTATTTGATTAACATTGTAGTACTAAACGATACTATTCCAGCTGAACAAATCACTCATTTTCATGAATGGAATATTTGACATTGACGTGTGTTCGCACGTGCAGAACTCAATCAGTCACGGCTACGTGTGATAGGCACCTATTAACAATATATTCATGTACTCACATATTGGCTGAGTAACAAAGAGCGGTAGGAAGGAACCAGTGTTTGCACTTTATGACTAACATCCTCTGTCATCGTCACCGATACCGAGAATTCGGTTTTATGATTCGATCTGCTTGCATATGCTGCCCACGCGTTAAACAAACTTCAGGTGAAGGTGAAATAAAGTACATGAGTATTAGTTAACTCCGCTAGCTCTGTGAAATACTCGAAAATTGATTTGATCAAAACTACACACATTTTACCTTATCAGCGCTCTTATTTCATAATTTCCACATGTCCTACAATCATCGATATAATATCTAATACCTACGATAGGTACAGTACCTACACTCATGAGCGATTAATACCGTGTTGTAATAAAATACATCGAGCGAACGTAAGTACAATACTTCTCACGGGATGATCTCATCAACAACATTATATTGAGAAAGTCCGTCGTATCGCAGGCATCGCAGCCAGTCTCGCCGGAATCGGTTCGGACACTTTTTCCGTCGAAGTGAAAAACCTTCTCACGCGCAAATCTCGTTCCCACGCGTGAGTTTCCTCGATCTCTCAATCGGATCGGGCGAGGCAGCCCGTTCAGAATTACAATTCTAATGATTTCCTCGATATACTTATATTACACAATCGAGTTTAGTTATAACTGTGATCATAATTACCTTCGACATTACGACGTGGCTTCAGCGTTAGTTAAGTTATAAAAGCAACATGTAACACGAATGGGAGCGCGGAAAAGTGTAATAGGAATTATTAAAGTTTTCGTAGATTACTCCCGGTGGGGGGACATATAACTTGCGCATAAGCCTCTACTTCCAGACCGTCCCTATGAGAATAAGCCCTCTTGACTTCTCGCTGTACCTGAACATAACACGCAAACTCCATAACTGGGCCGTGTATGCCCACGAGCCACGATTGAAGGGCATACTGTAATGACTAGCGCTAGATTTTCGTAAATTAAAACCTAAAAAAATCTGCCTAGCCTTTTCCCAACTATGTTGGGGTCTGCTTCCAGACTAAACGGAATACCAATATTTTACATGGAGCGACTGCCTATCTGACCTCAACAACCCAGTAATTGGGTAATACTGGTTGGACCCCTTGGTAAGACTGGTTGTCAGACTGGTTATTTTTTTTTTCTTGAAAAGGCTAAAGGCAGATGATGAGGTGGACAGTAGTAGCAAGATTAAATAAATAAAGAAAGTATACAAGCAGCTCGAGTACTGACCGCAGTCCCATGAGCGGTAGATGCGGCACGTGCTGAGCCCCCGCCTCGCTGCACCACTCAGGGTAGGCGCGCCGGAATTCGCTGAAGTCTCCTGATGACAAACAACACAATCTTCTTAATAAAAAATAATCTTAAATAATTAATTCACTGACAGACAACGCACAGCCTAATCCGCTGATGGGTCTAGAAGCATGAAATTTTGATTAAAAGAGTCAATCTGCCTAGCCTTTTCCCAACTATGTTGGGGTCGGCTTCCAGTCCAACCAGATAAAGCTGAATACCAGTACAATTACATGGAGCGACTGCCAATCTGACATCCACAACCCAGTAACTGGGTAATACGCTCCTTGGTAAGACTGGTTGTCAGACTTTCAGGCTTCTGACGACCCGTAACGACTGTCAAAGATCCACGTATGACAGCCGGGACCAACGGCTTAACGTGGTTTCCGAGGCACGGAGGAGTCTCGGTATGTAAAGATGGTCACCCTTTTACGGACCAACCCCGGCAAGCGTAGCCTAACCTAATGGATTGACCCGTGTACATGGAGCGACTGCCTATCTGACCTCCACAACCCGGTAACTGGGTAATACGATACTCTTTGGTAAGACTGGTTGTCAGAATTACGCTTCTGACTACCGGTAGCGACTGTCAAAGATCCACGAATGACAGCCGGGACTTTCCGAGGCACGGAGGAGTTTCGGTATGTAAAGATGGTCGCCCATCTAGGGACCAACCCCAACGGCAAGCGTAGCTTAACCTAATGGATTAACCCGTGCGGCTGTTATTACCTAGCCACGAGCTCATCAGTAAGAGAGTATTTTTGAAAATTCACCCCTAAATGGGTTAAATTGGGGAGAAAACTTTGAGTTCGTCATTTTGAAACGTCTTCTGTTTATGACTAAAAGTTTGTGGTATCATCCTTTTTTGGAAACTGATCCCCTAAGGCTCCTGAGAAGTTGCTGACGGGAAATCCCGACCCATCGGGCACAAGGCTTGTTAGATAATAATTAGGATTTCTTTAATTAATTTTACCCAATTAATTAAATAAAGCATCAGTGACAGTAACATTTAGAGCTTAGCAAAATAGCAACACGACCGGATTTCACCAGGAACGTTATATTAGAGTAAATATTGACTTAAAGTCCATACCTAATAATTTTTCTCCGAATGACTTTAGAGTAATTCACATAAAATAAAAAATTGCGAACATATAAATCAAACAACAACTTATAAGCAAGGCTGTAATGATTAAAATACTTGCCTCACTATTGATGCTATCAACCAGAAATAAGGTTTTATAACCGGAATAGAATCGTATAATATGCACAATTAATTTAAAGTTATTCTAAGTTATGTAATGCAGAATAGCGCCTAGCAACAAAATGTATAAATTCTCTGGTAGACCTGGTAGCCGATTCCTATAATTTACGGACCATAATGGGTAAAATTAAGACTTGTATCTTTATACTTAATGGAGCAAATACCTCATAGCTTTCCATAGTAGACCATCCCATATGGAAGTCAATCAGCCTAGCCCAACTATGTTGGGGTCGGCTTCCAGTCTAACCGGATGCAGCTGAATACCACTATTTTATATGGAGCTGGCTGCCTACCTGATCTATATGGAAGTAGCTATAAAAATTAGCTTACGAATCTATTTATACGCCCATTTTGGCAATAAAAAATGTTACCATAAGCAAAACGATTAGTTTTTGTGTAAAGGAATCGAGCATAAGAAACTTCTTGCAGCTATTTTAGCAGATAATTAATTACTTATGTATGGTTCCTGGGATATAAAAGACCACGCGCCACTCCCTACAACTGCATCTGGGGTATAAGGTGCTGTGGACGACCACCTGTGGTCTAATTAGAACAAATGATTAATTATTCGTATGTTAGCTTGGAAGCTAAGAGAATACAGTACTCTAGCCTAAATCTTCCTTTTGCTTGCCTATGTTTTTGTATAGATTATAAAATAAATTATTTTATGAAAAATAAGCTCATATTTGGCATTCCAAATGGTGCTGTTACGGAATTAAAATACTGTCGATAAGTTTTACGGGCGTCGAAAGTTCAGTTATGTGGTTATTCCCCGTCGGACTCGTCATTCAATATTAATTTTAACAAGTTCCGAGCTCAGTAAACCATCTGTGGTTCCGAGTATGACTCAAGGATAAACTATGTATGGTTTGATTCAGATGCACCTATGATCATGGCATTCCCCCATAAAGGCAGGCAGATTAAAACAACAGAATGAATTATGTGCTACGGAAGAATCCCTTCATTTCACATTTCAAATTCGAAATGATTGTGCTCTTGTTAATGGGCATCGACCAGATATTATGATTAATCGGTTAATAATGGCTACTGGTAAGCAGAAGTGTACTTTGGAGTTCTTCGTCCCATATAATCGGCATAATATCTTTAGAAGACGAAGAGTTTTCTCCGATATTCTGTCGCTGCTCCAATTGCAGTCATTTAATAAATTCGCCCGACCGAAAGGCTCCAACACAGACCGTGCTGGTTGGTTTTTAAAATTTCAAGTTCTTCCATATTACGATGTGTTCTGATCGTGTTCAACATTCCTCATTCCATTTTATACTACAACAGACAAATTGTTAGCTGCAATTACTAGTTGCGCGTTAACTATTGACGCTAATCTGTGTAGGCAGTCGTTAATTCAATTCCAAGTTTATTTCTTTCATTCATTGTTCTGTTCATTAATATACTTCCATTCATAATGAATGATGCACGTCTGACATTTACTATCAAACTTGAAAATATATTTTATACGAGGGTAGGAGAGTAATAGGGAGAATAATTCTAATGAGCGAACCTCAGTTTTTGAATATTTCTTTGTGACGTGTTTTCCGAACCACACAGACCTTTTAGAAAATCTTTAGAATATTTTTTGGTAAAGGTCATGCTTTTATTTGTCGGAGTTGAATTGTTACTCTACCCACATCTTATGCCCACAACCTAAGTTACCCTTTTAGTGGGAATGGAGACAGCTGGGAGCAATCTAGGCAAGCGGCTCCCTAATTTCATACAGTCAAAACCGTTTAAAAACAACTTCGAAGGGACCGTCGGATTATGGTTGTTATAGCCGATAGTCGTTACGTTAAAAAACTATGAAACTTCCAAATTTTGTCGTAATAACCGGTACGTGTCCGCGTCGTTTTAAACGATGTCGTTATAAACGGTTTTGACTGTAATCTTTATCATTGTAAAGCAAATTGCTTCATATATTCGAAAAATTTGTCTGCTCGAAACATAACGCAATGAATGTTGTTGAACTGTCAAAATGAAACCGATTAGGGTGCAGGTATGATCGCAAAAATAGAATACAACAAAAGGCTCTTAATAGGTTTTTAGATACAAGAATGTATAGTTCCTAACACGGTGTTGTTGCTGGCGACAGGTGCGGTAAGCAGACGAGCAGAGCTCGCAGCGTTTCCGTCGCGTTCGGCCGCTTCCTGTCGTCCGCTGCTCAGCCCACGATTGTGATGCTAATAACGCTCCCATTATGTCCATCACAAACCTATAGTGTATCCAATAGTCACGAGCACGACAGCCCATTATTGACGCCCATTCAATATCCTTCAAATACGATATCATTTGTGACTGAACAGTTATTCGCCGATTCCAGGTATGGTAGTCGCGAAAATACATATTTATTTATTTATTTAGGTAATGACAAAATATGCAAACAATCTCTACTAAAGTCATGTGCCAAAATGTTAAAGAAAATAATGTTTTATGCAGATGATGATGAACAAGGTGTTAGTGCAATCTTCGCTTGACTTTTTCAGGTGTCTGTATAGTTAATATAGTTATTATTATTAGTGATCGAATCGAATTGAACCTATTACCTACACCCCCACGTATTGCGCTTGGCTTTTTTATAACGTCATCCTACCTAATACTATAAATACGAAAGTGAGTTTGTTTGTTACGCTTTCACGCTAAAACGGCTTAACGGATTTGGATGAAATTTGGCACATAGGTAAACCATGACCATGGGTTAGGAAATAGGATCTTTCTATCCCAATATTCTCACGGGATCGAGACTTATGCAGATGAAACCGCGGGGCGCAGCTAGTTCATAATATTATCTTAGCTATACCACAGGTGATCAGAGCAACTTTCAACATTTTGTCTAGCATGGTTCACCCAAATTAAAATATGTCGGCTAGCGTAATGACGATGAATAATCAGGTAGCAAGACAAGTGTGCCGATTTGCCACTTTCACATTAAATATGGGCCATTGGGTGAGCTGCAAGCCAGCAGCCAGGCCGGCATCACGCAGCCGCGCGGCGCGGGGCGCGGGGAGCGGAGCGGCGGCGGCGGCTCGGCATCGATCCGATGACTCATCGCGGCCCATTCATCCGCCGAACTCAATGAACCCGTCGTACCCTCCTCCACGTCTCTAACACCCCTCCCCCCACTTTTCACGCTCGTCCTCGGTAGCAAGGACTCCATAAAACTCGCCCCTCACCCCGCAAACCCAATCCTTCAGCCTGCTACACCCACACAATATAAACGTGATCGTTTCGCACACATTTAGCACCCACTCCTGACCGCCCACCGATACCCATATAACAGTCTACCTAAAATGAAGCTTTGATGTCATTTGAACTGGTTGTAATTTTACAAGGTTTGGCGCACAGCGGGCAGAGATCTTGAAGAGGAATGATGAAAATACGATAAATGATATAACAAGATGTAGAAATATTCGTGGCACACAAGCAGTAAGCAGGATCATGCATGGCGGTGGTATGGGCACGCGGGGAGGCGCAGCGTGGGAGGCAGGTGCGGACTGCGGGGAGGCCTTGGCCCGGCGGCGGCCCGCGTCCTTCCAGCCACGTTTATCAACAACCTTGTGCGATTTCAACCACCTAATACATCATTATGCAGACCTGTGAACTATTCCACATACTATTTTCTTCTTGAAGAACGACTGCCTTTCTGCTCTGCTAGTCGACCAACAATAAACGGGAAAAAACTTTATGCATGGCTTATAGATTGGTGGTCGGGTGTTTGTGCTTATGAAAATTGGCTCTGGAAATCATCGGGGATCCATGCTTTCAATGGAAAGGGTGAAACTACAGTCATAGTCACAGCAATTCAACTTTGTTGCTGTGTGGTGGGTGCGTTGATGCTTAGGGCCGAAGCATCGCAGTTGTAAAAGGCACAGTAGTGGTAGAAAAGCCGTTAATACGTATCAAGTGAACTAGGTAGCCCACATCCACAAATTAATAATTGAGTAAGAGCTCGGCTGGCTCGACTGCCGTCTGCCAATCCTGCTCCATTAACAAAATTTAACTTTGTGTTTGTAACTTCTTCACGTGCAATTTTAATAGGATCGCACAAAAGGTATAAACTTCGTCATCCAGCATCTGAATTTTGGAGCATCGAGCATCTAATTTTGATACGGTTACGGTGAATGCCGTGATTCCTATAATTATTACCTCCTTGTCTCATGATTGCATTGTTCTAAAATCATCTCATCTGTGTAGCCTTTTGCCAACTATGTTGGATTCGGCTTCCAGTCTAACCGGATGCAGCTGAATACCCGTATTTTATATGGAGCAACTCCACAACCCAGTTACCGGATAATGCGATACGCTTTGGTAAGACTGGATGTCAGACTTTCTGGTTTCTGATGACCCGTAACGACTGTCAAAGATCCAAGAATAACAGCTGAGACCAACGACTTAACGTGCTTTTCGAGGCCCGGAGGGGTCTCGGTATGTAAAGATGGTCACCCATCCACGAACCGACCGCGGCAAGCGTAGCAAATCTGACCACTCGAACCCTGCGGCTGTTATTACTTAGCCACAAGCCCCCTGCACAAGCAAATCTGACCACTCGAACCCTGCGGCTGTTATTACTTAGCCACAAGCCCCCTGCACAAGCATTGCACCAAAATGTAAAATTAATAGGTTGAAGCGAAAGCATGTCATTGATAATAATGTGGCATCTTTAAATAGACTTTAATCAAGCCTGTTGGAACAATTTAAACCAATTTACTAAGGTTGGTGGGCGACTTATAAATATGATTGCACATCGCCCTCTATTGACTGTTCTTCGAGTTGGGTCAATTAAATCCATTCACAATGATCGTGACAAACATGAAACAAGTCTTGTTAAATGAATGACATAAACATTTTAACCTTCTGGCATCGCATACAACAGCTAACAAATACAGCCCGAGTCTAAATAAAGATGCAGAACTTTCTGCGAATCATATTCTTGTTACCTGTGCAAACAATCCTTAATTAATGGTTACATTTAGAATTTTGTGTTAAGAAAACAATAAAGAAATAACACTGTAATAAATAAATAATAACGTTCGGCCAGATTCTGGGAATGTAGCAGATTGACGTCACTCCTAACGATTTGATTCAGGTTCTCAGAATCGACGGAATGGGAGTTTTGGATTTCAAGGCGATATCACGAAAATAGATACTCTGCTTGTACTTAGAAAAGTGTATCGATACACGATACTTACTATAAACTTCACAAAATAGCCCACGCGTTTTAAGAGGCCGTCCGTAGGTTTACGAAATTTTGCAGATTACGCTGATTTACGTGATTTTACAGTTTAACTGTAAAATCAATACTGTATTTCCATTAGTTTTAATGCACAACATGAAAGTTCATTTCAATTATGATCTAATGAATGAGCTACTTTTTTATTTTGCGTCTGTTTAAGTAGGTTGTTTTTAAAGATTTTTGATTGGCATTTTCTATTTACCCGACTGCGACGAAGCCCAAAAGGAGGTTATGTGTTTGACCTGTATGTATGTATGTCCGTTTCTTTGTTCCCTCGTAACTCCTAAACGAATGAACGGATTTGGATAAATTATATGTCTTTAGATTTGTCTTGGTGGCGCGAGTGTCACTAGCTACATTAACATCAAAAATAAAGTAAAATGCCAGATTTAGTGTGACATATTGTGGAGTTCGAAATTTTTTTGTCTTCTAATACCATCGAGTGGGGTATCAAAATGAAGGGTTTTTAAAGACGATTACAAAAATATTTACAACTTATATGATTAAAAGTAATTCGAACTGACAAATTGAATTTTGATAAAAAAAATTTGCTTTGAGCAGACCTCGAAGGCTTGACTATTATTTTTTTTATTTTATTTTTATTTATTTTGAAATCGTCTGCAAAATCTTTCACGTTTGTAAACTAAAAAGCTGGAAATAAAAAAAAATATTAAAAAAACTAAAAAACCCGACTGCAGTAAAAAAATAAAACTGAAAAGCTAAAAACAAGCCCATTTTAAATTTAATAAAAGTTGGAAGCAGGCGGGAGGGACCCATTCCATTTTTTTATATTTTCAAACTCAAACGGGTCCCGCCTGCTTCCAACTTTTATTAAATTTAAAATGGGCTTGTTTTTAACTTTTCATTTTTAGTTTTTTACTGCAGTCGGGTTTTTTAGTTTTTTTAATTACTTACTTTTTTGCATTTTTTTTTTTTTGAAGGAATAAGGAAATGGATTGATTTTGAAATGAAATTTATTTCTATTGTTTTAATTTTATGAACGAGAGTTCTCTGAGTAGCCGAAATCAAAAGCAATTATTTGCCCATTTTCTCTAAAATTTGAGTAGGTTAGTACTTAGTTAAAAATTTTTTTACTCAAAAATTTAATATGAAAGTGGTAAAAAGTTGTTGTAGTGCATACATTGTATAGAAGACTTTCACAAGAATACATTGTACATTTTTCATACCCTTTTATACGTCAAAACGATTCGTAATTATGTAATATTCTAAACCTATTATGTACCGCAAAAATTCCAACTATAGAAAAACAAAAATATTTGTTGGAACAATGAATCAACTGTGGAGATTTACCGCCAGTGGGTCTCTTCAGCAGGGCTAACATGGCAAGCACGAGAAAACGAGATATCACGATTTATCGAAATTTGTCGTCGATTCTGACGTTATTATAATCCCTAACATGAGCGTTAAGCTCGAGTAAATTCGAAAAAGGCACTTTGACACTTCTCTATCTCGAGACGAGAGACCGAGATGTAGCAAGTTATTAAAAACAAATCATTTATATCATAGCAACATCGGCTTGAGGTTCCGTTTTATTTCACTCATTTTTCATTTTTTTTCATGGAATTGGTATGTACTATAATGATTTTACGTGCACCTCTTTTAATACCTATTTGTTTAGTTTTTCATAAATGTTTTTCATTGGTGCCGAATTTAAATACAAAATGACGGAAATGAGAATTAGTGGCAAATAATATACATACCTACTCACTTGATAACTTAACATAATCAGCCTATAATGTAGGTACTGCTCTAGGCATGCCGGTTTCCTCACGATGTTTTCCTTCACCGTTTTGAGAGCAGTGGTGATGATATAATTTACACAAAGTAAAGCGCCTGTCGGGGTTCGAACCTATGACCTACAACTCGTAAGTCAGGGCCGTTACCACTGGGCCTCCACTGCTACACTACACTCACTAGAGAATCACCACAAATGACAATGAACTAGAGATTTTAGTAATTATGTTGCGAAGGTTTGTTATTGCACTGTCATAACTCCCTCGATTTTGTTAATCACCATAATTGGCAAAGTGACTGGTTATTACCTACTGAAAGGGATGCTCATCTACGTTATAGTGTACCCCTCCGTCACAGTTTCTCTCGCGGCCGCCGAAAAGAACATCATTCCAATATAAATATAGTTTAAAACTAAGTATTTTCATTAATAATCATCATCATATCATTCTCCTGCCCTTAACCCAAAAAAACTTGGGGTTGGCACAACAATTTTCATTAGTAATATAATCACACTATATATAATACTATAAAGGCGAAAGTTTGTGAGTGCGTGTGTGCGTGTATTTGTATGTTGTTAGTAGGCACACACATAGGCTAGGTACTTTTTATCCCGGTCTACGCGGGTGCAACCGCGGGGCGCAGCTAGTGTAAAATAAAATTATGACTAAAGTACGTGAAATTATGAGACTTTAGTTCATTTTAGTTTTTTTTTTTTGTATCATAATTTTGTCTACTCGTCTCGTCGTCAAAATCGAGGACGACTAAACGAGAGACGAATCGGGGATTTTCTCGTGTTTATTGTCAAAATTCTGTCAAAAGTCGAGTTATCTGAGGTGCCATGTTAGGGTTTGTCTTTCTCGACAACAAGTTTGACAGAACATTGTATGGCAGCGCTGTCAGAAAACGAGAAAAGCTTTGAACTGTCATAAAATTACTCGCGCGAGAGCGAGTAATTGTCGCGTGTGTTCATGTTAGGCCTGCAGGTCCATTGTGACAGTCAACGTTAAACTATTTGATCGGTACAAAAAAACAACATCGAATTCTTCCTCAAAGTAGAGACGAAGTCCACGAGCAATGACGGACACAAAGCCGTAAGCAAAGGTTAAACTTGTAATACCTAATTACCTACTTACATTGTTATTTATTAATTATTCATGTTATATTTTAGTTAGACGATGTCGCGTCATTTAGACCAACCGCAAAATATGTAATTTCTGATCAAGAAATTACATATTTTGCGGTTGGTCTATGTGTCAAACGTTTAATTTCCTGTTCATTCATTTAGGTAGCTGGGTTTATTTGCCAGCGTATTGACTTATAAATGGTCAGGGACCGACATGTTGCACTAATTGACTGTCGGCTCGATTTCAAGCCGATAATGAGTGTGGCGCCGACGTCGGCTGCCCGCCAGATAGCGCTCCTGATACGAGTATCAGTATTTATTAACAAAGTTACATCGCGCTGCACCCCGACCTCACATCACATGTTATATTATCCACAATAACAATGTACACTTGTACACTGATATCTAATTTTTGAACCATATTCAAATGTACACACGAGCGTTAACAAATTGGTGACCTTTACGTGCTTTTACGGCGTAACAAGTTACCTATTTTTTTAAATTCAGATTCACTGTAGCGGAACTAGACATAAATAAAATCAGAATACAATACAATACGCAGCACAAAATAGTAATCCGCGGATTGGACATTACATCAGCACATAAAAACTGTCAATGCCAATGTTACGCCTTGATGTACTTGTATACACACTGAGCTCCATTCAAAGTTTTACGATTTAGATTTATCAATGATATTGATTAATAAGTATTGTCTACTCGTTTATCACGGCGGGCGTCCCTATAGGATATAGTATTAATATATATATGTCCTTGGACATTTCACACATAGATTAAATATTAAATTCACCCCTCCGTGCCTCGGAATACACGTTAAAAGCCGTTGGTCCCGGCTGTCAATCGTGGATCTTTGACAGTCATTACGGACCACTTGAAATTCCTTAATCAATCATAAATTCATAATAGGCACTACTTAATAATTTTTTTAACTTTTTTTTCTATAGTCAGCGAGGCTACTAGAGTAGCTTGTCATTTACGAGTCGTCAGAAGCCCGAAAGTCTGACAACCAGTGTTAACAAGGGGTATCGTATTACCAAGTAAGTAACTGGGTTGTGGAGATCAGATAGGCAGTGGCTCCATGAACCTACTGGTATTCATTCCTAGTACTAGAATATAAGTGATTTGGTCGTAAGCACTGTAATATGTTTACTTATGTTTTAAATAAATAAATAATAAATAATTCAGCAGGTTTGACTGGAAGCCAAGTAAGCCGACCCCAACATGGTTGGGAAAAGGTTAGACAGATGATGACATAATAAAAGAGCTCTAACCAAACGTAATAAAACTGTTTCCATGCGGTTGAGTTAATTCTAACGCGATCCTTTTTATGAGATGCCGCTTCCCTTTCCCATTTGCTTTTCCTCTATGACGCCATATTATCATAAATATAATATTCGCGTGAGCCATCCACTCCGGCCAGATGCACACGATTTCCTCTACGATTATAAATGTTAAGCCCCGAAGAGTTTACATTCAAACCGGAGCTCATAACATCCTGTTGTTCGCAAGCACGTGCCATTTACTTTACGATCGAGCTGCTCCGTACTCAGACACTGTTCAAATGGGCAATTCACTGTCCAATATAGATCAATGGAATACCTTATTTACAATTGATTAATGCCATCGCTGAATTTATTAATTGCTTCCGGTGTTTCGATGATTTCTGTTCATTACCAATTGATAATATTACTTTTAGTATTTTTAGTTGGTAGCGAGTATTTAAAACAGTATACCCAGGCATATTCTGGGCAATCTGGACTTTTTTACTCATGAAAATGATTATGCACAATATGTCACAAATGCCTGGCATATTAAGCAATTTGGGCATGACACAAATGCCTGTACATCAACACTTCTTTTGGTAATATTAATTAATAATATATTATTATAGATGCATTCTTCAAATATTATTCAAAACTACATACTTTCAGTTGAGCAAAGCATATATTTTTGGTACATAAACCTACATTGTTTTACACGCAAAGTTAAAATTGACAGGACGTGAGTGAAACGGGAACTTATTAATAAAATTGCGGCGCTCTTCCGTCGGTCGAAGACGATAGTAGCTCCACACATCCGGCCTGTTTGATCAAACGATCATCCAGTCTATAACTGATAAATTATTACGATCCTCTTAGTTTCTTACTAATGTAGACGTTGGAACGAAGAAATATTTGATGATTGAGTCATCAAAATGAGCGGAATAGTCGTAAAAAGCTATCGCAATATTTGTCCTCAATGTGGAGTGTTGTTAATTGTATGGCATCGAGGTGGTGTTAGGACTAATTACACGATATTTTATTCAAAGATTTGAATTTGCCTATCTCACTAGCTAGACTAGATGGTAAAAATAAGAACAATAGGGGCGGCTGTTATAAATTACTTATTTAATTTCACATCCTGTTATTCAGGAACTAGTGCACACACACATTTCATTCAAGCAACTCATCGTTATTTTCATTGTACAATAAATTATACAGTAATAAATGGACCACTAAATTGTGTTAATTTACCAGTCCAGAAAATAACGTAGCGTCGGTACAAACAAGCGCATTCGAGACTGTGCGGTGATTATAATCTAACGTCTCGCATTGAGGAGCACAATAAGTAGTCAACTTCCTCTCCCACGTTTGGAGGAGCGGATGCCTCGACTTGCGACCTCCGGCATGCCTCTTACGCCCCTCACACATTTTAAACTAAAACAGATTAAATCGAAGACGTTTCGTCGCTTAAATAGTAAATAACTGCCGGTTTTAAGCAGTCTGTCTGAAGACTGTTAAATTAACACTTTTCCTTTACTTTGCTGTTGCAAAATAAATCGATACAATCGATCTTAATTGGTGCGGAAGACTGCCGGTTTTATTCCGGTTTGCAAAATCTAGATTATACCGACGCGGTACCTTTTTCTCTCATTTATGTTATTTCATCAATAAAGTCGCTTCACTAAGCTGCAGGCGACGAACTTCTCTACATTTTGGGACATCAAACATTTATTCATCGCTTTTTCGTGATGAGCAGGCTGTTTTTATATTTCTATGAGGTATTTCATAATTCGTGTAGGTACGTCGCTTTCAAATTCAAAGACAGATAAGTATCGAGAAGTTTTTGTCAATGAATGTTATGAAACGGTTCCTCGGCGTGGCAACCGGTATTACGTGTTACCACTAAGTTAGGTAATAATTTACTGAATGAATGCCGTCGTGAGAATAATACATATAGGTATACCTATTTGATATCCATTAGTATTTGAACTGTAACATACTAAAACCGCATTTTATTATTTCTGTACCTGGCCACAGAGAGGCCATAATATAATATCCAAAATGCATAATTTAGAAAGTAGGATTGTGTTCCAATTCTTCTGGACAAAAAAATTATTGATAACTACTACCAATCTTCAGTAGTGAAAATGCACAAGAAAATAAAAAAAACGGCCAAGTGCGAGTCGGACTCGCACACAAATGGTTCCATACCATATTAAGATCATACGTAATACGTGCCTACTACCATTAAAATCGAACGAAAAAAAACACGATTAAAGGGGGACCCCTTATGAAACTTAAGGGGGTTCCCCTTGTGAAAATTTCAAATATCTACCTATGATTACAGTACCATTAGATACAGCCCCCACTGACAGACAGATGCTTAGTAATAGGGTTCCATTTGGCACCCTTCGGGTATGTAACCCTGAAAATGAAGAAGGCAGAAATGCTCTGCATGAAACTATTCAACAAGATTTGTTTTAATATCCATTTGGAAATTTGGTGAATCAATTAAAAAAAATTTATATTATTTTGCTGTAGCTTATGCATGTGCAGTTGCACTCTATCATTAGTTTGATCAGCTAAAGACAGAGATAGAGTATATTGAAACCCTTATCTGATTAACTGGTGCTGGCTGATAATTACAGCCAATAAACTGTCTTTGAGTAGTTCAGATAAAAAACCGGCCAAGTGCGTGTCGGACTACGCACAATGAAGGGTTCCGTAGTTGCGATGAAATTATCTTGAGAACAAACTTAACATTATAGTTGAAAAACTGTGCTCCCATACATTCCAACTGTAAATGTAAGTTTGTACTCACAATATTGAGAGATTTACTAGGTTATTTTAAGACCACAAACTTCTATAGGTTTTCCTGTAATCTATAGGTAAAGAACTATTTTCAGCATTTTTTTCAATATTTTAGGCTCAGTAGTTTCGGAAATAAGGGGGGAATGGTCAATTTTCGTCTATTTTGTTAAATAACTTTTTTATTTTAAAATTATAAAAAAATATATTTGAGACCCTCATAGTAACCCCTTTCATTTGATAAATGTGAAACTGTACAGTTTACAAAACCTTTTTTAAAATTTTCTTATTTGACCCCTAAAAGTGACCCCCATATTCAAAATTCATTTATTTACTTTACTTGTACTACGTGTTTGGGTCTCAGCAATCCACATGTGTACCAAATTTCAACATAATCGGTACATTAGATTCGGAGCAAATTGGCTGCGACAGACGGACAGACAGACACACAAGTTCCGTTTTTTGCTTTTGAGGTACGGAACCCTGAAACAGAATTATATGAATAAATTGACTTTTTGCACAACAAAAAAGGCATACTATATTATTTCAGTATTTCTAGGTATTTAAAGGATGCTTTAAAACTGAATTAATCGTTTATTTATGTACCTGTCTATAAAATATTATAATAATACATAATTATGTGTGTGTTTTACCTTTTTTATAACTTTTTTTAAATAAACTACTTACTTATTTATTTTATAAATTGTAATTAATATGAAAAGTAAAATAAAAGAATAAGTAATGTATGTAAATTAATATTAGAATATTTTATTCTAAAAAGAAAACATTGCAGCAGAACTTTGAATAATCATATAACTTTGAAGTTCATATAACTTAAGTTTTGAGGTGGTAAACTAATGGAGGGGCTATGATGCAACTCCAGAACTTTTTACAAAGATTGGTGATTTTAAAATTATTCCTACATAATTATTACAAGCCTGTATTTTCACACAGCTGGGTAAAGGCTACCCTCCATTCCTCGGCATTCATTCGTGTTCTCGGCGCTGCGCTACTAACCATTCTGCCGTTCATATAGATTTGGTCATTTCAGTGGTTTCTAAGAATGCTGTATTCTGCATATAAATGTGTATTGTATGTACACGGTTTATTAAGAAATATAACACTTAATGCATAATTAAATATTTATGCATAAATTCTTTTAGGAATCCATTTTAATGAGATAGCAATACACTATGACCACTTTTTAGGGTTCCTTGGCCTGAAGTGTGAACAGGGAACTCTATTTCTAAGCCACTATGGTCTGTATGTCACAGGGCTGTATCTTTTTAACCATAAAGGGCAACCACTGACAAATCATAAAAAAACTGGCCAAGTGCTGTTGGACTTTGCACATTTAGGGTTCCATACCAAATCTGATTTATCAATATATTGGTATTTGTTAGTAAGATATACATAATAATAAACATTATCACCAAATTTCAAGTTCATATGTCAGTGGGATGTAAAAAAATTCTTTGGAACAAATTTTTGAAAAAAAAAAAGCTTGGTGGTTTCTCATTCCTTTGTTTTCCAATATTTTTTTAAATAAACATTACAGTATTTATCTACTCGAGTATCTAACGAGTTCTAAACAACAATACCCCACTAAATGGGATAGGTCAAAAAAAAAATTCACACCCCCCTTTAGCTGTATGGGAGCCCCCCTTAAAAACATTTAAAAATATTTTTTGACAATTTTTATGGCTTTGGGTCAAGAAGATGCTTATACTATGAAAATTTGAAGACTGTAGCTCCATCCATTTGATTGTAAAACCTGTGTGATGGAAAACGGACAGATGGACATGTGAGTGACAGCAATAGGGCTCCGTTTGGACTCTTCGGGTACGGAACCCTAAAAAGAACGTAAAATATAATAGTCCTGATGGTACAGAACCCCATGTGCATGAGTCCATCTTGCACTTGTCTTGTTTTTAGGTAAGATAAGGATGTGGTAAAAGTAGTTTATCAATTTGATGTGAAATCTGATAGGTTTTTTTTTTAAATTGTTGTATTATCTATCAATTTACTCCAGAACATACTATCTTGTTATTAACTTTACAAATAAATTTATCAAAAGGAAATAACTTCAGTTTAGAGGCTTCTATGGTTAGTTTAATAACTCAATTATTCTTAGCTGGCCAATCTTTTTACCATAGAGCCTACATAAGCTAATTATTCGCAAATAGACCAGGGGTTTTACTATGAGCTCATAGAGCAGGGCAGAAGTTGAATGTTTCCACTATGTTTCCACTGAGAGACAGAGACGGTGCTATAGGTCGTACATAGCTCCGTCTCTCTGGAAATGGTCAACTTCTACCCTGCTATAAGAGCTCAGGGGGCTTACTACCCCTGAGACAACAAGATTACTCATTGTAAATAATGCCATTGTTACATATAATAAAGCATTTCAATAAAATACCTATAATTGTTATATTGTGAGGGGAAACATTGCAAAAATCATCCTTGAAATGGCAGATTCAATATATGACACTATTCCTATTTTTCATGCCTGCCATTATCTTTCTATTTAGCCATAGGAAGTACGGACTGGTTTTTAATGATTACAAGAACTGCATACCTATTAGAAAGACTAGGTAAGTAAGTGGAGGTACCTCTAATGATTCAATTTATGAAGGTATACCTGGCCATACAACCACAAACTTAAACTCAACATGTCATTGAAAATTAGAAAATACTCCTTTCCACGATTAGTGCATTAGCAACTGAATTATACCATCATTTAGAGTCAAAAGTCAGAATGGTAAATTAACATCTGCAAATAGTGTAAACAGTACCAGTCTAACCAAGGGGTATTGTATTACCCTGTTACTGGGTTGTGGAGGTCAGATAGGCAGTCGCTCCATGTAAAATACTGGTGTTCAGCTGCATCTGGTTAGACTCGAAGCCAACCCCAACATAGTTGGGAAAAGGCTAGGCAGATTGAAATAGTGTAAACAGTTGTTTTGGAACCATTTTACAATGTAAACAAGTCATCTTCATACAGTAAATAGGTACTATACATTGTCATTATGTTTAGCTTGAGATGGAACTATATGGGCATGGACTTTAATGAATATACTAAATACATGCTGGGTTATCATAGCACAGTAGTCTGTGGTGCAGTACAAGGCTGGAGGCTGCAGCTACTGTGCTAAACGACGCGCAGGGAACTCGGCCCACTAATGTAATTAGGTAACTAATAAATGGTGCCACTCGTACCTTCAAGGCAGACGACCTGCACGCCATCTTGCTTTAGCCTCCGCAGCAGGATCCCATGCACGGAGTCCGGGTCCCGTGGAACTCCGTCCCCGTACAACACGAATATGCCCCGCGTACGGCAATGCGAGATCCTCGCCTTTAGCTCCTTACACTGCACCGTCGATACCAGCTCGATCTTGCCCGCTGCCAGCCGCCGCAGCATTATACTCGGTATAGAAAAGTTCACTGCGGAACGGATGTGAGCTATTGAGTACTCGTTGGAACCGCGACAGTCTATCAGCACAGTATCCCTCTCGTCGGAGCGCAATTTCGCCAACAACCACTCCTTCGACACCAGGTCGCACTCGCATTCAGAATCCGTAGGCATGTTGTAATTACAACGTTCTATGTTTACACGAGCCCTTTGCGACTTGCAATCGCCTGTTGCACTATTACATGTAAATCTTATGAATTGAGTTCATAAACACCGACATTCTTACTAACACTATCTACTAGCAAATCCAAACAAACTAAATCTAAAAACTGAAGAAAGCCATTTAGAATAAACACAACAGTAACGTAACGTTCACCGCGAGCGAGCCAGGCGCCAGACGGCGAAGCAAAACGCAACAACGACCGAACCGAACGAACTAGGTATGGGCGTTATTTCACGTCACTAGTTACAATAACTGGCTACGGGGCATGTAACCGAATAACTAGTTTCGAGTGAAACGATAAACATGTGATTTTTGTAACTAGTTACATTACAATGCAGTGACCGAATGAATGAGCCGAAATCCCGAGCGGTGACACGAATTAATCCGAACTAGTTATGGGCGTGTAACCGAATAGCTAGTTTCGAGTGCAACTATAAACACGTGATTTTGTAAGTAGTTACATTACAATGCAGTGACCGAGGAAGGAAAGATATCATTGATAGTTTATTTACCTACGTTTAGTTCAAATTAGTTCGCTCATGGTCGAGAATTATTAATTGCCTCATGCATGTTTTTGCAATACTTTGTTAAAACTCGTTAATTTTGTTATTTATGTAATTACATAGCCACAAAAACTAAACTTGTCATAAGTAACGTAAGTAATTACATTAGGTAGGTACAATGTTTTCGTTTCGTAAATAACTGTAATACTTCGATAGAATAACCATGTTGAATCACTGAACAGAATTTGAAAAATAACTGGTTACTAAAATCACTTGTTTTCAAAACTGGTGACGCCTTCGAAGTCACTAGTTACGTTACGTTTCGCGAAAATCACGTAACGACCCACACCTAGAACGAACGATTTCATCCGACCGACATGAGCATCGAGGAGGGAGGGTATGAAGAAGGGAAGGGTTGAGGGGCGAGGTGGGTCGTGTGGGCAGCGGGCACTGGGCAACATTGTAGGTATGGGCGTTATTTCACGTCACTAGTTACAATAACTGGTTACGGGGCATGTAACCGAATAACTAGATTCGAGTGAAACGATAAACATGTGATTTTTGTAACTAGTTACATTACAATGCAGTGACCGAATGAATGAGACGAAATCCCGAGCGGTGACACGAATTAATCCGAACTAGTTATGGGCGTGTAACCGAATAGCTAGTTCCGAGTGCAACTATAAACACGTGATTTTGTAAGTAGTAGTAGTAGTAGTGTGTTTTGTTGTTTAATTACAATGCAGTGACCGAGGAAGGAAAGATATCATTGATGGTTTATTTACCTACGTTTAGTTCAAATTAGTTCGCGCATGGTCGAGAATTATTGACTGCCTCATGCATGTTTTTGCAATAGGTACTTTGTTAAAACTCGTTAATTTTGTTATTTATGTAATTACATAGCCACAAAAACTAAACTTGTGATAAGTAACGTAAGTAATTACATTAGGTAGGTACAATGTTTTCGTTTCGTAAATAACTGTAATACTTCGATAGAATAACCATGTTGAATCACTGAACAGAATTTGAAAAATAACTAGTTACTAAAATCACTTGTTTTCAAAACTGGTGACGCCTTCGAAGTCACTAGTTACGTTACGTTTCGCGAAAATCACGTAACGACCCACACCTACAACATTGAGCAACGGCCGGGCCTGGCCTAGCCGATATATTACTTTACTCTATGGCCAGGCCATTGCATCCTACTTAATCTGTGATCCACAGATTGCATCGGCGTAAATGCTCTAAGATCGGCGCCGTCGGGTCGGATGGAAACTCGGATATTCGGATCAGATATAAGTCACAGACACGAAAACTTTTCTTATTTAGTCGACTTTAGATACTAAACTGCCAACGCGCAAATGTAACGCTTTCAATAACGCGTTGTAGTTTCAGACAGAGGCAATACAATAGCAGTGGCGAACTGCTGTCAGTTGACAATAATAATTGATTTTTAACACGACAAAGTAATACAAATAAATAGGTATTTTTTATTTTTAGATCGAGTTATCTCATAATCATCGAATATGATTGTACAATCATATTCGATGATTATGAGATAACTCGATACTAAAAATGACTGTATGTGTATTTGTGTAAGTACACACATTAGCAGGTCAAGTTACTACAAACTGTCAAATTTTCTCATTCGCTAGCAATCATTTGGAGAAAGGCAGTTTGGTAAACCTGATGTGCTGTTGTCTCGTTGTCTGTATGTGCATACAAAAGTTTCCAAGCTATTTATTTGGGTACTACAAAGGCTCTAATAATCACAACTTCACAAGAAAATAGACTGTACTGAGTAGAACAGACAAATAAAATTTTATATCAGAAGTGACACCATCATTTTATTTTTAAGAATGTCACTAGATTCCATTAGAGGTTCCATAGCTTCACCTTCAATGAGTTTTGCTATAGAAACTCTTTTTGGAGATTACAGTGGAACAGAAGACGAAGTTTATCCAAAAAGAAATACGTATATTCACAAATAACACAAGAACTATATTTAACAATAAAATAAACTTATAAAACAACCACGAGATATTTTCTTCTTGACATGAGTGACAAACAATAGGTATACAGTTGCTTGGTAACCCAATGTTCTAATTTTAACATCTCCTCTCAACAAATACCTATTAGGTCAGAGATCTTTCTGATCCTCGGTCTTGCTAGTGGCTTGGTCAGGATATCTGCCAGCTGATCTTCACTAGATACCTTATCGACTTTTAAATCACCGCCAGTCACCAATTCTCTCACAAAGAAATGTCGAACCCGGATATGCTTAGTCCGTCGATGGAATTCGGGATTTTCAGCTAGCCTGATTGCAGCTTCGTTATCTACTCTTATGCATGGAATCTCCTTAAGAGCGACAAGATCACTCATAAGCCGAGATAGCCAAACAGTCTCTCTGGCTGCTTCACTAGCGGCTACTACTTCTGCCTCGGTGGTCGAAATTGAAACGCTTGCCTGTCTTTGGCTTAGCCACGACACCGCACCTCCTGCATACATGCACAGCACTCCAGTAGTGGATCTACCAGTGCTGATATCTCCTGCATGATCAGCGTCACTATAGCATTCCAAAATGCCTTGTTTGTAATATTTCTTGTACATGATACCTAAATCTGGCGTGTACTGCAAAAATCGCATTATGCGCTTCAGTCGGACACAGTCTGCTTCTTCTGGCTTTTCCAGACTCCGTGAGACTACACTTACAGCGTATGCAATGTCAGGTCTAGTACATACCATCAAGTAAGCCAATGCTCCAACAATTTGCCTGTAGTTATCTTTCATATAACTCATGTCCACCTTCTCGCTCCATGCACTGTCTTTTGCAATCGGCGTTGAGACTGGTTTGCAGGTGTCCATTCCGAATCTCCGCAAGATCTTATGTACATACGACGTTTGGAATATCTTAATTCCATCTCCTCTGCTTTCTATCTCTACTCCAAGAAAATAGGACGCAGTTTTCGTAGTTATTTTGAAACGACGTTTGAGCTCCTCCATCAACTCGTCTATCAGTGCGTCATTGGATCCGACGACCAGACCGTCATCCACGTACAAAGCTACTATAAGCTTTTCACATCCTTTCTTTCGTATCAGAAGACAAGGATCAGCCTCACTTGCCTTGAAACCTATTTCTTTGAAATAATCTAAAATACACCGGTTCCAGCAACGTGGTGCTTGTTTTAGCCCGTACAGACTCTTCTTTAAAAGACATACTTGACCGGAGCCGTCATTATAACCTTCTGGTTGTTTCATGAAGATCTCTTCATTTAACGAGCCGTACAGGAAGGCAGACGAAACATCGAACTGTCTCATCGACATTCCTTCGCTCGCTGCTGTACTAATCACTGAGCGAACAGTTGCCATTCTGGTCACAGGACTAAAGGTCTGCATGTAGTCTATACCTTTCTTTTGATGAAAACCTTTTATCACCAATCTAGCCTTGTACTTATCTATGGAGCCATCAGCATTCATCTTAACTTTGAAAACCCACTTACTAGGTAAAGCTTTTCTGCCCTTGGGTAGATTCACCAGCTTCCATGTGTCACTTTCCTTCAAAGAACTGATTTCGCTGTCCATGGCCTTTTCCCATAGCTCTTTATCTGGGCTTCTGATCGCATCTTTGTACGTTTCTGGTTCATTGTAACCCATTATCGCGTTCATAACAAAGTCTTTGAATCTATCTGGAGGTCGTAACAAAGAACGGTCTCGAAGTATCATCTGTTCCGGGAACACATCTTCACGTTCATCTGCGATAATTTCATCATTGACATCATCTTGATATTCATCAACGACATTATCATCTTCGTTAACGTTTCCATTCCCCTCCGATTCAATAGACTGTTCAGTTATAACATTTTCTGCGTCATGAAACTCTTCTCCAACATCTAGATTTCGCTCACGTATATCCATGTTAGTTTCACCGACTCTTTCAATATTAGGCATAACTGGAGTTCTTTGTCTATTATCTGTCAAAGCATCTATACCAAGGTCTACTTCAATTTCATTTTCCGGACTGCAGACTGCTTCAGGATATTCATTAATTGAAGTCTCTAGCGCTTTCTCATAGAAAATAACGTCCCTAGATCGGACTAATGAATTTCTTTCCCGATTCCAAAGTCTGTATCCATCATCATTGTCGTATCCAATTAAAATGCACCGTGTAGCTTTCTTTTGCAATTTTCTTCTCTTCTGCTTTGGTACATGCGCATAGCAAGGTGACCCAACTATCCTCAGGTGCTTTATCTGAGGCTTCTTGTTAAGCCACAGTTCATAAGGCGATTTGTGTTCCACTGAAGTACGTCCTGTCCTGTTTAGTATGTAAACAGCAGTGTTTACCATCTCAGCCCACAAATTCTGAGGAATCTCCTCATGCGCGTGCATCATTGCTCTAGCAGATTCGACTATAGTGCGATTTTCTCGTTCGCTACACCCATTTTGTTGTGGAGTGTACGGCATAATGAGTCTTTGCTTTATTCCAGCTTGTCCAAGTAGATCTCGTACATTCCTGTTATCGTATTCGCCACCATTATCACTTAAAACCTCGATAATAGTATGTCCAGCATTTCTAGCCTCAGACATCATCTGTTTTAATTTTTCGGGAACTTCAGATTTATTTTTAAGGAAGTATACATATCTGTATCGTGTGAACTCATCCTTAAACAGTACGAAGTATCGATATCCAGAGACGCTCCGAGGAAAAGGTCCACAGACATCTGAGTGTATGCGCTCACCAGGTGTTGTTACCTTTTCGCGAACACCAAATGGTTTCCTGTGCGCTTTACCAAAGATACAACCTTCGCATATATCTCCACTGTTAGATGTCTTTACTCTTAACTCCCTCTCTATCAATCTTTTGATATGTCTCTTGTCTTGATGTCCCATACGCTCGTGCCATAATTGCAGCGTATCTCCATGCTCAATTAAGTTGACTGAAAAATCAGCACATATGGCTTTGCAGTCTATCTTGTACAAACCGCCATACCTTTGCCTTTTTCCTGTTAAGACAACCTTACCATTGATCTTCATGGAACATGTTGTAACCCGCGACTCAAATATACTTGAAGGGTTCTTGTCCTGTGAACTAAGCACAGAGAAAAGGTTCTTGCTAATCTGAGGAACATACCAAACATCTCTTAACAAAAGGAAGTCACTTTTTCCTTTAACATTGGCCTCTACACGGACTGTGCCTGTTCCAACAGCCTTTATCATGTTTCCGTCAGCTGTAGTTACTGTGTGAGGTTCAATAAAATGTTTAAAATCTTGAAATAGATCTCCTCGACTTGTGACGTGATGTGTAGCTCCATTGTCTATATACCAATGATCACAATCACGGTTAGTGCCAGAATCTGTTGAATTCACCGTCAGTAACATCATGTTGGAACTGTGAGCTTTATTTTCCTTTTCTTTCTTGCCATTTTTCGGGCAATCCTTCTTAAAATGTCCAGACTCTTTGCAAATAAAGCATTTGTACCTCTTTTTATTTTCCTGCAGGTCTCTTTGGTCATTTCCTTTAGCAACCTTTCTATTAGTTTTCACATAAAGCGCACTTTCGCTCGATTCAGCGTCAGCCATCGTTGCATTCAGCGCTTTTTCATGCGCACACAGTTGGGCCGTAATGTTGTCTACTGTCCTTTCCTTCTTAGACATCAATAGCCAACTCGACTTGAAAGAAAAAAAAGTTTCCGGCAACGTATCTAGGATCTTGCAAATCAAGAGAACTTCAGGCATTTCCACGTTCTCCTCTTTGAGCAGTTCTTCCTTCAGACTGTGCCACAAATTCTTCAGTTTCGAGACATGAGTCGACATGCTGTCTGACGGATCCCTTTTAAGTTTGAAGAAGTCCAAACATAATTCGTAGAGCCTGCCCTCATCAGGACCCTCATACAACCTATGGAGTTCTTTCCATACTTCCTTGGGAGTGGACAACCTTATTACTTTCCCTAGTGTCTCATCCGTTACATTATTTGTTATTAGCAGTAGGGCTGTGCTCTCCAATGTAACAAAATCTCGTAAAGTTTTATTGTAAATATCTACTACGGCATTACCACTGCCTTCCGCAGGCTTCGCCGGTTTTTGTGCCTTGCCTTCCACAATCTCCCAAATGCCGTTTATGCCTTTTAGTAGGGCAACCATTCGGTATTTCCAGGCGACCCAATTGTGGCCATCAAGTTTTGTGATCTGTATTTTTGAAAGCTCCATTTTATACTTCTGGGTTCTGGGCCCATAACCTTTTGGAGATTACAGTGGAACAGAAGACGAAGTTTATCCAAAAAGAAATACGTATATTCACAAATAACACAAGAACTATATTTAACAATAAAATAAACTTATAAAACAACCACGAGATATTTTCTTCTTGACATGAGTGACAAACAATAGGTATACAGTTGCTTGGTAACCCAATGTTCTAATTTTAACAACTCTAACAGTGCGAATGTATTGACATGGTTTAACGTAAGAAATCTTTCATATTTTGGACTGAAAAAGTCCAAAATATGGAAGATTTCTTACGTTAAACCTCATTAAAAATTTCTAATACCACATAACGTAGAAAAAGCATTATATTGCTGTCTCATGACGCACCACGCGGTGGCTCGATCTAGATGTATATTATCTAAGGAGATAAACGACGTGGCGTGTAATTTGTGTTGATAACAAAATATTGATAATCCGAGATAATTAAAATCGACTAATTATTTGTAATCAAAAGGAAAATACTGAAAACTGAAAAATGAGCACCACTATACGTCAATGTTAAACTGTCAGTAGTGTCACTGTCAATGTCAAGTTTTTTTTTGTTGCAAAGTAGGAGCGAGCGAGTATCAAGCTTTCGTTTTGCTATTTAGTTTTTCTTTTCATTTAATTTCTGAAAAACAACAGATTCAACTTCGTGAATTACATCTTACTATACCGGCTTTCGCAATGGACGACATATACGGCGATTTATGTAACTACGAAGACGTGAATGCTCTTCAGGAGGTTGGTATTGTGGTTTAGCGCCAAAACGCCTTGGGATATTTTAAGTCTCGAAAACATTCTATCACACAATTTAACGAAATATCCAAATAGCTTAACACACTATCTTGTACGCTAAATATAAAATATCACATTTTACATATTTTTATTTTGTCTTTTTCAAGCTACGTGATGAAAACAAACAGCTGAAAGTGAAGCTTGAAGAACATTCAGCTGCCATGGCAAAGCTTCAAAAAGTAAGGCCAATAACATTTTAATGTTTGTCTATGTTGTTTAAAAGTATTGAACTATCAATTTAGATTTTCATTAAAGTTATTATTATCTCGGCTTTGCTGCACATATACTTAATTACTGTATTTTACCTACATGACTGTTGCATGCTCAATTTGATGTATATTACATTTAAGCTAACTAAAGTTATTAGCATTGGATCAAACCAAAGTCTTTTAAACTTCTAAATCAAAACATACAATACGGCCAATGAATGCACAATAATTGTTTGTAGAAATCAATTGCTGATATGAGGCGAGTGTGAGTCAGTGTACATGCGCAAAAGTTTGGAGAGCTTATGTTCAGACGGGCCATAATCTATGGCAGAATTTTACTAACTGTTCATGAAGTGCATATAGGTTCTAATATGATTATTAGGTGTCATATTATAACATGCTGTGATGCACACTATCTTAACCAACACATTTTGCTAACTAAAGAAGAAGAACACGAATGGATAACACATTGATATTGTAGGAAATATTGCAGGATTACGACATTCTTGACACGGAGTTCAAGAAATTGGAGAATAATTACTCTTCACTGTTGATGACTGCCCGGTCAGAAATACAGAGGAAGACACAAATGATTACGCAACTTAATACAGAGTTGGTATTCTTTTAATATGATTGATTTAATAATTTTTACTCCTTGATTTTTCTGGAAAGATAAATCAATAAAAAGTTTGTTAAAATAAAATTATAAGAATAATTGTAGTTTTGCTTGTTGAACAATCACTTCTCATAAACTGAAGAAATATTCACTATGGCTGCTCATTGCAAGTTCTAATCTATGCATCTCTAAATCATTAATTAAAATCCATGTTTTAGAAAAGATTTGATGGTGTTGAATGCTTTAAAGAGTGGGAAGGTCATTAGAAGAAATTTCAACCAAGGATGGAGAGGAAATAATAAAAACAAGGAAGATAATGTTAAACAGAAGAATGATGATATTAAGCATGAAAGGTAAAAAACAAATCTGTTGATTTACTGATAAAGCTTAGTTTACTTTTCCATCTCTAATATTTCTTAAAAACTCGATGTCCAGTTGCTTATGTGATGCACAGCGGTTGGTTAACTACTGTTACTGCTTTGAATTGAGTTCCTAATATGGTTACAAAAAAAATTAACAGCTTTTACTATGGGACCAAACATGAAATTGCAAAAAATAATCAGCTCCTGCCTTTTTTTTTTGTGGATGGGAAATCATCAAATAACTTCTCCCGCTCTGGGTGGAGCGGAAGGGTGTGTCAGACTTTTACTGACTAAAAGCCACCCGTGTTCCTTCAGTTGCCTATGCCAGGGCCACGGTATCTTTTTTAAATTACCCGCGACCCCAGCGGGTCAGCTGCTCCCTACAATTACGTTTGCATAACTAGTCAAAATGATTTTTTTTTCATGATTTCAGATTTGGTCCTATAATAAAAATTGGTTATAATGATTAGTACAATGTTTTATCAACCAATAACTGTATATTATTACTATAATTGAAATTCTGTGCATTGTTTGTTGTTTCTGGACTTAATTTTGTTAATCTGCTTGGACTGGTTTGAGGTGGAAGTCAAGTCCTCCCAGGAAAAGAGTTCCTGGGTGGACTTGGGGAGGCTTTTGGCCAGCAGTGGCACAGTAAAGTTTAAGATAATTAAGAACAAAAAAAAAATTGTAACTTTGTAACTGAACTAGTCCACATAACATTCCCTTTTGTACAGAATTCAAACATTTAGTAAATTTTCCTGCGAGTTTATTATAATTATTATGTATGTATTAATAATTGTTGCATCATGAGGTAATTTTAAGGTTACATGCATGTCAGCACTGGTTACTTGATATGTGACTTTGTAAAACTGTATTGTTGAATCAAGCTGATTTGTGATAAATAAAGAGATAGTATTTCCGCAAGTTTTGCATTTGGTAATGCAGTGGTCAGTATTGATTGACCAAAGACATTAAATATTGTATTGACTAATGGGAACATGACTTATGACATAAGTTTCGTAATATTTACATTGCTCCTGTGTGGCTTAAATGTAGGTATACTTTTTTGTACCTACTTTGAAACTATTGATGTCCCTACTTGCAAAAAGAAATCACATGTTTCTTAATTTTTTTTTTGTTGTAGAACATCTTTGTTCTGCAAAATACATACTGTCAAATGTCTTTACAAAGTTATTCATAGGCCGGATATAAATAGTTCAATTGTGCCACTCTACAATCAAGCTACATGCTTTACCATAGAAAGAGTAATTGCATTGTCAACTTATTCTTAGATTACTTGGAAAACTTGACAACAGGGATGACGCTTGAGTAAAAAAAAATAAATTCTATTTAGTCCATCATCAATCAGTTAATAAAAAAAATATTAGACACGTATTTTTGTTATTTGATTTCCAACATTTTTTAATAATAATAATCTAAATGATGAACAAAAAAAAAAAATTGTAGTTATCATCTCTATTGGTAGGTACCTAATGGAATTTGTTTCTCTTATTTTAGACGTGAAACTCCTGTTTTGCCGACAAAAGACGCGGCTACTGATTCTGGTACTTGCAATAGAAACAAATCTGACATTGCTGGAGTAAAAGTAGAACTATACAACAATAGGAAAAGTAGTGTTCATGAAAACATTACACAACATAAGACTGAACTCAATGAGCCTTCCAAAAAATGTGCTAGCAGCATTAAGAATAGAAGGAAATCAGTGCCAGCTGTGAGGTAATACTTTTACTTGATATTTAAACATTCTTTAAAAACTCACTGTAATTTACTAACTTAAAATTTCAACGTTACAGCATTACCATGGACGCATATAGTTCTGATGATGAACTAGGACGAAAGTATCAAACCAAAGATAGAAGGTCTGATCGCTTCCGAAGTGATAATGAAAGGAGAGACATAAACAAAATGCCAATTGATAGACATAGTAATAAATCTTCTGAAACATCCAGTGTGGATGACAGATGGCACAATAACCCTGAATCTACTTTAAAGGATAACTACAAAGGTAGATCAAGCAGACAACATGACAGTAGCACATACAGAGGTCGTGATAAGTACGAAATTTCACTGAAATACAAGAAGCAATACAGTCCAGAGAGAGGACAGACGAGACAACACAGGGAACACCAAGATGACTACCACAGACATGAACGTGGAAGATATCAAGGAAGGTCCCTGGAGAGTCCCCCTCCTGAATCTTACAACCGTCATCAACGCCGGAAATCAGGCCTCCGATCTGATTATGACAGATATTCTTATGATCACGAAAAAAACAGATATCATGACAGCAAATATTCATCCAAATATAGATCAAAAGATCATGATGAACCTCAAATTAAAAGACAGAGGATAGAGTCGTATGGTAAACCTGATCCTCACTCTAAAGAAAGCAGGCAGCATTACGATAAGAGAGAGTCTATGGATGCGCAACCTGCACCAAATTTCTCTCCTCATGAATATGATATGCTGCGTTTTTCCTGCCAGTCTCCTGATTTTGTACACACCGATGCAGCTCTTGCTAATCCCATTAAAGGTAACAAAAAAGATTAATATATAATTAAGATAATCTAATTTTAACTCTTTGTGTCTATACAAACTGAGGATATAACCCTTATTAAACTTGTTGTTGGAATGTCTGTTTATAAATATTGATATTGGTGAAGTGGCAGCAGTACAGCAAACATAAAACCAGATTAATAAAGTCCTATAATCAACTTTTGCAGAAATTATGGCTACTGCTGCTACACCTCAGGAGGATCCGCGAGTAACAAGCAAAAGATATGTCATTTGGAAAGAAAATGGCATAGAGACATTATCTACAGCGCTAGGCAGGAATATTGATATAAGACCAGTTAACAAAGCTGTCTGGGATATTAAACCTGTGGACATCCCTGTTGCTTTAGTGCGTCGACCGTCACAATGCAGTGATACACTTGTAAATGAAATTTATATGGACATTGATAATCCAGTGACCAATCTAGATATATCTACGGAACCGGGTGAGGTTCGTGAACCTGATGACAAAATTCATCTCATTTGTAGCAAACCAAAGGAAATTCCACATAATACTCAAGATTTTAAAATAAGCCTACAAGTATCAGAAGATCTTTTAAAGCAAGCAACAGACATAGAAAAAGTTTCAAAACCAAATATAGGCCAGTATAGAATTCGGAAAATCAATAACAAAAATACTCATAGTGAGATGGATGTTCCTGTCATTGACGTAGACGGAGATGTACCACACCATAAGAACGTTTATAGAAAAGGTGCAGCAGAAGATAGTTTTCCAAAAGAATTAATTACTCGCAATCAGCAATATAATGAGCGTGAGGAACGTGTGAACCTGAAAGATATTCTTCTTAATAATAAAAATTACAGTAAAATAGAAGGTAATAAAAAATCAAGATCAAGAGACAGAAGCGAGAATCAAAATCAGGCCAGACTCACCAAGATAGCTATTGTGGCAGACGATTTAGAACTGAGTGATGACAATAGTGATCATATGGATACTAACAGAAGAGTAGTTTCAGACAAGTTACAGAAAAATTGCGAGATGCCTCTAAACATTAATGAAGCTGTAGTTAGCAAAACACTTACTTGTTCTCATAATACAGAAATCAATAGTACAGTCGACACTGCTGAAATAAAAGATGTTGAAGAAGAAGAAAAAACTAAAGAATTAGAAAGTACAAAGAAACAAAAAACCAAAAAGAAAAAATCGAAATCAAAGGAGATTTCTAAAGATTCAGTAGAAACTCCAGCTGATGCCATCCATGCTCCTGAAACGAAGCCAAAATCCAAAAAAGAAAAGGAAAGTAAACCTAAAGAAACAAAGGAGAAGTTCAATGAACTCTTCGGCGATAGTAATAGTTTAATGACTCCAGAGGATTTAGGAATACCTTCATATTTACCCATTTCTGAAGACGCGCAAGACGCCGTTGACATGAAAATCAACCAAATAATTGATGCTGCCCCACTAATTGATAAAGATGAAATCCCTAGCAATACACAGACACAAAACAGAGTTCAAGTTAAAATACAAGAAACAAAAGAACATGACATCCCTAAAGCTGTTTTACAAATATCTAATGATGTAGAAGATAAAGAAGTCATTAATGAAATTAATAAAAAGAAGAAATCTTCCAAAAGGAATGAACAAATAATAGACCCTAACCAACTTCCATCCCCTATTGTTTATGAAAATTTGAACACTGGCACTGACTTAAATGATCCTAATGTTGTCAAAACAGTAATAATTTCAACAGGAAAACAGCCTGGAATCGCGTATGAAAATAAAATAGAAATAACAAAACCTGCTACAGATGTCGAAGTTAATGCAATTCAGAACACTAAAGATATTCATCCCTTTCCGGCTACAAAGGAATTTAAAAAGGATAATATCTTGAAAGCTTTAGCTACCTCTACACCACAAAAAGAATTTTCAGATGTGAATCTACTACAAGCAGATGCTGCAAAAACCATGATCCATGATCCATGTGTAAGCAAAGCGGTTGCAACAATTACTAATACAGAACAAGTAGTCAACCAAAATGAGAAAGATACTTTAAAATGTAATGACGAACCTGATATGAGAATATTTGTGAAGAGGCGCAGAAAAGTCGTAAAACGTCCACTGATGACTTGGTAGATATAGGCATTAGATTTAGGAACAGAGTATGGAATGCGAAATAGCTGTCATAAAGTATTGCAATGCAATCTTGTAAGTCGCGATGAACAGGGTTTGGGAATTATGATGAAATATTTAGGTATTTTACAGTTACCACAGTATTTGAGATAAGATCAATGTGATCATGTATTTATTAATTGATACAAAATAATGATTTATATTATAGAACAGTGTAAATAGTTGTAGTTTGACTATTTTACTCCTATCTCCATGCGACTGTTGTCATAGAAGTTGTGTGCAGCCTGCGCGCGCGCAGGTTATTCATCCCAGCCCGGGCCGCGAAGAAGTCAATGAGGAAATGATTTTCCTAAGGAATTAAAGACACTGTGTCATATAATTATTTCAACTTCTCTAACCAACGCAATCTGAGAAGTCCGTTTGGACGTTTCTCATTATACATGCCGCGATAACTTTGTATGAACTAACAACTACGTAAGAAATCGAAAAATCAAATTCGTAATCCGAATTAATTACTGTGTTATCCATACACTATAACAATGAGTATCATTCGTAAGCACCAAGTCTCGCTTTATATTGGATAAAAAAACAGGAATAAGGGCTAATTTTTCAACAGTCACATAACTTTTCTGAAGAATAAATATGACAATTTGACATATTTTCTTTACTTTCTTTCTTTAGATAAAAGTTATCTGACGATTGAAAAATTAGTTAATATTCCGACAGGACGTTATTATTATTACAAAGTCAGGTCTTTGGGTTCGTTGTCGCAGTGTTGTGACCATTCTAAGCCGTTTTTTGACCAAATAAAATCGATGTTCTATAAAAACGTTAATTTACAAAAGGGAGAAGGAGATAAATGTTTAAACCTAAAAAACAAAATCTGATCACGTATATTTTTAGCTATATTTTGATATTTCATAATTAATAGATTCCATTCATTATAACGTGAGACAGCTAACTTTATAATGCCATCATTGTTTCCATGTAATATATATATTGCGTATAATAAGCTCCGTTATTTCAAGATTTATCTTGAAATAACGGAGCAATGTATTGTATTTGACATTTACATAATTTAAGGAACACTAAAATGCAGTAATTTAAATTATACAACACAATAACTGTCGTTACTTGGCCGTTATTTGTCTAATGTTATAATAAATGGAGTACCTATAGGTACGCCACACCATAATATTACAGAAACCTTCCGGAAGAAATCAGTATAGCGGATTTTAGTTTGTCTTGGTTTTTTTTTTTTTTTTTTACTTTAATGGGACATAAAACAGTTACACATTACAATTTATGTGTGACAGAATTAATTAAAAACTAGGTAAACGTGTAAACCACAACAATGTCTGCAAAATAATAGTAAATAAACATATAGTTTAAAGCGTGCATTGATTCTACAGGAAAAGTAAGAAGTAGTCATACATATTTTTGGAATAATAGGTATAAGATGGCTATTTTAAAGATTCAATAGCCATCTTTTTGAACTTAAAGTGTGTAAGCGCGAAGATATCCAAATCGATGAAGTGGGTGTTATATGTATCTACAATGCGTCGGAGAGGCGCCCGTGCACCAGCGTGAGTTCTGCACCTTGCGGTGTGGAACAGCCGGGGCACGCGCGCCTCCCGACGCATCACAGTTCTAGCTACAATGTAACATAGGTTGTTGGTAATATCTGGACAATCGTACCTGTTATTACACAGACCATGAAGCATCATAGCCATCAGTAGGCTGCGTCTTGAGTCCAAGCTCTGTAGTTTATAACGCAGTAATAATTGAGTGTATGGTAATTTGGACTTAGTGCATCTGTAGCGCATAGCACGTAAAATTTTTTTTTGAACCATTTCCAATTCTTTTTATATAAAGATCAAAAATGGGACTCCAAATAGGTGCTGCGAATTCCAATTGAGAACGGACCAAAGCTTTGTATAGAAGTAAATAAGTAGACGGTCTTTTAAAGTCATTTGAAGAACTCATGACAAAATCAAACATGCGATACGCCCTATTAACGATGTTATCGATATGAAGATTGAAGTGCAATTTCGCGTCCATTGCAACACCTAGATCACGTATATGGTCAACTCTTTGCAGAAGGTTTCCATATAGACTATAGTCAAATTTTATTATGTTTTTGTTTTTTTGTGAAAGTTATTACATTGCATTTTGGTAAACTTAGCTGAAGTTTGTTATAAGAACAATATCGAGAAAGTCTATCAAGGTCCTCCTGCAAAAGCAGGCAATCTTGTATGGTTTTGACCGACTTGTAAATTTTGATGTCATCGGCATACATTAGAAATCGAGAATTAATGAAGCATTTCTTAATGTCATTGATAAACAAAATAAAGAGTAAGGGCCCCATAATTGAGCCCTGGGGCACTCCAGAAGAAACAATGATTGAACTAGATTGGAATCCGTTAATGACAATCTTTTGCGACCTATTATATATGTACGCCATGAACCATCGTAACAGATTGCCACGAATTCCGTTGTAAGCAATTTTATCTAAAAGCAGTTTGTGGTCCACCTTGTCAAAAGCCTTCCGAAAATCCGTGTACACAGCATCGACTTGAACTTGTTCATCCATGCTTTTGAATAAAATGGTTTGGCTTTGAAACTCGCCCAAATAAACTTAGTTGGGATTTATGTAATAACTGTTAAATATTACAAACTCGTACGTGTAATAAAATGATATATGTATAAATGATATGCCTCGAGAATTAAAGAAAGAACAGTTTTTTTTTTTACAAACTAAGTATGATAAATCGATAAGTCTCGAGAATCGGGTTTTTAAAGCAACCGATTTTTTTTATTAGTGATGCTACACAAAGTATTTTGATAGCTGTCCAAACGGACTTCTTAGATTGCGTTGATTATGTGTCATTCAGACTTCGCGCCTTGTGATTGTGAAGAAAATAAAAATACTTGATATATTCCCATAACAGTCTTTATTTTCCTTATAAATTATTGTAAATTATATTTACATTTAGACTCTATCTATATGATACATTGGAAAGAATGATTAACACCTAAGCTTATAGGAATTTGTACATAATTATTATAACTAATTTAATTAAAGATACATTTAATTTCCATATTAACTTAATAATATTTACACTAACCAGAAAGTCTTTTTCAAATAATATTGCTTCTATTAATTTACTGCTTAAAAACAACTTTGTTGTGACGTCATAAAAAGGAACCTCAACAAATAAATTTAGGACAAATTCGGTCATACTATTGTAGATTTTGCTATCCCAGTTACAACGTTGGACAATTATTTTTCGTTACAAACTCTTTACAAATAATATTTCCCATATTATTTGGATTTGTTATCTGATTATTCAGAACTCATAATCAGTTGGTGATAATCGATTATAACAGATAAGTTGACAGTTTAGCGATCGACCGTGACTTTGTGACGCACAATTTTGATATCAGATGTAAACATATTTTTTTTAGATAATAGCGCGTTGAACTTATGTAAAAAATATTTTAAAATTGTAAATTTATTGTTCTAAAATCGTCAGGATCTGAATAAAATATACTTCCATTCTTTGGTCACGCTTTGTAGTATAGAATGGAATTGGAACCGGCTGTCATTGAGATTGCGGCAAGTATACGTCCCTTGCGAGCTGAACAATACGCGCGAACGAGTTAGAGAAATAATCACCGTTGACGATGATTGGTTATGTTCACTACATGTAATCGCTGGGCGTTCTGGGATTGGATAGGGTTCCTATGATGTTGTTGGCAGTGGGTATGTCATCGTTTCTAGAAATGGTTGAGCCGGAGGAAGTCCCGGAAGCTGAGGATCCGGACGCGGAAGGTCGTTTGCCGAGTTTTTTAATGACGGTGGGTATTTGTTCGGCGAGGTCGCAGTGTGGCGCTACGTGCTGGTAGCACACGGCCGACGCGTGTCCGGAGCGCACCGACGTGAGCGGTGTGCCGCTGCTCCACGTGTTGCTGGCCGGGTCGTACACCTCCACTATGTCTAGGAACGACGTGCCGTCGTAGCCACCTGGAACAACAATTTAGCATCATCAGATCAGCTCCATGTACAATTTCAGCTCAATCGGATTCCGGGGAGTGGTTCAAATTTAACTTGCAAGATTCCACATAAAGTTAATTTTTTTTTGTTTACAATTTTTAAAAAAACAATGTAGATCAAAATTTCTCAAAAAGTCAAGGACAGTCTCTTAAGACCGTTTTCTTGTAGCTACAACGGTTAAGATAGCTGCCCTTACTGCCCCATCTCAAAAATCTACCTTGTATAAGCCAACAGTCTTTAAATAATAATAGTAAAGTTGAAATACTAACCAAGCGCATATAGTTTATTATCGAGCACAGTAAGCGAGAGTGCTGAGCGCGCGATGTGAACGGGCGCGACCAACTCCCACGTGTCTCGCTCTGTGTCGTATCTCTCCACCGACGCTAGTTGCTGTGACCCATCGTAACCACCCACCACGTAGATGTACTGGCTCATTGCTGCTACACCTAAAAATATAGAAAATATTAATTAATATATAAACAGATATTTATTAATCTGAAACTTTTTATGTTTATTTATTGCCGTGCGAGAAACCGCCCGGCGAGGTTTCGTTGTGCGGACTTACTCTTAAAGTAACAAATGCAGATGGATAATTCATCCTGGCACAATACTCCAAGGACTCTTTTATAGCTACAGAGAAGTGTCACGATCTAGATCATACATATTGTCAACAGAGAGTCGAAACGGAGATCGAAATATGTTTTGGCTTAATCTAGCTATTTGGTTAAGTACTACTTTAGTCTACTTTGGACTTTTTTGGGGTTTTATGAAATGAAAGCCATGTTTTAGTAACTATGGTCATTAGTATGTGGCGATGCAAAAGTAGCTCTGATTGATGGTTTGGTTTTTGATGCTACAAAATTCCAAATCATTGAAATCCGGCTCGAAGGACCAAATAAGATTGCCAGCCACACTCACACAGCAGGAAAAGAGTTCTTAGAAAGCACCGTCCTAAAAGGGTATTATAGAAAATACACATTTACGTACCAGCCCCACTCCTTGCTATATGCATCGGCGCGACTTCATTCCAGCAGTTGTTCTCAGGATGGTAGCATTCGGCGGAGGCAATGCGCCGCGCGCCGTCAAACCCTCCGACTGCGTACAACAATCGGTTGACGACGGCTACACCCACGCCAAGGCGGGCGCAACCCATTGAGGCTACCGACGTCCATGTGTCGCGTTCAGGGTCGTAGCTGCAGAGAAAGTATAGATCTTTTAAGTCCATAACAGTGAAGTTGAATTTTGTGCGGCACTTGATTGAGTGAAGATCGGTAAAAAGTCTAGTTTTAAACGTGTGAAATAAAAACATTGTCTAAATAAATTATTATTTGGACTATTACCGTGTACAACAAAGCATATTCTATCTATGTATGCCTTTAAAGTTAAACTATAGGAGTCTTTTTTATTTTATACATACACATTGCAAAAAAATTAAACCTATTGTTAGTGACTTGTCGCATTGAACCAAATATCCATATCATGCTTACTTAGTAGTTTTTCATATCTATAATCCTTTGTTCGTATATAGCAGTTCAAATGTAGATAATTTCATTGTTAGGTATTTTATCACAGCGGGAAATCCCAAACAATATTTTTTTCGATTATTATTTATTAGAAGGTGTTTACAAGGTTTTGCAAACTCACTCATTCCTTATCATTAGTATTTATTACACTACAATACCAAGAAAGAGAAAAACATCAATTTGAAGTTAGAATTTTTGTTTAAAATATCAATTATTAATTGTTGATCAAGGCATTATATAATTGGTGGACTGGACTCTTTACTGAAATCATCGTGTTAAAAGTTCTCGTAACAGAAGCCACGCCCATAAACCTATCAAACGCAAACTCAAAGCATTTATTTCAATTAAACCAATTACAGGCACTTTTGAATTGTCAGAGGGTTGGTCAGTCAGAAAGTTGAAGCTAGTATCAATCAATGAGCTCAGCCTATCGCTGCCCACTGTTAGACATAGGCCTCTCCTAGTCCGAAATTGCACCTCAACACCCGGTTCTTCGCTTTCGGCTTATAGTCGCCGTTTTTTAAAGTCGTGTATACCCGACAATAATGTCTCGCGACACGTGTATCCAGAGACATCGTGCGAAGTCACGCGACGTCGCCCGACTTTGGAAGTTATGTCATCGAAGACGACGAAAGAGGCAAGACATCCTGGCGGCGCGCGTCACGTGATGTCTCCTGATACACGTTGCAGATGGCTTTAGTCCTTTGTATAGCTGGGGGAAGCCCCATGCTACGTATGCCGATTTCACAATAAATTTACGTTCGTGTGTGCAGTAGATAGATGTGTATTCTTACCATTCTACTGATTTGTGATATTCGGAGCCCGCGGAACCGCCGACTGCATATAATAATCCGTCCATTACTGCTACTCCTACCTGTTAATAAGAGAGTGACTAAATTAATTATTTTCATCTTCTGACAAACCCGCAATTTACGATATTTCATTTCATCGAATCTATTCAAGTTGTACGTTTTTTATAACCTCTAGAACATCACCAATAAATTGACTACATGTCAATCTAGGGCGTTCCCTCCCACCGTTTCCCTTTTATTAGTCGGCTTTCATTCATACTCTCGACATGACCATCTAAGCATACTCTTATAAATTTTTGTCACTACATCTTTTAAACTTTAAACGCAAAGTTGCCTTATCACATCATAATATGTATAGTTGTTTATAATATATGTTAAAGTCCATCATATAGTCCCATTAAGATAGATGGACTTTTCCATGACTATGAACAACTTTCACTATGGACTATAATCAACGCAATCTAAGAAGTCCGTTTGGACGTTTCTCATTATACATGCCGCGATAACTTTGTATGAACGTCTACGTAAGAAATCGAAAAATCGAATTCGTAATCCTAATTAATTACTATGTTATCCATACACTGAGTACCATTCGTAAGCACCAAGTTTTACTTTATATTGGAAAGATGCCCACAAAAACTCGAATTAATCGTTGATTAATATTCCGACAGGACGTTATTACAATGTGATGTCTTTGGGTTCGTTGCCGTAGAGATGTGACCGTTCTAAGCCGTTTCAGGACCGAATAAAATCGATGTTCTAAAAATCGATACTTTTACAAACGTTTAAAAAAAGAATCGTATAATTACTGGTTTATTAAATGTTTACACATTAACAAACAAAATCTGATCAAATATATTTTTAGCTTTATTTTGATATTTAATAATTACTAGGTACGCCACTGGTGCATAATATACAATGTATATTATACATAATAATAATGTAATGTTTATTATACATAAACATTCCGGAAGAAATCAGTACATCGGGTTTTAGTTTATGTCTTGGTTTGGCTTTGAAACTCGCTCAAATTGAAACTTAGTTAGGATTTATGTAATAACTGTTAAATATTCGTGTAATAAAACGATATGCCTCGAGAATCAGTTCTATGAAATGTAGATAAATTGTCGATTACAAACTCTAGCAACCGTTTTTTTTCCCCATCACTAAACAAAGTATTTTGACAGCTGTCCAAACGGACTTCTTAGATTGCGTTGATTATATCTGAAATCGCAAAAAAAAAAAATTCAACCAAACTCGTCAAAATTTAGGGAGCAGCTGATTTTTTTTCGCGGTTTCAAGGTTTGCTCCCATAGTAAAAGTTGTTCATATTCATGGGTAGAACACCCTGTGAAAATTTGTCCATCTCTTTAATGGGACCTTGTATAGTTCCACCACGACTGTTATTGTACATACCCTGTGCCTCGGTGTCGACATGGGACTGCAAGGTCTCCAATGTTCCGTGGCGGGGTTATAAACGTCCACCCAGTCGCTGTCGTACGAGGAGCCTGGCGACGTGTTGCGACCTCCCACTGCGTAGAATAGACCCTGCGCAAACAGAAAAAAATATTAATTTACCTATTACCACTGCTGTTATTTCGAAATTTTGTAAAAACCAAAATGAGTGTCTAATATAGGTACACCTCTGTCTACCCTTTCGGTTAATACAAGCGTGATGTTATGTTGTGTTCAAGCCAATTATTAGGGTTCCATACGCAAAATACGCGCATTGTCGTGGAGTTGCGGATACCAGCCCGTATTACCTATTACCTAGGGTTCCGTACCAAAATGGTAAAAAGGAACCCTTATAGTGTGACTCAGTCTGTCTGTCTGTCTGTCACAGCTGGATATCTCAAGAACTACTAATGCTATTAATTTGAAATTTGGAACAGTTTTAGATGACGTTTGCCCAACTATTTTGCAAATAAGAAAGAAACAAAAATATTAAAATATATGTTTTTTTTTGCAACAGGGACTGAAAGGGGGTCTTAAAAATGCGAAGTGGGTCTACTAGGTCGTGTGGGAGGGCATGTGGGGGGTGGGTATCATATAAAAGAGCGCTGTAAATGTAAAAAAAGTCCCCCCCCCATATCCGAAGTTTGCATAGAGAACAATGTGAAATTATTCTATGTAGTAGAAGTTTATGTATAGATTACAGAAAAAATAAAACGATATCTCTATCCAGTTATCTATCTAGTTTTTCAGAAATCATCAACTAAAATTACATATAAATGATGGTACGGTACTACGAAACCCTCGGTGCGCGAGTCCGACTCGCTCTTGACCGGTTTTTTTTTTAAAAGAGTAAGTCGACGTTCGCGCGGACGTAAAAATATCGCTGCGATTTTTTTCGCGCACTGGATTTTCAACGCTCTGCTTAGCGCCGAGAGTTGAAAATCCAACAGTGTATTTTTTCGACGCGCTCGAATGCACTCTGTTGTTGTTAGTTTCGATTCTCAACGCTCGGCTCAAGAACAAGAGTTGAAAATCCAGTGCGCGATAAAATCACGCGCATGCACGGTGTGGGAATCTCGCAATCTAGAGGGATTTAACACGTTAAACGCCATGGGGGACAACATATGGGCCCCACTTGTTTTGTAAAAGGAGCCAGTTTAAAAATGCCCTATTGTTAAATCAAAATATAAATTTTAATATTTGATAATATAGTTATAATCTATTTATATCTAACACCCTATTTGTCACAGCTACATATTAGAAATTCTTGTATGTAGGTTAAAAAATAGTTATTTATGCAACTGACGTATAATAAGGGGTATTAAAACACGAATGTATGTATCACATGAGTGTTTTAATACCTAATTATGTACAGTTGCATACAAGACTTTATCTACATCCATGTTATCAATACTCTATAAAAGGTTCTGAAACAGTTTTTTGCAATACTAATACCCGTATCGAACATGGCGGCCAGCGTCATAGTATACGACGTGAATTCGAATAAGTTCTTTTTTTTTAATTACGGCGATGTTGTAGTGAAACGCGCGTGCATTACAATGTTCTTTTTTTGAAAACGAGTTGCATTATGAAATTCAGTACAACATTAAAACACCCGTTTGGATGCTATTATGGTTACCATGGGTACTATGACACTGGCTGTTTTAATGTTGTCAATAAGCTAACTGTTTCAGAAACTTTTATAGAGTATTTATAGCATGGGTGTAGATAAATAAATAAAAAAATATTGAAATGAGTAGATATTAATCGTTGTAGGTACCCTTACAATACGAACACACATTAAAGTGTCATCTACACTTGAGATTACTGATCAAATTAACGTATTAGTCTTGTTTATTGGTTTATTATTGTATTGTATATATATTTCAAGGTAAGTTAGAGTGTATTTTATTTAAGTAATGGTTAAACATTGATCTAATAACATCATTTGAAAGCACAGTTAAATTAGGCATTTTTTAGAGATGATTTGCAAAACAAAAGGTGATTTAAAAAAAAGACCTCAATATCCCGGTGTTGTTATTGTTATAATTTATAGTTTAGAGTCTTAACTTTTGAGAACAATTGATAAAACTTGCGATTATGTACCGAAAAAAAATGTATGACCGTCGCGGTCATACATTTTTTTTCGGTTTTCAGAATGACCGCTGAAATCACAAAAAAAAACAAATTTTTGATCTTTGGACCTCAAATGCGAAAAAGGAGCGAATTGATGCTATTTTTGCTTTTATAATAGGTAATTGTAAAAATAATAGGTAATTGTAAAAAGTGGAATTAGTGACTAAAATAACAAAATTTATTCATACCGCATTTTTTTAATACAACTTTATTTTCTATCGCTATTTAAGTATTTTTATTTATTTGAATACCATTCAATATTATTTTTCAACTTGTATCTTTCATGTAATTCAATTTGGAATTAAATGCCGCTAGATTGCGAGATTCCCATACTGTGCGATGTGGGAGAGTTGTCGCTAAACCCTAGGTTAGTGTAAGAATTGTCAAACTAAATTGACGTTATAAGGTATTTTGTATTTTATATTGTTCGACACTAAGGTTCGACACTTAGGTTCGACTTAAGTGAAAATTCGGTGCTATATTAGCAGGCATATATTCATGAACCCATCTAGAAATAAATACAAATTATAAAAAACTTAAACATATTCTTCCATCTGACGTTTTCGTCAATCAATAAACTAAATCTTAATTTATTACAATACGGTTAAAATGAAATGTCATCTTATAAAATTCATAGACATTGCAATTCTATTATAAGTTTCGTCGATTGAACAGCAATGTTCCCAAATCAAAAAACACCAAAGTCAGGTTAACAAACCCGGTGTTACTTTTTAGTGGCGCACCGCGTAATAAGAATTAAAATGTTAATTAAACTACGAGTTAACAAACTCTACATTTATTCATTTAACCCAACTAAACGTGCAAGTTTGCCTAAGCAATTTCGTCACAATGGATATGGTGAAGTGGAGCTGATCATGACTTCACCATCAGCTCCAGTTCTGCTGGTCCTTACTAGGAGAACTTTTCAACAATTAACTTCCCTGCATCGAGAAACGCAATATTTTGTAAAAACGGTGATGAGCAGTTGACATTAGCCTTTTGTAAGTTAGATAAATTACGAACTGACTGAACACTAAAAAGTGAAAAATATAAGAAACACCATTAGATAACAAAATGATAAGTCGTGTGCGACTGATAAATATGGAAAATAAATAAATATTGTTAACCGATGACGTTTAAAATGTCACCGTCATCCTGACTCGGATATATTTAAGCTTTGGTATTGCGCAGTGCGAACGATCGCCAGGCCTATGTGCCTTACGTTGACTTTTATTGTTAAATATTATTTTAGACTTAATCGGTCTTATTACAAAACGAGGTTTTTCTTCTGTCATGGTTTAAACCATCGAGCCAGTTTTTGTAATAAGAACCTAGCTGTGATAGAAATACAGTTCTTTATACAAAACTGACAACTTAGTCCAGTACTAAGTTGTCAGTTTTGTAAAACTGACATCTGAATCTGTCGGAATAAAGTTCGAAATTCAAAAAAGGGTCCATGGTTTAAACCTGGGTTTAAAGATGAACCTTGTTTTGTAATAAGGCGGAATATGTCGAATAGGGTTTTCATAGAACACGAAACCACTTCGTCATTTTACTTTTTTTCTTTGCTTAATAGCTCTGGTACTGGTATTTCTTTAATTTGATCAAAATACCAATGGTCCAAAAAGAAAACAATCATTATTTACTTCTAAAGTTTAGCTGCAAGCTAAACTTTAGAAGTAAATAATGATTGTTTTCTGTTTCTTGAGTTTTAAAATAACACCACGCTATATACCCGAAAGGGGTAGGCAGAGATTTACCCATCTTTTAGTCCCAAAAATAGAGGGCGAGTCGATTACCATCAACCGGTCAAAAATCATGGTAGCTTTGGTAGTCGTCCAACGATTATCATCCAAATTGAAGGCTTCATACAAGTCTATCGAGTGCCTGACGTATAAGATACGTTATCAAACGTGGCTCGCATTGAGAAACGCGGCTCTCAACCCTGACCGTGGCACTGTCAGCTTGGGCAACGTCATTCAACAGTTATAGTCCAAGTTGAAGGCCTCAAACAAGTCGATAGAATGTCGGAAGTAGCCGCCCGCGACGTATAGTTCGCGTCATGTAACTTTGCTGCTCTGAATTAGGCTACAAATGATTGCGCAGTAGTCAATATCTATACTAAAACAGCAGCGCGCCATGCCATGCGCAACGGAAAGCCTGGTTTGTGAGCGGCAAACTTACGTGACGCGAACATATACAGGGTGTGAGTGTAAACAGTAGCAATCTTTTAAGGGGTTATTGTACTTATCATTATGAACAACTTTTACTATGGTACCAAAACTGAAATCGCGAAAAAAAAAATCAGCTACATTATGATATAAGTGCGGTAAGTTGAAAATTACAGCCGAGGCGCTATTGCTAGCCCGGGCCGTAGGCGAGGGCTACAAGAAAGCAGAGGCTGTAATTATCAAAGCGTAATTATTAAAATTATCAAATTTTTACTCACATGGCCACTTGAGCGTCTTTTTAGAAATGCCAGCAAGTTGGAGTATTACTTGATATCAATACCATGTTTTGTTTTCACAGTGCTTTTTAGCATTGAATAGTAGCACCACAATGCTTGACTTATATTTTTGAGAAAGTTCCATGAAATAGGCTAAAAACACACTTTCTGAAAATGAATTTGGATCTTTGCTTGTTTTCCATAAGATGAAATTTTGATACGCTTGTTTAGTAAGTATCTATCGGTCGATTTTTCGGGCAAGAGGCTTACAGTAGCCTTTTTCGCTGCCTCTGAGACTTCTGGCGGTGTCGAATTAATAAATTCATCATTACTTGACGACATTTTCAAATAAATAAATAAATAAATATCCTTGGACATTTCACACAACGCCATCTAGTCCCAAGCTAAGCAACCTAATGCTTGTGTTATGGTAACGAGATGGCTGATAAACTACTTATATACATTTTTTTTTTTTGTAAATACATACATATTATACATAGGAAAACACCCAGACTCGGAACAAATACTTGTAGGTCGTACAAATATTTATTCCGTGCGGGAATCGAACCCGCGACATGCTGCGCAGCAGTCAATCGCTCAACCACTGCGCCAACCGTGTCGTCAAATACAATACAGCGAAAAGAAAAAGCGCGCGGAATAATTTTTACTTGTTCACAAATTAGTGATGCGCGCGCATCAGCGCTTTTTTTTTAAGGCAAAGGCACAAAAACAGCCACTATTACTAATAAAGTAAATTAATATTTTGTTGTTTTTGTTACAGATAAAATTAATTAAATTAAAGAATTAAATGTTTATTTTTTCTATTTTATCTCCCAAAGTTAATTTTATTCATAAAATGTTGACCACTTTTCTGACATAAAAACTCTTGCTAGGATTTAAAAAGTACCGGTCGTTTAAGACGGAGCATCTTGATAAACCCTACGTTTTAAAGAAACTCGTGCGTTTTACATTACAATAACGCACAAGTACGTAATGAACGACATCCATTACGATATTGAAATTGGTGAAATAAGAGACCCTTTACGAGCAAATGTGTTATAAAATACATTTTATGTTCGCATAATTGGTAAAAATGTAAGGAACAACTTATTTTTTTTTTGCGATTTTAGGTTTGGTCTCATAGTAAGAGTTGTTCATAATGATGAGTACAATGACCCCTTAAAAGATTGCTACTGTATACACCCTGTATGATACACGTTGTCATACGTGTCTCTCTAAATCAATTTTTTTTTTACCTATTCCTACGATGCTCACCTTAAGAAACGCGGCTCCTAGCCCTGATCGTGGCACTGTCAGCCTGGGCAGCATTGCCCAACAGTTATCGTCCAAGTTAAAGGCCTCGAACAAGTCAATAGAATGTCGGAAGTAGCCGCCCGCGACGTATAGTTCGCGTTATGTAAGTTTACCACTACGAAGTAGGCTACAAATGACTGCGCAGTATCTACGTCGCGACGTAGATGATATTCCTTCTCATACATGTCTCTCTAACTAAATTAATTTTTTTTTTTACCTATTCCTACGATGCTTTACCTTAAGAAACGCGGCTCCTAGCCCTGACCGTGGCACTGTCAGCCTGGGCAGCGTCGCCCAACAGTTATCGTCCAAGTTGAAGGCCTCGAACAAGTCAATAGAATGTCGGAAGTAGCCGCCGGCGACGTAGATGATGCGCGGTGTGTTCGGTCGCCTTTCTTTCACCACGGGCTTCTTGTGTAGAGTGAGATCCTGTGACAAGATGAAGATATTAATATTTGTAAGAGTATTGGAATAGGTACTTACTGTTATTTCTTAAGGATATAGAAAGATCGTAAAGGGTTTTTGCGGCTTTTACTTTCGCAGGAAAATAAATCTGAGGGAACGCAACAATGTTTTCTAAATCGTCTTTAAGGAGGATGCGCTGTGGAAGCCGCGAAATTCAAATATTTTTTTGGGTTTTTTGCAATTTGCAGATCCGTGTCAGGTTGTATCTTAATCAAAGTATGATACGCGACAGTAAAAAATATGTATTTACATAATTTTGACCATAACCATCATCAATACATAAATTAGATAATTAGATTTGCCGTGGTTTAGTCCGATTTCGGAAATCACACCAAACCACGGCAAATCTAACTTAGAGAGATATATTGAGGATATTTATGGTTAAATTATCATTATTGGATTATGCTTGAATAATAATTTAAAAAAAACTGGTCTAGAGCGAGTCGGACGCGCGCACCGAGGGTTCCGTTCCGATTTCTGAAAAAGTGTGCTAGAGACATCGTTTTATTTTCCTGTAATCTTTACATAAACTTCTATCACATAGAATATTTTCAGATTTTTCTATATGCAAACTTCGGAGATGAGGGGGGAATAGTATTTTTTTTTTACATTTTTCATCAAAAGTCGAAACCTATGCGGCTTAACACTTTCAGCTGAGCATCTGGGTATTCAAATGTTTGTTGCGCGGCACACTATTTTCTCATACAAAATATATGATGATTAGTGACGTTCTGGTTTTTCATACAAGCAAAGATAATATGAAATGTGACACAACCGTTACTACACGTCGACGTTGCGAATGTATGCGTAATTAGAATGTATGTGTTTGAGTAGCCTTAAAAAGTGTACAACAAAACTAACGTGGAGTGGCGCTATCAGTCCGAAAATTTAAAGTGATACGGCGCGATGACGTAGCTTGAAGGAATTGGTATAGGCCGCAGCCGTTTATACACGTTCTTTAAAGAAAGACATATTTTTTGCTGACGTGATTAAACGTTGTGTCAAATAGCGTTTGTCAAATTTTACGTATTATAACGTCGCTCCGCTCAGTGTTAAAAAACAAGAAAAAAATATTTGAGAATGTGCAAACAGTGCTCTTTCATATGATACCCCACATGCCCTAGTAGCCCCACTTCGAATTTTTAAGACCCTCTCAGTCCCTGTTGCAAAAAAAATATATTTCTTATTATTATTATTTATTTCTTATTTGCAAAATAGTTGGGCAAAAGTTATGTAAAATTGTTCCAAATTTCAAGTTGATAGCATTAGTAATTCTTGAGAAATCCAGCTGTGACAGACGGACAGACAGACTGAATCGCACCAGAAGAGTTCCTTTTACCATTTTGGTACGGAACCCTAACAATGACGTTAAAAAGCTTACCTTAAATATTTTAGCGAGGTACTCCCGACAGGCGGGCACTTTCTTGAGCACGGTGCACGTGCTCATCTGCTCCTTGAGGAAGCTGGGCGTGAGGTACTGACACCGCACCGCTTGCAGGATGTGCTCCATGCGCGGGTGCCGTCTGTCCTCGTCGTATTTCACCTGTAGATAGTAAATAAATCAATAAGAACATCGTGAGGAAAAGAGGACTTATAGTTTATTTTATTTTGTTGAAAGTTATAAAAAGTGATTCATACATTGTATTATATGCAACTTTCACAAGAATACATTGTAATTTTTCCATACCCTTTATACGTCAAAACGATTCGTAAATATGTGTTATTCTAAACCTCTTACACCAAAAATTCACAAAAAAGTCGCCGGTTTAGGTCGATTAATCAAAATTAAACAATAAAAATAAAAAAGTAGCTCATACATTAGATCATAATTGAAATCATAATTGAACATTAGATCATAATTGATGTTGTGCATTAAAACGTATAGGTACAAATACTATTCATGTTGTGCATTAAAACTTATACAAATACTATACCTACTACCCACCCACCTACTTATGTACCTATATTCTTGCAAATAAATATCATTCATTCATTCATTCATTATATCGACTCTTTCCGCTACAAAGGGCGTAAAGACCATTTTGGGCCAAATTCACTTTTTGATGCAGTCTTCTATCAGTTAACTAAGTACGACTGCATCAAAAAGTGAATTTGCCCCAAAATGGTCTTTACGGCCTTTGTAGCGGAAAGAGTCGATATTATAACTGTAAAATCTCGTCTGTAAAATCACGTAAACCAGCGAAATCGGCAAAATTTCGTGTACGGCCTCTTAAAGAGAAGACCGAAGTGGATTGAACAACGATGTTTAACCGGTGATTTAAGTACCATGTAAAGAGAGGCAAGCGTATTGGTTACTGGGCATCAAAAGCTGCTACTGAGAAATTATTCTTACATAAAAAACCCAATCATACATTATGTACTTGACCCGGAGATCGAACCTAAGGCATTCGTAATGTTCCTTCTCCATAGGAACCTTCTACGCATTGGAATGAATGATTAACTAGCATCATCTATCTGATGACTGATTGACTCCTTGACAATTCAAAAAAAAAGTAATAAATGCTTTGAGTATGACACAAGTGAATAACAAACTCGGTGTAACACTGAGGGGCTCGTGGCTAAGTAATAACAGCCGCACGGGTCGATCGATCAGGTTAAGCTACGCTTGCCGCGGTTGGTCCGTGGATGGCCATCTTTATATACCAAGACCTCTCCGTGCCTCGGAAAGCACGTTAAGCCGTTGGTTCCGGCTGTCATTCGTGGATCTTTGACAGTCGTTACGGGTCGTCGGAAGCTCGTAAGTCTGACAACCAGTCTTATCGTATCGTCGTATCGGGTATCGTATTATCCAGTAATTGGGTTGTGGAGGTCAGATAGGCAGTCGCTCCATGTAAAATACTGGCATTCAGCTGCATCCGGTTAGACTGGAAGCCGACCCCAACATATTTGGGAAAAGGCTAGGCAGATTGATTGATTGATTGCTGCAGCATCAGTTCAAGGTTATAATATCATTGAAGTAACAGAATACCTAATTTTGATTCGATTAGTCCTGTGGAAGATGCTCACATCCATTGATCATAAACTAGAAAAGAGCTCATAATCTTCCGACGGCTGAACTGATTTTCTTGAAAGTCACATTCCAAACAAAACAAAATCGAAATAGGTTGAGCCGTTTGGGAGCTCGTAAGTCTGACAACCAGTCTTATCAAGGGGTATTGTATTATCCAGTAATTGGGTAGTCGCTCCATGTAAAATACTGGCATTCAGCTTCATTCGGTTAGACTGGAAGCTGTCCCCAACATAGCTGGGAAAAGCTAGGCAGATGATGTGTGTAACAGGAACTAAATTACGAGATTCAACACCGTATTACCCTTTTGCCAAATAGGCAAGTTATGTTAAGGTAGGTCAGGTACTAGTTTATCTTGAATTTTTGTAAAGTGATAAAAAATTAAAGCAAAAGCTATTAATCAGCCTACCATTAAATTGAACTTGCGTTTACCGACGAACGAATAAGTAATGGAAATAAAAAATGCCAGGTCCTGAATCCTGATACTTATCAATTTATTCACCTAATGATTGTGAGCAATGTGCTTCATATCCGCATTATGTATATTTAGCAGAAATTTCCGTCAAGAAGATAACGAATGTGTTTTTTTTTGGATCGATTTCAATATAAGGCCCCGGATATGGAAATTTTATGAGGAGTGAAATACAAGCGTTAACTCAAAAGCGTTGTTACGTTTTTCTGCGCAACGTAAAACAAAACGAACGCCTTTACATCTTAAAGTTGCTTTTTGCATAGCACTGATTCATTGAAGAAACCCTGCTCCTATGGTCCTTTGTTTTCGTCCAACAACAGAAAGTAAGAACGCACAAAAACAGAAGTAAACTCCCGTCGTGCGTAGGACACATACATATTTTTTGAGTCAGTACCTACCTATCCAACGTAAACAATAGTTATCTATTTGTTTCACGTGCAGATAGTAGGTACACAAGAGGACGCACATCAGTGGTACCAAAACAAGTATATTATAAGCTAACCTCTTCTTCTTAGGGGCTAGGCTTCATAGCCTGGCTCATCGGCGTAATGTTGCTTGCCTGTCGGTATTCTACAGACTGTATTTCGGAGTGAACGCAGGAGCTCCACGACCTGATCCCGCCATCTCCCTTTCACTACCGGACTAACAGACGTACTGCAAGTGTGTCCACACTTGGTCGATATACCAACCAGTCGCACTCACTTCTCCTCCATATTTATTATGTGCACGGCCAAAGTGTGGAACTCTCTGCCAGCGCCTGTGTTTCCTTCCACGTATAACCCGTCAGACTTCAAAGCTAAAGTGAACAGGCATCTTCTGGGCTTGCTCGTTCCATTACAGACCTCATCCACCAGGCGAGATAGAGGTCAAGAGCTGGCCCATTCGTCAATTAAAAAAAAACATCATCATGGCTCAGTTTATTGATATAAGTATATAAAGTCATGTGAATGTCAACGAATAACAGTACAATGACAGCATGAGTTTCATTTATTCTATTTACTTATTTGCAATGCGGTATACTAGTCATAATTATGTGCTCTGTGAAAAAATGCTTATTTGTGCAACAAATTAGCTAGTTTTATGGTGATGATGATTATGTTACATGCTTCATCACATACAACCTGGGTAATTAGCCCTGCCACTGCTAAGAGATAGTTCAACTCTACAGTTAAGTACCGAATCATAAAATTTCTGCTCAAGCTTATGTTAAAAAAAAAAAAAAAAATATTGCACGGAGACCAACAAAATCGTTATGGAATTCACAATGACGTATTTATTTCCCGATAAAGTGATTATTTGATTACACTACAAAATTCATGCCCACGTCATTCAATGATAAACATAATCGGGGCAGACGATAAGTGATTTGTGCTGTTTACCTCAAAGTGAGATTGATCATCGTTTACTGGGCCTTTTTTATGGCGTGAGACCATATTTTCAATAATAACTCTGCAAAATTATTTGGTCACGTTAGTGGGTATATTAATGATATTATCGTGATCGATTAGTTTAAAAATTTCTGTAGTTTCACGTGACATTTACGATTTAATTATTGTTCCCCCAGTTCGCTGTTAACTTCGGTCTGTTTTTTTATAACAGTCATTAGTAAAAATCCAGTTATATTAGTTAAAAACTTAATCGATTGACCATTATGTGTAGACTACTTTCAATCTGCCTAGACTTTTCCCAACTATGTTGGGGTCGGCTACCAGTCTAACCGGATGCAGCTGAATACCAGTATTTTGCATGGAGCGACTGCCTGTCTGACCTCCACAACCCAGTAACTGGGTAATACGGTACCCCTTGGTAAGACTGGTTGTCAGACTTTCGGGCTTCTGACGACCCGTAACGACTGTCAAAGATCCACGAATGACAGCCGGGACCAACGGCTTAAAGTGCTTTTCGAGGCACGGAGGAGTCTCGGTGTGTAAAGATGGTCACCCATCCACTGACTAACCCGGGCAAGCGTAGCTTAACCTGATGGATCGACCCGTGCGGCTGTAATTACTTAGCCACTAGCTTCTCAAAACTCACTTTAAAAACTACTTTAAAACATGTAAAGTAATTTATTGCCAAAGTGTTGTTTTCTGTGATACCGAAACAACAAGTCATGGCTTTACTTAAAATATCGCTCTTAAGAGTTCAACGATAACTGGTGAGATAAGATAGTAAGAAAGAATGGTAACATTCGCTAGTGGGGTACATTTAGCATTCGGTCGGTCGTTGCTCTACAATCATAACATGCAACCAATGATAAACGGATTTACAAAGATTTACAAAACTTAGCATAATCAGCTTATAATGTTCCCACTGCTGGGATACACGCCTCCTGTTTCTGTGAGAGGGAGTGGGCCGTAAATGCCGTATGCCACGCGGGCCCAGGGCGGGTTATAGTAGATGTCACATGTCTTCCAAGTTTTTGGTTCTAGGACATGCCGGTTTCCTCGCGAAGTTTTTTTTCATGTCATGAAATAATTTACACAAAGTAAAGTGTCTGCTTAGGTTCCCCACCCACCCCTACAACTCGTAAGTCGGGGTCGTTACCACTGGGGCACCACCGTACAACACTAAACTTGATAATTATTATTATTTGCTCTTCGCGTCGTCTATTGGTAAAGGTAATTTAATTTAGCTACTGTGATGGTGACGCAATGACCCCGGGTTATTGGCACAAAATCGCTGCTTCTAAGAGTAACTGATGTTGAATTACCTACTTACTTTGTTTGTACACGCGATAACAGAAGTGAATTGTCAATTTATTTTGCGATATTAACGGATGTGACGGAATTTACTTATCATGACAGCATAATAGTTGCTGTACCTTAGTAACTATTATTACTGACTATGCTAGTTGGGAGAAATATTTTGAGAACTATTAAGTATTTAGGTAGGTATATGAATATTGTCTGCTGAGGGGCTCGTGGCTAAGTAGGTAATAACAGCCGCATTAGGTTAAGCTACGCTTGCCGGGGTTGGTCCGTGGATGGGTATCTTTACATAGGTACCGAGACTCCGCCGTGCCTCGGGAAGCACGTTAAGCCGTTGGTCCCGGCTGTCATTCGTGGATCTTTGACAGTTGCGGGTCGTCAGAAGCCCGAAAGTCTAACAACCAGACGAGTCGGACAATCAAGGGGGACCCAGTTACTCAGTTGTGGAGGTCAGATAGGCAGTAGCTCCGTGTAAAATACTAATATTCAGCTGCATCCGGTTAGGCTAGAAGCCGACCCCAACATAGTTGGGAAAAGGCTAGGCAGATTGATATAAATATTGTGTGCCTTATTCCTAGTGACTTAACCCTTCGTATGGCCGGAACGCGATCTCCGCGAGACATAATGGTTTCTGTAAATACGAAAGGTTAACACTGATAAAGCCTCGAAACGTTCTGTATTGAAATCAGTGTACAAACTTATTTTACTTTTGACATAAGCACGACAGGCAACCATAGACGAAAAAATGCAATACTTCATGGACGCTCATGGCGTCCTTATTTATTGGCAAAAAAATGCAGAACTTTATGGACGCTATCAATCTGCCTAGCCTTTTCCCAACTATGTTGGGGTTGGCTTCCAGTCTAACCGGATGCAGCTGAATACCAGTATGAAGTTCCTTATTTATTGACAGGCAACCATGGACGAAAAAATGCAATACTTCATGGACGCTAAAGTAAAATAAATGGTTGGAAAGAATAAAAAGAACTGCTATCATAATTATTATAATATTGTGTTATATTATTATTAACGTAATTGGTTGAAAAACGACAGCCGATCAAATCTTGACATGCGATTTGACCTTTGGCAACAGATCATAATATTGAACAAACATGCAGAAGAGACTCGGAGTTAGTATTGAATAATGCTATAGTGCCACACATTTAGTCGTTAGATTCACACGTTCATTGAAAATTTGCACAAAATGTATTATGTATTTAAAGACATTCATAATGTGTTGCGTAACGAATTAAAAAAATAATATACTTAAAACAAGGTCAAGTTTTATCACTGTTATCACAGATTAATACAGATGGGACACTCCGCAGTTTAGGTATGAAGCTACAAGTACACGGCGGGCCCCGTCCATGGTGCTAATTTAGTAGAAATGCCGCGCGCCGAAGGTATAAGAGTTACGCAGGTAATTAGCGTTCTGCGAACTGAATTGCACTTTATTGTGTTGTAGCAAGAGTCGCTTTTTATTTAAATGATTTTGCGGAGTGTCCCATCTGTATTAATCTGTGCTGTTATTTAATCAGTCTTTTAATGTTCCTACTCCAGGGCAAGCCTCCTTTGAGAGGGAGTGGGCCGTAATTAACAACGCCAGCTCAACAACGGCTCAGTGCGGGGTATGTGGTACTGTTATCTACATACTATACTTACAGGCTTATTTTAAATTGGCTAGCTAAATTTCGCAAACGCGATGGGCGATCGATATAGAAACACGATAAAAAAATAGGCAATCATGGGGACTGCCGTGTGCCGACAGAAGTCAAAACTTAAACGCGGTGTCGCGGTGACACGAACCTGTAAGATTTCCTCCTGCCAAAATCGCTCAAAACGCTTAAAGAAGTTTTCACTTCAATAAAAAATTTGATGTTTTTTTTTGGTCAACGACCGGTGTTAGTGTTGTTACTTGATTTGTGCCAATAAAAAAAATCTTTTATGTTTTGTCGTGTTTAAATATCGATCGGTACCCATACCAACCACGTCCGTGATGTTTACAAAAAAAAAGATAAGAACTGAAAGTTCTTATTTTAAGTGACTATTACAATAACTGCGGTCGATGACCCCACAAAAAAATCATCAAATTAATGTTTTTTTTCTGCGGAGTTTAGCTAGTCAATTCAAAATAACCTTGTCTTAATAATAATTAACTTACCCAGCTCAACACTGCATTGTAGACCTCCCTTTCTTCCCTTACATTTAGCTCGTCTTTGCGAATCATACATATTAATTCTTGAGGCGTTAACTGTAGGAACTCCTCTTCTTGACACACCTGTAAAAATAATATGAGATTTAATTAATTTGTTTTTATGCTGATTTGCTTGTTAGGGTTCCGTACCCGAAGGGTACCAAACGGAACCCTATAGCCGTAATAAAAATACACAATCTGTGAAAATTTCAACTGTCTACCTATTACGGTTCATGATATACAGCCCTGTGTTATCATTTATCAACAAACAATAACAATAAAGTTAATTAAAAATGAAAGTAAATAAATATATTTTTTATTATTTTTTATCTTCAAAAATGAAGAAATAGGGTATAAGTCTGTGATAGGTATAAACAACAATAATTTTGCCTTATTAGCTTTCATCTAGCTAAAGGATACATACAGTCGACATAGAGTCTAGAGATAATTGGAAATCGTGTAAAGAGCTTAAAGTCATAATTTACACTTGGAGTTGGAACATCTAGTAGCACAAACTATCAAAAATCTAATTCATTTCCTGAGATAACGATCGGTATTAGACTGCCAAAACGTCAGGCGACGTTAATTCACGATGTCCCTTATCTATAGTAGCGATTTAGCGAATACGCGATGTGATTGTTACCAAACCACGCGTCACGTAGGTAGGTACGTAATTCTCCACGTCGCGGAGTGACAACGCTCTTTATCCCGAGATACTATTTTAAAGTGTTGCATGCATGCACGCATGCGTGCATGTTGCACGTTGTCACTCACGTAGTCACATTGTACTGTTTACTTGGATTATCATCACTGCAGTTGTGACTTATGGCTTAATACGTGAGCACTATTTTATGAGCTTTTTTTTCAGGATTTCATGATGACATTTACATTGGAAGGGATAACGAAAAATATTTAACTATTGTAAATGTTTTTCGTTATCATTTTATGTGTAGGTAGGTACCTAATAAATTGTGTAGGTAAGTATGAGTTTGCAAAAATTTTACTATCATCTTTATTTTGTCCGTAAATAGAGTCGAAGTCCGCGATCAGATAAGTTACATAACAAAAAACCTGCTTTATTGCGTATGTTTTTATTTGATTATTGGATTGGATTATATTTGTAGATTACTATGTAGCTATTGATTAATTATCTAAGCATTTGATTTTGATGGGGGCCGCATGGCGGAATGATACCAGTTGGAGGAGCGGTGAATTTATAAGTATCTCAAGGTAATGGAAGGAACAATGGGGTTTTAGTCGGTAGGAGTCCGACATAACCAGTGGCGTAGCTAGAAGTAGTAAAGGTGCCAAAATATGTTGCGGTCCCTTTTTATCGAGCGAAGCTCAAAAGCAGGGTATTTTTTTTTTTTAAATAAATAAAATAGCATCCTCAGGCGAGAGGTTAACCTGTCATTGTAGCCTTACTAAGAGAATCCAAGAGCGAGCGATTCGAGCTAGAAAAGTGACTCAGATGCGTTAAGGTTTCATTGAAGAGCGAGCGAAGCGAGCTCGAAAATAGAAGCATTTGTAGCCGGGATTGGTGAAGATTTCATTGGAATTTTAATAAGACAATGCAAGAGCTAACGAAGCCAGCTAGAAATTTGGAGAATCTTGACTCGGATAGGTTAAGCTGTTATTGTCATATAACTAAGAGAATGTAAGAGCGAGCGAAGCGAGCTCGAAAATTGTCCTGAGTCATACGTTACATTTTCTGTATGATTTTAGTAAATGAATGTAGGAGCTTGAGTGTTAAACGTAAGCCATAAAAGCCAAGAAATTACGTTAGTTTTCATATTTTCATTAGGTATTTTTTTGTCCGTCACGTAGATTATTAATTGGACACGTACTTATTTTTTCACGTACACATTGCTAGATTTTATACGTAGTTAGTTATAGATATGACGTAGGGAGCCACCACTCTCTAACTGACGGACTAAATAGAATTTCTTTTTTTTTACCTAGGAAACACCTCTATTCGGGTGCTGGTTTTCTTAATATCCTGTACCTGAGTAAAATGCCTCTCAATGAAATGATTGGCTTTTTTCTTGAGGTCGAGGCAGCAGTGTTGCTCCGCGAAGTTGGCGATGCCGATGGCGTTGGACGGGTCCAGCTGCCGCTCCAGGAAAGCGCAGCAAGCGTCGATCACGTTCGAAATCTGTCGGCACACAGCTAAAATAAGTGTAGATTGCTAAAGTTTACACATTTATACGTAACTGTGTGATTTCAAAGGGACTCTTTGCTGTCAGAATATTAACACCGCCTCTCCCTGCCTAAAAAATGGTGGTCAAGCCATTCATCAATTCTTTTGTGTGTTATGCTATTTCTCTCAATCAGTGACACTACCTGGGTAGTTAAAATAAATATATATATACTATTATAAATGCGAAATTGAGTTTGTTTGTTTATCTAGACCCATGCCATAAATACTCTATAAAAGTTCCTGAAACAGTTAGCTTACTGCCAACATTAAAATAGCCAGTGTCATAGTAACCATTATATCATCCAAACGGGTGTTATAATGTTGTACTAAATTTCATTATGCAACTCCTTTGCTTTTTCGGTCCCTTACTTTTACTTACTCACGTGGTATCTTTATGAATTTCTATCTCGTCAAAATGTAGGGAACAGCCGATATTGTTTTGTTTTGTGTGTGTGGGTGAAGTGGTGAGTAAGTGAGTGAGTGGTGGTGAAGTGAGTGAGTGGGGTAAGTGAGTGAGTGAGTGAGTGAGTGAGTGAGTGGTGAGTGAGTGAGTGAGTGGTGAGTGAGTGGGTGTGAAGTGAGTGAGTGGTGAGTTGAGTGAAGTGAAGTGAGTGTAAGTGAGTGAGTGTAAGTGAGTGAGTGAAGTGAGTGTGGTGGTGAGTGAGTGAGTTGAGTGAAGTGAGTGTAAGTGAGTGATTTTGTAGTAGATACTCAACAATTAAAATTTCCATGAAAATATATAGAGTGCTTACAACATTGTACTTACAATACCGACCCTGTGGATTCAGAACCTTTTATAGAGGATTCATGATGGGTGTAGATAAAGTCTTGTATGCAACTGTACATAATTAGGTATTAAAACACTCATGTGATACCCACATTCGTGTTTTAATACCCCTTATTATACAACAGTTGCATAAATAACTATTATTCCGTTTTCACGCTAGAACGAAAGAACGGATTTTGATGAAATTTGGCACATAGGTACACCATGTCCTGGATTAGGACATAAAGTCCAGGTTTTGATGAAATAAAACAAGATAACTTGGATTGTGAAATAAAACCGTTGTTTGCACAGAGATAAAACTTGACAATATTAAATTGACAGTTATTTTTTCATAAAAAGTTTTTACACTTCCCCTCAAACAACATCCATCATTAGATATCCTCACATTACACCACACCAGTCATACCCAGACTCAGATCGCGCACACACTTATTAAATGCCACACGACCTAATGGTTTTGTCAGCACATCTGCTGGGTTATCTTCCGTACACACATAATTCAGACGTACAACATTCTGAGCAATGCAATCTCTGACATAGTGCGCCCTTATATCTATATGTTTCGTCCTTCTATGCGCTACAGGATTGTACGCAAGTTTAATAGCACTCTGGTTGTCTACGAAAATGCAAATAGATCCAAGACATTCACCTCCTATAAATGCATTCAGCTGCCGCAAGTGAACTGCTTCCTTGGTTGCCTCTGAAAGAGCAATGTATTCGGCTTCCGTTGACGACAGTGCCACACAAGCTTGCTTCCGGCATTCCCAGTTAATCAACGAGTTTCCGCATCTAAAAATAAACCCAGAATAAGATTTCCTATCTTTGATGTTCCCTCCCCAGTCAGCATCTACGAATCCCGTGATGTCCTGCACCGGCGACTTGAGAAATATCAAACATAGATCCCTTGTACCCTTTAGGTATCTCAAGATATGTTTAGCAGCTTTCCAATGGCGTTCCTCACAACATGAGTTGTACTGCGCCAAAAAATTGACCGCAGCTGCAATATCCGGGCGTGTGTTACAGGCCAAATAGTTTAGCGACCCTATGAGCGCCTGATAACTACGAGAGTCTTGGCAGGATAAGAGCTTACCTCCTTCCCCTTCCGCCAAGGCTTTATGGAAATTCATTTCCGTCGGAGTTTTCACTGGTTTGCTGTCAGACATACCATATTCATCCAATATCTTTGAAATAAGTCTCTCTTGGTTCAAATATATTCCGGCGTCCGTCTTAAACAAAAGCATACCCAAAACTTGTCTCGCTTCCCCTAAATCCTTTATCTTGAAATGTTTACAAAGATTGTCTAATAAAACTTCCTTCTGCTGTTTGTCTTTGTAAAATAATAAAAAATCGTCAACATATAAAGCGATATAAAAATCATTATTTTTGTAAAGACAGCTATCAAAGTCACAGCGTTTGAAGTTCAAAGACAATAACACTTCATTTACTTTTTCATTCCAAGACCGTGAAGCTTGTTTGAGGCCGTATATCGCTTTTTCTAGTAAGCAAACTTTTTCCTTCGAGTTTTCGTCTATGCAACCCTCCGGCTGTCGCATATAAACTCTTTCATGCAAATCACCGTTCAGAAAGGCGGTGTTCACATCGAAGTGACTGATGAACAAATCCTTTTCAACAGCCAACGATAGCAGCAATCTAACTGTCGATCTTTTCACGACCGGTGAATAAGTTTCGAAGTAGTCGACCCCGTAGGACTGAGTGAAACCCTTCGCCACAAGTCGAGCTTTATAGGTCTTGTTACCATCTGCATCAAACTTGTACTTAAAGATCCACTTGTTTCCCACGACTTTAGCTCCAGGTGGCTTGTTGATGAGCTTGCAGACCTTGTTCTCGTACATCGAATCCATCTCTTTCTTCATGGCTTCCTTCCAGTTATCCTTATCTTGCCGACTTAAGGCTTCCTTAACTGTCAAAGGCTCCTGCCCTTCTGTACAGCATGCAAGTCCATGAAGATTTCCTTCTCGGATTCTACTACGTAGAGGATAACGACATTCACCTTCGTTTGACTCTCCTCTATTTATAGTCTCTTCAACTTCAACATTTCCCACCACGACATTTTCTGCTCCGCCATCACCCGTTTCTCCCGTCTCCACTTCCGCGTCTTCATATACTTCAGCCTCATCTGTGAAACTCGGCCCTTGAGAAGCTTCTGCACTACCAGGTGACGAACCTGACTGGCCTTCTACCTTTGCAAGTTCCCAGAATACTTCAGCATCCTTGTCACTGCTACCTACGAGCTGACTAGAATCCGCTGAAACTGCTGCTTTAGAGTCCTCCAAGAAAACTACATCCCTTGCTCTAACAATGACGCGAGGATTACTGGGATTTATGAAACGATACCCTTTGGTTTCTTCACAGTAACCAACAAAGATATGTTCTACCGCTTTAGGGCTCCATTTCTTCCGATTTTCCTTGGGCACGTGCACAAACGCCTTCGTTCCAAAAACTCTGAAATGATCGAATGACTGAGCCTTCCCTGTCCACAACTCCTCAGGAATCTTACCATTATTGCCACTGTGAGGCAGCCTGTTCTTAGTATAAACAGCCGTATAATATGCCTCTGCCCACAGTCTCCCACTCAGACCCTTTTCCGCCAACATAGCACGAGCCATCTCCACAATAGTGCGGTTTGCTCGCTCCACTACGCCATTCTGCTCTGGAGTGTAGGGAACAGTCAACTGATGTTTTATACCCTTTTGGTGTAGAAACCCATCAAATTTCCTGTTCACAAATTCTGTTCCATTGTCCGTGCGTATGCACTTTACCTTTAACCCGGTTTCAACCTCTACACTAGTTAGAAAGACTTTAAAATTATCGAAAACCTGATCTTTTGATTTAAGGAAAAATACAAAAGATTTACGTGTAAAATCATCTAAAATAACTAGCATATACCGAGATCCACCATACGTGGGTTCAGACATTGGACCACAGATATCTGCGTGAACCAGTTGCAGTCTTTCGACTGCCCTCTCAGCCTCACCAACTGGAAAAGGTAAACGATGTGCCTTCCCCTTAATACAGGCGACACAAGGCTCCATTACGCTTGTTCCAAAATCCATACCCGGAAGCTTACGTAAATCTCGCTCATTTACGTGTCCAAGCCGCCGGTGCCACAACATCAAAGGATTACCTGCTTTCACTGACGCCAACGCAGTCTCATCTACAACCGCCTGACAACCTTCAAGCTTGTAGATTCCTGAAACTTCACTTGCGGTAGCCAGAAGCAGCTTTCCCTTGAAATGGCCTGGAACCAAATGGTGAATTAGCTTGCACCCATCTCTGTCAAAACTTACCTTCCATCCTTTCTCTACTAATTTAGATACTGATAACAGATTAACACGCAAACCGGGTACATACATGACATCCCTCACAGCAAGCATTCGTCCTTTCAAACTCACCATGATATCACCCTTACCCTTGCATTCAATCGTATCATTATTCGCACATGTTACATTACTCATACCAACATTCATAACCAAATCTTTGAACCAATGTTTCTGGAAAGACATATGTGAAGATGCTCCGCTGTCGATGTACCACTCCGTCGGCTTGAAGTCCCCGGCGCTGAATGAAGACAGGCTCACGATCGCGACGTCACTCAGTTTGGAGATCGAACCTGCTTTCCTTCCTTCAGGACAGTCCGGCTTCTTATGTCCATTCTTTCCACATTTAAAGCATTTAACTTTATTCATATTCAAATTTTTGTTCCCATTCCGCTTCTTACTCTTACTCACAGCCAATGCCGAGTCCGCTGAAGGCAATGTACTACAACCTTGACGTGAATCCTCCTGCAGTAATTTCTGCCGTACGTTTTCTGAAGTCAACTTCATCCCAGAGTGTTCCAGTGCCATTCGCATAGGCCTGTACTCTTCAGGTAGTCCTCTCAATAACACGACAGCTACAAGATCATCGTCAAATCCGGTGGCAATATCCTTCAACTTTTGAGAAAGAGACATAACTGCAGCAACATATTCATGCATCGACGAGTGTCTCTCTAGCTTCTCATCCATCAACGCATTCATGAGGGTAATCCTGCGATTTACGCCTTTGTCCTCAAACGCTTTCGCTAAATTATCCCAAGCATCTTTAGCATGATTTGAATTTTGGACATACGCATAAAGTGTAGGTTCCACGTGTAAACAAATTAAAGCTAATGCGTCTTGGTCCTTCTCGATGGCGGTGGAGTCCTTGGAATCTGGGTAGTTTGTTGTATACATGAACAATTTTTCTCGTATGAGAACCATTTTAATTGCGAATTTCCATGTAGAATAATCATCAGGGCCGCAAAGGTTCTTGATGGCAAATTTAGTGACTGGGCCCATAACCTTTTGATGAAATAAAACAAGATAACTTGGATTGTGAAATAAAACCGTTGTTTGCACAGAGATAAAACTTGACAATATTAAATTGACAGTTATTTTTTCATAAAAAGTTTTTACACCAGGTTTCCTCACGATGTTTTCCCCTTACCTAACTCTTAGGTAACTAGTAAAAATTCTAGAAATAGTCAGTTTCTACTTAGGTAGTCAAAAAAACGAAGTATACAATACAATATCAGTGTACATTATGCGTATCATTTGAATTCTTTTGAAACAAAGAAAGGAAAGGCGATGTAAACAAGTTTACTTATGCATAAGTTACCGAGAACCGCAGTGCATGTATGTGAATGTTAATCAATACGATGATTAGTTCATTCTACGCTGATGTTAACGATGAACTGTGCTATACAGGGTCAGAAAGGTGTGGTTCAAAAAAGTTCCAAAACACCATGTTCGCGCTCGATTTCGACTTGGCTGCCATATTATGAATTAAATAATACCCCAAAAGCTTTCACATGGCATAAGTTTCATCACTCTTGAGAGTTTAGGCCAAAATGCTCATGGTCCTTTAAGGGTATGGCACAGACTATCAAACTGAACAACTTTTTCCATGGGACCAACAACGCTTCAATACCTACTCGACCCAAATGTATAGGACGGCTGATAATTTTTACGATGTTGGTCCCATGGAGAAAGTTGTTCAGTTTTATGGTCTGTACTTTACCACACCTTTCTGATACAGCCTGTATTATAATAACAACTGAGAAAAGGGTAGAAAAAGCAATAACAATATGAATGATAAATAAAGAGAAGATTCAAGATTAGTTAAAAAGAGCAGAGAAAGGATTATTTAATTTACTATTTATTAAAAAAATCTTTCAAATTATGCATCGAATTTTGCTGTTTAAAGGGAAAAACCCCGAGATTTGGGTTTGTCACCAATATCAATTTGTTTTTCCCAGTCAGTTTTTTTACGCAGTTAATAATCTGATCTGCTCTGTCTTCCATGACTGTCATGAAGTTGTTTGTTCTATAGAGGAAATAGTGAGTATAAAAATACGCGTTTCACTGGTTGCTGACTAATGTGGGGTTTGCCTATGTGTTCAGTATTTCCTTCTTCCTTACACACAACAGATTTGGACTTCGCCAGGAGGTGACGCCCTAGGAAGACATAATTATAATTATAGTGACCTTATTGGTGATGTTTTTCAGAAAGGTCAGGTGCGTAGGTAGTACCCGCAACCGGCGTGCGTCTATGACCAGCACCCTAATTGCGTAACACATTATCAGTCGGAGTTTGAATCATTTTGAAACAAATTGCTAATCCATTGCTTCAAATGTGGAACATTTGAAGCAATGGATTAGCAATTTATCTCCAGACCATGGACGTATAAAAAAGGAGGACTCCGCGCCACGCATATCGAAAGTGAAGCACCGTACCGATTTATGTGAGGGTGATTTGAGTACCTGCAAAGACGCCGTCGCTCGTGTCACGTAATGTCGGCCGATCGGCATGCTATGATGTAAATGTGTGCGTGAGGCGTGTTTGTACAAACGGTGCCGGCATACTTACTGTGCTTCGCTTTCGATATGCGTGGCACGGAGTCCTCCTTTTTTACACGTCTATGCTCCAGACTTATTATCTCAATGGTGGCGCTAGTTGGTAGCACTGCTCGCCTTGATTATGATTTTGAATGACAGGAAGTTTATTTTGGTATTGTTTTTAAATAAAATAAAATAAAATAATATTTGTTCAAGACTTAAACCTCTACCGTCTTACTAATAAACACAGAATAAAGTTATTCCAAATATAAACCTATGAAAATGTATGGTTATTCCTTTGTTATTCCTGATATAACTTTATTCCGTGTTTTATTTGTAAGAGGGTTACAGTATTACATTTATTGTGTAATTAAACTGAGTTACTGGCAAGATACAAAACTTGTGTAACTGGGCTTAAACTAGGAGGATTCCTGTGCTTTATAGCACCAGTTACTTCCGTCACCACCAAATAGTAATTTAAAATAACAACATGTTTCATGACCCTGACATTTCGCTAATCTTGTCATAAATAAGCCTCAAGTAATAGGGGCAAAAACAAACAAATAATTAACAAGGCCTCGCCTCTCATGCAAGAAGTTGTGGGTTCAAATACGGTCAAGTGCCAATGTGACTTTTTAAATTCAAATGTACTTTATAAGTTTGTGGGGGCTTGTGGCTAAGTAATAACAGCCGCACGGGTCAATCGAGCAGGTACGCTTGCCGCGGTTGACCAACTTTACATGCTAAGACCTCTCCGTGCATCGGAAACCACGTTAACCCGTTGGTCCCGGCTGTCATTCGTGGATCTTTGACAGTCGTTACGTGTCGACAGAAGCCCGAAAGTCTGACAACAACCAGTCTTACAAAGAGGTTTCGTATTTCCCAGTAACTGGGTTGTGGACGTCAGATGGGCAGTGGCTCCATGTAAAATACTGGTATTCAGCTGCATCTGGGTTAGAGTGGAAACCGACGCCAACATAGTTGGGAAAAGGCTAGGGCCCAACTATGATGGGGTCGGCTCATCGGGTCGGGATCATCTAGCCGCTAAGCTGACGACGACGATGTACTTTCTAAGTTTATCTCAGACATCGCTGACCTCAGTGTAGGAAAGCCTCGTGAGGAAACCTGGACTTATAATAAAACTAGCTTCCGCCCGCGGCTTCGCCCGCGTGGTATATCGATAAGAAGTAGCCTATGTCCTTCCCCAGGATTCAAAGTAGGTATTCCCAAACCAAATTTCATCAAAATTTGTTCAGTCGTTAAGACGAGAAAGCGTAACAAACAAACTCACTTTATTTTCACGCATTTACAATATTAAAAAAGTTAGGATTAACATTATTCTGAAATCACCAACCCGTCTTGAGCATGCGTGGTGATTAATGCTCGTGGGTGGGGGGCTTGTGGGTACCTAATAACAGCCGCACGGGTCGATCGACCAGGTTAAGCTACGCTTGCCACGATTGGTCCGTGGTTGGGTGACCATCTCTTTACATACCAAGACCCCTCTACGTGCCTCGGAAAGCGGTCCTGAATGTCATTCGTGGATCTTTGACAGTCGTTACGGATCGTCAGAAGCTCGAAAGTCTGACAACCTTTCTTCCAGCCCAGTTACTGGGTAATCGTACCGTATTACACAGTAACTGGGTTTTGGAGGTCAGATAGGCATTCACTTTATGTAAAATACTGGTATTCAGCTGCATCCCGTAAGACTGGAAGCCAACTCCAAAATATTTGGGAAAAGGCTAGGCAGATGATGGCTTTCTTTGTAAGAGAAGAGGCTGGCGTTGCATTGGGACAGGCTGGTATTATCAATGTTTTATCATAACACTAGCTGCGCCCCGCGGTTTCACCCGCGTAGACCGGGATAAAAAGTGCAGGGTTACAACGTGTAACGTTAAATGCGCAAAACCTCTTAAGGGGTCATTGTACTCATCATTATGAACAACTTTTACTATGGGACCAAACATGAAATCGCGAAAAAAAAATCAGCTGTTCAGTACATTTTGACGAATTATGCGAACATAAATGTACTGAACAGCTGATTTTTTTTTCGCGATTTTAGGTTTGGTCCCATAGTAAAAGTTGTTCATAATGATGAGTACAATGACCCCTTAAGAGGTTTTGCGCATTTAACGTTACACGTTGTATTAGCTATTTACATACCAAATTTCGTCCAAATCGGTCTAGCCGTTTGAGCGTGAAGAAGTAACAAACTTTCGTCTTTATAATAATTATTAGTGTGATAACGTATAACTTACTTGGAACATGGTGGCTGCGGGCAGTAGCTGGCAGACGGTGATCTCAGTGATCCTAATCTTGCCGGTGTACAGGAAGTACACCAGCCACGCGATGGCCGAGGGACACACGCCTTGCAGACGTACTCGAGACATCTCGCACTCTTTCAGTCCACTTGTGAACATAGCCTGTGGAAAACAAGAATAGTTAGAATCACTTAAATCTTTTTTTTTTCAGCAGTAGGTTTAGCATGATTGGCTTTAACAAAACCGACATATGACAATTTAAGAAGATTCTTTCATAATCTGCTTTATTACATGATCAGCCTATAATGTTCCCACTGCTGGGACACAAGCGTACTCTCGGTGAGAAAGAGTGGGGCGTAATCGACCACGCGGACCCAGCGCGGGTTGGTAGAAGTCACAAGTCTTCGAATTTTTGGGTCTAGGACACTAGGTTTCTTCACGATGTTTTCCATCACCGTTTTGAGCAGTCGAGTTTTCAGTAACTGCCGTGAAAATGTGTCAATTTTGTACCTAGTTTTTTTGAGAAATATGTTGCTTTGTCAGTTAAATTAAACTAACCGTTACCCGCGGATTCACCCGCGTGGAATTTCTATCTGTGTGCCAAATTTCATCCAAATCCGTTCAGCCGTTTTTGCGTGATTGAGTAAAAAACATCCAAACATCTTCACAAACTTTCACATTTATAATATTAGTAGTATAGGGATTGCTGGAAAGGATGTAAAACCAGGTTGTCTAAGGTACTTCCTCTAAACTTAATAGCTTTTGCTTTGCTTTGCAGAGCTCCTCCTTAAAGAGGAGTTGCAGTGGGAAGACAGTAATCGTTGAAGCCTAAACTACTTCTATATAGGCAGACTGGTAATTAGTGACTGATACTTAAACACATGATTGTACTCAATCTAACAAACAACTTTTACTATGGGACTAAACCTGAAATCGCGAAAAGAAATCAGCTGCCCCATACATTAATGTTCGCCTAACTCGTCAAAATGTAGGGAGCAGATTTTTTTTTCGCGATTTCAGGTTTGGTCCCATAGTAAAAGTTGTTCATAATGATGATTACAAAGAGGTTTACTATAACGCCAAACCCTTGAATGTTATATACAACGTGTAACGCATTTAGCGTTACACGTTGTATATAACATTCAAGGGTTTGGCGTTATAGTAAACCAACCTCTATAACTTCCCTTTGAGGATTTGCCCTACCAGTGCAGTTCAATTTCCAATACAACACTATCTATGATTAAGAATCTCTGATTTTACTTTTAAATCTAAATCTTTCAAACGGGATGTGACTCACATCAATTGAGTCACGAATAACAATTGTAAATTTTGACGCATCATAACAGAATACAGGTTTCATCTAGGTCGGAATTTTTTAATCAGACCGTTATGTCTATCTCCACAGTGCCTCTATACGGATACAGTTTTTTTTTAGCATATAGGTATTGAGCCGAGTATGAGAATCGAACATCCCAGGACGTCAAAAAAAACACACTGTTTGATTTTCAACCCTCGGCGCTAAACAGTGCTTTGAAAATCCAATGTGCGACAAAAATCCCGTGGGTGTTGAATGAGGGCTTCGATAAATTTTGTGTTTTTAAAATTCCTATAAAACCAAATGTGTGGAATTTCCTTAAGTATCTACTTACTGAACTTGAAATTTTTTCGATAGAAAAAATCCCATCACGGGGATTCACCGTTGTTTACAAAGTCGCGATGACATGAAAACATTCAAGTCATCGTGCACGTTTTAGACATAATACTTCGGAAAATTGTAGTTACTAATAATATTTGTTGAGCTTAGAGGCTCGCCTATGATAAGGAGTCATTGTTTATCGAACAACTTTACAGGTAGATATGAACGCGTATGAATGAATGAGTAACAGCTTTGTCAATAGGTACGCGATTATTAATTAGGAATACTCGTATAATGGTAGTATGTATAAGAACCAAATAGACCAATTTAACGGAAGATCGTGACGAATAGTACTTTACGGTAAACGTACACTTATCAGAGCCGAAGGAAGCAAAGGAGCCGAATCAGAACTCATTTATTGCAAAGAATGTAGGTAACAAGTCATGGTGTTGTTGGCGTAAAAAACAAATTGGATCCAGTATTAGTAGCGTAGAATATAGCGGTATTAACTATGATAGGTCAATCAATCTGCCTAGTATTTTTCAACAACGCTGGGGTCGGCTTCCAGTCTAACCGATTATAGCTAAATACCAGCAATGCTAATCATCTCACCGTGAAAACTTAAGTGAAGCGAGCGTGGAGTGAATTGTCAGTGTCATTCCACCTGATGCTAGGGATGGACCAAGCATATTTTTACAGTCATAATCGAGATTTTAATAATATTTTTTACGCTATTTTTTTTTTGTTCGTGCGTGATGCGCTCGTGCCTCGTGCTATGTAATGGACTAAATTCAAAAAAACTAAATTGAGTTTTGTCTGAATTTCTATTTGACTATTTTATTTTAATACCCCCTAAATATTAATGTTTAGACACCATACTTACTAGCTTACAAATAATATAAAATCATTATGTAAACGATAATTAGCATAAAAAATATAATTAAAATCTCGATTATGATTGAAAATGTAATTTGGTCAATCCCTAGCATCCGTGGGATGACACTAACAGCTCACTCCACGCAAGTTTTCACGGTGAGATTTTTACAGAATCGACCAACTGTAGTTTACATGGAGTGACAGCCTATCTGACCTCCACAATCCAGTTACTGGGTAACACGATACCCCTTAGCAAGACTGGTTGTCAGAATATTGAGCTTCTGACACAAGTCACAACACGTAACGACTGCCAAGATCTACGAATGATTTCCGAGGAGCGCAGGCCTAAATATTTGATAAGTCTTTTATTTACACCCGTTTTCTGAAAGGCCACCTAATTGAACACAAAAAAGTAGCTAATAAACTGTCAAACTTATGTCAAGTGATTTGATTGGCTGTTTTTATTTCAGTCAGCCAATTATAGCAGTTAACATGAGTTTGACAGGCTCTTAGCAAATTTTTGAGCCAATTAGCCTTTTGGAAACCGTTTGGACTGTCATGGATGACGATGTATGAGACATAGGTACAAATAGTGTTTGTGTAGGTTACCGTCAAAAGATATGTGTAGAATAATAAAACCATTAGTAATTAAAATAAATGTACTGTGCATAACATAATACATATATTAATATTATTGTATATGATTTTATCTGGTACAGGATGACTGGCAAGTATTTAATTACTCGCGTGTTATAAACTTTACATGAAGTATAACAATTATGATTACGAGTTACGTGACATCCCGACTTTATAAAACACTTCGATGAGCTTAAGGCGAGTAGTGCCACCAACTTGCGCCACCATTGAGAAAAATCATAAGTCTGGAGATATGGAACATTTTGGAATTTCCTATGCTCACATTTTTAGTCAGATCAGGTAGAATTTTTTGTATCAAAAAAATCAACACTAAGCCATCAGTCATCAGTATCAGTTAGGGCGAGCACGCACTGCGGTGCGTTTTTCTAACGCATAATCTGTGAAGTATGGAATGTCTTTGAAGTGCGCGCACTGCGGTCATGCGTTTTGTTACTGTAGGCCCCGCACAGTGCGGCAGAACTAACGGAACGCACCGCAGTGCGCGCTCGCCGTTAACGCCACAAACGGCCGTTTTTGGTTTTTGGCTAACTAGGGCTTCGAACCTAGGAGGTTTAGTGTCTGCTTTTCATTCATCCCTTTTGTGCCCCAACATTCTGATCCATACAAGACAGCAGGTCTAACCATTATTTTGTATAAGTATATTCCCCTTAAGTTTAAGGGGGATGCGGGAGTCGCAGATTGATCCCGTGACCTGCCGCCATTTCATCCATCCAGTGTTAATCCTGTGCTTAACCGTCCGATCTACTTCGCCATCGCTTTGCACGAGTGAACCGAGATACCGAAAGTTGGAGCAGACTGGGAGGAGCGCGCCATCCAGCACTATGGCTCCAGAATTGGATATAGCCGGTACCGCCGAAATTGCAGAAATATATTCAATTTTGGTTTTGCTGATTCAAGACAACATTCTCCAGCTTCTGTTGCCATTTCTCCAATCTGCTCTGGATCTCAGATTCTTTGAGACTCATATCAAAATTGTACAAAAATACTCACTTTGAAGTACGGGCTCCCCGCAGCAAGGACGACTTTGTGAACATGGAACAGCTCATTGCCGACTTCCAATACGACGTCAGTCAACATGTGGTGTGACCGCATCGTGAACATCATCTGTAAACACAACTCATTGTCATTTGCTGCAAAATATTTGAACACACCGAATGTTCGAACTATGTGCTCTAAAACAACACAACTGAACAAGCGGGGTCGATGCTTTCAGGTTTTGTAAAGTCTCACTGACCCTAGAATTCTCAAACGATAGATTTGCGGTGAACCACTTTTCAACCTTATTACCTTAGTAATAAGTTCGAAAAGTGGTTCAACGCAAATGTCCGCGGTTGTACCTACTAAGAAATAAAAAATCGAGTAGAAATAAAAACTGATTTCACTTATCTATGCACAGTATTGCACAGGGATAAATTGGGAGTTGGAAAATGGTTAGAATTTCGCACAATTTGACGACTATCTACTTGCACAGCAAAAAGTTATAGAGACGTGCGAACGTCTTAACCAGTTCAAACTTTAAGGTCGTACTCGTAAGGTAGACGCATTGATTTATAAAGAAAGGGAAGATAAGGTACGCGCTCCTCGACGTGGAACGAATAAGGGCCTGTCCACAACTCCACGTCACGCACGACGTCGTCAACGTGGAACGGTGCGGTAACGTACAAATTTACGTTAACATAACGTAAAAATGCACGCCACGACGCAGCAACGTTGCACGTCGCCGTGCCTTGAATTCTGCTACATTCTTCAAACATAGAACTGCGAGCGCAACGAATCGAGCCACGTCGGCCGACGTGACGCGCTTCCCACGGCGACGTTGCCGTACCGTGCACTAGCACGACGCGGCAACGTAATGTGGCACGTTACCGCAACGTTCCACGTTGACGACGCCGTGACGTGGAGATGTGGACAGGCTCTAAATTAGGCTGACGCTGTCGTTTGATTAGCACATGTGTAGCACGTTAAGTAAAATTACCGTAATCATCCGAATAAGCAGCAACAATACGTCCTGTGTTTTCAAAATGAGCACAAATAGTTCAAAACCAAAAAACAAACTCTCCTTACTAAATTCTCCTTATTAATATTGCTGCTAGACCGCCATTTTGCATAAAGGGATATATGATTCGTAAGAGTGTGAAGAGACAAGCGGCAGCGCAAGCGCATTTTGTTCCTGAGTTGCTATAGGTACGTACCAGTTACAATGATTGCTATCTCGTTCCCGCTACAGCCCGCATAATATGTCACTCTATTTCGGTTGTTTATGCACATGACGCACGACATCGGGTAATGCAGTTGTGTAGTTGTTTACATGTAATTGTTTCTACTCCAATAGGTAATATTTACGTGACATTAGAGCGTACCTCATTTTCCCTTTTTTTATAAAGCAATGGGTTGACGTTAAATAATTGATCTGCTTTACTTTTCAGTATCACTGATATTATAATTTATTTGGTAAGTACATAATGTATTTATAATTAAATTACAGTACAACTATTTTTTATTGTCCCTCGCCAAACTTCGTGTTTCGTCAGACTAGCAGCTTAACTCTCAACAACTCTATATACTTCCAAGTCGATTGAGAGCGTCCGGTCTGCACCAAGTGCAAAGGGCAACTGATAGAAATCCGACGACTCACGAAACACAAAGTTTGCCGAGGGACATTAAGAAAATAGTTGTACCGTATGTAGATATTTATAAACATGCTCTTATTTGATAACGTTTCTTTATTTTATTAAGTACATCAGTAGACGAACAAAAACGTTCCTATGGCCAAGGTTTAAACTTCAGAAACACGTCCTACAAAATAATATCGCCTAGTCATCGTTATACAAACTATTCCGCTTAGATAATCTAATTTATGGTCAACATTACTGCTCGGTCCAAGGTCCCACTGTTATTGTCTACAGTAGAGAACACACCTCTTTCAAAACAATTTTAGTAATTATACAGGGTGTAAGGGACAGCCCTCCGCAAACTGATAGGGTGAATTCAGTATGTCATATATTGTCTACAGTAGAGAACACACCTCTTTCAAAACAATTTTAGTAATTATACAGCGTAAGGGACGGCCCTCCGCAAACTGATAGGGTGAATTCAGTATGTCATACTAAGATGACCGGTACATGAAATTTTTTCAGGAACGTTAAGGGTATCCAATAAACCTGATTTGTTTGTGTTTTTGTGCACAAATCGAAGCGTCTGTTACGTGTTGGGAGGAGTAGGTAATAGGTATGCGGTGAGTTCGATGAACTCTGTAGCTAGACAGAAAGTGAACAGCTGATTTCACGCGTCGTTGGTTAGAGTATTTCAACATCCATTGCTGGTTTTTTTTTGCTGTTTTTTTTTTTGCTGTTTTTTTTTACATAAATGGAGTGCTGCGAACACACAATGCAATTTTACATTGAAATAATGAAAATGTAACTGAATTTAAAAAAAAAAAATCCTGACAAAATTTCCGGTGGAATATGATTCAAAATGCAGAGCTGAATGCACTGTTAGTTTGCGGAGGGCTGTCCCTTACACCCTGTATGTATTGAGCAAAAAAAAAATACTGTCTCTTTGGTCTAGTGATGCAGGCGCTACTGCTGGGCATGAGGTCCTGGGTATGATTCCCAGGTCGGGCAGTGTTATTGGGTTTTCTTATCTGGAATTTCTCAGTAGCAGCCCAGAGTCTGGATGTGTGCCTGGTTGATGACAATAGGCAAAAGAGGAGCTCGTGGCTAAGTAATAACAGCCGTACGGATCGATCCATCAGGTTAAGCTACGCTTGCCGGGGTTGTTCCGTGGATGGGTGACCATCTTTACATACTGACACTCTTCCGTGCCTCGGAAAGCACATTAAGCCGTTGGTCCCGGCTGTCATTGGTGGATCTTTAGCAGTCGTTACGGGTCGTCTGAAGTCCGAAAGTCTGACAACGAGTCTTACCAAGGGGTTAAGTATTACCCAGTAATTGGGTTGTGGAGGTCAGTTAGGCAGTCGCTCCATATAAAATACTGGTATTCAACTGCATCTGGTTAGACTGGATGCTGACCCCAACATAGTTGGGAAAAGGCTAGGAAGATTGATTGATGGCAATAGGCTCGCCCCCTATTACATGGGACTTACCTAAACATAACTGGAAAAATGTGGGTGTACTGTATTTACACCTCTGCCTAACCCTTCGGGGAAACAAGGCGTGATGTTATGTTATGTAATTCTTTGTATGTGTGAAAATATAGAAAAGAAAAAACTAATTCCCATCTCAAACTCATGAAGCAAAACAAGTTAAGGGGGATCCGCAGTAGTAACCGCGAAGTTCAAATTTTCTTTCGTTTTTCGTAATTTGCAGGTCAATATCTTATGGTTTTTTGTTATAGTTCCAAATCATATTTTATCAACATACAACCTGATATTGACCTGCAAATTACGAAAAACGAAAGAAAATTTGAATTTCGCGGGCTACTGCTGCGCAATCACCTTAAGCCGACGTTCGCACGGACGTAAAAATATCGCGGCGATTTTTTTCGCGCACTGGATTTTCAACGCTCTGCTTAGCGCCAAGAGTTGAAAATCCAACAGTGTGTTTTTTCCACGCGCTAGGATGCACTCCGTTGTTATTAGGTTGGATTCTCGAAGCTCGGCTCAACACCGAGAGTTGAAAATCCAGTGCGCGATGAAATCCCACCGCGATATTTTTACGTCCGTGCGAACGTCGCGATATTGTCGTGACGCGTCGATAGCAGACGGAATTTACGGGCGTGACTCAGCTCAAATAGGACATCAATTTAAGTAAGTATTTCAAAATAAACCCGTTTAAAAAAAAAACAATAATTTCCATACATAATATGTATTAGACACTTATGTAAATACAGCTCAACAAAAATGAAGTATTATGTAGCTATGGAGGCGACTGATAAAAATGTGCTTTGTCATGGCGGTGCGCGGTGCGAACCTGCGATAAGTAAGCAAGTAGGTATCTTTAACTATAAAAATCTATGTGTATATTACTTTAACTCACACACTGACTTTTACTTATTGACATTTTTAAGAAAATCGTATACTTATACAAAGTTTGTAAACATGTGAGCACCACGTGTATGTAGCAGCCAGCTGGTTTAATTAGTCTTTTGGTCAACCACCTAGCCATTTCATTAAACGCCGACATTCAATCAACGAACAATCAACTTCATTGATATTCCATTGGGTACCTATACTTTATCGAACCTTTCTGTAACAAAATTTTCTCAATCATCAAACAGTTAAAAGTTAAAGGAAAAAGTTTATTAGGCATTTTCAAAAATCATCTACTTACGTATAACTTTGTCACCAGTTATCTCAAAAAAATAGTATGCCTGTAGAAATTAGTATGCGTGTAATTACGGGGAAGACATTTTATTTAATCAGCTATTTAACGAGGTACAAAGGTTAAAAAAATATTTAGAGATGCCGATGAAACAGTCGATAATGGTAGCAAAGGTCGAATTTGCAAATTGTTGAAATATTTGTACAATATGTTATATCTTAATATGTATATTAATTCTCCTGTAAGTGTCTTTGTCACCTAACTCAGAGAAGTTAGGTGACAAAGACACTTACAGAAGAATTAATTAAACGGCTGGACCGATTTAGATGAAATTTTGTGTGTATATTTCAATGGGTTCCTGGATGGTTTAAAAACACAATTGGACCCGGTAGGTGGCGCTGCTGGGTTCTAGGATCGTTCACACAGGACAACGTCTGTCGGGTCCGCTAGTGTAATAAGTTGTAACTTACCTATAAATGTTACAAATGTTACAATCGAATTAATTAACTAGTTCATGCTATCCCACTAGGTACTTTTTAACCCCCCCCTGAACCGTCCGAGACCAGAAAGTAGACTGTACTGTAAGTCATGTAAAAAAACTTAAAAGCCAATCCGCGACTTATGACCTAGTCATGACGACCGTTGCCTAGCGTGTGATGGATTGCTGGGAGGTTATGAAGTAGTGGGATGGCATAAACTCACAAACCCTAGTTATAAAAAGCAAACACCAGTTTTAAGTTATAGCATTGCATATTTAAGATAACAACTTTGTAAATACAAATGATAAGGTGGCTCAATTTTTTTGACGGCCAGGGTATTTGTAATCACGTTCTCGAAAACGGCTCTAACGATTTCGATGAAAGTTGCAATATTGGGGTTTATGGGAGCGAAAATCGATCTAGCTAGGTCTCATAACTGGGAAAATTCATTTTCTCTATTGTCACCCGAGCCGAGCTCAATCGACTAGGGGGCCTACTCCCTAAGTCCTTCGTCCTTCTTTCCGTCCGTCCGTTCATCCGTCCGTCTGACATTACGATCCATCAAAACAAGTGTAAAAGTTAAATTAATCGGACGGGCAAAAACACATCGGGAGTAGCGACAACTGGCAAATCATACTTCGTTCGGGCCCCGAACCAATCATCCATCCGTAGGTGATACAGAGTAAGAAACGCCCGTAACGAAGACCGTAACTACGGTATTCGTGCTTAGGGAGTAGGCCCCCAGGTGTGTAGGCATTCCGTTCAACGTGTGTTATGTTATGTTTGCTTTTATTATCCTAGTCTCAAACTTCGAGACCGCATTGTCTCCACCATTCTCTTTTGCGTCAACGTTAATGAGGATCTAACCCTTTGGGGAGACAAGGTGTGATTGTTATATTATGTCATATAATGTACTATGTAGGTATGTTATTATGATGACAAGCCTTAGTGACAAGCGGAACAACGTAATTATATAGGTACAGGTGGTCGCGGTTAAGTTTTTTAATGTGTCTTAATTATAGTTATTTTAATTAGTTCGATACTACAATGAGTAATACCATCACAAAAGTAATGAATGTATTATTGTCATCTATACAAATGCGTAACGGCGAAACGGGTAAAGTCACGTCTAGGGTCATAAAATGTCACAGGCATTAGTAGCTTAGACATGCCATTGCAATTGGCTAAAGCAAAGGCCATTCGGTATTTATTAGTAGTTAGGTACAACTACTTACTACAGACTAAAAACAAAGTCATTTTAACATTTTGAGTCATTATAAAACGGGCGAGTCGTGTTGCTAATTGTTATGTCATTAAGAAATACCATAAAATAACTTCTAGCTGCAAAAATTTACCACTTAATAAAAGAAAAGGTATAATTAACATAATATTGACACAATACCTCAACCTAACAATTTAGGTATGCTACGACCTTCAAATTAATATAGATAGTAGGTACGGTGATTATTTTATAAATTCGAGGTGCAAAGCCTCAAACCACGTGGTCGAAGTCGTGAGCAATTACTTGTAAGAACTTACCATATTCATTGGCAATACTTATTACATTCATAAGCATTTTTCTAATAAAACAGGTTCTTTAGGGTTACGCTGACGCGAGTTTTACACCGATTGTAGAATAGCCACTACTGTTCGCTACAGGAGATTCTATAAGTAATATTGATTATTGTAATACCTTGGATGCATTTGCATAGTGCATACAGGGATACGTAGACCAACTTTAACAAGACTTTTTTTTTTTTGTGTGTTTAACAAGACGTTTGCTAATGAAAGTAAGGCATTGAATAGCAGTAAAACGTCATGACAAACGTGAACTACGGATTTGTCCTCACACAATGATGCTCTTTGACGCTTAGTTAGTCATAGGTGCTCCTTTCAGAACTCGCGAATGCACGACACGACTCAGGCGTCATTAAATTAGTCAGTAGAATTTAAAAGTTTGAGTATAGGGTTTATACACTTCTAGTGAGTGTTAAAATCCAAATGAGCTGATCAAGTCAAAATATTGAAACTTGTTCGCACTCTCACTTTGCACCTTCTGACGCCTGTTTTGCTACGGTTGTTTTTCGGCACCATTGAAATAGTACATACAGATACAGTCATATTAGTTAGTATGACCGAGTTTCGCGATGGTGTGCTAATTGCGCTTACGCTATACATATTGTTGATCGATCGAAATAAACCATGGATGGACCTAAACATCACAATATATTAATTAATATTCATATTGTGTTGCGTAAATTATTTTGCATACTATTGTATAGAATCAAGTTCTTCTAACTGAACAGACAGCTCTGTGCTGCTGGGGAGTTTGTTGCGCCACTTCTTCTTCCCAGCTAAAGCACTAGGAAGTGGTGAAGGGCGGGCGTTTTGTGGGGACTGTCTTATGTAATTTCGACGTTTAAAAAAACCGGCCAAGTGCGTGTCGGACCACGCACTATGAAGGGTTCCGTAGTTGGGATGAATTTATCCCAAGAACAAACTTAACATTGTAGTTGAAATACATATTCCAACATTCCAACTGTAAATGTAAGTTTGTACTCACAATATTTAGAGATTTACCATGTTATTTTGAGACCACAGACTTCTTATAGGTTTTCCTGTAATGTACAGATAAAGAACTATTTTCTGTATTTTTATCAAAATTTTAGGCTAAGTAGTTTCGGAGATAAGGGGGGGGAATGGTACATTTTCGTCTATTTTCTTAAATAACTTTAAAACAATATATTTTAAAATTATAAAAAAAAATATATTTGAGACCCTCATATAAGCCCTTTTATTTGATATGTCACACGGTATAGTTTGCAAAACTTTTTTTTTTTAATTTTCATATTTGCCCCCTAAAAGTGACCCTCATATTCAAAATTAATTTATTAACTTTACCCGTACGTGTTTGGGTCACAGAAATCCATATGTGTAGCAAATTTCAACTTAATCGGTCCATTAGATTCGGAGCAAATTGGCTGTGACAGACGGACAGACAGACAGACACACGAGTGATCCTATAAGGGTTCCGTTTTTTCCTTTTGAGGTACGGAACCCTAAAAGTGCTGATTCTCAGCCTAATTTGAATAAATAACTAAACTTTTGATTTGATTTTGATATAGTCCTTCAAACCGGATTTCGGCCATAGCGGCCAATCTCGGCGGAGACTGCCCATCGATGCGGGAGATATTATAGTGCTCAAGTGTATGCGCACATAGACACAGGTGTACTCTCTCTTCCCTCACTCTCATAGTCCGATGGGACGGCAATCCGACACGACCGGGGAGAGATCAGGGGGTCTACTCCCTTAGTCCGTTCGCACCTCCATCCGTCCGTCAGTCCACCCGTTTGACATAACGATCCATCAAAACAAGTGTAAAAGTTAAATTTTTCGGACGGGCAAAAACACATCGGGAGTAGGGACAACTGTCAAATCGTGTTGTCATTCATACTTCGTTCGGGCCCAGGACTAATCATCCATTCTTAGGTGATTCGGAGTAGGAAACACCCGTAACGAAGGCTTACGCTACGGGCTTCGTGCTTAGGGAGTAGACCCCCAGGCGCAGGACCAACAGCTTTACCTACGTGCTTTCCGAGGCAATGAGGTAGACTGTTACTGAGAAATTCCCATTGGAAAAGCCCAATAACACTTTGCCCGACCTCTGGCAATCGAACCCAGGACTCGCTCGTGACCAACGCTCAGCAGTCGCACTTGTGAATCTACTAGACCAACAGGGCACACAATATACCATGTTTACAAAACAAGATAGATAACCTAAATATCCAATGCAGAGCAGTATCGAGAACTAGCGTTTCCACATGGCGTGAGAAATAAGACGTCACCATGACAAAGCATTTCTAGTCACGTACAGTACAACTATTTTCTTAATGTCCCTCGGCAAACTTCGTGTTTCGTCAGTCGTCTGATTTCTATCATTTGCTTTTTGCACTTTGTGTATACCGGACGCTCTCAATGAACTTGGAAGTTGAGAGAGTTGTTAACCCCTCAAGTGTCGACTGCACCCCATGTGTGCATAAGAAAAACTCTTTTTTTGTTAGGTATATAAGCTTATATCACATATATATAAATGTAAAAAAACATCATCCGATGGAAAACCAATCATCATCATTAGTTGTGAACCTATGGAGTTCGTGGCTAACCCCCCCTCTCCCCCCGCGTGTCAAATGCACCCAAAGTGTGCAAAAGGACAAAACTTTACATAATAGGTATATAAGCTTAGATCACATATATATAAACGTAAAAAAACATCATCCGATGGAAAAAATATCATTATCAGTAACCCAACCCTCCCCACTCGCTGGTGTTTTGGGTCTAAAATTAGCCAAACTCACGACACTTGAGGGGTTAATACCCTTTTAACTTAATGTAATTTATTTTAAAAATGGGAGGACACAGCGAGACTTTACTACCAACGCCCATTCGACCCCGAAAATATCTTTTCAATTTCTCAAATACATCTAACTATTAATTTTTTTAAAGATTCGCTGAAATAACAATGTCCCGCTGTATCCAGCCGATCTAAGCCGTTTCCAGGATAGTCGGCCATTCATTTTAAGCGAAGTACACTCGTACAGTAGTACCCAAGTAATATGGCTTATCGATGTACCTGCGCAGAAGATGAAATTTCAAAGCGCAGGAAATGCTACTGACCAATCAGCACGCTCCACGCTTTTTCCTGTACCGCTATTGGTCGGTAGCTGCCGCCATGTTAGCGCGTGCCGCTTGACAGCCGCCATACTTGCGAGTGAGACGGAACTAACAGCTGCAGTGTATTATGAACCTTATAGTAGTGATCTAAGGTTGATTGTAAGTTTTAAGTATTCTCGTTAATCTTCGGGGCCATACTTTCTTTTCTGTGCGAACGAAGATTCACGACGCGCCTTATTAGTTGAGTACTACTGTACGGGATATTGCCAATTTCAATTGCAAAAGAAATAAAACAGGCAGATGGGTGTCATCTGCAACGGACAATGCATTATAATCTTTCTTTCGTCATCATAAAACAGTGACCAGTAAAAAGAAAAAAAAAACAAGTATGTGCAACTAACGTCTCTAACCTTGAAATTGGTTTATTTAGACGACACTTTAATTACTTTTCCGTCACTTTCTTGTTTTGCAGAGAAAAGTGGATTCTGCAGCGGATCCAATAACTTTGTAATATGTACTGGTACTGCCTAAACTTTTTTGGTGGTTTTCCGATGAGTCAACCACTTCTTGGGGGTTTTTTTTTCAGAGATCAGTTTATGAAGGTCAGCTAAGTTCAAGTCGCATATTTGAGACTCTTGTAAATTATTGCAAAGGTATGATAAGATAATGCTCTTTTCTTGTCTACCTACTCGAGGGTAAGTAAGTACCTATAAAAACGATACAAGTGGTTCAATGGTCATCTGAATAAATTAAATTAAATTCAATAATTCATAAACAGCAATAATATTTAAGGATAATATTTTGAATTTTTAATGTTTGGCGGAAATTGTAGGGTATTTAGACGTTTGAAAAACCGGTCAAGAGCGAGTCGGACTCGCGCACCGAGGGTTCCGTTCCGATTTCTGAAAAAGTGTGCTATACTTGTAGAGACATCGTTTTATTTTTCCTGTAAATAAACTTCTATCACATAGAATAATTTCAGATTTTTCTCTACGCACGGTATTTTTTTTTACATTTTTCATCAAAAGTCGAAAAATATGCGGCCTAAAAAAATTAAAAAATGTTTGAGAATGCGCAAACAACGCTCTTTCATATGATATAATGTGCTAGTAGCCCTACTTTGAATTTTTAAGACCCACTTTCAGTCCCCGTTGCAAAAAAAAATACAAATATTTTTATTTCTTTCTTATTTGCAAAATAGTTGGGTAAACATCATCTAAAACTGTTCCAAGTTTCAAGTTGATAGCATTAATAGTTCTTGAGATATCCAGCTGTGATAGACAGACGGACTAGGACTGAGTCACACCATAAGGGTTCCTTTTTTACCATTTTGGTACGGAACCCTAAAAATCAGTACCAATAATAATGACAATGGTGTACGACAAACATGTTATTTTTATAATAGGTTTTGAAGACAAGCAATAATTATGCTTACTTTACAATCATAACTACTTAATATGCAAACAAAAAGATTAATCTTAGGTACCGAACCAGTGGCATTAGTGCGAGTTTTTATACTTACTCGATCGCGTTTACGATAACGTTAACGTACGTCAATTTGTATGGAATAATTGTGTTTCCCATTATAGTCACCAGACGGCGCTTATTCACATTCAGTACAAATTGAAGTTTACGTTAAGGGGGATGCGCTGTGGTAGCCCGCGAAATTCATTTTCTTGCGTTTTATGCAATTTGCAGGTCCGTGTCAGGTTGTATCTTGATCAAATTATGATACGCGACAATGAAACATAATTATTATGTATTTACATAATTTTAACCATAAAAATCATCAATAAATCTCTTTATGTTAGATTGCTTGCAGATTCGTTAGATTTCGTTCGTCCGGCGAATCTGCATGAAATCTAACTTAGATTGATGATTTTTATTGTTAAAATTATGTAAATACATATGTTTTATTGTCGCGTATCATATTTTGATCAAGATACAACCTGACACGGACCTGCAAATTTAAAATAACCCAAAAAAAATTGAATTTCCCGGGCTACCACTGCCTGCGTGATCGAGTAAGTGAGGACTAAGTATAAAAACTCGCACTAAGGCCTCAGATGTTACTGCGAAAAATAACAGACCAATGTTCAGTGGTGACTTGTGTTCAAGGAACATGAGTAAATACATTACAGGTATACATTTAGTCAAAAAGTGTTTTACATGTCTCGAATGCTGCCAGTCATGTAGGTGATTGCAAAGCGGTCTCGAGAAATGACGTCGCGACTTCACGAGTTCACGGCCGTTGGACAATCACTGTGTCAATTAGCATAGCTTTTGTCGCGCTTTTGTTTGTTTCTTAAGAGGAAATGGGGGCAGCCAGACTTTTGAAAATTAGGTATTTTAAGAAGGTATTGCTGTCGCTCTGCGAGCACTCCGCCCTCGAATTCGTGCGATAAGGACAACTGCAGATTCGACTAAATAGCCTGTGTAAAAAGTCACATTTCGAGGTTTAGCTCTCGCCTATTTCCTCCTCCAATATTGAACCAATTTAAAAGATATTTCATAAACTTAATAAGAAGGATATATACTATTGCCCCTATGTTTTTCTTTTTTTGTTAATAGTTGTCAAATTGGTACACTAGGCGGATGTTGACAGCGGTCTGAATAGGCAATTTTGAGCATTTTTTGAGGGTTCTAGTTCTTATAAAAATAATATATCATCAAAAAGGAAAACATAGGGGCATACAAGTAGCTGATATTTATATTTCTGTAAAAAATCATTGCTCTATGGTCATTAACCAGAAAGAAAACAGGCGAAAGCGTTTGTATCTTTTTGTATGGAGAAAAGAGCACCCACGTTTCCTCTTAAGGCGATGATAAGCGACTTTGAAATAATTATTTATAATAATTTGAAACTGAAGATCACGTCTAAACGAGAGTTTTTATCATTTGGAAAAATATTTAAGTTAAATTAAAGCATTTTCATAATAACTTAATATACAGTATATATTTTAGATTATGTTTACATTACATAGTGTAATTAATTTGTAAAGTTATGTCTAACGCCGATAAAAAACTGAGAATCACGCAAAAACAATCAAGCGTATTTTTATGAAACCTTCAGCATTTTTAACTCCCGACGCAAAAAGAAGGGTGTTATAAGCTTATAAGTTTTAAAGATAATTTAATTATTTATCTTTTAGTATAGGTACCTGTGTTAATATACTACCTTTTACTTTATGTATAATAAATTAATAATGCGTCTAATTTGGGATAGCGCTCCTTGATGGGCGAGTCCTATTACTGGGTGGACGTACGACGCGTTGCGTCAGCTCAGCACAGAACACGCAAGCTATGCACTCAAAGGCGTTGGTATAATCTGCGTCTTAATATATGTATTACTGATTGTCATTTGTTAAACTTCCGCTCGTATCGAATCGTATTTTTATAGCTTTGCATAGAAAACCCTTTGATACAGCAGGAACATTTACTATAAGTAGTTTGTCTTTGATGCAGTAGGAGCATTTACTATTAGTTTGTCTTTGATGCAGTAGGAGCATTTACTATTAGTTTGTCTTTGATGCAGTAGGAGCATTTACTATTAGTTTGTCTTTGATGCAGTAGGAGCATTTACCATTAGTTTGCCTTTGATGCAGTAGGAGCATTTACTATTAGTTTGTCTTTGATGCAGTAGGAGCATTTACTAATAGTTTGTCTTTGTTGCAGTAGGAGCATTTACTATTAGTTTGTCTTTGATGCAATAGGAGCATTTACCATTAGTTTGTCTTTGATGCAGTAGGAGCATTTACTATTAGTTTGTCTTTGATGCAGTAGGAGCATTTACCATTAGTTTGTCTTTGATGCAGTAGGAGCATTTACTATTAGTTTGTCTTGGATGCAGTAGGAGCATTTACTAATAGTTTGTCTTTGATGCAGTAGGAGCATTTACCATTAGTTTGTCTTTGATGCAGTAGGAGCATTTACTAATAGCTTGTCTTTGATGCAGTAGGAGCATTTACCATTAGTTTGTCTTTGATGCAGTAGGAGCATTTACTATTAGTTTGTCTTTGATGCAGTAGGAGCATTTACTAATAGTTTGTCTTTGATGCAGTAGGAGCATTTACCATTAGTTTGTCTTTGATGCAGTTGGAGCATTTACTAATAGTTTGTCTTTGATGCAGTAGGAGCATTTACTAATAGTTTGTCTTTGATGCAGTAGGAGCATTTACTATTAGTTTGTCTTTGATGCAGTAGGAGCATTTACTAATAGTTTGTCTTTGTTGCAGTAGGAGCATTTACTATTAGTTTGCCTTTATTGCAGTAGGAGCATTTACTATTAGTTTGTCTTTGATGCAGTAGGAGCATTTACTATTAGTTTGTCTTTGATGCAGTAGGAGCATTTACTATTAGTTTGTCTTTGATGCAGTAGGAGCATTTACTAATAGTTTGTCTTTGTTGCAGTAGGAGCATTTACTATTAGTTTGCCTTTATTGCAGTAGGAGCATTTACTATTAGTTTGTCTCCAATATATTTCCAAAGAACTTGTTAATAACACAGAGAAGTTGTCTGTGTTACTTTTGCCAGCCGTCGTGCCGGCGGGCGCTAGTAAAAAAGAATTGCAATGCAAGAAAAGACATGCCATCCGGGTATTCGGCTTATAATTAGCTTATATTACTTGAAAATAGAAAGCTTTTACAATGTGACTGTATATTATGATGACGGAAAAAGTGCAGATCAAACCTTTTTGCCTGCACAGCCAACTGCAATATTATAAATAGGAGTTCACTGCCTGATGCATTGGTATATTGGTAACAGTAAACTAAAGAATAATTAGCCCAACTTGAATAATCTTCAATTTAAATGTTGTTTGTAGTGGCTAACGTGAACCTGTTGTATCTGTCCGTGATTCTGTCAGTATCAGATTTCAGAGGTGAGTGGAAGCCATGTGAAACGTTTATAAATTCTATTGTCGTTTTGGGATCAGCAGCCGGTATCATGGACATGTGTGATGTAGAGAAATTAGGAACATACAGGGCTATTGGTTGACATTTCCAAATGAGGGAGCATTTGGTTGCAAATGACCTCTCATTACATCCACTTAATGGATTGCCGACAGTATAATTATAACCATTAACACTATATTACGAGAAAACTTTTATGTATGAATTTGAATATTTTAAATTTATATTTGGGCAAACTGGCAGTGCAGTGTGTCACGCCACGTTTGGAAACAATGCTATACAAAAAAATATACTACATATTAGGTATTGGGCGATAAAGACAGCACGGAGCCCAGATAAACTAGGATAAGAGCAGGAAAATTATGATTTCGGCTGGTACGCGAGTGGCCAGTAATATGAGGGGATAACGTTTTTACAGCATTTTAAATATAGAAACTATTGTATGATGGAGTGTTGTACTTAGTCGGTTGTCGTCACCTACTAACGTCAACTTACTGTCGGAAGTATCACTGACGTGTGTCCTTTTTTCTGATAGTGTCCTAATTACTACTTTGTAAGGTTGATTGAACCCTCTCGCCAAGGTAAAAATATTGGACTTTAACATCTTCCGAGATGATAAAAACATATAAATAATTTGGAACATGTAACAAAGTCTACATGTAGGTACGAAGTCCAGAATGCGATGTTATCTAGATAATGTGCTCAGTCATATTAAACTGCCTAAATACATGTCCATGATCCTTGGAACCGTCACTTAGCAACCGTAGATTCACAGCGCGGTTTTCTCCCGTGTCGTCATACGATTTCTATCCTAAATCTGCAAATGCATTCACTACAAAATTCGCACTGGGGCGCTTGGTTCTTTCTAACCGTACCATGAAAAAAAAAAAAATATTGATTTTGCTTTTAGTAGAAAAGTTTCCCCGCTCTCAGAAAGAATCTAAAATGATTTCAGTACTGGCAACACATTTAGTCGCAAGCTACTGACGTTTTACTATGAAAAACACATAGACAGAGAATGGACTGAGCGTTCCATATTCAGTTGTACAGATAAAACCGAAAAGTACGAGAGAGACAAAGCGAATTTGCGGCCAGTAGTTGTATCTTTAGTAGTACTACAGGTATTGCCCGCAAATTAGCTTCGAATCTTTCTAGAGAGTGGTCACTTTTGTGAGGCTAACGCTCAGTCCAGTTCTCTGTCTATGGAAAAACACCAATCCAAATTATTTATATGTACTTATGTTTGCACAAACTCGAGTTGCCAGTCGTCTGTCCCTATAATTTATTTATTTATTTATCATGTGGAAAACCTTAAACATAAAAACAATAAATATACTGCAATAAGAAACATGAAGCCAATTACAGGTTTTCACGGCTAGCTATACACTAATTATAATAAGAGATCTTAAACTCGACAAGACATCAAAAAAAGATGAGCACCACTCGTCAAATCGGTACCACCAAACATAAGGAATAGACTACAATGAAATAAAATAAAATAAGAAACAGAACTGCTTACTAATAACACTACGAATTAATTTTGAAAAATTCCAGGTTCAGCCTATTGCGTACGCTAGAGCCTTTGATTGAAAACATCAAAAGAGAACTGCTTGCTTAGGGCATTAAAGTCTTTACTCGCTCGCACTAAATATGAGTTTTGCCTGTAGTTGGAAGAAGACAACGAAATAGCTATAGGAGGATTAAATCTGAGTGTTCGTTGGGGAACATTAAAGTACAACTTACGCAGAAGCTGCGGACAGTCCACCTCATTTGATATAATTTTGAGCAAAAATGTACAATCTGCTAATCGACGACGGTTAGTAAGTGGTTGAAGGTGAAATTTCCTGCAGAGATCTAAATAATCACAACTGTGATATGGTACGCGCAAACGATAGCACAGAAACCGAACAAATCTTTTTTGCAAACCCTCAATGCGATCAATGTGCACGGCATAATGCGGACCTACTTACTTTTTTCAAAGTGGAGCTACTAGGGCATGTGGGGTATCATAAGAAAGAGCGCCGTTTGCACATTCTCAAACATTTTTTTTTTATGCTGCATAGTTTTCGACTTTTGATGAAAAATGTAAAAAAAATACCATTCGCCCCCCGGCCCCGTATCTCCGAAGTTTGCAAAGAGAAAAATCTGAAATTACTCTATGTGATAGAAGTTTATGTAAAGACTAGCTTTTGCCCGCGGCTTCGCCCGCGTGGATGTCGGAAAATATCCCACGCGAACGTACTACCGGGAATTCCTTCCTTATTCCTTGTCTACATTATAAAGGGGATCTCTGTGCAAAATTTCAGCTTTCTAGGTCCAAGGGTTTGGGCTGGGCGTTGATGAGTCAGTCAATCAGTCAGTCAGTCAGGACTTCTCTTTTTATTTATATAATAGGTCTTTACCTATGAAATTGCCGTTTTGTATGAAAAAATTTGAACGAATTTTTTTCATGTATTTTTTATTTGTATTAATCGAAGTAATCACCTATGCAATCAATGCATCTTTGCCAACGCAGTGGCAGTTTATTGATGCCCTTCTTAAAGAAATCAGCTGGTCGGGAGGCAACAAATTCTTCAAAGGCATTTTGTACTGCCTCTCGGGTATTTATTTTTTTTCCCGCCAAGAAGTTATCCAAATTCTGGAAAAAGTAGTAGTCTGTAGGCGCAAGGTCTGGTGAGTAGGGCGGATGAGGGAGAGCTTCCAACACCAGTTCTTGCAACTTGGAGACCGTCTGCTGTGCAGTATGAGGTCGCGCGTTGTCGTGCAGGAGCAGCGGAGACGAGCGATTGACCAATGCTGGTTGGGGATGTGCCAGCTTCTCCATCATTGTGTTCAGTTCTTCACAGTACACATCTGCAGTAATGCTCACCCCGTTTGGTAAGAAGCTGTGATGAATCACACCGACGCTAGACCACCAAACAGTGACCATCACTTTTCTAGGGGTAAGTTTTCGTTTAGGGCATTGTTTAGGTGCTGAACCAGGATCCAACCAACTTGCTGAGCGCTTGCGGTTATCAAACAGAATCCATTTTTCATCGCAGGTAACAATGCGGTTCAAAATTCCTTCATTTGTGTGTCTGTTCAGCAGTGCAAGGCACGTCTCGACGCGTACTTCGCGCTGGCGATCATTGAGTTCGTGGGGCACCCATTTGTCAAGCTTTTTTACCTTGCCAATTTGACGCAAATGGACCAATATTGTTTTGACGCTAACGTCGAAAGCTGCTGCTAATTCAGCCGTAGATTGTGTATCATCAGCTTCCACAATCGCCTTTAATTCGTAATTGTCAACCAAAGTCTTCGGACGACCGCGAGGTTCATTTTTCAGGTCGAAATTTCCAGAACGGAAGCGAGCAAACCAATAACAGGTGGTGCGTTGGTTTGTAGTGTTAGCTCCGTAAACGTCGTTGATGTTGCGTGCCGCTTGTGCCGCGTTGCTGCCACGACGGTACTCATATTCCATAATTACTCGAATTTTTAACGTATCCATGATGACGAAAAAAATTGAAATGCGATGAAAATGTAACACTAATCAATAAACAAATGACTACTTTTGGAAAAAAAAAACCATGTTTTTAAAATAAAATGAATTTGAAATTAGAATTCTTAGCCAAACAAAAATTATTTTGATTTGAAATGGCCAGTACTGCAGAACGGCAATTTCATAGGTAAAGACCTAATAGATTACAGAAAAAATAAAACGATGTCTCTAAATACTACACTTTTTCAGAAATCGGAACGGAACCCTCGGTGCGCGAGTCCGACTCGCTCTTGACCGGTTTTTTTAGACGAATTATATTATTTATTTCGGCCAGACTACGCGTCGCAACAAAACTGTTATCATTATCGTGCGATCATGTCATTGATAGTGATATAAAATTATTTAAAAAAATCATTCGTTTAGCAGACAGAATTTGTTGAGCAGCTTCTAAATTCTGGGACATAATAATTCATGGTCTATATTTTGAAAACTCAACATACTTACTAAAGTTATAAATCTATCTTCTATTTAAATAAAAAGAGAAGTCCTGACTGACTGACTGACTCATCAACGCCCAGCCCAAACGCTTGAACCTAGAAAGCTGAAATTTTGCACAGAGGTTCCCTTTATAATGTAGACAAGGAATAAGGAAGGATTTTTCGGTAGTACGTTCCCGTGGGATATTTTGCGATATCAACGCAGGCGAAGCCGCGGGCAAAAGCTAGTTGTGTTATAAATTGTTGGGTAAATGTATATTGCAGATTGAACAACAGATTCAATGCCGAATTAGGTATACGATGCGGTTGATGCTCTTCGGAGCATCTATGACCATACCTAGGTATCCCATGTTATACGTCATGTTTAGTTGAGAGGTAGATTGAGAGGTAGAATGCTTCGTGCAAAATTCCGACATTGCTTTTGAAATTAGAATGGAAGTCGACCATCGAGTCATCATGATGATGTAGCTATTCTGTCTGCAAGTCGGGCTCCCAAAAATACTGCTACGTCCATTGACCTATCAAATCCTGACGCTAGGTCACTGAACTATGTAGAAGATTAGGGATGTCGCTGAGGTTTATACCTCAATATTTTTGGCGCCGATTAAATTATACTTAAAATATAATGATACGATCAATCGATCGATCGATCGATCGATGGTATATATACGATCTCTTTTCTTAGCTTCCGGCACTTACTGGATTTAGATTTATAGATAAGATTTATTATAGATGAGCTCTTAAGGCGATGATAACCGACTTTTAATGATTTTAAACTGAAGATCACGTCTTTAAACAAGTAGTGTTAATGATTTGGAAAAAACAAATATGTTAAAATAGAGCATTTTCTTAATAACTTTTTTTTTAAGAATATTTAAGATTAAGTATATCTATCTATCTATATAAATAAAAAGAGAAGTCCTGACTGACTGACTCATCAACGCCCAGCCCAAACCCTTGTACCTAGAAAGCTGAAATTTTGCACAGAGGTTCTCTTTATAAAGTAGACAAGGAATAAGGAAGGAATTCCCGGTAGTACGTTCCCGTGGGATATTTTCCGACATCCACGCGGGCGAAGCCGCTGGCAAAAGCTAGTATTACATATTGTAATTAATTTGTAAAGTTATGTCTAACGCGGATAAAAAACTGAGAACTACGAAAAAAACCATCAAGCGTGTTTATAGGAAACCTTCACCAGTTTAAAGATAATTTAATTATTTATCTTTTTATATACGTGTTTTAATATAATTGCCTTCTGTTTTATGCAAATCTTTGCTTAAAAGGTGCCTCCAAACAAACTTAAAGCTATGTAATTTACGAAATATTTTTTTTTTAAAGTGTAATAATTATAATAAAAATAATACTGATTCTAATTTGGTACAATAGAGAATGAGTGTCCGTGGAGTTTCTCGCCAGTTCTTCTCCATAGGGACCTACTACGTTTTGGAATGGACAACTAGCTTCATCTTTCTGACTGACCGGCCCCTTGACAATTCAAAAGTGCCTGTAATTGGTTTATTTGAAATAAATGCTTTGAGTTTGAGTTTACATGGCGCTCCTTGCTGGGCGAGTGAGCTCAGCACAGAACACGCTAGCTAACCACTCAAGGTTATTGGCAAATATCTGCATCTTAGGGATAACAACAGCTTAATTCCAATTTTTACAGCTGCTGGCGTGGATTAATAACCAGCCAGTGACCAGTGGGTCTCCACTGGATTCAGACTTATATCCTACATATTTGAAACACTACAACAACAGCTGCTACACTCACACAGGGCTACATACTACATTGTCCATCTTCTGTACACTACTTTGTATTGTTTGGGGACGACCATTGGAAGCTAACTTAGATGCGAATTTGGACCTAGTCAAAGCAGCTTATATCGAATCAACTTTGGTATATAAATTGTGCTCACCTTCATAAAGTCGCTGATATAGTTTCCCATGCAGAACGTCAGATCACCGATTTCATTTGAACCGGTGCCCATTTCACCTTCTAGCACGTCGCAGCTGATGGGCGGCATGTTATCCAACATGTTGCCTCGGCCCATATCTTCATCTGTCTCCATACCTGATGGACAAATTAATATTTGTAAGTAGGTACTAGAGTTCTGTGAGCTGCAGAAGAAGTGGTAGTTTGTATGTGCGAGAACACTGGCTGTATTCTCCAATGATGGAGGATAAGGATGCCCTTTATACAATTCAGCACCAGTACTGTCGCTTTTCTGAGAAGCTGAGAAGTGGAAGATTCAGATGAATTGGTTATGGTCTTATGGTATTGGTTGACGTTGGGCGTGTTCAGTTGAGTCAAAGACGTCCACTGCTACACTTAGCAGGTGACTTGTTTTGTACTACAAAACAATTTCAGAACGCGTACTGACTCGTAGTAAAGGCGGTGTCCTTTTACCACGAGTACTGAAAAGAGCGATAGGAGTTCAATGCCCAAGTTTATGTGCGAGACGGTAATTTTTCTAGTCTTAATTGAATCGAGATCAATCACTAACAGAGCTAGTCAGTCATTACTGAAAGCTTCTTGTGAGCTGCATGTAAAACATTTCTGGGCATTTGTCAATATTCTTTACCGACTTAAAGAGGGGGACTTTCACAGTTCGACTTTTTTTTCGTGGATGAATTCTCAGGCGTTTACCATCCGATTTATGTCATGGTCTAGTGTGTTCTTCATTTGGAGATATGGAATGGAACTCTACAATGGGAGACAGCAAAGCAAATCGTCTGAAATAGAGCAATACACCAACTTACGTTTGTAGCTCTACAAACGCAAGTGTCTGTATTTTCTAAGTCACGATGAGCCAAAAATTAAGTACAAATTTGAAAAAATAAAGCTTACATCTATGTACTTTGAACGTAAGTCAGCCACAGCATTAGCTGACCCACTCTTGCATAAATGGTTGAGATTTTTTAGAAAACGAATCGATACAATTTTATAATTCTTTTATATTTTATTTAAATACCTATAATAAATAAAATATAAATGAATTATAAAATTCTATCGATTCGTTTTCTAAAAAATCTCAACCATTTATGCAAGAGTGGGTCAGCTAATGCTGTGGCTGACTGTACTAGTAATTATATTCCTTTTGTAGTTGGTTACTTTTTGATCATTTAATACAGTGCAGTTTTTATTATGTAGGTGTTTATTTAATAATATTTTATGAATATAATTATAATATTATATTGGAGCAAAGTATTTCCCACTAGCCGTGTCACAGACACATATCTAATAGGTACTGAGCTAAGATTCTGTTTTATGGATTTATAAAATTCACATGACTGACAAATTAATTTTCTTATCTAAGTAGGTATTAAAAGTAAAAATCCACACAAAAGGCATCAAAAATCTGGCAAAAAGTCTCTGTTAAAAATTAAAAAAAAAAAGTTTTACCTATGTAAGACGGGTTGCATTGTGATCCGAAAACATTTATGTCTAGTTTCATATCTATCACTTAGGGGAAAAAAATTGGCTAAAATATTAACTAAGTATCACAATTTCAATTTGAGATCAAATTCACCAAACTTAACAAGATCCACAGCACACACTTCACTATTCCACAATGCACTTTGTTTATTTTTTATTTAAATCTTAAATTAAAGCACCAGTACTCATGTCTTGCGTTAAATAAATCCGAGTGTTGTATTAGCCGCAAGAGTCGCGCGCTTACTGACTGGGCAGGACAATATTGTACACCTTGCACACTGAAAGTTTGGCTGTCTGAACCAAATGAGGTAAACGTTCCGAGTCATGGTGACTCGGCATAAAACCATATCGCATTTTCAGTAACCCCGAATGATAAAAATTCAAAGTCATTGCATACAATGTTTTTGGATGGGTTACCCAAACCACCTGCAACAATAGGGTAAAAAAAAAGATATTCTATTTAGTCCGTCAGTCAGTTAATAAAAAAATATTAGACACGTATTTTTTTCTTTATCATATTATTTGTACTCACACACAATATTGAGAGATTTACCATATTATTTTAAGACCACAAACTACTTATAGGTTTTCCTGTAATGTACAGGTACAGAACTATTTTCTGTATTTTTTTCAAAATTTTTGGCTATTCGGAGATAAGGGGGGGGGAGGGAAATGGTCAATTTTGGTCTATTTTCTTGAATAACTTTAAAACGATTTCTTTTAAAATTATAAAATAAAATACATATGAGACCCTCATACCCTTTCATTTGATATGTCACACGGTGCAGTTTGCAAAACTTTTTTTTTTAATTTTCTTATTTGCCCCCTAAAAGTGACCTCCATATTCAAAATTCATTTATTTACTTTAGCCGTACGTGTTTGGGTCACAGAAATCCATATGTGTACCAAATTTCAACTTAATCGGTCCATTAGATTCGGAGCAAATTGGCTGTGACAGACGGACAGACAGACACACGAGTGATCCTATGGGTTCCGTTTTTTCCTTTTGAGGTATGGAACCCTAAAAATGACTTAGATAAAACGCATTGAACTTGGGGAGTTGGGGCTCACTACGCTACGTCACAACTATAACAAACTACGTAAGTATAAAATCTAGCAAGGAGTGACGTCTTACCACATTGATTAAGTACCTACGTAAAAAAAGAAAAAATAAGTGTCCAGTATTTTTTAATAATCTACAAGACGGAGAAAAACAATGTTTAGTCATCATCCCTATTTATTTATCTTGTTTATTTTAATACTAACTGGTCTGCCGCGGCTTAGCACAAGTGCTTAAAGGCTCTTACAGACAGAGGCGATATCGCGTCGCGACGCGATATTTTTCTACGGATATAATATCGAAATATCGCGTCGCGACCGCGATATCGCCTCTGTCTGTAAGAGCCTTTAGTCTCTAGGGACTAGATGGACACAGCTAAGGGAAAAAATGCAACTGAAAGTTCGGCGTCTTTTACACCTGCAATGCTTTTTTTTTTTGCAAGCATGTAAGGTAACATATCAGGCCTCAAGTGGTAGGTATTGTGCCGCCGCACGCAGGCGAAATACCGCAAAAAGTTGGCAAAAATCTATTTTGCAGTTTTTTTAACTGATTTGTAGTTCTTTATTACTAAATTGTATACTAAAACTAATAGGGTTATTAATTGAAATAAAATGAAAATCAATTTTTCCACTTTTTTTGTAATGAAATTGCAAAATGGGACCAATTTTGAAATCGCGAAAAAAAAATTATTTTCGCGATTTCAAAGTTGATCCCAATAGTAAAAGTTATTCACTTCGATGGTCTAAACTTCACTCCATAAAGATTTTAGAGTTAATTTTTAAACATTTAATATACAAATTATCTATCTATCTATATCTATTTAAATAATCTTTAATCTTTATAAATAAAAGAGAAGTCCTGACTGACTGACTGATTGACTGACTCATCAACGCCCAGACCAAGCGCTTGAACCTAGATAGCGGAAATTTTGATCAGAGGTTCCCTTTATAATGTAGACAAGGATTAAGGAAGGAATTCTCGGTAGGTAGTAAGTTCCCGTGGGATATTTTCCGACATCCACGCGGGCGAAGCCGCTGGCAAAAGCTAGTATCATATAAACGCGACAGAGAATCTTTTTACCCGTCCGGATTATAAAATAATTCAAGATGAATCTCAGCTTTACGCTAAGCGTGAAAATTAAATTGAAAAACATTTGCCTTACTTTGACGTCATTACCTCTATTACCTATTCTTATAACTATAAGTCAAGGTTGGAACTGCAATAAATTACTTTTTGTTTTATAATAAAGGTAAGTACATACATAATAATTGTCACTAGGTACAGACGAAAATATAATATTTTACACAAGAAAGGCAGTTTTTTCTATGCAGTGCAACCGACCATAAAACCAAAACCATGGTTTTTCGGTCACAAAAAAGTATCGAAAACTGTCATTTCTGTTCTCTGTAGGATCCGCTTAGGTTTTTGTTGCACTCCCGTTTTTCTACATAAAATCCGTGTTCGTGACTCATCTCTTTGCGAGTGTGGGCTGGATGAGGGCACCCTTGATCACATATTTTTTGAATGCTCTAACAACATTCCTCCTTTAGACCTTTATAGCCGTCTCCCTAAATTTAAAATCCCTCTTCCAATTAATTTCCCCTCCCTTTTAACATATTCCTCTCCAGAACTGCTTGTGGCGTTGATGATTTTCATCCGTCACAATAATATAAAATTGTGATTTATCTCCACATCTGTCTATGTGGATGTGGCATGCAATATATTTAATGTTTTAACAATTTTTAATAATATTTATGTAATTTTTATCTTTTCGTTTGTTTCAGTCCCGTACTAACCCCACAAGATCAACTGTATCGTCTTATTTTTTATTATTATTATTATATATATATATTTTTTTTTTTTTTTTTTTTCTCTTCAATGCACACTTGCTTTCCTTATCACTTTTGACACTGGCAGAATAGTCGACATCGGCTTTGCTTGCCATAATAAGAAATAGAATAGAACTATTTACCTCATTTACTAGGTAAATAAATACATAATTTGAGTTGTAAAAAAATTACTTATTAATTTTTTCGTTTGTTTTCGTTATGTTATCATGTTTATTATTGTTTACATTTATTACGTTTCACCCACGTGTTTGTTATCAAAACTCGTCTGCCCAAAAAGGAGTGTAATGTTTTCAGCATAGATTTGTGTGTGAGTTCGATCCTGTTTTCTTTTTATTTTCAAGGCGAATTAGCAACTTTTTTAGTTAACTTTGATTAGTAAGTTAACAATAACGCTTATCCAACTCGTTTTTAAAGGGTTGTCAGAAAGGTGTGGCGAAAAATTAAGGTTGTGGTTCAGAGTACAGACTAACTGAACAACTTTCTGCCAACATCGTAATCGCGCCAAAAATATCAGCCGTCCCATACATTTGGGTCGAGGTAGATATTAAAGTTTTGTAAGGGACGACTTATTTTTTTTTTCACGATTATGATGTTGGTCCCATGGAGAAGTTGTTCAGTTTGATGGTGTGTACCTGTAAAATATGCACATATCACAACACTAATAGTTCAGTGTGCCTCTCGGCATAGGCTTCCTCTAACATCTTCCATTGCTTTCTATACCTAACCGCTCTTCTCCAGTTAGGAGCGGCTGTTAATCTTAACTCATCCTCCCATTGCCTTCCTCTATTCCTTTTGCCATTTTTAGGGTACCATTCAGTGATTATTTTACTCTATTTTTCTTGAGTACTTCGCAGTATATGGCCTGTCCATCTCCACTTTAGTTGATCTATCTTTACTAGCACGTCTGTTACTCTAGCTTTTGATCTTAACCAACCACACACAAAAAAAAAAAAAAGTAATAATAAAAGTTATAAATTGATTGAATAAAACGAATGCATGAATTATATCAATTTTATCATTATTAAAGCCACACAGTAATTATTTGCAGAACCAAATGATTCAGTAATATAATATTATTACATCAAAACATTTAAACATAAAGGACATTAATAATAATAATTCACCAGCGTTTTGCGTAATAGCATAATAAAATTATCAAGAGCAATAATTTATAATAATCGAAATAAAACGTACCTGACCGTTCAGAATTGTCTTTATTTTCGCCACACCTTCAATTCAATTCAATTTATTCATTAACAATTTACATTGTGTTTGAAATAATCTGAGACACATTGTAGATCTCGGCCTTAGACTTTACCACAGATTAAGTAGTATTTAAAGGGATAATCGTCGGCATGCACTATGCAAGTGCACCCAAGGACAACCTCCGGTTGGTGCAGGACTATTGCAGAACATGGAAACAAAACATATTGGGCTATGGGTTTGGGTGGCTATAGTGGATTAGGTACCTTAAACTATGGAAGAACTATGTCCCCTGCCTTACCAATGTTATATAATATACACACTTAAAATGGCAGGGGGTGACTTTGCACACTCAATAATGGGCCCCCAGAAACGGTCGCTAGCACATAGTGTCATAGCGGCAAGGGGGCAACATGTCCTGAGGCGCTTGTGAGGAGTGGAGAGGTATCCCACGGCTATCAGGACAATCCCGGAAGTACGGTCAAGATCCCTACCAGCATCTTACTGGGATACTTCCTTCCTCCGAGCACGTTTGCTCTTGCGAATCTCCACTCAAGCCGGCCAATAAAGGCAAGAATGAGGTGGGAGCTCTGTTCCTCGTCAGTGTTCACTCCAGCCGGCCAATAAAGGCAAGCGAGAGGTGAGGAACAAGACTTCTCCCGGGAGATAGGGTCCGTGGGGTCGCAACTGCCCAACAGCTCGCCACATGCTGCCCTGCGGGTTTCTGTATTATTATTATATTATTTTACTCAAGCTAAGTACCTACAGTATTCAGTAATGTCCGTACTTTTTACAAGACTAGGCGTCACCTACATGAACGCCTGGAATAAAGGCGCGCTGTTGGATTTTTACTTTCGGCGCTGAGCTGAACACTGAAAATCCAACAGGCATAAGGCGTTTTATACGAAAATGAACCTTATTCGTATTAAGTTATTGTTCATATTCGTATGAAACGATTGATTACGGTCGCTTATTGGAAATATAGGAACATGCACATTAACTTCATACAGTTAGCCGACGTTCGCACGGACGTAAAGAATATCGCGGCGGGATTTTATCGCGCACTGGATTTTCAGCTCTCGGTGTTGAGCCGACCTTCGAGAATCCCACCTAACAAAAACAGAGTGCATCCCAGCGCGACGAAAAACACACTGTTGGATTTCAACTCCCGGCGGCGGCGGCGTTAAGCATAGCGTTGTCCCGTTTTTTTTACGCCCATGCGTACGTCGGCTTACAGTTCATATTCGTATGAAACGCTTACTGTACTTAGCACTAAAGCAGTCTATGGACGCTCTAAGTCTTAGCCGAAGGTACCCTCCTTGAGATTGTCAGTAACACCAAGACGTTGCCGGCCTTGGAGCTGTGGTGGATTCATGGATTGAATGGCCAATTTTCTCATCCGTACGCAAAATACGTGCTTGGACGTGGAGTTGCGGACGGGCCCGTCTTTCTACTACAGACCTGCCATCTAGAGTATTCTAGAGAATGCATTCCTGACATCTGTCAGTTGGAAAATTTCTAGTAGATAGCCGCCAAACAAGTTGTCAAATTTTCGGCATGGATAAGTCTCCACAATCACGCAACAGGAGTACAGGATAGCGAATGTGCATCCCCACTTTTTTGACAACTTAAGTAACTATAAAGATCAAATTCGCAAAACATATTCGTTACTTGCTCGGTGAAGAAGTGCCAGCTGGTGGTTTAGCTGAGCCTGTAGCTTTAAATTCCCCAGATAATAATAATTATCACGATATGATCCAGCCTGTCCCTCCTTGCTGTCCTCCCTCCAGCGACGACCTAAGCCGAGGTTCGCACCCCACAGACCCCCCCCTCGCCCTCCCTTAACGTGCAGTCGCTTAGTTTAATGTTAGTTTTATGCCCTGCCTGGATGGAGGCTTTGAGTTCGCTTAAGGCACCCACAGGATTGTCCGGTTATGTAGTCTCGGCCTATCAAAGTCAACTACGAGAGGCCCTACACACAAAAAAAAAACATATTCGTTAGTATGAAACCGACAGGTGTCAAGAACGCATTCTCTCAACGGCCGGACTGTACTATGCGTGCCAAATAAGAATAGGATCGCGCATGCTTCAACTTCACACGATAGCTGTCAAATTGGTAATGAAGTTCGCGAGTATTGCCATACTATTGCGGAACAAATTGGCGGATTGGCGTCTTGACAGTACTATTCTTATTTGGCACGCATAGTACTACCTACTTACTATCTTCTATCTTAGCCTCCTACCAAAAGATTATTCGTACTGCCAATAGCCTGCTATGGTCCATTTATTTTTAGCCTTTCTCCAATGAATCTTGGGTTCGGCTTGTCGTAAACTAGTGCGGCTGATTGGATCCGTTTTCTAGCTTAGATACGAGTACCTACATAGTTAACATAGTGATTTGGCGTTGCATTAACGATCGTCCGCGATTGACCATGCTGCAATAAGTAGGCACTGTTACTAGGGTGGTAGGGTTTCCATTGAGGCATGCATTGATATATCAATGGTAGCATGTGCTATTCTCGTATCTACAGGCTTGTGTCGACAGGAGAGAAAAGTACGACGCGTGCACTAATACGAAAATAACAACCTGCACACCAGGACATGGGAAAAGATCGTAATTAGTACCTATGTACTGTAGAGACACACCTACCTGTGTCTGTAAAGTATATTAAGTTGGTAGGTACCTACCAACTTAATAAACTTTAAAGCGCTGATAGATTTTCAACACTCTGTTTAGTGCCGAGAGTTGAAAATCCAACAGTGAGCCATTTATTTAGGTCTTGCCTAGTGTGTGTAAAAGCCATAAATAATTATTCATTAGAACATGAAATATACAATGTTATTTAGAACCATTAAATAAAGATAAATTGAGGACATTTAATTTTATTGTAGGTACAATTCTACAATGACTTGCATAATGTTGCATTTTTTTTTGTGAACAATAATAATGACAATCTTTTAACAAATGTGTTGACATCGTTGACTTGTATAATGACTTAAATCAATGGTTGACATTGACATTCAACTATTCCAGCTTAGTTCTATGTACAGCAGGGGCACCTGGGGGTCTGATTCTCCTAATTTGCCAAGTTATACACTCAACTTACAACTCAGAAAAATTTGCTTAAAATGAATTTATGAAGATTGAAAACAATAAACATTGATGCAATCATCTAAACTAAAATAAAAAGTCTTTTGTTTTTTAAACCTGACTATGGTTTACACAAAAAGGAAAAAAACAAGGCAAATAAAAACAAATTTTGATTACAGTAGGGACTGGCTGGTAGGTATGACTATTTGTTACATGGAAACGGAGGGCCCGACTGTAGTACTGGAGAAAGACAGGTTTTTAATGCAGGTATTATAATTATGAGGTAGTCCTGTAGGATGCAAGTAAAACTGCAGGTAATAAATGTCCAGCATAAAATCAGAAATGAAAATTGTTCGTTTTTCTCTAGATTTGCTAATAATAACTACTAGTGTTATTTTGCTCATAATTTTGCAAACACAGGAAAGTTTTATAGTAAATCTTATCTAGAAATGCTTTGATTTGAGTAACAAAATTTGTGATGAGTCATATATCACAATTTGGGTAATATTTCTTTGTAGTTTGTAGGTGTACATTTAGTATTTACCCTGTGTAAGTTGTTGCCATGTTTAGTTTCGGGGAAGACGAGGTGATGTTATGTTATGATGATAGCTATCTTTTTATGAAAGCCTTAAGACGTTTATCTTAAGATACACAGGCTTTTAAATCAGTTGTTAAGTCATCACATTATCATAAATTAAGGAAAAAATTATCAGATGCTAGTGAAGAGATATTATAAAAGTTAATTGCAGTAGGTTTAATTGAAAAAAAATATGGACAATTAAATGACTTGCATTTTAACACTGGCATGATAAACTCTTTTTATTATTTCACTCAGGATAATAATTAGTTGTAGTACATTACAAATTAATGTATTTTAGGTTTATGTTTTTATGTTTTATAAATTCAAACTTTATTTTTTTAAACAATGGAGATGAGTTAATCAAAAGCAATTATCATTCTAATAGACAGTTGTATAATGCAATGCTGTCAGCTAAAGAATTTTGCAAAAAATAAATACCTATCACACATGTTAATACAAATATTCTTCTACTTTACATCATGTTAGGATTGAATTCAGAGTTTAGTAATTAGAAAAACAAACAAGACCTTCCTTCAATTTCGAATTGGTAGATCTTTTATTAATATTGAGAACAGATAAGTTTGAAAACTGGTTTCAACACAACACATGTCATTTTACAATGCTTACCTGCTATGTTTATATTTTATGTGATGTGATGTCAGTAGTAAATGCACTTGTAATACTTGTAGAGGTCCTCAATGCAAGCAGTTTATAAAAATATATTCCAAGTAATCCAATTCATAGTATAAATTGTAAATTCACTACAAAAAAACTTTTGTCACAATACAATAACCCACGTCACAAATTCACTGAATTTTATATCCTGCTTCTGGAATGTTTTGATTATTTCTGTTTATTATTATTTTATTAAAAAATTAATACTTTTTGTTCACTTTAAAAATAATTTTGTACTAATTTGCTTCTTCCCGATTGACAATGACAAATGACATTGACAACTTTCGATGGGTTGCCAACTTGCCACTACAAACTATCAGTTATACCCAATTTCCGATGTAGAGTTTGAGGTCAGGGGCTTGTGGCAAGTAATAACGGGTTGATCGATCAAGAGCTACGCTTGCCGCGGTCGGTCGGTGGATGGGTGACCATCTTTACATTCCAAGACCCCTTCGAGCGGTCGTGCCTCGGAAAGCACGTTAAGTTTTTGAGTTACTTTTTCATTGTCTATCTCTCTCTGTTCATATCTGGTACTGCTCTACTCTAAGGCCTCTTCCGTTTACATATTAAGCGATTATCGCGCGATTACGCGATATTCGCGTTCGTAAGACACTTTTTGTTCGGAAAACCGCAAGGCACCTGTCGCGCAATGCACGAGGTCATAGACAATTAGTTGACACCATTTTTAATCTTAGAGCATTTAACCTATGGAGATGGCATAGCTGAGCGAACCCCTCTGCCAAAGTCGACTGGCCATATGGCCATGCACGTTTTATAAAACTAATTCATTTGGCGACAGTTGTCATTGTGTATCGGTGTCGCAAGAAAGTGCTCCCAAAAAATGGTTAATTGTGCAGTTTCCTCGTGCAAAAAGCGATCTGCCACTTCAAATTTGCGAAACCATGGTGTTTCTTACCACATGTAAGTATAAATTATACATTCAAACAGTTTTATTTAAGTATAATGTCGAAATAATCGTTGTTGACATTACGATAGAAAAATACAGTGGTACGTTGGTAGCGCAAACGTAGTACAGGTAAGAATTTGCATAGTGCAGGGACAACGTGAATCAATGATTGATAAAATAAATGATTTTTTCAGTCAGTATGTTCAGTAACCAGTTTTTTTTTTTTTTGTAATGTATCTGGATAAGTCAGGTTGAAATAAAAAAAAAATATATATTACTTAATATTAATTTCAGTTCTTTGTGAGTCGATTTAAATTCTTATCTTTTGTATTTTTAGGCTAATAAAAAATAACAGTTTGTTCGTTTCGAATGTGAGTTTTTGCAGCTCATGCAATTTGAAAAAAATTAATCCGCAGTGGAATAATTTAATAACTATTCCACCGCGGACCGTAGGTAGTAGGTACTTACTAGTAGGTTTTTTCAAGGCTGTTATGAAAACGTAGTACGTACTCAATCAAATTAATAGATATGATTTTCGTTTGATTCTGTTGGCACTTATTTAAACTGATTACTTCTATTCTATATTTTTCTTCAACAGATTTCCAAAAGATCCTGTACTATGACAAAAATGGAGGATATTTTGCGGTAATACAGAAACTTGGGGACCCACGCGTACTAGTGCAATCTGTTCAGAACATTTTATGTCGTGTAATTTTAAACAACTTGCAAATAATAGAAGGAAACTAATTGAGGGTACGATACCCACTTTAAAAAAACATTCTTGGCACGGAAGAACCGCCTGCAAAATTAATGATTTTAGTAGGACCGTTTTATTATTGGCAACACTTCTGACATGTCAGAATTCCGTCGAATTAAATAATCTGTAATAATCAGTCTGTAGTTGTCATTATTCAGAATTTCAGACATATTAATAATAGGTCTTTACCTATGAAATTGCCGTTTTGTATGAAAAAATTTAAACGATTTTTTTTCATGTATTTTTTATTTGTATTAATCGAAGTAATCACCCATGCAATCAATGCATCTTTGCCAACGCAGTGGCAGTTTATTGATGCCCTTCTTAAAGAAATCAGCTGGTCGGGAGGCAACAAATTCTTCAAAGGCATTTTGTACTGCCTCTCGGGTATTGAATTTTTTTCCCGCCAAGAAGTTATCCAAATTCTGGAAAAAGTAGTAGTCTGTAGGCGCAAGGTCTGGTGAGTAGGGCGGATGACGGAGAGCTTCCAACCCCAGTTCTTGCAACTTGGAGACTGTCTGCTGTGCAGTATGAGGTCGCGCGTTGTCGTGCAGGAGCAGCGGAGACGAGCGATTGACCAATGCTGGTTGGACATGTGCCAGCTTCTCCATCATTGTGTTCAGTTCTTCACAGTACACATCTGCAGTAATGCTCACCCCGTTTGGTAAGAAGCTGTGATGAATCACACAACAATCACTAGACCACCAAACAGTGACCATCAATTTTCTAGGGGTAAGTTTTCGTTTAGGGCATTGTTTAGGTGCTGAACCAGGATCCAACCAACTTGCTGAGCGCTTGCGGTTATCAAACAGAATCCATTTTTCATCGCAGGTAACAATGCGGTTCAAAATTCCTTCATTTGTGTGTCTGTTGAGCAGTGCAAGGCACGTCTCGACGCGTACTTCGCGCTGGCGATCATTGAGTTCGTGGGGCACCCATTTGTCAAGCTTTTTTACCTTGCCAATTTGACGCAAATGGACCAATATTGTTTTGACGCTAACGTCGAAAGCTGCTGCTAATTCAGCCGTAGATTGTGTATTATCAGCTTCCACATTCGTAATTGTCGACCAAAGTCTTCGGACGACCGCGAGGTTCATTTTTCAGGTCGAAATTTCCAGAACGGAACCAATAACAGGTGGTGCGTTGGTTTGTAGTGTTAGCTCCGTAAACGTCGTTGATGTTGCGTGCCGCTTGTGCCGCGTTGCTGCCACGACGGTACTCATATTCCATAATTACTCGAATTTTTAACGTATCCATGATGACGAAAAAGATTGAAATGCGATGAAAATGTAACACTAATCAATAAACAAATGACTACTTTTGGAAAAAAAAATCTATGTTTTTAAAATAAAATTAATTTGAAATTAGAATTCTTAGCCAAACAAAAATTATTTTGATTTGAAATGGCCAGTACTGCAGAACGGCAATTTCATAGGTAAAGACCTAATATGAACTAACTATGGCTTTGGCTATGCAGCCACACCCGCATGTTTTCCTACTAAAATATCAAACTATAACTATATTTAGTTTGTTTAATTAGTTAGCTAGGAAACACTGAACTGAAATAGTTTTGAAAAACAAAAAAAGGACGTGTAAAAGTGTTGTTTTTAACGAAATAATAAAATTGGCTGTGTTATTTTATTATTTATGTTCTACCCTTCCTACTTTTTGACACGTATACCTACGTTAAGCCCGCATTATAAAACGGGGCTCAAGTATGTATCCCGAATTGCGGCTCCACTGTACTATCACACACGCGCGTCCGAAACTTCACATTGGTGAATCACTTGGGTTAGGTTAGAATAGTGACCATTACCTCTATTGCTTGAGAATCATTTTGGTTAGGTTGGGTTAGGTGAGAACAGTGACCCTGAATGCGTAGCTAGTATATAAAATCGCCGGGTGCGTTTGTACAGTGGTTCCCGAATTGCCGACCCTAAATGCAGAATGATAGGGAAGGTCCAGCAATATCAATAATGTTATTTGAAAAAAATATTTGACTATAAAAATAAATACAATCGTTCTTTTTCTAAAGCACTATTAATTGTTTTGTCATTACTGGCTACCTACGTAGTTTCACAGGCATTAACCATATTGCGTATTTTTGTGTACAGACGCCAGCACGTCAAGCTACTACAATCTTTATAAATCTAAAGTATTAGGTTCAAGGTTGATTGGGAAAATTTGACAGTTATACAAGAAAATAAAACGAATGAATTTTATTTATTCATTCATTCATGTAATGAAATAGCAGGTTAAGCTACGCCTGCCGGGGTTGGTCAGCGAATGAGTGACCATCTTTACATACCGAGACTCCTCCGTGCCTCGGAAAGCACGTTAAGCCGTTGGTCCCGGCTGTCATTCGTGGTTCTTTGACAGTCGTTACGGGTCGTCAGAAGCCCGAATGTCTGACAACTAGTCTTACCAAGGGGTATCGTATTACCAAGTAACTGGAGTGGAGGTCAGATAGGCAGTCGCTCCATGTAAAATACTGGTATTCAGCTGCATCCGGTTAGACTGGAAGCCGACCCCAACATAGTTGGGAAAAGGCTAGGCAGATTGATTTTTGATTCATGTAATCAAATACCACTGATTGTTTGTGTCCCATCACTAGAACTTTGTGTTTGTTGTCATAGGACAGTTGCGTAGATACGCACAAATTTGTCAATGTGTATGTGTTTTTTTATTGTGTGGCTATTATTCTTTCGTGTGCGTTCGTAGCAACACGAAGCATGTATCTGTGTGTGGTTGTCAAATTTTCGTAGTGTGCTGTATGTGTTTTCCTCGCCCCCCGCATAAAGTGGCAGAAAATGTTGTTCGGTGATTCGCTGCTTGCCATCTCCATAGGTTAAATGCTCTAAGTTTTTAATGCCTACCCCCAATAGAGTAATATCGAAATGCGCGGGAAGTAGTAGCGTGAGTGCAGGCGGTGAGAAAAAAGACTAGTGTTCGTGTGGATAGTGTGACCGCTCTGATGGAGAGGCCGTGAGCTACCACGTGGTGAGTGCTAGCAAGTAATAAAGTTACTCCTTATGATAAGGGTAGTGAGATTTTGGGAAGACAGTCTTTCGTGATAGAATCTTGCACCGAGATATTAAGTATAAAGTCCACTTGTGTACAGATTTACAACGGACTAGTTCGGTCGACCGAGGGTGCTTGTTGCACAGGGGAAACGGGGTTCTGATTGTAGTCAGAACCCATCGAGCCAAGCTGGAAGAAAAGGGGGTCTGAGGTACACAGGTACTTCAGGGCTCCTGGCATAGCCGAATGGAAGTGCCTCCGAGCCTCAATGAGGACCGATCGGAGGCACTTGATGGCCCACGTAGGGCGTGGTCGAGCCTTTGAGAGGAAGCGTTGGTGGCTTGTGGGGAAGGAAGGTGTGAGCCCTTGGTATTCGTTACCAAGCCCAATCCGGTTGCCTTCGGGGCTAGAAATTCGGGCACAATCAAGTAAGCGCGTGGAAGATCCACGCGTGATTGGAGCAAGTCTGGGACCAGGGTCGATCACGGGGTCTGTTAGTCGAGTCAGACCCCCGGCCTTCAGCCAGCTTAGGGTTGTAAATTCATGTGCGAAGCAGTTTACAAGAATGTCAGTAGTCGACCCATAATCTCACCCCATAGTTATTTTGTCGCAAGGGAGATTTACTATTTAGTGATAACCCTGGCATTTATGAGTTAAAAGCGCGACAGCACCCTTGGTTGGCGCGACCACACGTTCCGGTTCACCGAACAAAAGGTGACTTCGGAACGCGACGATTGCGTATTCGCGCGACAGTCGCTTTATTGCTAGGACAAAGCCTAATGGAATAAAGAGACGATACGCCGCTGATACGCGCCCTCAACGGTAATGTTATTTCCCTTCAATCTAGTATAATTTAGAAACTGGCAATTCTTCTATTTTATATAGAGGTGTCCTTGTCTCGATAATAATAATTTGGGTGCACCAATATTGGTCTGTTGATCGAATCATTCTAATTTATCGCCATCTGTTAATTACATAATTTAGAGCATTTATTACAATATTTTTGTGTATAAATTAATAACAGGAAATTAAGAAAGTAATAAAAAAAAGAGTTACAATATAAAGCAATGCTACTTATGCCACTAGCATACTGTCCTTGTCACTAAGGTTACATGATACATCATCATAATATCCCTAGTAGTCTGTGTCTGTGTGGTACAGTGGTACATGCTCTGTGGTCACTAGTCAAGCCCAGAAAAAAAAAAACTATAAAAATTCGACAATGGCAGACGCAAAGCAAGGTAAGATTTAGCATTTTTTGTAATTTTATCTGCTTCGTACTGTTTATTTCAAGTGTTATGAGTAAATTTCATTCAAGTTCTTCAGCCCACATACTTGATCAAGTGTTTCAAAACTGATAAACGGGTTCGTTTCACTTTGTCCATGCTGCATCATCAACGAGATTCTTTTTAATTTACACCTGTAACGCTGTTGCTCCACGATAAATCAAGATGTTGAGCGTTATTCATATTATTATGTGCTTGCGCTTGTAATTTGCAGTTTTACCTGGTGTTATAAGAATGAGAAATGTATAAAACTACTTTGATGTTTTTACATTCACCATACTGCTTCTTTTGTACCTACCTATGCAGTTGCTACAATCTTTTTTTTGCGGAGCAAACATGCTAATGAACAGTTTACTTTATTATGATTGTTGCTAGGCCAAGCTTAAAAAGATAGAATTATTATTAATTAAAAAACATAATCCTAACTAGATGTCACAGTCAATATTATTTGACATTTACTTACATTACACCATGTTTTTTTTTTTGTCCATTTTATATTATTCTAAGCTATTGTTATTGATTGGTTTGATGTAAAATAAGATAATTTTTTTTATAGGCAAACCACCAATTGAAGATTTCTATAATGGGTCATCCCAATCAAGAGTGGTTCTGGCAAAACCTAGACTTGGTGGCTTTGGCACCTCCAGTTTTGCGTCAAGTTCAAATAAAGGGTGTAATCCATTTGGTAAGTGGCAACTTAAGTTTTTTTTTTATCCTTTGTGTAACAATCATAATAATTTCTAGTGTAAAATCCTCTACTAATACTGCCTTTTATATTTAGGTTCTATTCTGCGACCTTCACAGCTGAAACCAGGTAATAATCCATTTCTGAGAAGTGCTGAAACAACTTCTGAACAAGCTTCTGAAGCAACAAAGGAGAAAGAAGAAGAAACACCAACTGAAGACAGACTGAAGGAACCTGAACCTGAAGCTCCTAAGTTTGTACCACTAGGTGCTGCTAATGTCACTCCACGACCCAACAACACAGTACCCCCTGCAGGACAGCCTGCTCCGGGCTCCTCAGGATTTGTGTTTGGTCAAAATTTAAGTGAGAGAGTTGTAATTAAGGAAACTGTTAATAATGGGGAAGCATCATCTGGAGACCACAGCTCATCTAATGGAAACACAGAGTTATTGTTCACTAGTGCCGCAGCAACTGTCAAGGATAACCAGGTCAGTTGATTAACTTAAGTGGTTTAAAGCTTTAACTAATAAATTAGTCTGGCAGTTATTACATACTTTGTGATAATATTTTACATAATATTTTAATCCTCATGTTCCTGTTGTTTTTTTTCTCATGTTCCTTCATAGATATTATACTTTCTTTTTCACCACTACATTATTTGTAGTACATGTATACTATGCTTATGAACTTGTTTCCAATCAATGTAAATACAGTGGATTTCGGGTATAACGACGATGAAGGGACCACTCTATTTTCGTCTTTATATACAGAAGTCGTTACAGCCACACTAAACCCAGTTGCTACTCAGAATATCACTTTGTAACTGAACCATAAATTTAACTACGAAACATACATGCTTCCCTACCTACTTAGCTGATATCTATAAACAAAAGGTAAAGGTTTCCACACTTGTTGACCATCTGTGTGGATGTAAACAAAAGATAAGAAATGTTTGTGAAAGAAAGAAATTTTTGTATCTTTGGCGGCCGACTCTGGTTGCACTATCTGCATGGGATTTCTAGGAATTTGTTACAAATGATTCATTAAAAACAGTCCCTACACCCGAACTCGGAGTTACATCCAAATGTCGCTATAGCCACATGAATTTTGTACTAATGTATGCTTTAAATTCAAGCGACTTAGATTTAACGCCGCTATAGGTAAATGGTCACTACAACCAAGGTCGTAATAAATGAAATCCACTGTAATACAAAACTGACCTCTGATGTTGTTATAAAAGTTACACTTCGGGCGAAATATCTTCTTCGATATAGTCTGAACATAGGCACTATGAACTTTTGCGCATGTTCTCTCACTCATACTCGCTGTCTTATGTCAACTTCTGCGCGAAGAAGTCTTATGTCACTTACTGTGCAGCCTTCTGCGCGAAGTTCGGTCTCGCCAAGATATTTCGCCCGTAGTGTACAGCATGATAAAATTAATTCCATGAGTGAATAAATTCTTGTTAATTACTGTGTATTGTTGTCATGATTATTTACATATTTTATTCTAGCGTATTAGTCATCCAGTAATGATTATGGAGGCTCAAGCAGACAGCAGACTTATGATTTACAACTGCAACCCCTAAACATGTTATTCCAACATTTAGAAATAATAAAAAAAAAAAAATCAAAAAGTGACAGCAAGCAGCAGCAGTGTGCAGCAGCAGTGTTTAGAAGTCACTGATGTTGTGATAAATTCTTGAATGGGCCTTATTATCATCATCTGCCTAGCCTTTTCCCAACTATATTGGGGTCGGCTTGCAGTGTAACCAGATGCAGCTCAATACCAGTATTTTACATGGAGCAACTGTCCATCTGAACTCCACAACCCAGTAACTGGGTAATAAGATACCCCTTGTAAGATTTCTTGTCAGAAGTTCGGGTTTCTGTCTGACGACCCATAACAACTGTCAAAGATCCACAAATGACAGCTGGGACCAATGGCTTAACGTGATTTCTGGGGCACAGAGGAGTCTCGGTATGTAAAGATGGTCACCCATCCACGGACCAACCCCGGCAAGCGTAGCTTAATGTCAATTGATATGCCTTATCATACAGCAAATTAAATAGTCTCAAGCCCAAGTTTTATGTGTCATTTAATTTTTAAAATGGCTGTTATTAGATAGTTAACAGTTCCTTCCAGAAGTTTGACATAAACCAACTGTTTATACCTAATCGGCAATTTGACACAGCCCTAATTTTAATTTAATTCTGTATGGCATTATGTTGGTAGGAGGACAGTAATCCAGGCGAGTCTTCAAACGGTGGCGACGGGTTGGCGGCCGCGGCGGCCGAGTACGAGCGCTCGCACGCGCGACCGCCACCCCCGGCCGCGCACGTCAACACTATCACTGGCGAGGAGGGCGAGATCAATGTTCTGCAGGTAACAGTAACTTTACTAACAGTAACTTTACTAAATTTAGAACTTGAGACCCTGCATCACGCAAGATACCTTCCCTGTAAGTCGAGGTATTTATTTAGGCCCCTTTAACTGCATTACGCAAAATGCATGTCCACCACTAAACTGGGTAAATGTATGTATCACTATAAACTGGGTGTATCAAGGGTAAATGTATGTATCACTATAAACTGGGTGTATCAAGGGTAAATGTATGTATCACTATAAACTGGGTGTATCAAGGGTAAATGTATGTATCACTATAAACTGGGTGTATCAAGGGTAAATGTATGTATCACTATAAACTCAAGAGTGAGTTCTGCTGCTGCTTAAAGATTTTGGTGCATAAAAAAAGCTTATGTTCATCTGACTGGCAGGCTTCTTCTTTATTTTTCAAATAATACTGAGAATCAGCACTTTTTAAAACTCTAAATTACATAAGAGGGTCCCCCAAAACGCCCAACCTTCATCACTTCCTACTGCTTTACTGTGCAAATGGTTTTTTCCATCAGATTGATAATCAGAAGGGCAATTCTCGTACCTAAAAACGTTCAAAGTCAAGTCGCAATCTCATGTCAGCGACATTCAAATGTCAAAAATGTAGGTAAACTCTATACAATTTTTGACAGAGACTACCGAGTTGAGATTGCGAATGTTGTTAAAAATTACTGGAATTGCCCCTCTGATCTACAGTAACAGTTATACACAACACAACATAACATCACGACATGTTTCCTCCAGGGTTTAGGCAGAGGTGTACCCATAGTAGGTAAACCCACATTTCGAACAAATACCACTACAATTTTAATAACCTTGTTATGTTGGCGTTTGCAGGTATCGTGTCGCCTGTTCGCGTGGGAAGCGGGCAGTTGGCGCGAGCGGGGGCGTGGCATGATGCGGCTGAACGACGCGCCGGCGGGTAGTGGCGGCGCCGCGAGACTCGTCGCGAGAGTATCGGGCTCCCTGAGAGTCGTGCTCAACACTAAGCTGTGGCCCGACATGGTTGTCGAACGAGCCGGCACCAAGTCGCTCAGAATCACTGCTGTCGATTCCCAGCAGCAGATTAAATTGTTCCTCATAATGGTTAGTATAAGGCCATTAGGACCGAATGTTTGTGTCTAGAGTTTGGAGTAGTAAAGTTGAGCTTCCTGTGACAAATATTTCTTTATGAATCAATTAAGGCATAGCCAACTTGTTAGTCAGTCAACTGCAGGTCAGAAATAGAAATCTTGTTCCTGAAGCTCAAGAGAGAATTGCTAGTGAATACCACATATGAAATCATACAGCAGGTTAGCTAGCTAAGTGAAAGGCTCTTATGTATAATAACATGTAAATCTTTTTACAGACAGTTGTGAAAGTTGACATACTTCAAGGTTGTATTTGCTTTGTACAGACAGGACATGCAAAGTATTTTAGGTAATACTTGCTGAAAGTAAGAAGTATTGTTTTAATTGTTTCACAGGGTGCCCCAGGCGATATAGTTCAACTGTACCGGGCTCTGACAGCTCGTATTTCTGTGAGCAAACGTTCAGCGTCTTCCAGCATCGGCTCACAGAATGCCACTTCTCAAAAGGCCGCTGAAAGGCTTGAGGCGGCCGCAGACGAAGAAGACTATCTCGAGAAAGCTGATGACGATGAACAAGACGACGTTGCTGACGACATCGCACTCGATGACGACGTCCCAGATAACGAATTAGGCAACAACGAAAGCCTAGAATCTGACCATGAACAAAAGACTGAGGAACATGAGTCCAATGTAGATGGTATGAAGGTGGACAAGGACAGCAAGTCACTGAAGCGGAAAGAACAGCCGGACGACGAGACCTCCCCTAAAAGACAGTGCCCCGAGATATTAATAGAGTGATAACTTATCCTTATGTTCATGACGACGCGTTGTATAAACTTTGTGATGTATAGGTGGACATGGTTCATTTGTTCGACATCCGCTGAAAGCTCTGGGTTCAAATATAAATCTTTATGTAAATGTAACTAATAGATAATGTGTAGAAATATTTATGATTAAATTAATATAGCATTTTACAACATTGTTGATTATTACTAATGGAGGTTCCATTTCTAATAATTATAGCGACCGCACACGCATTTCAGTAATAATTTGAGTACAAAGTAAAGTGGCTGCAGTATTAAAAAAATTATGTGCTATGTAACGGCTCAAAATTTATGTTCTCACATTCCAATCGTTGCATGCGAACGCAAATGGTTTCGCATGTTCGGCCAGAGCTGATACCAAATACAATAACTGATGTGGTTTATTTTCTGATAGATTTTAAAATAAACTATTTCACAATAGAACACATTGTTATTAAAACACCTGTTTCCTAATCCTTGTCCTATATTTCGTTCAAAATATGTGACCTCATATGGATATAAACATTTTGTGTGAACCATAAATCTCTTGAAAAAACAATCATCATCAACTGCCCGCAGACTGCCGACAGACGCCAAACAAACCAACAAACCTTCAGCTGGTTAAGATTGTGCGACATTATATTTATACTTGTGCGGTTCCCCAACTAAATGATCAGGTTGGTGAAGAGTTGGGGCCAAACATTGCTCAAAGTAAAATATAAAATAAAATGAATCAAAATGAGAGCACAGGGGAGGAACGACGATGCGCTAACAGTACATAGAACATCGAAAAATCAAACCTATACCGCGCCGACCCTTGCTCGAGGCAGCGCGCTCCCTATACATGTCCCGTAATTAACACAAATCCTCTTAAGAGGTCATTGTACTCATCAAAAAAAAAAAAAACAGCTGTTTCATACAAAAATTCAGTACCTAGTCGACCAAAATGTATGAAACAGCTGATTTTATTTTCGCGATTTCAGGTTTGGTCCATTGTTGCGAGCGTGCTCGGTACCTCCACCTTGTCACATAAACCTTTAAAGGTTTTTAGCCAAGGTGTTATGTATTATACGTTAAGTAACTAAAGAATTTGTTTTTAAAAATAAATTTAAAAAAAAAGTAAAAGTTGTTCATAATGATGAGTACAATGACCCCTTAGAGGGTTTGCGTTAATTACGGGACATGTATAATACAATTAATCCGATCCAGCCAGACCCTTGCTGACCTCCCCTAGCGACGCCTTATGCCCCACAGGGGCTGCCCTTAGCGGGTAGTCGCTAAGTTTTTAAGTTTTATGCCCTGGCTGGGCCCTAAAAATTTATTGAGGCAACCTCCTGGTTGACCTGCGACATGCCATTCCCAAAAAAAAAAAAAAACTAGGGTACCTATCCTTTAATTTTTGTATGATACTCCCCTCGCCCCAAATCATACATTTCTGCCTAACCACATTTAATAATGCCATCATATTCATTTCTACTAAACGAGGCATAAGTAGCATTTAAATAAATTACTTACCTTGTAAATATTTTATTTAGGTCCAATTTTCGTCAAATCAGTTTGTTTACAGTGCTTATTAGCCAAACTACTTAATTGATCACTTGGTATTTTCTACATCATTAACTTAATGGGAAGTGTCGCAAAATTAACACCCTCATAGTTTGCTGGAGCAACAGGGTGATACAGGGTGCTTTTTATACGGGTGTTCTTCAACTCAAACTTGAATAATTTGAGTTATCGATCGTGACGTCCCGAGTTCGATTCATGTCGCGTATCGCGCTCATTTATTTTTAATTAAGATTTTCTGTTGGGAAGTTTTAGTTGCTTAGGGCCTGTTTCACCACTTACGATTAAGTTCCTATTAACTTACTTAGCAGATAATTTCATACAGATTCTGTTCCATTTTTGAATTTATTCGGCGAGTAGTGGCTATTCGAAAATCGTGAATAGGCCCTCAGAGTTATTGAAATTGCTTCGAGCACGAATTTGATTCCCCGAAGAATAAACCAAATAGATTTTTCTCTGATTGATGTAGGGACGCCTACCTATACCTATCTAACACAAGATTTTATGATGACTTTGACTCATTAGGTTGATGACCGTAAGAGAGGCAATGAATGATTCCAAACAAAAGAAACATCCTGTAGCTTCCTTGTTAATTATGGATACCTACTTTGTTCGAAATTGACACCCCAACAGAAACAATTAGAAAAGTATCTACCAGGGTAGGTAGATACTTATCCACTTCAGAAAACAGCCCCAAGTAATCAACACCTATATTAGGTACCTTCTAATATTATTTCCAATCTTATGCAAGATGGCGGATAATGTAACGTACTCCACGTTCGAAGGATTTAGACCTCATTTTAATGCGTTAGCCAGGGTCGGCTATTTCAAAATAGTTTTGAAGCCCTTGTCTTCGACTAAACGATTCTTACACAACGCATATCGTTTTATGTGTTGGGCTTTTATTATAACCTACAATTTGCAACACGTCGTACGGGTCATTCAGGTAAGAACTTTGGAAGTAGGAACTTAAAGCAGGTATGTTCATCATGCCGTGGCCCGGTGGTCCCACCCCCGGACCACGGCCGCCGCCGCTCCTCCCGTGTGTGAAAAGGCTTTCGTATGTGCATAAGAGATAGAGAGTAACTTTTTATGAATATTAATATCCCACAAAGTAGTAGGTGCCAAGATAGGTATCTACCTATCTATCGACAACATAAGTAGGTAGGTACATACGGTGATCGGCAATTGTTTGACCATATCTGGTGAGTATTGTCAGGAACAATGGAGGATAAGGAGTAAGGACTCCCGGTTATTAATTATGGTACCTACCTACTAAAGCAATACGAAATTATAGTAGGTAGGTCTTAACTATACTTAGGCGGACCACTTCGTTTTGTTAACTGAAGCCTATATTTACGGATGTTGCGGTCGTGGGATTGCCCGTAGGTACTTAATTATGAGTGCCGCTAGGCATGGCAGGCTGATAGCTGATAGGTACCTACCAGTCGGGGGTGCTGTGAATGTATAATTATCTCCCTGGCCGGGTCTCATGGTACCTAACTGGACTCCATGAGGTTATTTTATGAAGTTACTTAATAAATTTTAATTTTTTATTTACCAACGTAAAAAAAGGTATTGTAAGTAGGTATTTAGATAGAGTGATAAATTGGTTATGTCCACCGCTCTACAAAATTCTATCGACGACACTGCTATTGCCAAAAAACCAGGTAGGTAACTACTTACTAATTAAAACCAGCGATGATGGATGAATGCATGATTTTTTGAAATAAATATAAATAGGTACCTAGATTATGGTTTTTCCCTCGTGTCTCAGGTCCGGCACAGCACCAATCAAATAGTGGACACGCTGTTCATATTGCTCACAACTCTGAACTCGCTGGGGAAGCAAGTTGCCTTCAATCTGAGGACACGCCGCATTGATAATCTTATCGCCATCATTAATGGTTTGATATTTTTCATTTTAATTTGGGTATACCGTATAGGCAATCAACCCGCCTGCTGTGGCCCTCGTTGTGGAATACGGCCCACTCCCTCTCACATATATCTTATGCCTAGGCCGCACACATCGCGATAACCCGAAGATTCGCGTAATCGCGATGTATGTAGCCAAGTATTCGCGTATACTTCGGAGCTTCGTGCGTAGTCGCAACGACTCCGCTCCGCTGTCGGTAAACTCTCGCAGATCAAAGCGTTTTATCGCGATGAACTTCGCTTGCGCGGCCACACTTCAGTCGGCCCCCACCCTTCGTGCGTAGTGGAAGTGTTAAGTTAAACTACAGTGCATAATATAGCTAATATAGTTATTAATTTGTGAATAGTTATCATCCACTTCCTCCTTTTTCTTGCTTTTAATTTGTTTTTTACATGACATAAATGTAAAAAATAATTATTTGCTGCCATAAAATACAGAGCAACCGCGGCGTCCATTTTGTTTTATTCGTTTGTACATCGCTCGTACATCGCGATAAACTTGACAACACGCACTATGTGGCCGCGCAGCTTCGCTGTAGACCGAAGACGAAGTTTATCGCCCGAATGTCATCGCGATGTGTGCGGCCCAGGCATTAGAATATCAGTGTCCCAGCCCAGTGGCGCGGAGGCGGCGCGGCAGTAGGTAGGTAGGTACATTATGACTGAGTGCTGCTGGTGTCCCGGACCCTTTACGGAATGTAAAAGGTAGGAGCGAGTCTGGGGGTGAAGAGAGCTTGGTCTACTACGTACCTGTTACTTTAAGTTTTCCTAATTTCCCACAGGACCAATCTTCGCAGCAAGCAAAGCTTACCACGTGCAAGTGTTGAAAGCGAACGCATTGGTCATGTCTCGACTCCTCACTTTGTATCACGGGGCCATTTTCACCTGCGGCACGATGTGGACTGTGTTCCCGATCGTTAATAGACTTCTCGGGACTGAAGTTCAGTTCACTGGATATTTTCCTTTGGAAACTACGGGCACGTTAGCGTAAGTTGAATTATCTATTCAAATTGCCTGAACTGATGGTGTATGTAAGCCGACGTTCGCACGGACGTAAAAATATCGCGGCGATTTTTTTTCGTGCACTGGATTTTTAACGCTCTGCTTAGCGCCAAGAGTTGAACATACAACAGTGTGTTTTTTCGACGCGCTGGGCTGGGATGCACTCTGTTGTTGTTAGGTTGGATTCTCGAAGCTCGGCTCAACACCGAGAGTTGAAAATCCAGTTCGCGATAAAATCCCGCCGCGATATTTCTACGTCCGCGTCCGTGCGAACGTCGGCTAAGTCCCTGAAGGTCGAAATTGAGGAACTTGTCAGCTTTATTTTACCAAAAACTAGCTGCGCCCCGCGGTTTTACCCGCGTAGACCGGCATAAAAGTAGCCTATGTGTAAATGCAGGGTATGAGCTACGTCCATACCAAATTTGATCAAAATTGGTCCAGTCGTTTGAGCTACTTCTTCATGTAACAAACATACAAACACACACTCAACTTTCGCATATTTGTCTTGCCTGGCAGCTGAAGATGTGCGAATCAATATTATTCTAAACGAAGTAGAAATGTGTTTGATTTGCTTCAAAAATATTGTAGGTACCCTTCCAAAAATTTATTCACAAACCAAAATTATGGCGTCGAAAAATTCATCCGCATCGCTGTCGACTGGTAGGTACCTAATGTACAGACGCCAGCATATCAAGCTACTACAATCTGTCAAATTTCTTTAATAGATTTTCATCTTTATCGCTAAAGCATAGGTTCAAGGTTGATTGGAAAAAATTGACAGTTTCGGGTGGCTTGATGTGCTGGCGTCTGTACCCAAGAGACTGGCAGCAGTGGCAGCATTGCCACGTTGTATGGCAATGCTTATAGCCTCTGGCCAAGGTGGCAATGAATGCTGCCAGTCTCTTGGGTACATTAGGTACCTACCAGTCGACAGCGATGCGGATGAATTTTTCGACGCCATATTTTAATTTGTGAATAGTTATTTTATTTAAGTTAGGATATAATTTTGTTACCTGGTATTTTTATTAGTTAATTATTATAAGTTATTATTTACGTAAATTCATCATTCTTCTGCCCTTATCTATCTTCTTATCTATTTGGGGTCGGCGCAACATGTCCTGTTTCCATACTTCTCTATTAGTCGTCATCTCGGTAGTCACCCCCTTTCTAGCCATGTCATCTTTCACACAGTCCATGCATTGTTTCTTTGGTCTTCCCCAACTCTTAGAGTCATCGACATTCATACTCAAAAGTTTCCTCATTCCTCCGCATCACAGCCAATTCCGCACAACTTTGCAGTAACCAGTGCCACTTTTAAACTTCCTCTTATGTAGGTACCTACTCATTTCTTATTCTATCCATTCGTGTAACACCACACATTCCTCTTAGCATTCTCATCTCAGCTGCATGCAATTGCTTTTCATTCATCCCTTTTGTGGCCCAACATTCTGATCCATACAAGACAGCAGGTCTAACATTATAATCTTAATTTGTAGATTCTCGCTGGCATTGGCCTACATGATTATTCTGATAACTTTCCAAGCTTATGGAAATGTAACAATGGACTGTACGATTGTAGCGTTCTACGCGCAAGCCAAGATACAGATACAGATGGTTCGGTACAATCTAGAACAACTGGTGGTATTTGGTGACACAGGAAAACTCAGTAGATTAAAGAGACCAATTCAATACACTTTTTACAAAGACGAAGAACAGGAGAAAACTGAGCTACAGGAGAGACTCAAGAAATGCGTGTTGCATTATGATCAAATTCTACGGTAAATTACTTACATTGTTTTATATGTCTAGTACAGCCAGCGGAGAATTCCAGTGGTTTACTTATGCAATTAACTTACATTCTTATGTTTTACCAGATTTGCCAAAGAAGTAGAGTCAATATTTGGAGAAGCAATGGTCGTCCAGTTCTTTGTGATGGCCTGGGTCATATGCATGACAATGTACAAGATTGTTGGGGTACGTTACTATTTTACCCATGCCATCATTCTCCTGCCCTTATCCCAATCTATTGGGGGTCGGAGCAACAAGTCCCTTTTATCCATACTTCTCTATTATTCGTCATCTCGGTAGTCATCCCCTTTCTAGCCATCATTTCATCTTTCACACAGTCCATCCATATTTTTTCTTTGATCTTCCCCTATTCTTAAAGCCATCGATATTCATCTCAAAACTTTCCTCACGACATTTTCCTCATTCCTCTGCATCACATGCTCATACCATGACATCCTCCTATTTTACTCTATGTATGTGCCCTATATTGACAATGGAATACATTATGAATATGATGATCTACTGAACTTATTCCATGTTATTTTGTTCTTCCAGTTAAGCATAGTTTCAGCGGAGTTTGTGTCCATGGTCGTGTATTTGGGTTGCATGCTAGCCCAGCTGTTTATTTACTGCTATTTCGGGACACAACTCAAAGTTGAGGTAACTGATTGAGACATTAAGCGCACGTTTATCAGTAGACGCCACTTCATTATGTGGTATAAATTGGCTGCTGAATATCGGTGCAGCTTCGTATGAATACTAAACAAAGCGTAGTAAAAGTAATTCATCTAAATTTGGCAAGGCCTTGTGTATTATGTGGGTGCGTGTGTTTTTAGAGCGAGTTGGTGAATCAATCAATATACTGCTGCGACTGGTTGTGCCTGTCGCCGCGGTTCCGAAGACAACTCCTCGTGATGATGCAGTGTTGTGGCCGGCCACTGGCGCCTCGCACCGCATACGTCATCCCTATGTCTTTGGACACCTACATACACGTAATGATGATTTTTAACCAAAGGTTCCTGTTGGAGTAGATGCTTAGGTTCTAAATAATAATGACACATTTTTTGCAGGTGCTGAGGTCTTCGTACACCCTATTTACGTTCTTGAATCGTTAGGGGTGTGGAGGGTAGAAGAATACCATGGATTAAACCAAAAAGCTTAGTAGAATAAAGTTAATCGCTTCTCCACACACAACACCTGCCAGATATCAAAAATGGACGGAACTAATTTATTTATACCCTATTTTATAATATGTAGTGATATTTAAAGCTGGTGTCACGACGTTATTATGGAATGCCGGGAATTGCAAGTAACAAACACGGAGAAGGGCAATGTAGGTACAGGTTAAAATACGAGGAATTAAAAATTGTAGTACAACAAAGAGGATGGGTCTACATTAGGAAGCTTTTGCTGTAGTTAACACTTGATGTTTTATTCAGAAATCGTCAGACTACTGAGATCAATGAGGTATTATAATATAACATCATTGACTGAGATGTTGAGTCTCGATCTAGTGATCTCCGCGCACAACAGTATCAGAGGTCGCTCGTAAAATTGACCACCGTTTGATTCATTGCGCCTAATTTACTGCCGTTTTATAGCTCCTCGCCGCCAGAAGTAAACTGTAGTTGATCCCGAATCCTGCATTGTTCTCCAGTTATTTGTTATATCGGTTGTGTACACGCATCTCTCCAGCTAACAGCGTTTGTAACTAAACTAGGTATATATTATGTTATTGTGGCTTGGCATAATAAGCTCGGCCTCGGGCTTACGTAGACACGAAGTTATTTAGGCGACGCGACGCAAAGCACCATTGTTTTTGTATTCTGTCTGTCACTGAAAAATTAACATTAGAGGCAACTATAAATAAATACTAGCTAGTGTTTTATTTATTCGTCTGCGTGCGTTTTCACAAGCTTGTTTATGGGTGAATCGCTTAACTTCGCTTCGTAAGGTGCATGCGGTGTGACTCACGCGGGCTCCGCCAGACAATCCAGGAGTCCGAATCGGCAAAACCCGCCTCTTCAGTGCTCCGTACGACGTAAGTGCTGAAAGTCGTGTAAAAAGTTGTATCCGGCCGCGAATAGCGCGTGTGGAATTCCGTTTATAAATACGCGGCGAGTGCGGGCGCGGCGGGAGATCTCTGTTCACGGCGGCAGCGGCGGCCGAGGGAGCGTGCTGCGCAGGGCTGCGGCTCGCGCTCGCGGCCCGCAGGCACACGCAGGCATGCGCGCGCGCCGATGATATTCACGGGCGGGGGGGCGCGCCGCCGCACCTCGCCCGCGCCTCGCGCGCGTGGCCCCGCCCGCCCGCACCAGTACCAGCGACTCCATGCCGACTATGTGAGTGAGCGTCCATTAACTGTTTACTAATAACGCTGCATAATACACTCATCAATAACGGTGCAATCAGGAATTGCTCCTTGGGCGGCTACATCTGCAACTATGAATGAGAATTAAACTTCTTGCATCGTGAAGCTATTCGAATCTACGATAACATACTTATGCAGACTAGGTAAATTACTATGGTGATCATCACAGTATTCTGAAGCTACACAAAAGCTTTTTGAACAGCTGTCATACAAGTTGGTAATAACAGTTTTTATGTCTGCACTAAAGCAGCTATTCGAGGATGTCGGGCATTAAACGACCCGAGAGATATAAATTCTATTCAGCAAATTAAACAGATGTAACTAAATGCAATAAACGTACAATAATAACTATCAATGTATTCTGAGTCTAATTGCATTTTTTCCTGAAGTAAGTTGTCAGTGTACTTAGTTTGAGCAGTACCTAGGTAGGTACAGTAAAGCTCTTGTGTAGGACTAAGCTCTTCCGAGGAAGTACTCTGTATCACACCTCATCGGTTTCCGCCGCCAAGCAGCGTTGCTGTGTTCCGTTTCGTGTAGGACTGATCTCGTCTGAGGACGTACTACCCCACAGTGGTTTCCGCCGCCAAGCAGCGTTGCTGTGTTCCGTTTCGTGTAGGACTGATCTCGTCTGAGGACGTACTACCCCACAGTGGTTTCCGCCGCCAAGCAGCGTTGCTGTGTTCCGTTTCGTGTAGGACTGATCTCGTCTGAGGACGTACTACCCCACAGTGGTTTCCGCCGCCAAGCAGCGTTGCTGTGTTCCGTTTCGTGTAGGACTGATCTCGTCTGAGGACGTACTACCCCACAGTGGTTTCCGCCGCCAAGCAGCGTTGCTGTGTTCCGTTTCGTGTAGGACTGATCTCGTCTGAGGACGTACTACCCCACAGTGGTTTCCGCCGCCAAGCAGCGTTGCTGTGTTCCGTTTCGTGTAGGACTGATCTCGTCTGAGGACGTACTACCCCACAGTGGTTTCCGCCGCCAAGCAGCGTTGCTGTGTTCCGTTTCGTGTAGGACTGATCTCGTCTGAGGACGTACTACCCCACAGTGGTTTCCGCCGCCAAGCAGCGTTGCTGTGTTCCGTTTTGAAGGGTGCCCCGCATGAGGCATTTCAGTTTTGTTTCTGGGATGGCATCGCACCACTTACCATCAGTTTGTGGGCCAGGCCACATGATAGTCGGTACAGCCCGCTTGTAAGCCTGTGGGGCTATATCATCAAAAAAATATGTTTAGGTACCTACCCATCACAGCCTGACAATGATTCCTATTGTGCCCACTTCAGAACTGGTTCCGCAACTCAATATTTCTCACTAAGGGCGGGTTGTTTCACGTGCACTTAACTCACAAGTCAAAAATGGCGCTAACTACCGTCAAACAAAAAAAAGCGTTGTTTCACAGAAAATCGTTTTTCTTTCAACCGTTTCAAACAACCGGCCCTAACTCTCTGCAGATAAATCTGTAAGTAAACATTCCGACAATCGTAAAATCGGTATCCAAAGTGCTTACAATTTATATTGTTTCTTAAAGTGCCCAGACTAAAATTAATGGAGATACGATGAATGTCAGCTTCACGAAAACATAACTTTATGAATTCATTTTATTAATCATCAATCATTTTATATGGAGCTGTCTGCTGTCCATCTAATGATACTTATAGTTAAACTGATCCAGCTTTGATTTAGATAGATCAGGGATCACTAATTAGATTCATGGGGGTGTGACTGTCGCGGTACATACGTTTGGTAGACGATTAGGTATGTGTGTGTGAACTGAGGGACCACACCGGTTTAGTAGAAGTCTTAAAAGAATTGTAGAACGAGTCTATTTCTATTGCTACTTATCTTAAAAATTAAGATTTTGTGATTAGGTACAGATAAACTCCTTTGCAAAAAAAACGGGCACCTTACAGTCATTGGCTTTTCTATGGATAATATTAATATTTTTAGTATGTCATTAGCATAAATGACTAGAAATTTCTTATTATCATTGAAAATATAGTTTTTAACCCTTAAATCCTGGAATCAGTGTTTTAGTCAATGTAAACCGAGAGTCGTGTTAAAATGGAAATTTTTAGGTTATTTATTAAATTAAGACTACGAGTATTTTTATGGTATTTTAATAAAAAAACGACATTAAAAAATAAAAATTAATAACGAGTATGACCTCCCCTTGCAGCGATTACGGCATGTAATCGTCTTGGCATGCTTTCCACCAGGCTTTTGATGGTCTCCAGTGGAATGTGTACCCACTCAGCCGAGATCACACGTTTAAGCTCCCTGATGTTTTGCGGAAGGGGTTGGACAGATCGTACTCGCCTTTTTAGGAGGTCCCAGACGTGCTCAATGGGGTTAAGGTCGGGGCTCCGCGCTAGCCAATCCAGACGACGAATACCGACCTCTTGCATATAAGCATCTACGTCGCCAGATCGGTGGCCCCGCGCATTAACGTCCATTTAAATGGCATCTTCACCAATTACAGTCAGTGCGGGCTGTGCATGTTGACAAATTATTCCTGTTATGTACCTTTGCGCATTCAGTGAGCCATTATCAATGAACACTATCTCGGTACGATAGCTGGAAGTTACGCCCGCCCAAAACATAACGGACCTTCCACCATAAGGGGTGATTTCTTCAAAACACACGTCAGCATAACGTTCCCCTGGTCTTCGTAACACTCGCCGACGTCGGTCCTTACCATTCAGACAAATTCGAGCCTCATCGGAGAAGAGTACGCTACTCCAGTTACCAGTGTCCAAGATAGACAATTTCTAGTGAACCTCAGTCGAGCAATCCGGTGCTCACGGAGTAACTTGGGGCCCCGCGCTGGTCGTCGACTGCGTATATCAACCGCTAAAAGCCCCCTCCTCACTGTCCATAGGCTAACTTGTGCTCCTCATACCTCTTCAAGGTTTCTTTTGAGGTCTATGTAACTGCATTTGCGGTTTCTCAGCGCCTGAGTCACTAAAAAGCGGTCGTCTCGTGGTCGTGTGCAACGTTTTCTCCCAGAACCTTGCCTTCTTTGAACGGAACCTATATCTTGGTATCGAGTCCAGGTTCTTTGGACGGTGGAACGACTCACGTTTAACCGCTGTGAGCTGTAACATTGGCTACACCCATCTCCCAGCAGTGCTATAATTTTATTAGCTCTTATTGCTTTTTCTGCCATTACAATCGGCACAAAGATATCTGTTTTAAGTCACAATAAGGCAGGATTATTAGATAAACAAAAATTATTCTAATAAAAATAACGAGAAGTTAGTTTTAGTTGCCTGATAACCTTTTAACCGCAAACCTGCGAATAATAAGTAAAAAGTCATAAACTGAAAAGGGTATTATTATTTTTAAAAACAACAGTTTCGAATTTTTAAGTGCCAGTAACATAGTTTGGCTATTAAAACCTCTTTAGAACTAAATGATTACCAATAATGTAGAAAAATCCAAACCGCCCGTTTTTTTTTGCAAAGGAGTGTATTTAGTAAAGAATTTGTAAAGACATTTACTAAATTATAGACCCCAGAGCATTATAGATAAATAGTACATTTTGATACAAGTGGCGAACGTTTGTTATTGCGTTCGAGGCGGAATTAAAACACCCGAGCCGTAGGCGAGGTTGTTTTTGAGCCGAAAACTGCAATAACAAATGTCCACGAGTATCAAACGACGTTTTTCAATACACTTTTGAAGAAATAAAATAAAAAACACATAAAATAACGGAAAATAATTTTGTCATGAATTAATAGGGAACTATGATTTAAATTTTCTTTTTTTTCCGCGCTTTGCTTTCGCCAGGTTGAAAGAGAAGCAAAGGTATAGCCGATAACAGCCTAATTTATGAAAAATAGAAAATTCAAATATTTTTGAGTTTAGAACACAAATAAATGTTAATTTGTTCATAAACGTTTTTTTTTATTGTAATAATCATGGTTTTTGATAATATTCTTTATAGAAACATTATTTAAATATTAACAAAATATTAACGCCATAAAGACGCATATCTCTTTGCCGAGATTAAAAAAAAACATTCACCTCCGAATAGAGAGTTGTGAATAGAGGCATTGAACCAATTTGGAGTAAGTATAGGTATAAGTTATCTGTGGCATTCCCGCACACGTGCGTGGAAAATGAAAAATCGCACGCGTGCGACATACATTGCATTGTAAACCTAATCGTAGTGCGATATGAACCAGTTTTCGAGGAAGTGTATTGAAATAGTACATTATGATATAAGAGCGGTAAGTTGAAAATTACAACCGAGGCGATATTGCTAGCCCGAGCCGTAGGCGAGGGCTACAAGAAAGCAGAGGCTGTAATTATCAAAGCGCACGTATGTCATACGACGTTTTATAACATATTTGCGAGGAAATAAATGAAACTCGGACTTTCATAAACGAATAAATCTTTAAAACACACTTTCTGAAAATGAATTTGGATCTTTGCTTGTTTTCCATAAGATGAAATTTTGATACGCTTGTAAGTATCTATCGGTCGATTTTTCAGGCAAGAGGCTTAGAGTACCCTTTTTCGCTGCCTCTGAGACTTCTGGCGGTGCCGAATTAATAAATTCATCATTACTTGACGACATTTTCAAATAAAAACAATATAGCGAAAAGAAAAAGCGCGCGGAATAATTTTTACTTGTTCACATTTCACAAATTAGCGATGCGCGTGCATCAGCGCTTTTTTTTTTAAAGCAGTCTCAAAAACAGCCAGTATTACTAATAAAGTAAATTAATATTTTTTTGTTTTTGTTTGTTGTTGTTGCAATTTATTGTCAAAATTAACTAAATTAAAGAATTAATTCTTTAATTTAATTAATGTTTATTTTTTTATTTTATCTCCCAAAGTTAATTTTATTCATAAAATATTGACCACTTTTCTGACATAAAAACTCAAAGTACCTTTCGTTTTAGACGGAGCATCTTGATAAATTACGTTACCTATACCTTATTAAAAAGAAACCTGTGCGTTTTACATTACAATTACGCACAAGTACGTAATGACATACATTAAGATATTGAAATTCGTGGAATAAGAGACCCTTTACGAGCAAATGTGTTATAAAAAAATATAACTGTCATAGTCAAAGGTCGATATGCAGATTTTCGCGGAATGACTGGTTTATCCAGGTTTTGACCAAAGCGTTCGGACAAACCCCGAAAGAAATTCCAGTTTCGGCTTTTCACTAAAGTATTTTTGGTCAAACCTAGTCCTAACTTTTCAGTCAAACGTCGAAAGTAAAATAATCTGTTTCGGGCTTTGCCTAGTCGATCCTAGAAGCGACTGGCAGACTCGGTCAAACGTCGACGTGAGGGGCACCCCGAGGTTCGGTTTTGTTAGGTTCCTTTAAACCTTGCAGGCAGAAATAGGGGTCCCGTGCAGCGGGGCTCCGTCGACCTGCTGTCGAAAACCCTAACCCAAGCCTAACCAACTTCATTAAATTGAGTTTCGACGTTAGCCTGACCAAATTAGTTTCTCCTAGGTTTGACTAAAATTCTGTAGTCAAGGGCCGAAAAACTTCATTTGTTTGGGCTTCGACTGAGACTTCACGTCAGACCTGAGGATTGACTAGTCAAACCTAGGAGCGCCGGAGCTTCGAGGTTAATACCGAATTTAATAAATAAAACCGTTATTTTTATGGTCCCGTACCAAAATGGTAAAAAAGGAACACTTATGGTGTGACTCAGTCTGTCTGTCTGTCGGTCTGTCCGTCTGTCTGTCTGTCTGTCACAGGCGTCACAGCTGGATATCTAAAGAACGGTCCGGGGGGTTTGGACTTAATGTCAAATTTCCATCTTTTCATATCATCTGAAACTCAAAATGTCTTATGACCCAAAATGCCTGAAATCTAAAATGCCTGAATGTTTATATGTCTGATAAAGAAAATGACAATCGATGTACAGTCGTATACAATGTATACCTACCTACTTAATTTAATAATGTTGTGCGGTTGACGGATAGTTGAAGTAAAAAAACTTGCAAAGTAAAACATAAAATTTCTTTGACCAAAAATAATACCTATTTAAATAATCTATATCGTTTTCATAATAAAATAACATTTTCCAAAAAAGAAATTGGAGTAATATAGCTTAGGCCTTAGCTCCCGCAGTTGTTTTTAGGGTTCCGTACCAAAATGGTAAAAAGGAACCCTTATGGTGTGACTCAGTCTGTCTGTCTGCCTGTCTGTCACAGCTGGATATCTCAAGAACTACTAATGCTATCAACTTGAAAGGAACAGTTTTAGATGACGTTTGCCCAACTATTTTGCAAATAAGAAAGAAACAAAAATATATATGTTTTTTTGCAAAGGGGGTCTTTAAAAATCGAAGTGGAGCTACTAGGGCATTTGGGGTATCATATAAAATATAGCGCTGTTTGCAAATTCTCAAACATTTTTTTTCTTTTTTTAGGCAGCATAGTTTTTGAGTTTTGATGAAAAATGTTAAAAAGAATATCTCCAAAGTTTGCATAGAGAAAAATCTGAAATTATTTTTTAAGATAGAAGTTTATGTATAGATTAAAGGAAAAATAAAACGATGTCTCTAAACAGCACACTTTTTCAGAAATCGGAACGGAAGCCTCGGTGCGCGAGTCCGACTCGCTCTTGACCGGTTTTTTATTTTATTTTCAAGTGGCCAGAATGATTTAGGAACATTAGTCGTACAAGGATAACAAGAAGTACTTTACCTATTAGGAAACTACATGACACTGAACAGAATCGCACAATACAATTTTGTCATCGAATGTATGAAACATCAAAAGTATTCAGTGATTCAGTCATTAGTAAAAAGAGCCGATACGAATTTCAGGCATTTTGGGGCATAAGACATTTTGAGTTTCAGATGATGTGAAAAGATGGAAATTTGACATTAAGTCCAAACCCCCCGGACCGCTAAAGAACTACTAATGCTATCAACTTGAAATTTAGAACAGTTTTAGATGACGTTTACCCAACTATTTTGCAATTAAGAAAAAAATAAAAATATTTTTTTTTTTTATGCAACAGAGACTGAAAGGGTGTCTTAAAAATTCAAAGTGGGGCTACTAGGGCATGTGGGGTATCATATAAAAGAGCGCTGTTTGCAAATTGTCAAACATTTTTTTTGTTTTTTTTACGCCGCATAGTTTTTGACTTTTGAGGAAAAATGTACCTAAAAAAATATCGTTCCCCCCCCATTTCCCCCATCCCCCATCTCCGAAATTTGCAAAGAGAAAAATCTGATATTATTCTATGTTACAGAAGTTTATGTAAAGATTACAGGAAAAATAAAACGATGTCTCTAAATAGCAAACTTTTTCAGAAATCGAAACGGAACCCTCGGTGCTCGGTGGTCCAAGATTAAAAATATTAATTTAGAAATAAAACTAAAATAATCCTGAATATTTTTTAGTAATAAACAAATTATTTTCTAAGTAACTATAGCTTTTGCCCGTGGCTTCGCCCGCGTGGATGTGGGACAATATTCCACGGGAACGTACCTACATCTGGGATTAAAAGTACCTAAGTACCTACCCTATTGTTAATCCAGGTAAACAGTGTATAATTCCGTAATAGGTACAGTACATTGTTTTATAACTCAGGCCTCATTTACGGAGACGCGGGGCGTCGCGCGGCGCGGAGCGGGGTGCGGGCTGCGGGCCGTCAAGTGTAACGCTTCTCCGTAAACGCTCTCATAGAACGCCCTATGTTTGAATTTAGTCCGGGCCGCGCCACACTAAGCGCCGCTCGACGCCCCGCGTCACCGTAAATGAGGCCTTATGGTTTACGCGGCGCTCAAAGTCGGCATGATTTTTTCCGACATCTTCAACAACCATCGTCATACTTCAGCCAATTTATACAAAACCTTAATGAATTACACTTAAACATTCTTCATGAATCACTCGTCACTCCGTTCATTGGTGAAAACCGTGTGAAAATCCGTTCGGTGGTTTTGAGTTTTCGCATTCAGACAGACAGACGGACGCGGCGGCGGCGGCGGGGAGACTCGGTCACACTTTAGTAACAAATATATTTTGATCGAGTGGACCGATTTTAATGAAATAAAGAATAAATATTAAGTACCTCAAAATACGAACTATAACTTCAATGACTACATTTCCAATGCCCTAAATCTCTTACAAAGAGGTAGGTACCTACACAAAAATGTTAATATTAAGTATTTGTGAATTTTAAAATCAACCCCTATTATCTCCCGTTAGGGGATGATTTTTCAAAAACGCTGAAACGCAAAAGCATTTGATTTTTCACAGACAGACAGAGATACTTTCGAGTTTATAATATTAGTATGGATAACACCTATTGAATACAAATAACAAAGTTTTTTTTTTAAATTTTATTAGCTGCAGTAAAATACACTTCTACTGTCATTTCCTGGTTATGTCGCTGGAAACATTTTTTAACGAAATGACGGACGGTTAAGAAGTGTAATTTTACTGCAGCTTACTTTGAACTTCGAACTGCCTGAAGATAAAGCGCTGGCGAAATTGAATTACTTACTCAAAATTGTAATATTTTCAGATTAAGGCTGGATTTTAGGATTTTAGGCTGTGATGGCCTCATTAGTGCGTTGCGTTGCGTCGTCGCATTTCAATGACGCTTGCTCGGTTCTAAAGTACATGAAATCCTCGTGTCTTTTAGAACGAGCAAGCGTCATTAAATGCGACGACGCAACGGACTAATGAGGCTTCAGCCTTAGTTATTACTGGTCCGCACAAAATAGGTGGGCGGTCTGGACTAGACCCGGACCGCAGTCCGCTATTAGGTAACTCCTGAGTTAGATGTTTCAGTAGACAAATAGTTTAGGTAGGTAAGTAGGTACCTACTTCAGATAGGGAATGGGTTAAGTTTCCATCGAAAATCAAAGTTACTTCACAGTAGGTACCTACACCGCGATATGCAATCTTCTTGAGCTCCATTTAAATACTTTGGAAAGAATGGCCTGATGACTGTGGTAGGTAAATCAGCTCTTCTTCATTACGCATTACCTACAAAAAAAAAATATTAAAAATAATTATTACCGGTGGTACCTACCTACTTCAAAGAAATGTCTCGTAAAGTTCGCAATACTTCGCACATATCCTAACTACTTAATTAATATTACCTAATACGAAAGTGAGTTTGTTTGTTTGTTACGCTTTCACGGTTAAACGGCTGAACGGATTTGGTACATGGGTATAGACCATGGACCTGGATTAGGACATAGTAAGTATACTTTTTATCCCGGTAGTACGTTCCCGTGGGATAATTTCCAAACTGCACGCGGCAAAAGATAGTATGGAAATACATAAAATACCGTGCCGTTCAAGTTTTAAATAGCCTTTAAACAATAGGTTAGGTAGCCAATAACTGAATATGGTTTTAATTAGCATCTACCTACTACGAAATGTGACAGAGAATTAGTATCTTATTGTTTATAGTACGAGAGCCCACGACCAAAACCATGTCGCATCGTTTACGGCCAAAACCGTACAAAATCGTTAGTTTAGATGATTCTGAACCCGACTCGGTGGGCAGGTCAGAAAAGTCACAGTTTTATGGGGAGTCCATTTCTGCTATGTCAAAAAAAATATGCAGATGGTTTTATCACAATATGTCTGATATTAAAAATGTAGGCACGGGTTTCTTTTACTCTAAGGTGAACTTTTATTCTAAGGTGCCAACTCTAATTGGGCAGAATCCAGCAAGATTTTAGAGTAGTGGAATCTTTCCCACAAAATCGAATTAGTAGGGTAGATTCCACTGCAAAATTTTAGGCATTCCACTTTGCCCCACGAGTGGGGCGGTTCGGTGGGGCAAAGTGTAATGAATGATTCATTTTAATCGTGAGGAAATCTGCAACTCACAGTGGGCAAGAGATGTACCGAAGTACTCGTTCTTCGTATATGAGGTTGAGGCCATGGTCCTGCTGTGCTCTGTATCGTTATTCAGGAACAATGAACAGATTGCTGATGACATTTTCTTTATTACAGATAGCTATAAGTAAAGGATTGACATGATATAGTCATAGGTACAAAAAAAAAATCAAAGTAGGCCAAGTAGATTAATATTCCCAGCTCAGCTTCAAGACCGTTTGTTTTTTCTCTTATAAAAAAATACTCCACGACCAATCTCCTTGTAAATATTTAAGTGTTGTTGGTACAAGCGCACACGATGTTTATGTATCTACCAGTATAGATCTGTATTATGATATCTATTGTTAGATATTCAATTTACAACTCACATCGCTTCATTGAAAATTGAAATCGAACGAGTAACATGTTTGAGTTTTGGTATTACAGCTTTGTATATTTTAAATTAAAGTTTTGAATTCATACTTAATGGAGATGGTTGATGGAGAATGGAGAGCACAATTTATATTTCCGTTTGCCTAGTCAAAATAACTACAGGTACTACAACACAACACAACAACAACAACAACAACCCGACAACGACAACCAATCCTGTGTAATCAAAATTGACATCTTTGGTCACCATTCGGGTTTCATGAACGTTTCACAACAACGCACTCTACTAAACCAATATCTTTATGCCCTCTTACCTACCTAGTATTTTCATGGAATGAGAGTTTTTGTCGAACCCACCAATATCAGACTGATCCAATCATACTTTCTCGCAACGTTAAAACGTACTTCACCAGGTGTTGCAGCAAAAGTTAATGGGGCGAGACTAATCGCGACACTACGTCACTGGCCGTTTTTGCTACGTGCTTAAGAGTTAAGATGCCGTTATTCTATTATGATAGTGAGCGAGTGATACCTGAATGGGCGCTGACGCACAGCTCATACAACTGTGGAGCAGTACCATCGAGCGTACCGTTGGGTTCCGTCTATTTTTACTCCTGCATTTACCGCGCAAGCACTCAGCCTTGATGCTCCTCGCTCGATTCTCTCCAAGCCACGTTCAAGTTTACTGAAAACTGTTTTGTTTATTTAAAAATATTTAAGTGCTAGCTTTTATCTGTTACCTGCTGTGAAAACTTTGAAAGAAACATTGATGCTTTGGTATAAAATTATATCTGGATCCAAGAATCAGCCTGTGTTTGCTTATCCTTGGCCTTATTGTTTATAAGTATTGCGATGATTTGTAGCAGCGGCAACGATGCAGTCAAACAAATCAGTTATAATATTATGAGGGCGTTTTTCAACTACTCCGAGCATACGCACATATTGTCTGAGTAGTGGGGAAGCGAATGGATCCAAACGATATTGATAGACTATTGGATGAGTCGCATCAAAATAGTGTAGAAAAGAAAGGCTTTTAAGCACGCAACAAATACCTACAGCAACCGTTGCAGTACCTAGCTAATGTTATAAAAACCGGCCAAGTGCGTGTTGGACCATTTCATAGTGGGGATGAATTTATCCCACGAACAAACATAACATTGTATTTAAAAAACATGTCCTCCTCCACACAAAATATTGGGATATTTACCATGTTATTTTAAAGCCATAGACTTCTTTTAGAACTATTTTCTGTATTTAAAAAAAATAGGCTCAGTAGTTTCGGAGAGAAGGGGTCAATATTTTCATCTATTTTATTAAATAACTTTAGACTGTTTATTTTAAAATTATAAAAAAAAATATTACTTGAGACCCTCACAGTAAGCCCTTTCATTTGATATGTCACACGGTACATTTGTGCAAAACTTTTTTATTAAATTTTCTTATTTGTCTCCCAAAAGTGACGCCCTTAGTCAAAATTCATTTATTTACGTAACACGGTCGTGGTTGGGTCACAGAAATTAGTATGTGTACCTTCACGGTCCATTAGATTCGGAGCAAATTGGCTGTGACAGACGAACAGACAGACACACGAGTGATCCTATAAGGGTTCCTTTTTTCATTCGGACATACGGAACCCTAAAAATCAAGAATTTATAACTTTTTTCAATTTGTTTAATGGACCGTTTCACCATTTCCTTTGAAGCAGTAGGTACCTTACAAAATAAATACCTACATAATAAGATTAATAAGCATTCAGAAAAATAAAGTTTATTTTTAAAGTGCGCATAATTAACTTGTTGATTTAGTTGTGTCAAAATAAATCGCACCATAAAAGTGATGCACTCATTTGAGAACAACGAACCTCTTGAAGGTTAATTTTTCTGCCTAAGTAGGCATGATAGGGCAAAAATCGTCAAGTGCTCCTTTGTATTAATAATTATCATTATCGTCTAAGTCACTATCATGATGACTTTGCATTTCGTAAAAACAAGTATTTTTTTATTAAGTATATAAAGTATAATTCTTTCTTTCAAAAAGTATTGAGAACTATCTAACTGCGTCACATTTTTGCATTTGCCACTATCTATGTGCATTAAATTACAAACTGGTAGGTATGCCTACAATTCTTGTTCTTCTTCTTCTTCTTTGTTGTTTTCTGTTGTATATTTATATTCATATCCTAATAAAAAATATATTTATATTCATATCCTAATAAAAAACAGGGCATTTATTGATATTTATACGTATTCATGGTTTTCAGAAAGGCTTTCGACTTCCTTCGCCGTCCTCGGTCTCCGTACTGAAGTGACTCATAATTGGCACTTTTTAGACCACTTTATAAACTCTCTCTTTTGCTGTCTGTTTTTATATGCACCACTGCTTTATCCATCCATGCCTTTTATGGTTTCACCGGTTCATTTGTTTAAGATTACCACAAGGCTCTATCTTAGGGCCACCCAGACCATTTATGGATTTAGTCCATAGTTATTACTTAATTGATGTCTTTTCTGAGCATTGGGCTTCATCATCTTGTCGCGCAAAGTGCTATTGATTTTCGTAATGGATTTCTCAGTAGTGGCCCAGAATCAGTTTATGTCCTGTTAAATGGCAATAGCGCCCCTTGAAGTTTATTTTACCGGAATTCCGAAAATTCTGTAGAATAGGTTAGGATTCTGTCGACAAATTATACCTTCTTTAGGTCGTCAGGGCCTCGTACGCTTTCAAAGACAAAAGAGACTGTTGCTAATAATTATATAAATATATTCTTTCTTATATCTATGGTAACAATCTTCTGTATTGCGTACTGCGGTGCACAAGTTGATCTCTGTAGTTGGTCTTGATATTTCAGGAATGATTCTTAGCACTTATTCAGTAAGTTCTGAAGGTTGAGCTGTACCCTGTAACGTGCGACAAAATGATGCCATGTCTAACAGTTCTTGTGCAATGACAGAGCCATATGACTCTCAACAACTGCAATTCTTACTGGAAAAGGCACAACAGTTGCATGACGCACCACGTCAAATCCTTACCACATCAAATCCTAAGCGCGTCGTGCGTATGTGCGTCGTGCATGTGTTGCAGAGAGCTATTTTTCTTTTTCCACTAAGAATTGCAGTTATTGAGTGTAAAATACCTAAACAGTATTAAACGGTTTGCGACTCAGATACCATTTTTTTTCTACGATTGTTAATTTATTAATGAGATCGAATCTGCCAATCTAATTTACTTTGATGTAGTAACGTTTGAATGGAAAATCAATTGGAAATAACATCTGTCTCGAGCAGTTGTTCAATGCCACGCCGTGTAACCGCCTATGCATGTACGACTGCAAATCGAATGTATCGCGTAGTGCAATCGGTCACGTGATCGGGCTGCATCTCAACATTATGACAAACGAATTCTCAATTTTGGCCATTTGACACTAGTGTATTTCAACTGTAGCCACCCGGATCCATGCCAGGGAATTCGCAGGCCTTGAGCAGCGACGCTTTCTATACAAATACCGATGCATCTAGTTGTGTCCCTTCGGCAGTAAGGGCACTACATCGGTATCACAGAATCCGATGTTTATTGGCGATGGCATTTTTGTGCATCCCGGCCAGTGGCTGTGACGTCTGAGTTGGCGATGTGTCCACACACCGACATCAGTTGCGTGCGATGTCATCTTGGTTTCGGGTATGTCCAATTTCTCGTTTCGCACGGCATTCTTGGCTTTCAAAGAGCTTTACGTTGATATCGCTGAATAAGAAACTCGTAATGTGAATAACCGCGGGCTTTGTGGCGAGCAGCGCGACACGCGGTGCGCTGCGCGGGCGCACTAATAATAAATTAACACATGCCAATTAATATCATATCAAGGGCTCATACGATCGATTGAATCTGTACCTATAGCATTTGTTGCGATATTCAAAATTTGTATTCCGTTAAACTGTTACATGGGCGTGGGTTTAAAAGTCGTTAGAACTAAATTTATTCAATGCAAATTCCATTTTCCAGCGCTAAGTTGTTTATTTTTGCGGCTACAGACGGTATCTTCTTTAATCTTGATGCGCTATGAACAGATTTTAGATAAATGCTTAGCTGGGCTCCAAAGAAAACGTGGAGAAGTTATTTTGGCTTTTCTGTATTTACAGATTTTAAATCTTTTGTAACACTGAAAATAAACTGATTTACAGTTGTTTCTGTGGCAACAAAGTCTTCACGTGATTTTGCGACCGTAGAGAAGTTATTTAAATATGCGTTGTATTATGCATAATGATGTGTTCATTTTCCATAATAATTAAGTGTTGAGGCAGCATCACGTATGGGTGCCGCTGTTTCGTGTCCAATGTGGGAGCACATTGTTGGCAGTCGATCAAGTCACCGTAATTAGCGCTGAGTGACATAACGCTCGAGCGCCTAAACAACAAACAGTTAATCGCTACTACTAGTGTTTACAATCTGTTGTAATGTCGCCGTTTAGAAAACAACGAGGAACGTCGCTTGGTTGGAAAAAATCTACAACTATGTTGTTTAGTTATGCTACAATTTCAAAATACGTTATCCAATGCTTTTATTTGATAGCTCCATTTAAACATTTGATTTTCAACACTTTTTGATTTTCCACTGATTTTTTTTGACGACTTATTCTAAATAGTTACTTACTAGAAATGGTTTAGTTACCTACTTACCTACAATTTGGAGAAGCATTTTGGCTTGTGGCTAAGTAATAACTGCCGCACGGGTCGATCGATGATCATGTTACCCTCCGTGCCTCGGAAAGGACGTTAAGCCGTTGGTCCCGGCTGTCATTCGTGGATCTTTGACAGTCGTTACGGGTTGTCAGAACCCCGAAAGTCTGACACCCGATCTTACCAAGGGGTATCGTATATTACCCAGTTACTCGGTTGTGGAGGTTAGATATGCACCAATCGCTCTGAAAAATACTGGTATTCAGCTGCATCCGGTTAGACTGGAAGCCGTCCCCAACATAGTTGGGAAAAGGCTAGGCAGATGATGAATTTGGAGTTCAAACATTTTAGTAAAAAAAACTATCTGCTTTTCCATTAGGAATGCCGGAATAATCATATCATGGATATTTTGTTGGGAAATGTCATACCAAATTCCTATGTGGGTTATTGATTGTCATATGAGGAAAAAAATTCGCACTTTGAAACACGCGGAAGCGCTACGCCACTACACACCGCCCTACACCGATGCGTAGCGCGGTGCACAACCGACTGTGTTTACCTACATACCAATGCGGTGTGTAAACAACGCCGCATCTTGATTCCCGGCGCACATCGATGTGTGTGTGGCACAATTACTTGCGAGTAAATAGTGAAATTTTATACAAGGGGTTACTCAAATAACGGACAACCTCTTAAGTGGCCATTGTACTCATCATTATGAAAAACTTTAACTAAAAAATAAATCAGCTGTTTCCTACATTTTGACGAATTATGGTACTCAACAGCCGGTTTTTGTTTTTCGCGATTTCAAGTTTGGTCACATGTAAAAGTTGTTCATAATGATAAGTACAATGACCCCCCTGTTTACACTTAATCACACCTGTTTGTAACAGCCATCTATGATCGGACTTTTAATTAGCTGTAGTAAAAGACATTTCTAATGTAATTTTTACTGTCATTTCGCTATCAAATGAGAACATTTTTTAACAAAATGAGAGATAAGAAGTGTCATTTTACTGCAGCTAATATTAAAAGTCCGAGTAGGTATAGTTTAAGTCAGTCGTTTAGTAAACTGCTTAGCCTTTTCACTAAACGGGGCCGGTAAACTAGCGGCCTGAATGATATTCAGCCATTCAATCAAACAGCTAGGCTAATTACTTGGATAACGTATACTACTTGCCTAGTGGAAATGGAACTAAATTTAAATGTCTGGGCATTTAAATTTAGTTCCATTTTCTGCCATCTGGCGCTGAAATCCACACTGTCAATATGGCGTCGACAAGCCACAATATTTCTCACAGTTTAAGTGGATTTACGCAAAACTGACTCGGGGCACCGCTATGGGCTAATCGGCCGTTTTTGGCAATAACTGCTAAGGTTTCGAACCTAGGAGGTTTACTGTTGATTTTTTTGATGCAAAAAATTCTACCTCATCTGATAAAAAATGTGAGCATAGGAAATTTAAAAATATTCCATATCTCGAGACTTTATTTTTTTTCAATGGTGGCGCTAGTTCGCAGCACTACTCGCCTTAAGCTAATAAAATAAAAAAACGCTTCAAATGATTTAATTTCGACTTATGATTAATTAAAACTACTGTTTCCGTGCATTCCAGTGGTTGCCGGGCGGGGTTTGCGGCGAGGGTGGCGAGGGCGCCATTCGCCGATCCCGCGGCAAGCGCATCACCCAGAGACGCGGTGCCATCAAACACCATAAGTAAGTATAGTATGTACAGTCAAGTCTTTTTCAAATCTTCGTCAGTTTTCAAAGTCTAACCTTTATCAAGACAGGACATAATAATTACATTTTAAAGCTACGGCACTGAGCAGACGATTGCATATTAAACTATAATTACTTTTTAACAAAGATCAAAATAGCATACACGTTTGACCAATGTCGAGTTGACTCTTCTTTTCTAAACGATAGTATGTAAATACATGACTGTATTATGTGAAATAAGTTGGGCTCAGTAGGTGGCCACGCCAATCGCGGCATCAATGGCGTTTTTAGGTCCTCAGAAGTGCAGGACACTTGCGACACTCCAACATATGGGACATGGTTTGGTCAGGAGCACCCCATTCGCACTGGGTATCGGTAGGATCTATAATCCCCCATTTTGCTAGATTGTGCTTGCAGCAGCCTACTTGGGTCCGCAGTCGATTGATTGCTTTCCACGTAGGCCACAGGTCACATCCGGGTGGCAGATGCTCCTGGGGCTGAACGAAGTCGAGTTTACTGTTTGTCCGGGAAAGTTATAATATTGTATAGTTAGTGCAATCCACGAAGATGCGCCCCACTCTTCTTCCTAACCGCTTGCAGTGCAAGTGTGCACCATTCCGCTAGTGTTTTAGTTTTGTCGATACACACTAATCGCCGGTAATTAACTATAGGTAAAGGTAATTAGTGCGTACACTTGTACAATGTTCCATACTCGTACTGTAAGCGATTATGAAGAATAGTGGGGCGCGTCTTCGTGGATTGCACTAACTATAATAAGAACGGCAATAAACCTACTAAACTATTTATACTCGTACAGTCCACTCTTTTCTTGCTCCCCGCGCTAATATTGGTCCTTCGAGCCGGATCCAATGCTAGCGCGGGGAGCAAAAAAAAGTGGACTGTATAAATAGCCAGTGGTTTATTGCCTTCTTATTACAATATTATAACTTTCGCGTACAAACAGTATAGCAGATTATTCACTAAGTAAAGGGGATAAAGCAGTATCTTAAATGTCGCGGGTGTTATTTTGAATTTTGAACGTAACGAAGTAGCATCCTTCGTTACGTTCAAAATTCAAACTCCCGGGGCTCCCGAACGTAGCGAGGGAGCTCTGAGTTGACTCCTGAGCAAAGAGAGGGAGTTACGACTAGAATTAATCATTATTTTAACTTACACCAGCATTAGTGACAATGACACAGCACTATTAAAACTGTGCTAACATTTAGGTGCTAAAAGCAAGCTAAAAGTCCTTCTGTAAGCCTAAGACACATTATCGTCCATCGGAAAACATTTGCGCTATAGCTAGTAGTAAAACCGTAACACTCATCGGTACTGCGAATATTTATTTCATTCAAGCAATAGCCCTACATTTAAAATATAAATCGTCACGGGAAACATTAAGTCCAAGTAGTATATCCGCGGCAATATATCATGCCTCCTCTTGCTAATTTCGCGCATCTTCGCATTTAAGATTTTTGTCGCAAGGTTTAGCATGAGCCCGTCACTTGGTGCCACCTACGTTACATGTTGTATTTTAACTTTCGCCACAATACAGGGTGTAAGGGACAGCCCTCCGCAAACTGATAGGGTGAATTCAGTATGTCATACTAAGATGACCGGTACATGAAATTATTTCACGAACGTTATGGGAATCCAATAAACCTGATTTGTTTGTGTTTTTGTGCACAAATCGGAGCGTCTATTACGGGGTCGGAGGGGTAGGTAATAGGTATGCGGTGAGTTCGATGAACTCAGTAGCTAGACAGAAAGGGAACAGCTGATTTCACGCGTCGTTCGTTAGAGTATTTTTACATACATTGCTGGTTTTTTTTTTCAGTTTTTTTTGCTGTTTTTTTTTTTTTACATAAATGAAGTGCTGCGAACACACAATGTAATTTTACATCGAAATAAAGAAAAATGAAAATTTTCCAGAGAAAATTTCCGGTGAAATATGATTCAAAATAAGGAGCTGAATGCAACCTGTTAGTTTGTAAGTTTAACCTTACACCCTGTATATGGCACAAATTATATAATTTATTAAAAATGGGCTGGGGCGCCCGTTCCGGTAGTTAATTGGTAGTGTTCTCTTATTTATGTGTGCATTACCGTTACCGGGTATGAGAGAAAGTCGCGTGAGTGACATGCTTGGATCAATCATCCAAGTAATACTTATTATCCAGGATTTTAATGTAAAGATGTGAACAAAATTATTGGTTGTTTACTCATCGCTTGTAAGGGCTCTGTAGCTGTTACACAGCCCTTTTAGTTAGCGATAAGTGTGAGCATTTACATAGTAGGCAAAAACTCTAAAAGCACTATAAATTCCTCGCTGCTAGACACAATTTTTGCAAAGCTGTATACAGGGCGACTTTGAAAACATGCGACAAAATTTAGGGGGGTGTTCTACCATCAATATGAACAACTTTTACTATGTGAACAATTTCGAATTCGCAAAAAAAATCCGACCTTTTACAAAAGGGCCAATCAATACCTTTAACTATAATATGGGAAGGTAATTTTTTTTTGCGAATTCGATGTTGGTCCCTTAGTAAAAGTTGTTCATATTGATGCGTAGAACACCCCCTTAAATTTTGTCGCATGTTTTCAAAGTCACCCTGTAGATATATATTTTGTAGGACGACCACGTTTAACCAAATGACTTTTCTAACGTACGGTAGTTTTTAACGTGCTTTAGGTAACAACAGTAGACCCATACCCATATTCTTGCAGTCGCCACAAACGAGTTTGCACATCTAAATTAGGATTCGGCGTCCTTTAAAATAACAACATGATGCATCTGAGCCATTTTAGGCCTACTGGAATGGCTCAGATGCAGAAGATACTGAAGAGCAGATCCTTAATTGGGCATTACTTAAAAGCAAAATATTGTCCTTGTTTCCAGGGTCCACGAGGTAAACTGTCACCGTTTCGTGGCGAAGTTCTTCCGGCAGCCGACGTTCTGCGCGTTCTGCAAGGAGTTCCTATGGGGCTTTGGCAAGCAGGGCTATCGGTGCGCCGTGTGCCAGACGGCTGTCCACAAGAGGTGCCACAACAAACTGCTCGGAAAATGTACCGGGTCCTCCGCACATTCGGAAGCCACTGTGGTAAGAATGCCTTTTTTTATTTTTACAGCGTGAAAGATAGTATACATGTTGATGGATGGAACCCTCTGCATCTACCCCTCTCCCTAGAGGAAGACCTAAGAAAAGATGGGTGGATTCTGCAAAGAATGACAATGAAAAAAAGGAGTGAATGATAGAGTGACGGTTGACAGGGGAGAATAGAAGAGAAAAACGTGCTGCGCCGACCAAAATTTACATGGTACAAGGGCAGGAAGATGATGATGAACAAAAGTAATGCTTGTGATTATGATCCTGCGGGATGAATGCACCATTCAACACATTCTGTCATCACAATGTATAAAATCAACGATTCAAGTATGTATTAGAAATCAACTATGTACTTAGGTAATTAGAAAATCAAAGGATATGAGCGTCTATCAACGGCTATCACGTGGAAGGCGACGACGGCTCGGCTAGATTGAGCATCAATTGGTATCTTTGTAAGGATCAAATAGACAAATACAATTATTATCTCATATGGAAAAACCCGCATCCCCTAAAGCAGGACGTCAAACGGTATCCACTAAAGGCTAATTCCGATGCTAGATACAGGATGCTGGACTGGTTTAAAAACTTGGACCAATATCGGTCCAGTGTTATTGGATTTCAGCGCGGGATGGAAAATACTAGATTAAATGCTCGAACTTCTGATTGAAGGTCTGCCTTGTTGTTAAAGTGGTCGCAAGTGCTACTGTTGAGCATGAGGTCCTGGGTTCGATTTCAGGGTCAGGCAATGTGATATTGGGGTTTTCCATCCGGAATTTCACAGCCAGCAACCCGTAGTCTGGATTTGTGACCGGTTGATGGAAATAAGCAAAATGTGGGTGCACGTCCGCATAACCCTTCAGTAAATGGCGTTTAATGTTTAATTGAAATATTTTTTTTTTCTAGTACCTTCGCGAGAGGTTCAAGGTGGACGTCCCGCACCGGTTCCGGCCGCACCAGTTCATGTCCCCCACCTTCTGCGACCACTGCGGGGCCATGCTCTACGGCTTCTTCAAGCAGGAGCTCAAGTGTGAAGGTATTCTCGACTTTATGCTGCTGAGTATAAAGGTCAGCTACAGATGGGAATGCACGCACTTGAGCCAATTTGTTTAGTGGTGCTCGTTTTAATGCCCGTTTGTACCACCAATTTAAAACATCGTTCTGTTTCTATCAATCGTTTGAAGATGACAGAAACAGAGTGATGTTTAAAATATGTTTAACGCATTAGTCATTTCATGCGGGCCTAAATCAGACAGTAGGAGCGAGACAGATGCTTAGAGATCCCTTTCTGGTTTAGACCACTTTACTTTTTTGTACTTTCTGAGTAATGCAGCACATCGTTCGTGAAAAATGTTCTATAACTGACCGTAGTTTTGTGAAGGAATAAATACCAGCTGGTATACATGGTGGCAGGGACATCAACGCGCAAGCTGATGATTTCAGCACATGGTTCTAGACCCCTTAGCGTATAAATTTTACGTCGGATATAAAAAAAAAAAAAATCTGCTGTTTCATAGAAAAGAAAACTTACGCGGCCTAAACGAATGGAACATCTATTTTTTTTTTAATAACCGACCATAAATTTCAACGCGGGGGGGTTCAGGATCATGTACTGAATCCATGGTAACATTGCGCGTCGGTGTCCCTGCCACCCTTTATGTATGTCATGGTACTCAATTACTTACATGATGAAATATCACGCGATCAGAGAATGCTTTGTGTGCGTGCAGTCCCTGAAGTTCTTAACTTAGCACAGCATCATTCTAAATGATGGGATTGTTGGCTTTTACACATGCAATGAAATCTTGAAACAATGATGCAATCGCATAATGCAAAAGCATCTCTGAAAATATCCATTTCCAATGAACACCAGGGACAAAACAATAGCCATAAAATGACGTTGATTGATATAAGTAGTTACATCAAGTATTTATAATTTTAAAAGTAATCTAATTTTAAAGAGGAAGCCACCACTCATGATTTAGGATCAAGGCCGAGCTAATATTAGCTCAATTCAATAATAAATTATTGTAATCACTGTCGTACACTCGTACACGAGAACCAATCAGTACACACAGGTACGCACGATGAATTGCTCTTACTTGCGTGGGTAAGAATGTGACACACTATGGTATTCTGTCACTGATTGGCAGGAAATCTAATTCTAATGTATCAAATGTATGTGTATTATTTATGTGTACCTGTGTTTTATTGATGTGCACCTGTGTTTTATTTTTAATTGTGCATGATTTGAATGGATGCATTGTGTAAGAATAGCCTCCGATGTTGTAATTTTTTAAGGTGAACAACGTAGACCGTAAAAAAAAAGTAGTATCTTTATTTCCAAACTTATAAAGCCCAAAGTAAGAAATGAGCGTTAACCTGCAACCTCCAGAAATTTTATAGACTCAAAGCGGCGGCTTTGGCCTATAAAATTTTTGGTTACTTCAATACGCTAGCTGTGCATGGATGAAGTTGCGTTATGGTCCAAACATCCCTCTTTCATGCATGAGTATGTCATCATTTGCCAACTTTTTGTTAATTAACCATGAACACATTAAAAGGATCACCTGGGCATTAATTGGCTGACTAAAAAAGTCAAACTGATACGGGAGATCCAAACATGCACGGAAAACCTAGAAACATTAATTCACGAAGTGACTACATTCCGCAGTTGGTACAATTTTTCGGATTTCGAATGTAAACACATCAGCTGTTCCCTACATTTTAATGAGTTATGCGAACATATCGGAACGAACACTCTTCGTCTCCTTGGGTCTCCAATCTATGAAAATTCTTTTCCTGTTTTTATTGAAGAAAAAATTCAAAATTTCAATGACGTTTCGGAAAGATTGTTTCAAATTAACATGCATTCGGCCATAACATTAATCCGTTACTGCTGTTTCGGCCCTAAATTAATATATTTCCTTCGCGCTTCCCATTTATGGCAGCACACTCACCTTTTAGACAAAATGGACAAAATTATCCGGCATACTTTAACTTCAATCTTAAATGTAGCCATGGACGACCGTGCATGGGCGCAAGCTACTCTTCCCATCCGTATGGGAGGCCTCGGCGTCCGCAAAATTTCTAGTATTAGTTTACCGGCATTCATATCCTCGGTCCACGGCACAGAGAAGTTAATCAGGAAAATCCTAGCCTCCACACTGGTTAATTTTGATGTGCCTTGTTTCGCCGAGGCTATGGATGCCTGGAAACTCGCTTGCCCGAATTCAGATCCACCCGACAATCCATCTTCCCAGAGACGGTGGGATGAGCCGCTCTGCAGAGTAGTACAGAACAATTTACTTGACACGTCTGCTACTACTGCGGAGCGTGCGCGTCTGCTGGCTGTGGTTAAGTGGGAGTCGGGTCTGTGGCTTCACGCACTACCGTCGTCGAACATTGGCACTTTGTTCGACGACACTACTTTCCGCCTCGCTGCTTCACTGCGACTAGGAGCTCCATGTTGTTCTCCTCATCGCTGTCACTGTGGTGAAGTTGTCAACAGCCTCGGACACCACGGTCTGTCTTGCAGCCGAAGTGCGGGTCGCTTAGCACGGCACGCGAACATCAATGACATCATCCGACGAGCCCTTGTCACCGTCGGCGTTCCAGCTGTATTAGAACCCAATGGCTTGGCACGCGACGATGGCAAGAGACCGGACGGGATGTCTTTATTTCCATGGAAGGTGGGAAGGCCTTTAGTGTGGGACGCAACGTGTGTCGATACTCTTGCGCCATCCCATCTTCCTGGCTCGGCGTGCTGTGCTGGCACTGCTGCTGCGGCTGCGGAAAACCTCAAGCGGCGGAAATATAATAACCTTATCGGTAATTATATTTTCGAGCCGTTTGGGGTTGAAACCCTTGGGCCGTGGGGTCCAAGTGCTCTTGTTTTATTCAACGAAATCTCCAAACGGCTGGTTGACACTTCCCGTGACCCGAGGGCTGGCTTTTACTTTGGCCAGAGGCATTGCATAGCATTGCCATACAACGTGGCAATGCCGCCAGTCTCTTGGGTACTCTACCAGTCGACAGCGATGCGGAGGAATTTTTCGACGCCATATTTTAGTTTTTTAATACCTAGTTTATTTAGGATATAATTTTGTTGTTTATAGGTTATGATTATATAAATAAATAAATATCCCTTATGTATGGGAGGTCATCACAGACTGTTCAAAATGATATTAACTAATAAGGAAATTAAACTTTATCTCAATTGGATAAAGTTCTTCTCAAAATGAAAGTTGACGTGTACTGTCTTCATTCTGAAACATTCCTTGTGTCATTGAATTAATATTTAATTTTCATAGTTGTTTAGATCATTTTGAACAGTCTGTTCGTCCCGATATTATTGACGCTGACTGTACCAATTTCAATGATAAACAACCGCTCTTAAAGTGAACACTGGTGCTACATGTTGCTACGATGGTTCTACGGTAATCCTGCTACGAAGGGACTACGTCCTGCTACGAAGAGTCTACATACTACTACCTCGAAGGGCCTACGTCATGCAACGATGGTTAACTACGATCTGCTGCAAAGGTTCTACGTCCTGCTACGAAGCTTCTACAAACTGCTACGAATGACCTAGCCACGTCTTGATATGAAAGGTCTACGTCCTGCTATGAAGGGTCTAGAAATCGGCAGACTTCAGGTCAAAAAAAGTTTTGATAAGTCTAAGAATTGATAGAGAAGAATGAGCGACATACATTTCATTGGAAGTACCAATTTCAATGTTAAACAACCGCTCTTAAAGTGAACACTGATGCTACGTCCTGCTACGAAGGTTCTACATCCTGCTACGAAGAGTCTACAAACTGCTACGAATGACCTAGCCACGTCTTGATATGACAGGTCTACGTCCTGCTATGAAGGGTCTACGAATCGGTAGACTTCAGGTGAAAATAAAGTTTTGATAAGACAAGAATTGATTGAGAACAATGAGAGACATACATTTCATTGGAGGTACCAATTTCAATGATAAACAACCGCTCACTGATACTACGTCCTGCTACGAAAATTCTACATCCTGCTACGTAGGGTTTACGTTTTGCTACGTAGGTTCTACGTCCTGCTACGAAGAGTCTACAAACTGCTATTACGAAGGACGCAGGTCCTGCTACGAATACCCTACATACTGCTACGAAGGTTCTACGAACTGCTGCAAAGTTTCTACATCCTGCTACAAAGCTTCTACGAATTGCTACGAAGGACCTACGCCTTGATACAAAAGGTCTACATCCTGCCGTTGCAATGTTAAACAACCACTCTTAAAGTGAACACTGATGCTATATCCTGCTACGAAGGGTCTACGTCCTGCTACAAACTGCTACGAAGAGTCTACGTCCTGCTACAATGGATCTAGGATCTGATACAAAGGGTCTACGTACTGCTGCGAAGGGTCTACAAACTGTGACGAAGGGCCTACTTGCTGCTACGAAGGGCCTACGTCCTGCTATGAATGTTCTACGAACTGCTACGAGGGTTCTACGTCCTGCTACGAAGCTTCTACAAACTGCTACGAAGGGCCTATGTCTTGATTCGAAAGGTCACCGTCCTGCTACGAAGAGTGTACGAATCGGCAGACTTGAGGCCAAATAAAGTTTTTGTAAGACTAAGAATTGATTGAAAAGAATGAAAAATGTAGGTTCATTTCATTGGAGTTACGAATTTCAATGTCTCTTAAAGTGAACACTGGTGCTACGTCCTGCTACGAAGGTTCTACATCCTGCTACGAATGGTCTACGTTCTGTTACGCAGAGCCTACAAACCGGTACGAAGAGTCTACGTCCTGCTACAAAGGGTCTACGTGGGTCTACGTCCAGTTACGAAGGTTCTACACTCTCCTACGAAGGGTCTATGTTCTGCTACGAAGAGCCTTCAAACAGCTACGAAGATCTACGTCCAGCTAGGAAGGGTCGACGAGGGCCTACGTCCTATTAAGAAAGGTCTAGTAACTGCTACGGAAGGCCTACGCCCTGCTGCGAATGGTCTAAGTTCTGCTACGCAGAGCCTACAAACCGGTACGAAGAGTTTACGTCCTGCTAAGAAGGGCCTACGTCTTGCCACAAAGGTTCTACGCTGTAGCTACATTTCAGCAAACTTAAAGTCGCCAAATAAAGTTTTGATAAATGATGAAATAAGGCATGATTTATGCTATAGAGGCATGAGGAACAGGGTGTAAAGTTCACTCATCCTCCATAGAAAAGGAAGGATTCTCCGACCAGACGGGTGTCGTGTCTGGTGGGCAACTGCCCGACGGTTAATGTCGGGACGTTGTTTATATGCTAGACGCGTAGTAAACTCTAATTGCGCGATGCAGGATTGCGTGACGTCATGTCATTGATGCGTAGTTCGTATGTGGCGATGTAGATGCCGCCACAATGCTAGACTGAGCCAGGCGATTGTTATTCAATCACGCAAAAACGGCTGAAGGGCATACGGCTTGATACGAAAGATCACCGTCCTACTACGAAAGGTGTACGAATCGGCAGACTTGAGGCCAAATAAAGTTTTAATAAGACTAAGAATTGATTGAGAAGAATGAAAAATATAGGTACATTTCATTGGAGTTACGAATTTCAGTGTTAAACAACTGCTCTTAAAGTGAACACTGGTGCTACGTTCTGCTACGCAGAGCCTACAAACCGGTACGAAGAGTCTACGTCCTGCTTCGAAGGGTCTACGTGGGTCTATGTTCAGTTACGAAGGTTCTACACCCTCCTACGAAGGGTCTACGTTCTGCTACGAAGAGCCTACAAACTGCTACGAATATTTACATCCTGCTACGAAGGGTCCACGAGGATCTACGTCCTATTAAGAAAGGTCTACAAACTGCTACGAAGGGCCCACGTCCTGCTGCGAAGGGTCTACGTTCTGCTACACAGAGCGTACAAACCGGTACGAAGAGTCTACGTCTTGCTAAGAAGGGTCTACCATTGGTATACGTCCTGTTACGACGGTTCTACACCCTCCTACGAAGGGTCTACGTTCTGCTACGAAGATCCCACAAACTGCTACGAAGATCTACGTCCTGCTACGAAAGGTCCACACGGGTCTACGTCCTATTAAGAAAGGTCTACAAACTGCTACGAAGGGCCTACGTCCTGCTACGAAAGTTCTACGTCCTGCTATGAAGTGATACGAAGGGCCTACGTCTTGCCACAAAGGTTCTACGCTGTAGCTACACTTCAGCAAATTTGAAGTCACCAAAAAAAGTTTTATCTAAATGATGAAATAAGGTATGATTTATGCTAGACCATGGCGGGCGCGAGCCAAACCTCATACGAGGTGCGATGGAGGTACGGATCAAAAAATGCACGAACATTTTATATGCAGCAGATTGCTATCGTGCTTGTAGCATATTCATCCGTAACGAGTATTGTTAGAGAGGAGAGATGTTAAGGGCGTCACAATTTATACTAACTTTCAACGTGTTAGAATTAGATAAGAAGATATAAGTTCCTATGCAACCACACAAATTAACGTTTTTAATTCAAATAATTAGGAATCGAAACGCCTACGATATGAACAGATGCTGCTCTGTTTCCTATCCTTTGCTCCTTAATCCCAGCTATCATCTTTTGGACTCTACCCCCGACGCTCTTGGATGCAGCTGAATATCAGTCAGTACATTTATGCCAACCACGTTTTTATGATGTCATCATCTATGTAACATATTAATAAAATCGTAGTGAAGTCAAAACTGTACTAACTGCAGAATATTTTTCAAAAAGTAATTGCTACGTGGTCTGGGAACGATTCAAATGCCGAAAATATTGTTTTATTCAAATTTTGTGTAGAATATTCCCTATGTCTGTCCAGTCTATATGCTATAAATTATCACGCTATTTGCTATGTGGTAATTGTGGTATGAGCAATATTGCTTTAAGTTCGTATTCTACACTATAGTTTACCGCAAATTGTAGACGAGCCAAAAGGTTGTACTATATTGCAGATAGTTACAGATTTAACCTTTTACGTTATTATTTTACGTGATATTTTGCTGGTATATTATTCTCAAATTAAATTTAAATTTTGACATTTAAATTTTGACTTTGTAATTAAAATTTAATTCAAATTGATATTGTAATCTCTTTCTTTGCTTTTTTTTTGTATTTTTTGTCTAGTAAGTATGACTAATTTTGTACGCCATAAATGGCGAAACATGTAGCTACCTCTATTCATTATAAGACCTATATACTTTTACTCATGTTTTACAAAATAAATATATCTTGTATCTTGTACATACGTTATACCTTTATGGAGATAAGCAGTCATTTTTAATGGTCTAAATAAAAACGAAAAACTTCGCAAGAAATGGGAAATTGCTACTGAAGGCTGCCGGTGTTACCCTCAGGACGAGTTGCTTCTCAATCTCACACGTATAGCTGTACGTCGCGACGTACAGCTATACGTGTGAGGTCTTGACTCTCTTTAATTTTGGCTGCTGAGAGCGAAACACTAGAAACGTACAGGAAAGTTTTGTAAAAATGTCGCTGCTACTTTAGTATATTGAGGTGTCTTACGACTTCCACGTGACCGAAATCGCTAATAAGCGTCTTTACCAAATTACTAAAATTTTTTGTTGTTTTCCAATTAACATATCAATACGATAACATATCTCATATACATCATGCAGGCTCGAAATATGCAACAAAATCACCACAAAAATTCTAAAGTATGCAACTTCAAATTCTACAAAATTATGGTGTTTTTATTCAAACGAATTAAGTAAATTAAACTGTAATAAACTAGCTGCCTGTCCCGGCTTCACACAGGTGTACTAATGAAGAAAATGAGACCAAATCTTCCCTTTACAGTACGACCATGTAATGAAATAAAATGACAATTAAATTATTTCACAACGATAAACTACTGACTTCTTTAGACTACAATTAATGGTATTTTTTAAAATAGCAGGTATAATAAAACGTTTTACAACTTTTTTCACAAAACAACCAAAACAACAAATTATTTTTTTTTCGGATATAACCGTGATGTAACAGAAGAAACTGAACGTCAATCTGTTTCTTTAATTATTTTTGAAGATCTCCTTAAACTGATCTTGTTGACCTTCTATACATTGTTTTTTATTTGCATTTTTATATTAATTATATACCTATGTACATTTTTGTATGTTTCTACTTAGATACAGTGAAAATAGAAAACATGACTGAATACATTTTTGGTAAAATATGAAATAACCTAAAAAAAAAACCAAAATATGCGCAAATGCATTTATTTTTATATGAGCATAAAATCCGGTCTCTAATAATGACCAAAAATGCGCGTACATAATAAATAGAAATCAAACAAAAGTCATTTTTATTTCCTTCAAGTGAAATAACGTCATCTCACTTCTATGAAATCTATCCATTGCATTTTTTGCAGCAGTCGTTATAAATTTATTATTTATCGTGAACAAGAAGGAAATCATAAACTATATCTCCGGTCCATAAATCCCGTTATATTTGTTTAAAAGCACTCTTATTTCTTAGTATTTTATTAGAAGTTTTCAGTTATTTTTGTACGAAAATTTAACGTCGAAATAAAATAACCCCCAACAAGTAATAAAATGCTGAATATTCCAAGGTCTTTAACCAGAGCGTTCTGGCTATTACTCCAAAACGATCTATCACCACTTCCCAGTCCAAAGCACAAGTCACAGGGATATTGCTGCTTTAAAGTTGGTAATCACGGTATGCGAGTTTCTTTAAAAAAATTAAGAAACAACATATTGTTGCTATCTGAAACTTAAAGAACTGGAGTCCTTGCTTAGTGGATTAGAGAGCTGAGGTGGCAGAAGCTCGACCAAATGTCGAACAACGTGATCACCAACGAGCCAAATAACCAGCCACAGGAACAACACAATTTAATTTGATAGATAAAATACTCTATGTACACCTACACTACAAAAAATATAGATATAAATGCAGAAAAAAAGAAAAAAACAATGAATGAAGATGATTGGATGATTCACACACAGTGGAAAACAATTAAATCAACGCAGCCTCATCCAATAAAGTGCCTATAGAATATTATTGGATGTTAGTGCCAAGCCGTACGGATAAAGAAGTGAGTTTTATAGGGGAGTACTCTACTGGAGCCAAAAATACAAAGCGTTACAATAAAGATTTCAGATACAGTATGACTGTAAACCTCAATTCATGCAAGATTCTGTATCTAGGTACTATGAATTATTAATACTTCTCCATTCATTTAATATGTTATTATGATTTTATGATTTATATTTTATTTTGCCCTCAGATTAATTTTATAAACACGTCCTACATAAGTGGACTCTCCAGCATCGTACGTTATCAACCTGAAACCACATAACATTTACTGGCTCAATATTTTATTAAAATACTCCACTTCTTAACGTTAAGATAAACTGTTTAGGTGACAACATGGCTTACTCTACATACATATTGTATGAACTCATTTTTATTTTCGTTGACCCTATTTTTTTGTCTTTCAGCTTCAGTAGTTTCGATTAATTGGAATTGTGAGATTTTTAGAGTACTTCAATAAAGACCTATTTATCAGGGCATGCTGAAGCCGGTTAGAAGTCGGGGTCCTTAGATTATAGTGTAATGTTATCATTTTCATTTTCATTCCTATACCATGTAAAAGTTTGTAAAAACTCAAAATATTATTTTTCCTGCAGAAACAGTCAGTAAAAAATGTTTAAAAATCAGTACCAAAAACCCGTGTTGTTGGTGCTTGATTTTAGTGTTTTGGAAGCTCTAAAGTTTTTTCACGAAATGAGAGACTTGACCGTGTATCCTGAAAATTAAACAAATCTTTTCATTTGAAACTAGTATGATGACATTATTGGTAGCCAGTGCATCGTCCCGGTATAAAAACCCATTTTCCAAAACTGACTCACGGTTTCCGTGACATGCTAAACAGCTGATAGGTACATTTTCTTTTTTTTTCATCTGACAAAAGTATTCCGTTGTCACAAAAAATCTTATACCTCGTCTCGTCAATAAACAAGTCCAGCTGGGAATAATTTTCTTAAGTAGGTAGACAATGCTTGCTTATCTATTAATACGACTGGCATGTCGCAAGAAGCTTTATTTTTGGATACTCTAATAATAGAAAGGTAATAAACGACATGCAAACCGCTTTTAAACTTAATCGGTAGGTAACGGATCATTTATGTTACACATGGCATACGGCGGTATCTAACTTGAGTGATTGGTTAAATCATTAAAGAGGCACTAAGTTGCAATTTAAAATATGAATCATAGGGAAAACTTTCGTTCAGACATGTAAAAACTTCCTTCCGAGATTACAACAAAAGTCATACGTGTCTATTATTATCTATTTGCCATCATCAATCAATCACCTGGGCGGGTGGCGCGGGCGGGCGCGGGGCGCGGCGGTTGGGGGGCGGTGGGCGGCGCGTACCTGCACGCGCTGCTCAATCCGCGCGCCGCCTGCGCCAGTCTGCGCGCGCGCTCCGATGTGCGACCCCGGTTGTCGCACGACCGTGATTTAACGCGCCACTATGCCACTGTTTTCCGAACACATCGCGAACATGTATTACGGATCATCATCGCCGTACACTGGATCACCTTACAGCTATAGCAGTTCAGCTTCGCCTCTGGGATCGTCTTACAGTGCTTCGTATCTGAATCCTGGAAGCAGTTACAGCAACCACTCGTCTCTCAGTAGTTACTCTCGTGCACCATTGTCGTCAAGATGGATTACCAGTGCCGGAAGAAACTACTCTCCTCATCTCACTACCATAACTGAAAGAGGATCTTCGAGTCCTGTAAGAATACATAGCCCGAGAAGAATACCACTTTCATCTAGAACTTACGGTACTCCCAACTATACGCCACGTCCTGTAAATATAAACACCGCTGATATCGACGTTTCCAGAGATAGATACAGGCATAAGGTAGAGCCTCCAACACCTACTAGACGTCCCACGCCCCCCGCACCCCCCAAGCCTGAACCACCACAACCCCCACAACCAACACAGGATACAAACAATGTCAATGAAAGTGGTCCTTTCATGTCCAGGGTCGACGGCAAACCGGAAACCGGTATTGATTCTGCACCAGGTGTCGAAAGGAGTACAATAAAACGCGGAAGAACAGTTGTTAGACTTTATACTATTAAAAGAAATTCTCCTCGTAAGCCAAATGAAGAGGCAGAAGGTTCGGATCATACACAAGACCAAACTGAACAAGGAGTAAATGAAGAAAACAAAACAGATGAGAAAGAATTTATGAAATGGAGGGAAAAGCTTTCTGATGATTTGACTTACAAGGATAAGAAAGAAAAGAAAACCATGGGTGCCAAGCTTGTGGAAAAGTTCCACGTCAAGAATGAAAAAGACTGGGAAATGCCCAGTAAGGTACAGAAGCAAGAACCAGTAGAATCTCAAAGTTTACCAGCAACTCCAGCGCCAAAAACTGTTCCGGTTGAAAATATATGTTTAGACCGAAGATGTTCAATGGAACTTTTGGCAGAACAGGCAAATTTATTAGATTCATTAATTAGGAGCGAGAATCTCAGTACTGCAGCTTTGGATTTGAGCAAAGTTGGTATTGCTGCTGAAACTAAAAATAATTTAGAGGCATTTGAATCTAATAAAAGACGAAAACAGGACTTACAAAACCCGCTCAAGACTACAAAATCTGACCATTCATTACACGATAGTCTAAAATCGTATAAGGATGTTAGAGATCCAAGAAACTTTTCAAGAAGGCGAAGTATTAAAAAATCCTCTTCAGGAAGTAGTATCCGCAGATTAGATTCTATAACCGAATTTCCTAAAGAACAGGCAAATGCGGACTTGCCTGCCATAGAAGAAAGCAGATTATCAGTGAAACAAGATAATACAACACAAAAACCTAAGCCAAAGTTAAAAACTAAAATAACATCATCGGTTGAAGTAACAGAGTCCCCAATGAGTCCACTGAAATTCAGAGTTGAAAATGTTACTGTAGAAGAAAAGTTACGTGTACCAAAAAAAGAAATTACTTACAGCAGTGAAGTAGAAATATTGCCTCAACTATCGGGAAATGTCCCTGATGTAAATAAGGAAACAAGTAACATTAAGAAAACAATGAATAAAAATAATAAAACTGGAAATGATCTTGAATCGCCTGAGCCTGACGATGGTAATTTTTGGAACAAAATAGGAAAAAGAGAAACTGTTTACTTAGTAAAGAGGAAGAAAAACTTAGAAGAAGCCAAAGAAAAACAAATGCGTTCTTTAGCCTGGTTTCCCGAGGAACAAGTCGATAACAGTGAAGAGATCAAAACCAATAATATTAGCGACTTAAATAAAAATCCAGATAATGTCATATCTTTAACTGATTCTAATAAACAAAAAGAAACTGACAAAGACGCACCGAAAGTACCAATACATTCACTAAACATAATTGAAGAAGGCATTAAAGATAAGTTAGATTCGGGAATTAAGGAAGAATTTCCCAATCAAACAAAAGATGAGCAAAAAGAAGTAAAGCATTCAGATATCAGAAAAGAATCCAAAATTAGTCATCAATCTGATTTTATGGATGAAACAGTTATCAAAGTAATACCTGAGCTAACTACAGTTATAACAAAAGAAATTGAAAAAGATAGTTCAAAATTAATTGAAGAACGTGAAATGCACGCCAGTGATACAACAACGTTCAAATTGTCACCTGTTTCTAATGAATGTAAAAACATAGGAAAAAGTGCGTCTCTGGATGCTATAGATGAAAATAAAGTTAAAAAACCTAGCCAGAAGAAGACAAAATCAGAAAAATCAAAGAAGTTACTAAAAAAGGATGTAAAAACAGAATTAAAATCTCTCCAGGCCGCATTACCAAAAGCCAGTGCAAAGACAGAAGTATTAAATACTTTGGAAAACTTGGAAGATACAAGTGCAAACAGTAAAAAGTTGGACGAAACCATGACTGTAGTAGAAAGTGTAAATAAAGTTGCTACAACGAAACCAGTCGAACTTAAAAAAGAAGATGAAAAATCTTTCCGGTTGCCTGAAAACCAATTTGCTGAACAAAGAACAACAGATTTAAATAATTTGGAAACAAAATATACTACCGCAGTGCTTTCAAAGGAACTGCCTGAAAAAAGACTAGAACAAAATGAAGTAATCAAATCTAAAGAGCAAGGGACAAATGATAACGAATTTAAAACAATAACGAACATGGAGATACAATCATCGGAACCAGTAAATTCAAGTAACACAACATCTAAAAGTGCTGAACCAACAGTTGCTGAACAACCAACGACTGAGCTTAGTGAAACAAAAGCTTCAAAAGCAAGTAAAAACGTTAACACAATCGCAAAAAGCTCACCTAAGTCTAAATCAGTTGAAAATATAGCAATTGCTCAAAATACAAGTCAATTGCCAGAAGTTAACAAGATAGACACAGTATTGAATGACCCTAGTGTCTTAATTGAAAATAAGGGACCCGCAACTGACAAGCCACCTTGCACATGCACATGTTCGAATAATGTTGTGCAAAAATCTGTCAACGAGAAAGTTCCTAATTCACATAAAAACTTTAGAGCACCCGCAAAGAGTTCTCCAATAGCCAAGTCAAAAGCCAGCCCACCAGTTAAAAATGTTATAACTAAGAGTGATAAGACTGATGATAAATTATTGAAGGCAACTGATAAACCGTCAGTAAATGAAGAAACATCGACCTTATCAAGCAATGATATAACTTCTAATCCGACTAACATAACGGCTAATATTCCTGTTACGCCAGTAGTGTTACAGTCACAAGACATTCCAAAAGAAGCAATTGAACCAAGAGTACAAATTGAACAAAAGACAGGAGAGGAAAATAAGGCTGAAAATATTATTGAAAAAGACGAACAACCAGAAACATCCCAAGCTTTGATCATTGCACCAGTTATGCAAAAGAGACCAGTGAAGGAAGAAAGAGCTGTGAAACCGTTAATAGCAACTCCACGCCCTTTGCAAAAGAAACCTCCTCAAGTAATTCATTCAGATACATCGGAATCGTCTTCAGAAGAAGAATCCTCAGACGAGGATGACGAAGACGAATCAGACGAAAGTGAAACTTCTGCAGAATTTTACGAGTGTGAAAATAACCCAGATGGAAGGACTTCTACCGGTTCAAATGATTCTGGCTTCGATTCTTCAGCACCTGCGTCACCTGCAACGTTCTCGCAAATAAAGAAAGGTAATTAAATAAACCATAAACCAACCTAGGGACGCACACGTTTATATTAACGAAACTCATTTGTACATATTATATCCACTTAACTAATTTTCCACTAAACCGATAGGAAATTTTGCACGTCTGCTTTTGCACGGCTTTCAGCATATTAGATGTAGCATGTCTGCACAGTTGTACAAAAAACCTTACAAGCCTAGAGCCACGCCACAATTCGTAATCTGTTTTAGACTGCGATGTAAACTGCCACCGAAAGTGTGAAAAATTGACTGCGAATTTGTGCGGCGTGAACCAGCGCCTGTTGGTGGAAGCCTTGGCATCAAGAACTGCATCTAAAAAAGGTGGGTAGACACTTAAAATAGGAACACGGTAAGTCTGAGGTGATATCAGCGATTTTTATGTTATCAGCGAAACGAAACATACCAATGCGAGCGTCATTGCGACGTCAGCCGTTCAGCCCAAAATAAAGCAATTTTATTGGCTAGCTATCTAACGTTAACGTATGTTACTGTATCTGTTATTATTAGGCAGGCATTTACTGACATGACTACGATTTAAAAATCTTAACAAAGGTAAATGAAATTAAAACCAGGCTAACTTAGGATCAAAACATTATTGGCAAATAAACCAAACGAAATGTTATTAGAATCTAAGATTTTCGATTTATGTACAAGTCAAATCAATAAAGTCAATTTCTAGTGAATGTTTATTTATAAAATTGTAAAATGTAAAATTGTAAAGTAAATGTAAAATTGTGCGTATTTGTTTATGTTCAGAAGTACATTGTGGCGTGGGTGTAAGATGTGGCTGTCTGGACACAAGCCAATCATTTGCTCACCTGTACAAAATTAATAGGACCAATTGCAGCCACAATTAACATAAAGAGGGAGTTGACATCAAGTAATATACGAAATTTCTGTAGCTTCAACTTTGTACACGAATTAATTTTCTAAAGGATTGGTATTTCCTTGGTTCGGAATGAGAACATTATGGGCATCGATGGTTGATACGATGGGCTTTCAATCGTCAGATGCTCGTAAATCTAGCTTGAATTGTACAGTACAACCCAAGATTCTTGGAGTATTTTACCTCAAAGACATTTCACGCGAATGTCGATACATAGTGGAAGTGTTAATGAAGAACCACTGAAGAACAAAATAATTTGATCAGTCATCGACGTAGTGGCGTATGATGATGGATGCCAGCGCGTGTCTCTGCTCTCGTGACTAACGGATCGATGGTTTCTTCGATCATCGATTAATTGGCTAACCACTCTTCAAACGTCACTGCATGTATTTTTATTTACAAGCTGACAGCCTGTGGTATTTTGTCAAGATTTTTATGATAAACAGAGTGTCGTAAAAACAAAGAATATTTTAAAAACTATTTTCTGTTATTCTGAAACGTCAGAAATATTTTAGGTTTAGGACTGCAATTCAGCAGTGGTTTTGTTTTATGTTTTGCATGTTAATAAAACAACATCAATAATTTATATTATTATGTTTCACGAATAAAGTGTTTGTATTTGTGCTGTCTCTATTTTCTTCTTTTCATCGCACAAAGTAATATGCACAATTTTCGAAATCGTAATTTGCTTCATGCTGTGAGACAATATAGTCTACATCTCTAATATGTAATTACATTTTTGTGTGTAAAAAATGTTAAGAATTTATAAATATTTCTATTCTTATAAGATTCAAATAACTAAACAATGAAGATATTCAACAAATAGGTCAAGCATATTTGGTATACTTTTATTTTTACTCTAACCAGTTCAACTATGAAATGAAAAATTGCCTTTAATTTTTTAATGCAATTCTTTCTTTGAGTGATTTATGAATTTTCTTAGTAACCTAGTATTAGGATCTGTTGTGTATAATCCAGAGCAATTTGATTGTTATTCCTCCGCACAGGTGGTGAGGCCCCCGGGACATCGTCGGGCGCTGCGCCGGCGCAGGGAAATAACACCGACCTCTTAGAACAGGAGCTTGGTGAGACATGTTGTACTATAATAACGAGTATTTATTGTCTGTTTGTGATGTTGTTTGTAAATACGTTTATTTTATATTATTCACTGTTTTAGTTATAGTGTTTCCAGTCTCAACTAAATATTGCTTGCAGCTACTAACACAGTTTCCATAGTTGTCATGTATTTCATTTCAACTTTTTTTTTTTTCAATAATATTTTCACCGAAATCACGTCTCCAGAAACTTCTAAAGAAAGAATACAAGATTTTTTGGCTCACCATTAGAGTAATAAATTATATTATGTGATTGTATGTAAATGTTTATGTTTTGTTTAATCAAAGCATCATCAAAGGTGTGGGTCGGAACCATTCCCGTTGGTCTAAACGCTCCAGTCAATATATTATATTTTGTTTGATTATATACACGGACGCTGGCGCGATTGGCCAAAAAACTTATTGTATTGTGATCACATCTATAAATATCTGCACTGAAGCGGCAGGACTTTCGCTGAAAGCAGAGTGTAAGCCCAATGCCCCACTTCGAGATGGGTTCCGCATACCATCCGCGCGAGTGTCGACTTATCACTGTATAAATTATGTAATACCTACACACTGTATTATCTCAATTCCAGTTTGAATTAATTAATGCGCCGCTGCTGGATCCGTGCAGCAGCTTTATTAAAACGTCAGCTGTCCACAAAGACTAATGTCCATACCTATTTAAAACTCAAACTTTCAAACATTTGCAACCGACGTTATTTTAAAGTTAGTTTTGTAAATGATAAGCATAAACAATGGTTTCAGTATAACAGCTTTTCCTCGGAGAAGAACGACGTAAATAAAATACACAAAATTTTCTGTGAACCTGAGTGACTAAACAGGAAAGTTAGAAACTCTGAGAACTTGGAGATTTATTTATTTCCAATCAAGTGAGACGTGCCAAGTTTTGGTATCACAAAAGGAACATTAATTTTACAAATTAATGACTCCAATACCGAAAATAAAACAAAGACTGAGGTAATATTAGAATCATATAATTGTACTTGTGTACAATTATAGGATTCTAATATTGTATACACTTACACAAAAATAAATAAAATTAGTGTCTCTTTGTAATTTCAAAATAACAGCTTTTTACTAAATGCCTATGAAAGTACGGTACCTACGGTAATACGGTACCTTCTTATAACAAAAAACAATTCATAAAATTTTTGTCTGTCTGTCTGCTTGTTCCGGCTAATCTCCGAAACGGCTATACCAATTTTGACGGGACATTCACTGTCATATATAATAGCTGATGTCTTATGGAATAATTTAGGCTAATTTTATTTCAGAAAATAATTTAGGGTTCCGCGCTAAAAAATTTAAACCCATGAAATTCTGAATAAAATCAGATTTAAATAAGGAAGTATTGACAAACCACGTGAGCGAAGCCGAGGACGACAGCTAGTTATCGCTAGACCACTTGATAAAATAATAATTTACAAGATAGCAATATTTAAGAAAAATATCCAGTTATTTTAAATAGACATAACATAATGATAATTAATTATGATCCCACAGACATCATCCGTGCCAAATAAAATAACTGGAACCACTATATAGACGAGTGCTTCAAATTACAAATTAAAGGAGATTAACATAGAAATATAGAACATAAACAGAGATTGTGTGCCTCTTGAAGTATAGGTAACGGGGCTAACACGTATAATTTATGAGTTATGTTATAACAGGCATCATAATAATAGCTACGTATACATAAATATTGCACTCTGATCGTTATATAATTTTATCGGTTTTCGCATTCAACACATCATTTCTACATAAAATATTAGACAATTAATAGGAGGGAGTAATGACTGAGAAACCGAAACAAAAGATATCGCTATAAAATTAATTTTAAAATAGCCGCAAGAAATTGGCACACTTTACTGCGACCGAATATACGATGGGCCTTTGCCCCTCCTCTAAAACAGTCTTGGAAAAACGTTTGTTACCTAAATTAAATCCCTAATAGTCTTTTTCTAATTCTTGTTAAGGCTCCTTCAAACAGGCGCAACACGCGACGCGAATCGCACGCGACAGTAAAGGCACCGCTCGTCCCTAAATAATATCCTTATCTACTAATAAAACCACATTGGAAAAGTCTGACCGCAACCCCCCCGTCCCGGCCGTAAGACAGACAGCGATGAGGTGGTTGGCGATCCACGCCGTAGTGTACAGCGATTTAAAATTGGGGCCATAACTTCCCAGTCACCACCCGTTGGCAACTGGGAATTTTATTCCCGATTGCCACCAAGTTCGGCATAAATTCCCCGGGCTACAATGTTCCGGGCTACGACCGCTCTCGTCGCACGACACGCGGTGCCTTTGTGTCGCTTGTTGCGCCTGTTTATTTATTTATTTATTTATAGGATCCTATACATCAATCTTCTCATCATAACCGCGATCGCGTGCCAACATTGTAGCCCGTTTACGCCGAATTTTCGAATATTCCCACATGGATTGCCACTAGGTGGCAATCGGTAATAAAATTCCCAGTTGCCACCGGGTGGCGACTGGGAAGTTAGACATAGTAAATTTTTATCCCGGTAGTAGGTTCCCGTGGGATAATATTCGACATCCACGCGGGCGATATAATATTACATAGATAAAAGTTTCGATAACTCAACGGCTGAACGGATTTGGATGAAATTTGGTAGGTAGATAGATTAGGACCTGGATTAAGGGGACTACAGGATCTAAACGCAAGTTTTATAATGCCTAACAGAATATGATCTACTGCAGTAAACAAAATCAGAAAAATATATGATATTCTTCAGGATATATGCTAGTTAGATAGTGTGTTGAAAACATAATACAACTAATTTGATACGATAGAAAAATATATGATATTCTTCAGGATATATGCTAGTTAGATAGTGTGTTGAAAACATAATACAACTAATTTGATACGATAGAAAAATATATGATATTCTTCAGGATATATGCTAGTTAGATAGTGTGTTGAAAACATAATACAACTAATTTGATACGATAGAAAAATATATGATATTCTTCAGGATATATGCTAGTTAGATAGTGTGTTGAAAACATAATACAACTAATTTGATACGATAGAAAAATATATGATATTCTTCAGGATATATGCTAGTTAGATAGTGTGTTGAAAACATAATACAACTAATTTGATACGATAGAAAAAAATCTCGAAGATACCTCTAAAAATTTTTTTTAACGAATGAAAACCATACTATTATACGAGTCATTCTGATTTTTTGTCAGATTATTCTACAAGCAACATATTAACGTAGTAGTGTTTTATTTTTTTAGTCCAATCAATTGATTTTTTGTAAATAGATAATTGCTTCATATTTTGCAATAAATTACCAGTGTTGTGTCATCGCGCTTCTCTTTCATTATATGCAGTCGCGATTTAGGTCCTGTAGTCCCCTTAACAATTATATGCTACTTTTTATCCCGAAATAACGCGAACGAAGAACAGGCAACGGCTAGTGTTTGATAAAAGTCGTTTTTTCCACAATTTTCACATTTCCGGAAGGTGTAGTTCGAAAATGGGTAGGAATTCGAAAAAGTATATAAGGTCTGAGCTTTCGTTACATAGTAATACATTTTTCTCGACGACGCACCGTTTTAAAGATATTAGCGAAAAACTCAAAAGTGGGAAGAACTTTTATCCCCCCCCCCCCACTCCAGCGCACCTACTAGACGCGGGTACTTTTAGTATGTTTACTCCCTAAGCACCTCGAACAACTTTCTGAAGAAATCGCTTACGTTTACGTTCCAGCTCACGCACTCTACACACCCTTTTTGGTCATTTGTTGGTGTAAATTCGTATCACTCGGCCGGTTTTTTTTACATAATTATTGTAATCAAAACTTTTCTGTTAACTATTTGCTTCAATTTTTTTTTCACAAAAACGCGTTTTTGTTTTTTTTACGCGTCTGCCAAAGAAGGGTTTCACCTTGATGCGGTACTAGAAAATGTTATTTTTTTTATCATTATTTGAAAGCTAACTTCAAAAACGATTCAAGAAAAAAATCGCTGTGCAACCCTGCACAGCGAAAATCAAACCTAATTTTCCTTAGCCTATTGAGTAGGTACAAGGAGTACCTTATACCGGTACCTACCTAATTTAATGAACCTTCTTCAAGACCCCAATTTATTAATACATATATTTTAAAAAAAGTCAGATTAAAAAAAGCAACTACGCGGAATAACAACCAACAAATCTTTCATTTTTCCATAGTTTTTCCACCGAAAATACAAAACTTAATATGGAAAACTCGACTCTTTTACTCAGCGAGATCCCGTGATCACCCCCGAATTAACCGCGGCGACCTTGATATTGCCGTCTGAACAAATATTTTTAGCAACGCTCACGATCTCATCCGAGGTGAAAGAGAATTAATATATCGCACATGCTGTACCAATTATGTCATACTACTATAACGCAACGTAAACATCCAATGAACTTGAATCATGTTGTAAACCAACGACCCCACGTTTACGAAAAAAAAAACGTATAAAACATGCATTGAAAGGCATGAGGATGTAAAATAGTAGGGAGTGAAAGAATAGGACGACTGGAGTTTTCAGCTAACTCTTCTTCTTTTTAGCGTGTCTATGGTAATCTAGATAGAATTAGCACGGAATTTGGCTATGAGTTTGGCAACTTCAGTAGGCATCGTCTATCAGCTCCAGGAACCTGCAGGCATCAGGACACTGGACACGATATAGCTAATCCTTTTCGTCCTTCTATACCTAAGAGGCGTCCATTAATTCGTGAGATGATTTTGGCGATTTTTCGAACCCCCCTTCCCCCTTGGTGAGATTTGGCTCGACCCCCATTCCCGTAATCTCACGTGAGATTGTTCAACATGCGTATTTTTAGTGTAAATAGGTACGTTAAATCTGTGCTATAATTTGCTTATGTAATATTTTTTTTATAATTTTTACTAGCTGCGCCCCGCGGTTTCACCTAGACGGGGATAAAAAACCTACCATGTGTTAATCCAGGGTATCAACTACCTCCATACCAAATTTTATAATAATTGGTCCAGCCGCTTGAGCGTGAAGAAGTAGCAAACATTCAAACACTCACAAACTTTCGCCTTTATAATATTAGTATGATTTTTTATAATAATTACCCAACTTTCTCGCAATATTACACTGCTTCATGAGGAAAAAAAATTACGTGATATTTGCCAGACCCCCTCTCCCCTACGTGAGATTGTGTGAGATTTGGCTCAACGTCCACCACCCTAAACACCTTACGTAATAATGGACGCCCCTTCTAAGTAAAACATCTAGGAACTATAGGGGCTATAAACACCAAAAAGATTTTCTGACAGCATTTGGCAATAACAACTTTCAACAACCTCTTTATAGAAGCAGAAAAGCATAAATTAAGTTTTAACGAGCAAAACTGTCGAGAGCATTTTGTAGTTTCAGCCAAACGGGTTATTAATTTAATAAGAAAATAAATAAGGCTTATTTCATATTTTTATTAATATGGAGAGCTAAACAAATTAGTAAAGTGACCGTGTCGGTGGTCGCACTTGAAAGTGTCATCCGATAAGGATCGGTTAGTACCTAATAATGGCTTCAGCAAAGGATGTTTACAGATGTGTATCGCCAGTCACCACAGATGTGGTAAATGCCAACGAGCTCGTGCCAATAATTTAAAACATGAAACCATAAATGCGTAGACAAATGAAAAAGTTAAAAGAAGTGAACCCTGATGAAAGTCAGAAAATAATAACGCAAAAAGGGGGGAAATGTACAATCCAGTAAATAACTTTGTGTTTGGTACACGAATGAAAAAGAAAGTAGGTCGGGTAAAACTGAACTTTTAACAACAAATACTTGTAGTTTCTCTAAGTTTCAGTACCTATCCCAGGTCCGACCAAATTGTAGATCAGTATAATGGTAACCACGGAGGGGAAGGGAATCAACATCAGTTCATATACGTATCAGCCCTAAGGACCCACAGTACAAATCATGCGAACGACCCACACCAAATTCAAAACTAATTGCAATACTTGTTTGTTTTATGTTTGTTATTACAATCTTGTGTGACGTCATCATTTCTCTGATTTCTTGATACCTACCTAAATGACATTAGAATTTCCAGACATTTTAAACCATTGTAGTTCAAGCACATGGCACAGTTCACTTCACTTTTAACATCGGCAACCCTCGATTTCGTAACTGTGCCAAAATAGCCAATGCTTGAGACTCTTTCTAATGCTTTTATTCAATTTTATGAACAACAAATCATATTTGACTATATAATTTTCTTCTATCAAATATGAAACAAATTCTGGACGAAACTTTAATCTTCCTCAGAACAATCCACTGCTTACGACATCTTCAGGAAGACTGGCCGGTTCACTCCTCCTGCGCGATCTATCCCTCGCTTCAGGAAGTACACCGTCGAAGACTTCCAGTTTATCAAGGTGCTGGGCAAAGGAAGCTTTGGAAAAGTAAGTTCATTAACTTCTTTGTCTTCGTAAATCTTTCAGCAATCGATCTTTCAAGAGCTTCCGCGTCATCAGGACATTAATATTAGTCTGGTGTCTGTTCGCAATAATCATTGTTTTCTCTCGTTGACCTGAATCTGGCTCGGAGGAGGCAAGTGCCAGACTTCTGACGTGAAGATTCGCTTCGAGGTTTAAAAATGGATCAATATATCACAACAATCAAAGAGATCATCTTATTCTACGTTCTTCAAACGTGCCTTTGATTCAGTGAGATATTTCATATAGTTACCTAGTAGGTACATATCATGTAGATTTTTTCAAATCCAAAAAACTTACCTAATGCTCTTGTCTGCACCTCGCAGATATAAAACATTATTCTTCCTAATTGCTACCAAGAAAAAGTGATTTCATTTTGTAAAAATCCAAGGTGTGTACGTATTCTTCGTCCCAAAATAAATTAAAACTGAAACAAGGGATTTTGCCAAGAGAAAAAACAGCTCTCGCATACATAGATAAGCCGTTGTGTACACGTAATGATTTGCAACGGACAACACTGAACACAGTGTATTTAGTTGCTGAATGACGCGTCTAATAATACAAAGATATGACAAACTCGACACATTCCAATTTCCAACACTACAAAAATAATACGCCCATTAATTTACAAAAGTGTTAAAATGTAAAATCTAATGTGATTTGTTCAATTTAACGTTTAGTCCCTGAGACGTGTTTTCAATTTTGTTTTCTCACTCAATCACTTCTTCCGGATTGCAAAAACTAATGGTATTTTCTTTGGGATTTGCGTAATGCGGAAAGGTTCGTTACAGAATTCTTATATCATCCTTATATAACTTTGTCAGGTTTTATCAATGCCAGATTTTTAGCGCACTTTTCCGATTACTTTTGAATCTTTTAATTTGCTCTAAGTATATTTTATTAGCGTCTTTTTCTAGGCCAGATTTACCGAGTTTCTTGGTTCCAAAATGTCTGTGTTGTCCACAGTTGTGGTACTTACCTATTCCCCTGGTTCTCATAGATCTGACCCATTGTCATCTCTTGTGGGAAAGACAATAAGGGATTTTCTCCCAAGAAGTGTCTTTGCTTCAAGCCTGGCAAAATTTGCTTTCGTCTGTCAGTTTGTTGCTACTCCTCTACAGGTCGTATTTGGGGCGTGATGAGAAGAATAGCTCCTCAAAATGCAGTAAATTGTTCACTCCTACATTTGTACCAGTGGAATCGGCCCTTTAACTCTAGGTAGGGATTGATGGAGCACCTGGACCACCTTCACTTCACAAAACAAAAGAATTCTGAAAATAATTTGCAGAATTCTCTAATATAAATAACTTTAGTGGTACCTTTAGGCTGCCTGTCCACCGGAGCGGAGCGAGGCTGCGGAGCGGAGAAACGGAGAAATATTAACCAATAGGAGCGCGAGCGGACGGCGGAGTGGAGCGGACTTAAGATTCTATTGGTTAATATTTCTCCGTTTCTCCGCTCCGCAGCCTCACTCCGCTCCGGTGGACAGGCAGCCTTAAAATTGTTGCAAAAAAGCGCTCGCGAGGTCTACTCTTCACAGAACTACTAGTAACTATTATTGTTATTTTAGTCATCACAGCAGATAAGTAGGTGTATTTAACTGCTACGAACGCAGCAACTCAAGAAACTGGTGTCATAACACTTTAGTTATTGCACTTTAAAACTGTGTCAAAGCGTGAGGAAATCATGTGAAAATAGAATTAACTACCTGTGAATTCAAGAATAGATGGAACTAGGTCACCAAAGAGTACCTACTCGATGTTCAAGTTAACTCATGACAATTTGAACACAGAACATCATAACATTTTGAATAACTGACTATGGAAGAGAGTTGGATTTATCTACCTACGCAGCTAAACTTATGTAAAATAGAAAGGAGAATACAGTGTAGGTAACAATTTTACTATTGTGATCATGGTTGGTGACGTCAGTAGTCACGTCCGATTCCCAACAGGTAGGCAGGATAGACTAGGTTGTACATACGTCATAGCAAGTGGAGCCATCTAAAATAAGCGTCTAGTTGATTTTGACAAGTGACGATATAATGCTATTAGTTTCTCGCATTCGAGACGCAGCGGCGAGCAGACAGTTAATGTGACGCACAAAACATCAAAGAGTTAGGAAATGTCAAATATAATAATATTATTATTTTGCACGTAGAGGGCGATGAACTCTTAAAGTTCTGGACCATATGCGTCCGTTTAAAGAAATATAAAATGCAACTTTGAATGACCTGAATTTGAAATGGTTGCAGTTACTCGTAATTACTCATGAATAAGTTTTATGACTGCTGCAAATGTATAATTATTAATTAAACGTAAAAGTTCTGAAGTAGGAGGCTTTGTTTTGAGATACAAAGAGCTTTTTATGGACCAAGCTCTGGTGAAAGAGGATACCTGAGGTATATAGGATTATATAGGACACCTTATTTTAAACTTCGTGTTCGATAATAAATAAAGGGAACATAAAATCAAAGCTCCCATATAGCTGTCAGTCGCCAGCTATAAAGTTTACTCGTATGTCGACAGTCGCCTTTTCCTTTCAACTGAGTATAAAATTATCTACCGATATTGTGCAACAAACTGTTTCAGCTTTGAGCTCAAAAGATTTCAGAACCCTGAAGTTTAAATGTAATTGTAAGATACATACCTATATCAAAAGATAACTTCACAAACCTAATAAAAAAACCGGCCAAGTGCGAGACGGACTCGCACACAAAGGGTTCCGTACCATATTATATGTTTAACAATCGCAAAGATAACTTTGTATTTCGTAATGATACTGTGAATTACAACGTTATTTTTTGCAGTTGCAGAAAATCGCCCATATTTAAACAAAATACCCTACGAATCGCCGTTTTTAGTATTTCTTGATTAAGTACAGTATAAGGTACATTATATAATAAAGCTCGTACAAAAATGGTATAAAATTAACAACTTTTACGGCCCCCTATTTCTTCATTTTAGAAGATAAAAAAAATAAAAATATCTTTGTCCTCTACTCGACGAGTTCTACACTATAACATCCCCACACACAGGTTTTTTTTTTTTTTCAAAATGAAAACTTTTTCTATATGGGGAAAAAAAAAGTAAAGTTAAAATTAAAGGGGACAGCCCCTTTAACTTTACTTTATTTTTATTATTTGTTGTTAAAGTCGTAATAGAAATACACAATCTGTGAAAATTTCAACTCTCTACCTATTAAGGTTCATGAGATACAGCCCTGTGACAGACGGACGGACGGACGGACGGACAGCGGAGGATTAGTAAGTTTGTACACACAATATTGAGATATTAGCTAGACTGCCCGTGGCTTTGACCGGCGAGGATGTCTGATTTCATGGGTTTTAATTTTCTTATTATTGTTTACTTTTCATCAAAGGTATAAAATACTGAATACTGAGTTTCAAGTTAATCGGACTGCGTTTTAAAAATCTTCCATACAAACTTTAACATCCCTAAACACCCTTTGAGGGGTAGTTTTGAAAAACTAATAATGACAAACTTTATTACTTACATAAGCAAGTATTTGTGCTAAGTTTCAAGTTCATTAACCAAAACAATAAGATTTTTCATTTAAACTGTATCCCCGTTTTTACCCCCACAGTGGTAGAATTTCAAAAATCGTCTGGGATGTTTCCATAACTTGGGTCAAACATTATTTACACCAATTTTCGAGTTAATAAATCCCCAATAAAATCCTCCGCTGTAAAATTTGCTACCCCTTTTCAACCCTTAGGGGTAGATTTTTGGAAAACCCTGATACTCGTTAGTTAGTCTCTAGTTTTGGGCTCAAGTACAAAAACTGAGTTTTGAGTAAATCGGACCGCGTGTTAAAATTCCTCCATACAAACTTTGACATCCACCAATCCCGTCTTCTGGGGTCGCGGGTTATTCGAAAGAGATACCGTGGCCCTGCCATAGGCAACTGAAGAAACACGGGTGGGTTTTAGTCAGTAAAAGTATGACACGCCGTTCCACCCAGAGCGGGAGAAGTCATTTGATGATTTCCCTTCCACAAAAAAAGGGGATAGTTTAGGAAAACTAAAAATGATTAATTTTATAATTAACTTAGATGAATATTCGTGCTAAGTTTCAAGTCTAATAACTCAAGAAATAAGATTTTTCATACAAACTTTCATTCCCTAGGGATGGAATTTTCAAAAATTCTTCCTTAATGGATGCTTACACTATACAGGGTGACTTTGAAAACATGCGACAAAATTTAAGGGGGTGTTCTACGCATCAATATGAACAACTTTTACTATGGGACCAAACCTGAAATCGCGAAAAAAAAATCAGCTGTTCAGTACATTTTGACGAATTATGCGAACATAAATGTTCTGAACAGCTGATTTTGTAATGTATAGGTAAAGAAGTATTTTCTGTATTTTTTTCAAAATTTTAGCCTTTTTAGTTTCGGAGATAAGGGGGGGAATGGTCAATTTTCGTCTATTTTCTTAAATAACTTCAAAACAATTTATTTTAAAATTATAAAAAAAATATATTTGAGACCCTCACAGTAAGACCTTTCATTTGATATGTCACACGGTACAGTTTGCAAAACTTTTTTTTTAATTGTACTTATTTTCCCCCAAAATCCCACCCCCATATTCAAAATTCATTTATTTACGTTACATGTCCGTGTTTGGGTTACCAAAATACATATGTGTACCAAGTTTCAACTTAATCGGTTCATTAGATTCGGAGCAAATTGGCTGTGACAGACGGACAGACAGACAGACAGACACACGAGTGATCCTATAAGGGTTCCGTTTTTTCCTTTTGAGGTACGGAACCCTAAAAAGAATTGCCTTGACTAGGTCTACTTTTTAACCGACTTAAAAAAGGAGGAGGTTATATTATGTTCGTCTGTAGGTATTTTTTTATGTATGTTGTGAACAATAACTTTAATTTCGGAAGTCGGTGGCAAAAAACTACAATACAGATCCAAAGACACCGACTTCCGAAATTAAAGTTATTTTTCACTTTTACGTAGTGTTTTTTTGGAAGTCTGTTGTTAAGTTCGATTTGGACTTAAAGAAACAAAGGATTTGGAAAAGTAAGGTGAGAAAAAATTAAGCTGGTTCGAGGTGGCCCAGGAAAAGAATACCTACTTGGAAAATTTGGGATTTGAGGGTGGGGTTTTCCCAACAGTGGGACAGTGTCAGCTAAATTAATATAGAAAAAGGTGACAGAAATCTGTGGAGCCGTTTCTCTAAAACCACTTGCCTGTCTCAGATATAGTGCTTTGACTTGTAAGTTATAACTATTACCTGTTTCAGATATAGTGCTTTGACTTGTAAGTTATAACTATTACCTGTTTCAGATATAGTGCTTTGACTTGTAAGTTATAACTATTACCTGTTTCAGATATAGTGCTTTGACTTGTAAGTTATAACTATTACCTGTTTCAGATATAGTGCTTTGACTTGTAAGTTATAACTATTACCTGTTTCAGATATAGTGCTTTGACTTGTAAGTTATAACTATTACCTGTTTCAGATATAGTGCTTTGACTTGTAAGTTATAACTATTACCTGTTTCAGATATAGTGCTTTGACTTGTAAGTTATAACTATTACCTGTTTCAGATATAGTGCTTTGACTTGTAAGTTATAACTATTACCTGTTTCAGATATAGTGCTTTGACTTGTAAGTTATAACTATTACCTGTTTCAGATATAGTGCTTTGACTTGTAAGTTATAACTATTACCTGTTTCAGATATAGTGCTTTGACTTGTAAGTTATAACTATTACCTGTTTCAGATATAGTGCTTTGACTTGTAAGTTATAACTATTACCTGTCTCAATATAGTGCTTTGACTCTTCAGGCTGTTAGCCAGACTAGCATGAAAATAGAAATCAGGACAGATGAGCAGGTCTCAACAGTGACTAGTGCAACAAATTAATTTAATAATCGCCCTGTTTCTCAGAAACTCTTTGAAAGAGAAATATCAAAATATCGTGACAGGAAAATTTGCACAACAAGAAAACGATGCTCGTCGTCGGAATTGGGTTGACTTTTTGTTTATCCGAAAGATTTGAGTGTAGGCTCCAGTTTAGGTAGAATCATTTTAAGAAAGACATGAAAAAATATTTGGGATTCTTATCTGGGGATCCCCACCATGTTGAAAAATATTGTCGACAGGAATGGAAGGCCGATTTTTAAGACAATAGGTATAAGTTGTCTTTGACATATCTGATGATGATCCATTTATAATTTTGGTGTAAATGCAGTGGTGACCGTAACCTCAGTGATGAACTGATGATGCGTGATGGCAGCTTGCCACCTGCAGCTTAGCGGTTCGCCGTAGTTTACCTGTCGTCCATTACTGTAACATTAGATTTATTCGCTCTATTTCGGGTGCCTACATCACTGGCCACCTTTCCAACGTCAGACAGCACGTGTCATCGTCCTCCCTCCGCTCGACTTAGGTACCTACTGTCGCCTACCATTGTCTATCGTGGCCAAATCGTGGCTTAATAGTCTACCATCTACAATCAATTATTATCTAGCTATAGAAAATGTGTTGTAGGCTATAGCCAAAACAACACGAATCTTTCAACGCATATAGAGGCGCGCTATTTTTCTCCGCGTATTTTTATTTTCTTAACGGATGCGTCACGTGAATGTGTTTTCATCGATTGCTTTAGCTCTGGTGTCGGTACCCATTCTTCATTCTTAAATACAGCTACAATTTGGCTCACTCACCTGTTGAACCTGGAGCACTTTATTTTGGATAAGATTATCCTCAAAATAAATGAGCAAATGTGTAATGTTAAAATTGATTTACGGCTATATCAAATACACGTTTATTAGCCAGAGTGATCCGCGCGTTACGTGAGCCAGAACGCAGAGTCTTCCTGGTTTCACAGAGCTTGGCCCAATTGCCTTTGAGAGTGGGCCAAGAATACGGAGAAAGCATGATATATATGAATTATAAAATGAAAACTTATGTAGTACGGGTGTCACATTCGCTTCTTGCGACATATATCAGCACATAATTTTTCCTTTGTTTTTGTCAGTTCGGGATTAGCAATAACACTAATAAAATTAGGGACAACTTTTAAAAAAATTGGTGTGAGACGCACCGCCTTGTTATATAATAACAAACAAGATGGAAGATCATCGAGTGATTCAATCATTTGTATCGGTGTCTGCCCTCGCCATGCATCTGCACGACTTTTCAAAGACAAATCTTTCACACAGTTCGTTTTTGTGGCATCCGCTAAAGATTTGCGTCTCTTTAAATAGAACCGGTATCAATATCTGTTTGTCTCTGTCTATTTATGCGTGCCTACGTTACGCATTGAACTGGAGAACACACCACTGGAGGTCGATGAACACCGTATAAAAGATTATATAATTATACTAGCTTTTGCCCGCGACTTCGTCCGCGTTTCCGTCGTTTTTCGTAAAAAAGTACCATATGTCCTTCCTCACGGTGCAGTGGTTTTGATGTAACAGACAGATTAACTTTCGTATTTTAGTAGGGAAATATACAACGTGTAATGCTAAATGCGCAAAACCTCTTAGGGGGTCATTGTACTCATCATTATGAACAACTTTTACTATTGGACCAAACCAAAAAAATCCATTCGTCAAAATGAACAGCTGATTTTTTTTTCGCGATTTCAGATTTGGTCCCATAGTAAAAGTTGTTCATAATGATGAGTACAATGACCGCTTAAGAGGTTTTGCGCATTTAGCATTACACGTTGTAATATGTATGTGTGTGTGTATGTATGTGTTGTATGGGCTGATTGTTGAGCTGAGCGACAGCGGAGTAGGATGCTCGATCGATGGTCACTGTATCAACAGTATTAGTTATGCAGATGATATGGTGTTGCTCAGCCCATCAATAGCTGCGCTCAGAAAGCTGATTGGCGTGTGTGAGGAGTATGTGAGGGTACACGGTCTCCTGTACAATGTGCAGAAAAGCGAACTCTTGATATTTCAAGCCAGGGGTCGTAAACTGGGGGATGTGGCACCTGTGCTGCTTAACGATGTCGCTCTTCAAAGAGTAAGAGAGTTTAAATACCTCGGCCATGTTGTCACTGAGGACTTAAAAGACGATGGGGACATTGAAAGAGAGAGGAGGGCGATGGCGGTCCGCTGTAACATGTTGGCACGCAGATTTGCAAGGTGTAGTGTAGAGGTAAAGATCACTCTGTTTAAAGCATTCTGCCAAACTCTCTACACCTGCAATCTGTGGGTCAACTACACGCAGCGGGCCATCAACGCTCTCCGAATACAATATAATAACGCGTTCAGGGTGCTGGTGGGGCTCCCACGCTGCTGTAGTGCATCTGCGATGTTTGCGCACGCGCGCACAGACGGCTTTCACACTGTGCTGCGGCGCCGCATCGCTTCGCTGATGTTCCGCACGCGTGGGAGCGCCAACACCATCCTGAACGTGCTCAGCCACAAGCTGGACAGCCCCCTTCTGGGGCACTGGGTTCAAGCACAAGTGCGTGTGCCCGGGGCCCCAGTGGGCGGCAAATACTTAAATTATTTTTTTTTTTTTTTTAATCTAACATAGTTTTAAGTGTACTAACAATGTTATGGACCATGTCTGAATTAAAAGTATTTTTTTTTTTTTTTTTTTTTTTTTTATATGTCAATCCACAATACTGTTGAAAAATATCGCAATAAGGAACCGCAGAATATTATTATTAATAGCTGTGCCCGCGACTCCGTCAGCGTGTAACTCCTTGTATGTTATTAAGTTAATGTATTGGACTGCTAAGCTATCGGGAGTTACACGTGTTATTGTGAGTCAACCATAAGAGATAGACATATGCTGTTGTGGGATATTTTTTAGATCATTTTATGTAGAACATTTCCGTCATAAATGATTTCTATGTAGCTTTCACCATTAAGGCTGCACACGCGACGGAAGCTTAAAAAATGGAGCAACTTCTCCTGTTTTCCCAACATTTCCCTTCACTGCTCTGCTCCTATTGATTGTAGCGTGATGAAAAGTATACTATAACCTCCCCAGGAGTATGAAGAATAATTATACCAAGTTTCGTTAAAATCCGTCGAGTAGTTTTTGTTTCTATAAGGAACATACAGACAGACAGACAGACAGACAGACAAAAATTTTACTGATTGCATTTTTGGCATCAGTATCGATCACTAATTACCCCCTGATAGTTATTTTGTAAATATATATCATGTACAGAATTGACCTCTCTACAGATTTATTATAAGTATAGATTTATTTTTAGAGTAGTTTTGGTAGATTGAGATTCATATTACTTAGGTTGGATAAGGTCTAACCGAAGTGACTATATACGATACGCGAAACAGAGAAGCTCCAAGTCCCACTTTACGGTTTTTGTAAGACAGTTTTTAAAATGAAAGCCTAGATTTTCCGAGAACAGCTACCCAGACAATACAGTGGATTCTTTATAATTATTTCCAGGTATTATTGGCGGAACTTCGCGACACAGAATACTACTACGCCGTGAAATGTTTGAAAAAAGACGTGGTTTTGGAAGACGACGACGTGGAGTGCACTCTGATCGAGAGGAAAGTTCTCGCACTTGGCACAAACCACCCCTACCTCTGCCATTTATTCGCTACTTTCCAGACGGATGTAAGTAAACTCAATAACATTTATTTAATACTTATCTATAATATTTCACACTTCATGATGACATTTGAAATCGCTTCATTCCACCTAATGTTTGCGGAATTCATTAATGATCACACTTTCATATTTACATCGAATAAATTGTGAAAAATACTTCTACAAATCTTCATTAAACTTTGTAAATAGAAGATAGTGAGCAAATAGTATTTTTAGTAAAAATTGGCGAACTATGTGGGTTCTCTAAACAGCTATAATAAGTAGTAGGTGATTTCCGGTAGAATCTAATGTATGTAATGCAATGTAGTTATTAGTGGGCCACGTAATAGGTACGTAAGCACGGCCTTGGGCATACAAAGAATCGGACGGGACGACAGTGAGTCTGGGAAAGCTAAGCTTTGGACGAAGTGAGTAGGATAGCAGTTTTGGAGGCCCGCAAAAGACAAAGTATCTATAAGTTGGCCTATTCGGATGCACATGTGTACCTAACGCTTTTCAGCTAATACGAAGTAAAAAAAGCAAACTAAATAAGTAAGCTTTCTATCAATTTTAGTCTCACCTGTTCTTCGTGATGGAGTATCTGAATGGCGGTGACCTGATGTTCCACATCCAGCAAAGTGGACGGTTCCCGGAGGCACGCGCGCGGTTTTACGGTGCAGAAATTGTATCAGGACTAAAATTCTTGCACAAAAGAGGCATTGTTTACAGGTAATTTATTAATTTCAAAAGCTATTTCTAGTTAGTTTAATAGGAACGCAACTATGCAGCAGAGTAGGTTTATATTGTTGAAAGCACAGCATTCTTTGCACTCTATCGCTCAATCTCTATTTATCTGCCTAGCCTTTCAAGGTCTTTCATCTATATTTTTAACAGATTTGAAATGAATTGTTATTTTAAATTCAGCTGACCCGACAGACGCTGTCCTGTCCAAATTTGTACCATAGAAAAAAGACGTTTCCCGATTTTCCCGGCAACTTTTCCAATTTTTCTGGTGATTAGGGTTCCGTACCAAAATGGTAAAAAAGGAACCCTTAAGGTGTGACTCAGTCTGTCTGTCTGTCTGTTTGTCTGTCACAGCTGGATATCTCAAGAACTACTAATGCTATCAACTTGAAATTTGGAACAGTTTTAGATGACGTTTACCCAACTATTTTGCAAATAAGAAAGAAATAAAAATATTTATATTTTTTTTGCAACTGGAACCGAAAGGCGGTCTTAAAAAATCAAAGTGGGGTTACTAGGGCATGTGGGGTATCATATGAAAGAGCGCTCTTTGCACATTCTCAAACATATTTTTTCTTTTTTTTTAGCCCGCATAGTTTTCGACTTTTGATGAAAAATGTAAAAAAAAATACCGTCCCCCCCCCCCCCCTTATCTCCGAAGTTTGCAAAGCGAAAAATCTTAAACTATTCTATGTGATAGAAGTTTATGTAAAGATTACAGGAAAAATAAAACGATGTCTCTAAATAGCCCACTTTTTCAGAAATCATCAACAAAAATTACGTATGAATGATGGTACGGAACGCTCGGTGCGCGAGTCCGACTCGCTCTTGACCGGTTTTTTATATTTATACCGGGTGAAATTGAATTTAGGGGCAATATTTTAAGGGGTCCTTGTACTCATCATTGTGAACAACTTTTACTAAGTATGGGAACAAACCTGAAATCGCGAAAATCTGCTGTTCCCTACATTTTGATGAGTCACATGCGAGCATAATGTATGAAACAGCTGATTTTTTTCGCGATTTTAGGTTTGGTCCCATTGTAAAAGTTGTTCATAATGATGAGTATAATGACCCCTTAAAATATTGTCCATGAATTAAATTTCACCCTGTATACATAAGATAGCTAATAATCTCTTTTTAACTGGTATATATATTTATTTGAACTTTTAAACATAACCTATAAACAACAAAATTATATCCTAACCTCCTAAACCTCAAGCGGCGGAAATATAATAACCTTATCGGTAATTATATTTTCGAGCCGTTTGGGGTTGAAACCCTTGGGCCGTGGGGTCCAAGTGCTCTTGTTTTATTCAACGAAATCTCCAAACGGCTGGTTGACACTTCCCGTGACCCGAGGGCTGGCTTTTACTTTGGCCAGAGGCTTAGCATTGCCATACAACGTGGCAATGCCGCCAGTCTCTTGGGTACTCTACCAGTCGACAGCGATGCGGAGGAATTTTTCGACGCCATATTTTAGTTTTTTAATAATCTCTTTGAATAACATACCTAAAAAATACAATTACCTCTATTTTCTTTCCAGGGACTTAAAACTGGACAACATACTCCTGGACTTCGAAGGTCACGTCCGCATCGCCGACTTCGGCATGTGTAAGCTACAGATATACTTGGACAAGACGGCAGACACTTTCTGCGGCACACCAGACTATATGGCGCCGGAGGTCAGTATAATTATAGCAATTGTGTTTTGTTTATCTTACGTGAAATTTTTGTGACGTAATTTATGGATGGCTAGTAACTACGAACCAGAAACAAACTAATAACATTGGATAGGCTCAGGTGTTAGCAACTCACGCGACAGCTCCCCCGCGTGACGTTATTAGGATTGTCCTTGAGACTTTTAGTCGGCGCGCGACGGTGCGCCTAGCGACTTATACACGGCACAAAAAAATTTTGTGTACAACACAAAATATTTCTATGAGCTGATAGTCAACTAATGACTGTTTCCTAAAGTGGATAGACTAGGCTAGATTACGAGTGTTGTTTTAGAACAATAGATAACTTAGTTTTTGAGTACTTTGTAGGTATACCTATCATAAAAATAAATCTCTATTTCCCTTGGGCATCACATCTCGCGTGAATTTAAGGAACAATTTCGCTAAATCTTTTTTTGTTGTTTATTATTGTCAGAAGAAGGTTCTTAAGTAGAGAAAAAACCGGCCAAGTGCGTGTCGGACCACGAACAATGAGGGTTCCATAGTTGAAAAGAATTTATTTTAAAGACAAACTTAACATTGAGTTGAAAAACATGTTCTCCCGTACATTGATATACGTCACGAACAATTCTCCAACTGCATATTTAAGTTTGTATTACCAAAAAACTATTGTTAAACATAACATCACGCTTTGTTTCCCCGAAGGGTTGGGCAGAGGTGTACCTATAGAACAACCACATTTTGCCAGAAAAAAAAACCTAAAAACTATTTTTTATGTGATAGAATTACAAATTAACAATTTTCGGACTTTTTCCTTTACTTGTGCTGCGAGACCTTTCTTCTTGATAAATTTCATGATTCTAGAACAACGCGAAGTACCCTATAGGTTTTGATTTACTTGCGAGTATCAAAATATGTCGATAAATAGCCGTATTTTTTTATTTTATTGCGTTTACTTAAAAGCTTAATTTTTTAGAATTCCTTAGGGATCATGGACCTACGTATTTGATATTAATTTCAACTTGATACCTTTACCAGTTCCTGAGAAACAGGGTCTTGACAGACTGACAACCTTGAAAATATTTTTTATGTGACAGAATTACAAATTAACAATTTTCGAATTTTTCCTTTATTTGTGTTGTAAGACCTTGCTTCTTGCCAAATTTCATGATTCTAGGTCAACGGGACGTAACCTATAGGTTTTGATTTACTTGCAAGTATCAAAATATGTCGCATAAATGGCCGTATTTTTTTATTGCGTTGACTTAGAAGCTTGATTTTTTTACAGGTCTAAGAAATCATAGACTTACGTATTTGAAATTAATTTCAACTTGATATATTAACGCGTTCTTGAGAAAAAAGGCCTTGACAGATGACATAATTTAATATATTTTTTTATGTGATAAAATTATAAATTAACCATTTTCGGACTTTTTCCATTATTTGTGCTGTAAGACCTTGCTACTTGCCAAATTTCATGATTCTAGGTCAACGGGAAGTACCCTATAGGTTTTGATTTACTTGCGAGTATCAAAATAAGTCGTATAAATGGCCGTATTTTTTTAATGCGTTGTTTTAGAAGCTTGATTTTTTTACAGCTCTAAGGGACTACAGACTTACGTATTTGGTATTAATTTCAACTTGATACCTCCACGCGTTCCTGAGAAAAAGGGTCTTGACAGACAGACAGACGGACAGACAGACAGACAGACAGACAGACAGACGGACAACGAAATGATCCTATAAGGGTTCCGTTTTTTCCTTTGAGGTACGGAACCCTAAAAATTGGAAAAGTTGCCGGGAAAATTGAAAAATTCGGGAAAACTGAAAGTAGATTTTCTATGAGAATTTTTAATTATTGAAATTTGAGGGGGGCATACTATGAGCTCTTATAGCAGGGCAGAAGTTGAACGTTTCCAGTGAGAGAGAGAGTGACTATGCTATAGGTCGTATATAGCTCCGTCTCTCTCTCACTGGAAACGTTCAACTTCTGCCCTGCTATAAGAGCTCATAGTGAGCCCCCCGGACAACGTTTGTCGGGTCAGCAAGTATATATATAAATGATTGTAATTTAAACCCTAAGTCAATGATATAAAAGTCACGGGACGCACGCTCGTCATTTCAACGACTTTACCTCGGTCTTGAAAGGTTCTTCAACTGATTTGTATGGAATGTAATGCGAAAGAATTTAATTAAGTATTTCAGCTGCAGCGATAGGTAATTCAAATATATTGGAAAACAAATATATCCATGCACGTACCCGCTTACATAAGATTGAATGTCATCATTTCAGTAGTAAATCTCTCTATATTGAACCAGATCTGTCTCCATAGATCTAGCAATAATTAATGGTTATTGAATCATCCATACACCTGCCAATCCCGTGGTTGGCAATTTGGCAGTCGCGTTTGTCTTATAATCGTGTTGCTGATTGGTCAAAGGTTGAAGCCTTTTCTCTCATAGCCCCTGGCAAATTTGGTTGTTTTCTCGTGACTAACTGAAGTGTTGTAACCAAAATATACCTCCTGTATATAGAAATTAAACTTGGTATCATCTCTAATTCATTGAAAATAATATTAGGTCTTTACCTATGAAATTGCCGTTCTGCAGTACTGGCCATTTCAAATAAAATAATTTTTTTTTGGCTAAGAATTCTAATTTCAAATTAATTTTATTTTAAAAACATGGATTTTTTTTTCCAAAAGTAGTCATTTGTTTATTGATTAGTGTTACATTTTCATCGCATTTCAATCTTTTTCGTCATCATGGATACGTTAAAAATTCGAGTAATTATGGAATATGAGTACCGTCGTGGCAGCAACGTGGCACAAGCGGCACGCAACATCAACGACGTTTACGGAGCTAACACTACAAACCAACGCACCACCTGTTATTGGTTTGCTCGCTTCTGTTCTGGAAATTTCGACCTGAAAAATGAACCTCGCGGTCGTCCGAAGACTTTGGTCGACAATTACGAATTAAAGGCGATTGTGGAAGCTGATGATACACAATCTACGGCTGCATTAGCAGCAGCTTTCGACGTTAGCGTCAAAACAATATTGGTCCATTTGCGTCAAATTGGCAAGGTAAAAAAGCTTGACAAATGGGTGCCCCACGAACTCAATGATCGCCAGCGCCAAGTACGCGTCGAGACGTGCCTTGCACTGCTCAACAGACACACAAATGAAGGAATTTTGAACCGCATTGTTACCTGCGCTGAAAAATGGATTCTGTTTGATAACCGCAAGCGCTCAGCAAGTTGGTTGGATCCTGGTTCAGCACCTAAACAATGCCCTAAACGAAAACTTACCCCTAGAAAAGTGATGGTCACTGTTTGGTGGTCTAGCGCCGGTGTGATTCATCACAGCTTCTTACCAAACGGGGTGAGCATTACTGCAGATGTGTACTGTGAAGAACTGAATACAATGATGGAGAAGCTGGCACATCTCCAACCAGCATTGGTCAATCCTGCACGACAACGCGCGACCTCATACTGCACAGCAGACGGTCTCCAAGTTGCAAGAACTGGGGTTGGAAGCTCTCCGTCATCCGCCCTACTCACCAGACCTTGCGCCTACAGACTACTACTTTTTCCAGAATTTGGATAACTTCTTGGCGGGAAAAAAATTCAATACCCGAGAGGCAGTACAAAATGCCTTTGAAGAATTTGTTGCCTCCCGACCAGCTGATTTCTTTAAGAAGGGCATCAATAAACTGCCACTGCGTTGGCAAAGATGCATTGATTGCATGGGTGATTACTTCGATTACAAATAAAAAATACATGAAAAAAATTCGTTTAAATTTTTTCATACAAAACGGCAATTTCATTGGTAAAGACCTATTACAAAGAAAAATTACAATATTGCACCAAATTACAACTTATGTAATTGTTTATTTAAAAAATCTTAACATTTCATTAATATTTTAATAATGACATAAGTACCTAGATAAAACTTAAGTTTCTATTACTTTTATTTAGTCAGTTTTACGAAATAAATCTTAATTACAATAAATAGACAAAAGCTAACATACCTATTTATCATTAAGGGCCTATTTCACGATGTCCGATTAGCCACTACCACCACCGAATAGGTTTTTAAAAATGGAACAGAATTTGTATGATTTCATCTGCCAAGTAGGTAAGTTAATGGTACTCGTAAATTAATCATATGTGGTGAAACAAGCCCTTAGCATGCAAAGTAAAAGAATGAACGCTCATGTTCGTCTGTTTATTTTAATACTAGCTTCTGCCCGCGACTTCGTCCGCGAAAATTTCTTGTCCCCCACACCCACTAACCCCCACGCATCGCATCGCAACGACTGCCCGCGCTATTACTTCATTTGCGCTTAGCATACTTTCGGACATTTTTTATTTTTGTCCGACTCCTAAGGGCCCTAGCGTGATGTTAAATAGCGTATATCCTTCCGCATCGCCTGCCCGCGCTATTACGTCACGCTCGGCTTCTAAGGGCCCTAGCGTGATGTTAAATAGCCTATATCCTTCCGCATCGCCTGCCCACGCTATTACGCCGCGCTCGGCTTCTAAGGGCCTTAGCGTGATGTTAAATAGCCTATATCCTTCCGCATCGCCTGCCCGCGCTATTACTTCGCGCTCGGCTTCTAAGGGCCCTAGCGTAATTTTAAATAGCCTATATCCTTCTGCATCGCCTGCCCGCGCTATTACTTCGAGCTCGGCTCCTATAGGCCCTAGCGTGATGTTAAATAGCCTATAGCCCTCCTCAAGAACTGGGTTGTAAAATGCAAAAAGATTTTTTTCAAATCCGACTGGGGTAGTTCCAGAGATAGCGCGTTCAAACAAACTAACAAAAAAACAAACTCTTCCGCTGTATTCCACCGACATTATTGAAATAATAATTCTCGCAACTTAGAAAAATTACTTATTTGCACAACGCCATCTATGGTTAAATTGATAAAACGTCCGCACTAAACATGTTTGCTCAAGAGCGAGTGGTATGAATTAAAGTTATTTTGCGTTTTAGTAATTTTATATTATTTCCGAAACTGTACGACCAATTGCCATACTGTAAAGGCCAAATCTTATCTCCATGATGTCCTTGTGATCATAAAATAACTTATTTGGATAAGGATTAATGTGTTGTTGTTTAAATAATCATCCAAACGTAAGTTTGTCTAAAAAATACTTTTTTAAAACAATAAAAGATGTATAAAAGGTAAAATATAAAAGATAGAAATATGGTGTCGCGGACTTTTTTGTAGAATTATTTAAGACGGACCAGACTGCCATACATTGTTCTCAATTTTAAACAACCGTTTAGGCAGCGCATGCAAAAAAGTCTGTTTAAAGACGTATTTCTTTCCGACTTGTTAGACAAAAATTGTGATAGCTCGGCTAATATGCATGATATAAATATAATTTATAGCCTATAGCACTCAGGAATAATGTAGCTTTCTACCAGTGAAAAAATTTTTAGAATTGCATCATTAGTTCCGGAGATTACCCCCTACATACAAACTTACAAACATACAAACTTACAAACTTACAAACTTACATACAAATTTTACCTCTTTATAATATTAGTATAGATATTTCAATACGTAAAGAGAAAATTATGTGTGGCTGATTCGAAACTGTTTTTGTTCACGATACCTACTCGAAGTGTGCATGATGTGATGGAACCAGAAACTCGTGATTTTCGTGTCGTGTTTGTTTACTAAATAATACACGTAGGAAGAAACTATCAGTCTCGCCTTGCTGCATATTAATTATATGACACGCCTTGACTACGGATGATTTGTAATTAGCAGCCAAATGTCTGTCAACACTATAGGTATGCACAACAACAACAGGTTAGCGTCTCAATCTGTCCTCTACAATGCAACACGTTGCGGAGGTCACACGACGTCGGTACCTAATTTAGCGGCATCTCAGTACCTACTAAGTTCTGATTTAGGGTCGTCCATAAATCTCGCAACTTTTTTCTCCACTCTGAACCTTATGTATGTATCTTCCCCTATACCCTTCTTCCGTAAGGTAATTTTCATACATTTCCAATATTCTGTACCTTTTTAGGGTTCCGTACCTCAAAAGGAAAAACCGGAACCCATAAAAGCTCACTCGTGTGTCTGTCTGTCCGCTTGTCACAGCCAATTTGCTCCGAATCTAATGGATCGATTATGTTGAAATTTGGTACACATATGAACTTCTGTGAGCTAAACACGGAGGGGTAAACTAAATAAATGAATTTTGAGTATGGAGGTCTCTTTGGGGGGGTGAATAAGAAAATTTAAAAAAAAGGTTCGTAAAATATACCGTGTGACATATCAAATGAGAGTTTCAAATATGTTTTTTTTAATAATTTTAAAAGAAATTATTTTAAAGTGATTTAAGTAAATAGACGAAAAATTACAATTACCCTACCCCTTATCTCCGAAACTACTGAGCCTAAAATTTTGAAAAAAATACAGAAAATTGTTTTTTACCTGTACATTACAGGAAAACCTATAAGAAGGCGGTCTTAAAATAACATGGTAAATCTCTCAATATTGTGAGTTTTTGTTTGTTCTTGGGATAAATTCATGCCAACTACGGAACCCTTCATTGTGCGTAGTCCGACACGCACTTGGCCGGTTTTTACCTACCTAACCCTCTCCCCTAACGATCACACCACTGTCCACCCCCTCAACCTTTACGCACGTGGGCAAGTCACACGTGGTGTTAACATGCACGATCGCTATCGCGGCCTCCATTTGATGAGATCTGCCTCTACAATACGATATCTACATACGAGTAAACTAAGAGTTCAAATAATTTGTCTGCTTCCAGATAATAAAAGGCTTGAAATACAACCAAACAGTGGATTGGTGGTCTTTCGGTGTGCTGCTATACGAGATGCTGATTGGTCAGAGTCCGTTCAGCGGCTGCGACGAGGATGAGCTGTTCTGGTCCATCTGCAACGAGATGCCTTCCTACCCGCGTTTCCTCTCTCAAGAGGCGCTCACCATATTGACTAGGGTATGTTTAATGGTTTATACTTAGGCTGGATATATCAAACTCAAAGCATTTATTTCAAGTAAACCAATTACAGGCACTTTTGAATTGTCAAGGAGTCGGTAAATCAGAAAGATGAAGCTAGTTGCCTATTTCAAAGTGTTAGTAGTATGCAGAAGCGTCCGTAATAAAAATGTAAAAAAACATCATCAATCAATTCGACGACACGGTTGGCGCAGTGGTTGAGCGATTGACTGCTGCGCAGCATGTCGCGGGTTCGATTCCCGCACGGAACAAATATTTGTACGACCTACAAGTATTTGTTCCGAGTCTGGGTGTTTTTCTATCTATAATATGTATGTATTTACAAAAAAAAAATGTATATAAAGTAGTTTATCAGCCATCCAGTTACCATAACACAAGCATTAGGTTGCTTAGCTTGGGACTAGATGGCGTTGTGTGAAATGTCCAAGGATATGTATTTATTAAAAAAAAAAATATCAATCAAAAATTTAATTTAATTAAATTTGAAAAAAATAAGCCGTGGCAACTATAAGATGACCAGCCTCCACTGACAGCGCCCGTTCACGAACCTGACGCATGGCTTAGCACCATTCATCTTAACTATTTGAAGAGAGCTAAAGGATCCAACATACCCGCCACCATCAGCGAGACATTCGAGTGAGCATGACATAAGTAGGACTCTCAGCAGCCAGGGCACATTCCAAGTCAAATAAAGACGTAGAGTAACCAGAGAAAGTATCTAAGACAAAGGGGAATAAAATAAAGAAGAATTAGAAGGCCTAGCTGGATTGATTTTAGTGAAGCTTTTCAAACTGGTTTGGGAACTGTCCTTTCGAAGAATACCTTAAAAAAAACGCTTGGGATGAGAGGGCTGTTTTTAGGGTTCCGTACCTCAAAAGGAAAAAACGGAACCCTTATAGGATCACTTCGTTGTCCGTCTGTCTGTCTGTCAAGAGTCTAAATGGATTTTCACCCTTATTGATTCACCAGACATCATTCATCATGTCAATGTTATGTTGTAGCTATTGGACAAGGACGCGCGGACCAGACTGGGCGGCACCGAATGCATGCACGGAGACATCAGGGAGCAGGATTTCTTCCACGCCATCCACTGGGACCGGCTCGAGAGGCGCGAACTGGAGACACCCTTCAGACCGCGGGTGGTAAGTGTGACATTACTACAGACTTGAAACCTTCTCTGAATTATTGGGCACTGTTTTTTCAGTCCTGCATGCAACCAACGTCTTTTTTTAAAAAGATGGCCTGTAAGGGCTAGGTGACCTATGATTTTCTTCTTTTAGGGTTCCGTACCAAAATGGTAAAAAGGAACGCTTATGGTGCGACTCAGTCTGTCTGTCTGTCTGTCTCAGCTGGATATCTCTAGAACTACTAATGCTATCAACTTAAAATTTAGAACAGTTTTAGATGACGTTTGCCCAACTATTTTGCAAATAAGAAAGAAATGAAATTATTTTCTGTTTTTTTTTTTGCAACAGAGATTGAAAGGTCTTAAAATTTCGAAGTAGGGCTACTAGGGCTTGTGGGGTATCATATGAAAGAGCACTATTTGCACATTCTCAATTTTTTTTAATTTTTTTTTTAGGCTGCATAGTTTTCGACTTTTGATGAAAAATGTAAAAAAAAATACCGTTCCCCCCCCCCCTTATCTCCGAAGTTTGCAAAGAGAAAAATCTGAAATTATTCTATGTGATAGAAGTATATTATGTAAAGATTACTGGAAAAATAAAACGATGTCTCTACCTAGCACACTTTTTCAGAAATCGGAACGGTGCGCGAGTCCGACTCGCTCTTGACCGGTTTTTTAAAAAGATGGTCTGTAAGGGCTAGGTGACCTATGATTTTATTCTGATCTTTCTCATTTTGGGAGTCCATCCATCGTTTTGGCTACCAGGAGACAAATCAGTTCAAACCATTATTGCTTTTTGACAGAGACATCCTATGGACACTCAATACTTCGACAAAGCGTTCACCGGCGAGCGGCCCCGCCTCACCGCAGTGGAACCCCACGTCTTGCGCTCCATGGACCAAGAGCCTTTCAGAGGCTTCTCCTACACCAACCCCAACACGACGGACCGCTAAACTCAACTCTAGTACATAGAGCGATGGTTGAAATTCCCTTGTTACATTTAGCAGGCGCGGGCGCAGTAGCGTTTTCGAAAACGTTCGGTGCGTGATCGTCGGTGTTATTATTGGTGATTGTAAGTCCCGCTGGACGGTAGTCTTTGGCAGTCAAGTTTTTGTAGTCGTAACGAATAAGTACTTCAGTACATTATGAGTAGAAAATAGAACATTCGGAATCGTAGATGCATAAAATCTACTTTTTTACAAGCACGGGTCGAGTTGAAATGCTGCCTTATATGTGTTGTATTCAAAAACGAATCGATACCTACATGTCGAGGGTATCTTAAATTAAATCAGTTGAAATGCATATCAATTAAAACGTATGTTATTGTGTCTGGAACACGAATTGTATTGTTATATGGAATAGGTGTTAGGTAAGGGCTGTAACACACACGCTGCACATTGATATTATTTTAAGCAGATACCTACCCACATTTTAAATTAATTCAACAATCAGCTTCTAGTTAGCGTCTATATTTTCAGCCTGTGTGTTACATGGCTATTTAAATAATTAAAAATATTTTATACATTCACTTTATTCATGTTAATAATTTAAATTGTACATTCAAACTACAAAATGATTTTATAATAATTCTAAACATTGATACAAAATGCAAAAAAGATCGTCTTGAATAACCTAATTTATGTAGGTACCCAAAAATGTTATCCGATGTACCTAAGTTGATATTTAGGTGTGTTGGAATAAAAACCTACACTTAAGTACACCCTGATTATTCGAAATCAATCATTTAACATAAACTAAGAAAAGGTTATTTGAGCAATATTATGGTTACCTACATACAGACCTACAAAAAAAGTATTCTATGAACTAGTGTTATGATTATTTATGATAATTATAATCAAATTATTTTAATCGTCCTGGCTTAAGAGGAATAAATTATACCAAATATAGTTTGTTCGGATTGTACATTGTTTGTTGGATAATAAATTTACAAATTACAATGGCGTTTCATTATTTAATATTAATTAAATCTACAGCTTTTACAGACTTGTAGGTATATATTACGGGCCAAACCTGATTTCAGGCCAATCTAGTTTGTCCTAGGCCAAACCGGTTTATTAAAGATTCGGTTCCTCAAAGTAGATCGTCCAATTAATAGTGGATTCCGTATAGACGGAACGGACGGACGGGTGCGGAGGCCAGATAGGCAGTCGCTCCATGTAAAATACTGGTATTCAGCTGCATCCGGTTAGACTGGAAGCCGACCCCAAAATAGTTGGGAAAAGGCTAGGCAGATGATGATGATGAACCTAGATTCGGTTCTAAAGTCAGTTTTTGTAATAAAAAGTTTACGGCCCTCGGAATAAAGTTCAAAATACAATAACTGTCTTGAATGTTTGGGCACTAAAAGTTAAAACTCATTTTGTAATGAGACAACTCGACTGCTCGACTTTTTATCTTTTACGAGCGATCGATAACGACTAAGCAGTTTATAGGAACGTGAACGACTCTACAGCAATCAATGGACAGCATTTGACAATTGCTCTGTCAAATGCTGTCCATTGATTAGTAGAAAAGTCGTCTTCATAGAATTAAGAAAAGGGTGCCAACACAACAATACAATTACTTATTTAAATTATTCAAAATAAGATCTAATGTGATCAGGGTAAGTGATCAGCAGTTGGAGCACTTTGTGCCGGGTGGCTACAAACAGGTGATGAGCCAGTTTGTCCTCAAATACTTCCACGCCCAATATGAAGGGGTCTTCGATACTGCTGTCAAACTCTTGCACATTAAACAATCGGTCCAATTGACTGTGTGTAGGCGTCATAGTACGTGGAGTACATATTGCAACCTGAAACAATATTTTGATACAGTTTTGTGTATGGCAAGAAGGGCTTGTGGCTAAGTAATAACAGCCACACGGGTCGATCGATCAGGTTAAGCTATGCTTTTCGCGGTTGGTCCGTGGATGGTTGACCATCTCTACATACCAAGACCTAGCTCTCCGTGCCTCAGAAAGCACGTTAAGCCGTCGGTCCCGGCTGTCATTCGCGACAGTCGTTATGGGTCGTTGGAAGCCCGAAAGTCTGACAACCAGTCTTACACCAAGGGGTATCGTAATACCCACTAACTGGGTTGTGGAGGTCAGATAGGCAGTCGCTCCATGTAAAATACTGGTACTCAGCTGCATCCGGTTAGTCTGGAAACCGACCCCAACCTAGTTGGGAAAAGGTTAGGCGGATGATGATGTGTATGGTAAGATGCCAACAATCTTATAGCTAGCTTCTGTCCACGATTTCCGTCCGCGTTGAAGTCCACTACACCATAAAAGATATAAGTACCTATGAAATTTTTTTCCAAAAATGTTTAAAATTTAATTTATTTATTTATTTATTTTTAAAAATTTTCCAAAGATCATCTGTTATCTCTTACAAACTAACAAACCATTTTACCTCTTTATAATATGATTAGAAGTTTAGATTATTTCGGTAAGAATACAAAAATATAAAATGACCCTTTATGCATTTTAGGCTTGTTTGCTGCCAGTGCTGTATCTACAAGTAATAAATAAAATGATTAAACATTAGGTAGGTACTGACCGTCCCATCCTTAAAGCCAATAAACAAAACTTCCCCATGTTCGGTCGCGCATGTCATGTCCGCACATTCTAACCAGACGACATTCGTTTCCTGATCTTGGCAAACTTTAACCCGCTGATCGCTATTACTCACTGAAAACAATACAATGAAATTGATGTACAAATAAAAAGTTGCCCTGATAACCCCTACCATAGAAAAACAATAACACTTCGTAGATATACGGAAGCGACACTCCCATATAGCCAACCATCCACCCAACCAGCCAAATGCAATTACCAATTTCAGGGCGTATGATACGACATCTTCTAGAAGAGGTAGAGATGAGAGAGAGATTTCATCTTGGAGAAGATTGATTCTTTTCTTCTTTCTTTTTGATTTCTCTTTATTTGTCATTCCTCAGGAAACTTACTACAATAAACTGGTAACTGGCTTACCTGAGATCGCAACTCCTTTTTGACTAAACAATACTAAAAGGATTGAATCCTGGATTCGAGCCACAAGGTTGTAACTGTTTTGTTTCTGATACAACTTTGTTTGTCTATCTTCACACCATATAAATCCAAGCTTAGTTACCAAGCACACTCTTTCATTATGCACTTGTATGCCACAAGGTATGTCGACTGCATTGCCGTAGAAGCGACCTCTAGGTATCAGATCCCATTTATTCAAATCCCATGTAAGAGCCCATACTATGTAAGTTTTGGTGACTATGTAGCAAACATTGGCTTCCAGTCTGCAAAAATAACAATATAGGTAATGGATAATGGCTGTTCAACAAAGTAAAACGAGAAACAAAAAAAAAACCTGAAACATGGTTATGCTTATTAAATTTCAAAAGAGATAACGAGCATTTGCAGACAAATTACAGAAAACTAGTTTCAATATTTGATTTGGTCGACATCGACATAATGTTCAATCAACATTTATGTCGTTAGTCAAAGTCTGAAACAAAGTATCAGGCCCCAGAAAACTTACGTATACACGAGAATGTCGATGTCGAAAAAGAATAATCTTTCATTACTATTGATTGGATCATTTGGGTTTTCTTTGCCATATGCATATATCATGCTCTCAACATTAACACGCATATATTCATTCTCACTCATATCAATTTGTTTAGCTAAAATGAAAGAAAAATCGAAATTAAGCTATATAAACACAGTTCCAGATCAGGGTTCCGCGGGTTGTTCGAAAGAGATACCGTGGCCCTGGCATAGGCAACTGAAGGAACACGGGTGGGTTTTAATCTGACACGCCCTTCCGCTCCACCCAGAGCGGGAGAAGTCATTTGATGATTTCCCATCCACAAAAAACAGGTCGGGGTTCAGTGTCAGATATAACTAGCACGGGTGACCCGGATCCCCGAAGGCTCTGCCTCTGCCTCTGACACGTACGAATAGACTCTTCAGGAGTAAAAACACTTATTACCTCCAAGAAAACACTACAAAGTGAAAAATAACTTTAATTTCGGAAGTCGGTGGGTTTGTATTTTCGTTTTCTGCCACTGCACCCTTTTCAGTTTTTCAAGATATCTCGCAAAAGAAGCAAGCAAGAATTGAATTTCCCATCAAAATGGCTTGTTTAAAAAAAATGTAGTTATTTGGTATTTTACTCACGAGGCCACATCAACCCAAAATAAATTCACATCAATGCATCATTCACCTAAACGAAAATTAAATCTCTTTGCAAGGGAAGGAAATACACCTATTATGTAACTCGCGGTATCTAATTTAAAGCTTCCCTCATTCCGAATGGAGCATTTCTAAATAGGCGATCTTGATTATAGGTCTCATTTCGATCTGAATACAACATTCGCTTTTATTATATGATTCTGAATACAACCTTCATTTTGAATAGAGGATTTTGAATACAACCTTGATTTTGAATAGAGGATTCTGAATGCAACACTCATTTTGAATAGAGTATGGGGGCCCCGCGGTGCTATTAACACACTTATCAATCGAAATCGGTTTTATTTTATCAGTTCAACAACATTCATTGCGTTAAATAGGTTGTCCAGCCGACAAATTTTTCGAACATATGAAGCAATGGATTTGCAATTTGCTTCAAAATGATTCAGATTCCGATTGATAGTGCAACAACGCAATTAGGGTGCTGGATCTCTTTTTATCCAGGTACCCCAATACTCTCCTACTACAGCGGTTTTTCACAGCAAAAATATATGCCATTTTGCGCCAATGATTATGAACGTGATGGATCTTTTTGCACCCTGTCTAAGTAGTTTATGTATGGTATGTTAGTTGCAAATAAAGCAGGCTAAAACAATAAAATAATAACCATACCTGAGTACGCAAAACCTTTCTTTATTTGTTTCTTATTCGGAATATTAAAGTATCTTATGGGCACGCACGCCGTCAAAATCAGGTTTTCTGAAAAATTATAAACATCTAAGTACTTAACAGTTCTTGGACGGCCTCGTTGGTCGAGTCTGAGTGTGTGATCCGGGGGTTGATCCCCAAAATGGACGTTACTGTATTTCTGCCCGGGTAATCGAGCTTGCCCATATTACATGGGAGTTACAGATAAAATGTGGGTGTACTTTTTTGTGTAGGAGGTGTTTAGGTACATACCTACCTATCTGTCAGAAAATGTATGCGCTGCGGCAATCATCGTCTATCTTTGGAAATACGACTAGGTATCGATCGACTATCTAATACAGACTTGCTACAACCATGGAAGTACCTACTTGTCTCTGTTGTATTACTTACCATGATTACAAAATTAAAGATTAACTTGTCGTCATTGACTTATACAGGGTGTAAGGGACAGCCCTCCGCAAACTAACAGGGTGCATTCAGCTCCTCATTCTGAATCATATTCCACCGGAAATTTTCTCAGGAAAATTTTCATTTTTTCATTTTTTTTTTCATTTACATTTTCATTACATCAATGTAAAATTGCATTGTGTGTTCGCAGCACTCCATTTATGTAAAAAAAACTGCAAAAAAAAAACAGCAAAAAAAAAAAACCAGCAATGGATGTTGAAATATTCTAACCAACGACGCGTGAAATCAGCTGTTCACGTTCTGTCTAGCTACAGAGTTCATCGACCTCACCGCATACCTATTACCTACCCCTCCCAACCAGTAATAGACGCTCCGATTTGTGCACAAAAACACAAACAAATCGGGTTTATTGGAGTCCCTTAAAGTTCCTGAAAAAATTTCATGTACCGGTCATCTTAGTATGACATACTGAATTCACCCTATCAGTTTGCGGAAAGCTGTCCCTTACACCCTGTATATTACTGCGTAAGGACTGGGCGGACGGCATGTTAAAATGACGCCACGAACGTGGTCCTCGAATGATCCTCCCCTAAACCCAAGTGAACTAGTCCGCGATCGGCTACACAGAGTACATTATACTATCGGCTATCTTCGGGTGCGGTCGTAAATTTTAAAGGCAAAAAAGCCAAATTATGTCGTGACGGGTTGCGTGAAGTACGACAAAAAACATAACAAAAAAAATTATAACATTTCATATCACCTGTAAGTCAAAAATATGTCAATAAATCAACTTCTAACATTATTTAAAACAATTTTCTTTTCTACTTTCCTGCTACAAGTAAATTGTCTTAGACGACGCGAGGCCACGCCCCCAAGACCGTACCGCTGTGCGACATAACTTTGCAGCGGCGTGCGTTGTTACCGATGAAATAAAGATTTAATTATATTACAATAAGATTTAATTTTATACAAACTCTCACTCAATGGAACAACCTGTGTTATTAATCATAAATTACATTAATTAAAGGTCAATAATTGAAAGATATACAATGTCAGAAAACAGTACGAATCCAAAATGGAAAATATGTCAAGAATAACAAAAAGGCCAATGAAAATTTTATTATTTATACAAACAAACTGCAATAAATATAATTTTTGAAAAATAAAAGTTTTCATAATTTCTTTATATCTCGAAAAATACCACGCCGCTCTTACAAGGTTACGTCTACGAGCAGCCTGCGCCGATCAACATCGTAGTTAAGAGTAGTTCTAATAGATGGCGTTAGTGTTTCTGTGTGGCGAACGCGTCGGGCAAATGTACGGACGACCGTATCTTTACTTTTTATATCAATGCTTGTCGTTCATTAATTTGTATTCTGTTTTCTTAATACTATATTTATACTTTTTAACACCTTTAAGTATGTATCCTATACAATATTATACAAATACACAAATAGTATACATTAGCAGCAGGGTTGAGATGATTTATATCGCGATGAAAATCACGTGTTTTATTTTAAAAAATCATTGATTTAATCTTTTGTAATGTTGATTCTCTTTTATTTTATAATTAAAATGCGGTAAATTAGTATTATTATTATTTTAAGACTGTTAGAATTTAAATTATGTATTTATTTAAAAAGGTTGGTTACACTGTGGGCCTGTGGCTCGACATTCATGTTGATTCGGAAACACGAAGATTACGGAAATGCATAGGTACCTACCCGTTCTGGTTTAACCGTACACACGGCTACATATCAAGCTATACATTTCCGGTATAAGCTGACCTCTCATTGTACGGAAATCCTGTATGATACAAGATGTTATGTTTGAACCTTGTCGATTGTTTAAATTAGTTGTCAAGTGTAACATTTTTGTAATGAGGGTAAAAAGAAATAAAGCTAAAAGCTAAGAAAATATTTTTAAGCAAATAAATCTTTTACTTTGACTTTGACTTTGACTTTGAAAGAGTTTGCTTTCTGATCTCGACTTGGTTGTATCTTTTATTGGCGACTGCGGAAAATAAGTTGTATTTCCGTGAAAATGACGGCAAATGTAACGAATGTAATGTTCCCCGGACAATTTAACCCAAAGACTGATAAGTGGTGTGATTATAAAGAACAATTAGTGTGCGCGCTCGATGCGGCGGGTTACGACAAACTTAGGGAGCTGGACAAGGGACGATCGCTGTTTCTTTCTCAGTGCGACAAAGACACTTTCGCGTTAATTGCAACTTTTAGTTCCAGCACGTCCTTCGGAAGTATCTTTAGTGGACATTTTTAGTGTTTTGGATAAGTTTTATGAACCCGAGGTTAACGAAATTTTGCAAGCGGGAAAATTTTACAAACGTCAAAAAGTGCAAGGTGAAAGCGTGCAAGACTTTGTGGCTATAAGTCTGCTTGGTGCAAAATGCAATTTCATGGACTTGAAACGCCAGTTGAGAGACCGACTGGGGGTGCGGGACGATCGCTTGCGACGCGACTTATTGAAAAGCAAGACTTGACGTACGAGGTCGCGTTACAGATGTGTCTGGAATATCAAGCGACGTTCCCTGATGTGTACCCTGCGTGTGTGGCTAGTGAGTCTAAGCAAACTCCGTCCAGTGTCACGGAAACTGAAAGTATGGACATTGGTAATGTTAACTCGAACGAGTGTCGACGGTGTGCACGCGCACAATAGGCCGGGCGAGCGCTGCCCGTTTGTTAAGGCAAAGTGCTTCTACTGCAAAAAGTTTAGGCACATTGCGGCGACCTGCTCCAAGAAGCCAGGTCGTGTACACCAGGTCGACGACACGAGGGAAGCCGGCACGAGTGTAGAAACTTCAGCTGAGAAGATGATGGGCGTATACGTCTGCGTGGATAATTACTCACCAGCACCACCTATTACCACAGACGTTATGATAGACGGCGTTCATTTATCTATGCAAGTGGACTCGGGTGCATCGCGTACCATTATGTCGGAAGAGCCATACTAGGGGCTGTGGTTGACGCCCCCACCCCTACGAGCTACCAATCTAAAACTCGTGACATGGACCCAAGACCCTTTGAAAGTATTAGGACTAGCAGACGTGCGAGTTGTGCTAGGTAATAAGGAAGCACAATGAGAACTGGTCGTGGTAGCGGGGAACGGACCAAATCTGTTGGGCAGGAACTGGTTCCATACACTAGGCCTTCAAGTAGCAGGATTGTGCTGGGCTGAAGAGGAGATAGAACCATATAAGAAAGAATTTCCTGAACTATTTAAAGAAGGACTCGGCGAGTGCAATGGTCCTGAGGTGTCACTTCACGTGCGGCCGGATGCTACGCCCCGCTTCTTAAAGGCGCGCGCGGTGCCTTACACTCTTAAGGAAAAAGTCATTAAACAGTTGAACGAGATGGTGGAGGCGGGTGTACTGACACCTGTCCGTTATTCTGAGTGGGGGACACCGGTGACGCCGGTGATGAAAGAAGACGGAACAGTACGAATGTGTGGTGATTATCGTGTCACGGTGAACACCGCTATAGATACAGACATATATCCGCTGCCGACATCTGTGGAAGCGTTTGTGAGACTTAGTGGCGGCAGAATATTTAGTCCAGCTTACTAAATATTCTGCCGCCTACTTGAGAAACGCGTACACACAACTGAAGGTAGACGACGCGACAGCTATGCTGCTCACGCTGAACACTCCTATCGGTCTAATGAAAGTGAATCGCCTACCATTCGGTGTCAGCGCGGCGCCAGCGATTTTTCAGCGTCTTATGTCGACGGCGTTAGCGGGTATGGACGGAGTGGCGTGTCTATTAGATGATATCGCTGTCACTGGAGCCACGATTGAAGAACACAACCGGAGACTTAGAGAAGTACTGAACAAACTGCAACATATGGGACTCCGCCTCAACGTAAAGAAATGCGTGTTCGCTGCGAACAGCATCACATTCCTAGGGCACATGATTAATACAGAGGGACTTCACCCAGCACCTGCGAAAGTCAAAGAGATTCAGGAAAAGTCGGCCCCAACCAACAGAGAGACCTTGCGTACCTTCCTGGGCTTATATAATTTTTATGAAAAATTCTTACCTGACAAGAGCACTGTGTTAGAACCACTGTATCGACTTTTAGAATCAAAAAGACCTTGGAGCTGGGGTGAGAAGGAACAGGAAGCGTTTGTGGAGGTGAAGCGATTACTGTCATCAGATCGAACGTTGGTGGGCTATGACTTGCAGAAATAACTACTTCTCATTTGTGATTCATCGGAATACGGTCTCGGAGCGATTATTGCACACGTCATGGAGGACGGGTCAGAGCGGCCGGTGATGATGGCCTCATGGACACTACAGGCGCACGAGTCTATATGGGCAAATTGATAAGGAGGCCCTGGCTATTATATTTGGATTGACAAAGTTTCACGAATTCTTGGCGGGTCGTAATTTTGTATAGTGACAGATCATAAGCCGTTGGTCGGTTTATTCAATCCCGCAAAACCAATTCCAGACCAGATATCACCGAGGATGTTGCGCTGGTCATTGAAACTTTCCACTTATAATTACAGCATACAGTACAGGCCTGGTAAATTAATCGGCAACGCGGACGCGTTGAGCAGGTGGACCGGTCCGGGCACGTCGAGTGTGCAGGAGAATGTGCTGCACGACGTGCTGCTGCTGGAGGAGCAGCCGAGCGGCTGGGAGCTGGACGCTAAGATAGCCGCGGAGACCAACAAAGATGCGGTATTGCAAAAAGTAATGTTTCACGTCTTGCACGGATGGCCACGAAGGAACATAGACCTGAGCCTACAAGCTTATTGGACACGGAGAGAGGCTCTTTCACATAATACAGGTTGTTTATTGTGGAGCAACAGAGTCATAATACCTTCGTCCTTACAGGGCAAAGTGTTAAAGTTGTTACATGCCCCTCATGCGGGCATTGTCCAGACAAAAGCGTATGCAAGAGGCTATATGTGGTGGGTCGACATGGATCGGCAGATTGAGTGTGGTGGCCGCGTGTCAGCAATGTCAGCTAGTGAGAAATAACCCACCAAAGGACCCGCAGACTTGGATTGTTCCAGAGAAGCCGTGGAGCCGTGTGCATGTGGATTTTGCGGGGCCCTTTCAGGGAAAAACGTTTCTAGTCCTAGTAGACAGCTACAGCAAATGGTTTGAGGCTGAAATCATACCAGCGATGAACAGTGGGACGGTGATAGCTGTTATGAGAAAAAAATTCACTTCACAAGGGCTGCCCGACGTGTTGGTGTCAGATAATGGACGTGCGGTCACCTCTGATGCATTTAATCATTTTCTTAAAAATAATGGAATTAAACATTTGTATTCACCGCCTTACCACCCAGAGACTAACGGGCAGATTGAACGCACGATTCAAACATTTAAGAACAAAATAAAGAAACTAGAGAACCTGGACATGCAATGGCAAGAGAAACTTTGCAAAGTTCTATACTATTTACGGACTGTGCCCAATAGCTCTACTAACAAGACACCTGCTGAGTTACTGAATGGGCGAAGATACAGGACTGCAGTATCGAGCTTACACCCCAACTCGACGCAGAGCCGCTCCGAGCAACAACTGGAGGCGGCGGCGCAGCGCCTGCCCGCGCGGATTTTTACGCTGCGGTAGCCCGTGCTCATACGCATGTACGGTCCCGGAAACAGGTGGCGTCGGGCCACCGTGGTGACGGTGGAGGGGCCGGCCACTTATGTGGTAAGGACGGAAGATGGAGAGCTGCATCGGCGACACGCAGACCAAATACTGGCCAGACCGCCGGACACATCTGCTAATGGGTCACCTGTCATTGACAGTCAGCCAGCCAATAATACGGACTCTGAATTATCACAGGATCCGCCGATTGTGATTCCGCAGCGGGAATTATGGCCAGATATTATAGGAATTCCTAAGGAATGACTTAATTTATTGCTATGTGGGCATTTTCGTCAAAATGTCTACCAACCCACTTATGGGACGTCCCATACATACAAGTTGCAAATAATTAACATTTTTATAACATAGAAGTGTCGAGTAATTATTAAATAGTTTCAAAAGACTAGTTTTCGTTTTTACTTAAATTGCCAACTGAAATTTTAAAAAAAAAGTAACAAAATGAAATCCTGAAATGTGGCATCTTACGTCTTGCAGTACTGTCCGTATTATTGGGTAACGGTCATGACCAAAACGTATCTAAGTTACTATTTATTTACATATATTATTTGAAATAAGCTCCATATAATAAAAATAAAAACATACCTAGCAAAATTCGTAAAATTTATCATTCGACTAAATCAAGAATTTGCTAAAATATCCAAAACAATATTAGTAAGCTGTTCTCAAAGTAGGTAGCAGTATAAAAAAAAATGCCCATGTTAGAAGTAGACATTTTTGTTTAAATTGATTTTGTTATCTGTTGTTGAATTTGTTATTGCCTTTACCTTTATGAGAGAAATGTATGTTATGTTTGAACCTTGTTGATTGTTTTCATTAGTTGTCATGTGTAACATTTTTGTAATGAGGGTAAAAAGAAATAAAGAGTTTGCTTTCTGATCTCGACTTGGTTGTATCTTTTACAAGATAAGCTTATACTGGAAATGTGTAACTTGATATGTAACCGTGTATTTCTGTATTTCTAATAGCAGTTTGATGGAGTAATCTAGTAGTAAGTTACCTTTCATCACCTGAATAGTTTTTATATCCTGCAGTTTGTATGTGTGATGAAGTTTTATCTCCGCTTGTGTTACAAAAGGCCAGAGCATTGAATTCATCAATATATCTTTGAAGCTAAGTACAGATTTTCTTTTGAAAGTGCGACCCTTGTTTACCATTGTTTCTAAAGCGATCTTTGGCCATAGGGAATTAGACTGTAAAGAAATAACTTAGTTATCTGGAAACGCTTTACAAGTTATTCACGTTTACTCCTCATCCAATAGTGATAATGAATTTTTCACGTTGAATCCAATAACTGTGCTATACTGTAGTAAGGTATGGTGCTTTGAAAACTGAAAAAATTTCAGGCTGTTTGCAGGTTTGTTTACAAGTACCTCAATAGAAATGGGCTTTTTATTGAGGTAAACAAACCTCTGATTAATATGCAAACTTCTGTTTGCTGATAAATTATATTTTTCCTTTACCATGTTAAACATACCTAGATATAATAACATCACACATGTTTTTCTCGAAGGTACAAACAGATGTGTAGGTACCTATAGTGCCCCTAAGACGATCCACTGATCTGCTACTAACTTGAGAACAATGTTTTTAATAAACATAAACACAAGTAAGAACAACACTGACAACTCGTCAGCAAATAAAAATGTAGATTTTAAGGGTCACTTACAGAGTTTTCAAATAATAGCCTTTACCTCGATATAATCAAGTACAATATCCTTCCATCTCCTATTTACTGTCATACAAGATAGCAAACATTTAAAGTTTGAATGTTTAAATATCATCCATAGTAATTCTTCTGGACAATATTCCCAGCTCAAAGTTGTACCAGATGCCATTGAAAATTCCATTAAACCACACTTCGATTTGGTACAAACCATCAGACCAGTCACACACAGTCGCAACACCCAATAATACTTCGTCAGTGCAACATCCTTTACTTTAGCAAAGTTTAACGGACTCTAGACGATCATGCATGCAGCATGACATGTTGCACGTGCTGTCATGCATGCATGACCATTTAATTGTATCAAATTGTAATAAGTAATTTTATGTATATTAATTACTAAACTAACACGATTTGTTGATTTGTTTTAATTAGCTAGCTACTAATATAGTAATCTGTGGTTTTAATTGATAACAATACAAAATATTGACACATGCATGACAAAATTGACAAATAAAAATAAAATAGTGATGTACTTGTACTCTTATCAAATTATACTATCGATGTAAAGCTATCTATTTTGGTGTCCAATACCTGATATTAAGTGACGTGTTATTGGTGAATATAACTATTGAAGTTGTTGTTGAAAAATAAAAAGTGATAAACGTTCTAAGATCATTGACATGCCCCCATAGTCTAAAAAAGTATATGATTATACCATACGACGACCGATACGATGTCCGATGTGGTTGTGCACTTCCTTTTAAAGGTCATAGCACACATATCAACTCGGAAAAGGATCGTCACCGTATCGCCTTTCGCCTCGCCCCGTCAACCTAACGTAAGCACGTAACCAAAGCGGACCAGCAGCTCCAATACGATACGTCGACTCGGCTACAGCTAGGCGACGCCGCCGCCACGCCGCGCCGCGCTTACGTCAAAAACAGATATTGAAAATTTTAAAAATTAAGAGTACAAAAAATAGTTGGAATAGGTTGCACTGATATTACTTTACTCTATGGTACACTGTGAGGATCGTAGGTGAGGATAGTGTGCTGCAGGCAGGCCGCGGGAGGGGTGAGGGGGCAAGGGTGGACGAAGAGACGCAAGCGAGGCGACGGAAAGGCGTTCCTAAGCGTGGGGACGACAAGCCGTAAGCGCGGGCACCGCCGGTTGACCACGCGCCACGCCGTGGTTCGTAAGCCTGTCGAACATTGTCCCGAGGCGAATCGTTTACGTTACGATTCCGATTAGTGTGCTTTTCAGTAGGAAGTTTCATACAAAGCAAAGAATACTAAACGGCTCGAGTTGATACGATTACGTTCCGTTTCCCTAGTTGATATGTGTGGTATGTGTGCTATAGTTACTATACTTTAGGTGGTTGTGGCACTTACTACTTCCCTACAACTGTCCTACGTCACGACAAAATGTTGCCATATTGTTGTCTCTTTTAGCAAATAAAGAATGAGAAAAACGATATTTCTGTATCGTTTCACTCACATTCGCATTTTCTATAAAATAACGCGGCATGTCCATGTTTTTCCTAGCTCAAGACCCAAGTGGAGAAGTGTTCTGTCTGTGACTTAGAGCATTTCTGTGATCGTTGTCACTTGTGTAGTTGTGTTGTCAGTATTATTTGTATTATCTATGGTACTCAGTAGTATGTAGACATGGGCCGTACTTGCAAAATCGAGTACCAGGGCTACCAAGTACGGCCACCTTTAGACACCAGCGCCAAAAACCAGGGCTCGAAATACTTTCAAGTATTTTCTTTCAGCATCGAAAATTGATCCTTAAGTTCATTACAATAAGGAGTACAATCGCGTATGCAAAACAGAATACTTCCAACTTTCAAGACTTGTAGAAACAAAACTTGGAAGAAAAATACTTGCATAGAACATTTATCCCTATTGCAAAATGAATAAAGAGCACAATCGCTTTTACAAAACAAATACTTCTATATAAAGTAAAAATACTTGCATAGGAAATTGTTCCGTGCGATTAATATAAATAAGGAGCAGAATCGCGTTTACAAAAAAAAAATACTTCCAACATTTAAAGTAAAAATACTTGCATAGAACTTTGATCCGTAATTGTAACATAAATAAGGAGCAGAATCGCGACGAGCGTCGATGCAGCGAAAATAGTAAAATACTTTAAAGTCTTTGCGAGTATTTTGGGTCAGCACTTGGTCGGCGTATTTGCAAGTAAATACCTGGTGTAAAATCCTGGTCGCGTAAATACGCACCGTCCCTAGTAGTATGCACAGAACATATATATACCCTACGGGGTAGTATGTCACTTATTATACTGTTATACCACAGTCTACATACAGTCGTCCGACGACGCCCGAACTGCTTACGAAGTTTGGCGAAATAAGTAAGCAGTTCGGGCTTTCGTCGGACGACTGTATGATGTATAGACTGTGGTTATACTGTATAATCTATGGTATGTCACTTCCAATTTGAGGTTATGTTATGTTTATCGGTTTATCTCTTCTTAATTATTCATTCCATTGCAAAGGTATAACTATAGTAAATGGGTTTGCGACTGTAATTTATTTTTATTTCGGTTATAGTGCAATTCTAAGAAAGTGAACAATTCAAGTTGGTTGTTTTATAGACAAAAATGGTAAGTGTAACCGATGACTGCGAAAGTGATCTAATTACTTTTTGATTTACATTTTCATCCACTTCTAGCAAGCAAATAAAGACAAAAGTTTTCAAGTTTGAGTTTCGAGTACCTCAATTCTGAGTTAAGTGCTATGTGATAAATAAAAGATAGAAAGTTAGATACTTACTTCCAACTTTTTATCACTCATATTCTCATATTCAATGATATACTCATACTTGAATATTTTTATGACAGTTCTGTTTATTATACAAATCAGAAGTCAAATCAAGTTTTCTGTTTCAGGCTCGTAATGCAGAAAAGGCTATGTAAGTGTAATGTTAAGTTTCCAAACCATATTTTATGGAACTGGTGGTGCACAAATGTCTATACAATACTGTAAGAACCAGTACAGTAAATACAGGCTAGGACATGCTATATTGTATAGCCATGTGAAATATGTATAAATATGTATCGTTTTAGTTATCAGTAATTTTGTATTAATGTACTAGTGTGTAATTGTTAGTAATGTAAGGTTATTTTAAATAATTAATAATTATTACAAGTAGTCTTAGCTGTCGCATTAGGTTTGTAACCTGTAATGATAGTATAAGAGTTTTAAATAAATAAATAAATGATATAGTTGTAGGTAAACACTTGTGTACTTGCATCAGAACATGCTCCAGAACCTGTGAGCCTAGACTGTCTGATGCCTGGGATTTTGTGAACCAGTTTATACAAAATGTATCAAGCAATCTTTATCCTCGTCTATTATGAATGATAGGATGCTGGGTCCGGTTGTCCAAAAGCCTAGAAGGCTCTGAAAATATGTGTATAAATCTTAGCCACTAGTCTTGCCTCAAATTAGACAAATTCAGCTGTCACAATAAATATTACTCTTCCACAAAGGTACCTTAAAATTATGAAGGACATTAAAATTTTTGATAAACTTAATAATTGTTTGAAGAAGATAGAACAGTTATTATGGACATGCGTTTTACGATTTATGAAGCTGTGTCTCTATGAAGGGAAAATTGGCAACATCGCTAATGCAATGTGTGTTCAATATTTATTGGTGACATTGGAAACACATCTTTCGGACCGAATTTCATCAATAAAACTGAACTGCGATCAGTACATGTAAACTGTGTTCAAGAGCTTTTAAGATGTGCCAATTATGTTATAGATAATACGGGCTGGAACGGAACTCCCGTCCGGAACTCCACGTCAATGCGCGTATTTTGCGTAAGCCGATCAAGTTCAGTTCCATTGGTGACATTTTCTCTTACTGTGTAAAAAAAAAATAAAAAAAAAAAAACAAAAAAATTATAAATAATAAAAAAAAAACAAAGATAAAGCGATGCGATGCGATGTGTGATAAAGGGTTTCACTATCACCAATGAATGTTGACAACACAGATGTTGTCATTTTCTCTTTGTGAAGACGCATCTTGATGAATATTGTCGTGTTTGCAGGACCACGCTGGCGCGGTGGCGCGCAGCACAAGTGCAGGAGGCGGGAGGGCAGCGCGAGCGGAGACCGTACCTCGCGTCAGAGTGTACCGATCTGCCGCAAGCCGAGAAATGGAGGCTGCAGATAGTCAGAGAAATCGCTAAGAAAGTCGCCCAGATACAGAATGGTAAAGTACTAAAAGCTACTGTCATTATATACGACGTTACAAATGCATACAAACTTCTCAAAAAAACTCAAGTTGGACATTTAGAAAAACCCTTCCTATTTTTTAAAATTTTTATATGTTAAACTGGAGAATTTACGATTAAACAAATTGATTAATTCGCGAAACTAGCTCACCTTTAGGTCATCAAGAGGTAAGAATTGTTACTATAACACACACTGATGATCAGATCACATGTTAGGAAAGTTGCCAATCTGCATTTACTTGGCACAATACAAACCTTAAGACTGTGACAGGCATAGACACAATAAATTTGGAAGCTATATTAATTGATTGATTTAAAATCTTTGCCATAAATCGATAGGGCTATGGCTATCAACATGATATCAATAGTTTAAAATGTGAAATTTTTCGTTACAATACTACATTTCTGTGATAATATAGTATTTAAAGTATTCTGAAATGTATGATGCCGAGGCAGCTTCGGTTCAAGGTTCAGCTCAGGAACCGAGTATAAAATCAGAGCTTGCAGCTCCTGCCGAAGAGCCGACGCAATTAATACCGCTGCTGCCGTCGGCGTCATCTCCAACGAGGGTGAGTCCGCGGCGTAGTCTGTCGCAGGCCGCACCCATACCCCCGCCCACCCCACAATCGCCACCGAAGTACGCTATACCATCACCGACAGAAATTCCTGATAAAGATACAGAACACCAAAGATACAGAAGTCCAAAATCGCAGTCCCCTAAGTACGCAATACCATCGCCGACTAAAATGCCTGTCGAAGAACACAGTAGTATAAAATCACAGTCCCCTAAGTACGCAATACCATCGCCGACTAAAATGCCTGTCGAAGAACACAGTAGTATAAAATCACAGTCCCCTAAGTACGCAATACCATCGCCGACTAAAATGCCTGTCGAAGAACACAGTAGTCCAAAATCGCAGTCCCCTAAGTACGCAATACCATCGCCGACTAAAATGCCTGTCGAAGAACACAGTAGTCCAAAATCGCAGTTTCCTAAGTACGCAATACCATCGCCGACTAAAATGCCTGTCAAAGAACACAGTAGTCCAAAATCTCAGTCCCCTAAGTACGCAATACCATCGCCGACTAAAATGCCTGTCGAAAAACACAAAAGTCTAAAATCACAGAGGACATCTGGTCATCTCGGGAGTAAAATAGTAGATGCAATTTTCGAACTCCAGCCAAATGAAAAGACCATTTCTGAAAAAGTCGAAGGCTTAAAGGATACTGTCAAAGATCATGCTGGTGAAATAGTGGGTTCCAAATCCAATAACTTAACTACCAATATAGATAAAATAGCTACAATGAGCAAAGCGCTAACGTGCGAAGCTAACGCATTAAGACAGTCTATAAAGTGTTTGACTGAGGACATCGCGCGTACTAAACAAGAACTGATGTGTGTGTGTAAAGAAGAGGATGTTAATTTTCCATATCACTTATTCCTCATTGAAATGATAATAAATAAAATCCATATGAAGTGTGAATGTTTCGACATAGCTTACAATAACTTGGTCATTTCAGCTGTATTTTTGGGAAAACCACCCATTGTGCTATATGATTCCTCTTTCGGTAAAATTGAAAATTTCAGTAAACTAAATATCGGAAAATCCACTTTGTTTGCCATGACCTATGATAAAATATGCAATATTAAAGAATTCGTAATTGTTTTGCTGTTGACGAAACAACCTCCGTGTTCTACGTGTGTGACCAGAATAGCTGAAACTCACATGGACTTCACATGTGAATTTATCAAGTTGAGAGAAGAACTATGCAAAAAATGGATAGAGGAACAGCCAACAGATAATATACTTTGCACCACATCAACACCACTTTCCAAGAACATGTACTACTTGTCGTGCTGTGACTGTGAAAACAGAGACTCAATAGGAGTTATTGAGGTGACAGTTCGAATGTCGTTTTTAGGAAAGGAGATAACCACTGCATTTTGCGCTTCACCTAAACCACAGGGGACTTCATTTCTCCTGAAAGAAGATCACGGCATGACAATGTACTCTTGCCATAAGGTTGAAATGGACGATCAGGGAAAAATACTTCTTGATGAAGGAGTTATGATGAAGAAAGCTCCGATCTGCACAGCGGATCAACACAAAAGATCGGAGAGCCCACAGTCGCAATTGTCTACCGCACTGTCTAGACGATCTTACGATTGTGCGCCTGTGCCTTGTTACGAACAAGGTAAGTTGTATCCTAAACTGTACTGAGATAGGTATCAACTCCCTAAAACTATATATTCATAATATTTTCCAGATCGAACGCAAAAATATGACGAAATATATACCAAAATGAATGTCAACGAATTGAAGATCAGAGTACCGAAAAGCAGTAGAGTAGAAAGAACGGGAAGGTATGATAAGATTCAAGAGTTATGTTCATGTGAGAGTACAGCATACAATACCGGCGAACAAATACAATTTGAACTGCCAAGAGATCCTATATCTACATGTCGAGACAACACTTATACATCAAACTTGACTTATACAATGCAAGGGCAGGATAGACCAGCTGATAAGAAAGACAGGAAGACTATCAACGTAACACCTACCAGATGCCCCGTCCCTGTAAATATGGAAAAAGTCTTGCATCCACAAAAAGATGTGTTCATTCTTAAAATTGGAAAGAAACTCGAAACAAAAGATAAAAAGACTGATCTCGAAATAGAATTAGTAACTCCAAAAGCTCCTCCGTGTGATAAACCATTAGACAGTATCGATATGGGGCAGCAGTATAGCGGTGGCGACATTCCAAAATTGAAAGCGACTGAACTAAAGGGGGGCAAAGACAAAAAAGCAAAAGGTGGCAAGGCCAAGGGGAAGAAAGGCAAAAAAGGAAAAAAGAAATAACACACTTTACTTTAAATACCTACATTTTTTCATTCAAAAACAATAATGTTGATAATATTTTTTTCTAATATTACAAGAATATAAAAGAAGAATTAAAGATCTAGTCAGAATTTCCGACATAATTTAAAACTTTTCTTTAAAACATGACATTCGTTCGCGAGAGCTATATACGACCCTATACCGTACCTTCACTCTCTCTCACTAGAAACGTTCAACTTCTGCCCTGCTAGTAAGCCCCCTGTTACTTGAAGTGTGAGTTCATCAAATCTGTTTTATTGTGTTGAGATATCGATACGTCTGTGAAGTTTACTAAAGAAAACTTGATTTTATACTGATAGTTTGACTACACGTGGTTGACCCCAAAAAAATAGTATAAAATTAATTTATTTTGTTTTATCATGTTTAGATAACGAAATCCATCACGTCGGCGGAGTTTCGCTAACTTAATTAGACCATGTATACAGGATGTTTCTTTTAAGTTGTCAAGCCAGTGCGAGCTGATAGCAGAGTACCATATCTATCGATTTAACCCCCACATGTATGTGTCGATTTATTGAAGTTTTCGAGTTATAATTTTTTTTCGATATTCCTGATTCAACGAGATGATGGTAAAAAAAAAATATCTTTTTTTTGGGTCAACTTTGAACAAGAATGAACTAAATAGGTAATTATTTGATAAAATCGGTCCTTGAAAGTGGTGTATCTGAAATCTTGTGATTTCATATTTTATTATTATCTTTGCATATTTTTGTCAATCCTGATATTCAACTCGAAAACTACAAAAAATCGTAGAACATACATGGACACATGGGTGTTAAATCGATAGGTATGGTACTCTGCGATCAGCTCGCACTGGCTTGAAACCTTAAGGCGAAAGCGCCAGGGTAGCCCGCGAAATTCAATATTTCTTACGTTTTTTGCAATTTGTAGGCCAGTGTGAGCTTGTATGTTGATTAAATTATGATTCGCGGCCGTAGCTAATATGGATTTACAGAATTATAATCATTAGAATCAGCAATACAACTCCATAAGTTAGCATTTACCTCAAATCTAGCGATTTCATGAAATCATTAGGTTTGAGGTAAATGCTAACTTATAGAAACACCCTGTATATTCGATTTTGCCGCCCGGCTGTGCCGATTAATCGACCCGAACAAGTTTGTAGCACGTCTTCAAAATTCGAGGTCAACTATGAAGGGCGGTCGTTTTTAACCGACTTTAAAAAAAAGGAGGAAGTTCTCAATTCGACTGTTTTTTTGTTTTGGTATGTTTGTTACCCGATTTTTTGTTTGGTAAGTCATACTTCAGAGGTGATCCCATATAAATTGTATTAACTTTGGTAGGGTGGTTTTTGAGTTAGCTTCGATACTAAGTAGGTACGTATTTAATCCACTTCTTGATGATGTTCTAATAGTCACTAAGTATTGTTTACATATCAAGTAGTGGTATACGAATTGGTGTGGGGTAGGTATCATAAATATAAAGTGAAAAATAAAAAACTTTTTTACAAAAACAAAAATCAACTGACTTCCAAAAAAATTACAAAGTGAAAAATAATTTAAATTTCGGAAGTCACTGGCAAAAACTAAAATACAGATCCAAAGACATCGACTTCCGAAATTAAAGTTATTTTTCACTTTGTCGCAACGCTTTGTCGTATTTTTTTTTTGGTTAACTACGTAATTTTGTATGTAATTTTGACGAATTTTTTAATGTAATTTTGACGATCAAAAAGTGCTGTTTCACAGCCTAATTTTAATCGGCTATAATCTAATAAGATGGCTTCAAAACATTTTTTTTTTCTACCAGCCGGTTTAGGTGAGTTTCGGATACGGGACTTGAACGACGAGATAAACAAACTGATGCGTGAGAAGCGCCATTGGGAAGTCCAGATAAAGTCTCTGGGGGGGCCGGATCATGCACGAGTCGGGCCCAAGATGCTGGACCAAGACGGCAAGGAGGTCCCTGGTAACAGAGGATACAAGTATTTCGGAGCCGCTAAAGATCTACCAGGTTTGTAAGCACTTTTAATTTATGTCCGTTTTATATTTTGGGATAACCCTTTCCTTATTTCTTCAGTCTTATGAAGGGGTATCGTGTTATTCAGTAACTGGGTTGTGGAGGTCAGATTGGCAGTCGCTCCATGTAAAATAGTGGTACTCAGCTGCATCCCGTTAGACTGTAATCCAACACCAACATGGTTGGGAAAAGGGTAGGCAGATTGATTGATTACTCGTTCCTAATTTCATAGCTTTCAGTTATAACAATTTATAGTATAGTTAAAATCTCGCTGCAGACTCGGTCATAAATCATTCGAGTGTTTCGCTCTCTTTCCCACTCACGGGCCTTATGGGCAGGCCACGCCCACACGTAGTCCTGTGCATTACTGCTGTTTTATATATTTATAAATGGGTGATAGAAATAAATACACATTTTTTTTTATTTTATTACCAAATGTACTACAAAGCATATTAAATATATAAACAAAAGAACGTATATATAAAACTAAAAATAGAAAATTAAAATTCTTCGTCTGAGTCATCGTCATCATCTGTTATCGATAATGGCCTTGAGCGCGCGCAACTAGCGCACATCCCTACTCCGATTATGATTTGACCAAGTCTGCAGCGAGATTTTAACTATACTATAGATACTTACATGTTGTAATCTAAAATAACATAGGTACCTATTGAATTGGAAAAGAATGTAATCACACTTAAGTTCTGGAAAGCGTGGTGCTATTTCGTTAAACCAATTTCAGACTTATGCAAATCTATTTAGAGTTAACTTTCAATTGATATTTAATAACTTTCTTTGACACCACTTCAATAGTTTGAGCTCACCTTGTTTTGTTGTTATGATGAGCAGTTTGAGGTGATTAGGCTCTGCTCAAACCACACAGATGGGACACCAGAAGATTTTTGTGACAATGAATAATAAACGTTATTTTCATCTATTTAAAATGCAAACAGGCCCGCACAGCACTCTCAACGACCGCGACCATGGCCGCGTCGATATTCTTACGACTTTGTACTTTACAACATCGTCAATAAAGTGTATTATTCAATATCATCTGACAATACTCCCGTTTCTTATACTACTCTTTGGCCATACTGACCAAAGAGTAGTGTAGGGAGCAGAGTATTTTTAGAAACAAGAAAGAATCATCAAGTATTTCCTATCGTCAGGTGTTCGCGAGTTATTTGAACAGGAACCTCCCCCGCCGCCGCGCAGAACGCGCGCCGATCTCATGAGAGACGTGGATGCCGACTACTACGGGTACAGAGATGACGATGACGGGCTGTTGATGCCACTCGAACAGGAAGCTGAGAAAGAAGGTGCGTTTGTATACATTTTGATTTATAAGACAGTCTGGGTTGATATAATGGTGGCGACCATTCCGGCTACTCACTGCATCATACCTACTCGTGCAAACTGCAATTTGCACAATACAAAAACAAGACTGCAAGACGTTATAATAATTGGCTAAGTAATAACAGCCGCACGGGTCGATCCTTCAGGTTAAGCTACGCTTGTCGGGGTTGGTCAGTGGATGGGTGACCATCTTTACATACCGAGACTCCTCCGTGCCTCGGAAAGCACGTTAAGCCGTTGGTCCCGGCTGTCATTCGTGGATCTTTGACAGTCGTTACGGGTTGTCAGAAGCCCGAAAATCTGACAACCAGTCTTACCAAGCGGTATCGTATTACCCAGTTACTGGATTGTGGAGGTCAGATAGGCAGGCGCTCCATGTAAAATACTTGTATTTAGGTGCATCCGGTCAGACTGGAAGCCGACCCCAACATAGTTGGGGAAAAGGCTAGGCAGATTTGAATAACTAATTATTTATTTCAGAGAACACTTCATATACCTAATACCTAGGTTTCATAATCTCACAAAAACATTAAATAACATACGTTATGTTATTGCATGTTAGTAACAAATTGTACTTATTAAATTGTATTAGTATTGTTAGTGCCTATACCTGTCCTTATCCACTGGATTTGGAAAGGATAGTAAATTATTCTTTTTTTTTTATAAATAGTTTCTCGCATGTCAACCTAGGAGGTTGTCGGAAGCTTAACCGGACTTTCCTGAGGGTGCCTTAATAAATAAGGCCTCCAGCCAGGGCTTAAAACTTAAAAACTAAGCGACTACACGCTAAGGGCACCAACTGTGGGGAACGGACCTCGGCTTATAGCGTCGTTGTTCCTTGGTACCCTCAGCAAGTAACAGGCTGGATCGGATTTAACCTATTAACGGCACCAGTTGTATATAAGCAACTTATTATTTTTGAGCCCCTGGCACCACAGTTGTAAATTCGCAACTAAAGTCTACGAAGTGATTTTCAAGCATATTTTTATTTACGTAGCAGCAATTTCATAATAATTATAAAGACCACCTTTGCCATTCAAGGAATTTCTTTCATTTTCACTAAAATCACTGATGCTGAGCGCCAAATTAACGGTGAAAAAAACGAATAAAACTCATCGCAAAATACAAGTGTGACCTTAACCTGTACCACCAGAGTTGTATAAATACAACAGTAGTGATGTAACACATAAGTTTATTTATTGCTCATTAATGCCAACTTTAGTTTATTCAAATAACATACAAATAAGTTAGCCATTCAGAATTAGAAAGTAATTCAATGCTTGTTGCTGTTTGATTCTATTTCTAACTATGACATCTAAAACTTCACATGATTTCAGGTAGAAACATATTACAATTGTAGCGACGGCTAGGGTTGTTACTAAAATACGATTTAGTAAAAAACTAAATCGTATTTTAGTAACAACCCTAGCACTTTAATATTATCAAAAGAGTCCAGCGCCGGAGTTGTATATATGCAACCGCTTGTGACGTCATAAGCGAACTCATAATGATAATAGTGAGGGTACATCTGTTTTATTTGTTAAAAAATTTAATAAAGTTATAATGGTTACCTTACAGTTTGAGGATGTTAGATTACCTATCATAAACAAGAGCTAAGAGTTCAAATAAAATAAACCATTCGTGAGATTGAATACAAAATAAAAATAACAAAATATATTATTATGAGTTATGCATTTGTTTCATTGATACTTATAATTTATACTGGTTTTTCTTACTATCCCTACTGTGAAATAAAACAAATATGAAAATATTTAATCAGTTTTTATTTATATCGGTAAAATTATGAATAAAACGTAACTTAACGTGTATAATTCTCATTTATCGATATGACGCTACCCTCATCACTACTGTTTACTATGTATTTCGTTATACATTTATAGCTTGGCGCCAGGCGAGGTATCGCGTTCTGTGTACGCTGGCGGTGAAAAGCTTAATTTGGGACGAATTTAATGCTACAGGCTCAGAGGCACGAGCTGGCTTGAGCAAGGGTCGGAGGTGCAAAAGAACAGTCAAAACGGATAACAATAGCTTTATATCGTGCAATGTTTTTGGTATTGTGTGGACGCTCCGACGCTACATGTTGTTTGGACAAAGTTTGCGAGTGCAAATCGCTGCGCGTAACCGGGCCATTACATGAGTCGGTTGCCAAAGCATTAAGTACTTGACAGGTCCTGCTGCAGCAATGACAGAAAACACTGGGTTTATCAAAAAAAAAAAAACGAGGATGTCTGCTGTCTTTGATTTTATACGTCAATCTTGTGCCTTCTCTGATTACGCTACGAAGTTAAAATAACATAACTTAATTATTTTATTTCTTAACAGCCATAGCGCAAGCGGTGGACGAATGGAAGAGGAATAAAGAACAAGATAAAGATCAAGACTTGCCTGAAGAAGAGGACATTTATCCAGAAGATGTGAGTTATCATGACCTTTCTATTACTAGCTGGTCTAAGATACCAATGTGCAATACCAAGAATATTGCAATTTTTTTCTTAAGATTTGAGCACTTTTCACTAACAGATTTATCAAAATCGCATACAGTACCTTTGGAAAGAGATAATCGGCTAATTTCGGTTTCGTAGAGCGTTATCTCTGTCGCACACTACATAGGTGACGTTTTGTCAGTCGTTGCTCAAGTGCGATAGAGTGTTAGTTCAAAATATATATTTAGAGTTGCTAACACCCCCCAATTTAAATAATTTAAAGTTGTACTAATCTTTAGGAAAAAGAGGGAAACCTTTACGAGGTCAGTCACGCGAAATTATCTACAATGTTTATAAATATTTTGTAACCGAACCTGACAGATTTAAAAACAGCTGTAATTTTCCAAAATAATTAAATACGTAAACATAATGTGAACATGTTTTTTTTATTTTATTTTACCCCAACCTAAAGCCATCACTTATAGAAAAATTGGTGTACAAAGAATAAAAAGAATTATCAAAAGAAGCAAATCATAATTGTTTTAACAGCTCCTAATAGATACCGGACTGTTTGTATTTCGTGCGACAGAGATAACGCTCTACGAAGCCGAAATTAGCCGATTGTCTCTTTCCAAAGGTCGATGTGCAATATTTATCGCCGGGGACTGTACGTTGATTGAAAAACATAGTCGAAAACAAATAAATAAAAATGTGAGTGTAGCTTTGAATTTCAACATGAGTAATGTTGATAGTTTTTGTGTTTGACTTGTGGCTAACTAATAACAGCCGAGAGCACGAGTCGATCGACCAGGTTAAGCTACGCTTGCCTCGGTTGGTCCATGGATGGGTGACCATCTTTTTACATAACAACACCCCTCCCCGTGCCTCGGAAAGCCATTGGTCCCGGCTGTCATTCGTGGATCTTTGACATTCGTTACGGGTCGTCAGAAGCCCGAAAGTTTGATAACCAGTCTTACCAAGGGATATCGTATTACTCAGTAACTGGGTTGTGGAAGTCAGACAGACGTTCCATGTAAAATACTGGTATTCACTGGAAGCCGACCCTAAAATAGTTGGGAACAAGGCTAGGTAGCTGATGTAATGTAGATTTTTTTAGCAGTCTAGCTCTGCACTTTGCTTCGCCAGGTTTGCATCGGCCCTTAGCACTACTCTAGTCTCATTTTGTTCCTTGCTCACTTATTAATATTTTTCTAGCCCGACGACAAGCGAATAGAAGAAGACGAAGACGGCGAACCTATTCGACCAATAGTAACGTCCCACGTAGCAGTACCTTCTCAGAAGGACATAGAGGAAGCCTTGCTCCGGCGCAAGAAGCAAGAGCTCCTCGAGAAGTATGGGTGTATGGACGTCAAGATGGAACCCAGTTGACAAATGATGATCTTGTGTTAATTATATAAGGTTTTTACAACATAAAATGGGTTTTATTTCGTCAACTAGCTTTTGCCAGCAGCTTCGCCCGCGTGGATGTTAGACACACGTTCGCTCTGTCCGCGCGTTCGTCATTTATACACTAGTTGGCCGACAAAACCGGCAGTTCGGCGTTTGGGAAACTCGGGTAGGTACCGTTTGCATAAAATAAATCAGTGTTATTGTGTATGTATGTTAGTCTGTACGGTATTTATTTAGTTTAGTTGTTGACCGTACTCGCCGGGGACTGAGCAACCAATGACAAAGACCAATTATGTGTATTGCGTCTATACACCTTCTTTGCATGTGAGCGTAACCGCTGTGGAGGGGAGTTCATTTTTTTTTAGAATGGTTTATCTCTACTCTTTGATAGCTATTGTCGCTGCAACGAATACTCGCCGGTGGTGTGAACAGTCAGCGATCAACTATTAATATATGTATAGGTACTTACAGTAGCACCCAACTGATATGGCTTGCCGAGGTACCTGCGCAGAAGATGAATCTTCAAAGCGCGGGAAATGCTATTGACCAATCGGCACGCTCCACGCACCGTGCTTCTTTTTCCTGCACGCTTAGCATGACGACGTTTTGTCGACGGAAGAATAGACAAAACTACAGATTGCCGTGCTTAGACGCGTAGAATGCGTACAGATATTTCTACTGTCTTCCATTTTGTCTATTCTTCCGTCGACAAAACCCGTTTCTATGGCGGTCATGCTAAGCGTGCTGTACCCCTATTGGTCGGCAGCTGCCGCCATGTTAGTCAGCCGCCATACTTGCGAGCGAGACGGAACTAACAGCTGCAGTGTATTATGAACTTTATAGTAGTGATCTAAGGTTGATTGTTAGTTTTAAGCATTCTCGTTAATCTTCGGGTCCATACTTTCTTTTCTGTTTGAACGAGGATTCACGACGCGCCTTATTAGTTGGGTACCACTGTACGCCGGGCCTCATTTGTACGTTTCATTTCACGATGATAGCTTGTCGTTTCCTCATCAGCCATGGGACAGGTGCCTCAGAGGGGGGAGACACGGGCTGACTTTAGAGAAACCGATGTCGAATACTAGATTTGTCTTTGGAAATACGGTACGGAAGGATGTTACTAAGAAAAAGACGCAAGGTTTACTTTTCAAATTACTTTATTTTCGAACAGATTTGTTATTTAGACATAGGTACGTTATCTAAGCAAAATATACTCGATATTGGTGACTTCACTGGCTGTATACCATATTGCAATCAACAACAAATTTTACTCTGTAATAGGCCTAACTACAAAAGAATATAAAAAAAATAAGATTCCAAATTGAACTATTGCACGATCTGTTAAAAAGTCGGATGAACGGAAGCCTCATTCTAAGATCGAATACTGATTCAAATAATTCATAAGATTCTAAAGATTGCATTCAAGTTCATATTTAATTAACGACATCTATTTTAACGATAATGGACATCCGACTACACTTATTTCGATAGGAATGTATAAACTTAACATTATCGTAAGCTCTCTGAGAACTAAATTAACATCTAACAACACCAAGTCCTGAAACCCAAGGGAATAAAATAATATATCTCACTTCAGCGTTGATTAGATTCTATGTACCAGTGACCCGTTTTGCATCAGTATAATTGCGCGACTTTCCTTTGTTTTACCTTGTAAATTGGTATCATAAGAATTAAATTTATGCGACTAACGGTACTTACAGGAAGTATCCGAGTTTAGCGTCGTATACATAACACAAGCGTTCATAAATTGAAAAAATAAAAGAATATATCATCGCATATCAGTTCAGGATTAAGGCTCCAGCAGACAGGTGCGATGCAAATTTTAGTAGAACAATTTCTATGAAAACTTCGTAGAAATTGTTCTACCAGTCGCGTCACGCCTGTCTGCGGGGGCCTTTAGTAATGCGTAGCGTTTTCAACGTCTCTGCCCTCCTGAACAGTATCCCATATACCTACCTACGATATAAAATAGTAACATAATAAAGCGAAATCGCAAAGAAGCTGAATTTCTACTCTTCCCACAAATAGAATGATAGATTATAGCATATTTTTATTTAATCGATAACTTCGTGTCAAAGAATAACTTTCTTAACCCTATTAAACTGTAACTTTGATTTTTCATTAATTTTATACATTTTAGCTCTCGTGATATTTAATATCTAAAATACATTTTGTTCTATATTATGTATGTGAATGTACTAAAATACAACACTAAAGACTATTAAGTAACGCCCACAAATTATTATTTTACTGATGAAAGTCTATAAAATAATCCTTTAAATCCCACGGACTCGATTCGTATATTTATATACTGAACTAAACCAACTAAATATATCATTTATTTATATAATGAGTAATGTACACATGGCTACATAATTATCAAGCTATTTGTTTCCAGTATAAGCTGACCTCTCATTGCACGGAAATCCTATACAATGCGAGACCAGATTATACTGGAAATGTATAGTGTGATATGTAGCCGTGTGTACAATGTTTTTTAACGTAAGCTCTGACCGAGTCGTTGTTTTTGCAGTCGGTGCAGGCCGATTACTTAGCGATGGCACATTTGAGAGAACGCTTTAAGACCTCATCACAACGTTATGTGCCAGAAAGAGAAAGAGACATTGTCAAACGACCGCCTGCAAGGAGTACCATCACTAAGTAATGCGCCTAGTAAATTACTACTATATTTTTAGTGGTTAGTACCAATTATACACCCAAAAAAATCCACCGGAAAGTGGATACGCGGAAACGTATGTCCGAGAATTCAGCCTAGGCCTGGTTGGAAAAAACGGAATTTATAGGCTTAGTGTGGATTATCGGACATGCATTTCCGCGTATTCACTTTAGGGTGGATAAACGGAATAACTCGAACAAAATGCAATCGGAAGACAAGACATTGACTAAACGAACTAAAGTCTTTAAAATGGCATTGTATGAAAAGTGGTTATCTAATAATCACGTTATAATGTTTGGTATTTATCTCGTTTTTCATTGGATTGAAACTAAATATTTTTTTGTTTATGAAAAGGGGTTACAGGGGTCTCAAAACTATGCTCCTTCTAGTGATCAAAACATCCGTTTGTATAAGAATACTTCATTGAACATACTGCAATAAAATTGACCTGATTTATTCAAATACGCAATAAAATTTCTTCAATGCGAGACATTGAAAGATCTACTAAAAAGCCTTTATTAATTGGGGCTACATCCAAACATCAATATGAGATGCATATCCACAAAGTTAACATTTGATTTAATAAACTATTCAATAATTTATCACAATTCTAATATAAACTTACTTAGCGATTTCCCGTTAAGGCGTGGTGTTAGCTCAACATTCACAAAAATTGGTTTCTTGGATTGTCGAGTATGACGTAACGCAATGAAACTATCCGACGCAAAAAATACAGTGGACAGAGAAGGGTTTAAAGCAAAATTTTAACCGAATAGAATAGTAAAAAATAGTTTGATATTCCCAATAAAAAAATTGGAAGTTGCTCCACAAAAATAAACTATGGCGTCGAACATCTCTGTATGCTCAGGGATAACGACATTCTTTTTTTTAAGAATATATTAGAATTAGCATTTTTTTTTAAATTTAACCGGACAATTATTTAATTTATTGTGTATATTCTGAAAAATCTAAAGAAAACCCGGAAAATAAATTACACATTCGCTGCTTAGTCACATCTCGGCAACACAAATATTATTTTAAATTTTCAACCTTATTTCATGACAGCTATTGGTGACAATAGATTACACGGTTGTGTGCCGATTAAAATCGTAGTCAGTCCGCGCCTTAAATTCCAGCGGTAAGACAAAATCTGCGACGCCGCGTTAAGCATTTAGATTCATAAATTTCCAGTTTCTGAATACACGCCGTTAGCAGGGTCTATCTAAGTAAACATAATTATTTCCGCTATTAGTACGGAGTTATTTTAAATTAGCTAGCTCAACTCCATAGACGCGATGGATCGATATCACGATAAAATAAAAAATAAATTAATTTGATGATTATTTTTGTAGGGTCATCGACCGCAGTTGTTGTAGTCACTTGAAATATCAGTTTTAACACGATAAAACATAAGAAAACAGTTTTTCTCAATTCATACTTCAAACAGCGGTCACAGATTAATACAGATGGGACACTCCGCAGTTTAAGTATGAAGCTACAAGTACGCGGCGGGCCCCTTCCACGGGGCCGATTCAGTATGTCAGAAGGTATAAGAGTTACGCGATAAAAAGAGAAGCAACTTGTAGGTGCGTTGTGCGACCTGAATTGCACTTTATTGTGTCGTAGCAAGAGTCGCTTTTTATTTAAATGATTTGGCGGAGTGTCCCATCTGTATTCATTTGTGCAGCGGTACTTGACCTCCCAAGAAAAAAAAACCATCTAATCTTTTTATTTTATCGTGTGTAGTTATCGTCTGGGAAGTTTAGGTAACCAATTTAATATAACCATGTATACTGGATTAGTCTCCATTGTATCGAAGTAATGAACAGATGGAGTGCGTATATGCGTGCCCGCGTCTACAAGACTGCGAACGCGCCAATAAAATCTCACACATGTTTGATTATACAGAGGAACATGCGTGTTTAATCTCCATGTTGTTAACTACTCCGTGTTAATGTTATGGTAATGTTTTAGCTGCACCGTTACGTTTATGAGAACAAGTTCTGTTGCTTGGCGTCGTTTTCGAAGTCGCTCCACGCGTTATTCAGTTCCATGAAGATCATTTTCGCTATGTTCTCATTGGATGTGCCCATTTGCTGTAAAAAAACGTTAAGATATATTGTAGATATATAAATAGTAGAGTGAATCAAAGGCAGATGACTCTGTAAAAAGTAAAATCAAAATTAATCCACGAAAAACCAAAACAGCTGACGGATCCGCGCGCGCCCGGCCGCTTGCCGCTTGGGGATTAACTTAGTTTTTTTGTTTGCGAATTTCCAAAAATCATAACACAACAGTAGTTTAGTTGCCTCAATTTACATGTCTCAGTTTTATTTAAAGTTTTAGAACAAAGTTCGAATAATCATAAAAAACATTTATTTTTTTTTGTTTCATTTGTTTTCCATAACGATACACGTGGGTAAAGTTTCGCTATCTAATTTAATTTGACGCTGTAGATGGATTGGAGTGTCCGATGATCGAGCTCAGTGGTATAGTCGACCTCGTAATTCCTTTATCACCCTAAGCTTGAATATCATCTGCACGTCATAAGACGACATGGTCTATTATTTTGTCAATGTGACAGTTTCAACATTAGCGTGGTATTAATATGCTGAGAATAATTATCAAAAGTAATAATACAATTACGAGGTCGACTGTACAAGTGGCTCATCTGGAAGTCAAAATGCTTTGTCTTCTGACTTCTTCCATCCGTGGCCTGCTGTTGACAACGAGTCAAATAGCCTTCAAAAACTGAACATTACCTTATCAGGATGAACAGCGAGGCAGGCTTTCCTATAGTTGCGCTTGACATCGGCGGGCGTGACTAGCTGGGACATGTCGCAGCGCGTCCAGCGGCAGTCCTCCCACACAACTGTGTGTAGTGAGCACAGAAGCGCGCGAATGTTCGCCTTCTTGCCCTCCGTCTGTGCGTGCAAACAAGTGAGAATATAGTATTTCAGTTTATTAATATATAAGAAAGAAAACTTGTAATTTTAAGCGGAACCAAAACCAAGTCGACTTCACCAGTTACGTCATCTGCAAATATTTCGTATAGATAGTGCAATCCACGAAGACGCGCCCCATTACTCCGCCTAACCGTTGCACACATGTACTATAAACGGTTAGGAGTAGTGGGGGGTGTCCTCGTGGATTGCACTATCTATAGTTTTAGTTGTTTTTCGACCAATACTTTATCCTACCTTTGACCTCTATCAGAAATGCGAGGTCCTTACCGTTCGCCAGTTGTTCATACTCTGCACAATCTTACAACAGCACACAAACACTCCAATTGCATGTCGACCGACAATACCCAGAAGAAGAAACAGGGTATGTACTGTACCTCATCCATACTTTGCTTTTACAAAAAGATTATTTCTTTATCAAGGACTATTTCTATATAATAGAATAAACGCAATAATTCCACTGCAAACATGTTGTAAGCTAACATGCAAAAAGCGGATTACTGAATTTCTTTGTACCTGTAAAACTATGATGATACCGAGTCCCTTCTTACAACAATGAAGTAATTCATTATACACACTCACCCCGACACACTCACACTCACACAGACACACTCACGCGCACACAATCACACACAACACACACGCGCGCGCACCACACATTCATGTATTGGACTTTTGTTAATTTGTTCTTTTTGATAATAATTATGTAACAGTCTAATCAATATTTTTGTCTTATTTTCGGGAAATGAGCGCTGATTGTCCTTAATACAGGCTACTAAGTAACCTAGCTAGGACGTCAGTTCGTAAACTTGTATTGTTACCTACTCATCTCAGATGTATACTTATCCTAAGTTGTCAACCTACTTGTAACAGACTGTACCTCTTGTTTATGAAATAAATTATTATTATTATTAGTACCGACGGCTTCCATGCACTTATACGCAAGAAAACAGCGTCGCTACTGAGGACGGTGAGGGGCAGTCGGAACAGCATCCTGAAAACTGTAGCCGAGAGCCTCGGCTCTCCGATTGTGCAGCAGTTTGTGAGGAGGCTGATTTTTACTAACACTAGGCAATAAGTTATTTTTGTATGTTACTAACACTATATGGATATTGTGTGTCCGAAATAAAAAGATTCTATTCTATTCTATTCTATTCTATTAGTTGTAGTTTTGTAAACGTTTTGATAGAGAGTGAGAGACATGTGACTGTTATGAGAATGTGGGCTACTACCAACCAATAGACATAAACATAAAGTATGCACAATTTTTAAAGTATAGATAGTGCAATCCACGAAGACGCGCCCCACTACTCCTAACCGTTGCACACATGTACTATATACGGTTAGGAGGAGTAGTGGGGCGCGTCTTCGTGGAGTGCGCTATCTATAAAACGATTGCAACAGATTTCAGTATTAACGCTTCCTATGCCGGGAACGTAGATCTACGCTAGACACAATGGCTTTTTAATTGTTTCTGCAATTACGAAAGGCCTTTACCAGCCACCAGCTTTAAATAATAATTATTATTTATTTCGGACACAGATCATTGAATATAATAGACATGCCATACTGGAAAAACACAAACCGTAACTTTAAAAATAATGTTGCTGTACATAGTCCCCAACTTACCCAGTCATTGACTTTCAATTTCTCCGGATCGACGCCATCTCTGACCAATTCCTCTTTCCTCATAGCGTTCATAGTCTTCGGGCCGGAATCTCTCTTGGCCGCGAACTCGTATCCTTGACTACCGAGGAGGTCGCCGAACACGTCCATTGGCTTCCGAGGCTTGTCATCTGCAGGAGTCTTCGCGGGCTCGAAGTGGGACCTACTGGTAATATTGTAACAGTTGAAAAGATGCGACAAAACAGCTGTGTATTATCAAAACACTTTTTTTGCGTCTACGTTTAAATCATATAAAAGTTACAGCAAAAACGATGGGCGTTGCATTTGATATCATACCCACAGTTGTCTGTCCAGTGGGATATAAATTACTGATGGCAAAACCAGAGGTCAGGTACTAAAATACTTATGTTAAAACCCCCTAAAACCAAATATACAGATCTTAGGTTTAGGGATGATGCCTGGGTAAAAAAAAGAAATTCTATTTAGTCCGTCAGTCAGATAATAAAAAAATATTAGACACGTATTTTTTGCTTTATCATATTAACAAAAAAATACTTAGCTATCACGCATTAAAGTTGGGGAGTGGGGGCTCGCTACGTCACTTGTACGTATAAAACCTAGCTACGCGTGACGTCATGCCATATTTTAACTCAATGTATCGCCGTAATTTTTTGATTACGTAAAAAAAGAAAAAATACGTGTCCAATATTTTTTTAATAATCTCTATGACGGACAAAAAATAAATTTTTAGTCATCATCCCTATTAAAACTATTCGCTGCGGGAAACAACTATTGGTGTATTTTTATTTTCCTATCACGTGCATCATAAGGAAAATATATCACGACGCGTCGTACTCAGCGCTTCTTCTCCACATTTCTTATGCGCATAAGCAAAGTGTGGAACTCTGCCAGAATCTGTGTTCCATTCCACGTATAAGTCGCCTTCAAAGCCAAAGTGAACAGGCATCTTCTGGCCTTGTTTGTTCCGTTATAGACCTCATCCTCGTTTTCTATCACGCGAGATCGAGGTCAAGAGCTGGCCCATACGGCAATCACACTAATATTATAAAGGCGAAAGTTTGTGAGTTTGTGTGTGTGTTTGTTACTTCTTCACGCTCAAACGGCAGGACCGATTTGGATAAAATTTGGTATGTAGATAGCTTATATTGTAGATTAACACATAGGCTACTTTTTATCCCGGTCTACGCGGGTGAAACCGCGGGGCGCTACTAGTAAAAAAAATAAAAAAGATGATGCCCATGACATGAAAATAATAACGCAATATTTTCGGCGCATTTTTAAACATGTTTACGTACAAATAGTACGCATTCCCTTCTTCGCCTTAACACAGCTCATGTATTAGGTTAAAGATGCGTAGCTCGTATTTAAAATTTACTATACACTACCCCATACAATTAGCATGAAGAAACATTTGTAAACACACCACCATACCCTCTAGAATAGTAGTTTTGATGTCGAGTGAATTGAAACACACAGAACTTACTTATAATCCGGCTGATGCGCGGGCGTATGCGGCTGATGTGCCGGAGTATGTGCCGGCGACGCTCTTGGCGTAGAGCCGATACTGCCGCTTGCGCTGAGCGACTGTGTGGGCGCGGCCGGCATAGCACTGCCTAGTACTCCCAGTTCAGCGAACGGGTCCTTACGCTGACTCCCTGGGTTGGTTGGTTGTGCATGTTCCAAGGGGACGCTTTGGGGACGACCTGGTTGGATAGAGGATAATAATAATTATTATTCGTTGATAAACTATACACATGAATATGAGATTTGAGAATACGGTGAACAAGATAAGTTTTAGAATCTGGCGTTACTTTGCAGAAATCCCAAATAATTTTTTTTTTTTTTTTTTTGTAAAAATATTAGTTTTAATTCCTCAATAACTAGATTCAGCCTTGGATGCAGTATTAAGCCAGGCAATAATAAATTGGTGACTTAAGGCCCACTTCAGCTCATAGGATAATCAGGGTTAATCAAATATTTTGTCTTGCACCACCAAGAGTAGTGTTAAAGTATGTATTAAACATTTAACCGGCCGATTTGGGAGAGTTAATGTCCCTAATCTCTGGATTAGTGTAGTAATGTCAAAATAAATGAATAGTGAGGTACTGATGATACTTTATTTTGTATTTTATATTGTTCGACGATAGAGTAAGTGAGAATTCGGTACTATATCACTCATATAAAAATAAATACAAATTATAAAAATCTTAAAATATATTTTTCCTTAAACTACGGAAGGATTACTGAAAATTCATTCCCTAAAGGTGTTAAATAGGGAATGGAAGTTTGTAATTTTTGCCGATGAGAAATCCCGTCGGGCACACGTCTTCTTATATGGTGAAATGTGCACTATGTTTATACACCTCTGCCTACCTCTCCTATGATATTCACCTTCCTCCTGAATCAGCTGTTGTGGCGTGAGCACCGGCTCTATCTTCGGCAGAGGGTCGTTGAGGCCGAAGGGATCGAAGTTGAGAGGGTCGCTTGAGTTCACGTTGGTCTTCGCTTCGGCTTGCTCCGGCGGCGGAGCGGGGAGGTCGCCGAAAATCGACTCCGTTTTGAATGTCTACAATCAATAAAAGCAGAGTTTTTGAACACACTTTTAGAACGCGATAATGGAAACAGAGTTTAGGCCGCCCCGTAACGAACGAAAAGTCCGCTGTCACAAACCAAACCAAACCTAATGTTTTTGGAAGAGAATTCAATGCTGTTCCTATATTGCAAACTATTTGTTATATTGATTTCCGAAAATAAGTAATTCATTTGTCATTTACCTACTTAACACTATGCGTGCCAAATAAGAATAGGATCGCGCCTTCTGCCAACTTCACACGATAGCTGTCAAATTAGTACGCACTGGTAATGAAGTTCGCGAGTATTGCGGAACAAAATGGCGTCTTGACAGCACTATTCTTATTTGGCACGCACAGTATGTTGAGGTTAGGTTCGAGAAGAAGTGTCACGATTTCTAGTTTAGGGCAAACTAGAAATTAATTTTTAGGCTAATTTTTCAATAGTCAGATAACTTTTGTGTGAAGAATAAATACAGTTTGACATATTTTCTATACAAAAGCTGTCAAACCGCCATATTTATTCCATAAATAAAAGTTATCTGACGATTGAAAAATTAGCCCTTAATCATATTTAGTGACGTGTGTACAATACAAATTAGGTATTATAGTATACTAGCTTTTGCCCGCGGCTTCGCCCGCGCATGTATTATACATATAAACCTTCCTCTTGAATAACTCAATCTATTAAAAAAACCGCATCAAAATCCGTTGCGTAGTTTTAAAGATCTAAGCATACATATGGACAGACAGACAGCGGGAAGCGACTTTGTTTTGTACTATGCAGTGATAGACTGATCCTGTGCTTCTCGTGTTCTTCTGTGCTTCTCGTGGCCGAGTATGTTTACCTAGGACAAACTGTCCGTTAGGTAGGTCCAACTTCGAGAAAGGTCAATCGTCGAATCCGACTCGGCTGGGCAGCGTTCGGGAAGCTTCGCAATATCTTCTCGTCTCACATACCGCAGTGTCCCAAGACGAAAGTCTTTGACCAGTGCGCGTTGCCAGTGATGACCTACGGCACTGAAACGTGGTCGCTCACAATGGGTCTTATAAGATGGTTAAAAGTCACCCAAAAAGGGCACCTACGTGATCGAATCAGAATTGAAGAGATCCAATTGAATTTAAGAGAAGAATTACCAAACCAAGTGGCAGTGGGCAGGGCACATTGCTCTCAGAACAGATGGCCGATGGGCCCGAAAGGTTCTGGAGTGGCGACCGCGTACCGTAATTAATGTTGGAAGGCTTCCCACAAGGTGGACCGATGACCTTATAAAGGCCGTAGGAACCCGCTGGATGCAGGAAGCACAGAACCGGTCGCAGTGGCGGTGCTTGGGCGAGGCCTATGTCCAGCAGTGGACGTCCTTCGACTGAAATGATGATGAATGATGAAAAAGCTTATACAACTCACCTGAGCTTTCTCCCCCTTATTTCCAGTAAGAAAATCTCCGAACCCATCATCAGTCTGCTTCTCCATCATTCCGAAGAAATCAAACGAATCTTCACTCTTCAGTTTCTTCTCGGGTTTCGGTTCCTGTGCTGCCCCAGAGTTCAGGTTCAGGTTTAAGAAGTCTGCGGTATTCTCAGAGGGGGCGACAGGTTCGGGGTGCGGATGGGTTGCGGGAGGTGGCGGTCGTGACGGCGGGGCGGGGGAGGGAGGCGCGGGGCGGGAGGGGCGCGTCGGACGAGTCGGCTCAGGCTCTCTCACTGGGTAGTCGGCTGTTACTGAGGGTGGTACACATTTGTAATATCAGTAAAATTTATTGGAATTATTTAGGTAGGGTATTTGGCTGCTATCAGAAATATACATTACTAATACTTAATTTAAAGATGTTACTAAACAACATCTTGTTTAGTAACATCTACAAACACAAACAATCAATCTGCCTAGCCTTTTCCCAACTATGTTGGGGTCGGCTTCCAGTCTAACCGGATGCTGCTGAATACCAGTATTTTACATGGAGCGACTGCCTATCTGACCTCCACAACCCAGTTTATACTGGGATACCCCTTGGTAAGACTGGTTGTTAGACTTTCGGGCTTCTGACGACCCGTAACGACTGTCAAAGATCCACGAATAACTGCCGGGACTAACGGCTTAACGTGCTTTCCGAGGCACGGAGGAATCTCGGTATGTAAAGATGGTCACCCATCCACTGACCAACCCCGGCAAGCGTAGCTTAACCTGACGGATCGACCCGTGCGGCTGATGTTACTTAACCACGAGCTCCTCTACAAACACAAACATATTCATTTTACTATTACCAACAACAATTTTCCTTGCAGTGCGTATCAACATGTGGGTTGCAGTAGCGGTTGTACTTAAAGAGATAGTGAAAAATATTTCACATTGGATGCGTTTTTTTGATTGGTGTATGCGCAGAAAGTTGAGCGCATCTTTGCTCTAATGAGAGCATTTAGAACCATTACATTCGGCAAGTTGCTTCTTACATTGGAAAGTTCTTACTCTAAGGGCGGAGACTGACTTGTAACGTCATGGCTCAAACGCGCTGCGCGCATGGCGTAGTCGTTGAGCGATTGACTGCTGCGCAGCATGTCGCGGGTTCGATTCCCGCACGGAACAAATATTTGTACGACCTGCAAGTATTTGTTCCGAGTCTGGGTGTTTTTCTATCTATAATATGTATGTATTTACAAAAAAAAAAAAAATATATATAAGTAGTTTATAAGCCATCTCGTTACCATAACACAAGCATTAGGTTGCTTAGCTTGGGACTAGATGGCGTTGTGTGAAATGTCCAAGGATATTTATTATTTTATTTCTTGTTACAAAACGGCGATATATTAAACGTGATGGACGCTCGCTTCGAGCACTTGACTCAAGCGTGCTACATTTTTATTCATAATGGCGGTAAACATACGCTCTTAATGCTAGCATCAAGCGGCTGGGCTCGCTGTAATAACTACTGTAACGTGTTTCAAAGGAATTCACAAAAAAGCCGACAGTCGAGTGGAGCATCCGGCGCTGTAACGTAACGCGTTACAAAAATTCGATACAACGTTACAAGTCAGTCTCCGCCTTTAGAATGACCTTATGCATAGATAAGTAATAAACAGGCATGCATTGCAACATTTATGAGCAAATAATTTTATTACAATAATGATAATTGTTATTATATCGAAACACACCCCTAAAATTAAATGTAAAACCGTGCTTTACGTAATAACTGAAAAAGACTTTGTGTTCGCTAAAAAATCAGCATGGAATTAATGAAAAGGTGTAACTTAAGGGGTCATTGTACTCATCATTATGAACAACCAAACCTGAAATTGCGAAAAAACATCAGCTGTTCCGTACATTTCGACGACTTTTGCGATCAAATGTAGGGAACAGCAGATTTTTTTTCGCAATTACAGGTTTGGTCCCATAGTAAAAGTTGTTCATAATGATGCGTACAATGACGCCTTAAGAGGTTGTGCATTATTTAAGTTCAAACAAAAATGCATAGGTACTGAAAAATTAAAAAACCACATGACGTGATAAGTTTGTTTGGCGTGCCGGCAAACACGCATTACATGAATGGGGTTCTTTCCCGGACTCTTCGCCGCGAGAGAGCGCTGTGTGTTTATCACTTGTCAGAGTGATCTTGAAGACAAAGCGACCAATCGGCGACAAGAAAAACAGCATTAGCACCATCTCGGCAAAGTTTTTAGCAAAGGAACTCAATTGACAGCTGAATGAAAGTAATAAACACTTAGCGCCTTCTACGCGGAACTAATTTGACAGTTTTCTTCCTCATTGGACAACGAACGTGCACATGGGCCTAAATGCGATGTGTCAAACTACATTATCACATTCCGCGTTCTTACAGTACCACAGACTGTTAGCGCGTAGTTTAATTGTTGAAATTTTAAAATGTTCAGCTAATTGCTAAATGAATGATTTGCATAAACACAACACTACAACATACTTGTTTTCGGTATTGCGGCGGGGTTGTTGCGAAGATTCGCTGCGTAAATAGATAAGATAGATGTACACAGAAATACTTAGAAATATAGTATACCGATTTATAATACATAAACAGTAAGTATTAAATTAAATATTAAGTCTAGAATCTAAAATATACATTTTGGAATTTTTAACCCTATTCTCTTTACAAAAGAGTACAAAACTACAATGCACGTTTCGACACAGATCTTTAATCCAATCAAGTAATCGTCACTAAACACAAAAACTTAAACTTACCAAAATTATCTACAGTCTCGTCTCTCTCCAAGTTAGTAGAGAACAATACATCGGGCGTCCGAATAGGGAAGGAATGGTCTTCTTCCCAGAGATCGGAGCGCGGCTTACGACGCTCACCGTTCTGTACCACGAGACTTATTACTGCGTTCGTGTTGTTTGAGAAGTGGTCGTTCACGGGAAGGGACTCGTCTATGCCATCGATTTCGGATCTGTAAGGAAAGAATAATTCAGAGTAATAAATCTGGATGTTGGACTACAAAAAGAAAATCTTTTCCGATCATGATAATGTCGCGAATGTGGTAAATGCAACACCAACAAATCGAGGCATACAATACAGGTAACCCGGAATTCTGTTTTTATCCACTTCGAAAAAGGTTAGCATGTATTCGTCGGAATGGAAGCATTATGCTAAGTTAAGAGGCCTTTTGGCCTCACATTGGTATTTTTTCCCTTATTTTGATAGTTTTAAATTCTCATTTGCATTGTTTGTATTTCCTGTTTGTGTCTCAAATATTATTTTTTTCTTTTCTTTCACAAACCGAACTGCCCTATCCTTCTTATCATCAGTCTATAGCAATACGCAATAATTTATTTGCATTCCACAATGTACAGTCCTTCCAATCTCAATCTTCGGTTACATTCGGTCGCATCCAGCTGCAACCTTTTCATTAAAACTTTATAAATATTAGTTTACTAACTTAACGCAAAATACGCGCATTGTCGTGGCGTTGTGGATACCAGCCCGTATTACCTATTACCTAAATATTAGTGTACAATTATTACCTATTAAACTTGATGTGATGCTGGTCTAGCGAAAGGTATCCTGTGTGGAAGTGCACGGAGAGCACGGGCACAGAATGTACGCGACCCAACTGTTGTCGCGCGTGGTACACGCAGACAGCCACGTCGCCGACTACTGTGGTGTCTAGTGGAAGAGTTACCTGTGGACAATGATTAGGTATATTATAATCTTTTACTTATTTATTTATCTTAGGCCGTCTTATTAATGTTTAATAGATATTTTCTACTAGTAGTCCTGCGGTAGAGACAAAATAATAACTAATTGGTCTTGCATAGAATCAAATTTTATTCGAGTGACTTTATGATTGGACGTTTACTGGATCCAACTAAGTGAATTTTTTTTAATATGACCTGTAAAAGTGATTCCGATATCCTATTTTTAGTCAGGCATAGTGGGTACAAGTTGGACAAATATTACGTGAAATGCCAAATACAAACTCGATACATGCACATGCAATATAACCCGATGCACAAGAAGTATACCTATAAATGATTTTAATTCATTAAATAGGTTTGTACAAACACATTTACACGTCAATCATAATTTTAATAAAAACTAGATGAGGTCGGCGTTTCCTATCTGACTACTCTAAGAAGAAAGGCCGAAACTAACTCAGAGGTCGCAGTCTCTTTTAAAGTCCAGACATAATCTTGGTCAGATCATGTGAAGACCTTGTAGATTGGTGTCTTTGAGGAAAGAACTACACAGATTGAGTGGACCTGTCCAGCGGATATTTGGCGACTTTCCACTTTGCTTCAGTCAGATAATAAGGTCAAGGACGGTGATATAACCTGTTGAAAATGTTGTTCAAACAATACTCACTTTCCCCTCAGCCATGCTATAGAGATGCAACCTATCATAATCTTGCATGGTCGACAACAGCATTCTGTCCTCATTGTATATTTCTATATAGGGCCGGCAGCCGTCGCGCGCCTTAGTGAAGAGGGGGACTGGTTGTATAGTCAGAGATACTAAGGTTACTGGCCTGAAGTGGGGGAGGATTGGTTCTGGTCTGAAACAAATAGATTATCATAATAAAATAACTTCTACGAGCGATACTTCAATATACAGTCACATCCAAAATATTATGTTCGTCAACTAAAGGGCTACAGTCCGCGAGGCCTAATATGAGCTTTGCATTTGTGTGAGTGATCAAAAAAATGGTACGAGAGCCCATGACCAAAATTTATATTTTATCGTTTTACGTAAGACAAAATCTTCAATCGTTTTACGTTTTACAACGATGCGACATGGTTTTGGCCATGGCCTCTCGTACTAAAAGAACAAAAACCGATTACCAAAAAGCAGTATAAACCGGTTTTAAACCAAGCAAAGGTCGAATCGCGCCCAATGCCGGACGTCACACTTACACTATCTATATGCACTCACACAAATGCAAAGCTCAGCTTAAACCTCGCGGACTGTAGGTACTTTTGTCTGCTCATTGCTCGATAGAATCTGCGTTACCGACTCAGTATTATAATGGCGTTGTTTACGGGAAGCTTCGCCGCGAGAGAGCGCTGTGTGTTTGTCACTTGTCAAAGTCATCTTAATGGGGTTGGCTACTGTCAAAGTGGCGTTAGCATAGCTTTAACCAAAATTATATTCATTTGTATGAAGTATTTGTTTGTTTAAGATTTTACAAAATGCCTAAGAAATGTGAAGTGCCTTATTGCAAAGAAATAGGTGCACACCAATTTCTGAAAGCTGTAGAATTAAAAAAAAGTAGTTAAAAAAAGTAATTAAAAAAAAGTGGTCTAATTCGGCTTTTTGTAGTAATGTATAATTGACGAAAAGTATTATGAAATGTATACTTCCCACAAACAAAACTATTTCATAAATAAAATAGCTTGATGTATAATTTTAAGAGTATACCTTTCAATAAGGTCTGCTTTTCTTCCTTGTAAAGAAACACCTCGTTTTTTTCAGTTCAGCCTTTAGCTCGCTTATTCTCCATGTTGAGTACATGTTTATCTTATCATCCATCCTGTTATTTTGATGAAAAATTTACAAAACCGAACACACAAATTGAGTAAACAAATGTGACAGGTGAAAGTTATGCTAGCGTCATCTGCCAAAAGTTTTAAGGAGCCAACCCCATTGCCGACAAGAAAAAATACATAGCGCCATCTCGCGGCAAATTCAGCAAGGAACTGACAGCTGAATGAAAGTAACAAACACTTAGCGCCATCTATGCGGAACTAATATGACAGTTTTCTTCCCCATTGCGTCGTAATGTCAATACCGCAGAATGACGTTCAGGGGGCTTACTATGAGCGCTTATAGCAGGCAGAAGTTGAAGGGTTCCAGTGTGAGAGAGACGGAGCTAAATAATGACCTATAGCACCATCATTTTTTTTCAACGGATCCATGATGGATCCATTATCGTTTTTCACGACATAGCCCCAGTCATCTTCTTTAAATGTCACACCAATAAAAAATGTGACACAGATAGATTCTGACAGTTAAATAAATAAAAATAGATTTATATTTCATAAAATAACCAAGCCGCTTTCAAGGCTTTAATATAAAACACTCACCTAATAATATTAGAGAGATAGTAGAGGTATCGCAGCTGGCTGGGCGGCATGTTGATCGGCGTACGCTTCACCGCGAACATCTGCAGCGCGTCTTCCGGCACCGTCACCAACTTAGCGTACAGCAGCAGGCCGCAAACTAACATGCACGACATTTGTTTGCCGTCCTGTAAGTAAAGGAAAGTGTTAGAAAAACTATGGTCATGGTGATACTAATAATAACATGATTTTTATGTTTTTGCTATGGAAAATAGTATATTATGCAATTAGTGAATAAAGGACGGATTTAAAGCGAGGGCCATAGATGAATCACGAGCTAGTGAAGGATTTTAACGACTGAATCACGACCGTAGGGACTGGGAGTGTGAGCGACGCGAGTGATTCATGGCCCTCGATATAAATCCGTTTTATTCAAGAGTATACTTTATACCATGACTACGAGAAAAAGAAAGATTTAAGGTTGATGCGCCAGGGTAGCCCGCGAAATTCAAAATTTCTTACGTTTTTTGAAATTTGTAGGTCAGTGTCGCTAGATTTGAGGTAAATGCTAACTTATGGAGGTGTATTGCTGATTCTAATGATTATATTTCTGTAAAGCCATATTAGCTACGGTCGCGAATCATATTTCAAAGAACATACAAGCTCACACTGACCTACAAATTGCAAAAATCGTAAGAAATTTTGAATTTCGCGGGCTACCCTGGCGCTTTCGCCTTAAACGAAAATAGACATTTAATGAAGAAAAAGTAAAGTTAAATTGACTTTGATGTAAACCAGCCGTGATTTGTTGGGCAGCAAGTTTGCTACTATATCTGCCGGCCTCTCTTTCATAAACTCAGGTGTTAACACATCTTCATCACTTGAATGCATTTTTAATCGATTTATTATTAAACTAGCGGCCCCGACAGACGTTGTCCTGTCTGAACGATCCTAGAACCCGACTGCAGCGCCACCTACCGGGTTCAATTGTGTTTTCAAACCATCCAGGAACCCATTCAAATATACACACAAAATTTCATCTAAATCGGTCCACCCGTTGATAAACCACGTTTTATCAGATTTTTTTAAGGATCCTATGTCCGTCTCCTAGTTCTAAGCTACCTACCCACCAATTTTCAGCCAAATCGGTTCAGCCGTTCTTGAGTTATAAATAGTGTAATAATAATAATCATTATAAAGGAAGTGACTAATGAGATGACGGCTAATAGAGATGTAATTGAAGAAGAAGACATAATATCGGGACCCCAAATAATTAAAGCTAGGTTGGTACAGTAAGCCACACGTCAGCAGTCATACCTTTATGTTGAGCTGGCTTAGCTTAATACAGAGGTAAATAAAATTGAATATGAGGCCAGATAACGCTGGTTTTGTTACAACTTACCTGCCCTACCGTTCTATGTAAGTATAGTACGATAGGCAGTATGTGTCAAAGTTCAAAGGGATATTGCTTTCGTTAGCTCGTCGTCCCTGGAGACTACAATTGAAATCGCAAAAACTCAACTTTTCAGGAAAAAATAAGAACCGATTTTTGGTATAGCCAAAAGTAAAAGTGAGAGAGCAGATTTTATAATTTATGTATTGCTTTAGTATTAAAAAAACATTAATTTACTTTAAAATTCAGTTAAAAAATATTATATCCTAAACTAACTAAAACTATTAAAAAACTAAAATATGGCGTCGCGAAATTCCTCAGCATCGCTATCGACTGGTAAAGTACACACGTTATATGGCAATTAATGCTAATTCTCTGGCCAAGGTAAAAGCCAGCCCTTGGGTCACGGGAAGTGTCAATAATTAATTAGATTTACCAATTAGATGATGTTAAAAAATTATGATACCAAGGAACGCACGCATAAATATTTGAGGAACTTCTATTCAAATCTGCTTAATACACTTTTCAACCTTTTTAATTCTTTAAAAAAAATACAGACAAAAGTTTATTCACCCTTTTTAAATAGTTTACACAAAATACATTTCTGAACGCATGCATAAATGTCAATCACAGTATTTGACAGGATGACAGGAGGAAAACAAATGTTTGACAGGTACGAAACAAAGGAACATAATTAAATGGAAAATGATTCATTTTCATAATTATTTATTCTTTAAGTTTTCATTGTTTTTAAAATGTATTCTGCTATTCAGGGCGGAGACAAATCCAACGAAACAAAAACCATGAAAATTGATCCAGCCGATCTCGAGTTATAAGTGTTGTAACAAACCCGTCTTTGTTTTATATATATAGATAACACTAAACTTTGTGTTCGTACAACATACAGTACTTAATTCAAAATAGCGGCAATTTAATAATGACAGCAAAGAACACAAAACAGTTTTTATTCTAATGCTGAACTCCTTGGCCCTATTTCTCAAAACTTATTAGACTAATAATATGAGTCCATGAACGAATATTTTTTACTAGTTTACTAGTGTGCGTTTCTCGAAGCTACGGTAGTAAAATATTAGTTACTATAGGCCGACCGTTTAACTCGCGTATCGCCTGCGCGGTAAGAAGGGAGCGCGGAGCAGAGAGCTACTCCGCGCAACCCTTTCACCCATCCGCTAACATCACCCCTCGCTCCCTTCTTACCGCAGGCGATACGCGAGTTAAACGGTCGGCCTATAGTTGCCAACAAATAAATATTAGCTAAAATTACCTGAGTATATTCCATTTGGTTTCATTAAAAAATGTGTTATTAGTTACTCTTGTAAATTACACTGCTAAAGCTATTAGTCTCAGAAGGCTTGTAAAAAAGATGAGCCAAAATTATCAAACTTCATTTACCAAACAAATTTTATAAAATGTGGTCAGATTCGGATATCTACACTACTCTACACTACACTGTATTAAGAATAAAATTGCTTGATAGCAATAGGCATCTCGTACGTAGATCCTTGGCGGCAGAAATTACCCCAAGAGAATGACACAGTTTTGTAATTTCCACTCACTTTTTCCAGTTATCCTGCTTCGATAAAACGTTTGAGAAACCCCCGAACAGGATGTATTTTGCTTCTAATACACTTCTAAAAACCATTAGCTTTAGACCCATGGTAAATTGTATTTAATTAAATAATTTACTTTAAATAAAGATGGGCTCCCACGGGTGGATCGATCAGGTTAAGCTACGCTTGCCGCGGTCGGTTCGTAGATGGGTGACCATCTTTACATACCGAGACTCCTTCGTGCCTCGGAAAGCACGTTAAGTCGTTGGGCCGGTTGTTCTTGGATCTTTGACAGTCGTTCTGGTCGCCAGAAGCCCGAAAGTCTGACAACCAGGGGTATCGCGTTACCCAGTAACTGGGTTGTGGGTGGTGGGTTGTGTTTTCGATAGTGTTTTATTATGGGTTGTGGAAATCAGATAGGCAGTCGTTCCATGTAAAATACTGGTATTCAGCTGTATTCGGTTAGACTGGAAGCCGACCCCAACATAGTTGGGACTAAGCTGGGCGGATTTTAAATAAAACAATCCGCTTTTACCGCCAAAGTGCAAACGACAAAATCAAACGAATCCAAAAGTGGCGGAAACTTTTCCGCATTTTTTTTAATCAGTAAAGAGGCGTGGGTACTATGCTGAGTATATAAGTAATTATATACTCTAAGGTACTATGGTACGTGTATTCAGCGAAGCCAGCCTAATATTTTTATTAGTTTACTACTATTAGTTATTAGTCCAGTACCTGTTTTCGAGAAACAGAAAATATTATGACTTGTAATTTTTACACTAGTAACTAATAACTAATAAACTAGGTAGTAAACTAATAGTTTCGAGAAATAGGGCCCTTGTCGAAAATGTCGACTAATCACATTGAATTTAGAACACACCAATATAGGTCGAATACACAGATTTAGAGTAGGCTAGATACCGCAAGCCATCCAACCAAGCGTGCACTGTATGTTTGTGGTAAAAAAAGTCTGATAGCTCAGTGACGCTTAGCGATTGAAACAATTCTGTTTACGTTGAGCACATCACTAAATGGCTGGGGTGAAGTTAACGTAGGTATAAAAAAGATTACACGCTCGATTTTCATACTATCTAATAACATGCGGTATCTAGCCTGGGTACTCTAAATCTGTGGTCGAACACATTGGTGTGTTCCAAATTCAAACATCAAAACAGTGAGTAAAAGTGCTTTTTATTCACTATTTTCAGTGAATAAAATAAGCTTTTTAGAGGGGGAATGGTATAATAGTATACAGGGTGGCCGGAACATTGACGTCCAAAAATAAAATTTCGGTCCCTCGTATCGTGGGGTATTCGAATCACCCCCATGTATGTTCCGCGACTTTTCATAGTTTTCGAGTTATGAATTTTTTTCTGAATGTTTGAAAATTTTCGACCTGACCAACCTAAAAAAATTCTAAAAAAAAAATGAGGGTTTTATCGAGTTTCTTTTTTTGCAACTGAATTTTCATAAGTAGTACTTTTATGCATAAAATAATCAGCTTCGTAACTGTGATGAAAGTTATGAAAATGTTGATCTAAAGTGAAAAATTTACGTTCGGTAAATTATGACTTAAATTTTCAACTTCAAATTAAAAATCTAAACAGGTGACTTCATGGTTCTCAAGTAGGCTTCAAGAATGCGCCAGACTCTCAGCTTTCATAATCATTAAAAAACGTAGGACTTAATGGGGCTAACTTTGGCCTTAATCGGCCTTCAAAGACTGCGAGGTGGAAAATTCTTTTAATTATTAAAATTAACTTGTGGTCTGGTATCCTCAATGGCGAACTAATTGGTCCGTTTGAACTGCCGTCCAGACTTGATGGAGAAACATACAAAAACTTTTTGGAAAATGAACTTCCATTGTTGCTGGCAGATGTGAATCTCGAACTCAGACGAACCATGGTGTTGCAAAATGACGGCGCCCCGTGTCACTATGCAACCCAGGTCCGAAATTAATTAGATGAAACATACCCCAACAGATGGATCGGACGCAGCGGACCAATTAGGTGGCCTCCACGCTCACCTGATCTCAACCCCATCGATTTCTTTATTTGGGGCTATTACAAGGAAATAGCATACGCCCGAGACTGTTCAAGTGAACAAGAGCTGAGGCAGTTGATTGCAGAAGCTGAACGTGTTGTGAGAGAGAACAGAGACGCTTTTAGACGATTGCCAGACAATTTCTTACGTAGGTGTAGAATGTGTATTGCTGCTGGTGGTGGCCACTTTGAAAACCTTTTGTAAATGTTAAAAATAAATTAAGTACTTTTTTCACATTATCATCTGTGTTTTATTCAAAACCACTTTTTACGTAAAACTTTTCTTACCCAACTCTGAAACTATTTGTTGGTTAGTTTTCAGTATTCTTATCATTAATTAACCTTAGGAACGAGAAAATAGCCAAAAAAAAATAATTACTCAGATGGGTAATTTTAAGAATTTTTCCACCTCGCTGTCTTTGAAGGCCGATTTTAAACAAAGTAGCCCTATTAAGTACTTCATTTTTTTTATGATTATGAAAGCTGAGAGTCTGGCGCATTCTTGAAGCCTACTTAGGAATTATGAAGTCACCTGTTAAGATTTTTAATTTAAAGTTGAAAATTTGAGTCATAATTTACCGAACGTAAATTTTTCACTTTAGATCAACATTTTCATAACTTTCATCACAGTTACGAAGCTGATTATTTTATGCATAAAAGTACTACTTATGAAAATTCAGTTGCAAAAAAAGAAACTCGATAAAACCCTCTACTTTTTTTTTTAGAATTTTTTTAGGTTGGTCAGGTCGAAAATTTTCAAACATTCAGAAAAAAATTCATAACTCGAAAACTATGAAAAGTCGCGGAACATACATGGGGGTGATTCGAATACCCCACGATACGAGGGACCGAAATTTTATTTTTGGACGTCAATGTTCCGGCCACCCTGTATTATGCAATTAGTGAATAAAGGACGGATTTAAAGCGAGGGCCATAGATGAATCACGAGCTAGTGAAGGATTCTAACGATTGAATCACGACCGCAGGGAGTGATTCATGATGATTGAATCACGAGCGTAGCGAGTGATTCAAGTGTTAGAATCCTGAGCGACGCGAGTGATTCATGGCCCTCGATATAAATCCGTTTTATTCAAGAGTTGCATACTATACTTTATACCATGACTACGAGAAAAAGAAAGATTTAAGTGAAAATAGACATATAATGAAGAAAAAGGAAAGTTAAATTGGCTTTGATGTAAACCAGCCGTGATTTTTTCGGGTAAGTATTCCACTATATCGGCCGCCCTCTCTTTCATAAACTCAGGTGTTAATACATCTTCATCACTAGAATGCATTTTTAATCGATTAGAACAACACTAAACAAACACAAAATCAAACAGTAACACTAAACTTTGTGTTCGTTCAACTTGTGTTCAAAATAGCGCCAATTTACTAAGGACAGCAAAGAACACATAACAGTTTTTATTCTAATGCTTAACTCCTTGTCGAAAATGTCGACCAATCAAATTGAATCTAGAACACATCAATATAGGTCGAATACAAAGACTACACTTACACTAGATACGGCAAGCCACGACCAAGCGTGCCCTGCATGTTCGACTGTTCGTACTAAAAAAAGTCTGTTAGCTCAGTGACGCTTACCGATTGAAACAATTCTGTTTACGTTGAGCACATCACTAAATGGCTGGGGTGAAGTTATCGTAAGTATAAAAAAGATGACGTTTGGTTTTCATACTATCTAATAACATGCCGTATCTAGCTTAGGTACTCTAAATCTGTGGTCGAATACATTGGTGTGTTCCATTTTCAAACATCAAAACAGTGAGTAAAAGTGCTTTTTATTCACTGTTTTCAGTGAATAAAATAAACTTTTTAGAGGGGGAATGGTATAAACATAATTATATTTTGTTCATATAAGCACGGTTTAAAGTGCTCAATCAACACAGTTGCGCATACGCAGGTACTGCGTTTTTACGTTGGATTTTGGTTTTATTGATCGTGTCTCTTAGCGAGGTTTAACGTCAATCTTACGATTGTGTCTTGTGCGCGAAATTTGATTTTTATTAACTTCGTGCTTTGCTTTTTACTACACTATCAATTATCTTTATAAATTAAAGGCCTAAGGCAGTGTGTGGAACAGCACCGATTATCGGCTGGCAGTGAGTACCGGCGAAGGGGAGATTCTGGGCGCAGAGCAAACTACATGTAGAAAAAAAAAAACAAAAATAGGCCTCGCCGTTTAGCAAGGATCTCCAGTAACGACGATACTTTCAGTCCGCGATATGCTCAAGGACACCACGGAAGAAAAGTTACGTCCGTCGGGTCGTTAAAATTTAGTTCAAAACTATTATCGAATTAACTTTAGTGTTTTACGTATACATACCTGGCACGTTATAACAGCGGCTAGACGATCATCTTTGCCCAAGTACTGATACATATGCTGCAGTAACGCATACGTTGGCGCCAGGAGTGGCGCGCGATGGGCCGGCGTGGGCCAAAGTGTACGGCACGCGTCCGTGACGGGCACATGACGAGGGAAGGAGAGACGGCAACCTCGACATGCGTTGTAGATGCTATACTTGCCGCCAGGGTGACGACTTTCTAAGTACGCCTGGAAATTATAATGCTGTTAAAACAAAGGGAGAGACTAATCTCGATGACGCAGGGAAGCAAAGGAGGCTGGTGTTAATGTTTGTTTCCTTGAACAATATGCATAATTTATTTATTGAAACAAACAGGAAATCTGCCATAGAAAATAATAATAAAACAAAAAACAACATTTTTTGTGATTTTAACTCCAACAGACTAAGGGCCGATTTGTTGTCAATAGTCAGATAACTTTTATCTGTGGAATAAATATAGCGGTTTGACATATTTTCTATACAAAAGCTGTCAAAACGGCAAACATATTCCCCAGATAGAAGTTATCTGACTAGGCCGCAAATAATAATAATTATGTGACTTTTATGAATTAAAATAGCATAAGTTTTAAGTTAAAACAGTTACAGATAATGTTAGACTTGTTGATTTTAAAGCAGTAAAACATAATATTACAAAATCTTGATTAAAAGATATCAAATGAATACAGAATAGAATCTTACCCGGACATCATCAATATGGTTGGTTTTATAAGCGCTTTCTAAGCCCTCTGACGGGTAAGGCATTACTATAATACGACTAGTTATGTAGCTAATATCCAAATCTGTTCTAGCTATTGACCTGAAAAGCAAAGAAAAATTAGTCATAATAAAAACAAAATATTTTTAATTTAAACATAAATGTGGATTTGTGTCTAAGTTTGTGTAGAAAGCCCATTTCCAAATTATTTGTATTAATTTATTTGAATTGGTTCAAATGACGGCTTTGAGAAGTGCCTGTGGCTAAGTAATAACAGCCAGACGGTTCGATCGATAAAGCTAAGTTACGCTTGCCGCGGTTAGTCCGTGGATGGGTGACCACCTTTACATACCAAGACCCCTCCGTGCCTCGGAAAGCACGTTAAGTCATTGGTCCCGGCTGTAACTCGAGGATCTTTAAAGTCGTTACGTGTCGTCAGAAGCCCGAAAGTCTGACAACCAGTCTTACCAAGGGGTATTACAACCAGTATTACCCAGTAACTGGGTTATGGAAGTCAGATAGGCAGTCGCTCTATATAAAATACTGGTATACAGCCACATCCGGTTAGACTGGAAGCCAATCCCAACGTAGTTGGGAAAAGGCTAGGCAGATGGATGATGAGTTGATGACTTTCCATAATGACGACTAAATTATTTAATTGGTGATCTCTAGACAAGGATCAATTTAAGGGATATACTATCTGCCGATCTTCAGAGAATGATCGTTTTACGGCCGAAACCAATAACCACCTGTCAGTAAAAGACAGATCGCTACTGACACAGAGCATGTAACTTTAGCTACTGATGATAGACAATATAATTCTATCTGTCCTTATGTTCCTTTCGTTCGTTCGTTTGTGTTCTTTTCTTTTATCTGTTAAAACCATAAATGGATAAGTTTTCCTTCATACCTCCAGTATGCCAAAACTTGTGACAGATAGATTATTGGGTTCGGCCGTTAAGGGATACACGAGCACTACACGCATAGCAACTATATGCTCCGATACTCACTGTTGCACAGTTTGCATAACCTTAGAAGAGGTATCCTTCAAATTCTTTAAGAAGCTTCCAGCGCCTCCTTTGATAGATGAGAACAGTCCCCCAGAGTTAGCCGGTGTCGGCGGCAATGGTGGCTGGTAGTGAGGTGCGGCCGGGGGGCGCGCGGGCGGCGGGGGGCGACTCGGCTCAGGTGGCCGAGAGTTCGGCACCTCCTGGACGACAGCCGCTGGCTCTTTGCTGGCTAAAATAAAAACAAATGTTATCACATGACAGATGAGAAGAAGTGACAGTTATTTTGGCGCGTTTTTGTGTGTAATAGGAGTAAATTGAGCCTCTAATGATGGTCAAGTAAATCTTACATTTTTTACAGAGGATTATGATAATCCTCATTCATTGGGTTTTATTATAGTGTTGGATTTTGTATAATTACCTATGTATTATCATTTCATCCTAATGTAACTATGATTCAATGGCAATGTTATTGATTAGATTCCGATCTGTGTACAGATAGATTATTTAGCGATGGCACTCGAGGCAGACCGATAATTGGCTCCCTCTCTCTTTCACCACTCTGACATTGCTAACGCTTTGATTCTGAGTGCCATCACAAAATAATTGAAATGTCGTTGTAATGTTTGTTAAAGTATTAGGTACTTGAGTTTACATTATTCAAAAGGGTTAAAACATAACAAGGCTCCTGGTTACATTACAAAAACAACATTATAGAGTACTAGATATTTATTTCTAACATTAAATATCTTACATGTTTACACTTAAACGTCTAAATAGTAACAAAAATATTGCTCGTCTAAACACTACCTCTTTTAAATTAACTATTCGAATATAATATAAAACAAATCAGTATTGTTTCAAAAAATCACATGTGCATTCAATCATATCAAAAAGTTTAAAGAAAAAATATTAAAAGTCAGCGAATATAATGAAAAATGTTTAACATCACAACAATATACTCTTTTAATAACATAATTTTGTTGAATACATTTATAAAAATATTTAAAAAATAATCAATTTTACTTACCTATTGGTAATAGTGCCTAAAGGCCCCCCTGTTTGAAATGCATCATTTTGGCGCATTTTCGATGTTCTCGACCATATAATATGCATTGAAGAATTGGGTCGTTGTTACCAACCCTCAAGGACATCAATATTTTTTCGGATATCCCATTTCTATTAGTTATGTATAATTGAGCAAAAAAAATGGGTTGAAACCTCTGAACCGGCCAAAAACCAACCAAAAGCCTACTTTTTGGACCCCTGCGCCTCTATAAACATAACACCGAGCGATGTTCGCATACGCAGATTATTTTTTATTAATAAAATAGGAACTTATACTCCTAATGACTTTCAAAGAATATACCTAGGTTGGTAACGCTCCGGTTTTAGCATTATAATTTGTCAAAGAGAAATAGAAAATGCGTCAAAATGCCCAGTTCACAGGAACCGCAATGATAATACTTTTTTTTAATATTCTACGGAATACTTGAAGCTACAGAAGACCTGGATATATATAATAGAAAACTATTTATAAATATTTTCTTTCAACCAGTAAATTGAATGCTTTAGTGAGCAAAATACTAACATTTTATATCTTAGTGTTAACTTGATCTAATAAATTCAAGTTGAATATATTTTGACATAAACTGGGGCAAATGCTTATTTTCCTAAATTAAATGGAATAAAGATGAATATAAATTAAAAGCACCTTATTTTGTTTTTTAATTGTATAAAGCGAATGGCAAAAGTAGTAGTCATTTTGCCAGTGTACCATAAACTAAACCATTATTTCTGAAGCACGCATTCTTTTACATCCTATGCTTTTAGATACCCCCACTGATACAATCATATTTTCACAGCGCAGTTTGATTTGGTTTTCTAACTTTATATATTCCTTTAATAATTTGAAACTAGTAGGTACTTATTTTTTTCTTATTTAAAACACCGAAGCACTTAATACATCGTATGCCGTGATTTTTAAGCTTTACGCAGATGTTTATTCAGCCGAATTTTAGTCAAGAAATCAAATTAACAATAAACTTTTTTGTTTACTGCTCTGATTTTATATTTTGGAATGCAATAAAATGTCAACTGCAAATAAAAATGCACTCTACCTGAATTAGATTCTAATAAGTACCAAGTTGAATATTATACATGTACAATACGTGCCACGAAATATGAGACTTGACCGCGCCTCCCGCGCTCTTTCCGCCGCCCGATCCCTACCCACAGACCTCATACCGCTAAAGAGACCTCAAATCGTCTACTGCGCAAGTCAAACCACGTGGTGTGTCAAGTCTCATCTTTCGTGGCGCGCATTGTACTGCATGTAATATAACAGAAATCTTAAACTCGTAATTACATAACAATTATGGTAACTAATTAATACTATCGACCGACAACCTCACTTTTGTACCTTTCATGGAATGTGGAAATATTGTTGGAAGATTTACTTATTTTATAGTAGTGAAGCAACAGTAACATTTAAGAATTAGACTATATACTGTCTTTTAATTAGGCTACAACATATAAGGATATTTGTATTGGAAAAAGTAGAACTCTACTTAAATCTAAGTATAGGACGGACCTACAATACATATCTATAGCCTTGGGTTTATATAAATACAAAGAGAATTGTAATATTATTGTCATCGTTAAAACTGTATAGACTACTATAAACGGTTCTATAAAAATTCGTTTTGCGGACAGAGAAAACTGCTCACAGATATAATAACTGCCCTGTCAAAAGTTAGGTACAAATTAATTTTGTCTTCAAAAAACATCTAATTCAGTAAACAAATTATTGGTACATCGCTGCCAAGCATAAACAACCATCGAGTGGTTTATAAGACAAAATATTCTAAAAGGCAATAACAACATTATTAAATATAGTTAAACATTAATAAATAAAAACAATGAATACTCATCATTGCGAGCATATCCAATGGTTCTAGCAAGCGTCAATGTGTGATGGGTGTCCGATGCAAGGGTTCATGCTAGCGCAGCGGGTCATTTAAACGAGAAAACTATTGGGCATCCGAAAAAGTTGAAAACACCTAAAATGAAAAAGAAAACGTGATATGTATTGCATACACATTATTCTACAAGACAGAATTCCCACGCCTCTATCAACTAACGATCATAGATCATCGAGTCGCTAAAGTTGTCTCGTTAGCGAGTGAGCGTTATCTTACACAGTAGTAAGTACATAATCTGATATAAAATGTGTCAATATATCGATTGTAAACACTTCAGTGCAATCGTGGTGTAGCTGATACTTATAACATCAAATGATTTATTGGACGCACTTGGCCACCGCGCCGCGTCGCGTTCGCTACAGCAAATATAATTTTAATAATAAATGTTTAATTGCTTTTGAATAAAAAAAGAGGCGTGGGACTTCTGATACTATACAAACAGGTACATGCAATGTGTTATGCTTATGACCATTCAAAAGAAATAAAATATAAGCACTGATTCCTTGTTTAACAGGCTAACATGCATGGCAGATTCCATCCATTAACATTGTTTTAAAATAACAATAATTGAAGTATTTCTTATTCATGCCTCTTCGTAATTAGTTATATCGCATACCGTCGGGACTACTTAATAGTTGCTATACGGTATCTAAATAGTTATCAATCCTTGAAGATTAGATAAAAGTAAGAGATATATTTATTGGTGAGTTAGAAATAATTTAAACAGTAATGTTAGTGAAAAGTGGTAAAAATAAATGTATTAATTAAAAATATAAATGTCTTATAAAAATGAATAAAAAAGATTACCATGAAATATAAGCTTGAAATACTACTGTGATAATACTTATAAAAAATATTTTACATTTTATATGGTTATTTGTCCCTGTAATTTTTTGTACATTTTTCAGTTTAAATTTTGACGATATAATTATAATGAAAATGAAATTATGATGGAAAATAAACATGTTTATTAATAGACTTCACCCAGAGAACTAACAAAAACATCACAAATAACAACCAAAATTAAAATGGATCGAAGCTATTATTATGAAAAGTACTAAATAGTAACCATCCGATCGGAACAAATCTAAAAGAAATAATAGATAATAGAGAATAGAGAACCCACCCAAGAAATATATGAATCAATATGAAGTAGGAAGCCACATAAAAAAATAGTTATTAGTTTAAATTCTCAGTACGATTCGACCAACACTGTATGACCAAGCCAGGCGCGTACATCAAGCTCAACTACGCTCTGTATTCAATTATGACACTCCTACGCATCACACATTGCTAGAACTAGGTAGGTATAACCGGGCAATCATCATACATAATAAATGTAGTATTGTGGAAAAGATTACAGTAGGTTAACGAGTAGATACCGCGGTACATTTTTCTAGTTGAATATCGCAAGGAAAAATTTTGCGTATAATAATAATATGCAGTAATATTATAAAACAAATGACAGCCTGCGTTTGCGGTGAAAAGTTGGGGATAATTTACGAGTTCAATTGCATTGTTCACAATCATCAGTTTCGGTATGAGTTTTTGTCTGTTTGTTTGTGATGTTTCCCTGCTAAACTGTCGAATGAATTTTGATGCAATTTAGCAGAAAAGGTTTCGTACAAGGACATAAGGTCCTTTATAGCGGAAGATATTAAAGTGCGTGTTTGACTTCCAAGCGTTCTTGAGTTAGGCAATAAGGATTAAAATGGAGAAGTCAACTGTTAAGTACAGATCCGAATGCAACGCGTCCTAATTGAACAGTTAGTTATGTCGCGATGCAACGGATGCGCTTAGGAAACGATCCTCACAACATTTATCACGTGAGCATTTTAGATCACTATCTTATAACGCAATACGCCTCTTCAGCTATGATAATGATTTATAGTTAACTGTTCCTTGAGCTGTACACATTTATTCTATTCGCCTCTACTGTACGAAATACCCATTCCTTGTGTCAGCCACCCAATACTTAGCAGAAAAAATGTATTAATGAAATAAATTATTCTTAGTACTTTACACCAAATGAAATTGTTAGTTGATATTAAAAGATTACAATCGTGCCTACGAAAGTGCAACCAGTAGATCTACAGTGCGTACCATAAAGTTAGTTGAAAGCGAATGTGACTCTGATCAGTAACACAGAGCATATGTTACAAACACATTATACCCACATTTGTCCTTACACGGAGCGCCCAACCACAGAACTCACTTTCGACATCTGTGCCACTCAAAATGCGTTAGAAATAAAATCAAACGACGGCTGTGAAGAATATACTCATTTATTTATCTACATTAAGCTCCCACATGACTAAATAATAATATGCACAACAGAAATAATGATTTAATGACATAAGTAAGACAGTGTTCATAGGAACACTAACTTTTGTGATATCAAATAATGACATAAGTATGAACTTTAAACATTATGTATTCTATAATATAATATCATATAAATCTACTCTAATTCAATACTTGTACCTCAGTTTAACATATCATTCCCTTATATTGTCTGGAAAGTTTGGACTGATCCATGATTTTAATATTAGTGTTTGATTGCATCAACACAAATATAATTTGATAACAAGCGATGTAATAGAATACACCGATCTAAGTAATAGACTAGTTATATACACACAAAGAACTTAAAATATAAGAGCCAAAATATAATCTACGTCACAAGTGCGCGAGGGTGCCGAAACCACCAAGCCACCAATACCGTTAAATGCCAACGATGAGCCGTGGCGCTACCGCAACCAATGTTAGTTCACATGTATACTCTCAAATGTGTTATTATAAGCCAATATATATATATATCATAATATACTAGTCGTTATCCAGATTTAGTACCACTGTACATTTGTCTTTATACTATAACTGGAGGTTTATTTAATATTAATAACTATTAGACTATATAGAAAAATAATATATCTAATATAGTAAGGGGTTTAGACATTGGTGTGAAATTGTATATATAGCCGAATATAGTTACAGGAATGTATAGACAGTTTAATAATTACACCTAAAATATAATAAAGATTCTAACTAGCGACAAGTAACCTATCTAGCTATAAAAGGTATGCATTTCATAAATGCACACTGACTTTTTGGTAATAAGATTATTCAAGAAGAATGTTAGAAGAATTTGGGACAAGTTTCTTCAATTTTGTCTGGTATCTTGCATCATAATTTTAGTGACCATTCTATTATTCTATCACTGTGAATCTTTTCAAGTCTTCTTTCATAATCAGACTTAAACATCAAATTAAAGCTTATTAACTTTCACTGTTCATGAAACATCATGGCTAATATTGCACTATGTAAATGCACAGTCTGAGCCTCTTCCATTCATAAAGAAATGCTCGAAAATATTACATGACTAACTTTACCAACATTATGTTAACGCACCTCAGCATTGAAGCAACATAAATAATCAATTTTGATTCAAGTCAAATAAATGCTATACTACCTTATTTCATTCAGAGAACAATTTATTCAACATTGCCTTACCTTTGGTGATGTTCAATTTTTGGTGATAATCAACATTGGAATGTAAATAAATCTCACATTTCATTTAATAACCTTTCTAAGGAACTCAAAATAAATATATGGAAAAAAATAAAAAATTTGAGTGTAAAAAGTCAAAAAATACTTGACCATTTTTAGCTCGAGTATTTAATGCAACAGAACAGAACGATGGTCCGTAGGGGATGGATAAGTGAAACGCGCGCTCGCAACTCAATGTAAACGTTTAGGCGACTGTCTCGAATTTATCACAAAATGTTGAACGTGCCGCGCCGCGACATTTCTCTTAGGATATGGTAGTGTAATATTTACTTGACTTCTTATTACCTGGCGAGCTAGTGGCCACAGATTGTTCAACTTTTTTACGCTCAAATTTGAGTGGTTGCTTGAGATTGACATTATTGGACTCCGCTATCGCTGCCAATCGCTCCAGCACACTACTTATTGTCAAGCGCTCTTCGGGATTCACTGATAGGCAACCACCTGGGGACAACACACATCACAATCACATATTTTAATTAAAAGACAAAACATTATAGTGAAACAAGTAGTTTTACTCACTTATAACTTCATGAAAACATTTATAACGTTGATCATTGGGGTTAAGATTATAGTTCCCATTTAGGATTGCAAGTTTAGCAGAATCTTCGAATGGGTGTTGCATATAGCACAGTGTATAGAGGATGCATCCTAGTGCCCAAACATCTACACTGTGGTCAATCTTGCGATTGTCCCAAGTGTCCAACATTTCTGGTGCTCTGTACATAGGAGTGGTGAATTGGGCCAGCTGGAAACGAAGAAACAAGGGGTGATGTTATCTGTATTATGTAAATAATATATAATATGGTTGTGATGACACAGTGGTTAACAAATCGCCTCTCATGCATGAGTTTGTGGGTTCAAATCCAGGCAAGTACCAATGTTCTGCCGGGGTCGCGGGTTGTTCGAAAGAGATACCGTGGCCCTGGCACAGGCAACTGAAGGAACACGGGTGGGTTTTAGTCAGTAAAAGTCTGACACGCCCTTCCGCTCCACCCAGAGCGGGAAAAGTCATTTGATGATTTCCCATCCACAAAAAAAAAAAAAAAAGGCAAGTACCAATGTGACATTTTCAATTCATATGTACTTTCTTTCTTTCTTTCTGAGTTTATCTTGGACATTATTGACATTGGTGATGGAAAACATCGTGAAGAAACCTAGACTTGTAGTTAATATAAGTCTGAAATTGCCAACCCGTCTTGAGCAGGTGTGGTGATCAATGCTTGTGTCTTCTCTGTATGAGAAGAGGCTTTGCCCTGCAGTGGGACAGTAATAGGCTGGTATTATTATTATTAAGTAATAAGAGGAAATAGTAGAATAAGAATTACATAAGTTCTATCTAAAGGTGCTCCCTCACCAGGAGCATTTGCCTGTAACGTAATGTTACAGATTCGATCATTACAGCGCGCACCTTGTAATGATACAAAACGAGTATTACATAAGTGAAGGAGGGGAACCGAGCATTACAATGCGCATCTTGTAATGATACAATTGTGTAATACATTGATACCTGTTGCGGACACCAGCCCATATTACCCTATTACCTTGATACAACTTGTAACATCAATGCGCTCCACTTGTAATTAAATGTTACATTACACGCCAATGCTCCTCAGTCAGGGAGGTAGTATTGTAATGCTCTAAGTCGAATCTTTAATGTTACATTACACGCGAATGGTTATCAGTCAGGGAGGTAGTATTGTAATGTAATTCTCGAAGTCGAATCTTTAATGTTACATTACACGCGAATGTTTATCAGTCAGGGAGGTAGTATTGTAATGTAATTCTCAGTCGAATCTTTAATGTTACATTACACGCGAATGCTTATCAGTCAGGGAGGTAGTATTGTAATGTAATGCTCAAAGTCGAATCTTTAATGTTACATTACACGCGAATGCTTATCAGTCAGGGAGGTAGTATTGTAATGTAATGCTCAAAGTCGAATCTGTAATGTAATGCTCAGTTGAATCTGTAATGTAACATTACACGCGAATGCTCCTGGTGAGGGAGCACCTTAAAGTAACATTCATTTACTAATAAAAGAAAGGACAACTTACGGTTTCCTCTAACATATTTCTTTGATTTGCACTCCAGGAAGGATTCGGTGAATAAATATCTGTTGTAGCTGAACCAAAATCACATAATTTTATTGTACCTACAAAAATCAATAAAGTGTATTAGAACACCTCACACTATATCATATCACAGTGGTCACAAATTGTCCATAAGTATCATGCTGTTATTACATAAGACAAAAAATGTTACCTTCATTAGATATTAAGAAATTTTCTAGTTTGAGATCACGATGTGCGATAGGGGGCACCTGTGCGTGCATGTGCTGCACAGCCCGGCACGTCTGGTAGAACACCCTAAGTATCGTCGGAAGAGGGAAAGCTGTCCCTCTGTTCTGCAAAGCTTCCATCAAGCTTCCCCCGCTGCATAAGTCCGTCAACAACAAATACTCTCCCATCCCATGTGATGTCTTCGCCTTATCAATAAAAGATGCTGCTATATATTTGATTATATTAGGGTGACCTGATAATTTTTTTAATATGCTAATTTCTTGAATAATGTTTTTGTTTGCCTGCTCGTCAGCTGCCATTAGCCTTTTCAAGGCATATTCGGTGCCAGTGGATACGTCTTGAGCAACAAACACAAAAGCAAAACCACCTGAAATAGAAAGGACTTAGTAGGAATATTGTTGATGGACCAATTCTTTAGGTTTTTTAAATCAATTTCCTGTTAACAGTTGTCTGCAGATAAAACATTTTTACTGAATTAGTTAATAACTTAACATTTGCTGTCCAATTTCCTGATATACTATACAATCAATAGTGGGAAACTAAACAATAGGGCATGAAAGTTTTATAACCTCAAGAATAAAATTATAAAGTATTAAGGAAACATATTTGAGGATTAAACACAATTTTATTGTGCAACCTTCAAAAATATGAACACAATTTGTGACTTCTAGTAAGCAGACTACAAACTAGAAGGGATTATGAGTGGACTATTTTCACAATTCTCATCATAGTGTAATCACCTATCAGTCTGGATAACATAATGGCATGGATGAGGACAATCTTTCCTTACTGTTAATTACAGCAATTTTATTGAAACTTTTTTTATGGCCCATTAGTAATAAACTGCTTATAAATCATACTACTGCAGAGCAAAGACCTCTTCTCTACTAAAGATGGAACAAGCATGAATACTGATTGTTTAACAAAAATGATTCCATACTGACATATGGCAGTTGGCATCAACTAATGACAGTATATACTCACTAAAAAAGATAATGTTACGGTTACTAGAATCATATCTACTGATAAACCAATAATTTTTTTCATTCACTCCACATTAGTATGAATCAGTGTAATTCAAACTAATTTATATGACCTTAGAACATGCAAGACTGATATGGGTGAAACATAATACCTTGATGTTTGCTTGGCTTCATTTATTTTCTAAAACGAATGAGCAAGCCATGTAGTTTACACTACATTTTTCAGACTTTTTACAGGAAGAATTATTTCATCCTATCAGTCAGTGGGTCGAGTCAATGTAATTTAAAGGTTTGTTCATTTTATTGTAGCGAAATTAGTTCTAGTGTCATAACGGATATGCTCATCATATGCGACCCCAAACATTTGTCGGACAATGTACCCTTACGCCCCCAATTTCTATGACTGACGTTAGTACGTGTACTGCACCAGCCTTCACGAAATACGACAACACCAATCTTAGGTTCATGAGTTACTCTAGGCTGGGCATGAAACAGTTATTACAGTTTGATATTGACTTACCTTCTGCGATCACCTTTTTAACTCTCAATTTCATATTTCCTATTTCAACAAACTGACCAACAAAATCATTATCACTGCCACCGTTAGCGCCTCCTGAGCTGAAATAGCCCATGGCTGATTTAAAGACGCTCATTTTGGAATCTAATTTTGTGATTTTTCTATATAAATTAAGAAGAAAACTTTGTTTTATCAGCACCCTTTGCCCAGATCCATTTTACAATGGCACATAATGGCAGAAAAAAAAGAATAGGCAGATTTGTTGGCAAATGGCAGGAAGAGAGCAAAGTTGCCAAAACAGGACTATTACCCATTTAACGGGTAAGTTATAAAAATATAAGATCTTTGTATTGACTTTTAAACGACTTTGTTTATTATTTCATTCGATCCAATAATCAATCGCGTTTGTAATAAATACATGATGTTTAGAGGAATTTAAAAGTAGTATAAAAAACATTGTAAAAACAAAAGGACATAGTAACCAATTGAAGGAAAGTAAATGCAGGGTCATTTTCTAAATCAACATGGCAACAGTTGCTAGGCAAAGACAAAAACTTTGTTTTTACTGTTTTCCTTAGAGGTGTGACCAAGTGAACTTTAACGATGTCGATCTTAGAGCATTTAACGTTAAATGCTCTAAGATGTCGATACATGTTGCTTAACTCGACTAAAAGATTGACAGCATTGCATTTTGACATTTCCTAGTTCATTATCCATTATTTTGGTAATCAGTCTGTGGTAACGTTGTTGTAAAAAATCATTTGGAAGGAAAGCAAAGCGAACTGTCTGTGCAGATTTTATTATTTATTATTGGCATTTCCTTTAATTGCAGTTTTATAAATAGTCCAAATTCCACGCAAGAACACACCGGACTGATGTTTGTCAATCCTGTGCGAAAATAACAAACATGGGATTTGAAATCAAAAGATTTCAAGGTGACGTTGATGAAGAACTCATTTGTCCTATTTGTTCAGGGGTTCTAGAGGACCCACTTCAGGTTTGTGCCCATTTTCTGTATGGTTTATAACGGGGAAGTGTGTATAATGTGTATGTTGTTATGAATGAGTGTATTTGTGTACGTAGGCCCCTGCCTGCGAGCACGCGTTCTGTCGCGCTTGTATAACAGAGTGGATCAGTCGCCAACCCACCTGCCCTGTGGACCGACAGGCCGTCACCGCCAGCCAGCTCAGACCTGTTCCAAGAATACTACGCAACTTACTATCAAGGTGATTGTTTCTCAAGAATGTCATGGTTTCTTATTGGTTTGTAGGTCACACATTATGATTGTTTTGCAAGGGCTTATATAATAAATATCATGAGTTAAATAGCAATTGTGTTGTAATAATCAGATAATGGAGTCTGTGAAATTCATTGGATCATATTTTGAGTAACAGTAGTAATGTCTGTGAATGAAAACATTATTGTTCAGTGTATCAATATAGATATTATTACTTAGTATATACTTAGTATTCATAAACTAAATTGAACACTTGAGTCGTAGAGATAGTTGAGTACTATAATAAAAGAGAAAGATGTTATGAATGTAATGTTTACTTTATAGACTGTGTACGAGTTGTGACAACGCACCGCATGGGTGCAACGCTGTACTGAAACTGGATTCACTGGCGTCCCATTTAGTTGAATGTATGTTTAAGTTTCGTAAATATATTTGATTAAGAAAGAGTCAGTATTTACTGTAAATATTATGGTAAACCGCACACTAAAATTTTAAAGCTTTTTTCATTCAAGTAAGATGTGAAACAAAAAGAATTGTTATTTTTTTTTTGAACACCCGTTATGTTCAATACTCTGAAATTGTGAATTAAGTTGCAGGTAACAGCATTTATTTATAAAACAGAAAATGTATCTGCATAAAAAAACATAATTGATGGATGATTTAATCACTATCCATTAAGATTGTTACTGATTAGATAAACATAACATATTAATTAATTAATCATTCTATTATCTTGTTTACAGGCGAATACAATCCCAAAAGGCCAATGCCATGTGAAGCGGGTTGCGGACTTGTGATACCAAAAGATGAACTGGCAGAACACAACTGTGTCCGTGAGCTACGGGCACTTATTGCAACGCATCAAGGAAAGTTGAATGACTATGAACAAGAATTGGCTGAACAGAGACTTGTGATAAACGAACATAAACGAGAACTGGCATTGTTGAAAGTATGTTGTGTATGTTTTTTATACATAGTAAAGTATATTTGGATAAGCTTTTTAGGGTAAGAGAACCACATAGTTTTTCCTGATGTGTATCCTGGGCATCCAAACCTGAAACCTCTTACTCTTCAGTTATTCCAATAAGAGTGTTACCAAAGACAGATAAATATTATTATTATCAGCAGTTGTAGCATGTATCAACTGTGTATCTAGTTCATATTGTTGAATATGCATAATGAGTTGAATACTATATTACAATTTAACGAGTATGGCACTATTATTGAATTGCTAGGAATATACAGGGTGGGCCATAAGGGTGTTGACGGTTTGAATTTGAAATAATGCTCGCATTATGTAACTTCTATGAACATTGACATAAGGTTTACATTACAATGACTGATTTATTTGTGAAGTGCAACCAATGCAAAATGAATTTAAAAAAATTGTTGCTTTTAGAAACAAAATAAAGTGTGGCTGTGGCTGTTTGCTACCTTGTTGCTAACTAAATAATAATATTTGTGCCAGGAATTCATGCGAGCGATGCGTTTATCGAACCCCTCAATGCGTGCGCTTGCTGACCAAATGGAGCGAGAGGAGGTGGTCCGCTGGGCCAACTCATTGGCGCGGGCGAGAGTCACTCGCTGGGGGGGCATGATCTCCACTCCTGATGATGTTTTACAGGTAAGCTGTGAACCGACTCCTGAATAGAGAACTGTCTACTCTGTTGGATTATCAATGCTCAACACGGAAAGTTGAAAATCCAGTGTGCCAGTTTTTTAAGAAATTACTAGGAGTTCAGCCAAAATGCCAGCTGGTTTTCAAATGGACCTGATATAGTGGCAAACGCTTCATACAATTGTATATTGTATATTGAGCTGTGTTACAATAACATTGTGTACTATAAAGGATTTGTCACACTGGATGCATTCTGCAGCCTGCGGTCAGGTCGGGACAATCGGTCTGCGATCCGGGCAGGGCAACCGGTCAGCGGTCCGGGCGATGCGGACAGGCCAAACAGCGGCCATCTTATTTCAGTTATTTGATTGCGTGTATCAGTGGTGCTGGTGATCAGTTCTTTTATTATTGGGTTTTGATCGAGGAAAATGATTACCGCTGACGAACATCAACAAACTGGCCGTTGCCCGCCGCCCGCAGCCCGCAGCCCGCGTGCCCGCAGCCAACCGGTCCGTACACGTCCTTCCCTCCCCACCGCCCCGTCGGGACAACATGCGTTCTATGGTTGTGCTCGCACGGTCAGATCGCATTCTATACAAAATATATTGGTACCGACAATGTTGTTCATACATGATGCGGGCTGCGTTCGCTTTGACCTGACCGCAGGCCGCAGAACGCATCCAGTGTGACAAATCCTTAAAGCCCACGACCATATTGGTCGTTGTATAAAGCACAGTTCTATCCATCTATTTTTCGCGCCGCGTTGACTATGACGACGCGGGCGCGTTTGCGTGCGATGCGCTGAGAGTGTAGTACAAATGTGCTTAATAGGTAAACAATCTTGCAAAATAGATCTATTGATATTGATGATTTCATTGAATGATAGATAGGTTGTGTTGTGTGTGTGAGATGTCACGAAATATTGTTATTATTAATATGTAAAAGATCATTGCCTGAAGTTTGGCTTCTGTTGGATTAACTCTTGCTACAAGGCATGTTTAAAGGTCCATAGCACACAATGACGATCCCTTTCCGAGTTGATATGTCATATCAACTCGGAAAGGGATCGTCACCGTATCGCCACGGTTCGTGAGCTTGTCCCGAGGCGAGGCGATTACGTTACGATTCCGATTAGTGTGCGTTGCAGTAGAGAGTTTCTTATGCCGGGGCTACACTATGCGCTTTAAACGCTTTAAACATCGCGGTAATTGTTCCGTTGAACAACGCGATGAATTGAGTGGCCACACTGGAACGGTCAACGTCAATGCTCATTGAATTCACACCCCTCGTCCATAGGCCATAGAGTATAGTAACTAGTAACTATTAAAAAGGCCATCGGCAATGTGAACGCCGCCGCCGTTGTCAAATTATATCCGTAGTGGTGGCTACACCTACGGTTACGGTAATGTAGCCCCGGCATTACAAAGCACGGCTCGAGTTGATACGGTGACGATCCCTTTCAGAGTTGATATGTGTTCTATGACCTCTATTACAGGCACTTTTGAACTGTCATATTTCAAAAAGTGGTACATAATTAATTGTGCTATTTTTGTTTCAGATGATGATCAAACGAAGTTTATCAGAATCTGGCTGCCCACCTCACATAATAGATGACCTTATGGAAAATTGCCACGAACGACGGTGGCCTCCCGGCCTTTCCTCACTCGAAACCAGACAAAATAATAGGAGGTATGTACCTACCAGAAACATTCATGTTATCATATCATCTAGCCTTTGCCCAACTATGTTGGGGTTGGCTTCCACTCTAACTGGATCCAGCTGAATACCAGTATTTTACTTGAAGCAACTGCCTATCTGACCTCCACAACCCAGTTACTGGGTAATACGATACCCCTTGGTAAGTCTGGTTGTCAGACTTTCGGGCTTCTGATGACCCGTAACGACTGTCAAAGATTCACGAATGACAGCCGGGACCAACGCCTTAACGTGCTTTCCCAGGCACGGAGGAGTCTCGGTATGTAAAAATGGTCACATATCCAGGACCAACCAACAGTAACATCATTTACAAAAGTATTATTTTTTACAGATTATATGAAAAATACGTATGCAAAAGAGTGCCAGGCAAGCAAGCAGTCCTCGTCCTACATTGTGACAACACCCACGTGGACGAACATATGATGGTAGAGCCTGGGCTCGTCATGATCTTCGCGCACGGCATCGAGTAGCACAGGACCTGACGCTGTTGGTGTTCAAGTGACAAGCTACATACTCTCAGACGTGTGGACATTGTGTGACTTGGATGCGGAGGCATTGAGCGTACTATTAGACTTTATCAGTAATAAATGGAGCTTCTGAAGGATTTGATAGGTTAATTCACTGTGCTTTAGTAGATATATGAACAGGGTAATCTAAGGCTCTGTCACAGGAATTTTCTGGTTTGATGTGAAGCCATTTTATTTGTCCGTCCACTCAGTGCCTCCGCAGACCACACATATTGTCAGGGTCGCCACACTCGAAGGAAAATACGCGCGGCAACGAGGAGCCGACCTGGATCTCTGAGCGACCACGACAATCTCTGCCAATAAAAACCATAGTTCTAGAATACAATTTAAAAAAAGAACCACAGAAAAATGTGTGGCCAGCCATAAATATTGTGTTGGCATTTTTGAAAAAGTATTTGTCTGGCAACTGTAAGACCAATGATTATTGTACAATAATATACAAATCATATTTGATAATGAGTGTTGAAATATTTTTAGGTATGAAGTATGTGAGTTTCTAGTATAAATAACATTGGATTGAAGACATTCCGAATAGAAACGAAATAAAAAATATATTTACTAAAAGTTTATAAGTTGATTCAATGTTAAGGAATTCAAAATTTAAGTATTAATTAAATATAGTTTTTTTTTTATAATTAATGAATTAGTGATTGAATGCTGTGTTATGATAAAAATAGTGTGTCATTGTTTTTATAGAATACCTTCAGATTATAATGCTGGGTACATACTGAGCCATCAAACAAAAGGGTCTCTGTGTAGGGTTTAGCGAAATATTATTACTTGCAAAGCAAAAATACTCAAATGTTCATTGGTCTTCGATTGTACAGTGTGTATCCAGCATTATTAGCAGCTTATTTTTTTTTTGTAATATTCCTACTTTCTATTTCCACTATTTCTGTAATTGGTAACCTATGTTATGTATTTAGCTCAATCTTTAAATAAATATACCTAATGATCACTAATTGATGAAACTTTGACTTTCATTTCTTTTCATCGAATAAACAATTTAGCTGCAAGGTCAAATTGAATTTAACTCCACAGATATGATGGGTATTGATATCTAAACGTGATGGGTAACTATTTTTCAACCTTATTACCTTAGCAATAAGGTCGAAAAGTGGTTCACCGCAAATGTCCGCGAGGTGGTAGTTACATCGATATAAAAAAAACAGTTTTTTTAAAACTGATATTTCAAGTATCTACACTACTTGTAAACTGCTGTCATTGACCCCAAAACAACTCTTCAATCAAATCTTTTGGTTTATGATGTTTAAACGTGTTTAAATATCAACACTTATCTCAAAGAGTAAAGTAAGACCTATCTCCAGTAAAATGAAACTTCTTATCTGTCATTTCGTTAAAAAATGTTCCCATTTGATAACGAAATGACAGTAAAATTACATTAGAAGTGTTTTTGTTTTTAACATTACTGAACGCGTTGGGTTGACACTACATGAAAATATTAACCGTAGACAGAGTTAACCCTTTCAAACCTGGCGAAATATAAAAGCTAAGGTTATTTCAATTAATGCCTACACTTTAGGACATCATGCATTCATATCGATCTATTTCATGACTTTTGGACTATTATTTTTACTTTGGACATCGGCTGTACTACAGTCTCTACGGTGCCAGTTCGACTATCGGTACATTGCGGTGCTGAAGTGTCTGTACGAAAACGCCACTTATGCCCGGTTTCTGAGGGTTTTAAAAAATTAAAAATAATTCCTCAGAAACCGGGGTTCGTATGTCAGTCTGGACTCCTCGAAACCTATGCTTCTGCACCGATGGGTGAGACAGGGAGATGTTATCTCTCGGAAACTGCTCACCGCTGCACTGGAGTATGTCTTCAAGGTTCTGGACTGGAAATGGCTAGTCATCAACATCAGTGGCGAGTAAGTCAAAAAGTCACTCACCTTCGGGTTGTCAACGATATAGTAGTCAGGGCTGAGACTGGAGGACCTCAGTACAATGCTCGATGACCTCAGTAGAGCTTTCGAAAGAGTGGGTCTTAAAATGACAAGGATCATGTCAAATGCCCATGTAGCACCTACTCTCATTAAGATCGGAGACACTGCATTCGAAGTTGTGGACGAGTATGTTTACCTAGGACAAACTGTCCAGTTAGGTAGGTCCAACTTCGAGAAAGAGGTCAATTCAATCGTCGACGAATCCGACTCGGCTGGGCAGCGTTCAGAAAGCTTCGCAATATCTTCTCGTCTCACATACCGCAGTGTCTCAAGACGAACGTCCGCGAGTTGCCAGTGCTGACCTATCGGCACTGAAACGTGATCGCTCACAATGGGCCTTATGAGAAGGCTAAAAGTCACCCAAAGGGCAATGGAGAGGGCTATAGCTTGGAGTTTCCCTACGTGATCAAATCAGAAATGAAGAGACCCGCAGGAGAACCAATTAGGTAGGTAACCGACGTAGGTCGAAGAATTGCCGTGGCAGTGGGCAGGGCACATTGCTCGCAGAACAGATGGCCGATGGGGCCGATAGGTTCTGGAGCGACGGCCGTGTAAAGGAAGACGTAACGTTGGAAGGCCTCCCAAAATGTGTACCGTTGACCTTATAAAGGCCGCAGGACTCCGCTGGCTGCGGGAAGCACTGAACTCATGGTTGAAGTGGCGGTGCTTGGGGTAGGCCTATGTCCAGCTCCAGCAGTGGATGTCTTTCGGCTGAAACGATGAATGATGATGAAAATATTAAGAGTATATAGTATAACTTAATATTAGGTCTTTACCTGTGAAATTGCCGTTCTGCAGTACTGGCCATTTCAAATCAAAATAATTTTTGTTTGGCTAAGAATTCTAATTTCAAATTAATTTTATTTTAAAAACATGGATTTTTTTTTCCAAAAGTAGTCATTTGTTTATTGATTAGTGTTACATTTTCATCGCATTTCAATCTTTTTCATCATCATGGATAGGTACGTTAAAAATTCGAGTAATTATGGAATATGAGTACCGTCGGCGTCGTGGCAGCAACGCGGCACAAGCGGCACGCAACATCAACGACGTTTACGGAGCTAACACTACAAACCAACGCACCACCTGTTATTGGTTTGCTCGCTTCCGTTCTGGAAATTTCGACCTGAAAAATGAACCTCGCGGTCGTCCGAAGACTTGGGTCGACAATTACGAATTAAAGGCGATTGTGGAAGCTGATGATACACAATCTACGGCTGAATTAGCAGCAGCTTTCGACGTTAGCGTCAAAACAATATTGGTCCATTTGCGTCAAATTGGCAAGGTAAAAAAGCTTGACAAATGGGTGCCCCACGAACTCAATGATCGCCAGCACGAAGTACGCGTCGAGACGTGCCTTGCACTGCTCAACAGACACACAAATGAAGGAATTTTGAACCGCATTGTTACCTGCGATGAAAAATGGATTCTGTTTGATAACCGCAAGCGCTCAGCAAGTTGGTTGGATCCTGGTTTAGCACCTAAACAATGCCCTAAACGAAAACTTACCCCTAGAAAAGTGATGGTCACTGTTTGGTGGTCTAGCGCCGGTGTGATTCATCACAGCTTCTTACCAAACGGGGTGAGCATTACTGCAGATGTGTACTGTGAAGAACTGAACACAATGATGGAGAAGCTGGCACATTTCCAACCAGCATTGGTCAATCGCTCGTCTCCGCTGCTCCTGCACGACAACGCGCGACCTCATTGTGAGCGTCTTGCCCACGTATTATTTATATTACGGGATCGAAAATACCTTTTTACTTTTAATTAGATAAATTGAGGACGAAATAAAAAACCACCATTTTTCCTTGCATTTGATGAACAGACAATCTTTTTAATATCTAGTTCCACAGATAAAAAAATACAAAAAATAAAGTAGCGGATACACTTACTTAACATCCTCCACACCCAGAAAACAAATTCAATCGTGTATCCGATTTTGCATTTATATTAAAATAAAATGTTACAATACAACATGAACTTAATAAATACTAGGAGGCATTAGAACACACAAACAATATACATAATCTCCATAATATCTTAAAACTAATCATAGGCACATTAGATGACTGACAATGAGAAATCCGACACATGTGGTTAGTTAATTATAAGAAAATGTTAAGACTTGCAGAACGCTTGCAGACTTCGCTTGCAGAGTATGCCAAAAGAAATTGTTTATGATTATATAACATACCTACTTGGCATTCTGAGAGTCCTACCTGTACGGGTTACCTTTTGTGTGTGAATTTGCTGTCTCTCATCTTTGGTCACTTGTGTACTTGGGTTAATGACAATTTTAAATTTCTTACCAATAGGATCCTTGCTACACTTATCCTGCGGTCCCTCCACCTCTGAGGAAGAAATTTCTAGTCTATACAAACGTTGAACAGGTCTGGTCTTGTATCCAGCAGATGTTTTTACCTTTGCAGCTCTGCTGATACCATCTTTTCCAATAAATGTTTCTATAACAAGTCCTAATGACCACTTTACCCTCTTGTCATCTCCTTCAACTAGAACTACATCCCCGACTTTTAAGCTTTCGTGTTTGTGATTACCTCTCTGTGTCAATGTAGTTAAATATTCATTTTTAAAACGTTGACGAAAATCATCCCTTAGTTTCTGTAAGTACCTTAACCGTTTGTTTAAGCTCTTTGCATCAATGTGATCCAAATCGGTTACATCCGATTGAGGTAGAGCTTGTAAGAAGCATGACGGTGTGAGGGGTTCTAGCGAGTTGGCACTGTCGTCTTCGACATAGGTGAGTGGTCTATTGTTCATAATGGACTCACAATCACAAAGTATCGTTTCCATTTCTTCATATGTAACTGTTGATCTACCTAGAACACGTCTCAATATTTCTTTCATTGTTTTGATTAGACGCTCGAAAAAAACCACCCCACCAGGCTGCCGTAGCGACATTCATTTTCCATTTTATGCGCTGTATAGTTGATTGCCGTTGTACTTCATCCCAATCAACATCATGTAACAAGTTTTTTGCTCCTGTGAAATTCGTACCGTTATCAGATATCATTATTCTTACACGTCCTCGACGTGCTATAAAACGACGAAACGTTCGTAGGAATGCCTCTGTTGACAAGGATTTTGTGAGCTCCAAATGTACTGCGCGGTAAACGGCACATGTATAAAGTACGATCCAACATTTTGTACCATCTAACAGATATAACGGACCCGCCAAATCTACTCCTGTGACCTCGAAGGGCGCGTTTAACTGAACGCGTTCTACAGGTAGCGGCGCTGTCGGTGCTTGTGTTGGCTTAGATCTGTGTCTTTTACATATTACACAATCATTTATGACCGACTTCACTAGAAGCCTGACGCCGACTATCCAGAATCGTTTTCGTAAGTCAGTGATCATCATGTTGGTGCCAGCATGTAGTAGCTCTTTGTGACGCTGCTCCACCATTCTTCGGATGATAACATTTTTCGCTGGTATGATCATCGGAGACTTCGTGTCGTTTGGAAAATCGGTAAGTAACAATTTAGTTTGTACTCTAAGCAGCTTGTCTGTGTCACTTTGTAGCTTTATTGTTTTTCCACACTGCTTTTCAATTAATTCTTTATTTTCTTCTTGTATAATTTTAATGATTTTCTTTTCAGCTTTTTCATACTCTTCATAAGTCAATTCTCCTTTCCTCTTGTCATTCTTGTGACTAGCATTAAAGATGAATCTCATAATCCATGCTGTCATTCTTATTATTTTTGTGTACTTAGAGAAGTAGCTGGACAGAGAATGTATCATACTTTCCTTACAGCATGTGTTAGCATTACATACAGATTTTTTCAGTTCTGTGTTGGCTTCTTTCTCATCCACAACAAGCTCAGATTGCGGCCACATTTCTGGTTGCAGTCTGAGCCAAGCTGGACCTTCCCACCAACGAACTTCGAGCAACTGACGTGCATTGCAACCCCTGGATGCTAAATCTGCCCAGTTTTCTGATCCTGGAATATGATGCCAATTGCTTGTCTTGGTATTCTGTCTGATTTCTCTGACACAGTTCCCTACATAGGTATTCCAGAGCAGTTCCCTTTTGATCCAACATAATACTACTCCAGAGTCAGTCCAACAGAATTCTTTGCAGTCATTAAATTCTAGATCATTTCTCGCTTCCATTAGTAACCGCGCACCTATTAGTGCTGCCAACAATTCAAGTCGCGGTATCGTCATTTTCTCTGGAGGCGAAACTCTTGATTTTGCAGAAATTAATCGAACAGTCACAATACCTTTGTTTTCGGTTCTCAGAAAAACACAGGCTGCATATCCAACCTGGCTAGCGTCACAGAACATATGCAGGCTTGTAGCACATTCTTGTAGCTGTGCCGCTGACAGTCTTCGTGGTAATCTGCAACTGTTTAAACATTCAATATGTTTATACCAATTTTGAAATTGTGATTGAATATCATCGGGTAATTCTTCATCCCATGCTAATTTCCTGTTCCAAATTTGCTGTAAAATAACTCTTGAAACCAAGGTGACTGGACATGTAAATCCAATGGGATCAAAGATTTTTTGTGTCAAAGACAAAGGAATTCTTTTGGTAATTTTGTGTAATTCAGTATATGGCAGCATAGCATTCAAATTACAACACAACTCGTCTGTGACAGTGTCCCACTGAAACCCTAACACCTGGATCATTCTATTTTTAGTTTCATTTATTTGTAAAGGTGATGTTACCCATTGCCTTAAATTGAACTTTGCTTTATTCATTATACATTTAGCTTCCTGAATGAATTCCTGGGTCTGTTTAGTAGAATCTAAGCTTGTTACTAAATTGTCTACGTAGAATGACTTGGCTAATATTTCTGCTGTACCCTTTTGCTCTGTTATTTGATTAAGGTGATGTGAAATAGTTGCAGAAAGCAGAAAGGGGCTTGCAGTTAAACCAAAAACAACTCTACGGTGTCTGTATACCTTAAGCTCTTCACCCGATCCATTCTTCCACCAAAAAAACCTAAGGTAGTCCCTATCTTGTGGTGTCACTGACACTTGCAAAAATGCTTTTGCAATGTCAGCGGTTATACCTATACTACCTTTGCGAAATCCTGTTAATATTTTGGGAATTTTATCAAGGAAATTAATTCCTTTGTCTAAGCATGAGTTTAATGACTTACCATTTTTATCTTTTGCGGACGCATCAAATATCGGACGCAACTTTGTGGTAAGACTGGCCTCCTTGGATACAGCCCTATGAGGTAAGTAATGTACTTTGTCTATGTCTCTCTCAGCATCAGGTACTTCTTCTATAATGCCTGCCTGCTCCCATTCACTTAAAATTTTATTGTAATCATCCAACTTATTACCTGCTTTTAATTTTCTTGTTGTAGATTCCAGTCTGAGAATGGCAAGCTGTTTGTTGCTCAGAAGATCATCATGCCCAGTCTTCCATGGAAGATGCACCTCATACCTGGCTTCAGAGTCGACATGGATATTTTCTTCAAAATTTGCTATCACCTCCTCTTCTCTTTGCTGCTTGGACTGCACCTGCATAGGGTCATTAATACCTAATATCTCTAAATCCCAAAAGTTCATTACCTCTTGTGAACAAAATAAAGATGTTACTATGTTGCTGCTTGTCACAGATATTTTTCCCTGTAATGTCCACCCTAATTTTGTTTTAATGGCAGTTAAACCATTTTCAAGATGAACAATGGAATCAGTCAGTAACAGCCCTGTATAATCAGCTCCTATCAATAGGCCTATATCAGAACTTTCAGTATCAGTCAACCTAATGTTTTGTTTGTTTAACAATCTTATTACAGACTCATTATCCACTTTGGGAACATTTTTACATATACAAGATTGCTCTAAGGCTGACATATCATATTTAAATGAATTATCAGTACTTTGTACTGTGAAATTATAAATATTGTACTCTTTAAAGGATACAGTGACGCCTCCAAACAAAGAATGACTTAATTCTTCTTTCCCCGCAGCTGGTAGTCCGAGGTTTTCCGCTACCTCTTTCTTGATATAAGACCTTTGTGAGCCACTGTCAAACAAACATCGCACTGTTGCTACTCTGTCTCCACAGTGGATTTTTACAGCTACAGTTTGCAGTAGAGTTGTTGTCTTAGATGTATTCTGTGAGAAGTTTTGTAAAGTTGCCACGGAGTCACTATTTTCAGATTTTGGGTATGTCTTTTGGTCACCCCTTGTTTGGGACTTTGAATATGTTTTATTGTCACTCACTGTTTTTTCAGAAGATGTCCCAGTGCATAAAACAGGAGAATGTCTTTGTCCACACACATAGCATTTAATAAAACATTTACAAACTTTTGCATGATGTCCAACTTTTAGACACAAGACACAGGCTTTTTTCTTTTTTAAATGTTCCCGTCTCTCTTCGATAGACATTTTTGATATTTTATAGCACTCGATGCTTGAGTGATCCTTTTCACACCAGATACATTTTTTATCAGTGCGCTCTTTTCGAGTTGGTTCAGTGTTTACCATAAAGCATCCTGCAGTTACTTTGAGAGGCTTACCTGTCTCTGTGTCGAATGTTGATTTAGCCATGGTTATTCTCTGTTCACTCTCCACTTCTTTCTTTAGAAATTCCAGTAATGAGCTGAGTACATCATCCATTTTCTCTGGTCTCGCTCTCTCCCAAGTTTTGAGGGTATCGGTTGGCAACGCTGACTCCACCATTGGTAGAAGAAATGCAGAGAATTTGTCCTTTGCCACCCCTAATATATGTAAAGCTCTCAGTTGAGCATTGAGTTTGTCATATAGTGAGGTTAGATCCTTATTTGCTTCTTTATTCAATATTAAGGCTAATAATTCCCTCACATACACTTGTATTAATAAGTCTTCTCGAGCATATCGTGCTTTGAGCTCTTCCAGACATTGTTTATAGCTCGCATTTGCCAACGGAAAACTATCCACAAATGACTTAACGTCGGTTCCTTCTTCCATCGCTTGTGACAGATATTGGAATTTATCGATTTCGTCAATTTCAGGATTGTTATCAACTTTTTGAAATGAACCCCAGAAGGTCAACCAATTTTTTATGTTTCCGTTGAATGTTTTTAATTGTAGACGCGGTAATTTCACATCGCGATCTCTGTCTGCGAATCTTGGAGACGGCTTCGTCGTCGAAATCGATTCGTATTGCGCTTGTAAGAGCATCCATCTTGTTTCATATTTTGAGACATCGTTCAATTCGTCATCAAGATCTTTTTCTTTCCAGTCACTGGAACTTAATAAGATTTCTTGAATTTCGCTGTCTAACTTGCTCAAATTTTTGTAGCATTCTTCCATGAATTTATAGCATGACTTCGCCTCGATTTCGTTGTAGTCCTTTGCGTTCAGCACAGTTTCGAATGCGTTTGCAGACTTTGTAAAATGCCGACGCAATACGGAGCGTATTTTCGTCTTCTGTTCCATAATCACGGTCGCCAGATTGTGAGCGTCTTGCCCACGTATTATTTATATTACGGGATCGAAAATACCTTTTTACTTTTAATTAGATAAATTGAGGACGAAATAAAAAACCACCATTTTTCCTTGCATTTGATGAACAGACAATCTTTTTAATATCTAGTTCCACAGATAAAAAAATACAAAAAATAAAGTAGCGGATACACTTACTTAACACTCATACTGCACAGCAGACGGTCTCCAAGTTGCAAGAACTGGGGTTGGAAGCTCTCCGTCATCCGCCCTACTCACCAGACCTTGCGCCTACAGACTACTACTTTTTCCAGAATTTGGATAACTTCTTGGCGGGAAAAAAATTCAATACCCGAGAGGCAGTGTCGCGACGTGTAGGTCGCGAAGTAAAAAGGTAAACAAGTCAAATTATATTAGTAGGGCGAAACGTGTAACAAACGAGTCATAATAGCATAGGGTGATGCTGGCTGGTAGCACCGAACACCGAACTCATAGAGAGATCACCATAGACAAAGCGCAATGGCGCGCCTGTCAGTACATTTGAATACACCAAATTGTAACATAATTTAATTCAATATCTAGTGCAAAGTAAAAGTGATTTGTGTTTGATGGAGCGGCAGCTCATCTGAGAGAAATATAAGCTAAGTGGTAGCACTAGAGAATAGTGTAGTGGTTCCCAGCCTAAATGCTTAGATTCTAGATTTCCTATAGAGGAGCAAATTAGTACGCAATAATAAGATGTTTCTGATGCTCTTAGAAGTCGGTTACATTAAGAGGTATTTCGATACGGCAATGCGAAAACCTCGTGAGAGTTGGACAGGCGGAAGGCCATGATTAGTCCGTTTTAAAGTGGGGAGAGAGTCGGTGCTGTAATACGAAGTCTCCCCAGACAATTGTTGTATGTACTAAGAGAGGGTATTATGTACATACAACTCAGGTATACCTAATAAAAGACGTGAAGACGTAAAGTTCTGTGTTGAACATAGCTAAAGCGAGAAGTTAATTGGCAGACGTGCGGTTGCTTCTATAATACCCGACAACTACGATGCGTCGTAGAGCATGTAACCGAATTAATCATAGGCAGATATGTGTGTGTGTAACACTTCTGTGCTATGATTACAAACCTAAGACACCAGAAACGTTAATGTATGTATATCATGTATAGAACGGTGGGAATCAATTTAACTTAAACTACAGATGGCGAGCTGAACCATGGGGCGAGCCAGTAAGAACTAAAACCCGATTTATGCGAAGCAAACCTCCCAAAATATTGAAGATTCTTCTCGGAATAAAACCCAGGTACAGATATCATGAAACAACCACAAAACACATATAAAATCTCGTCGCTACGTTGTCTGGCTGGGCCGGGATGGGCGAGGCTGGCCAGCTCGTGCGTTCTGGTGCCGCGGATGACGTGGCGGCGACATGGTGGAGATGCTGGGATCCGAGAAGAAGAATCAATAACAATATTAAAAGAATAAACTGATTAAAATAAAATTCAGTTCTTACTGGTGCTGCCATCTGTGAAAGCTCCGTGTAAAACGTATCGTATCGAAGGTTGAAGAAGCTATGCTAAAAAGTTGAAGTTGAAAGGGTTTTGATACACGTTTCGCTGATATTGACTCTAATAAAATTAAATATTTCTCAATGTAATTATCTTCACATTAACTATCATAGGTAAATAAATAAGTATAAACGAATAACTTAATGGAACGCCATCTAGGATGGACCGTTACTAGTTATTGAAATGAAATACATTCCTTATTTTGTGAAATAAATTAAATGATGATGTTTTTTATTCATTTTAATATTTGTCTCAGGGATTCGATCATTTGTATTCATTAATTTGCAAAGGTTAATAAAAGAGGTTTATTAAAAAATGAGTGCTGGCAGTTGAGATTTTTATACCTGCAGTACAGAACCGGAAACAAAAATAATTATGACATTGGCAAAACTGTTTGCAGTTTTGTGCTCTATGACTGGTCTCTGACTTTTGTTGCGAAATTCAATTTCAATTTTATTGTTTTGAAAAAGTTTAACAGTGTTTGTGTTTGTGAGAACAAAATAACTACGGCCTTGATTTAGCCCACGTCGGGAATAAAATAAGTGTGCCTAGATGAACAAAAAGGTCAGTACAATTTAGATGTGTGTTGATGTGTTGACTAAAATTTTTTCTAATTTATATTCACAGCTCCTAAGGTCTGTGAAATTGTATTTATTCCCTGATATACCTAGTGATTACATGTAAATCTTCCTTCTCTCTCGGCGGTATAACGTGATATTATCAGAAAACTATCTAAACTGTTCGTCCAATATAATTTGGTCAGTCATATAAACAAATGAATATCGGTAGGTATAGCGTCCTACGAAAAACAAATCGATCTGCCTTGCCTTTTCCCACTATGTTGTGGTCGGCTTCCTGTCTAACCGGATGAGACTGAATACCAGTATTTTACATGGAGTGACTGCCTATCTGACCTGCACAACCCCGTAATTAGGTAATACGATACGTCTTGGCAATAAGACCAGACTTTTGAGCTTCTGACGACCCGTAACGGCTGTCAAATATCTTCTGTTGATAGCCGGGACATACGGCCTATCGTGCTTTCAGAGGCACGGAGGAGTCTTGGTATGTAAAGATGGTCACCCTACGTGATAAAAACCTGTGCACTTATGCTTCCAACAGGACCAATATTGTTAGTCATTGGAAGTAATTTTCATCGGAAAAGGGGATACCTACAGCGAAATAGCTAATAAAGTCAGGTTACAACTGAAAACAATATCTGAAGCCGTCAATATGGAGGAAGCCATGCTCCTCATTCTTCGCGGCTTGCGTGATAAAATAAAAACTCTGTCCGAATGTGCTCGAAATACAACTAACAAACTCACTAATCAAATAAATGACTTAACCTTGCAAGAAGGAAGAGTAATATCCTCTAAACTTCATACCTGTCTCCAACGATTGGAGAGGGAACTTAAAAATTATTTTAGACTCGTTAACGAACCGCAAGTAGATGAGGTTTCTACCATCTCTGCAATACAGCTAGAAGCTGAAGAAAACTGCTGCGAACTTAAAGTGAAAATTGAAGAATATGAAAATTCAACGACAAACAGTAACAAGAACGAAGAACGTTTCTTATCAGGAAAACTACCAAAATTAGAGTTACCACAGTTTGAAGGTAGCGTTCTTGAATGGTACCAATTTTGGGACCAATTTAGTTCCAATATTCACAATCGGAATTTGCCAGACGTTGACAAGTTATTATATCTAAAAAATTCTTTAAAAGGGGAAGCCAAGGGAGTGATAGACGGGTTAGAGATTACAAATAAAAATTATTCCATAGCCATCCAATCTTTGAAAGACAGATACGGGAAACAAACTCAAGTGATTGATGCGCACTATTCCTCACTCTACAAAATAAATCCAGCAAATAAAACCATTTCAGATTGTCGAAGAGTTTCAACTGAAATTGAAAAGCATTTAAGAGTTTTGGATTCGATGGGTGAAAATATCAACCATAACCACTTGAGGTTTATGGTAATGGAGAAATTTCCAGAAGATATTATATATGAAATGAAATTGAAAATAAAGCAAGAATCGATCGAAGAGATAAGAAAATATTTGGAAATTATAATTTCAGCACGTGAAGATGCAAATAGACTAACGCAGGAGAAGAACCTAAATGAGAAAGAATATTACACAGTAAAGACACTTCACTCCACTGGCAATAGTGATCACACAAATCTAAACAGAAAAGGGTACCAAAGGAGACAAGAGAACACTGACTACGAAATCAACAAGGAAAAAACTCGATACCGCACGACACAGAATAAGCGATATACTTCCCAGAAGAACCATGGGATCAAACAAAAATACACAAGTTATCCTGGAAAAAACCAGGAAAAAGAAGGGCCACCTAGGAAGAAATCTAAATTTCAGTGTATTTTCTGTAAAGAGTCGCACTATAGTGATGAATGTACTAAATTCAAGGAAATAAAAGAAAGAAAATCCCTATTAAAGAACAGATGCTACGGTTGCCTTGGAACAGGACATTCTTATGCAGAATGTAGAAATAAAAGGGAATGCTTTCATTGCCAGAAAATAGGTCATAATCGTGCTTTATGCCCTGTTAAATTCTCAACTGAAAACAAGGATAATAATTAATTAATAATTCATTAAGATTAAAATTCAATAATTATTCTTTTTAATTTTATATAATTTACGAAGGTTGTTTTGTTTTATGTGAATGTCATGTGCACCTGTAACTGTTATCTACATAGAACCCATACCAGTTAACTTTTTAATGTATATATATTGTATACCTACATAACCGATTCTCCAAGGGAAGATAGAGAAAATGAGGCTGTAAAAAAGTTCAATGAAACTAGTGAATGTATAGATAACAGGTACTCCATATCCTGGCCCGGGGGGCCGTACTATGATGTGAAAAAATATCATGGATCCGTCGAGAAAAAGGATGGTGCTATAGGTCGTATATAGCTCCGTCTCTCTCTCTCACACCGTTCGTGGCCAGGAGAGTTGAAGAAATTAAAAATATTAAAACATAATAATACAACATGTTCCATCAGATCTAAATCCAGCGGACGTTGCCACAAGACCATTCAGCTCTAAAGAAGATAGAGTAAGATGGCTGACTGGTCCTCAATTTATATTACAACATCCAGATTCCTGCCCGACAGGAATCAAAGAAATTTCTTCTCTTTGTGCGGGGGAGGGTCTCCCGAAAGAGTCACAAGAATATACAATAGATACAGAAAATACACTTGATGTGGAAAACCAAGATATAGATAGTACAAGTAACCAAACTAAAATTAATGTGGACCTAAGTGAAGAAAAGGATGACAAAATTAAGCAGCTTAAGAAGCTACAAACCGAACACTTTCCAAGAGAATTAGAAGGGAAAGAAACAAGCATAAAAAATAATCTTGTAGGTACTATTTCTGGACGTCTAAGGGGTTTTACGTTGCAAAGGACGTTTAAAGAACATGGATTGGTCGTATGACCAACGTTATCCAATACTTATTCCAAAGGATTGTGATTACACTAACAAAATTATCACCCAGACTCATATCGACAATCATCATGTAGGTGTTAACCATACACTCGCTATAATTCGTCAAAACTTTTGGATTCCACATGGAAAACGCCAAGTCCAGAAAGTTATAAGGAAATGTCCTAGATGTGAGAAACACGGAGGGGGACCGTTCAAGCTACCACCAACCCCTGCGTTACCCACTGAAAGAGTAAATTACACATCACCATTCACATTTACAGGCCTGGACTACATGGGCCCTGTATTAGTTAAACATAAAAATAAAACAAGTAAACGTTGGATAGCACTTTTCACTTGCCTAGCAGTCAGGGCGGTGCATTTAGAGGTTGTTCAAGATCTCACAGCAGAAGAAGGACTTCATGCTTTGAGGCGAATGATATCGACAAGAGGTGTGCCACAAATAATCACATCAGATAATGCTACAAATTTTAAGCTTATGTCAGAAATACTAACAAATTCTTATTGTATTAAACACGAAATTCGTTGGAGGTTCATACCCCAACTAGCTCCCTGGTTCGGGGGGTTTTATGAACGATTAATTGGAATAGTGAAGAATTGTATGAGAAGAACATTAGAGAAGCACATGCTGACGGATAGTCAATTGGTTACATTAGTAAAAGAAATTGAAGCAACTGTCAATACAAGACCATTAACTTGTGTTGATTCTGAATTGGTACATATTTTAAAACCTTCTGATTTCTTAACTATGGGAAAATCCATAACGATGGAAGGTTCAACCGAAGATTTTTTAGTACAAGGCACTACGACGAAATCCGACCTTATCAAGGCTTGGAAAAGAGGTTTAGTTATACTTAATGAATTTAAGGATATGTTCACAAATCGATATTTACTAAGTCTGCGTGAACGATATAGACATTCTGTCAAAGAACCTAGAGTCACGGCAAAATTAATCCCGAAGGTAGGACAAATCGTGCAGATAAAGGGAGATAGTAAAAATCGAGAAGAATGGAAGGTTGGAAAAATTACTTCATTGATCAAAAGTTCTGACGGACTTAGCAGAGTTGCGAAGGTCGAAGTTGGAGTTTGTAAGATCTTTAACTCATTTATATCCATTGGAAATGGAGGACAATGAAGAAATAGAATACGACGAGAACGCATTAGAAAGACAAAGTGAGGTACCACAAAATATACTGTACACAAATTTATACCAATGGAAGTGGAAGTCATAAATACAAAAGACATATCAGATAGTTTAGAAAAGGAGAAAGAAAATAGAGAGTCGATAATAATACCAGCGGAAAACTGTGTGTTGGAAGATTTTGATAATGTATCAGAGAGCACGGACAGAGAAAAAATAATGAGTCAGAAAGATAATGAACCTGAGAAGTCAGTTCAGGTAAACAACGAGGTTAAACAAAGAAGAGGCGCGGCCACCAGAGCTCTGGAAAAAATTGCAGAGTGGACGCGTAACTTACTAACCCTGCTCTAAGTCTATTCGGGCGGGAGTGTCGCGACGTGTAGGTCGCGAAGTAAAAAGGTAAACAAGTCAAATTATATTAGTAGGGCGAAACGTGTAACAAACGAGTCATAATAGCATAGGGTGATGCTGGCTGGTAGCACCGAACACCGAACTCATAGAGAGATCACCATAGACAAAGCGCAATGGCGCGCCTGTCAGTACATTTGAATACACCAAATTGTAACATAATTTAATTCAATATCTAGTGCAAAGTAAAAGTGATTTGTGTTTGATGGAGCGGCAGCTCATCTGAGAGAAATATAAGCTAAGTGGTAGCACTAGAGAATAGTGTAGTGGTTCCCAGCCTAAATGCTTAGATTCTAGATTTCCTATAGAGGAGCAAATTAGTACGCAATAATAAGATGTTTCTGATGCTCTTAGAAGTCGGTTACATTAAGAGGTATTTCGATACGGCAATGCGAAAACCTCGTGAGAGTTGGACAGGCGGAAGGCCATGATTAGTCCGTTTTAAAGTGGGGAGAGAGTCGGTGCTGTAATACGAAGTCTCCCCAGACAATTGTTGTATGTACTAAGAGAGGGTATTATGTACATACAACTCAGGTATACCTAATAAAAGACGTGAAGACGTAAAGTTCTGTGTTGAACATAGCTAAAGCGAGAAGTTAATTGGCAGACGTGCGGTTGCTTCTATAATACCCGACAACTACGATGCGTCGTAGAGCATGTAACCGAATTAATCATAGGCAGATATGTGTGTGTGTAACACTTCTGTGCTATGATTACAAACCTAAGACACCAGAAACGTTAATGTATGTATATCATGTATAGAACGGTGGGAATCAATTTAACTTAAACTACAGATGGCGAGCTGAACCATGGGGCGAGCCAGTAAGAACTAAAACCCGATTTATGCGAAGCAAACCTCCCAAAATATTGAAGATTCTTCTCGGAATAAAACCCAGGTACAGATATCATGAAACAACCACAAAACACATATAAAATCTCGTCGCTACGTTGTCTGGCTGGGCCGGGACGGGCGAGGCTGGCCAGCTCGTGCGTTCTGGTGCCGCGGATGACGTGGCGGCGACAGGCAGTACAAAATGCCTTTGAAGAATTTGTTGCCTCCCGACCAGCTGATTTCTTTAAGAAGGGCATCAATAAACTGCCACTGCGTTGGCAAAGATGCATTGATTGCATGGGTGATTACTTCGATTAATACAAATAAAAAATACATGAAAAAAATTCGTTTAAATTTTTTCATACAAAACGGCAATTTCATAGGTAAAGACCTATTATTACTCTTCTTTTAACCGTCATTCCGCTGTTAGTCTAGTGTTCGCAAGTCACTAGGGTCGTTAGGGCCTGGGGTTTCAATCAGGAATTTTTCAGTAGCAAGTAGCAACCCAAACTGATAAAATCAGGGGCCGTAAGTGCTATGACGTGAAAAAAAACATGGTTCCGTTGAGAAAAAAGTATGGTGCTATAGGTCGTATATAGCTCCGTCTCTCTTTCACACTGGAATCATAATGGATCTTAGTAATGGATCCATGATCTTTTTGCACGTCATAGTACGGCCGCAGGAATGAAGTTATCCGGAAAAGAACCGGAGTAACCGACTTATCTTGCAGAGTAAGCAAACTGAAGTCTCAGTTGGCTGGCCATGTTTGTCGAAAGACCGATGGCCGGTGGAGCAGACCAGTCCTCGAGTGGAGATCGCGTAATGGTAAGCGTAGTGTGGGATGCCCACCAGCTAGATGGACCGACGACCGGAATAATGTGGCTGGGACAGACTGGATGCGGAAGGCGGAGGACAGGGTGTTGTTATGCTGCAGCCTGGGAGAGGTCTATGACCAGCAGTGGACTGCGATAGGTTGAGTTGATTGAACCCAAAGTGCGGACTAGGCTCGCCGAATTTTTGCTTATACGTGGGGTCCGTGTAACCTAAGGGCCCCGTATCTTTGATACGGTGGCATAAGGGTGGCATAGACCTATTTGGTCTGAGTACGGTGGTAGCTACGCCCGCGCCCCTGCCGGTCTTGCCCGTTGGTAAGATCACAATTTGAATAAAAAAGTGGCTGCGTGTGAAAATGAAACATGAAACGAAACGTTCCGCATAAAACGTCAAGCATTGAGCAGCTGTCAAATATTTTTGTTTGTCATCTTCAACACAAACTTTCCGAAGTTATTGTGAATTAAAAACCACAAAAATGTCTGAAATGGAGGTAACAGAGAGTGGGAACGATTGTTCCAACGATTTATGTAAGTAACCGATTACTGTAGGTTTTAATAAAAAGTGTTTTAATGCGCGATAACCTAGCTTGCATCCACCGGCTATTTGTCAGCATTATAAAGGCTTTATTTTATTATTTCAGTGCTTCTGGATCGCGTTTTTCTGCGTCTAGGTAACGCGGATAGTGATGACCAGCTTGAGAGTTGTCTGGGCCGGTTCCTTCCGCCTGTGATATTGAAGCTGTCATCTTCTCATGAACAGGTCGGAGTTGCTTTATTTATTACATAAAATTATAGTTAGAGTATGACTCTCTGTTCTGTTACCTATAGCTTTTGTTTGTACAAAAAAATACAGCGTTTTTATTTACATAACATCAACTTTACCAAAGCTAATTGGGTTATAGCCTCAAAGGCGTGTTATTTATAATCTTAAAGGATGCTCCTATCAGCAAATAATTTAAGTTTGCATTCAAAAGCCCAATTCCTCTTAAATCAATTATATGTAGCTGATAGTTACCATGCCAACTGAATTGATTTTATGAATGCTTCAATATTTTGATGAGATTTCCTTATTGGTAACACAAAATGTCATTGGTAGGTGCGTACCAAAGTGATGGAGCTGCTTGTGCATGTGAACAAGAGAGTGAAGTGTCGTGCTGATGTGCAGCTGCCTGTGCAGACGCTGCTGCAGCTTTATAAGGAACCTACTTCCAACAGCTTTATTATTGTAAGTATAGTGTTGTTGTTGTAAGTATAATCAGATTCACTGTTTGACAAAATATTGGCTAGAAATTAAAAGAAAAGTCAGTTGTCTTTTTTTTTTGTCTTGTCATCTTGGAAATGATATGATGCAAATTATAATTATAAGAATTCCTTCAAAAAATTCTTCAAATTATTGCTTGTTTTCACATGATTTGAGACATTTATTTAGACCTTAATTCATAATGACTTGTTTTTTTAGTTGACTTTTCTTCATTTTTTACAGAACTTCTCAATCATATATATAACTATGGGTTTCCCGAGACTGCCCCGTGAACAACAGCTTAGTCTGACTCCATCTCTGTTACAAGCCATTGAGAACAAACCTCAGGGTCACCAAGACGGGTGAGAATTAAATATATTTCACAGACAATGCCAATCAAAAGTATTTAAGGCGAAAGCGCCAGGGTAGCCCGCGAAATTCAAAATTTCTTATGTTTTTTGCAATTTGTAGGTCAGTGTGAGCTTGTATGTTGATTAAAATATGATTCGCGGCCGTACCTAATAGGGCTTTACAGAATTATAATCATTAGAATCAGCAATACAACTCCATAAGTTAGCATTTACCTCAAACCTCATGATTTCATGAAATTGCTAGATTTGAGGTAAATGCTAACTTATGGAGTTGTATTGCTGATTCTAATGATTATAATTCTGTAAAGCCATATTAGCTACGGCCGCGAATCATATTTTAATCAACATACAAGCTCACACTGACCTACAAATTGCAAAAAACGTAAGAAATTTTGAACTTGGCGGGCTACCCTGACGCATCAACCTTAAGGGTGCCCCGTAATAGGCAATTTCTAGTGAGGGTTTTGCTGAGGACCAAACCGTTTTGTTTTTAACTTAGTTTAGATTTTTGTTAGCCTGAGCTCATTGCTTGACAAGAGATAACTTATAAAACTGTTGGGGAATGTATTTGGGTTGAAGAGGATTTTCTGAAATGTAGTTTACTAGGTGACAGCATTGAGACGTCAGATCTGGGCACCTGTCAAAAGTGTTGAAGTGCCTATTATTTTCTTTACTTGTGACACTCGTGACTGAATGAGAAACAAATTAATGAAACAAATGATGAGCGTCTCAGCGTCATTATATAATACATCAAACCTCTTGTCAAAGTGCTCCAATGCGTGGTGAATTTTTATGAAAATGCTCATTGTATGGACACAATTTGCTCAGTGAGGTTTTTCCCACAGAGAAGTAATATTAAAATGAGATAAATTAAGGTATAGGGTCCCACCAGAGGCCCCAGACCATAATATGTCCAGATTACTTCAAAATCTTTATCTTCAACATCTAGCAGTACAATTATTATTCTTTCGTTTCTTTCTCCTTTATGTTAATTGTCTTTGTTACAGTATATTAATGCTAGTCATGCCACTGCTGGGCAATATCAAGGAAACTGATCTGAACTTGAAGGAGAAACCAAAAGTTGCCAATTTGATACTCAAGTTTGCCACTGATGTTCTGCTCCTACCATACAGGTAACATTTTGCCTTAACAAACTGTTTGTGTTGTACTTTTTGGAATATTCTAATTTTGAAAACTAGTAACTGGACTATACCTATGGTTTTCATCAAGTAGTGCTGTACTATAACGAATATCTATACACCGTAAGGACTATTCTTGCTTGCAGTGCTCGGCCGCTACAGTAACGCTTGCTAACAGATATGGGCATAGTGTGTTTAGGATTTTTTCTTCACGGTGTATAGGTGTACCTGATACAAGTCATCCAAACTCGGTATACCGGGATCCCGCATGATTGTCTATTCCCTCAAGAAGCGAGATTACTTGTGTAGGAAGCGAGATTACTTGTGTAGGATCTGCGGAATAGGAGGAATTGGGGAGCAGCATAAAGACGTCCTTCCTTAGGCGCTAGCGCATGAGGCACAGAACACTATTACGTACTATTATTATTTGAAACTTATTACCATAATAATAAAATCGAAAAGGTTTCACCGCAACTCGATCCGCTTACTACTGTATTTCGTGAACTTTCTGAAAGCTCTGACCAAACTGAACCAAATCCCGCGCGGAAATAAATTCGCTATCATCGATTGTGTCAACTACATCGATAGCAATCATTGGTCGTCAACTAATGTTAGTTGACACAATCGGCGCGAGCGAATTTAACGACAGCGTGTATATCTACATACAAGTGTATGGACGTGTTCAAACTGGTGCTAATAGTCGTTAACACGTTCACGGATAATACGTCGAGAACGTTAATTATGACCCTCATAATATGGCACTACGGTTGTAGGCGGCGATTTAAAATACACCAAAATTAGAATTCCGTCCACGGCCGACTATTTTCCCATAGCATTTATAGGAAGGACATGACTCTGTGCCGTTTTAGGCTATAATACAGACGCGTACGTACAGTAAGCTAGTGCCACAGCAAACACTCCTGCGCGAGCACAGAAGTTACCTCTGTCACGCAAACATTCAAAGAACACGACCGCCTACGGGCGATTACGTCTCTGACCGTTACTGCCGCAACACATACTTTTAAAACCGAGTAATGTGGTAATCTGTCCCCAGACGTGATGCCACTTTGTATGGAAAGTTTGTGTGCCATATCACAAATTATTGAGGTGGTTTTGTGTCCGTGAACGTGTTAAAACAATCGACTGGCGTCCCGCGCGGGATTCGCCTCACTGTGACCAGAGGTTAAACAAACGTAAAGAGAAGCCAACTGTAAAAAGCAAGCAAAAGATGTGTGTTATATTATTGATTTGCATCTATCTATTTTATAATTACTCCTTTATTTTAGGGCATTACCAAATCCTGGTGAGAGTGAGTTTCAAGTGCCGCCTGGTATGAGTATGAAGACTTACAAACGTATTGTTGCCAAGAATCAGTTGAATCCAAACCAGCTTGAAGAGGTATGATATGACCTCAATAACAGGAGTAATGACAAATTTTTTTTTTGTGCGTCATTTTGTTTTTGCGTAAGATAAACTACTTTGCGGTAGTCGTTGCCACAATACAATATTTACAAACTCTTATTTATTTGTTAATTTTCTAAGGAGCTCGTGGCTAAGTAATAACAGCCGCACGGGTCGATCCATCAGGTTCAGCTATGCTTGCCGGGGTTGGTCCGTGGATGGCTGACCATCTTTACATACCGAGACTCCTCCGTGCCTCGGAAAGCACGTTAAGCCGTTGGTGCCGGTTGTCATTCGTGGATGTTTGACAGTCGTTACGGGTTGTCAGAAACCCGAAAGTCTGACACCCAGACTTACTAAGGGGTATCGTATTACCCAGTAAGTCGTCGTGGTTATGGAGGTCAGATAAGCAATCGCTCCATGTAAAATACAGCTGCATCCGGTTAGACTGGAAGCCGACCCCAACAAAGTTGAGAAAAGGCTAGGTAGATTAATTGCTTTATTTATTCATTTTATCATGCGCTTTCAGATGAAGCTGTCTATAGTGAATTTCATAGGCAAGGACATATTCAACATGAACGACACCCTACTGACGTTGATTGTAGCCGCTGCGGACTCAAGGTTCAGTGTTGCTAATCACGCGAACAGTCCACTCATAAGGGTTAACAGGTAATCTTCATCTTTATTGATAACTAGCACTTTGTCAACGACTTTGTCCGCCCTTTATTCCCTATCTTATTTCTTGTATACATCTTAAAGGGAAGCTCTGAGCAAGATTTTCTTTACCAAATGTCAAAAGTAGTGATTGTAGATAGTATTAAATCAAGAGAAACTAGAATTCGTCGGTAAAACTGTTTTCCTGGTGATCACACTTGACTTAAGGCTACAATGTGGTTCTCATTTAACATCTCTTGTATCTCCCTAAGTTCAGCTTTCTAGGTCCAAGGGTTTGGGCTGGGGATTGATGAGTTGGTCAGTGAGTGAAAGACTGAGTCAGAACTTGTCTTTTTATTAAAACAAAGTCGCTTCCCGCTGTCTGTCTGTCCCTATGTATGCTTAGATCTTTAACGGATTTTGATGCGGTTTTTTTTAGTAGATAGAGTGATTCAAGAGGAAGGTTTATATGTATAATACATGCGCGGGCGAAGCCGCGGGCAAAAGCTAGTAATTATAAAGATGACTACAGTCCGCGAGGCTTAAGCTGAACTTTGCATTTGTGTGAGTGCACATAGACAGTGTAGGTGTGACGTCCGGCATTGAGCGCGATTCGTCCTTTGCTTAGTTTAAAACCGGTTTATACTGCTTTTTAGCAATCGGCTTTTGTACTTTTAGTCCGAGAGGCCATGACCAAAACCATGTCGCATCGTTGTATAACGTAAAACGATAGGCCAAACATTTTGGTCATGGGCTCTCGTACCATTTTGGTGATCACTCACACAAATGCAAAGCTCAGCTTACGCCTCGCGGACTGTACTTTCTTTATTTTATGTAATTCGATTTTAAAAAGGTATGGGATGTCCTTTCTTATTGGCGTTTTACAAAGATTCCCGTAGGATTATTATGGCGTATCAAGTTGTGTAATGATTGGGTCCCGCAAGGTCCTATTCTAGGACCCTTAGTTAATATACAAGATACTTACTATTTTATTAGGATCGTATTGTATTCCAACTTTGTTTCAGTTCGGTTGATTGGTCTCAGCCTTCAGTAGTGGCTCCGTTATACTCCTTATATTTGGGCACATGGGGAGGCATGAAGGTCCCCCCAGATGACCGCAAGGTAAGCACAATATTCGTACAACAGAATAAGAGTTACTATAATATACAACTCTGCCTAACCTTTCGCGAATTACAGGGGTGGTGTTATGTAGAATACCAGAGGGGCAATTCTCATATTTTTAACAACGTTCGCAATCTCATCTCAGTCTCAATCTATCAAAAATTGTATAGCGTTTATCTACATTTTTGAAATTTGATTGACGCTGGCATGAGATTGTGAACGTTTTTAGGTACGAGAATTGGCCATCTGTTACTAGTATCACAGATTAATACAGATGGGACACTCCACAGTTTAAGTATGAAGCTACAACTACAAGTACGCGCCGGGCTCTGTCCGCGGGGCTAATTCAGTAGGTCAGAAGGTATAAGAATTACGCGATAAAAATAGAGGCAACTTGTAGTTGAATATAACTGTAGGTAATAAGCGTTTTGCGACCTGAATTGCACTTTATTGTGTCGTAGCAAGAGTCGCTTTTTATTTAAATGATTTTGCGGAGTGTCCCATCTGTAATAATCTGTGCTTGTACACAGTCAGCGTCAAAAATATCGGCATGAACAGACTGTACAAAGTGATCTCAACTACTAAGAAAATTAAACTTTATCTCAATTGGATAAAGTTCTTGTCAGAATGACAGTTGTTGTGTACTGTCTTCATTCTGAAACATTTGTAACTGCTCCAATAGTGATCCAGGCCATGACTTGTATAGCCATCTCCCTAAATTTAAGATTAACTTTCCATCCCTACTAACACATTCTTCCCCAAAGTTCTTTGAGGCTTTGATGTTTTTGTCCGCTAGAATGATATCAAATTATGATTATATTTATTTTTGTGTGGTTTGTTGTATGTCACTTGTGTACAGTGGGCTGCATCAATTGGGAACCTCAGTAGTATTAAAATTTTAATACAACTGGGGTTCCCAATTGATGCAGCCCACGTACATGACATATATATTAGTATAAAACTAACAATATTTTTTTATCTGTTTGTTTCAGTATACTAATACCTGTCAACAAGTCTCACATTAAATTCGATTATACATCAATCAACTTGTATTGGATTTAGATAATGGTTGTTTTTTTTACACGTTTTCTCATAACACATCTGACATTGGCAGAATTGTCGACATCGGCACCATTGCCATAGAGAAAAATAGTATAGAATTCCTTGTGTCATTGAGTTAATTTTCATTTTCATAGTTGTTTAGATCATTTTTAACAATCTGTTCGTCCCGATATTATTGACGCTGACTGTAGAATGTTATGTTAAAATATTCTATTTTTTTTAGGTACCCGCTTGCACAAGACTGCGTTTGAAACTGATCCAGTATTTGAACAAGGCGACCGGACCGGCGATTATGTTTCCTCATTGTGTACAGGTAATTAATTTTGTAGTCTTTTCTCTATAGACATTGCAAATCTCACCTGATGTAAAATGTCATGGGGCCTTACTATGAGCTCTTATAGCAGGGCAGAAGTTGAACGTTTCCAGTGTGATTGAGAGAGACGGAGCTATATACGACCTATAGCACCATCCTTTTTTCTCAACGGATTCATGATCGTTTTTCATGTCCCTGATGTAAAACGTCATAACCAAACGATATCATTCGAAAATATTTCTACAATTTAACCAGTGATATTTTTAAAATTTGATTTATTTTAACAGGTTGTATTTTCGTCGCTTTTTGATCCGAATACGAATTCAAGACTACGTAACCAGGCGTTAGTGTTTCTTCTAAACGTCATAAATAGGTAAGTCCTAATTCCCAACATTCATATTCTAAGACCTTACAATCTTTACTTTACATTTTTATAATAGGACGAAAAGTACTAAGTATCCCTTTTATCGCTAAAGAAAAATTAAGACTCAGGGCCCGTTACACCCTTAGACATAGAGAATGGACTAAGCGTTCTGTATTCAGTTGTGCAGTGAATACAAACCGAAAATTACGAGAGAGACAAAAGGAATGTGCTTTGTCTCTTTCTAGAGAGTGGTCACCTTTGTGAGGCTAACGCTCAGTCTCTTCTTTACGTCTATGGTTGCACCACCCACGGTTAAGTTCTCATCAACTTACTTGGCAGATAATTTCATGCAAATTCTGTTCCATTTTTGAAATTATCCAGTAAGTAGTGGCTATTTGGATATCGTGAAGCGGTCTCTCAGTGTATTAAACTTCGTAAAGGGAGTGACCACACTTATCGACGCGGAATCTTGTCGCATTTAGCTCGACGCGGTGTCGAGTCGCGTCGTCGAACTGAATTAAACGAGGCGAATGAAGTTATTTCGCTCTATTGACCCCCCCTAATGACCCCCACCCCCAGTCAGGCCCTCTTATCAGTAAGTTTAAATGTTCTGGTAATAATTTATTACAGTGGTGACGAGAATCAACTGAGGAAGGTAGCAACAGTGTTCCTTCAAGGTTTGCTAAAACTCATCAGATCTGACGAGCATGCTGAACAGCATCCTAAGGCCTATATGTGTTTAGGTATGTCCTTACTATTAAATATGTTAAAACAAGGTGTGATGATAAGAATCTTGCAACTCTTACCCGCCTCTAGATTGTATTTTTAACAACAAATAATATTCGAAAAGAAGATCCTTAATTATAACTGTAAAAAAATGGCTTTAACCAACTTTATTTGTTAACCACCTCATCATCTACCTAGTATTTTCCCAACTATGTTGGGGCCGGCTTCCAGTCTAGCCGGATGCAGCTGAATACCAGTATTTTACAGGGAGCGACTGCCTATCTGACCTCCACAACCCTTACTGGGTAACACGATACCCTTAGGTAATAATGGTTGTCAGACTTTCGGGCTTCTGACGACCAGCAACGTGCAAAGCAAAGCAAACGTGCTTTCCGAGGAACGGAGGGTATGTGAAGACCCATCCACGGACCAACCGCGGCAAGCGTAGTTTAAGCTGGTCGATCGACCCACACAAGTCCTAATCACCTGCAACAATAAAGACAAGAAAATCAGTTTGCTAATTCGTGTAGCTGAAGATTACTTTTTTAGGATTCCGTATCCAAAGGGTAAAACGGGACCCTATTACTAAGACTCCGCTGTCCGTTGGTCTGTCTGTCCGTCTGTCACCGCTGAACTGCACTGTTAAACCGTGATAGTTAAACAGTTGAAATTTTCACAGATGATGTATTTCTGTTGCCGCTATAACAACAAATACTAAAAAACAGAATAAAATAAATATTTAAGGGGATACAAGATACAAGAAACGTGATTTTTTTGCTCGTTTTTGCTCGATATTGATAACGGCAACAGGTAGACGCTTGAAATATTCACAGAATATTTAGTTATATTTTCACTTTAAAAATAAATAATTAAATTAAGGTTGATGCGCCAGGCTAGCCCGCGAAATTCAAAATTTCTTACGTTTTTTGCAATTTGTAGGTCAGTGTGAGCTTGTATGTTGATTAAAATATGATTCGCGGCCATAGCAAATTTGGCTTTACAGAATTATAATTATTAGAATCAGCGATACAACTCCATAAGTTAGCATTTACCTCAAATCTAGCGATTTCATGAAATCATGAGGTTTGAGGTAAATGCTAACTTATGGAGTTGTATTGCTGATTCTAATGAATAGGATTCTCTAAAGCCATATTAGCTACGGCCGTGAATCATATTTTAATCAACATACAAGCTCACACTGACCTACAAATTGCAAAAAACGTAAGAAATTTTGAATTTCGCGGGCTAGTCTGGCGCTTTCACCTTAAACAAATATTTAAAGGGGGCTCCCATAGAGCAAACGTGATTTTTTTGCCGTTTTTATAGATAATGGTAAGGAACCCTTTATGCGCGAGTCCGACTCGCACTGGGCCGGTTTTAAATAATAATAATATTTTTATTTTTAAATTCAGGTCGCCTAGCAATGAAGTGTCCCGATACGATCAACAATCAGTTCGCATTACTAGAAGAGCTAGTCAAGAAGATACCGGACGCTATGCCGGAAATGAAGACTGCGCTCAGAGACGCGGTGCTCGAGATGTCAGCCGGCTTCAAGATTAATGCTGAAGGTAAAGTCACATTTTTATAATACACTAGCTTCTGCCCGCGACTTCGTCCGCGTTAAATTTCTTGTACCCCCCACCCACCAACCCCGACGCATCGCATCGCAATGTCTGCCCGCGCTATTACTTCGCGCTCGGCTCCTAATGGCCCTAGCGTGATGTTAAATAGACTATATCCTTCCGCATCGCCTGCCTGCGCTATTACTTCGCGCTCGGCTCCTAAGGGCCCTAGCGTGATGTTAAATATCCTATATCCTTCCGCATCGCCTGCCCGCGCTATTACTTCGCGCTCGGCTCCTAAGGGCCCTAGCGTGATGTTAAATATCCTATATCCTTCCGCATCGCCTGCCCGCGCTATTACTTCGCGCTCGGCTCCTAAGGGCCCTAGCGTGATGTTAAATAGCCTATATCCTTCCGCATCGCCTGCCCGCGCTATTACTTCACGCTCGGCTCCTAAGGGCCCTAGCGTAATGTTAAATAGCCTATAGCCCTCCTCAAGAACTGGGTTATAAAATGCAAAAAGATTTTTTCAAATCCGACTGGGGTAGTTCCATGTATAAAAGATAAAATATAAAAGATAGAAATATGGTGTCGCGGACTTTTTTGTAGAATTATTTAAGACGGACCAGACTGCCATACATTAATCTCAATTATAAACAACCGTTTAGGCAGCGCATGCAAAAAAGTCTGTTTAAAGAGGTATTTCTTTCCGACTTGTTAGACAAAACTTGTGATAGCTCGGCTAATGTGCATGATATAAATATAATTTATAGCCTATAGCACTCAGGAATAATGTAGCTTTCTACCAGTGAAAATTTTTTTAGAATTGGATCATTAGTTCCGGAGATTACCCCCTACATACAAACCTACAAACTTACATACAAATTTTACCTCTTTATAATATTAGTATAGATAAAGACGGCTACATAGCTGTGGTGGACTGTATTAGGTTGGAGTAATAAAAGACTTCTTGCTGTTGTCTTCTAGTTTATTCTTCTTGTAGAGCTGTAGGCCGACTGACTGACTTTGGTTTTACAAGTAAGGCTTTTTATATGCCCCAGTGGCGTTAGTTCTATCCCTACTATTTCCCACGCTTTGGGTGGTCTAACAAAGTACTGGCTACGCTATTTAAAACTATTGTAAACACATAAAAACAAACTTTCTTAGAATTATTACAAAAGGCTAAAGAAATGCATATCAATAGACACCGACAACAAATAATTCGTTTCCTAAAACTAAGAAAGATATTTTGTGCGGATTACAATTTACGCAGAACTGTTACCTATTCAACAAAAGGTCTCGACAATAATGAGTTCCTTTAACAGTGCCGCTAGTAAACATTTTAGAATATAAAACAATGCATTTTACTGCGAAAACGCCCGGCGATAAGCAAAACAAAACATTTCGGGCGCCGTGGGAATCTCTAGCATCTGTTAGACTTAAAGCTGAATGCTAATTTTCCACAAACTAAAAATACCACATGCCTAAAGACTATGATATTACCACGCTAACTAATGAAGCAGCTATCCTGCACAACTTTCATAGTCTTTTAATTTATACTATGCTCGGCGTCCGTAACAGCTCTCCCCCCGGCGCAGCTCGCGTAGCCTCCTCGATCTTCAATACGACGACGAGCTTGCTCACGGGGCGTCGGAAGACGCCGGCTCTGGTGCGCACCTCGACGACCCTGATGCCGCCGTCCGGTCCACGATGCGTGCGCTCGACGACTCCCATCGGCCAGGTGTTCCGGGGCAGCGTGTTGTCGACCACGAGGACCACGTCGCCAGCTTGCATTGGACGCACATCGTTCTGCGGCTCGCCGCGAGGTACCAGAGTGGGTAGGTACTCGCGCAGCCAGCGTCGCCAGAAGTGGTCAGCGAGTGCTTGACTAACTCGCCATGTTCTTCTGTCAGCCTCGTCGCAGGGTCCCGTCGTTGGCAGCCCTTCCGATGACCCCAACAGGAAGTGGTTGGGTGTAAGGGCCTCTGGATCGCTGGGGTTCACGCTAACGTGGGTCAGTGGTCTTGCGTTGATGGAGAACTCGGCTTCGGTGAGTAGAGTTCTCAAGACTTCTTCTGCTGGCGCCTTCTCTCGCAGAGTGATGCTGAGAGCAGTCTTCACGGAGCGCACCATTCGCTCCCACGCGCCACCTTGGTTGGGCGCGCCAGGAGGTATGAAGCGCCACTCCATTCGATGCAGTAGCCCCTCGTCTCGCAGGGCAGGCATCCACTCGGCGTAGGCGTTGCGTAGCTCTTGGTCAGCTCCGCGGAAGTTGGTTGCGTTGTCGGAGTACATCACTCGGGGCCACCCTCTGCGTGCGGCCATACGTCTCAGCGCCATGATTGCTGAGTCAGTGGAGAGTGATGCGACGAGCTCGATGTGCACGGCGCGGGAGGTGAGGCACGTGAAGAGTGCGCCCCACCTCTTTTCTCGGCGTCGCCCGACCTTGACCATCATTGGTCCGAAGTAGTCCACCCCGCAATTAGTGAACGGGCGGTGGAAGGGGTCAAGGCGGGCGTGTGGCAGGTCTCCCGTAGCTGGCGTTTGCGGCGTTGCTCGCCGTCTCTTGCAGAAGGCGCAGTTCTTCTCGACAGCGCGTACTGTGGGCCGTAAGTGGATGACCCAGTACCGCTGTCGCAGGTCGTTCGTCACGCGCTCTCTGTTGGCGTGACCCGCAGCGCAGTGCTCCCGCAGTACAAGGAGCTTGGTCAGCTGATGACGGCCATCCAGGATGATTGGCCGCTTCGTCTCGGTCGGCGCGGAAGAGGCCTCGATCCGGCCCCGCACCTTCAGGACATCGTCTTCTAGTACTGGATCCAGCCGGTACAGCCGGCTCGCTTTTGTCAGCGGGCGTGCAGACCGGATCCTCTTCAGTTCCTCGCCGAAACTGTCTTCTTGCGCCTGTCGTATCAGCTCGGCCTCGGCGCGCTGGATGTGGCGATGTTCCATCGCTGTTGCTCGTCGACGGCAGATGTCGGTGAAGGCGATTGCTCGAGTGGTGGCCCTCACCAAGACTTCATAGTTCGAGAAACGGGTGGGGTTCGGTAGCCAGCTGTCTCGTTCTGCGTTCCAGAATAGTCCCAAGATCTTGCTCTCGGGCTGATCTCCCCCCAGTGTTGTGGGAGCGGTGGCGTGCAGTTCTGGTGGCACGTCGCGTAGTACCGACTTGTCGCTGGAGCTCCATCCTCGTAGCGTGAATCCCGCATGCGCGTGTACTGCTCTCGTTTCTTCGACCGCCTTCCAAGCTTCCTTCGTGTCTTCGTAGCTGGCTACCAGGTCGTCCATGTAGTGACTCTTCTTGATGGCTTCCAGCGCTCGTGGATACTCCTGCCCGTGTACATCCGCGTTATGGTTGCGGACATAGTGGGCCATGTACGGGGAGCTCGCTGCGCCGAAGATCATGCTGGCCATCTTGTACTTCTTTGGAGGCTCTACTCGTTCGTCGCCTCGCCACAGGAACTGCTGCGCTGGTTGATCTTGCTGTCTTATTCGGATCCTCAGGAACATTTCTTGCACGTCCGCTGTGATCGCCACTGTCTTCTCTCGGAATCTGAATAAGATCCCTGGCAGTGATAATAGTAGATCGGGCCCCTCCAGCAGCTCGTCGTTCAGGCACACGCCGTTGCTTTTAGCCGCTGCGTCGAATACCAGCCTATGCTTGCCGGGTTTGTTCGGGTTCTGCACGGCGAAGTGTGGCAGGTACCAGCAGATGGCGCTCGCTTCTTCTGATCCGTCGCACGGCGTTGCGTACCCCTTATCCAAGAGGTTGTTGATCTGCTTCGTGTATTCAGCTTCGAACTCGGGGTCGGCGTCCATTTTTTGTTCTATCTTCTTTAGTCGGCGGAGCGCCTGCCCGTAGCTTGGTGGCATGATGCCGTCATCTCGTCGCCACGGCAGTCCAACTTCGTACCCGGTGTCGATCTTCTTGGTCGTTTTCCTGACGATGTCGATAGCTCGCTGATCGGTTTCCTTGACTCGCGGCTTCCCCTGGATGCCGAGTGCGTCGATCTTGAAGTGGGCTTCGACTAAGTCGTGGAGTTCTTGCTCGCTTGTCCTCGGCGTTCGTTCAGGCTCGAAGACGTGCAGCACGTTTCCCTCTTGATAGATAGTCTTGCGTGGCGCGGTTCCGTGCACCACCCATCCTAGTTGTGTTCTTGATGCGGCCGGTTGATCAGGGCCGCCGACTCGTAGCTCGCGGGACACGATGCATTCCCAGTGGTCTGTCCCCATCAGGATTCCAGGACGGGCCACATCGTAGCACACCTCTTCTGGTGTCAGGTCCCTCAGATGCTCGTAGTCCAGTAGGGTGTCAGGAACGGATTGACGATGGAGGCGGAGATTCTTCATAGTCCTCGCTCTGACCTTGTAGTTCTCGTCGCTCTTCAATCCTCTGACTTGAATATCCACCAGCTGACTCTTCATCTCTTGCTGTGACATGTTGACCCCGTTCAGGTGGAGAGGTTGCGCTGGTCCCTCAGCTCCGATGCTCGCTGCTAGTTCTTCATCGATGAGGGTGATTGTAGCTCCTTCATCCAGTAGAGCATACGTCTTCACCTCCCCCCGTGGTCCGGCTATGACGACAGGGCACATCTTCAGCAAGACTGCTCGTGGTCCGGCAGCTGGTCGGGTTGCTAGGGACAGGACCGCTTCCTCCTTGGGTGCATCTGTCTTCTTTTCTTCAGTCTTTGCTTCTCGTACTTGATGAAGAGTCGCATGATGCGGGCGGCAACACTCGTCCACACCGCACGCCTTTGCTTTGCAGTGTGTGCGCCTGTGTTGCTTCTGGGCGCATTTGAAGCATATCTTCTTCTCCTTTACCAAGCTCCATCGCTCGTCCACAGTAAGTGCCTTGTACTTCGGGCACTGTGTCAGGACGTGAGCTTGCTCGCATTTGGGGCACTTGACCTTTTCTTCTGCGCTCTCGACCGTAGTGAAGACGCTCGCTTTCTTCTTGAGTGTCACGATGGGTCGAGTATCCTTCTTCTGGCTTGTGCTGCTCGTAGACGGGGTATATGTATACCGCAGTGCTCTGTCCGCTTCTCTCATCAGGAAACGGGATAAAATGACGATCTCCGGGTCAGTCATTCCTTCGTGGTCGTAGGCGTAGTCGCACCAGCGGGATCGAAGATGCGGGCTGAGCTTGTCCAATACTTCTCGCGTCATCAGGGGGTTGAACAGGTAGCCTCTTCGGTCGATTGTCTTCAGCACGCAGATGATGTTCTGCAACTTGATGGCGAAGCTGTTGAGTTCGGCTGCTGATGATCCAGGTTTCGGAAGTTTCTTGAGGTCTTCTAGTGCTCGGTCGATGATGACTTCAGGTCTTCCAAAGCATTGCTCGAGGGTCTTCATGATGACGTCCGGATCCGTAGCTGTATGCAGAAGGGCGGCCACGGCGTCTCTTGCTTCCCCTTTGAGGCAGCTCCTTAGCCTCTGGATGTTTTCCGCTGCTGACACTTGGTACATCTCGGTCGTATCTCGAACTGCTGCTTTGAATGGCAACCATTCGTTGGCTGCTCCGGAGAAGGTCGGCAGGTCAGTGTGTCGAGGCCTGGGTCTGGCCATCTTCTCCAATGTGGCGGCCAAGTGCTCGATGCTGTTCTTCCTTGTTGGAGTTGGCGATCTTCCTCGCGGTGCTTCGAAGCGTATTTGCTTTGGCTCTTCCCTGGCTTCCCTGGTTCCTTCTTCTTCCCGAGAGTTGAGGGGGTTCGTCCTCAACCAGTTGTCCACTTTCTGATGTGGTTCTTCACGGGGAGGAGTGGCTTCTTCGTGCACGCTGTATTCATCGTTGATCGCGGATACTTCGGCTGCTAGTCTCTTTTTGACTAGGTCGGCCTCCAACTCCAACTCCTTTCTTCGGATCGTCGCTAGCTTCTCTGCTGCCTCCAGTTCCGCCATCCGTAGTCGTGTTGTCACGCTGGTTGTTGACCTGACGGATCTAGTCGGTGATGGCTTTCGTTGCTCCGCAGTAGCCCGAAGTCCGGATGGTCCCGCTGTACTGGCGTCCGCTGATTTCCAAAATGGTGATGCCGGCGGGTCCAGTGAGATTCTTCTCAATCGTTCTTGCTCTATTCGTTCAGCTTCTCTGCGGCGCGCCTCCTGTTCTTGGCTGTGACGCTGCTGCTCCTCGATTTCTGCTAATTCCCCTTGGCTTCTGGTGACCACCATCTTGAAGTTTTTTCGACTCGGCCCTCTTCTTTCTTGACCCGGCCCTCGTTTTCTTTACGCGTCCCTCTTCTTTCTTGACCCGGCCCTCGTTTTCTTCACGCGGCCCTCTTCTATCGCGGCCCCTCTTCAACGTGGCCCCCTCTTCAACGTGGACCCTCTTCAACGCGGCCCCTCTTCAACGTGGCCCCTCTTCAACGCGGCCCCTCTTCAACGCAGCCCCTCTTCAACGTAGCCCCTCTTCAATGCAGCCCCTCTTCGACCCAGCGACGATCGGGTACGTCGGGCCGGTATGGCGGCGCGTCGTAGGTAAGTCGATTCTTCGGGACCGGTTGTTCGATCGGTCGGTCGATGCAGTCGGTCTCGTAGATTCTTGCTCTTGCCGCAGATTTCTTCGTTTTTCTGCCGCTTGGTTGGCGCTGGTTCTTCGTTCTTCAGAATTATCCGCTGCTCGATGGACCAGACTGGTGGACTGTATTAGGTTGGAGTAATAAAAGACTTCTTGCTGTTGTCTTCTAGTTTATTCTTCTTGTAGAGCTGTAGGCCGACTGACTGACTTTGGCATCGTTTGGAAGTCGCGACACCCCTCAAGGGGTGTGTGACTGGCGGTACCGGGGCGTAGCCCCCTGACCGCAGTAGCTGTACGTTGGCCCGTCACTACGGGCCCCTCATTTGGGTGGCCTATCACGGCCTATGGCTGATGGGGCGCGACATGTCGCGCCCCTGTGTATGGTTGCTATATTTGTGTCTGTAGGCACGCCACGACGCTGCTAGTCAGCGCCGCTTTCTTCACCGTACCCCGGCGGTCAACCCCTACCAGGTGGAACCCCCATCTACATGGGTGAAGCCCAGCAGGAGGCGACCAGCGACAGAGGTACGGACTCGACGTTCCTACAGAGGGGTGAGTGGCCCCCGCCCATCACACTTTCAGAGCGAGCCGAGCCTGCGTGGGTTAGGGGGACCGTGTACTGGGTGTGTGGGTGGCATTGTGCTGTGTGGCGCCACCCGGTGTCTATGCGAGAAACGCGCACGCCCGCACTGCGTCCTCGCATGTGTGTTTAGAGCCTGTGTAGAGGTGAATGTCTGATGTTTGCTACGTGACACGCCTAAATTATCCTAGCACGCGCCACGCAACAGGTGTATGTAATGTGTGGAGTCTATTGTCACAAGTGAGCCGCGTGTAAGCTGAGAGCGGCTCACCCGGAAGTCCAGTCCGGTGATGGGGTCAGTCGTCCGCGACGAGGTCGCGGGGCAGGGGTCTCCTCGCGTCAGGGGGCCGCGTATGCCAGGGCGCAATCTGTTGGATGTGAGGCCAATCAGATGCGTCGGCACGCGCGAACATGCCCTTCGCGAGGCGCCGCACAAAAGCGTCCAGGCCCTCAATCCTGAGGTCCCGCTGGATGACATCGTTCCTCACGTAGCGAGGGGCGGCAACAATGGTCCGCAGCGCTTGGCTCTGTTGCGCGCGGAGCTTTCTTCGGTTCGTCTCGCTAGTGAGGGCGAACCAAGCGGGGGCGGCGTACGTCAATAGCGGGCGCAAGTACATTTTGTACACGCCCAGCTTGACGCGCGCCGGCATACTGGATGAGAGCACTGGTCGCAGGAGGAAGCGGGCAGCCCTACCTTTGGCGACGACCGCGCGGACGTGTGACCCCATGGTGAGCCGACGGTCGATGGTGACCCCCAAGTACTTGACCTGGGGCGACCACTCGACATCGGCCCCCTGTAGTTTCAAGAGTGGTGGGAGGGGCGCGGCGCCGGTGACCAGCGCCTGCGTCTTACCCACGTTCACCGACAGCCGCCACTTGGACAGCCACTCGGGGAGCAAGTCTAGGGTGCGCTGCATCTTCAACGCCGCGTGTTTCGCGTTGAGCGAGGTGGTAATGTACGCGGCGTCGTCGGCGTACAGCGCGAGCATGGCACCTGGGGTAGTGGGAATGTCGTCGGTGTAACGTGAGTAGCAGTAAAATTTTTTTAGAATTGGATCATTAGTTCCGGAGATTACCCCCTACATACAAACCTACAAACTTACATACAAATTTTACCTCTTTATAATATTAGTATAGATAAAGACGGCTACATAGCTGTGGTGGACTGTATTAGGTTGGAGTAATAAAAGACTTCTTGCTGTTGTCTTCTAGTTTATTCTTCTTGTAGAGCTGTAGGCCGACTCACTGACTTTGGTTTTACAAGTAAGGCTTTTTATATGCCCCAGTGGCGTTAGTTCTATCCCTACTATTTCCCACGCTTTGGGTGGTCTAACAAAGTACTGGCTACGCTATTTAAAACTATTGTAAACACATAAAAACAAACTTTCTTAGAATTATTACAAAAGGCTAAAGAAATGCATATCAATAGACACCGACAACAAATAATTCGTTTCCTAAAACTAAGAAAGATATTTTGTGCGGATTACAATTTACGCAGAACTGTTACCTATTCAACAAAAGGTCTCGACAATAATGAGTTCCTTTAACAGTGCCGCTAGTAAACATTTTAGAATATAAAACAATGCATTTTACTGCGAAAACGCCCGGCGATAAGCAAAACAAAACATTTCGGGCGCCGTGGGAATCTCTAGCATCTGTTAGACTTAAAGCTGAATGCTAATTTTCCACAAACTAAAAATACCACATGCCTAAAGACTATGATATTACCACGCTAACTAATGAAGCAGCTATCCTGCACAACTTTCATAGTCTTTTAATTTATACTATGCTCGGCGTCCGTAACAATAGCTATACATTTCCAGTATAAGCTGACCACTCATTTTACGGAAATCCTACACAAAGCGACATCAGCTTATATTGGAACCTATCTGAGCAACCTCCTCATAAAATACCTAATATTTGGACCCCTCCATCCATCCCCTTGGAATGCATCCCTTGAAAGTCTTAAGACCCAACTATGGCACCTAAGGTTGCGCGCCATTTCCGACTGTTCTTAAAGTCGTTTACATGGTTTTAGTCAAATTGTTATCTATGGTCTATATCTAATGGCAGTTTATCCAGCACTATTACGTTACAAGGGGTGAAATTTTTCGTCGGTTATGAAAAAAAAATGCTTTTCCATACATTTTGATCGCGTAGGTATTGCACTTTTGTAGGAAAGAGCATATTTAAAAAGAAATAACTGATGAAAAATTTCAACGCGGGGGTCGCGGGTGCCGCCGGGGTCGCGGGTTGTTCGAAAGAGATACCGTGGCCCTGGAGTATAGGCAACTGAGGGAACACGGATGGGTTTTAGTCAGTAAAAGTCTGATACGCCCTTCCGCTCCACCCAGAGCGGGAGAAGACATTTGATGATTTCCCATCCACAAAAAAAAAAGGAAAAAAGGCGGTCCAGAATCATGTACTGAATCCATAGTAACAGGTTGTGCGTTGATGTCCCTGCCACCCTTATTTTTCCCGTTGCCAAAGCATCCAACCAATAAATAAATGAACGCTACTCGGATGCTAGATCTCAATATTCTACTAAACATGTCCTATATTATTTACACAGTTAAAGCGGAAACTCCGACTGCCGGAGCAGCTGGTACCTCACAGGGAGACAAGATGGATGTGGATGAGAGCACTAAAACCAGCCCCTTCGATGAACCTCAGGCGTTGGCGCTCTTCGCTTTGTTGGATCAGTAAGTTGAAAACTGTTTGTAGTCTGAACCATACTAAGCGTCATCTGCCTAGCCTTTTCTCAACTATGTTGGAGGCAGCTTCCAGTCTAACCGCGGACGCAGCTGAATACTAGTATTTTACATGGAGCGACTGTCTATCTGACTTCCACAACCCAGTTACTGGGTAATACGAGTTGGTGAGACTGGTTGTCTAACTTTCGGGCTTCTGACGACCCGTAACGACTGTCATAAATCCACGAATGACAGCCGGGACCAACGGCTTAACGTACTTTCCGAGGCACGGGGGGTCTTGGTATGTAAAGATGGTCACATATCCACGGATAACCCCGGCAAGCATAGCTTAACCTGATTGATCTACCCGTGCGGCTGTTATTACTTAGTCACGAACCCCTCTGATAATAAACTAATAAGAAATAACTGAAGCTTTCTACTTTTTGTCCTGCATAGAGTGGCTTTTGGGTCCCCGGAATGATCAATCGCAATTGATCAATTGCCATCAATTTCTATTGTAGTAATAATATTCCCATCGCTTCAATTGCACTGGTAGACGATCAATTTGCGCATCAATGTGACATTAAAAATCACGTAAAAATGGACAGTTGCAATTGATCGTTTCGGAGACCCTTTAGCAACAACTGTCTGTCTCTTAAAGCTCTATACACACAGAGATCCGGGTTAAGGCCTTCTGAGTTCTGAGCCGGCCGGGATGGCACGTGTGAATATACGCCTTAAAACCGCAATTAGATGAATGCTCGTAGCAAGAAAGCCTTGCCGACATTTCTAACGATAAAGACGTTTGTTGTCTTATTGGGCCTACTTTTAGATCGAATATTTATCATTACTTTTCTCCAGTTACATGCACAGCGAAGAGCCAATGATCCGGTACATCGCCATGAGGTACTCAGCGGCTGTGTTCCCACAAGACTACGTGCCGGCCAGATATCTGTTGTTACTGGCCAGTGGAGACAGGTAAGACTCTTTAAATCAATAAACGCAGTGCAGATGATAGTTTTAGTGATACTGAACAATTAACCTTATAGATAACTAGCTGCGCCCCGCACAAAAACACACACACACCCACACACATCACACACCCTAATACATACCTCACTCACTCTCACTCTCCACAGAATGCAGTGTTAATTTAAACTCTTTTCACAATGCTCAATAATTTATTTGCATTCCACAATGTGTATTTAGATGGTAACTTAACACTGACCCTTATTATTATTATTTCTTTTTTTTCTCTTGTATATTTGTAAACCTACCTGTCAATTGCTGTAATTTATTTAATTTTTGTCTATCGTGCTTCTGCATCATATTCCCTGTAAATTAAGAGGTCTGGCTCTTGCGATCCAGGAACTCCTAGTACAAGAGTCAGGGCTACACAGATGTCTGTAACTTTGAAGTGTAATCATCTTCCTGCCCTTATCCCATGTTACATGGGATCGGCGCAACACGTTTTCTTCTTCCATTCTCCCCTGTCAACGGTCACGCTATCATTCACTCCCTTCTCTTTCATATCATTCCTCACACAATCTATCCATATTTCATTTGGCCTCCCTCAGCTGCCTCTCCATCCATCAACATGTATATTCATCACTCTTTTAGTAGTCACATGCGTTTCGTCCCTCCGCATCACATGCCCATACCAAGCCAAACGATTTCCTTTCAACTTTTCTTTCTGTCAAGTGTGGCGCCCGGCCACTTTCAAACGTCCTCTTAATACTCATTTCTTACTTTATCCATTGTCGTCACTCCACACATCCATCTCAACATTCTCATCTCCGCTGCATGCAATCTTTTTTCTTAATTTTTGAAGTGTAACTAAAGAATTTTTATTACAATAGGTACACCTCTGCCTATGCTGTTTGTTCGGGGAAATAAGACGTAATATTATGTTATGATCAGTACCTTAAAGTGCAAATAAGCACACACGAGCACGTGTGCTTATTTTCGACGATGTTCATACAACTTTAAACCTTATGTCACTGAAAACAAAGTACACTAATGTCTTCAGAAAACCCTCTGCTATACGTGGAGGCTAGAAAAATGATGTCCGAAAATTAAGTTATTGTCCTCTTCGGAAACAGAGGGGTGTTATAAGTTTAACGTCTGTATCTGTCTGTGGCATCGTAGCTCCCAAACGACTGAACCGATTTAGTTTTTTTTCGTTTTGTTTAAAAGGTGACTTGATCGTACTTGAGATAATGTAGTAGGAGGAATATAAAAAGTCCCTTCTCGGGTTGATCTCCTACGTAGTATTATATTATACGTGTCTCCTATTTTTTGTTCTTTAGCCAAGACGATATTTCAAACGAAGCGCTAAAATGCCTTTACGGCACATCCCGCCCATCTGAAATAGAAGACGCAGTATTCAACGTATCGAAGAAAGACACAGCAACAGTCAATATAGACGAGGATTCCTCTAAGAAAGACAAGGACAGAGCACCCGAGAATCAAGAGTTGAAAGTGCCGAAGTTCAACGAAGTAGTGAATTACTTGTGGGATCAAATGCAGAAGAGAAAGAAGGGGTCGAATGCTAAACATAGGTTCGTGATCGGGAATCAGGTGTTGCAGTTCCATCCTATGACTTATCAGGAGGTGAGCGAGTGATTTGAATAGGCTTTATTTTTAAGTGGAGTTTTTTAAACAGAGAACAAAAATCAATCTGTCTAGCCTTTTCCCAACTATGTTGGGGTCGGCTTCCAGTCTAACCGGATGCAGCTGAATACCAGTATTTTACATGGAGCGACTGCCTATCTGACCTCCACAACCCAGTAACTTGGTAATACGAAACCCCTTGGTAAGACTGGTTGTCAGACTTTCGGTCTTCTGACGACCCGTAACGACTGTCAAAGATCCACGAATGGTCATTCGTGGAGTCGTTACGGGTTGTCAGAAGCCCGACGAAAAGAAAGCACGTTAAGCTGGTCCCGGCTACCAACGGCTTAACGTGCTTTCTGAGGCACGGAGGAGTCTCGGTATGTAAAGATGGTCACCCATCCACTGACCAACCCCGGCCAGCGTAGCTTAACCTGATGGATCGACCATCAGGTTAAGTCTCTGTTTTTTAAACAGACCACAGAAAACATACCGTGATATTCTTTTGTGTCCTTAGTGTTTTGCATAAGCGCACTGGCATTACAAACGTAGAAAACTGAACTAACGCCAGATTAAACGTTATACTCCATTTGCAATAAGATTAGACATTTAAACAAACCTTATTTACTGTCCGTTCAACCGATTTTGACTTCTATTCCGTAGGCTTAAGGATGGCATTAAAGGCAAAAAAGTGGTTACAATACCAACAGTTTATTGCAGCTGCTATTTGTCATGCTACCAACTCAATAGAAGTCAAAATCGGATGAATGGACTGTAAAAAGGTTTGTTTAAATGTCTAATATTATTGCAAATGGAGTATATAGATACGATATCAATAAAAATGATTCTATAGCATGATTTATAAACACTAAAATATGATGTACTTATACATGATTTCTGACCATGTGTGTCTATTAATTTTTGAGTCCCTATCAGAATTACTAATTACTAATCCTATTTTGCTTCTCTTCAATGCAACGACGAAAATCCAGTATGATCAGCGACGGAAGTTCGTTAAGTTGGTGTTGCTTTGCATAACAAAAAAAAAAAAATGCTCCAAAATGATTTGAAACACTGTTTTTCAGCAGATTATTCCTAAAAAATCTAAAGTACCTGCCTACTTTTAATGCAGACTCTACATACTTTACCTCTATTTAATTATCTTCCTATAGATCCTTCGATACATGCGAATGTGTCTGAATCGCGACGCCGACCTGAAGGATTGTTCCAACCACCCGAACGCGACGTCTCCACTCCTTTCCAAGTACTTCTACGATAACTTGCTAGAGACAGAAGTGTTGGAGCGGTATCTAACTATGATTACGTCACTGCTGAATGCTAGTCCAGGTAATTGTTACTAGATTACTATTATATTAACGTTTTTGGAAGTGAACGAGTGATGGATGGCAGTGGCTAGAGCAACGGGTATAGGTTTTAATTTATTTTCGAGTACTTCCCAAAATATGTCGCATAAATGGCCGTTTTATTGCGTTGACTTAGAAGCTTGATTTTTTTGGAGCTACAAGGAATCGTAGATTGATACTCATTTCTAAGCGTTTCTGAGAAAAAGGGTCTTGACAGGCTGACAGTCAGGATAACGAAGTGCTCCTATAAGGGTTCCTTTTTTCCTTTTGAGGTACGGAACCCTAAAAATAAATAAAGAAAGAATTGGAAGAAAAGTGCCTCAGTCAAAAAACAAAAATTACATTCGTCCTGCAACCGTTCTGCAACGAAAATTAATCAGAAAAGAACATTAAAGAAGTAGGGAATATGCGTTGCACATTAGTTGGTAGGTAACATAATTATGACTAAAAATAATCCATTCTATTCCCAGAAATAATGCCCCTATCATGTTTCCTGGACATCGTTGGCTGTGTACCCGAGAAAATGGCCGCCAAGTACACGAGCCTGCTACCGTTTCTCCGCAACTTATTCACGACCAGTACCAAGGAAGACATTCGCGATATAGCCGCGGTCATCTACGCGATAATCACAGTGAACACTAGCGAGAAATCAGCGATAGATAAGGAGATAAAGGAGTTCGTGGTACAGGGGCAGAATAATAAGAGCTTGGAGGCTCAGTGTGGGTATTTGTCGGCGTTATCGAATATGTGTGAGAGATGTGTCGTATTATCGAAGAGAGGGAAGTTTGGAGGGAAAGGATTTAGCCCTGCTAATTGGGAGCCGTATCAAGAGGGGGCTGTTGTTTTAGGTAAGTGTTTGATTATACTCAATTCTGTTTGAATACACCTTTAAACATAATTGGTGAAATGTGGGTGTACTATACAGGGTGTAAGGGACAGCCCTCTGCAGACTGATGGGGTGAATTCAGTATGTCATACTAAGATGACTGGTACATGAAATTATTTCAGGAACATTATAAGAATCGCACGTAGCGAACGGCAGCGCACCGCGTCGTTCATTAGAGTTTTTCAACATCCATTGCTGATTTTTTAATTCTAGCTATTTTATTTACATAAATAAATGGAGTGCGGCGTACAGAGAATGTAATTTTACATTGAAATAAAGGAATAGTAACTGAAAAAACGATTTAAAAAAATCCTGAAAATTTTTCGGGTGGAATATGATTCAAAATAAGAAGCTGAATGCACTCTGTTAGTTTGCGGAGGGATGTCTCTTACGCTCTGTAGGTACACCTCTGCCCTACCCTTCAGGGAAACGAGGCGTAATGTTAAGTAAATCTTTAAATTAACACTGCATAGTACTTGTTTTAATAATTAATAATAATAAATAATATATAATGGCTTCTACGCTCCAAATATCTATAAAATCGTTACGGTTAGTTGCCCAGAAGTTTATCAATTTTAGTCTATCATTAGCATACGCTAATGATAGACTAAAATTGATAAACTAGATAGGAATGAATGACAATATTTTACCCAACTACGAGTATTAGTTCAGTTGTTAGTTGGGTAAAATATTGTCATTCATTCCTATCTACAGATAGCGCGCGAGTTGAATGCAGAGCTTAGGAATGCGGTAGTGCTGTGACCTAATTACAATACACTGCAGGCGCGTGAGGTGGGGCGTGCGGATAGCGGGGGGAGATGCTCCCGCTCTTTACCTCAGACCCCGACTGCATTCAACTCGCGCGCTATCTGTAGTTTATCAATTTTATCTGGTTTGACGGGGAGACAAGCCGATCCCAACCTAGTTGGGTAAAATATAGGTGGAGAGTTTTTAAAGCTCGTTCCTTAGGCCTCGTGCATCGCTTTCCACCAGACGACATTGAGGTCATGAGTGCCGACCCATTCAATATAAAAAAATATTGATTATTTAGCCGTTGATACCGGCTGTCATTCGGAGATCTTTGACAGTCGTTACGGGATGTCAGAAGCCCGAAAGTCTGACAACCAGTCTTACCCTGGGGGTATCGTATTACCCAGTTACTGTTTTGTGGAGGTCAGATAGGCAATCGCTTCATGTTTAATACTGGTATTCAGCTGCATCCCGTTAGACTGATCAATTGCTCAATAATTTTGTGTGTAAAATTCCAGCTAATTTCCTAGCCAGTACACAAACGCTACTCGTCAGTACATCATGTTCGTCTATTTCGCTACTCGCTCGCTGTAGCGGCCTGCCCCTACCCAACACGTCGACGAAACAAGACGCGTTATTACAGAGCGAAAACCCTTTCAATATTAATAAGAGTGACACGAATATTGATGATGTTGATGTTACTAAGTTTACTGTTGCTGATAGGTATGTATTCCATCGCCACTTATTCAACTATTTAATTAAGGTTTATGTATATTAAGTTTATTTTTGAGTGACCATTTAAAAAAAAACTAAATAATTTTGTTTGCAAAGGAATTTGAACTTTGTCTCGTATGACATTGAGTTTATTATTCCAAAAACATGACAATTATCTGAGATTCAAAAATAGTTCGATTAAAATTGTCTTTATGGCCCTCTAATGAATTTATCTCATGATTTCTTTTCCCAAATAAGTAAAGCTTAGCATAAGCATAATCAACCTATAAAGTTCCCACTGCTGGGACACAGTGAGAGGGAGTGGGCCATAATCCACTACGCGGATCTAGTGCGCGTTGGTAGATGTCATATAATAATATGTCTTGGAATTTTTGGTTCTAGGACATAGCAAGTCGAGCTTGACGTGAAAGATTTAACAAACTTATCTAAATGTTTCTTTAAATATGTAATTAAAATTAAACTTACTTGAAGGCTGAAAAACTTAGGTCTATGACGTTTAAATTTTGATAACGCTTAAGATTCTGAGTGGCGCTATGTTGTGATTGGTTCATTGAAACAGCCCCCATCTCTAACTGTATCCAGCAAGTCCGTACCCGACTGCGCGACAGCGAAAGGCAGAGTTATGTTTTAGACGCGAATCTGTGTATCTTTTTGAGTAACATATTGGTTTCCTTTTAATCCAGGTTGTTCAAGATAGTTGGTAATGCGAAACTGCCGTCAAAATTAAAAGAAAGGGCGCTGTATACGCTTGGCCTATTGTGTTGTGGTGAAAGATTATCTTTTTCCAAACAAATCGTTATGGGATTCCTGCAAATGGCTAAAGATGTAAGTTAATCTATAATTATTATCCTTCATTGTAATTAAAAGTATGCTTATTTTTTAAAGGACTACCTGTGGCCGTCGAAACTTTTGCGGCTTTACATACAACCTTGATATTAAAACAAATGAATGCTGTTTTAAAAACTTTTCTTTTTCTTTTTCAGAGCAAAGAGTTCGAAATCCATTTACAAATCGGCGAGTCGCTAGTGTTATGTGTTGAAGGAGTAAACTCAAATGAAAACAGAGACCTGTGGACTGAATTGCCGAAAGAGGTAAGTTTTTATTACATAACAATGGTTTTCTGTGAGAAATTGCTTTTAGCGCTGGCATTGACGCCTATTGTACTGTTCAATACTTTTTAGTAGAATACTCGTATCATTAAAATGATCTACTGTTATACCTACTCTGTAAACTAGAGTTTATCTTTTACTAATGTTTTGTTTATATTTATGTACAGGGCGCGGCCAAAATAAGAAATATGGACGCTTTGAAGGAGAATGACCAGTTATTAGAGTGGCTATTAAAAGAACTGTTCAAGATTGGAAGACATCCACATCCACACTCCAGACAGGTAAAACTATAGTGGATCTACAAGATGTAACTTACATAGGGGTCATTGTACTCATTATTATGAAGAAATTTTACTATGGGACAATACCTGAAATCGTGAATAAAAATCAGCTGTTCCCGACGTTTGACGAGTTATGCGAATATAAATTTAGGGAACAGCTGTCTTTTTTTGATGTCGACAACCATCACGTCTGCGGACTTTGCTAGCTAATTTAATTTTACCCTGTCTATTACTTTACTAGTAGCTAAAGGTTAAGCTGCGCTTGCCGTGGTTGGTCCGTGGATAGATGACCATCTTTACAGATCGAGACTCCTCCGTGTCTCGGAAAGCACGTTAAGCCGTTGGTCCCGGGTGTCATTTGTGGATCTTTGACAGTCGTTACGGGTCTTCAGACATTCGTCTGACAACCAGTCTTACCAAGGGGTATCGTATTACCCAGTTACTGGGTTGTGGAAGTCAGATAGGCAGTCGCTCCATGTAAAATACTGGTATTCAGCTGCATCCGGTTAGACTGGCAACCGACCCCAATATGGTTGGGAAAAGGCTAGGCAGATTTTATTACTTTACTAGTACTTCTTAAGTTCTGCTGTAAAGTTATTTTTGTTTATAGAAGTTTGATGTCGTATATTAATGCGTGGGTTTCCCTAGGCTACAAGTATTTGGTTGCTGGCGTTACTAAAGAACTGTCACGAACGAGAACCTATCAAGAACAAGTTGCAAATATTACAAGATGTGTTCATGGACTTCCTCTCGGAGAATAGCGGTAAGTGGACTTACTGCAGTTGTATAATTATTACATAATATTATCGTGTACAAATAGGGGCTTGTGGCTAGGTAATAACAGCTGTTAAGCTACGTTTGCCGCGGTTGGTCTGTGGATGGGTGACCATCTTTACATACCACGACCCCTATACGTGCCTCGGAAAGCACGTTAAGTCGTTGGTCCCGACTGTCATTCGTGGATCTTTGACAGTCGTTACGTAACGTATTTCCAAGGGGTATCATATTACCCAGTAAATTGGTTGAGGAGGTCAGATATATGCAGTCGCTTATTCCGACCCCAACATGTCGGGAAAAGGCTAGGCAGATTTTTTGCTTTCATTGACACAATAACTTAAAATAAATGGAGTCTCGAGTTCTGGTCGACGCTCATTCAAACTTCATTATTGAATCATCGCTTTCAAGAACAAGAAGAATAATGGAGTCCTTCTTCGCATTTTAAGTCCAGACATGCGCAGGCGCATATGTTTAGGTAAATTCATTTAACCGCCAGTATTGCATTTAAATATCAAATACGTTCTTTCACTTTGAGACATAAAATCTTTTTCGATTAATAATGAATTAAGTACAAGCACACCGAACGAGACAATAGAAGTTTTATTGGTGTCCCTCAAAGTGTTGATAACCATTAATTATATCCACAGACATAGTACAAGACGTAGCCAGCAAAGGCCTATCCCTCGTATACCAGAACTCTGATGAGAGTCAGAAACAAGCGCTGGTGGGTCAGATCATAGAGCAGCTGACGAGCGGCAAGCGATCCGTCGCGCAGGTCACTGACGACACCAAGATATATGAGGAGGGACAGCTGGGGAAGACTCCTACTGGGTAAGTCTTGATACGAAATAAGGAGATATGCCCATTAGTTTAAAATGTATCGGAACACTGTGTCTCCACTTTGTCCCTTCCATGGGCCAAATACTACACATACAGTTCAGTAAAAGAAATAGATACGTAGTCGCGCGCACACCCGCATTTCATAAATCAGAACGTACTACACAATCAATTATAAACCTTATCTCATCAAATACAGCGTGCATTTACCATGCACCGGTCATTTGACTATGACCGGCTTATACTGAGCTTGTCACGCGGACACAGACACGCTCCCTTGCCACTTCTCCTGTTTTTAGGGTTCCGTACCAAAATGGTAAAAAAGGAACCCTTATGGTGTCACTCAGTCTGTCTGTCTGTCACAGCTGGATATCTCAAGAACTACTAATGCTATCAACTTGAAATTTGGAACAGTTTTAGATGACGTTTACCCAACTATTTTGCAAATAAGAAAGAAATAAAAATATTTATATTTTTTTTGCAACAGGGACTGAAAGGGGGTCTTAAAAAATCAAAGTGGAGCCCCAATTTACTAGGGCATGTGGGGTATCATATGAAAGAGCGCTGTTTGCACATTCTCATACATTTTTTAATTTTTTTTTTAGGTCGCATAGTTTTCGACTTTATTTTTTTGACATTTTTCATCAAAGCTCCGAAGTTTGCAAAGAGAAAAATCTGAAATTATTAAAGTGATAGAAGTTTATGTAAAGATTACAGGAAAAATAAAACCATGTCTCTAAGCACTGGTATGGCCAAACGGAGCACAATTATAGAATTTTTTAAATATTTCTTTTTGAAATTCTTTATGCTCTGTTACATTAAAATAAACCCATAATCCCCTCTTTAATTGTGAACGTGAAGACGAAATTTTATTGAAATTGCTTTAATTACAATCGAATAAAACAGTTTTTTCTCATTAAAAATTTGCAGAACACTGCAATTTTTTTATATCGAGCCAAATTGTGTCAATCATGTTTTGGCCCTAATAATTTACTAAAGAAAATCTTAAATTATAATCGTGAAAAAGAATAAGGTAAATTTGTGGTTGCTGAGGACAAAAATTGATTTTGCGTGCAGCCAAAATGCTTCAAAATATCTTCTTTGGGACTCATTTCGCCTTAAGGTTTTAAAAATAGAGGTCTGGGGTCTATAACTAGACTTAGTGTTAGGTCCTACTGGGGGAGTAGATAGTTAATTGTAATACAAGCATTGCAAGATTCCACTACTTTTACTTTATTACAAAAAATATTTTATTTTACTTTATTAAAAAATACTAGGAGCGTTGCATCAATAGTTATTACTATTGATGCAAATCTCCTACAATTTTTGTGGAGACGTGGATTAAACTTCCTCCTTGGTATTTTCAATTATTAAAATGTTATGGTCAACGTCGCAGAAATCCACTAGATGCGAGAAGCTCAGGACCGGTCGATATGGTGATGCTTGAGGTGATCATTTGATCAAAGAAAAAAAAATGAATGGAATCTCATTGTTTTAACTTTTGTGTTCTACAATTAGTTATTCTAGTGTAATTAGAGACACAAACTGAACTGTTTGAAATAAAATACGTGGCTTTAATGGCTTGTTCTCTTTATGGTTTTAGTGGCAACCTGACTACTTACAAGGAGCTGTGTTCTCTCGCGTCAGATCTGAATCAGCCGGATCTGCTATACAAGTTCATGCATCTAGCTCATCACAACTCTATGTGGAACTCTAAAAAAGGTCAGTTCAAATTCGAATTATTTTGTGATAATTTTGTGTGTATTTATTATCAATCCAACAATTTTGTGGCAACTTTATTGAAAACTTCGACAAAAGCTAAAAGTATTCGTAATTTCGCCAAACAATCTAGACTATTCGACCAAACTGTTATACCTAGTATAACAAGGCAAGTAAAAGTAATTACTTAAGTGAAAGTAATTGCTCAAGCATTGATTTTCTTTCTATAGTTTAGTAATTGCTTGAAGTTAGAACTGTCAAAGCTTAGAATTCTTAGCCAAGTAATAGTCACCATTGTCATTACTTAAGAATTCTACCCTCAAGTATGAAATTACTTAGTAGCAAGTAATTACTGAAGTAATTACTTTGATTAAAAATACGAGCCTTAGTCTTATCCTGTAATAGGCAATAGGTTCGCCTCCTATTACAAGAGACTTAAACATGACGTTTTTCCATACAAAATCAGTGTTAAAGTTAATTTTATTCCACTTTGGTAAAATCAGCCTTTAAAAAAAAGTTTCTTACTGCCATGTTTTTTATAACATATATCAATGTTTTTTTCCTTAGGTGCGGCGTTCGGTTTCCACTCAATAGCCTTACAAGCGGGTGCCCAATTATCGGATCACTTACCTAAGATAGTGCCGCGCCTGTACCGCTACCGGTTCGACCCCACGCCGCGCATACAGAACTCCATGCAGAGCATCTGGCACGCCATCGTGCCCAACACTATGGCTACTGTAAGTTATACAGTTACGAGAAGCTTCATTTTGTTAATTTTGTACCCTAAAAAGTGCAACCATAAGGGTGCGTTTCCACTGACGCGGAGCTGGGTGGAGCGGAGAGGAGAGTGGAGAGGAGCGGACCGTGAATTGACCAATCACAGTGCTCGAAATCTCCACTCCGCGTCAGTGGAAATAGTGTTAGTGGAGCGGATCGGACTTTCACATAAAATATATGAACACGCGGCCTGAAGCTGGATAGAACGGAGTCGAGCAGGGCGGTCCGCCAATCACAGTGTTCGAAATCTCCACTCCGCGTTAGTGAAAACAGTGTAAATGGAGCGGAGCGGATTTTCAAATAAAATATATGAACACGCGGCCCCAAGCTGGATAGAACGGCGTCGAGCTGGGCGGTCCGACCAATCAGTGTTCGAAATCGCCACTCCGCTCTGCTGCGCTTCAGTGGAAACACTTGCCACTTTTCGGATACGTACCCTAAAAGTCAATTTAATATTTCAGGCACATGAATCATTACTTTATGTCCAAAGTTGACACCGTATCGGCAATTTTCTTTGTTGTTCCGTGTAGAAGATTCGACGGTAACCGCTATCCAGCAGGGCAGGCGACTTGTCAGCCAGTGACATAACAAAAAAAGCCAGAACTGTATTTTTGAATCCTGTACTAAATGAAAACCAAAACAACGTTCTGAAAATATATCAGCACGTCTTTCAGTCACGATCGTTATAAAGATATACTTACTTCTTTGGGTGAACAAAGGCACTGACTTTTGTTTTTCTCAAAATCAAAATATTTTATTTCACACAAACCTACATGGGCAGAGGAGCTCGTGGCTATGTAATAACAGCCGCACGGGTCGATCCGTCAGGTTAAGCTGTGCTTGCCGGGGTTGGTCAGTGGATGTTTGATCATCTTTACATACCGAGATTCCTCCGTGCCTCGGAAAGCACGTTAAGCCGTTAGTCCCGGCTGTTATTCGTGGATCTTTGACAGTCGCTACGGGTCGTCAGAAGCCCGAAAGTTGACAACCAGTCTCACCAAGGGGTATCGTATTATCCAGTAACTGGGTTGTGGAGGTCAAATAGGCAGTCGCTCCATGTAAAATACTGGTATTCAGCTGCATCCGGTTAGACTGGAAGCCGACCCCAACATAGTTGGGAAAAGGCTAGGCAGATTGATTGAAACCTACGTGGGCACTTATGAAACGTCAGAAGCTAGGTGCAGGTTCCAAATTGGTCGTTTTCTATGGAGAAGTGCCGGCAAGAAACGCTAAGGTTACTCTTTTAAAAATAATTGGCTTTTACAATATTTTCAAATAACAGTGTTAATAGGTATGGGAAGACAATGTAGGCCTTTCAACAACTACCAGGTTCTTAACAAAATAGTCAACAAATGTACAGTCTAGCCTGCAACGTTCTCACATTCACAAAATAGAAAATAATCTATTTAGAAGATTATTATAAGAATAGAAATAAAAACCTATGACATGACACAAAATGACATCATTGCCATTACAACTACACAGTAACAAATCTGAATAAATATCATGTTCTATTACAGGTACACAAATATCACAAACAGATCCTGGATGACTTAGTAGCTAATCTCACTTCGAACCAATGGAGGGTGAGGATGTCTTGCTGTAACGCGCTTGCCGAATTATTGAGGTAAAACATATTTGTCACTTTTACACTGCAAATATTTTAATTTATTTATATCGAAATTCGTTATAAAATTACCTTAGAATTTGCAATAATGGGAATATCGCAAATGCAAAATAACATGAAGTGTATCCTACTAATATTATAAATGTGAAAGTTTGTGAAGATGTTTGGATGTTTGTTACTCAATCACGCAAAAACGGCTGACCGGATTCGGATGAAATTTGGCACACAGATAGTTTATAACCTGGTTTAACACATAGGATACTTTTATCCCGGTAGTAAGTTCCCGTGGGATAATTTCCGACATCCACGCAGGCGAAGCCGCGGGCAACGGCTAGTTTTAAATATTTATGACTTACATTTCTATGGTACAGAGGTGCAACAAGTCTACACGAGTCGCTAGAACAACTGCCAACGATATGGCTGCAGCTGTTCAGAGTAATGGATGACGTGCACGAGGGTACCAGACAAGCCGCAACCTCTACTGCTACCGTGTTATCTAAGGTAAGATAACACACTTAAACACACCCTCACACACACAGAACACACACACAACACTTAAATTATGTATTTACCCAAGTACATTCACCTGTATTTCCAATTTGGTTGTATAAATGAATTTGCATTTGAATACTCTCAACTTTTACACGCCCCGATAGCGTTTGGTCTATATTCACATTAAAAAAATTCACACGAGTTAATAATAAATAACCTTATATAAGTACAACTCTGCCAAACCCTTCGGTGAAACAAAGCGTGATTCCTGCAGATAAATAATAATAACATAACACATAAAGTGTTATGTTACATAATATCTGAAGGCCAATTCTCGTACCTAAAAACGTTCGAATTCAATTCGTAATCTCATACCAGCGACAATCAAATGTCAAATGTCAAAAATGTAGGTATAGATAGTGCATCCACGAAGACGCGCCCCTAACCGTTGCACACATGTACTATAAACGGTTAGGAGGAGTAGTGGGGCGCGTCTTCGTGGATGCACTATCTATAAACGCTATACAATTTTTGACAGATTAACGGTAAGTTGCGCAAAACCATTCATCATCTTCCTGCCCTTATCCCATGTTACTTGGGGTCGGCGCAACACGTTTTCTTCTTCCATTCTCCTCTGTCAACCGTCACGCTCTCATTCACTCCCTTCTCTTTCATATCAGTCCTCACACAATCCATCCATCTTTTCTTTGGCCTTCCTCTGCCTCTCCATCCATCAACTTGTATATTCATCACTTTTTTAGTCACATGCGTTTCGTCTCTCCTCATCACATGCCCATACCAACCCAAACGATTTCCTTTCAACTTTTCTGTCACTGGCGCCACTTTCAAACGTCCTCTTAATACTCATTTCTTACTTTATCCATTCTCGTCACTCCACACATCCATCTCAACATTCTCATCTCCGCTGCATGCAATCTTTTTTCATCCGTCTTCTTCACTGCCCAGCATTTACTTTAATGGAAACTTTAAATTGAAGCTGTCACTTTCTTTTTCATACACAATTTAAGGGATGGCATGAGTTTAAAGTCTCCATTAAACTAATGTTGGTTTTGTGCAACTCAACGTGAGATGAGATTGCGAACGTTGTTAAAAATACGGGAATTGCCCCTCGGATGTTGAAAACCACAGATTTATATAATTCTAAACTATTTTCGAAATCGAAATAATTCCAATATGAATAACATTACTTAATTCTATGGGATCCCCGAAACGATCAATTGCAATTTTAAATTTTTACGTGGTTGATACACATGGATGCGCAAATTGATCGTCTGCAATTGAAGCGATTGACAGTATTACTACAATAGAAATTGATGGCAATAGATCAATTGCGATTGATCGTTTCGGGGACCCATAAGAGGAAGTGGCTCTTAAGGACCCCCGAAATAAACAATTTTTAAGTGACGCTCAATTTGCGCATCAATGTGTACAGGAGTACCCAAGTAATATGGCTTATCGATGTACCTGCGCAGAAGATGAATTTTCAAAGCGCGGGAAATGCTATTGACCAATCGGCACGCTCCATGCTTTTTCCTGTACCGCTATTGGTCGGTAGCTGCCGCCATGTTAGCGCCGCCGCTTGACAGCCGCCATACTTGCGAGTGAGACGGAACTAACAGCTGCAGTGTATTATGAACCTTATAGTAGTGATCTAAGGTTGATTGTAAGTTTTAAGTATTCTTGTTAATCTTCGGAGCCATACTTTCTTTTCTGTGCGAACGAAGATTCACGACGCGCCTTATTAGTTGAGTATTACTGTATCAACACATTGATGCGCAAATTGATCGTCTACCGAGTGCGATTGAAGCAGTTGACAATATTAATGCAATAGAAATTGATGGCAATTCTGATAGAGCGTTTCGGGGCTTTTCGGGGACCCCTTAGAAGTTTTAAATATTTAATTGAATGCAGTGTAACTTCCAGTATGTTTTATTTTTACTATTAGCTGTGTATTCGCGCAGCAGACGTGAGTACAGGCAAGGACGGCAAGGAGGTGGTGTCTGTCATTTTACCTGTTCTACTGGATACAGGCATCACCAATCTAGTCAAAGAAGTTAGGAGCGTCAGGTATGTCACATTAATTTTGTTTTAAAAATAATCTAAGCTTTTAAGAGCACTTTCTTAGGAACAAAGTTACTGTTATAATTAAACTCTTCAATAACAATCTATGAAAAATCGTAGGCAGCAGTATTCTATCAATTTTTTTGGCAACGAAAAAAGGTCGGCAATCTAACTTTCTATAGTCCTTTTAATTCGTTGAGGATGCAACTCACACTCTTGCTAAAGCGAAGGGTAAACGGAATTTATATCTGCACCTCTCAAGAGTATTCCATCTATTTTCTCGGCATCGAAAAAGGTCGACAATCGTAGTATCGAATTTCGATAGTACCTTTTAATTCGTTGAGGATGCGACTCACACTCTTGCTAAAGCGAAGGGTAAACGGAATTTATATCTGCACCTCTCAAGAGTATTCCATCTATTTTCTCGGCATCGAAAAAGGGTCGCCACTCGAATTATCGACTTTCGATAGTATCTTTTAATTCGTTGAGGATGCGACTCACACTTGCTAAAGCGAAGGGTGAACGAATTATATTTATATCTGCACCTCTCAAGAGTATTCCAGCTATTTTCTCGGCATCGAAAAAAGGTCGCCAATCGAAGTATCGACTTTCGATAGTACCTTTTCGTTCGTTGACGTTGCGACTCACACTCTTGCTAAAGCGAAGGGTGAACAAATTGTAATTATATCTGCACCTCTCAAGAGTATTCCATCTATTTTCTCGGCATCGAAAAAGCGTCGCCAATCGAATTATCGACTTTCGATAGTATCTTTTAATTCGTTGAAGATGCGACTCACACTTGCTAAAGCGAAGGGTGAACGAATTGTATTTATATCTGCACCTCTCGAGAGTATTCCATCTATTTTCTCGGCATCGAAAAAGGTCGACAATCGTAGTATCGACTTTCGATAGTAACTGCACAACCAATTATAGGCAAACACCACATGCAAAATGCTTTGTAATTATAAATTTAGTTATAAAGACAGAATTTAGTCAGAAAGTTTAATTTAAATTGTTGATAGTTATTTATATCTGCACCTCTCGAGAGTATTCCATCTATTTTCTCGGCATCGAAAAAGGTCGACAATCGTAGTATCGACTTTCGATAGTACCTTTTAATTCGTTGAGGATGCGACTCACACTCTTGCTAAAGCGAAAGGTGAACGAAATGTATTTATATCTGCACCTCTCGAGATGATTTTCTGATGACCCGATGATGTTTTATCGAACGACTGTGTTACCATCAAATATATATTTAGAAACTATTTACATGACCCCAGTACATTCAAACAGTATTAAAAATACATATTATTCTCAGTTTACAGACAGTCTCTAAGCTAGTAACCGCAGCCGGGGAAACATTAAAACCATTCCTAGCGCGACTGATACCAGCTCTAGCGGGTGCGGCAGGAGAACTCGAGTCGGCACGACTCTCGTACCTCTCGACAGCTCTAGCTGATACCGCGACACGAGATGTGTTAGATGACATGAGAGCGAGCGCAGCACGACACCACTACACTACTGATACTGTTGTTAAAGTAAGAGAAACTATTTTTTTGCTGGAATGAATATTTTGAACTGATTGAATACTGTCAAAATGTCTTGTCTCGTTAATAATTTTTTTTTGTGTGAAATTATGTGAAAATTCATAGCATAAAGCTGTCTTTATGCTATGAATTTTCACATAATTTCGTTGCATTTCTCATGCACCAGCCAATTACATAATCAGCCTATATTGTTCCCACTGCTGGGACATAGGCCTCCTCTAAGTGAGAGGGAGTGATGGGCTGTAATGCACCACGCGGGCCCAGTGCGGGTTGGTACATGTCACATGTCTTCGAATATTTTTTTTGGACATGCCGGTTTCCTCACGATGTTTTCCTTCACCGTTTTGAGAGCAGTGGTGATGAAATTATTCACACAAAGTAAAGTGCCTGCCTGGGTTCGTAAGTCGGGGGCATTATCATTGGGCCACTACTGCTCTCCAGCCAATTATTGTAATTTAAACCTTATGGCAATATTCATAAGTCACAATAATGACGCGCGCTCGTGTTTAACAACGGCTACACCGGGTGGTTTAAACTGTCTATTATTAAAACTTTTAAACTTTCGCGATTTGTATCAGTTTCTGTCTAATATTGCGCCAAAACGCTGATATATCCTGAAAATTCTCTATGAAACTATCTAATTAGCAATATTTCCACAGTGTATGCCGTACGTCGACATCGAAATAATGAAAGAAATGCTACCGAAAATCTTGGAGCTGATGAAGTCCCCACAACTGGGTACTAAAGTGGCGGTCTGTCACTTCATCGTACTAGCCGCTCATTACTTGAGAACTGACCTAGAACCGGTCGCCGGGAAGATCATGTCGAACCTACTGACTGGTACCTTCGACAGGAATTCTACTGTGAGGAAGAATTATGCTGAGGCGTTGGGTCAAGTTTCGGCTTATGCTAAGGTGAGTTTTTCGGATTCGCTGTCGCTAGCCTTAATTTTTTGTGTATTACAAATTGATGCAACAGTTGTCGCTGTCGCTAGCCTTAATTTTTTGTATATTACAAATTGATGCAACAGCTGTCGCTGTCGCTAGCCTTAATTTTTTGTATATTACAAATTGATGAACAGTTGTCGCTGTAGCTAGCCTTAAATTTTTGTATATTACAAATTGATGCAACAGTTGTCGTTGTCGCTAGCCTTAAAATTTTGTATATTACAAATTGATGCAACAGTTGTCGCTGTCGCTAGCCTTAATTTTCCCGCAAAAACTTGGAATTTAGGAGGCTTCGGAGTGAATAATGGAAAGCAGCATTGCTTACTGTAATTAAAACCATGAATCCTCACGATTTTCCATTACAAAACTAATAAAAAACTACATGCTTAGCAGTTCTTTGGGCTTATAAAGTATGTTCTTCTACATTTAATTTTGTACGCATCAATAACACATTTCAATAGCTAGGCTCGTATTTCAGGTCCACTCAGCAGAAAAATTAATGAAGAAGCTAGTGACGTTATACGAGACGAAAGAAGACGACATGTCCCGGTCGGCCATCGCGCTCTGTCTCAAGTCTATATCCAAGGCGAAGATAGAGCATGTCAAGGATAATGAGACGTTGTTAGCACCGATGGTGTTTCTGGCCATGCACGGGCCTAAGGAAGATGGTGAGTGTTAAACAGTGATCATTTGGGGAGTTTTTGAAAGCCTAATCTGTCTTTGATCAGTAAACCTGCTGTAAATCTCATGTTAGTTGTGGAGATTGGTGGGCTCCGAAACTCGTGAGTGTTTTGATTGGAATTTCTATCATCAACTGCTCATCGAAGCTGCTTTTCCAAAATCTGATACATTTACGTTTTAAGGTGTACCCACAATGGTAGCCTGCGAAATTCAAGTTTTCTTGCGTTTTTTGCAATTCGCAGGTCAGTTTCAGGTTGTATCTTGATCAAAATATGATTCGTGACTATATGAAATATGTTTTTACATGATTATAGCCACAAGAATCATCAATACTACATCTCTAAGTTAAATTTGTTCTCTTTTGATCTGATTTCGGAAATCACACATTTTAGAACAAAGCTGACTTAGAGAGATGTATTGATGATTCTTATGGTTATCAAAAATCAAATTGTTTATTTATAAAAACAGTATTGTAGTACATGGTAATTTAGGATTGACAAATTAGTGTACGTACTAAAACTACAACTAAAATGGTGGTGAGGTGCTGCATTCCCAGCTAGGTTACAGAATAACCTGTATAAGGGAGTGCAGTGCCAGTCCCCATTGGGTAATATAATGATATTGTACACAGTACGTGGCCTTCTACTACAATTTTATTACAAAAGGAAAAAATACATAACAAAAAGATAAACATTTGCTAAAAGGTAACACTCACTTATGAGTGTGATTGTGTGAGTGTGTGTATGTATGTGGGGGTGTGTATATGTGTGCGCGCGTACGTGTTTGTGGACGTGCGTGTGTGTGTGGTGTGCGTTGTCGCGTCTGTGCGTGTGTAGGTATGTGGGTTTGCTTCTGTGAGAGAAATGGTATGATTTTGAAACATATTTTTATTTATGCTATTAAAAACTTTTCTGTCTCATCGTAAGTTTTATTTTGTAGAAATGAGTAAACTGCTTTTTTGCATTTATGGTACGTCATACCATAGATTGGACAATGTTTATTAATTTTATTGTATAAATTCGGGCTTTGGTAGTAGCAGAATCTTTTAATGCTGGATGATCGTGTTTGCGGTACCGTACATATTAGATCTTTTCGTCGTTTTGTGATTTTTTTGAATGGGGTGTTGCGATGTTGTATTAGGATGGCTTGTAAAATGTAGTGTTGTCTTACATTAAGAATTTTCCAATCTTTGTACAACTCACTGGTAGGATATAAAATAGGGCGAAAAGTAGCAACTTTTAAAACAGCTCTGTGGGCTATTTCCAGAGGCTTCAGAGTCGTTTTTGCCGCACCACCCCAGCAGGAAATACAATATGTAGCAATAGAGGAGCATAAAGCAAAATAGACGGTTCGTATAGTGTTTATATTTGCTACATGTCGTAGGTTTCTAAATACATAAATTAGTTTACGGACTCTTGTAGTGAGCAGGTTTATATGCGTCTTGAAGTTGAGGTGCTTATCCAGTACTACGCCCAAATATTTTGTATGTTCAACAGATGTTCAATAGATGAACAGTGACAGGAGGTTTTAGTTTGACAAAGATGTGCTTTTATTGTGATTGGAGTGTGTGGTTGTGTGATCGGGCTGATTGAGTAAGTAAGAAAGTTTGTTTTGTTAGTGTTTAGTGTAAGTGTGTGTGAGGTGAGCAATTCCAGAGCTGTGTTGAAACCATTTTGAGCTACATGTTCAAGCTCTGACCAACTATCGGCTAAATGTGATGGCAGTGTCATCTGCAAATGCAATAACTTTGCCATTAGGGATATCAAGGTTGCACAGATCATTAATAAATATCAAGAAGAGGGTGGGGCCTAATATAATGATGTGAAACTACATTATCTTTGTTATAGTCGCGAATCATTATTTTGATCAAGATACAACCTGACTCTGACCTGCAAATTGCAAAAAACGCAAGAACATTTGAATTTTGCGGGCTACCATTGCGAATACACCCTTAATGCTCATTAAAATTGAGATTTTGATGCTGAAAAGTATGATAGGAGAAGTGGGTAGTAGATCTCTATCCATGTGAATGACTCTTAAATCTTAATGCTGAAGGCTAATCGCCTGACGAGTGTCGCCTATGCACATTCTTGTCATAAAACAGGCGAAAACCAATCTTCCTATAAATCAGCCTAAAGTCATGAATTGATGTCACAGTCATGCTGCTATAAAATCTTAAAAAGCCATAGTCAGTCAGTAGATATAAAATAAATCTTAACCCGTCGTATTAAAATTTGCTTAACTTGAATTTTCAGACTCGACCACAGTAGAGACGTTCGAAGATATATGGACGGACATAAGCCCGGCGCGAGAGAGTGGCATTAAACAACATCTAACAGTGATTCGAGAGGAGATAGAGAAATGTCTCAACTCTAGTAGCTGGACGAAAAAGATTCAGGTAATTATAAATTCTTGGCATCAGGTTAATAGACCGTGTTCCAAACGTCGAGATTTGAAGACGTACGAAGGTCTTCGATATCGGAAAGCGTAGTATGGAAGTCAAATGGACTTTGGCAGGACACTTGGCAAGGCGCAGTGATGATAGTTGGAGTAGGGCTGTGACTACAGAACCTGTTACGATCCTAATCCGATTTAATTACTGTCATAAATCAATATCTTTATCAATTTTAGGCGGCAAACGCAATAAAGGCGATATGCAAGGACGTGTCATCAGGTCTGGGCGAGCATCGGGAACAGTTGATACGCGCCATGCTAGCGGCAGTGCACGGCAAGACGTTTGATGGAAAGGAACATGTCATTGTAGCTCTGGCCGAGTTGTGCGCGTGAGTGGATATTTTGCTATTTTTACAGTATGTGGTGGTAATCTTTAGAGAAGTTTTTTTAGACAAAAGTAAAAAAACTTCCCAAACGAGCCAATTTATTTACGGCTCGCATTATGCCATTAACAAACCAATCAACTAAATCAATATGGTGCTTTACAGCAGCTCTATCTCTGCCGTACTTTCATTTATTGTTTGTTTTCATATTCTAAAGTTTTTGTATGTGAGCGATATATTAATATAGACGTCAGACTGCTGATTTGTTTTTTTTTTTACTGAGTTATGATCATGTTACTTGATGCCTCCAGTTTTTCTCTATGTTTTCCTTTTGTTGTTTAAGAGGCCTATATTGAAGCATGGCGACGCATCGCATTATGTAGCAATTTGGCAGTTGTAATTACGTTTATTTTGAGTCTTATAATTTATTTAGTTTTGTTTAAAGTATGAAATTAGAATTTCTTATGAACTAATGTTATTCTGGTACTTATAAATTTTTCGTAATTAATGTAGTAAGGAGAAATTTACAGTTCATTCTGAGCGTTTTAGTAGTAGTTCATATCCGTACATAGGTATTTCAAAATTCTGAGGCCGCTATGAACTAAACTACTATTTAAGAGACATTATTATATATTTTTCATTTCAATTTATACTTATCCACGAGCTCGAAAAAATGCAGTCGCGGATGCGTTTGGCTTTATTATAAATAGATAAGAAAAAATTGCGAAGAGCGAGGTCACTATAAACTGCACTAATAACTATTCTCCACCACTCAATAAGTCGAAAGTCTTACAGTTTCTCAGAATAAGAACATCAAAGTTGGCCATTTAACTCGACAATCACGGTCGAAATGTAATATCCTCATATACAATGTGTAAAAAAACCCTGTTCAATGAACAACTTTTACTATAAGACCAAACTTGAAATCGCGAAAAAAAAATTCATCCATTCCCTACATTTATGCTCGCATAACTCGTCAAAATGCAGCAGATTTTTTTTCGCGATTTTAGGTTTGGTACCATAGTAAAAGTTGTTCATAATGATAAGGATCCCTTATCGGATCGAACAGGGTTTTTGTTACAAATTTTATAATGTATGTTGTTTCATTTCAATTTTTTCGTCGTCTAATCCCACAGAGTAAAAGAAAACGAGCCTCCAGTATCACAAGCGCTGGCCTCGGAAGTTATCAACGCGTTGCTAGTGGAGAGCCGCAAGCAAGAGATGGTGTACAAACGTCACGCGATCACCGCGCTGGGGCAGGCCATCGCCGCCACGCACTGCGACCGCTTCCAGCAGCTTTATGAGATCGTTAAGGTTATACTGTCAAAGGTAAGTCACCAAAACAAGATACTTAGTCGGACCAAGATATTCTTTATCGATGAAAATCGCGCTGATTGTGCGATGATATTGGATAATAAACCTTATTTTTAATGTATTTAAGTGAAAACGCTCCTGTTTGCTACTGCACGCGTAGCATGACCACCATAGAAAGGGATTTTGTCGACGGAAGAATAAACAAGAATTAAGTTTCTGTTTAGACAGTAAGAGGGCAACAAAGTAGAAAGAGTCAACTCACTCGAAATTCACTTTTTTACATAATTGGACTTTGTTTTATCATGATTTTTTTTGTTTGGTTCTCATTTTTTCACAAAGTGACGAACAACCGCATTTCGGGGTGTGCGTCTATCTGACAGGCCCCAATGAGATTCATCAACAGGTGATAGCTTGTCATAAAGACATTATTTTTTGATTAAATGACGTTTTTATGAAGTGTCTTGCTAGCGGGACCTTTATGGTTATTTTTATTGTTATTATACTTTCAGATCGCACAATAGTGTTAGGAGCTTGATACTATTATGTACCATACAAATCCAAAATCTCGACTTTCTGTGAGCTACACTTCAGAAGATATTCGTTATTTAAACAAGCGTCCAGCCAGCGGGCCCCTTTTTAAATACAACGATTTTATATCATACAATAGTGATGGGAGCTTGATACTATTATGTACCTTACAAATCCAAAATTTCGACTTTCTGTGAGCTTTCAGAAGATATTCGTTATTTAAACAAGCGTCCAGCCAGCGGGCCCCTTTTTAAATACAACTATTTTATATCATACAATAGTGATAGGAGCTTGATACTATTATGTACCTTACAAATCCAAAATTTCGACTTTCTGCGAGCTATACTTTAGAAGATATTCGTTAATTAATTGTGATTTTTTATTTGCTTTAGCTCGTCAGTTATTATTATGTTACAGTATCTGTTCGACCGGGCTCTGCTCGGGTGAAAATAGAGAAAACGAATTTTTTTTTTTCGCAAGTATGAGACCTAGCTAGATCAATTTTTTGCACCCGTAAACCCCTATATTGCAAGATTCATCGAAATCGTTAGAGCCGTTTTCGTTAACGTGAGTACAAATATGACTCGTTTTAAGCGCAGGCCACACCGCCAGCTAGCGGGCGGGCGGGCTAGGCGGGCGAACATCGTTGCACCTCTTATTACATACTTCGGTTCACACCGCGAGCTGACCGAAGTAGTGAAACGATGTTCGCCCGCCTAGCCCGTCCGCCCACTAGCTGGCGGTGTGGCCTGCGCTTTATAGTATAGGGATGTTGTATAAGGTTTTTGATGTTCTTTAAATTTCTAAGTTCTAAATTGACATTTGGTACGCGTTGTCTGAAATTTTAAAATTATTTAAAATTATTGTCGACACGTTTAGACATCTTTTGTTCCTAACAATTTAAACAGATTAAAGATTATAAATAATTACTATTACATTTTCTCTTTTAATTTACATCGTCATCATTAGCGTCGTACTTAATTAACTCTCTTACTCTTTTTCTTAATTCCAGTTTTGGTGTTATAGCCCTATTGGATTATGAACGTAGGTATAATGTTTGAAAAGGGGTTTGCTAGCTAGACGATCGTTTAATTAACGAATATCTTCTGAAGTATAGCTCGAGAAAGTCGAAATTTTGGATATGTAAGGTACATAATAGTATCAAGCTCCTAACACTATTGTATGATATAAAATAGTTGTATTGAAAAAGGGGGCCACTGGCTGGACGCTTGTTTAAATAACGAATATCTTCTGAAGTATAGCTCACAGAAAGTCAAAATTTTGGATTTGTAAGGTACATAATAGTATCAAGCTCCTATCACTATTGTATGATATAAAATAGTTGTATTTAAAAAGGGGCCCGCTGGCTAGACGCTTGTTTAAATAACGAATATCTTCTATAGCTCACAGAAAGTCGAAATTTTGGATTTGTAAGGTACATAATAGTATCAAGCTCCTAACACTATTGTATGATATAAAATAGTAGTATTTAAAAAGGGGCCCGCTGGCTGAACGCTTGTTTAAATAACGAATATCTTCTGAAGTGTAGCTCACAGAAAGTCGAGATTTTGCTTTTGTAAGGTACATAATAGTATCAAGCTCCTAACACTATTGTGCGATCTGTAAGTATAATAACAATAAAAATAACCATAAAGGTCCCGCTAGCAAGACACTTCATAAAAACGTCATTTAATCAAAAACTGTCGAGGTACAAAATATATCTTATTTATTTTCTTTAGGTACAAAATAATGTCTTTATGAAAAGCTATCACCCGTTGATGAATCTCGTTGCTGTCAGATAGACGCACACCATTTCGGGAAGAAAAAAACAGTAATATTGCCCTTTCCCGTTCCCTTGAATGCCCTATTAACTAAATTATTAAAAATAGAAGAAGATAGCTTTGTTCTACGATTAATTATCACAGTTTTGCGTTCAAAACGCTCTCCTGTAAAATCATGATTTTGTAGATAACCGTATATACTTTGCGGCCGTCGAGTAGAAAGTTTTCTACTGTGTATAGACGGTGTTTAGCATGGTGATTACTAAGTCAAATTATCTTCACTACCATAAATAATTGTCAGTTGTCAGTGTGACTTCCAGTCGCTCCATGTAAAATACTGGTATTCAGCTGTATCCGGTTAGACTGGAAGCCAACCCCAACATAGTTGGGAAAAGGCTAGGCAGACTGAGTTGTCAGTGTGATTTTGACAGTTTGAATAGAAAACTTTCTTCTGAATTAGTCTACATAAAAAAGGTACTAGACAAATATCTTTAGAAACGAAAGATAAAATGACAGATTGTGGAAGGATTTCTTCGGTGAGATGGCAAAAATGGAGAAACGAATGTCACTAAGTATGGAAAGAGATATGTCTATTCTTCGTAGAGATAGAAGTGGTCATGCTACGCAACTTTGAAGTAGACACTTATGTGCATTATTAAATGTTTTTATAAAATACTTTGCTTCTGTACTGCTTTCGACAGATCCCTTTTCAAGTCAGTATACTATCGTTTTCTGAGCACAAATGTGGCACATTGCCTATATTCGTTTCAATTTATTTTTCGACAGGATGAATTATCAATGGGCAAGGAATCCGATGAGGAAGACAACGAAGGCGCGAGACAGCGGCGAGAACAACTGACGGCGCTGAAAGAAGCTGCTTACGAATTACTGGGTAAAGCGTGGCCCAAGGAACCTGACACGCAAGGTAAGATTCTTTATATCCATATCATAATTATCTATTTATTTATTATTTATTTATTACAATGATTTTACTTAGCTTATAAATATATTAAGCCCCACAAAACCATGTCAATAGTTTGACTGTGGGGGCTGGCGAGTCTTTATTATTATTACTTTACACCTTAAAAAACTTAAACTCTTTACTTTAGGACTTAGGTAGCACCGTAGTTAATGTTTCCAAATAATATTTTTTCAACTTATTTCTGAACCTGTTTGCATTGGCTTCGCTCCTTATGTCTGCCGGCAGGCTATTCAATAGGTATGGTATTCGTTTTTTTAGAGTTCGGTCACCATAGTAATTGGTGACTCTGGGTACCTTGAATTTGCCGGCAGCCATAGATCGCGTATTATAATCATTGAGTACATGAGATAAGTTATGCTCTTGAGCACCATGATGGTTTACTGCTAGAAGATATTTATGTTTATAGCTGATCGGTAGAATTTTACAAATTTTAAATAGCTTCCTATAATCTCCTTTACAACTCTTTTTCGTTTTTTGTGTAACAAGCAATTTTAAGAATCGAATTTGAAGAGCTTCTAATTTATTCAAGTTGGTTTTAAATGTTAGTCCATAGCTGTCAAGAGCATAACTCATAATTGAATCTACTAATGACATGTATATACATCTTAATATATTAGTGGTAACTTTAAAGCTTAGATGGTACATTTTACTTAACAATATTCTTAATTTACTACAAATGTATTCTATGTGTTGTGACCAAGAAAAGTTCTCATCTATTTTCATACCAAGGTAGGTTACACAGTTGACTCTTTCAATAGGGTTACATGTACAGCCCAGTAAATTATTATGATGGCATGTATAAGTATGAGCAAACAAAGGCGGAGTCGCACTATGAGGTCGTAGATATGGCGAATGGATTAGCAACAATTTAGTTTTATCAGCGTTTAGTATAATGCCGTTGTCGTGCGACCATTTAACAACAGAGTCTATATCTTTCTGAACTAGCTGGCTAACATCGTCTATGTTAGTTCCGGAGCAAAGTATGCACAAGTCGTCCGCAAACATATAAGCTGAACAATGCTGTAGCACTCGGCACAAGCTGTTCACATGCATAAGATAACAAATCGGTCCACATCCAGATCCCTGAGCCACCCCGCTCCGCACCTCAACTCTGTCACTAAGCGCGTCTCCCACCCTCACACGATAGGAACGCGTGGTGAGGTAATCACGGAACCATGGGTTCAGTGGTTCCCCCACCCCGCACTCCTCCATTGCGTTGAGGATGGTATCAAATTCCAAAGTGTCAAATGCTTTTTTATTGTCAAAAAATATTGCAATAACAATTTTTTTTTCATCTAGGTAACCGTTAATTTCGTCTGTGAATTTTGCTAGCAATGTATTTGTACTTTTTCCCTTTAAAAAACCATGTTGACATTCGTTAATAATGTTATTTTTTTGTAGATAGTTACTTATTTGGTTAACGATACACTTTTCTATAATTTTATCTATACTAGATAGAATTGATATTGGTCTGAAGTTTGATACATTTTTGCGATCACCTTTTTTATGAATTGGGCGCACTATTGCCTCTTTAAGCTTGTTAGGAAATTTGCAGTTCTTGACAGTTAAGTTTATTAGTTTAGCTAAGACGGGGCTCACTTTATCAATAATTATTTTTAGGTCAGACATTCGCACTCGGTCGCTACCCGGTGACTTATTTATATTCATGCTTTTTATTATGTTTTTGACATAATTAGAGCTAACAGGTTGCCACCTCATGGATAAGTCCGTGGCTTTTACATAGGTCTGTCTATCCATCCAAACATCACAACACTTATGCTTTATATCTTCTATTTCTTTACTGAAGGTAGAAGCAAATTTGTTACTTATGTCTACAGTACTTCCTTGTCCATCCATGTTTGACAGAATTAATTCATCTACCGATTGTTTATTATTTCCCATCATAGTATTTATCCTTTCCCATATTTTTTTAATGTTATTATTACATTCTAATATACTAATCCTATCATAGACATTTTTACTTCTAATAATAGCTTTTTGACATTTATTTCTAAATTTGGTATATTTAAGTCTCTTTATCATATTCTTTGGCTCATTACTCCATATCTCAAATAAATTGTCTTTTTCTTTTATCATATACTTCAACTTATTATCAATCCATTTTTTGTTGTTCCTGTTACTAGTAGAAATACGTTTATTTACGTAACAGGCATCATAAATATCCACGAATATTTGTTTAAAAGCTTTATATAATTTGATTGGACATTCTATTGACATTAAGTGGTCAAAATCAGTGGTTAGTAATTTCTCTCGAACTTTTCTATTGTCAAGGACGCGCTTAGTGGCCGTGAGTCGCGGCGGAGACGGCTGTGCATCGCATGGACTGTGAGTTCGCGCCGACTGCCCCGGCGGTGCGCGTCTCCACTGCACGTTTGCCGAAACGAAATAGTGATCCGATATCTTTTGTTTTATTACAGCTGAATGTATGACAGAACTATTTGCCCGAATATAAATATGATCGAGACAAGATTGAACTAATTTTCCCGCAACAATTTCCTTTCTTGTAATGTCATTTATGCACTTTGTGAATCCATGTTCTGATAATAGATTTTCATACAATATTACAAATTTATCATGAGAATTTAACAAGTTTATGTTTATATCCCCGCAGAAAACAACTTTAGAATCTGCAGGTATTTTTTCAAGAAGGTTCCGAAACTCATCTATAAATTGACTTAATTTATTTTGTTTATTTAATCGAGGTGGTCTGTATATTGCTATTAAATAACTATATAACTTCAGGTTTTACCCTGTAAAGGTCTGTTACCAGAATTTGAATAGCACCGTCTCTACACCAAGCAGAATTCCAATACTAACCATCCTAATTAATGTCAGGTTACAGGTTATATCAAAAATATGTGTACGGGTTTATCAAAAAATAAAAATTATCAGCTGTGATAATTTTTGATAAACCCGTATGTATGACCCAAATGTATGCCACGGCTGATATTTTTTTCTCGATTACGATGTTGGTCCAATGGAGAAAGTTGTTCAGTTTGATGGGCCATGCCACACCCTTAAATTTGACCACACCTTTCTGATACACCCTGTAAATGCGAAAGTGAGTTTGTTCGTTTGTTTCACGCTAAAACGGTTGAACGGATTTGGATGCAATTTGGGACATCGTTAGACCATGACCTGGATTACGATAAAGGATACTTTTTATCCGGATGTGGTGAGATTGCCGTAGGATAATTCCCAACGTCCACGCGGGCGAAGCCGCGGTCAAAAGCTAGTCAATTATAAAAATCGTCAAGCTTCGTCGTGACGAATCCGGCATGTCTTAGAACCAAAAATTCGAAGACATGTGATATCTACCAACCCGCACTGGGCCCACTTGGTGGATTACAGCCCACTCCCTCTCACCGCGAGGAGGCCTGTGTCCCAGCAGTGGGAACATCATAGGTTTATTATGCTATAAATAATTCCATTCAAATTCAATATTTTTTTTATGTTTCACAGAAAAATACCAAGACGTATTCTTCGAGCACTGCTCAAAGTCGTACCCAACGAGTTCTCGATCGACGCAGCTCGCGATTCTAGCATCCGTTGCGCGCGTATTGGAGAGACTGACCATACTCGGCAATACTGGAGAGCCGATGGAAACTGACAACGTGCCTGTGTCGAACAGAGATAAGGCGATCAGTAGCGTCACTGGACACGTCGCTTTGATAATTGATTATACGCTGCGTGAGTATTGTGTACATTTTACCATGGAATTATTTAAGGTTTCCCGAATCAAAAGACCGATCTTCTTTTAGCGTGTCGGAAATCCAAATAGAGTCGGCCCAGAATTTCGCTACGAGTTTGTCACCGATTAAAAATTACCAGTTATCGCAACCTCAATCGTATCTTAGGAATGCTCTTGAATGCAGTATTTTACCATCTTACGTAGGTGATTCAAAGTGAACCCGAAGCGGTGCGGCGCGATATAAACAGTTGATACCTATTCAAGTGGCCTAGGTGACCAAACGCACGTGGGGTGCGGTGCATCGCGGCGCGAAACGAACTGATCAATTTACTTGATATTTTCACGCACGAGCTGGATGCAGTTCAGTCGTTTTTGAAGTGAAAACTTTTGTATGCGCGTTGACAGTTCACGGGCGATGCGCGCGCTCGTAGAACAATGCCGGTTGCATTTAATTCGCGTGTAGTGACACGCGACTTCAATGCGATGCGGTGATCAGAGGGGCAATTCTCGTATTTTTAACAACGTTCGCAATCTCATTTCAATCTCAATCTGTCAAAAATTTTAGAGCGTTTACCTACATTTTTGACATTTGATTGTCGCTGACATGAGATTGTGACTTGAATTTGAACGTTTTTAGGTACGAGAATTGGCCTTCTGATTGCTTCGCAATCACGTTTGCTTTCGCCTACGTGACGTCTCGTTAGTCTGTTGCATTTTTATAAAAACTTTTTTGGTATTTTTTTTTTTTACAGAAAACAGCAATCAAGTGAGGCACAGAAGGGACGCGCTCAACATTCTGGAAATACTTGTCAAACAATTAAAAGGTAATTTATTTGATCGTTTAGCACGAGTCTTCTCATAATATCGCTTCAATATCAATTTCGAGAGGCAAGAATGATGCATTGGCACCCAAGACCTCACCCCAAGATGCATCCCATTGTTCTCTTATCTAGTGCCTTAAGTAAAAACATTTTTATAATAATTCTTCCAGATCTCAACAAAACCGAAGAGTTAAATAAACTCAGAACTATCTACGAGTCGTACGCACAAGACCTGTCCAAGGACTCCTCTCATGAAATACGAACCAAAGTGGACGGTATCAAAGTGCACTTTAAATAGTGCAGTATGCATATTTTGTTATTTATTGTCGTGACAAAAACAGTAATTAAAATATTCTATACGATAACATTCTGTGGTTTTATTTTATTTTTATTTTATTGTTATATCAACATTGTATCCGCTGTATCAAGTCAATCTGCCTAGGCTTTTAACAACGATGTGGGGGTCGGCTTCCAGTCTAACCGGATGCAGCTGAATACCAGCAGTGCGATTCTGTAACCATCTCACCGTGAAAACTTAGGTGAAGTGAGCGTGGAGTGAGCTGTCAATAGTGTCAATTCCTAGCAAAAACAAACTCACTTCACCTAAGTTTTCACGGTGAGATTTTTACAGAATCGACCGGCAGTATTTTACATGGAGCGACTGCCTATCTGATCTCCACAACCCAGTGACTGGGTTTCGGGCTTCTGACGACCCGTAGCGACTGTCAAAGATCCACGAATGACAGCCGGGCCCAATGGCTTAAACGTGCTTTCCGAGACACGGAGGAGCCTCGGTATGTAAAGATGGTCAACTATCCACGGACCAACCCCGGCAAGCGTAGCTTAACCTGATCGATCGACCCATGCATCCGCTGTATCAAGTAGACTTCCTAAATAGGAATAGTTATGTATGTCCTTTCAGTACATAGGGTGAGAACACAAACTGATAAAAAAAAAATGAATTGGAAGCTGCAGTATTGCCGAGTGCTAAAGGACATATTTTATGTTAAAACAAGAAATGTCACGCGGATAAAGTCACGGGCAGAAGGTACTACGGTATAAATTTTATAATTATATTATTTCTCGGTTCTTAAAAGGAAAGAGTAATAAAATAATACACCAGATAACAATATCACATCAGTGTTTAATGCTTACTGCATTTAATAAACCTATGGAATGAAATAAAGTATACAATAACAAAAATAATTAATTTGCATAAACACATCGCCTAAGCTAAATAAGCAATGATTATATACACGAAATAATACACAGTATATTGATATTCTTTTAAATACTTACCGTCTTACTAATAAACACAGAATAAAGTTATTCCAAGTATAAACCTATGAAAATGTATGGTTATTCCTTTGTTATTCCTGATATAACTTTATTCCGTGTTTTATATGTAAGAGGGTTTAAGTCTACAGCATAATGACAATCTCGTTTTATTAATTTCCTCCTCGCAGTCAATACACCGTGTATCAGAAATGAATGGTCGTATAAGGGCCACACCCACCAAAAAAATAATGAATTAGTTGTCCCATACAAAACTTCTATATCTACTCGACCATCAAACTGAACAAATTTCTCCATGGAACCAACATCGTAATCGCGAAAACATAATCAGCGTCCTATACAATGCGTGCCACAAAAGACGAGACTTTACGAGCGCAGTATCGCGCCTCCCGCGTTCTTTCCGCCACCCCCATGACGCCCGGTCCCTTCCAGTCTCAGACCTCATACCGCTAAAGAGACCTATAAATCAGAATCAGAGAATTAATCTACTGCGCAAGGCAAACTACGTGGTGTGTCAAGTCTCATCTCTCGTGGCACGCTTTGTATGGGATGCTAATTATTTTTTCGCGATTACGATGTTGGTTCCATAGAGACAGTTGTTCAGTTTGATGGTCCCTATCACACCCTTAAATATGATCACACATTTCTGATACACGTTGTATACAGGATGAGTTTCCGAGAAGAGACCTCAGAGAGAAATATTGTGAGGACTTAAGGTTGATGCGCCAGGGTAGCCCGCGAAATTCAAAATTTCTTAGGTTTTTTGCAATTTGTAGATCAGTGTGAACTTGTATGTTGATTAAAATATGATTCGCGGCCGTAGCTAATATGGCTTTACAGATTTATAATCATTAAAATCAGCAATACAACTCCATAAGTTAGCATTTATCTCAAATCTAGCGATTTCATGAAATCATGAGGTTTGAGGTAAATGCTAACTTATGAAGTTGTATTGCTGATTCTAATGATTATAATTCTGTAAAGCCATATTAGCTACGGCCGCGAATCATATTTTAATCAACATACAAGCTCACATTGACCTACAAATTGCAAAAAATGTAAGAAATTTTGAATTTCGCGGAAAATCAGTTTTATTTTCCGCGAAAATTGGACATATTACAACTGCTTGTCCACCGCACCGGGAATGGGACGTCAACGAGAAACAAGGTTATTCCGCCATAAATGTACTGTCGCTACTTCGGCGCCGTCATCTGTTTTCTCGTTGACGCCCCGTTCCCGGTGCGGTGGACAGTGTACTTTTTTGGATCATTTTGTTCTACTCATAGTTTTGAATTTCGACCCGATCTCCTATCTCAAAAACTCATTCTGTTTACATACTATAAAGTTTACCGGAAAATGTTTAGTGTTAGTACTTACATTAAAACCATAATAATCAACAATAATGCAAGATTAAATAATCAGATTAGATTTTAGATTTTTTAGCAATGTATCGCTCTTCTGAATAAATATTTAAATGTGCAATTTATGGGCCTTTTAAAAATAAAGTAATAAATAATAATGTGCGTTTAAGCACTATTCATTTAAATACTCCGTGCCTAATGTAAACTGGTGTTTTACTTACATATTATACCTTCAACTACCCTAAATGCCTAAACGGTTCCTAATATCTACAGACGGATTGCTAACTTATTAGTTATATTACACATGAAAGCATGAAACGGTTACATAACTGGCAAATGTGGGTATACTCAATCAAAATCAATCTGCCTAGCCTTTTCCCAACTAGGTTGGGGTCGGCTTCCAGTCTAACCGGATGCAGCTGAATACCAGTATTTTACATGGAGCGACTGCCATCTGATCTCCACAACCCAGTAACTGGGTGATACGATACCCATTGGTAAGACTGGTTGTCAGACTTTCGGGCTTCTGACGACCCGTAACGACTGTCAAAGATCCACGAATGACAGCCGGGACCAACGGCTTAACGTGCTTTCCGAGGCACGGAGGAGTCTCGGTATGAAAAGATGGTCACCCATCCACTGACCAACCCCGGCAAGCGTAGCTTAACCTGATGGATCGACCCGTGCGGCTGTAATTACTTAGCCACGAGCACCTCGAGAAATGTGGGTATACTATGCGTGCCAAATAAGAATAGTACTGTCAAGACGCCATTTTGTTCCGCAATAGTATGGCAATACTCGCGAACTTCATTTCCAATGCGTACTAATTTGACAGCTATCGTGTGAAGTTGGCAGCATGCGCGATCCTATTCATAATTGGAACACATAGTACTTAAATATTCCCTTACATACCTTTTAGGGGATTATAGAGGCGTGATATTATTATTATTTTGTTAACACTGGTATTCACATGCATCCGGTTAAACTGGAAGCCGATCCCAACATAGTTGTGAAAAAGGCTACGCAGATGATGATAGGTGTGTTATTAATGTCGTTTATTCATTTTATTTCTTATTTGCTTACATTTTTAAATATTTCTTAAAAAAAAAAAACATAAAAAAATATAAAAAAATTGTGGTCAGCCGGTGTCGGGAGCAGGGTCCAAGTTACCAGTGGTTAGGGCTGCAGAGACAGAGGAACCTTTCTCACAATGCAAGCCTTATCAAGGAGTACTGCCTTCTGAATCAGGACCTTGATCCAACCGCCTAACGAGAGCCTCGAAAGATGTTGGTCGAGGCTTTCGGCTTATAATTTTATTATTAATGTAATGGTAGCTACGCTTCGATATTAGCAAGGAACTGTGTTAGTAATACCAACAACCGTTTGGTAAGATAAGGAATCAGGCATTAAAGAGGTTGAAATTATGCCAGCTGCCTAATGCTACGGCTACATTGTGTATTGATAATGTGGCCGCAGCACAACAGAATATACGACCCTCACCCTAAAGGGTGCGTTTCCATCAAATATGGCACCACTACAAAGTGTTCGCGTCCCAAAATGTTAATATTACGAGTGGTGGGTAACATGGTGCAATTGTATGCAAAGATAAGAATTTGTAAATCGGACAAATTGTGTTCTAAAGATAGGAATCTTTTTACAGTAAAATATTGTAAGCGTCAAATCTAAGTTCTTCTATTCAAATTTTGATTGCAACATTAGCAAGCTTAATTAGCGATTTTATGCTGAATATTATGTTTGGTTATCACCGAATTCGATTCTATATAAAAATTTAAGCTATAAATTATATTACATTTGTACCTAAAATAAATCAATTGAAAACTATTCACACATCCATAACACTTGCAAAACATTCAAGTTCATTTATATTATCATTATAACTAGTAACGATCACTAAAACTAATTACAATAACGACCTGTTTTTGTGAAGGTATTACCATTTAATAAACTATAATTATTAGCTATCAATGTCACACGCAAATTATTTGCATTGAATTGCCGTAATCGGTTGCCTTCCGAGACATTTCGCAATTATAAACACTCTGTAAAATTATCGGACGAAAGAACCGCGTGTGGTGTACGTCAATAGCGTATTTAAATATACAAGCCTGAATAATTTGATCAGACGATACGACACTACTGTAAGTTGTCCCGACCGATTGAGAACACTCGTTTACGTATAGACCGTTTCTTACTTCTAGATTGCCGATGTGCGCATCAAAAACGGCCGTAAAATTAATACCACAAATAATGTTGTGGTCTTATTTTGCAACATAGTTTTTTTCAATCTTATTTTTAAAAATTATGTTTTATTTTTCCATAAATATTTTTTTCTTATTTTAAAAATACGTTAACTTTTCAATCGAAGTAGTACATATATTGCAAACGATAATAAACTTTATGAGTTTTAAGGTTGATAATCAAGTTACATGCAATCGCGGCCACTTGAGCGATGTGTTTTTGTTCCTAAATCTAGTGCTATTGTTGATCGAAGGTTCCTTACAGAAAAAGCTCCTTTACAATCTAAATAACAATACCTCCACAAAAACTCCTACAGAAATTACCTACTAACGTAATATTGCACTCTATACATCATCAAACAATCCTCGAGGCGGGATGGTCATCTTATCCCTCCTTCGGTCATCGAACTCGGTTCTTATGGACGGCAGCGTACTTTCCCCGAACCGGTGGTCCAACTCATCTTCTAGGGTCAAATTGGACCTGTTATAAGGTACCTCAGCTCGTTGGTAGCCTGTGACCTGTGGCTGGTTGCGTTCAGGGCTCGGTTGCACGTAGTAGTCTGAATCCACGTCGTTGAGAAGCCCGGTGTGGGCTGAAATGTGACGCAATGCACAATAACCGATAACATTAATTATGGCAGGAAAGAAGGGTCTGTTTGTTGTTGGCTTTTGGTATTTAAACAAATCTTTATAGTTTATATTGTGTTGTAAGGTATCTGGTGATTAGATCAAACATTCGGGCAAAGAGATTTATGGCTCGCACCCTTGACGCTGCGTCGGAGCGACGGTAGTTTCAAGACAAGGTTACCCGAGTTTGAGCACAGAAAGCAGCGTCCTAGCGACGTCAACTTTCGCAAGTTACTATATTTAATTTAATGATTAAGGCCCGCTTGCACCCCTAATTAATAAATACATTTAGTGCTAAACATATTTAAAATATCATTCTATTTCTGTCAATCTTTTAAGTTTGACAGATGTTTTAAATATGATTAGCGATAAATATATTTAGCAATTTATGGTGCAATTGGCCCTAAAACTTCATGATGTTTTGTCATGCTTGTAGTCACATGCAATAGGCCATTTTGCATGGGACATGTCGAGATCAAAGAGTAAGTTGCGTATAAAAAAGCCCAAGGAATTAAGTTTTGAATCTAGAAGGACAATACCAAGAACATACAATAAACAGAACAGAATAGTAGTTGTTTTAAAGGGCAGTGCAACAATGAGTTTAGTGAAAATGATAGTATTAGTTACAAAAACAATCAACAAGGCAAAACAAAAAAAAAAACTGGATGAATTTGTAACAAAAAAAAAATTAAGAAAGAAAATAAAAATTGTTTGAATAAAAAAATATAGTTAAAGTTGTGATATTTTTTTGGAAAGGTTTTTTTTTAGAATGAGTTACTTTCAAAAGTCTTTCGTTTTTTTAGACGTTGTTTTAGACTTTTACAGCTTACATAGATAAGCAAGAAAAAAGCTATATAAAACAATGGCTCTTCGTATTACCTCCGTCCTGTGTGTCGCGCGCCGACCTGTAGTTTGAAAACCTCTCGCTGTAGTCACGACGGCGAGTTAGTGACTCTTCCGCACGTTGACGCTTGCGTTTCTCTGTTACAATCGTATAAAAAAGATTTTATAACAAGTATTTTTAACCTTAAATGGGCGTTCTACTCGCTCAATAGTTAAATTTGAAAAACACGTAGGCGAGCTCCTCGCATCGTGGAACTTACAATTGGTCCACAAAAGTTGTCAATCACTAAAAGTCGGTCACCTAAGGGGGATGCGCTAAGGTAGCCTGCGAAATTCAAATTTTCCTACGTTTTTTGCAATTTGCAGGTCAATGTCAGGTTGTATGTTGATTAAAATATGTTTCGCGGCCGTAACTAATATGGCTTTACAGGATTATGATCATTAGAATCAGCAATACAACTCCATAAGTTAGAATTGAGTTCAAACCTCATGATTTCATGAAATCGCTATATTTGAGGTCAATTCTAACTTATGGAGTTGTATTACTGATTCTAAAGATTCTAATTGCCGATTCTATAATCAATCTGCCTAGCCTTTTCCCAACTATGTTGGGGTCGGCTTCCAGTCTAACCGGATGCAGCTGAATACCAGTATTTTACATGAAGCGACTGCCTATCTGACCTCCACAACACAGTAACTGGGTAATACGATATTCCTTGGTAAGACTGGTTGTCAGACTTTCGGGCTTCTGACGACCCGTAACGACTGTCAAAGATCCACAAATGACAGCCGAGACCAACGGCTTAACGTGCTTTCCGAAGCACGGAGGAGACCCAGTATGTAAAGATGGTCACCCATCCACGGACCAACCCCGGCAAGCGTAGCTTAACCTGTTGGATCGACCCGTGCGGCTGTTATTACTTAGCCACGAGCTCATCCTTGCTGATTGTAATGACTATGATAAAATTTTAATTTTTCGCGGGCTAAATTAGCGCATCCTCCTTAAGTGTACCTACTAAAATGAACAGACAAGAAAGAAATGCCTCGTATATCATATCAGAGTCGGGGCTTATCATACGCCCTAAAGCTAAAGAGTAATAGCGCGTCTTTGACTGCATTAGGAACCCGCGTTCCGCTTCCATACGAAGCTATTACAAGACAAGTAGAAGGTGAACTAACCTCTCTTTACAATCTCCCGTCCCTCATCAACCAGGTCGGTAGTAAGCTCATCATCGCCCACAAACTGCTGGAAGCCGCACAGCGACAGCAGTCGACTGCCGAGAGACAAGTACGTCGCCACACAGAGTAGCACCACCAACATTGGGAAGTAGATGTTGAACCCTTCGGCGATGATGCCTAATACGTCCATGTGACCCATTATCTGCAGGGAAACGACGGATGAGAACGAGATTTTCTTTTCAATTTCAATGCTGTGTTTAGTCACAGATTAATACAGATGGGACACTCCGCAGTTTAGGTATGAAGCTACAAGTACGCGGCGGGTTCATCTCACTGTGGCAATTCAGTGTGGGCTACCGCGCACCAGCCGTCTCGCACGTTTCGATACTCACTTACGCGTCGCGTCGTAAAAGAAGACAACCCGAACGAGTCAGAAGATAATATCTTCTGACTCGTTCGGGTTGTCTTCTTTTTTCCTACAGTTATATTCACCTACAAGTTGCCTCTCTTTCTATCGCGTAAGTCTTATAATATAAGAGTTAATATAACTGTAGGTAATAAGCGTTGTGCAACCTGAATTGCACTTTATTGTGTTGTAGCAATGATTTTGTGGAGTGTCCCATCTGTATTAATCTGTGGTTTAGGTGAGGTTGTTCCATATTGGTCAAAGATAATTAAAGAGTAGGCGACATTAATTAACCATGAAAATAAAACTATAATTATAATCAAGCTGTATAAGTTATACACGATCACTAATCACGTCAAGATTTATAATTTTTGGTGCCGTTTACAAGCGAATTGTGGGAAAACAAGTAGTATTATTATGTAAAAACAGATTGCAATAAAAAGCTAAACAAATTGATTTTGAATCCACAATAGTTTAGATAAGAAATAAGTTATCATAGTTGAGCAGTAAGGGTTGGACCTCATCTGGCAGCACGGAATCGCCTTTTTCCGTCGCCCTTTCTCTTTCTGTCGCTTAGAACTGCCATTTGCTAGACCGCGAGAGAAAGCATAATGCGATAGCACGCGGCGGAATCCTCGAGGCGATCGGCATCACGGACAAAATGCAATGGTCGGCAGGGAGACTCCGGAACGCTGAAGCGCGCGATAGCATGCTAACGCATGCTTTCACCGCCGATCCCTTGCTATCGCATGCTGTCTCACTCTATCGTACAATGGCGCACGCGGCCGCTGGTCAGCTCAGTGCAGCCTGTTCATTCATGCCGTACGGATGGAAATAACAAATGACGCGTGCGATCGCCTTTTTTGTCTGCGGAATGCGACAGCGCGCGTTCGCATGCGGCATACTGCAGCACGTGGTAGCACAGGCGGAACAAATGCGATTCCGTGCTGCCAGATGAGGTCCAACCCTAAGGCTATTCTATTTGATCCAAAATCATTATCGATGGTTCTAATCATTTCATTACTACAACATACCTGTGTATAATAAGTCTCCATAATCCTCTCTTTAATAACGTGCGAGTCCATATGTATCAAGCTGAGGAAGTTGAGGCACATCGCAGGCGTCAGTCGGCAGACCATCATGCCTGAGAAGATGAGACTGTACTCATTGGTCTGGTGATGAGGCGCCAGGTAGTACAGGTTCAGGAGACGGATCTTGAGAACGGTCGAGTACGCGCAGTAAAACATGTACGCTATTATTACTGTTGAGATTATCTGGGGGAAAAATAATAATAAAGGGTTATGTTTCAAATTATGTGATTACCAGCTGCGCCCCCGGTTTCACCCGCGTAGGCCGGGATAAAAAGTAGCCTATATGTTAATCCAGGGTATAAGCTATCTACATACCAAATTTCATCCAAATCGGTCCAGCCGTTTGAGCGTGAAGAACTAACAAACACACTCACAAACTTTCGCCTTTATAATATTAGCGTGATAATATCACTCATGTACATGTTTCGGGATTATTTCAGCTAATTGGAACTCATTAGGGTCTTTAGACCACGCAAAAGTTTCCGAGTCTAACAGAGTCAAAAACTTGTATGGCATTACAGATGTACATGGGTTATTCCGAATTCATATGACCGGTTCGAAGTCTGAATTAGTCACAAAATGTACCTAAACACTGTAGCTAAGTGTACAGCCGATTATGATCAGAAAACGAAATGAATTAGAAATATAAATCCAAAATTTGTTTGAAATTAACCAGACACGCACATAGAGTAGCATGTAGTGGAAAGCTTATCAACTCATGATACTCACCTCAATGGCCGAATAGTTGTACGTATCGGTAGCGGCTATCACAATATTCGCGAATATGGAGAGGACAGGCTTCTTGCAGAAAAACGTCATCTCCGACCATACCACAGCTACAGACATGATACCAGTTATCACTGCCATCGTCTTCAGGAAGTACTGCCGCAGGAAACATTCCCAGTACCATTCTGAAAAATTACATTCCAATTTATACCTTATTTCAATGACAGGAGTCACATGACGGATCTCTCCGATTAGGAATCTCTTCCCCAGTTTTATAAAAATATTTCAATTTAAATTGTTGCCAAATATATTCTATTATTTATATATTTTATTATTGTTGTATTAGTCAGATCAGGTTTTTTTTTATTTAAATCAAATGATGTTTACCTACCTTATATATTTGATGGGAATGATATTGTGAATAATGTGTTGGTGGCCAACAAATTAGAATTACAACCGTATGCCACTATACCGAAGGGTGAATATCGCATAACATCAGTTTGTAAGGTTTAAACTTAAAATATGTGCATTTTTACACAAAATATTAAATTACTTTATCGTCATTATTGGAACGGAACTAACATTGGACGATAGGTTAATTAACTAACGAATTATGGTTGGAATGCTCTCTATTACATAAGGATAAAATATTTTGCTAATTAGATTAGAATAAATTACATAGCGGGAATTATTTCGCCATGTCACGAGTAAAATCATAGTTAATAAAGGCCACGACATGGCTTGACTTTTTTAAATGTACAATGTTGTGCAACTTTGTTTCTTCGCAACACAAAAACACGTTGTTGAAACCATTTTGTGCTTCAATAGTACCCCGTATTCACTTGTGCTTGTGACCAGTGAATAAGTGGTATTATTGCGAAGCATATTTGTGATCTTAACTTACCAATTATTGGCGGGTAGAATATCCGTTGAACTCTAGGCCGTGGCGTGTGGAACGTGTGTTGGAACCGGTGGTCAGGCGACCGCTGGTTTGCTGCAATGTCTTCGAGATGAAAGATGCGTTCCAGCATCAGACACCATTGCGTTTCCGTACGCTGTAGCACGTGTAGGGCTTTGATTGTCTGTGGACATAGAAATATGATATGTATAAGAAAAAAAAAAACAGTTGACCTAGAATAGAACCCTGCGGAACTCCCAATAATGACTTCCAATCCCGGATATCTTTAGCAGTTACTATCGACATCCTGAACCATATTGTTCAAATTACAAATAACACACAACAAGAACAAGATTTAAAATTCCATATTGATGCAATTTCCTGATCCAATTTATTAATGTAAATCACTGTCAAATGCTTTTGACAATTCACAGACAAGTATTAGGACGAGAAATATTATGTTCATGAATTTGTTAGAACTAACCTTTTTGTGCAGATTAACAAGTGACTTCAAGGAGGGTGGTGTGGGTCTGTCTGGTGGGGCGCGTCCATTGAGCCGGTCTCGCAGTTGTATTGGTAACTTCTGCACTATGGTATCGACATGACGATACAGAGGGTGACCTGACCCTACAGCTGTTGACACCGCTTTTAGACTCTGAATTGATAAAGGAAGAATTTTTATTCTTTTTTTTTGTGGTGGAATCACACTATCTACTTCGATTGTTTTAGTTATTACTAGCTGTGCCCCGCGACTTTGTTCACGTGGAAGTCATAAGATACACAATATACTAAAATAACAGCCACATTTTAATAAAACTCCCTTGACCCACGACCCGCCGCGTTGCATCGCCCGCTCGCGCTATCACTTCGTTTTCGCTTAGCGTTCTTTCAGACTTTTTCTTTATGCTCGGCTTCTAAGGGTCGTGGCGTGATGTTAAATAGCCTATAACCATTCTCGACTTCCTCAAGCATTGGGCAAGAGCAAAAAGAATTTTACAAATCCAACTTTTTATTCACAATTATTTCATGGGTTTTATTTTTTTTGCACGGAACCTTAATTATTTTCCCAAAATAAAAGTACCCTAAGATACTCCTTATAACATGGGCTACCTGCCAGTGAAAGTCCCATCAAAATCAGTCCAGCCGTTTCGGAGATTTTTGTTGTGAGTACCGTGTATACTTTCATAATGCATTTAGTAAAAAGCTGTTATTTTGACATTGCAAGCAGACACTTCAATTTTATTTATTTCTATAGATAGATGTAATTATTTACAGGGTTTTAAGCTTTTAGGTGATGTTTTGGTTAAAGATGGTGTTCTAACCTTGTGAGATCAGTGCAGCATTTTTCAAAACAAAATATAGGTAAACTAAACTTAATCAAAGTATGTCAGTTTGATTGATTAGAGATGGTGATAAAAACATTATCCTCATTCTACACCCACCTGTGCTTGATAAATCTTATCATTTATTGCCAATAGCCGTTTTGCCAAAAAGGAAATTGATTAGATCAATCAAAAAATACTTACATCCAAGATATCATCAACAGTTTCTTCAGCTTCACACTTATCTGTGCTTAACTTTGCTATCTTGAAGTAACAGTAAGTTAAAGTGTAGTTCTTCTTTGAATTATTCCATAGATTTCTAGGCACTTCAACCAAGGCATATCCAAGTAATAGGATTAGTAGGAACAAACCCCATGTGTTACTAGCAGAGGATGCTATAGCCTTTATTTTTGGAGGGTCCAAGTATACACCAGGCTTTAAGGCGATGTATATGAGTAGTATCCCGCAAATGAATAGATATGAACCATAGTAGATGGCATTGTCAACCAGAGCTGATTTTAGCTTTCCTTTGACTGTGAAATCGCCAGCTTTACTGTATGATTGCATCATTGGCATTATTAACCTGAAAAAACGTAAAATTTGTAAATATGAAGCTGTTTTAATGTGTAAATTTTTTTTGTGGTGGCACAAATAAAGCTCATGTTTCCATACCTCACTGATAGTAAGGACATTATCAGTTAATTTTAGAATACTTCGTTTGATAGGATTTAAAAATACTTTATCATAACAATCCTCATAGTTTAATCAATAAACAAAAATTGCTTGCCTAGCCTTTTCCCAACTAAGTTGGGGTCGGCTTTCAGTATAACCAGATGCAGCTGAATACCAGTATTTATAAGGAGCGACTACCTATCTGACCTCCACAACACAGTTACTGTGTAACAAGATACCCCTTGGTAAGACTGGTTGTCAGACTTTCGGGCTTCTGACGACCCGTAACGACTGTCAAAGATCCAAGAATGACACACGGGACCAACGGCTTAACGTGCTTTCCGAGGCATTGCTTATATACCGACCCTCTTTACATATCCCCCCTGGGTATGTAAAGAGGGTCGGTATGTAAGCAAGCGGCAAGCGTAGCTTAACCTGATCAATCGACCCGTGCGGCTGTTATTACTTAGCCACGAGCCCCCAAAAATTAATTAATTGAATCAATTTAATGACTAAACAACACCACAAAACTTTTTTACAAAAAAAAAAAAAAACAACCGCTCTGGCGCTGATAGCTGTAATACAGGCTTTCGCCTAGTTCGGCTACAGATGTCTAATTAATTTGTAGCAAGAAAATATAGCCTACAAGACTTGTGTATCCATTGTAAATAAATTAAGTTGTTTTTTTTAATATTTATTATTTTTGTTTGTAGCGTTTTACATTTTATCTATTTGTAATTATTTATGTATTTTTGTATATCTGCCCACATCACAGCGGGCCCTATCAGAATACCAGCGCTGCGACACTTTATGTTAAGTGCCGCAGCATCATGCTGAGATAGGGACCTTTTGGCCTCGTACAGGACTTTTTGTTTTTAATTACTTAATTTTATTTTTTTATATAATTTTGTTCCTTTATTTTTGTTTTCAAATTTTATTTTGTGTTTTAGTTTTATAGTCCGGGCGTTTGCGTTGCAAATACAAAAGTCATAGTAAGCCGGCTCATGTTGACATGGTTAATTGATCTTGTATGACTGATAAGTGAACCGACCGTCAGCTGCTCAAGTAGCGGTGGGTTTGGGTGTGGGAGGATGCGAAAGTTGTAAAAAAAAAAAAAAGTCATAGTACGCCGGCTGAAACCTTTTCACATAAATAGTTGACATCATACTGAGCTGAAAAAAAATAGTCAGCTGCACTGTGGAAGGGGGAATATGCGTCAGCTGCTCACATGAACTTGTAAAAAACCAGGTAAATACAAAAGTCATAGTAAGCCGGCTGATGTTGACATGGATAGTTGATCTTGTATGACTAATAAGTAAACCGACCGTCAGCTGCTCAAGTAGCGGTGGGTTTGGGTGTGGGAGGTTGCGAAAGTTGTAAAAAAAAAAGTCATAGTAAGCCGGCTGATGTTGACATGGATAGTTGATCTTGTATGACTAATAAGTAAACCAGCCGTCAGCTGCTCAAGTAGCGGTGGGTTTGGAAGTGGGAGGATGCGAAAGTTGTAAAAAAAAAAAAAAAAGTAATAGTACGCCGGCTGAAACCTTTTTACATAAATAGTTGACATCATACTGAACTGAAAAAAAATCGTCAGCTGCACTGTGGAGGGGGGAATATGCATCAGCTGCTCGCATGAACTTGTAAAAAAACACGTAAAATAAAGTTATAGTACGCCAGATGTTTAACTAGGTGATTGTTTAAATAATTATGAGTATGAAAAATCATATCGACGCGCGGGACAATCTTCCCCCCGTGTAAATCCGAGCTACGCCAGCATTTACTGCGCACGTCATACATAGCGCACCTTTGGAGTCATGCTGACCTTGAAGACCCTTCTCAATTGTCGCCCACTGACTGGGGAAGGGAAGAAAAAGAAGAGAAATATATCTTCAAATGGTTCGAAGCAGATCAAGTACCCCCATCAGTCACGAGAATAACGGATGATAGCAGCGAAAATATTGCCGGTATGGATTTTTTGTCGGTGACACTTTCTTTAAGCGAGTATATTTCTGAAAGGTACTGTGCATTGCTCGAATAATCTGTATCTTTACTGCGCCAGCTGACGGTCTTTCCACCGCTACGCACGCAGCTGATTGTTGTTTTCGTACTTTAAATTATTTAAACAATCGCCTAGTTAAATTTCATCCGGCGTACTTTATTTTACGTGTTTTTTTACAAGTTTATGTGAGCAGCTGACGCATATTCCCCCCTCCACAGTGCAGCTGACGATTTTTTTTTAATTCAGTATGATGTCAACTATTTATGTAAAAAGGTTTCAGCCGGCGTACTATTACTTTTTTTATTTTTTTTATTTACAACTTTCGCAACCTTCCACTCCCAAACCCACCGCTACTTGAGCAGCTGACAGTCGGTTTACTTATTAGTCATACAAGATCAACTATCCATGTCAATATCAGCCGGCTTACTAAGACTTTTTTTTATTTTATTTTTTACAACTTTCGCAACCTCCCACACCCAAACCCACCGCTACTTGAGCAGCTGACGGTCGGTTTACTTATTAGTCATACAAGATCAACTATCCATGTCAACATCAGCCGGCTTACTATGTCTTTTGTATTTACGTGTTTTTTTAACAAGTTCATGTGAGCAGTTGACGTATATTCCCCCTTCCACAGTGCAGCTGACTATTTTTTTTCAGCTCAGTATGATGTCAACTATTTATGTAAAAAGGTTTCAGCCGGCGTACTATGACTTTTTTTTTTTTTTTTACAACTTTCGCAACCTCCCACACCCAAACCCACCGCGGGTGCGTCAGCTGACGCTTGGTTTACTTATTAGTGATTCGAGAACTACTGAAAAAATAGGCAATCGATCGGCGTAAAATGAGTACCTGAAATGCAACGGTACCTCCCGGACTATTAGTTCTGTGCGAGTCCCAATAAATACTTTTTCTTTCTTTCTTTCAAATTATTGAAATAAATAAACTTATTATTATTGAAGCAACTTCCAAAAAAACACTACATAGTGAAAAATAACTTTAATTTCGGGAGTTGGTGGCAAAAACGAAAATACCAAACCAAAAACACTGACTTCCGAAATTAACGTTATTTTTCGCTTTGTGGTGTTTTTTTGGGAAGTTGGTTCAATAGGTAATAATAAGTTTATTTATTTATTTCAATAATTTGTTTACATTGGATCGGTTGTTTATTTATTTTTTGTAAAACAGTTTTTATTTTTCACTTTTTAGGGTTCTGCACATAGACCAAGTGGGAAAAATGCGTATTATTGAAGCTAACCCAAAAACTACCCACGTAATGTAAATAAATATATGGGACCAAATTCGAGGTATTCCCTCCCAAATAAAACAAGAATCATTCAATCGGACTACTCTGTAGAAGGTTAAGCATGGTCATAAATAAAAAAAATATGTGTCATGAGAACCTCCTCTTCCTCCTTTTTTTTCATTGGTTAAAAATAGGAAATTTTACTAGAGGAATATATTTTTATGAAAACATATTATTATTTTCTGTTATCATTACATACACTGTAACTTAATTTAATGACATGGTACATAACATAACAGAAAAGATTAACTGATAACATTAACATTCTAAATAAAAGCCATACTATCTAACACCATTATTGACGTTACTAAATGGAACTGCTATCTGAAAAGTTATTTTTCTCTCATATCCACACAGACAATGCCAGAATAGCTTATGCTATAGTAAAATACTAGCAAGGTGGCAGCGAGGCTAACAGACGGTACCTCAGCCAGACGTACATGTGGTAAGGTTTATTGGACTATAAGTTATCTGGACAAATCCAGGACTTATGTTGCAAGTGGGAATATACCTACTACCTGGAGCCTGCCTGCCTTGCCTGGAGGCTGAGGAAACCGTTACCCACATGCTCTTTAAATTGCACAGGCATTGCCCCGCTTAGAACAAAAACTCTTGGAACACCCCGATCCTTCACAGATGTTCTGAACAGAATAGGAGACTTGATTGACTTCCGGGGTGAGGTGGGCTGATTGGAATAACGCCACGACGGCCAATATGACCCGCGCAAAATGAAGGACTAAGTGCTGAAACCATACCCTCTAACATAGAACATATAACTACTACTGTGCACTTATTCTAAGATGTACATTTTTGTATTGTATTGTATGACATAGAGTCTACTCTAGGTTTTTAAATACTTACCAAGTAAGACATTGTGATGTCCAATATACAACCCTCCAAAGGTTAGGGAACACATCGGAGCTCATCAAGCTCCAAGGCTTATGACACTCTATGATTGGCGGAGCTACAGTAGTTGAGCCATTCTGTACCGCAGCTTGAGTCGTCTCCATTACTTTTGTTGCATTTTCCATACATTGTCGATACACAGTCTGAGGGAAATAAACAATGATTGTCATTAGCACTCATAGACCATTACTACATATTTTTATAGATCTTAGAAAATTTATGAATTCTACCTGGCCAGTTTATCATTCAGTCAAATCATGTTTGATGATATTTCAATGTTGTGAGGTCATTGTTGTAATTTAATTGAAGAGTAATTTATGATTCTAATTAGAAAAATGGAGTGGATCTGTCTATGAAGATTATTTTGTAGGTACTCACCGAAGATATATCCAGGGGCAAGATGAACATAATCACAAAAGAGAAGTACCATGCTGTTAGCACTGACACAGTCACTATAATGTGGTTCCTATAGCAGTCACCATATCTGTACAGTAAAGTTGCTGCTAATATGAATGCAGATATCAGTTCTATCACAAATAACGTGTAAGCCATTTTGACACAAAACTACACTGATTCACAAACAAATAAAGTCAGTTTTTCTTTGCAGTTTTCTGCTTCTCTCTCCAAACCCTTGCTGCTTCGTGCTGCAGCTGCTCAAACCGAATCTGAGTCGTAGATTTCAAAGGCAATAATCTAGGCCGTTCGATTTCGTACTCCGCTGGGCATTCTTCATAAAATAATATTCCTTGATCAGGCAAAATAGCGTCGAACTCAATACTTTTGTTTTCGGGCCCACTAGTTTCTGACATATTTTTAGGTACAAAAGATTGACTGTGATGACATTGTCGCAGGAGTTGCACACAAACTGAAATCACTCATAAAAATAATATGAACAAAGAAGTAATGCACTAAAATTATATAGAAAATCTAAATATGCATTTGCGATATCATCACAAATCCCTATCAAGACAATCAATCAAAAACGCAATGTCTATTTTCCAATAAAAAATATCAATATTTTAATTTTTGCAAGTTTGACACTTTTGCCATCTCTATCACTCCAAGGTGGATCACGCTATACAATACGATTTTGTTTCATCTGATGATTAGACAATGTTTTAAATGTTAATATTTTTGGAAACGGAACGAAGTATCGTACAGATTAAAAATAGTAGCATTTACGACGAATGTTTTGTTCTGATGTCACGTCAACATGCAGCGAAGACAGAGAATTCTACTCAGAAGAACGAAGTCGTTCTTCTGAGGAATTCTATCTCTGTCTACGACATGCAGTCTCATCGAAGTGGGCCTGGAGTTTACGGGGCACGCGAATCTCAGAAGAACAACTAAAGCAACGCGAATTCACCTGCAGAAAAAGATAGCCATAAGATAGCGATAGCGCCCCAAGCCCAGTAGTCCGCATAACGCACCCCACCACCACCCCACTTTCCTGGAGTTCACCTGGGTTAATTCACATAAGTGCAAGCCAGTGCGAGCTGATAGCAGAGTACCATCATACCATTGATGTATAAAATACTAATTTTATACATCAATGCATCATACCCATCAATTTAACACCCATGTACTTACCTATGTTCTACGATTTTTTGTAGTTTACGAGTTATAATTTTTTTTCGATATTTTTCCTTATTCAACGAGATGATGGCTTGACACCTTAAAAGAAACACCCTGTAAAATTTGAGTCTTATGATACATCTCAAATTGCATTTATCGAAGTTCAACCGCACACGCCACGCCTATGCTGCTAGGGAGTTTGTTGCGCCTCTTCTTCCCAGCTAAGGCACTAGGAAGTGGTGAAGGGCGGGCGTTTTGGGGACTGTCTTATGTAATTTGACGTTAGAAACAAGATAATGTAATTAAGTTTAAAAAAAAAACCGGTCAAGAGCGAGTCGGACTCGCGCACCGAAGTTTACGTTCCGATTTCTGAAAAAGTGTGCTATTTAGAGACATCGTTTTATTTTTCCTGTAATCTTTACATAAACTTCTATCACATAGAATAATTTCAGATTTATCTCTTTGCAAACTTCGGAGATAAGGGGGGGAACGGTATTTTTTTTACATTTTTCATCAGAAGTCGAAAACTATGCGGCCTAAAAAAAAGAAAAAAAACGTTTGAGAATGTACAAACAGCGCTCTTTATATGATACCCCACATGCCCTAGTAACTCCACTTTGATTTTTTAAGACCCCCTTTCAGTCCCTGTTGCAAAAAAAACATAAATATTTTAATTTCTTTCTTATTTGCAAAATAGTTGGGTCAACGTCATCTAAAACTATTCTAAATTTCAAGTTGATAGCATTAGTAGTTCTTGAGATATCCAGCTGTGACAGACAGACAGACAGACTGAGTGACACCATAAGGGTTCCTTTTTTACCATTTTGGTACGGAACCCTAAAAACTGTAACCCGACTACGGAAAAATAAAAGTGATCTAAAAATACAAAATATTTATGACATATACAACGTGTAACGTTATATGCGCAAAACCTCTTAATTATGAACAACTTTTACTATGGGACCAAAACTGATCTCGCGAAAAAAAAAATCAGCTGTTCAGTACATTTCTGTTCGCATAATTCGTCAAAATGTACTGAACAGCTGATTTTTTTTTCGCGATTTCAGGTTTGGTCCCATAATAAAAGTTGTTCATAATAATGAGTACAATGACCACTTAAGGGGTTTTGCGCATTTAACGTTACACGTTGTATACATATTTGTAATGTGCTTGTCAAGACCTTTCTTTTGATACCAAACATGTCATGATTAACTCAATTTCATTTTTTTCGAGGTCAGAAATTTACGTGTAAAGTCTACCATATTAAATTTAGGAAGAATTTATATAGCCTATGTCACCCGGACCATTATTACGAATCTATCGATACCTCATTCTTTCAAAATCGGTTCAGTAATTTAGGCGCTACAGTGGAACACACGTAACACACACACGTTTAAATAGACTGCTAAAATCATAACTCTTCCTTTTGGCTTTGCCGTAGTCGGGTAATAAGTGCTGATTCTCAGCCAGCTCAGCTTATAGGACTTTTGATTGACTGATTGTAGTTGCCCAGTTGCCTCTTCAGTTTTTATTTCAGAGATACATAACCACAGCAAGTTTGTGAATTATTGTTATATCAGATTACGGCTAGACAAATGTGTTACAACCAAAGACATAAAATTATTAAATATTTTGGTATCGGGTAACCATGTCATACTTGTCTATGTAATTTTGCTATATTATGCTAGATGGCGTCACTGAGACATGGGATAACAGTTTTTGTATGACATTTCTTCTGATAGCCTCTCTATCATTGACTTAGAATTCTACTCTCTATCATCATTCTCCTGCCCTTATCCCAATTTATTTGGGGTCGGCGCAACATGTCCTTTTTTACCCGACTGCGCCAGAAGGAGGGTTATGTTTTTCGAGAGTATGTATGTATGTATGTATGTATAATTGTTTGGCACGCTCTGCAGCCTAAACGGCTCGATAGATTTTAGCTTGAGAGGTGTCGTTAAATTCGTATTTACTATGAGAGTGACACTGGGTATATCAAAATAAAAAAAAACAAAATGGCGGATTTTTGGCGCCAAATTACGTCTTAATTTTTTTTTTTCTCAAAACCTAAAAAAGTAAAGGGTTTTAAAAGGTGATTAAATATACACAACTTATATAGTTAAAAGTACCTCGAAGTGACAAATCATGAAAAACACGTACAATAAAAACGTCTGCGAAATCTTTCACATTTGTAAACTAAAAAGCTGGAAATAAAAAAAGTAATTAAAAAAATTAAAAAACCCGACTGCGGACTTAAGTTTAAAAAAAACTAAAAAGCTAAAAACAAGCCCATTTTTAACCGACTTCCAAAAGGAGGAGGTTCTCAATTCGTCGGAATATTTTATTTTTTTTATTTTTTTTTATTTTTTTTTTTATGTATGTTCCCCGATTACTCGAAAATGGCTAGACCGATTTGGATTTTTCTTTTTTTGTTCGAAAGGGTATACTTCCCAAGTGGTCCCATGATCATCAAATCAGGATCTGATGATGGGATCCCATGGAAATCGAGGGAAACCCTCAAATTTTATGGGCACACCTATATCGATTTCGGTATTTTTTATAGTAACTCGTGCATTTACTCTCGGAAAGTACCATTCGGTGAACTGGAACTGATGATGAAGACCACAGAGGGCCATCGGAAATACTCAATTATATCTAAGTATATAACAGGTTGCGATTCGATTACTTTAATATGGTTTATGCTCGTCAAAATAATGGTAATGGTGACTTCACCATGAGCTCCATTTCTCCTGGTTCTTACTAGGAGAACTCCTCAACAATTAACGTCCCTGCATCGGGAAAAGCAACATTTTGTAAAACGTGATGAGCAGTTGACATTGGGTTATTGTAACTTAGATAAATTACAAACTGAACCACTAAAAAGTGAAAAATAAAAACTTTTTTACAAAAACAAAAACCGACTTCCAAAAAAAAACACTACAAAGTGAAAAATAACTTTAATTTCGGAAGTCGGTGGCAAAAAACTAAAATACAGATCCAAAGACACCGACTTCCGAAATTAAAGTTATTTTTCACTTTGTAGTGTTTTTTTTTGGAAGTCGGTTTTTGTTTTTGTAAAAAAGTTTTTTAAATTAAATAAAAGTTGGAAGCAGGCGGGACCCATTCCATTTTTATATTTTCAAACTCAAATGGGTCCCGCCTGCTTCCAACTTTTATTTAATTTAAAATGGGCTTGTTTTAGCTTTTTAGTTTTTTTTTAAACTTAAGTCTTTTACCGCAGTCGGGTTATTAAATTTTTTTAATAACTTTTTTTTTTCCATACTTCTCTATTAGTCGTCATCTCGGTAGTCACACCCTTTCTAGCTATGTCATCTTTCACACAGTCCATCCATCGTTTATTTGGTCTTCCCCTACTCTTATAGCCATCGACATTCATACTCAAAACTTTCCTCACAACATTTTCCTCATTCCTCCGCATCACATGTCTATACCATGACAACCGGTTTCCGCACAACTTTTCAGTCACTGGTGCCACTTTCAAACTTCCTCTTATGTACTCATTTTTTATTCTATCCATTCGTGTAACACCACACATTCCTCTTAGCATTCTCATCTCAGCTGCATGCAGTTGCTTTTCATTCATCCCTTTTGTGGCCCAACATTCTGATCCATACAAGACAGCAGGTCTAACCATTGTTTTATATATCTTCCCCTTAAGTTTAAGGGGAATGCGGGAGTCGCAGATTGTTCCCGTGACCTGCCGCCATTTCATCCATCCAGTGTTAATTCTGTGCTTAACCGTCCGATCTACTTCGCCATCGCTTTGGACGAGTGAACCGAGATACCGAAGGTCGGAGCAGACTGGGAGAAGCGCGCCATCAAGCGCTATGGCTTCAGCACTGGAGATACCGCCGAAATCGCAGAACATGTATTCGGTTTTGGTTCTGCTGATTTTCAAGCCAACATTCTCCAGCTTCTGTTGCCATTTCTCCAATCTGCTCCGAATCTTAGGTACATCTTCACCGACAAGAACAATGTCATCGGCAAACAGCATGCACCAGGGTGCCTCTTCCTTTAGATTCGACGTCAGAGCATCCATAATCAACAGGAAGAGGTAAGGACTTAAAGCAGACCCTTGGTGCAAGCCAACAGCCACATTGAACTCGTCGGTATTGCCAGCAGCCGACCGGACGTAGGTACGAGATTGACTGTACATAGCACGAATTAACTCTACGTACTTTCCGGGCAAACCTTTCTCTTTCAAGGCCCACCACAACACATCCCGAGGTACCCTATCATACGCTTTCTCCAGATCAATGAACACCATGTGCAAGTTCTTGTGTGCACGTCTGTACTTCTCGCACAATTGGCGGAGTGCAAAAGTGCCGTTCATTGTTCCTCGACCTGGCATAAACCCAAACTGGTTCGGGGTAATTTCACTCTCCTCTCGCAGTCTTTTCTCTATTACTTTCTCCCATACCTTCATACTATGTGACATGAGCTTTATTCCTCGATAGTTGTTGCAGTCCTGTACATCACCTTTGTTCTTGTAAATGGGCACTAGCGAACTATTGCACCATTCTTGTGGAATCCCTCCTTCATGCAACAACTTATTGAAGAATACGCCACATACATCTATCTTCTTTTAGGCACTTCCATACTTCTACTGGAATATCATCTGGGCCCAGAGCCTTTTCATTTTTCATACTATTACCTACTTTCATACTCTGATAGCCTCTCTATCTTCTCTCTATATTATCTTAAATCTTTTTGGTTACAACCAAAATATGTAACAAAAGGCCGGCCACTATTGAAAACAAATGAAACGGAAGGCTATTATCGGCTTTACCTCGGATCCTTTGATTGAATGGACCTTTGATATCTTATGAAAGGAATTCTTCTGAGAATCTATTTTTGTAGGACAATGCAATGAAAATTCTATTTTCTCAAAAACAGCTAAACGGATTTAGATGAAATTTGGCACACAGATAGTTTATAACGTGGATTAACACATAAACATTTTTTATCCCGGTATTACGTTCCCGTGAGATAATATTCGACATCCACGCGGGCGATATATTACATAGATAAAAGTTTCGATAATTCAACGGCTGAACGGATTTGGATGAAATTTGGTAGGTAGATAGATTAGGACCTGGATTAACAATTATATGCTACTTTTTATCCCTAAATAACGCGAACGAAGAACAGGCAACGGCTAGTGTTTGATAAAAGTAGTTTTTTCGTCAATTTTTACTTTTCCGGAACGTATAGTTCGAAAATGGGTAGGAATTCGAAAAAGTATGTAAGGTAAAAGTTGAAAACAATTTTATGAGCTTTAATTACATAGAAAATACTTTTTCTCTACGACGCACCGTTTTATAGATATTAGCGAAAAACTCAAAAGTGGGAACTTTTATCCCCCCTCCCCACTCCGGCGCACCTCCTAGACGCGGGGACTTTTAGTATGTTTACTTCCTAAGCACCCTGAACAACTTTCTGAAGAAATTTCTTACGTCCCAGCTCACGCACTCAATAACCCATTTGTTGGGTGGACTACTGCTTCCCGAGGAGCTTACTAATGTACTGAAGTTTTGGTATAGCTCGCAGACAAACAGTGTTGGGTAGGCGGGTGCTCACTTTGGTACGTTCGTCCTGGAGAGTGGTGTTAGACAGGGTGGACTAACGTCCCCGGCCCAGTTTAATGTTTACATGAACAAGTTGATTGGTCAGCTCAGCGAGACCATTGTCGGTTGCTCGTTTGATGCCACTATGGTGAATATTTCAGACATGCAGACGACATGATCTTGCTGAGTCCATCAATCAGCACGCTCAGAAATTTGTTAGCTGTTTGTGAGTCCTATGCTGCGTCACATGAACTCACTAATGTCAAGAAAAGCTTTTGATTTTAAAATCTAAGTCTAGGTCGTTGGATAATGTTCCTCCATTGACTTTAAGCCCGAACCGGGAGTCACACAGTTTAAATACATAAGGCATCTTAGTCACGAGGACTTATCTGACGATGCTGATATAGATATAGAGAGGGAGCGGAATGCGTTGGCAGTTCGATGTAATGATGTAATATGGTAGTCCGCAGGTTTGCGCGTTGTATAATATGGATGTTAAAGTTTCGCTTTTCAAGGCATAGGTACTGTCGAACCTTCTACACGTGCAGCTTTGTGTGTGAAATAATTATACGCAGAGAGCCTACAACGTCCTTATCGCGTACAGTATAATAATGGGTTTAGGATGCTGATGGGGCTTCCGCGCTTATGCAGCGCTTCGCAGATGTTCGCGGAAACCCATGTTGACGATTTTCATGCAATTATGAGGTCGAGAACAGGTTAATAATGGGTAGGTTGCGCGGAAGCTCCAACAGCATCCTAAAAACATTATATTAGACAAAGTGGACAGTCTCTTTATAAGGCACTGGGTACGGAGGCACGTGAAAACGTGTGTTAGGCTTGGGCCAGGTCTTTTTTTTTGTCTTTACAAAATAAAAACAAAAAAAAAGACCTGGCCCAAGATATAAGACTACTAAAATAGTTTTTAAGTTATTGTTACTAATACTTTATGGATTGTATGTAGGTACAGTGGGCTGCATCAATTGGGTACCCCAGTTGTATTAAAATTTTAATATAACTGGGGCACCCAATTGATGCAGCCCATTGTACCTACTTGTATGTGTAGTCCAAAATCAAGAATTTATTATATTAAGTATTATATCATTAACCATTGTACTGTATTTCAAATACAGTACAAATAAAACACCGATTCTTATGGTACTTTACCTATTTTGTTTAAATAATGGGCGATTTTCTGCAACTGCAAGCAATAACTTTGTAATTCACAGTAGCATTCATTATGAAATACAAAAATCTTTGCGATTGTTATTTAGCATGACAAATATTCGTCGTTTAGTGTTTTCATAAAAATTAAATAAAGTTAAAAAAAAACACTTGAGCCCAAACAAATAAAGTATTGATACGGTGTAGAGTTACCTACCCAACCTGTTCGCTCAAATATAGGTACGGTTTACCAAGAAAAAGTTCAATAAAAACTTGAGGTAACAGGAGGCAAGCTTAAAACTTATATCTGCATTACCTTTCTCACCTAAGCCGGTGTGATTCTCCCTTCAACGTTATCACATAAAGCTTCGGAGGCGGCGATATCGTAGGTAACGAATGTTACAGACTTGGCTACGTGTTTAGAGTGCTGAAATAATGCCCTGGGGCGCGATAAACTGCCTACAGTAGGCACTCGCGAAAGGATATCGAAAGAGTAATCCTTATTGAAACAACGATGAAAAATCGAGTACGGTATCTCGTAACTTCGTAAGTTATAGGTACGTACCTATTGTATGTGGGTACATGTGGGCTGTCTTCATAGCTTAGCTGGATATTCGTACCTATTGTATGTGGGTACATGTGGGCTGTCTTCATAGCTTAGCTGGATATTCGTACCTATTGTATGTGGGTACATGTGGGCTGTCTTCATAGCTTAGCTGGATATTCCTTTGTTGTAAATAGACACCTTTGTGGCTTAAATTCTGTTAGTAATGCAAATTGCTTTGGTATTATATTCTATGAAATGGAAACGTATTTTAAGGTCAATTTTCTTTTGAGAGTTTTTATTTTTATATCTTGGTTTAGGGTGTGAAAGTCTAAAAATTGAGATAAAGTAGTGAGAAAATTATTCATCGTGTTTTGTGAAATAAAAGTGAGCGTGATGTTATTTAGACTAATGCTGACACACTATAGAAGCTTCTTCTCTTGGTTATGTCGAACTATCTAAAAGATATTGCCATTGCCGCAGTATAGGTAAAAAGATACTTAGGTACTTAAGAGCCCATACTATCTCAGCTTTTTATCTCGCTCTCACGATACTGATCGCGGCCTGAGTGAGAACGAGACTGAGTGCGGTGCTGGGCGCCGACAAGTATTTTTTGAATACCAGCGCAGTGGTTTATTGTTCGGTTTGGAGGTAACTTTGGAAATTTTTTCTACCGAGAAAATTTTTTGGAATCGTGTTTTCGTCAAACATCGTACCTACTTAAAAACAACTTTACCATATATTTATTTCAAAATTAATGCTGCAGTATTTTCGACATAACGGAGGATCATGCTAAGTTATTTTATAGGCTCCAATATGTATATAGTGACGATAATATTGCTGATAGATAAGTAGATAGAATACTCTTTATTATGCACACCATATGAATTACAGATAGGTACTTATATGTAAATTGATACATGATAGAGTGAAATAAAGGGCGGTGTTCTGTGTTATCAGTTATCACTAATAGCGATCTTATAAAGAACAACAAACCTTGGCTGATGTACGTGATTGGTAAGAGTCACGACTCTAATATAAGATTAACTAAATAAAATTCTCTGGTTAGTGCACCCAAAATCGTGATAGAATAAAAAAAAACCGGTCAAGAGCGAGTCGGACTCGCGCACCGAGGGTTCCGTTCCGATTTCTGAAAAAGTGTGCTATTCAGAGACATCGTTTCATTTTTCCTGTAATCTTTACATAAACTTTTATCACATAGAATAATTTCAGATTTTTATCTTTGCAAACTTCGGAGATAAGGGGGTAGGAACTGTATTTTTTTTACATTTTTCATCAAAAGTCGAAAACTATGCGTCTTAAAAAAAATAAAAAATATTTTAAGAATGTGCAAGCAGCGCTCTTTCATATGATACCCCACATGCCCTAGTAGCCTCACTTTGAACTTTTAAGACCCCTTTCAGTCCCTGTTACAAAAAAAATATATAAATATTTTTACTTTTTTCGCAAAATAATTGGGTAAACGTCATCTTTAACTGTTACAAATTTCAAGTTGATAGCATTAGTACATTATTGTAGTTCTTGAGATATCCAGCTGTGACAGACAGACAGACAGACAGACAGACAGACAGACAGGCAGACTGAGTCACACCATAAGGGTTCCTTTTTTACCATTTTGGTACAGAACCCTAAAAACTTGGTTTGTCAGCTGTCTTTGGTGGGCATTCTAGGTTAGTAGAGACGATTGCATACAGTGGCCAAAAAAAAAGGAGAAAAGTCCAACTAACATTATTTTCTATTCCATTCAAAACCGCCAAGGTTTCACAGCGCAGATTATTCAGTGTCAGTTGCCAGTATCGAAATAAACCCATTTCTGTACTCGTCGTATCAGCAGTTCCAAGTTTGAAAAATTTACGAATGGGTTCGCGGTAAAAATGTCCGTTGCTGAGATACAGCGGCGGCATTTTCCGACGCGGTAAAAGCGAATTGTTCCCGGTTTAGAAAAGATTTAACACTGCGGCGGACTGTGTTTTACTGCGTTTTATTATCTACGGGATTCCGGTCTGGCCCGGGACGAGCGAGGAGGCAGAATGAGAGCTCCTTTGTCTATTTCCATGTTTGATTTGTTGGATGCTTATAGAATGCCGAACTTTGAAATGCAAATTACCTAGTATGTTTTATGTGGTCTTTTGTGTTGATAGATCTATAAGTAAGGTTTGTAAGAGTAGGTAGACATTCGTTCAGGGCCTATAAATGTGATCTTGTAACAAAGTAAATAGGTACTTAGGTACCTATTTTTTTTTCAATTTAGGCCGTGTTCATTGATTAGAGATTCCACAAAAGAACATAATTATTAACACGTTCAGGCCCGCGCCGCTCTCATGAAGTGCGCACGTTATGACACAATATTTTCTCATACAAAACGGACATACGTTCACAAACGTTCTGCTCTTCAAGTATCCTAGAGTGTTATAAGATAAAACACAACGTCAAAAGACGTCGACGTCAGATTACGTTGCTCCATATACGGTCAATACAACTGCATACAATTTGGACACAACGTCTGTTCCGGAATACTACCGGAACTTCCGGAGCTTTCAGAATCCTCAGAAAGGTCTGATGCCGAGGTCTCAATCTTAGACGTAGATGGTTGCAAATTATGCTGTGTGACACTTATGGAGCTATCGCTGTCACTGTCGTCGCATGGCCCTGGTCCTGGATCATAATCGCGATCTGTTCCGTACTCTCCATCATCACTGAAGGGGTCAGGTGTAGTTTCTCGCGACGAAAAATCTTCGAAAAGCTTCAAGGACGCCTTGCTACATAATCAGCCTGTAATGTTCCCACTGCTGGGACACAGGCCTCCTCTCGGTGAGAGGGAGTGGGCCATAATCCACCACGCGGGCCCAGTGCGGGTTGGTAGATGTCACATGTCTTCGAATTTTTGGTTCCAGGACATGCCGATTTCCTCACGATGTTTTTCTTCACCGTTTTGAGAGCAGAGGTGATGAAATAATTTGCACAAAAGCGCCTGCCGGGGTTCGAACCTACGACCTACAACTCGTAAGTCGCGGCCAATACCACTGGGCCACCACTGCTCTCTGCCTTGCCTTGCTACACTGCCGGTTTTTATCCATCTAAAACAATACAATTTGGATGGTTGAATAAATTGTTTTAGTGATAAATTCTATACAGCAATAATTTCTATTGATAACCACGATTGATTGACCATCTATAGCGTACCCTCATAGGTATGCGTATTCAAAATACATTGTTTTTTTATAAAAATAAGTATGAAATACTTACGTTTTATCGTAAAAATTGTCCGTCTAAGATACGTGCGGTCACGTATGCGGCGCACAGCGACTGGTGTGGGGAGCGTTGCTGCTCCGCACGACGTGTGTGAACGTTGCGTATGTGTGCATACGCGCTTGCAAGTGTGTAGTAGACGACAATAATAAGCCGCCAAAATTCGATTTGTTGTGGCTCAAGGTGTTTGACACTTGCAAGTGTTGCGGCGCAAAAGTTCAACTAATGGAATTTACTATGGCTTCCTGGCGTTGTGAGACGTAGTGCAAATAATGTAACATTTTTATTAGACGTGATGAGACGTTGTGTTAATAATAAATTGTACAAATTTGACGTTATAAGACGTTGCGGGTCCGAACGTGTTAATAAGTAGGTCATAGGTACCTACTACGCACAATGAGGGGTTCCGTAGTTGGAATGAATTTATCCCAAGAGCAAACTTAACATTGTAGTTGAAAAACATGTTCTCCCTTACATTCCAACTGCAAATAGGTATAAGTTTGTACGCAATTGAGAGATTTACCATGGATTTACCACGTTATTTTAAAATCATAGACTTCTTATAAGTTTTTCTGTAATCTATGGTATAATCATTGACTTCTAAATTACTGCGTATAATCTGTATTTTTTTAAATATTTGGGGCCCAGTAGGTTCGGAGATAACGAGGTGGGAATGCTCAATTATCGTCTATTTTCTTAAATATAAGTAACTTTAAAACAATTTATTTTAAAATTATACAAAAATATACAGATTTGAAACCCTCACATTAAGTACTTTCATTTGATATGTCAAACGGTACAGTTTACAAAACTTTTATTTTAATTTTCTTATTTGCCCCAATAATCAAAATTTATTTATTTAAGTCACACGTCCATGTTTGGGTCACAGAAATTCATGTGTACCAAATTTCAACTTAATCGGTATTAGATTCGGAGCAAATTGGCTGTGACAGACGGACAGACAGACAGACACACGAGTGATCATTTATTAAGGGTTCTGTTTTTTTAAAGTATACGGAACCCTAAAAATCGAATCTATTTCACTTAATAGCAGCAGATCTATCGCAATTTATAACCCTAATGAGTGCTAGACACGCACTTGATCAATTTAGACAAACTATTTCCAATTATTTCTTACGATTATTACCTACACGAAACTTATTTGTAAAGAAAATCTTTTTTCATTAATCTGCTTTCATACAATAAGATAGATAGGTACCTTGGACACCTTGTTAATTATATCTACAGAGCATGTAGTGTACCTGGTCTACGTGGTCAGGTAGGACTCACGAAGAACTGAAAATCATTTCCCTAAACCATTTTAGTAGAAAACGTGTAAGAGCCAAGTGTGGGTTAGCAAAAACTTTTGGTACTTGAAATATTTAATTCCTCCTACGATGTACAGCGTATTAGGAATTACGTTTTAACTTTAAAAATGTCACAACAAGAGTAACACACGTTCCAAGCGAGAAAAGTTTCTGTCATGCACAAAAGTTTTTATCAGGGTTCTGTATAAATGTGTTTTAAAATGTCCTTTCAATTGTTAACTTAAGCAAGTGTTTTTTTTTTATTTGTTTAAGTAAATAAACCGATAGTGGCATTTCTCTGTGGTTCTGCTTCTACATTAATCATTTTGCACTCCAAATTTCACAACATAAATCTTCCTCTTTATTCTCGAATTCGAGAAGCGAAAAAAGTCAAGGGTAGAGTAGTTTTGCAAGTAGTGTTTGTACAACTCTAATTTGAATTTAATTAGTCATTACAATTTCCGCACGGGTCGATCCATCAGGTTAAGCTTCGCTTGCCGAGGTTGGTCCGTGGATGGGTGACCATCTTTACATACCGAGACTCCTCCGTGGCTCGGAAAGCACGTTAAGCCGTTGGTTCCGGCTGTCATTCGTGGATCTTTGACAGTCGTTACGGGTTGTCAGAAGCCTGAAAGTCAGACAATCAATCTTACCAAGGGGTATCGTATTACCCAGTAGTAACTGGTTTGTGGCGGTCAGATAGCAAGGTAGGTAAGGTAAGTAATGTATAAAGCACAAGCATGGTTACTTAATCTAGTTAGTGGGTGCCGTACTGTTCTCCTAGATAGGTTACAGTATTAACCTGTGTTTAGGAGAAGCAGTTCCGATCCCCGTCATAAATGGTTGACATAAATAAGCACGTGATAAGAAAGTTAAAAACACGTAAAAAGTAATCATTAAAATAAGCTACTAATAATAGACAATTATTTAGGCTATTAAACAACAACAAAAAACCAAAACTTATAAGTACCCAACTTAAAAATTAAAATTTATAGAGAAAAAATAATAAATGTTTAGTATGTTGGTGTGGTGAGTATTTTGTTAGTGTGGTGAGTGTATCGTTAATTTATGTAGTGTGTGATGCATGTAAGTGTTAGAGTGATCACTTCTTTAGAAATTCCTCGGTTTCGTCGTAGTTTAAGTGTAGAAAGAAGGAGCGAACAGTCTTTTTGCAGTTAAAGTTTGTTAAGCCGTAAATTGGAATTTTTGCGTTTATTTTATTGTAGAGTGAAGGGCCAAGATAGAAGGCAAACTTTTTTATAAAAGCTGAGCGTGTAGGTGGTATTGTACAGAATAGGTCTTTGCGGCGTTTGGAGATTATTTTGAAAGGTGTTCGTCGGTGTTGTAGTAGGACAAAATGTAGAATATATTGTTGCCTTACATTAAGTACGCTACATGATTGGTAGAGTTCAATAGTTGGTGAGATTATCAGCCTGAACATAGCCACTTTCAGAATAGCTCTGTGTGCGACCTCCAGAGGCTTAAGTATGGTCTTTGCAGCACCACCCCAGCATGAGATACAATAGATTAGGATGGACTGACAGAGGGCATAATAAACTTTTCTGATGATTAAGGGGTTGGCTACGTGTCGCGAGATTTTAAAAATGTAGATTAACTTTCGTATGCGACTAGAAAGAGTGTTAATATGGGATTTGAAATTTAGGTATTTGTCCAGAACTATACCCAGATATTTAATCTGCTCAACTGAGATTAAGGTAGGACATTGATAATTAAGTTGAGTTTGTGAGGGACAAGAATGAGCTTTTATAAAGATTGAGGTTTTTGGCTGGGAAGTATTGGTTATTGAAAAAGTGATGAAGTTAGTTTTGTTGGCATTGAGAGTAAGAGCATGAGAGGAAAGCCACTTTAAGGCAGAATTAAAGCCGTCTTGTGCAGTAACTTGGAGTTCCGACCATGAGTTTGCGGTGAAAGTGATGGCAGTGTTGTCTGCAAATGAAACTATTGTAGCATTTGGAATTTGGAGATTGCAGAGGTCGTTAATGAACACAAGAAAGAGTGTGGGCCACAAAATGCTGCCCTGAGGTACGCCATACTGAATAGGAAGTTCATCACTCTTACAATTATCAATATTGACTAACTGTGTGCGATCAGTGAGATAACTCTTGAAGAGATTAAGCGAAGACCCCCTTTTTTTTTTTTTTTTTTTTTTTTTTTTTTTTTTTTGAGGGTGGGAAATCATCAAATAACTTCTCCCGCTCTGGGTGGAGCGGGAGGGCGTGTCAGACTTTTACTGACTAAAACCCACCCGTGTTCCTTCAGTTGCCTATGCCAAGGCCGCGGTAACCCCTTCGGACAACCCGCGACCCCAGCGGCGTCGGCCCTATTGGGCCCCGTCACTTGCTGACATCTCTTTGAGGCGCGCGTGGAACACAACGCGCCGTCGACTCGGGCCTGGTCCTTACCGGACGGCGAGCTACCCGCTGCTCACCGTCCGCAGGCCCGCGCCTACGGTGGCCGGAAATCGCCCTGCGATTCCCGCCGCCCGGGACGTCTCCTGCGGCGACTGAGGGCGTGAGGCTGCCTCTCCCTCACGCGTTCCGCCTCCTCCTTCGCGAGCATCACTGCTTCGCTGAAGGAGGTGACGGCCTCCCATGCACTCTCGCTCCGCACCATGGCCTGGACCAGGCTCGGACGCGAGAGATCGCCGCCGCCGATCGCCTCCGTGAGAACACGGCGGTGCTCTGCCCAAGCCGGGCAGACCTCCACTGTATGCTCCACCGTGTCCTCCGGGCGATCCACACAATGGAAACACCCGGGCGTTTCCTCCCGCCTTATGCGAAACAGGAACCTCCCGAAACAACCGTGTCCGGTGAGGACCTGCGTCAGGCGGAAGGTGAGGACGCCGTGGCGCCTCTCTAACCACTCCTCAAAGAGGGGACTTATCGCCGCAATTGTGGCGTGCCCAGCGCTGGGTTGCGACAGTCGCGCTCTCCATGCCGCCATGAGATCCCGCCGGAGCTCTGTCCGCTGTACCGTGATTTCTCGCGGCAGCGGAGTTACGCCCCGGCGCTTCGCCTCCTCGCGCCACTCCCACACGTGCGCGAGGACCTTTGCCTCCAGATCCCACGGCGGCAATCCGGCCAGGAGGCTCGCCGCCTCCCGGGAGACCGTGCGGTATCCCCGGACTAGCCGGATGGCCATGACCCTCTGGGACGCGTTCAACCTGCCGGCTGGCCCCAGCCTTAGGGAACGCGCCCACACCGGTGCTCCGTAAAGGGCCATGGACCGCACGACCCCCGCGTAGAGCCTCCGGCAGGAGGCGTTTGGACCCCCCAGATTGGGCAGGAGCCGCCTCAAGGCAGCCCCAGCCCGTGCCAGTCTGGGAGCCAAACGTCGGAAGTGCTCCACGAAGTTCCACCGGCTGTCGAGGACGAGTCCCAGGTACTTCATCGTCGACCCGACTCCGATGTGAACCCCTCCCACCGTTATTTCGGAACCCGACGGTGGCGCATTCCGAGGACCATGAAAACACATGGCCTCGGACTTGTGCAGGGCCACCTCGAGTCCCAACTGCCGGATCCTCTCCACGACTATCGCAACCCCGCGTGTCGCTAAGTCCGCCGCCGCCTGGTGCGACCTCCCTTGCGCCAGGACCAGCGTGTCGTCAGCGTAACATACTACGCTGACGCCGCCAGGGAGGTCGGCGCGCAGCACCCAGTCGTAACCGATGTCCCACAAATGCGGCCCCAGGACCGATCCCTGTGGGACACCGCACGACATCTCTCGCCGGTTCCACTCTCCCTGATGACCGGGGTATATGACGGCCCTGTCCGTCAGATAGGCCTCGACCACTCGACAGAGGTAGGTCGGCATCCGGTGATACCGGAATGCCTCCCTGATGCAACTCCAGGGCAGGGTATTAAAGGCGTTGGCGATGTCTAGGGACACCGCCAAGACGACCCCACCCCGGGCCACTGCATCCCCCGTCGTGAGGGCTCGCACGCGCATGATGGCGTCCACCGTAGAGCGCCCCTTGCGGAAGCCAAACTGGCTCTCCGCCAAATCCGGCCCCTCCTGCACCAGCCACCCGACGAGGCGGTCTGCAATAACTCTTTCAAAAAGCTTGCCCACCTCGTCGAGCAGCACGATGGGCCGGTAAGCGGACGGAGAGTCCGCAGGGCGCCCCGGCTTCTTAATGAGGACCAGTTTCCCCGTCTTCCAGCGAAGTGGAAACTGGCCCCTCTCCAAGCATGCGCTTAGGAGCCCCCCTAGTCGAGGCCCGAGAGCCCCAAAGGCCAGAACCCAGGCTCTTCCAGGTAAGCCGTCGGGTCCTGGGGCGGTATTTTTGGCACTGAGCCTACGTACCGCCGCTCTCAACTCTACCTCGGTCACTTCCGGAGCAACATCGTCGTCGTCGGTCTCTTGGTCCGCAGCGGGCACCGCATGAGGCGGAGCCATAGGCGGGGGAGTATGTTCCCCTCGCGAAGGGAACAGAGTGCTCACCACGTCCTCCACGAGCTCGGGCCGGAGACTCTGCGTCAGCGGGGGCGCCCATGGGCGGAGTTTCTCCCGCACCATCTTATAGGGGCGCCCCCATGGGTCTCTGTTCAGAGTCTCCAGCGACTCCTCGCGGCCCAGATCCCTGGACCGCAAGATCTCCGCTCGGAGGGCGGTCTTCGCCGCTCTGTACCCCTCGTACAGCTCCGCCTGAATGGCTTCCGTATCCGGAGGGCGGATACGGAGCCTGCGGTGCCTGGTGTACCGGTGCCGCGCGGCAACACACGCCTCGCGCAGAGCCGTCAGCTCCGGCGACCACCAATACACCTGGCGAAAGGCGCGACTGGGCTGGACCCGGGGCATTGCCACGTCGCAGACTTCGGACATGGCCTCCCGGAACCACTCCGCCTCGTCGTTGATGTCGGCAGGCCTGTCCGGTGGTGACACCCAGGCCTGCACGATCGAGGCTTCCAGGAGGAGCTCCCGGTCCAGCTTCTTCAGCGCCCACCGCGGACCACTCGGGGCCTGTTGGACCGGCGCGCTCGAGGTATGGGCGGAGACATCAAACCGGATATACCGGTGATCGGAATAGGTCTCCACCCCCTCCATGACGCGCCAGTCAACCACGTGTGGCAACAGAGCGGGGCTGGCGAACGAGATGTCCACCACCGATTCGCCCCGCATCCGCACACACGTGGGGACAGAACCCCGGTTTAGGACGACCAGGCCTGTTTCCAGAGCCCAGTCCTCCACCATCCTGCCCCGTGTGTCCGTATACCGGGAACCCCAAGCCACATTCTTGGCGTTGAAGTCCCCGAGGACAAGCACGGGAAGGAAACGAAACCCGACGACGACGGTTTTCAACTCCGCAAGGGAGTTGTGGAACTCGGCGAGAGTTCGGCTCGGGGAGAAGTATGTCCCCACCACGACAATCCCCCCGAACCGTGCTGCAACGCAGCCCTGTCCCTTCTTGACGGCTTCAAGGGACAGGGTACCGGCGGCGGCCGACGAAATGAGGGTCACTGAGCCGCTCAGGTCCTCCACCCAGTAATCACTGGGCGGGACAAAGTACGGCTCAGCGACCACGGCGATGTTAATCGACCACTGCGCCATGCTCTGGAGCAACAGATCCTGAGCGGCGGCGCAGTGGTTGATGTTCGCCTGGAGGAGGCGTAATGGGGCCACTACTGGCATTCCATTTCAGCCCCCTCCTGAGCCCCCTGTGAGGGCTCCGCCGCAGTGGGTACGGCGGCGACGTCAGTGGGGGCGGCAGCGACGGCGCCTGTGGCGGCTGCGGCGGTGACGGCGGTAGAGGGGGCGGAGGGCTTGCCCTTGCCCCGGGCTTTCGTGGGTGGACCACAGCCCTTGCTTCCAGCCCGGTGATCGGCCGGCTTGCCAGCTGCCGCACATAGGTAGCAGTGCGGCGTGGCATTGCACGAGCCGGCCTTGTGACCGGGCTGACCACAACGGAAGCAATTACTGCTGCGGTCCACCTCCGAGGTGCATTTAGCTCCCACGTGGTTGCCCACTTGGCAACGGAAGCACCTCAGAGGTCTGGGTTCCAGCAGTTTTACCCGCGTGGAATCCCAGCCCACCTGGAATCTTGGGCCCTCCCCAACGATTTTGTTGGCCGCCGATACGGGGCAGCTCACCGTAACGGCTCGCAACCCCGTGGAGTCTGGACGGATGGTGCCTACCTTCACCTGCTCGAAGGCGCACCCCCCAGTCTTGACCACGGCGGCCACAACTTCCCCCTCCGTCACGGAGTCGTCCAGACCCAGGATGCGCATGTCAGCGCACTTGGCGGGTCTGGACACTCGGGCTTCGTCCGCATTTAAGGACGCCCTGAGCTTTTCAGCCAGAGCGTCAGCGGTCGGGCCACTGGCCGCACCGGGGATCTCGAGCATACGAGCCCCAGTCGCCGTGACCCTAATACGCATGCCCTTAGTGACCCCGATCTCCTCCAGGTTCACCGCCGCCCGCGCTTTGGTGAGCACGTCGCGGTAGGACACGCCCTTCTTCTCCGCTTCCGGCTGTAGTGTGATCACTACAGCTGCGGACTTTGGGGCGCGCAACCTCGCCGCGACGCTCCGCTCCTTGCGCCGACGCCGCCTCTCCTTCCGCTTGGCCGCCCTTGCCGCCTTGCCCTCCTTCTTCTTCTCCCCGGCTACCTGCCATTCGGCGTCAGCCGGAGGAGATTTAGAAGGCGGGGGCGGCCGCGTCGTCGTCGCCGCCACAGCCGGGGCCTTCTCAGGCGCCTTAGCGGGCGCCTTCGCAGGCGCTTTCGCAGGCGCCTTTGCAGCGGCGGCCCCGCCCTTCGCCTGCCCCGCTGACCCAGGTTTGGGCGTGGCAGCCGTGGCGGCGTACGATGCCGCCTTTGGCTGGCCCGAGGCCTGCCGGCTCGCCGCTAGCGGGGGCCGGAGGACAATGCCCTCCAGGACCGAGAACCGGCTGTTGAAGGCAGCCAGCTCCTTCCGCACCAGGGTCAGTAGCCTCTCCTCTGCGGGCCCGAGCCCGCTCTGCCCCTGCTGCGCCCCCTCTTGCGGCACCTTCTGAGGGCCGGCATCGCGGAGCCTGGCCAGGTCCGCTCGGAGCTCCTCATTCTCCTTTCGGAGAAGCTCCATGGCGGCTGTCAAGCGGGCGACCTCCGCCCGCATTTCCGACATACCGTCCGGCGGAGGCCCTTGGAGCAGGACCTCCGCTGCCGCCATAATGGAGGCCTTGGCTGCAGGTATGGCCTTGTCTTTGGAAGATTGTTTCTTCTTCAAGGACACACACTTGACTGCAGCAGCCACGACCTCCTCAAACCTGGCCCGCTCCGAGTTGGGGCCACCAGTGGCGTCCGACTCATCGCCAGACGCCTCGATGGCGCTCCCCTCGGCCGACCCGACTGAGCCGTCCACCGGTACGGTATTTGCCCGGCCCTTGCTCTTTTTCCGGGTCCACCCTAGGCCCCGGCGAGCATACTTAGGGGCCGAGCCCTTTCCGCCATCCGACGAAGACTCCTGGCCCTCCCCCGGATTCAACTCCACATTCCGCTTCAGGAAGGCACTCCTCCTACCAGCGGCCGCCACCAATACGCACTCCGGGCTCTTAAAAGAGCCCTTCGCGCCCTTCGCTCCCGATGCGGCGTCGGACTCCGACCCCGCATCGCTCCTCTCCTTCTCCTCTTCTCGTCTTTGGGTTTTGTTAAAATTTTCCATTTTTGTTCCCACGAGTATTTTACTTTGTGTACCTGCTCAAAACTGTGTGGTTCGCACTAGCGACTAATTAAGCTACCCATTAATCAAGCTACCAACCTCCCTCACGGTGCGCCGCCGCTTGGAGGTTTGGGGTAATTTTTTATAGAGGTTTTCTTCCTCGCGGTCCGGGCGGTTAAGCCAAGACCCTCGACCCCCGTCAAAAGTCAGAGACATGACCTTGAACGATCTTCGGGGCTACGAGACTAACGGTGGCAGAAGGAAATGACGAAATGAAAATGGAAATGATGATGGGAATGATGATGGTGGGTGATGGGATGGGAATGATGATGTGGTGAATGATGAATGGTATATGGTGGCGGGGATGATGATGATTGATGGTGGATGATGGGATGGGAATGATGATGTGGTGAATGATGAATGGTGTATGGTGGCGGGGATGATGATGATTGATGGTGGATGAATGGCTTCCTTCTGCCTGCCCGGCGGCAGGGTTAGTGCACACCGAGCCCGTTCTTACTCCGCCGCTGTGCGTCTCTGCTTAGAGCAGAGGGACACACGTTGGAGCGTTCCTCCGACAGGATATTAGCATACGGGCAACGAAACCCCTTAGGCACTTGTGCCTAAGGGGAACCATTGCCCGCATCCCAGGGTGCACCGTCCCGAAGACTGGCCTTCCCCACGGACGTATCCGAAGGGAATTCCAGCCCACGGGAACTCGGGGAGGTTTCCTGTCTCCGCACCCCAGCGAAGACCCCCTAACACCTAAACTTTCAAGCTTGAGTAGAAGAGTGGTGACGGGAACGGTGTCAAATGCTGTCGCAAGATCCAAAAATATTGTGAGAACCTTCTTGGTAGAATTTAAGTTCTGTACTATATTGTTAATTAACATATGGACAGCCTCACTAGTGGATTTGTTCCTGCGAATAGGCAGTCGCTCCATGTAAAATATTGGTATTCAGCTGCATCCGGTTAGACTGGATCCGATCCCAACATAGTTGGGAAAAGGCTAGGCTGATTGATTGATTATTTGCGATTAAATTCTCAAATTTAGGGATGTATTGCATTCACCCCCAGTTTCAATATACATCAAACAAATCAAAACAAAACAAAACAAAAACAAAAAAACTAAACAAAAAACAAAACAAATTAAACTAGCTAGCGAAACTCCGCAGACGTGATGGGTGTCGATATCTAAAAACATAAGCAAGCGCTCTTGACCGGTTTTTATTAGAAAATTTTTATAACTTTTATTTTCACAGGGCGTTCTACCCATGAATATGAACAACTTTTAGTATGGCACCAAACCTGAAATCGCAAAAAAAAAAATCAGCTGCTCCCTACATTTTGACGAGTTTGGTGTAGGTAAATGTACTGAACAGCAGATTTTTTTTTCGCGATTTCAGTGTTAGTCCCATAGTGAAAGTTGTTCATATTCATGGGTAGAACACCCTGTGAAAATTTGTCCATCTATTTTAATGGGACCTGATACAAGGTGTTTCTTTAAGGTGTCAAGCCAGTGCGAGCTGATAGCAGAGTACCATACCTATCGATTTAACCCCCATGTATGTTCTACAGTTTTTTGTAGTTTTCGAGTTATTTTGGATCCCTCATTTAATAATAATAATAACAACTGGCAACACCGTGTCAACAGGGTCGCTCGATTTCCTAATTTTAATATTTTTTACAATTTTATTAATTTTGACGCATTATTACAACAGTTTTTCAACAATAATACTAAACCTGAAACCAGAAAACCATTGAAAATTATATAAAGAGACCATACTCTACCAAAATGAAATAGAAATTTAATAAAAACTGCAGAATCGGAGGTGACATGACAGATGTCACCTCCGATAAAACAATGAATAGAAGAAAATTAAAAATATTAAAGAAAATAATCAGGAAAACGAATGAAGATAAATGTTGACGAGATCAGCCGCACGAAAGGCACGCCTACCACCTCCGGACTCGTCGCTCAGCTCCGCCTCGCCGCCGCCGGTACCCAGCCTCACTGTGAGCGCTGTGTCGACACCGGCCGCGGTAGTTGCGTCGAGCTCGAGTGACGAGTATTTCTCTCCGCCCACGACGCCACCACCTGCTCGTCGACGGGGAGGACGCCGGCCGCCGGACGGCTTAGGACCTCGAGGCCCACCGGCCTCTGATAGGGTCCCAGCTCCCGGCGGAAGTGTGCAGCGCATGAGATGGACGCGAGCCATTAATGAGAATGTCATGCGCTCATACTATGGGGCTACAGAGGGAGGAAACAATCTGACCGCGTACCGTGTTCGGATGCACTCTCTTTTTCAGGTGCTTGAGCCAGCTCTCAACGTTTCGGCACAACGACTGTCGGATCAGGTGCGGGTCATCCAGCGTAACCATATGCTGGATGACACTGTACTTGATCGCCTGCGAAGTGAAATGCAGAGTAGCCGTGTGATCGCCCCCCTGTCGCAGACTATTGTTGCACCACCACCACCACAGTGCAACACAACTCAAGCTGACGAGGGGAGTGATGGCACGGCTGCAAACGTAAGTACCCAGTGCAATGAGGAATTGAGGAGTGCTTTGGAGGGTGCGATTCAGGAATATCGGTTCGTATCACCCGAACTTAGACCACGCTTACCTCGATTGCCCATGCATAACAAAAATAGGGCGCTGGTGGCGGCTCTGGATTCGCAGTTGTCAAACTATTTTGATGACTGCGAAGACCTCACCGATACTCATTCCATTCTGTACTGCGCGGCTGTAGCGGCATGTCGAGTAGCTCACGTCAAATTTGCTAATGACTCTAGAGCTACACGACCGAAACCAGCCGTACCAGCTTGGCAGTGCAGGATTGAGCGCCGTATTGGTGGGGCCAGAGCGCTCATCGGCAAACTAATCTGCTACAGGGAGGGCAATACTCGCCCCAGAGTGATGCGCTTTGTGAGACGGGCGTTCTCAGGGACTGATGTCAGCCCTCAGGACTATGTGTCCCGTGTCACAGAGCGCATCGACTTCCTGAGGCAGAAAGTGTATGCATGGGCAAACCGTATTCGTAGGTATAAGCGGCGAGTGGACCGATACACTCAGAATCGCACCTTCCTGAGCGATGAAAGGTGGGTTTATAGGGGTTGGGAGCGACCGGACCAAGGTGTGACTGACACGCGCCTGCCGGATGATGATGCCATGTGTTCTTTCTGGCGCAGTATCTGGTCGGTGCCTGTCAGTCACACCGAGGGTGATTGGGCTCGGGTAGTCAGGCGAGCCTGCGATCCAATACCAGAAATGGGGGCTATTACCATCTGTCCCCAAGATGTAGCTCGTGCAGTCCGTCCATTGCCAAATTGGAAGTCTCCAGGCCCGGATGGACTGCATAACTTCTGGATCAAATGGTTTCTCGGGTCGCACGCTCGCTTGGCGGCTCAGTACCAGTCAGCCTTACAGTCAGGGTCGCTACCCCAGTTCCTAACGACAGGAATAACCCACCTGCTCCATAAATCAGGTAGTACTACGGAGCCCAAAAATTATAGACCGATCACTTGTCTACCGACGGTCTATAAGGTTCTTACATCCATTTTGAGAGCTAAAATTAACGAACATATAGACACCAACTCCATCATGTCTGCCTCTCAAAATGGATCTAGGAACGGGTCCCGTGGTACTAAGGAGCTACTCCTGATTGATATGGCCATTAGCCAACAGGTTCGTCGTTCCCGTAGGGATCTGTCGACATGTTGGATAGACTATAAGAAGGCCTATGACTCGGTGCCACATACATGGCTCATGAGGGTGCTGGAGTTGTATAAAGTAGATGCAACTCTGCGCACCTTCCTGATGTCGTGTATGGGGCAATGGAGGACGGTCCTTCGCTATCCAGGATGTCGAAATATCCAGAGGAATAGCGAACCGATAAGGATTGAGCGAGGCATATTTCAGGGCGATAGTTTGAGTCCACTTTGGTTCTGCTTAGCCTTGAATCCTCTAAGCACACTGCTGGAGGATTCAGGTCTAGGCTATCGGCTGAGGAGAGGTGGTCAGGTTATATCCCACCTCCTCTACATGGATGACCTAAAACTCTTTGCCCCCAGCAATTTGCAACTGATGGAGCTACTGAAAGTAACTGAAACTTTCAGTAGCGCCATCAGGATGGAATTTGGTGTGGACAAATGTGCGGTCATGCATGTAAAGCGAGGGGAGATTGTGGAATCCGTGGGAACCCAACTCTCGGATTCCATAAACCTTAGAACCCTCTCCGCAGCCGAAACCTATAAGTATTTGGGTATGTCGGAAGCGTTAGGCATCAATGTTGCTGACATGAAGCAATCGTTGAGGGAGCGCTTCTTTGGCCGCCTGAAAAAAGTATTTAATAGTCTTCTATCAGGCGGAAACAAGGTGCGCGCCTTCAACGGTTGGGTCATGCCGATTTTGATGTACTCTTTCGGCATACTCAAATGGACTCAGACTGAACTCGATGCCCTGGATCGGAGGGTCCGTACGCTGTTGACTGCATATCGAATGCATCACCCACGGTCATCGGTAATGAGACTGTATATCCCGCGAAAGTGTGGAGGCCGAGGCTTTTTAAACGCTAAGACCCTCCACAATCGCGAGATATGCAGTCTCAGGGAATATTTCCTAGAAACCGACGTGGGGATGCATCGAGATGTGGTCGCGGTGGACAAGGGCCTCACCCCGCTCTCCTTGGCTAAAGAGAACTGGCGCAAGCCTGTAGTGCTTGATGCTAAAGACCGCATGGAGGTATGGCAGAGTAAGGAGCTCCACGGACGCTTTTTCCGGGCCCTACATGGACCCGATGTAAATTTGCTAGCGTCCGTAGCCTGGCTGCGTTCCGGTGACCTCTTTGGGGAAACCGAAGGTTTTGTCTGTGCAATTATGGACGAAGTTATCATGACGAACAATTACCGGAGATTTATTGTGAAAGACAGAACGGTTGACATCTGTCGGGCATGCCACCGACCGGGAGAATCAATTCGACACATTATCTCCGGGTGTTCTCGTCTAGCTAACGAAGAGTACTTGCATAGACACAACCTTGTAGCCAGGATAATCCATCAGCAACTTGCTCTGAAATACAGCCTTGTGGAATCGGAAGTGCCGTACTAAAGGTATGTGCCCGACCCAGTTCTCGAAAATGGACATATCACATTGTACTGGGACCGATCCATCATCACTGACAGGACTATTGTTGCCAATAAGCCTGATATAGTGGTGGTGGATCGAACAGAGCGGCGCGCAATGATTGTTGACATAACAGTCCCGCATGACGGGAACCTCGTGAAAGCCGAGAAAGATAAACAAATCAAGTATATTGACTTGGCTCGCGAGGTTGTCGACATGTGGGATGTGGACTCAGCAGTCATTGTGCCGATAGTCGTATCAGCCAATGGCTTAATTGCCAAGAGCCTCGACCAACACCTAAGGAGGCTCTCGTTGGGCAGCTGGATCAAGGGCTTGATTCAGAAAGCGGTGCTTCTGGACACGGCCCGCATTGTTAGGAGGTTCCTCTCTCTGGGGCCCTGACCGCCGGTAGCTTGGACCCTGTTCCCGATACCGGTGGGCTACTATTTTTATATTTTTAAATGTTTTTATACTTTTTATATTTCAACATTTAAAAATGTAATTTATATGTATATACAAATGAAATAAAGGAAATAATAATAATATCCTAGGACATTTCACACAACGCCATCTAGTCCCAAGCTAAGCAACCTAATGCTTGTGTTATGGTAACGAGATGGTTGATAAACTACTTAAATACATTTTCTTTTTAAATACATACATATTATAGATTTCATATCAATGGTAGTGGTTAAGGATATAAAATGTATGTTTTCATTATCAACTGAGGTCTGCTTAAACGTAGAGGAATAGTAAATATCAGGATTGACAAAAAGATGCAAAGATATAAATCATAAAATATGAAAATTACAAGATTTCAGATACACCCCTTTCAACGACCGATTTCAGCAAATAATGCCCTATTTAGTACATTCTTGTTCAAAGTTGACCCAAAAAAAAGATATGAATTTTTAAAGCATCATCTCGTTGAATCAGGAAAAATATCGAAAAAAAAAATCATAACTCGGAAACTGCAAAAAATCGTAGAACACATGGGGGTTAAATCGATAGGTATGGTACTCTGCTATCAGCTCGCACTGGATTGACACCTTAAAAGAGACTCTCTGTACCTATATGTAACATTTCCGAAAATTCTTTTGTATCTTTTCAATTCTTCCTTCTTTTCGTGTCGATGATAGTCCTCTTCTTTGTTTCCATATTAGGTGGTTACGTTGATGGAGGCATAAGTGGCATTGTTTAGGTCATCCGAGGTGCAGGAGAATTACGGCCACCTAAGACACTCCAGCAAGTGGGGCATTTGATCAGCAGCACCGCATTCGCATAGAGTGTTGGATCGGTCAGACAACTCCCACTTCTTTTTCAATGTAATGTGTATGTGTTTTGGGTGCTGTGTATGTATGTAATGTAATGTAATGTGTACCTTGCCGAACAACAAAAGAGATTACAAAACGCTACTGAACCATTTCATAAATAGCACCCACTCTTGACATTTCACTGTACTTTATGAAGTTATGAAAGACCATTTTCAGCCCGTAAGTGGCTTCTGAGGAGCAATTCGGAAGTTTATTATAGAGTAATAACAGTCCCGGGCTTAAGCGGGCTATTTTGAGAGTATGTGCTTTCTAAACAAGGAATGCGGGCTTAACATGTATATACCTATGTAGGTATGTACCTAACTACTACATCTTTTTGTATAATAATGGTTTTAAGGAAGGCTACAGGTTAATAATTATTGTTCTTGTTCTTTGTTAAGAGAACGGATATTATTTTACTCGTCAATCTACGTTGGCTTTCTTTAGGCCAACATTGTCCTCCCATATAATAGGTCGGGGAAAAAGTTTTTTCGTATTATAGTGGGTAGTTCTTCAAAAAGTATTCTCCGCGTAGCTTTCGTGGCGAATTTTTTTTTTAGAGTAATCTTCAAATAAATGGACACACATTTAAGATGCTCTAAAAATAATAAGTGCAATTTTGATTATATGTAAATCGGTGCATAAACTACAGAGATATTCTATTTTGAAATTTCGGTTCCCACGAAAGTTACGAAAGACGCCACAAAAGTTACAAACTTATTTTCTACAAGCAAAATACAGTAAAATAAGGTACGCTAATACGCTGAAAAAATAAGGTTTTAAACCCTTATTTTTTCATAAATTTCCTGTGGATTGAAGTTTATAAAATGAAATACTTATTATTTATGAATCAACTTGTATTTGAGATCAACATAGTGTTTTGAGATCAGCTTATTATTACTTATTAGTAACTTTGGTTGCTAATTTAGCTTTGGTCCAGTAATTAAACTATAAAATTTACATCATTATCATCATCATCATTTCAGCCGAAAGACGTCCAGTGCTGGACATAGGTCTCCCCTAAGCACCGCCATTTCGACCGGTTCTGTGCTTCCCGAATCCAGCAGATTCCTGCAGCCTTTACAAGGTCATCTGTCTACCTTGTGGGAAGCCTTCCAACGTTACGTCTTCCAGTACGCGGCCGCCACTCCAGAACATTTTGGCCCCATCGGCCATCTGTTCTTCGAGCAATGTGCCCTGCCTACTGCCACTTAAGTTTAGCAATGTTTCGGGCTATGTCGGTTACCTTCGTTCTACTGCGGCTCTCTTCATTTCTGATTTGATCACATAGGAAAATTCCAAGCATAGCCCTCTCCATTGCCCTTTGGGTGACTTTTAGCCTTCTCATAAGGCCCATTATAAGCGACTACGTTTCAGTGCCGCAGGTCTTTACTGGCAACACGTACTGGTCGAAGACTTTCGTCTTGAGGTACTACGGTATGTGAGACGAGAAGATATTGCGAAGCTTCCTGAATGCTGCCCAGCCGAGTCGGATTCAACGATTGACCTCTTTCTTCAAGTTGGACGTACCTAACTGGACAGTTTGTCCTAGACACTCGTCCACAACCTACAGTGTAGTGTCTCCGATCTTCATGAGAGTGGGTGCTCCATGGGCATTTAAGATGCCATTTGTCTTATCCATGTTCATTTTAAGACCTCTTTCGGAAGCTCTACTGAGGTCATCGAGCAGTGTACTGAGCTCCTCCATAGTCTCAGCTATGACTACTATATCGTCAGCAAACCGAAGGTGAGTGACGTACTCGCCATTGATGTTGATGCCTAGCCCTTTCCAGTCCAGAACCTTGAAGACATCCCCCAATGCAGCGGTGAACAGTTTCGGAGAGATAACCTCTCTCTGTCTCCTCCTTGCTGCAGAAGGATAGGTTTCGAGGTCCGTTCTTGGAGTCGGACTGACATAGTGGCGTTTTCGTACAGGCACTTCAGCACCTCAATATACCGATAGTCGAGACTGCAGTACAGTCCATGCCTTAATCGAATCGGAGGCTTCAGTATTCTGTATAACATGGCGCAGCGTATACGTATGTAGTCTACGGTGCTATAGCCTTTACGGAATCCGGCTTGTTCGGGAGGCTGGAAGTCATCAAACCTGCGTGCGAGACAGATCGTGATGACTCTCGAAAGCAGCTTGTAGACATGGCTCAGAAGTGAGACGGGTGTGTAATTCTTAAGAAGAACATTATCGCCTTCTTAAAGAATAATACCACCACAGCTCTGTACCATGCCTGCAGCGTTTTACCCTCGAGTATGACGTAATCAAACAGCTTCTGGAGGGCCTTAACAACGGGTTTTTTTTATACTTTTGTCTGACAAGCACTCTACATAATAAAATTCATAAGGTATTTTCTTACTGTCAATTAGCCCATTGGCTAAACAGCACAGGTTGAGGTGAAGTAAGCTGTTAATTTGGCTACGAGAAAACATACAAACAGAAACACATACTACGAGAACAAGAAAAAAATTGAAGCACATACTCGTACACGCAGAAATACTTATACAAATAACGGGTGATTCATTTAGAGGTACTTTTTTCATAATTAAAAGAAAAGTGAAAACACAAATTTTATCTGATTATCTTTACTATCATACAAAAGAACCATTCATGACATGTATTTTTTAAAGATTATTTCTTTAAAATGTTGGCGATAACTGCGGCTAACATGGTCCGTTCTGAAGTTCCAATTTTCTAGACGCGTCCGAGCATTTCGAGTGGTATTTGGCGAATATCGCGAGTAATGTTGGCTTCCTATTCCTCAATCGTATCCGAGTTATCCATGTAGACTTTGGACTTTACATAGCCCCAAAGGAAAAGTCTAGAGGTGAGATATCACACGATCTAGGCTGCCAATTCAACGGTCCGAAACGAAAAATTAACTGTGCACAGAATTGTTCTCGCAATTGGAACTTCAGAACGGACCATGTTAGCCGCAGTTATCGCCAACATTTTAAATAAATAATCTTTAAAAAATACATGTCATGAATGGTTCTTTTGTATGATAATAAAGATAATCAGATAAAATTTGTGTTTTCACTTTTCTTTTAATTATGAAAAAAGTACCTCTAAATGAATCACCCGTTACATAACACCTTTATTTTGAGATTCGCGACAATCGAGTAAATGCATCAGCGGCGTCACAAAACATCTGAAGTCATTATTTAATGGAGATAAAAAACTTTCATGGTGCGCTAGATGACTTTCGTGGACAAATAACCACGAAAGTTGTGCCACGATAGTTAGGAAAATTTCACATTTTTGAGAATTACTATTAAAGTTACAGGTAAGTTAACGAACAAAGTACTTGGGAATAATCTCGAAGATCTATCTTATTCCTTCATTCAAAATGAGTTGGAAAATTGTAAACATTATCCATCAAAATTTGCGCATGAAAGTTTCTTGACCAAGGCTACTTGAAAATATTCAAAGGTTAACTTATCTCATATTTTTTTTGTTTATAAGCAATGAATGTATTTGTCTCCCCCACTGATGCCGGGACAGTACTGAGCGTCCGCGCAACTAAAAAGTGTAGCGACAAGTTGCCCCTCTTGGAAGACAGGTGCAGTTTTGTTGCGCCCTCGCAAAAGTAGGAAAATCGTGTGACAGAGACATAATGCCTATTAACTATTGTACATTAAGAGATACAATTAATATTCTTTGATCATTATGATGCCTAATTAAATACGATCAATTTGATGTATTACATTATATGCTTATGAATAGAATACAAAAGTTATCAAAGTTTGCCGTGAGCGCGAACAGAGTGTGACGCGCGGAGAACACCGATTTTGCTCCCGTTTTGGACACTAGATATTTTTTTAAATAAATATTATAAATAATTTTAGATGTTTATTGTTGAAATTGTACACATAAATAAACAAAGAGTAATCTGTATTTGGTCCTAAGACTGAATATTTAATAGTTTAGGAATTAAGACCGTGTGACCGCGTTTTGAGGGACCTCGAAGAACTACCCGTATGAACTTGTCTCTTTGGCTATACTATTTGTATCTGGCTGGTTTTGGTATCATTGAAAGTTTAAATTTTAAAGAACATAATTCCAAATTCAAATTAGGAAAATGTGTGATTTTCATTTGTTTTTCGTACTGTCAAGATGAGTGAATCTAATGAAGAAATTCGATACATTTTAAAATTTTACTACAAAAAAGGTGAAAATGCAACGGAAGCCGCGAAAAAAATTTGCGATGTTTATGGACCTAGTGCAGTGTCTGTGAGAGTAGGACAAATTTGGTTTAAGCGCTTTCAATCCGGAAATTTTGATGTCAAAGATGCACGTCGCTCTGGTCGCCCTATTACGGATAAAATGGATGCCATTTTTGAAAAAGTAGAGCAAAATCGGCATATCAGTAGTTACGACGTAGCTGAAGAACTGGGAATTGACCACAAAACAGCACCCTAATTGCGTAACACATTATCAATCGGAGTTGGTTTCATTTTGACAGTTCAACAACATTCATTGCGTTATTTACGTTGTCGAGCAGACAAAATTTTCGAACATACGAAGCAATAGATTAGCAATTTGTTTGAAAATGAAACCAACTCCGATCGCTAATGTGTTACGCAATTAGGGTGCAGTTTTGACCCATTTGGCAAATTACACATAACTAAATAATAAACTATGAAAAAAAAATTGTCTTGAATTTGTGTATAAAATACGAAAGAACTTTTTCCCCGACCTAATATATTAAACAATGTAATTTAAAAACATTGTAATTATAAGCAAATTATTTTCAAAAGAGTACCTAACCGTGGGAGTTTCTTGCCGGCTCTTCTCCATAGGAAATGCCCAATTGGAATTGGAGTGCCCATGTATGTTTTATAATGTTTATGTGAAATATATATATATTTTTTTTTTACTGAAATACATACTCGTATTTCGTATTTTTTTCGTGTTGTCGTTTTTTATGGAATTTTGAAAAAATTATGGATAGTCTCCTTTTTTTTTTTTTTTTTTTTTTTTTTTTTTTTTTTTTTTTTTTTTTTTTTTTTTTTTGAGGGTGGGAAATCATCAAATAACTTCTCCCGCTCTGGGTGGAGCGGAAGGGCGTGTCAGACTTTTACTGACTAAAACCCACCCGTGTTCCTTCAGTTGCCTATGCGAGGGCCGCGGTAACCCCTTCGGACAACCCGCGGCATGGATAGTCTCCTAAGACCATTTTCGTGTAGCTGCAACGGATAAGGTACTTCTCCTTACTGCCCCGCTGAAAGTTTCCACCCTGTATAGATAGGCCGTAAGATAGGTACAGGTAGTACTTACAGTAGTACCCAACTAATAAGCCGCGTCGTGAATCTTCGTTCGCGCAGAAAAGAAAGTATGGTCCCGAAGATTAACGAGAATGCCTAAAACTTACAATCAACCTTGGATCACTACTATAAGGTTCATAATACACTGCAGCTGTTAGTTCCGTCTCACTCGCAAGTATGGCGGCTGACTAACATCATGGCGGCAGCGGCCGACCAATAGCGGTACAGGAAAAAAAGCACGGTGCGTGGAGCGTGCCGATTGGTCAATAGCATTTCCCGCGCTTTGAAAATTCATCTTCTGCTCAGGTACCTCGGCTTCATATCAATTGGGTACTACTGTACAATACGTGCTATGTACAGTGGTGCATAGATATTCGATTGTCATACATACATACTACAACAAGATACAATACAAGTATCCTGTGACTATTTTCGGCATTGCACTTGATGGTACTTAAGTACCTACTGTCATCGATTTTTGTAGATACCTTTATGCAAATTGGAAATGAGACCGCTATATCTGTCTTATTAATTCCACTGCTACGTAGAACAAGTAAAACACTATACAGTGGCTTCGTCGTTCGTATGCAAAAAAGCTTTGTAAATTTATTCTGAATAACTTAGGATTTCTATTTTCAAAATCCCCGAAAACAAAAGGTAAAAAAACGTTTACATAGGTACGCAGGACGAAAAAAAGCAATGTTCCATTTGCATTATCGGAGTTTCACACGGTACGCGCGAGGACGCATTTATATGCGACAGAACTGTTAGTGTAAACTGCCTCTTAGGCGCTTTACATAGTGTAATGTGCATATTTAAGATAGGACGAAAAAACTACGAAATACCCATGGTTTGCATATTCCGTAGTGCCTTTACCTTTTTCTCTGTGTAGAAAGTGATACCTAAAAGCTGGATTCGCTTTTTAGGGTTCCGTACCTCAAAAGGAAAAAAAAACGGAACCCTTATAGGATCATTCGTGTGTCTGTCTGTCTGTCACAGTCAATTTGCTCCGAATCTAATAGACCAGTTAAGTTGAAATTTGGTACACATATGAATTTCTGTATCTCAAATACGTGTGTGTAACGTAAATAAATGAATTTTGAATATGGCGGTCAATTTTGGAGGGCAAATAAGAAAAAAAAACAGTTTTGCAAACTGCACCGTGTGACAGTAGACACGGTACAGTTTGCAAAACTGTTTTTTTACTGCGAGGGTCTCAAATAGGTATTTTATAATTTTAAAATACATTGTTTAAAAGTTATTTAAGAAAATAGACGAAAATTTACCGCCTCGGAATTGTTTTCGTCTATTTATAATGGTAAATTTTATGTTAACTCCGAAACTACTGAGCCCAAAATTAAAAAAAAAATACAGAAAATTGTTCTATACCTATAAAACCTATAAGAAGTCTGGTCGTAAAATGGTACATGTACGTAGCGTACAAACTTACATTTGCAGTTGGAATATATGGGAGAACATGTTGTTCTTGGGATAAATAATTCATCCTAACTACGGGACCCTTCATTGTGCGTGGTTCGACATGCACTCGGCCAGTTTTTTTGTTTTCGCTCTATACTGAAAATCTGAATGCATGGTGGATGATAATTTGTGAGGGTTTCTTTAACAGTTATTTTTATGCTGACGTTGAAATCAGGTCAGTAGTAAACCAATAAACAAACAAACCCTCTTTTAGTATTTTCATTGAAAAAAATAAACCCAATGTACAGACAACAGCACATCAGGTTATACCAAACTGTATTTCTCCAAATAATTTTAAACCTTAAAATGTTTACACTTATGTTCAAAATCGAATGAGAAAATTTGACAGTTTGTAGGAACTTGACCTGCTGCTGTGTGTACCACTACTATCTACTACAATTATACCACTTCCACCATGATTGTTTTGATTGACAGCTGTTAACATGAGGAGTTTGTAGTTTGTGATTTACTTTTGAGTGAATAAATGGAAGAAGATTTTTGTTTTCGTGGTTTTATTGAATATTACACAAACGTTTCTTTCGTCGTCAGTACTTATGGTAGGTAGACTATACACCATAAATAATCACGTTATAAAATCACCTTGTATGTTAATATATTGCTGACAATGTTAGCATACTATGTATAACGTATCGAGCAAACACCATAAAAGTCTCGTTAATTTTAAACAACATTCGGGTGTTGCAGAAATTACCATAAATTACTAATAAGACGTATTAAGTTACAACGAAAACACATTTCACAATGTTACTTTATGTTCTTATTTACCTAGTTGTAAACATTTATCATCATTTCTGACAAGTAGGTATAGCTCCTAGGAAAAGCAGCCAGGTTAAAAACAAAAGAATTCTTTAAAACTAAACAGTGGAGTAAAGAATACACCGTAATCAGGAAAAGAAACATTGTGTTGTATTTTAAGTGTATTAGAATTGAAAATTGGACACAAATGTGTGTATTGAATTGTCAGTACTGACACTGTTGAGTGTCAATATTATTATTTGAGGCCCTATATATCACTGGTGACGTAATGAGCAATTTTCGTGTACATACCTACGCAGGTTAACAATACGAGAAGGATGGCGACAATAGAGCTGTGTGTATACAGCTTTTTCGAGTGCTTTGTTTGTTTGAGCACACGTTTTAATAATAAAGAGGGCTCTGGAATTAACAGTGTCGTGTGAAACACCGTCGATGTAGTTGACGATGAAGTCTAAAGTGATATTATTTTGCGTTTTGCTTTTTTGCTCTAAAATTGTCGGTAAGTTGGCTCTGCAATAGTACACTTCATAGTTTCCGTTGATAAACATATGTAGTATCAGAGTTGGTATCCATAATAACTGTTAAGTTTTAACTATCCCGAAGAATGGTGTTTAAATCTTAGTTATTTTATTGTGCCAAGTGGTGTACGCACCTACACAAATTTACTACAAGTAACGTAAGTTCACTTTTTTTATGTTTTTTCAGATTCGATTCCTCATTCAGAGGATCTGGTCAGACAAAGAGTAAACCCGCTATCCAACTGGCAGGTTAACCAAAATGAACCAAATGGACAATATCTCGATACTCAAAATGTAAATATTCAGCAGGAAAAGGCCCAAGATTATTACTCAAATCAAGAAAGATATAACTACGATAATAATGGATATAATAGAAGTCCTGTGTTATCGCCATCAGGAGAAGAGCTATTGGTCAGTTATGATTCTCCAGCAGATGGACGCAGCAGAGTGGAAACGTATCCATCTCGTACATCTCAAGGCGGATTTGACAACCAACAATATCGAACCCAAAACTGGCGATCACAAAATCAATATGCTAACTCCGTTCCAAGCGCCATAGCAGTAGCGCGTCCTGACGATGTGACTACTGTCCGAGAACCTTACCGGGGCCCAGTTCAATATGTACAGCCAAAATATCCAAAGCGACGATTCTATCCGCCAACAGCCGGTAGGTCATATCTAACAAGAGAACAATTTCAATACTTGACAGGTGATAAAAAATATATTGCAAATTCCGCACCTCGTTTTGGATCAAGTGGCTCCGTACCCTACGATAATTATAGTGAAGATCAACCAACTGGTGGCCAAAGATATGCACAGAGCTTGGCATCCCAATCTGGAATAATCTATAATGAAGCCCCTGCTGTAGTAGCTACAGACACTTTGACAGATCAGTCTGAAAAAATTAAATACGTAGGAAATTTCCAATCGGGTTCAGATTTAAGTAATACTGCACCAATAACAAATTACAATGATGGTTCCCCTGATATAGCTGCAGCAGATAATTACAATTCAGATTCTAGACAAAGCAATGACCCCGTATCTTACGAAAGTTACAGAGAAGTCCCATCTGAAGTAAAACCAATACCCACAGGGGGCCGTAGATACCAGAGCTTTGCACCCCAATCTGGAAATATGAAATACTCAGAAATTTACAAATCTGCACCAATAACAAATCACGATGATAGTTCCCCATTAACATCTGAAGCAGATAATCATAATTCAGATTCAAGTAACCTTGCTCGTGTAAATTCTAAGGAAGAAGCTCCTGTTGTCATTAGTAAAATTTCATCAGAAAAGCCTCCAGCCCGCAGTTACGCAAATAATTATTACAGACCAGATGGATGGAGTAACATTGCACGGGATGATTCTGATTCTGCTTATGGACCAAAAGAGCCTGTTCCGGTTAATACAAATTCAGGCACTTCTTCCGCACCTTTTGATACAGAATTAGTAAATTCTAGAAGTAATAAAGATGAAGAAAGTAACGAGGCACGCCGTGGATCTAGTAGTCCTACTACTTTAAGTACTAATACAAAACAGAATTTGTATCAAAAGTTAAATTCAGGAATAACAGGTGAGTACTTTAATTGTTTACTTAGTGACCTTAGTGCTATCTTGTACAGTCAGCAACAGAGTATTATTTTAATAGAACTCTTAGGTATTAAATGAAATGCTGTACATTACTCTAGGTTACGAAGTTTATATGATAAATATTTATGATTGACATTCGTTGCTTTATTTTATTTAGCATAGGTTTGTCACATTACAAGATTGACTGGATTTCTTCTTTCAGAGTTTAATTTGAAGAACCTTGTAGCGAACCCTGATGTACAAAGTATTTTAGCAGGAACTAGTAAACGTTATTTAGTAGTCCATTCAAATGGAACTGTTGAACCTTTGGACAAAATCGATCTCGGTTCGCACCAAAATTCAAAACTCCGTCTAGTACACACCAATCGTAGTGACGGAGCTCTCAAACAACAATCACCAGAGAATTCACCAAATAATATCGCCAAGAATCCTGTACCGGTGGATCAACCGTTGCCTATGAATAGTCATCCAACAAATGATAAAAAACCAACACCTTTGTATGTGGATCAATCCAAGCCAGCAGACGTGTACGATTCAAACCTGTCCCCGCCATTGAAAGATCTGCCAGCAGATCATAGTAGCTTGAAATCATTTCTTCAACCGGAAAAACAGCCAGCAGATAATAAAATGTATGTAATTCCACCATCTGATGATGATAATTCAACGCCATTGACTCCAAATGAAGATCAGTCAGCACACAATGATAATTTAAAACCCTTGCCTCAGTATGTAAATCAACCAAGAGACGATGACGATTCAAAACCATTGACTCCGCATGCAGATGAATCAGCTGTAGATGGAAATTCTAAGCCCTTGCCGCAGGATGGGAAACAACTTGCAGATGATGACAATTCGAAGTTATTGACTTCAAAGGAAGATCAGCCAGCAGATTATGATTATTCATTACCATTGTCTCCAAATGCAGGAGAACCTGCAAATATTAAAAAACCCGAAAATTCATACGTAAAACATCCAGCAAATGATAACAATTCCAAGCCTGTTCCAACAAATGAAAATCAGCCAGATTATGATAGACCATTCCATACTCACAGAAAGCAGCCACCACATCACAATAGATCAAAACATTTACATGTAAATAAACCAGCAGATAATTCAAGCCCATGGTATCCAAATGAAAACCATCCAGCAGATGACAACAAAATGAAGCCTTTGTTTTCGAATGAAAAACAACCTGGAGATGATAACAAGTCTAAACCATTGCCTGGACACGCAACACAGTCAGCAAATGATACAAAATTTAAACCTTCAAATGGTGATGAAGCAGGATATGATAATCAAAGTTCAAAGCCATCGTTTCCAGATGAAAATCAGCCAACGGATGCAAGCAAAAATGATGACCAATCTAATTCCAAGACAGAATCTCTATCTGTGTCCAATTATACCACGCCGTCCGAACCACGGGTCCAAACCACACATATGCGCAAACACTTTCATCATAAATCTGTAACTAATTCACCAGGTGAGTACAACATATACTTTTTACAAGGAAAATTACATCTAACTTATAAATATGACTAAAATAATAAATAACTGCATTGTTACAGTTGTAAGCACTACACCCTGTCCGGATAATGCTTCAGAGGATCAAATTATTACATTATCACCGATAGAACAAGCAACTGATAATGTGAGTGATGTACCGCCAGAGATAACTACAACGACGACAACAAGGCCTGTTGAAAATCCTAGAAAATCAGATACCATTAACGATGCCAACAGTAAACAAGATGATGTACAGGATGATACAGCCCAAACATATTCCACCACTACCCTATCTCCAAGCAGTTCTGCTTCACCGACCGACAACATAAACGATGATAAAACAATAGGAACTGTAGAAAATAAGAACACCCAAACTAACGATAAAACTGTCGAAGACCAAGTTGACAACAGGAAAAAAGATAACCGAACAGGTAAGTGAAACTAAATTATATTTATTATAAATAGGAGTCAAAGATTGCTCAAATGCAAGAAAACATATTTCGTGGTATGTTTGCTGCATAATGTTGCTGTTCAATTTAATTTGCAAGCTGATAAAGCTTCAATATTTTTTTGTTCAATCAGCTGTGTACAATTCAAGTGAATTGTTTGATACAAATACTGATGTTCCGGCCGAAAGTGATGATTATTCGAGTGTCACAGCGTCACCTTCAGTACAAAACGATGTAAATACAGGTGATGCTTCTGGTGATAATTCACTAAAACTCGAACAATCCGAGACGGGTGTAGTAATAACAGTCAGCAGTAGCACAGCTAATGATTCTGGAGACGAAATTATCACCATAAATATCGAAATCTCGGAGAGTACAGGTGATGCCCCTCCATATTTATAATGATTCTTCGGAATCTGTATTACTCTTTGAGTTGATAAATATTTATACGAATTCTACTGATACAGATGATGTGGACAAAAGCCTAGTGGTCAACATCAATACCAATGATGACAGCAAAGATGATTCTAAAAAATCTAAACTAGAAGATTGCAAAAAGTATCACAATAGTGATGATGGGAGAGGAAAGAATGTCGAAATCGGTACACTCTATGATTATTTAAATTTCAAAGTTTATTGTTATAGGACTAATTTGTTTATTTTAAAACGACTAATGTTATTTTCAGATATGTCAAACCTGAAAGGGGAACCTACAATGTGGATAAAAACAACTAACCAAGATTTTGTCGACAAGTTGACGGCTAAAAATGACACAGAGTTCGATGTGATATACTTCTTCAATATAGTCAATCAACCTGTTATAGAGAGAGAGAAGACAACTACAATACACTGTAACGGCACTATTGTTACAGAAACTACTGAACTTACATATGAAAACAAAGATGGTAATTTTTTACTCATTTATAAATAAACCTGTTTAATTCAGAATATTTATGTAATGACTAAGTTTCAGATACCTTATCTGAAAGATAATTGTATATTAATAATGTTTGCGTTTTTTTATTTATCTGGTAGTAAATGCCCATCCACGGACTCTGAATCAGGCCCTCAATAGACATGATGTAACTTAGCAATACATAGATTTTAATGGTTAGCATGTTTTAATATTACAGATCCAGCACCAACAATAGTAAAATCAACGAAAATTACGCAAAACGAAACAGAAGTTTAATAGTTTAACTTAGTGAGTAATAATTAGAAACTTGGTACAGGTTTTTTTAAACATACCTACCGTGTTTAATTCAGTTCAATCCTTTTTCCATTCCCGAGAATACTTAATTGAATGTTTTTAATATCCAAAGAATATTTATTAAGATTAATTATTATATATATATGAAATAAAACAGTAAACACCAAATTTTAATGTATTTCATTTAAAATTGTTCTCCACCTATGATTGTGTAGTTGTAACTACGTATCTAACTACTACTGAAAGTATAGTTTATCTTTGTTACCCTAGAGTTAATAGAGATTTGTCTCTCTCTTTCTCTTCCTGGCGTAACTCGCCGCTCCAGTTATTACATATATTTTGAACAATCACCAAACATAAGGGCTCAAAAGCGTAAAAAAAAACATACCCCAATTGCGTAACATACGGGATAGATAGATAGATAATAGTACATTTTTAACCGACTTCAAAAAAAGGAGGAGGTTCTCAATTCGGTTGCATGTTTTTTTTTTTTTTTTTGTATGTTTGTTACCTCAGTACTCCGTCATTTATGAACCGATTCGGAAAATTCTTTTTTTATTTGAAAGATTGGTCCCATTTTTGTCAAAATCCAGTTTTGATGATGGGATCCATGAGAAATCTAGGGAACTCTTCAAATATTATAGGCATACATATAGTTATTTTGGTATTTTCATCAACAAATCAAGCGTTTGCATTCAGAAAGTATCATCTGGTGAAGTGGAACTGATGAAGAAGACCACCGAAAGCTACTGGAACTCCTCAACGATGATAAGTATTTCACGGGTGGCGATGAAATAGTTAAGCGACTATGACGAAGCTTTAAATAAATGGTTCTGATGAAAATGCTACCATCGAACCGATCTGATGAAGAAGCCGGAAGGTAGGCATTGGAACTCGGTAATAAAATAATGTATCGTAGCCGTGTTTGGGCTTATTGGAATTGTCATGAGGTGTACTCTGGCTATAAATGATTGAATGCTAACTATATGCCGCTTCAAATTGCGCTACTTGAGTTGTAGTGTCACCACTAAAAAGTGAAAAATAAAAACTTTTTACAAAAAAAAAACAACCGACTCCCAAAAAAACACTACAAAGTCAAAAATAACTTTAATATTTCGGAAGTCGGTGGCAAAAAAAAAGAAAGTAAATAAAAACCAAAGACACCGACTTCCGAAATTAAAGTTATTTTTGACTTGGTAGTGTTTTTTTGGGAGTCGGTTGTTTTTTTTTTTTGTAAAAAGTTTTGATACAAGTGGAGAACGTTTGTCATTCGAGGCGAAATTAACAACTAATATGAAAAAAAAATAGAAAATTCAAATATTTCTGAGTTTAGAACAAAAATAAATGTTAATTTGTTCATAAACGTTTTTTTAATTGTAATAATCATAGTTTTTGATGATATTCTATTTATAAACATTATTTAAATATTCAAAAAATATTAACGCCATATAGATGTATAATCTCTTTGCCGAGATTAAAAAAAAAACCATTCACCTCCGAATAGAGAGTTGTGAAGGCATTGAACCAATTTGGACTAAGTATAGGTATAAGTTATCTGTGGCAATTTTTATTCCCGCACACGTGTTGGAAAATGAAAAATCGCACGCGTGAGAAATACATTGTATTGTGAACCTAATCGTAGTGCGATATGAACCAGTTTTCGAAGAAGTGTATTGAAAAACATTTATTTATCTATCTATCTAGTCAATAGAATGATTTTGAAGGAAATTGATAATGCATTGCTTCATACTGTTAGAAAAATTCGCTCGACAACGTAAATAACGCAGTGAATTTTGTTGAATTATGAAAATAAAAGGTATTCCCATTATGCGCTACGCAATTAGGTTCACTAATTATGATATTTGTGAAGAGATATCCACAACATTTGTTAGAAAAAACAGTCATAATATAGTTGTAGAAAATATATTCACGACAATATAAATGGTGACTGTCCAGTCCGGCTGCGACCCTATAAAAACAAATGACTGTTATTAATATTCACCATTCCTCATCATGTAAAGTTGCCTTTGTTATGCAAGATATATTTTTGGTTGTTCAATTATCTCGCATACTTAAATGAAAATGTGATGATATTTTGTTTAAATTGGAAGTAGTGCCTTTGCCCAGGAGAGAGACAGCGCAGCCTAAAAAAACAGAAAACAAAATAGGAAAAGTTGGGTGTATGTCAATCTCACACAACCGATACGATAAATTACAAAAGACAAACACAGACAAAACAGCAAAATCAACGTTTACATTTACTGCAAAATCAGCTCTAATACCGTAGTGACCGTAATGATTTCATCATGTGTTGGTTATGGAAAAAAGTCTGTTTCTCTATATTAAATATCTTTGCCTCTGTTTAACTTTAGCCACAGATTCTGTGCTTGAACCTTAATTTGAACTAATATATCGCACCCACAGGGATTCTTTCTGAAACGAGTGCGAGTGCCATTTTGTAATTACTGGAATCCAATGATATACTTACTTACGAGCAATATAGATTTTAAGATGTAGGTAATACTATGGAATATTCACTACATTAAAAAAGAAAAGTAGAGAGCCTGTCATTATCAGCCCCTACTATATTTAAAACCTTCGTTGTTCAAGGAACTCGTCCATTGTTTGATAACCAAGAAATTACCTACAAAAGTTAATTCCTGATTTTGCCTCTAGTATTCTACTAATCAGGAAAATCTGAAACAGAATATGTTTTGAAAATATTTTATAAGAAAATGTACCTATACATATATGTATACCGGATGACTTTTTTTACCGTCTCGAAAAAAATTGGCTATATTATGTGATCGGAGTAGAAGCCTATGGCATACCTAACTTTTTTTTTTTTTCAAAAAAAATAAATCGAAAATTTAAATCATATGCAGGCTGCATTGTCTACTGTTGTACTAAAACCTGACTGATTACTTTAATATTTTTCGATAGAAAATGTTGATTTATTTGCAACCAAAAATCCAAAGTAGGTAGTAGTGGTATTAGGTGGTAATTTTAAATCAAAGGTATTTAAATATGTATGTTAAGAACTTACTAAGCTAAAAATTGATTAAGTTATAGTATTTTGTCACAAATTTACATTTAAGGCTGCTACTTCCTAAAATACGGCGAAACTAAGTAACTTTGTAACCATTTTTTACAGTAACTATAGCATCTTTCTGGTAGGAAAAAATACACAGAAATCTACAATACATAAGAAGTGATTTCATGTGTCCTGAAATCTATTTTAGTTTGTAGAACTAAGGAAAAAAAAAAACCTAAATCCAGGTCTATTTCGGTCTATTTTTTCGAGTTGTTACCATATTACTCCTACAGTTTTAATTAAAAGTGTTCATAAATTAACACAGTTCTTTACAAACTAATAAGGAATGATTTCTTATCATTACTTTTTTAGTTTAATCAACAGATTTTTTGTAAATCGATAATTACTTCATATTTTGCAAGCGTTGTGTCATCGCGCTTCTCTTTCTTTTCTATGCAGTCCGACAGTGACCGCGCTTTTTGCGACGGACAAGCCTTAAACGAAACGCGTTTAGTTCCGGTGCGCGTGAAGGCTCTTACAGACAGAGGCGATATCGCGTCGCGACGTGTCGCGTAGCAGTGTTGCGACGCGATAATATCGCAATATCGCTCGCGATATCGCCTCTGTCTGTAAATGCCTTGAGACTCTTGTATCTCTCTCACGTCAAACTAGACAGAAATAACGCCATTTCACTTATACACCGAGCTGAACCACGCTTCAATCTTGACACGTTCGAGGTTGAAGGGAGGACGAAGGTCGACAGGAATCGTCGGTTTATTGCAGGTTGTGAACCGAAGTACTTACATACGAGTATTATGGAAAGACGCCGCAGCTTCTTGACCTAAACTAAACTATAATTATAGTTAGCATATCTTGCTGTGTGGCCTGCGCTTCACTGTGTTGTGAAAATAAATGTGTTTTTCCTTTGTTTAGAGTCACAGGCAGACTTATAAATAATTAAGTGGTACCAACAAGTTGGTTCACAAGTTCTTTGTCGTGATTCTTGCAAACAAAACTATAAATCTGTGCCATTGTAAGTCTCTGTTGTCGACAAACTTGAACAACAACATGTTGTATTCATCAGTTTTCGGCAACCACACGAGTTAGTGTACTCTGTTGAGTAATATCACGCCTATAATGCCTGAAGGGGCAGACAGAGATGTATTAATGGTACATCTACATGTAGCCGGTTATGTTATCACGTATTAAGCTGTTAATTGGCTATAGTTCCTGAACCAGCCGACGAATATTTTCAGTCTTAAAGGTCATAGCACACATATGAACTCGGACACGGAACGTAACCGTATCAACTCGAGCCGTTTAGTATTCTTTGTATGAAACTCCCTACTGAAAAGCACACTAATCGGAATCGTAACGTAAACGATTCGCCTCGGGACAAGCTCGACCAGCTCACGAACTGCGGTGCGGCGCGTGGTCAACCAGCAGCGGTCCCCGCGCTTACGGCTCGTCGTCCCCGCGCTTACGGCTCTCCGTCGCCTCGCTTGCGTCTCTCGTCCACCCTTGCCCCTCACCCCTCACGTGGCCTGCCTGCAGCACACTATTCTCACAGTGTACATTTTTTGGTGTTGTAACCTATTCCACCTATTTTTTCTACTTCGTATTTTTTCTACTGTTAATTTTTAAAATTTTCAATATCTTTTTTGACGTAAGCGCGGCGTCACCTAGCTGTAGCCGAGTCGACGTATGTATAGTCCAGGCAACGAATAATTGTGGATGGAAAAGTCGAAAGCAGAAAGTTAGACTTAAGAACTTTGTTTGGACCAGTTAGGAGATAAACATACTAAAAGTCCTTACCCCTCCGAGATGAGCCCGAGGTTGGGGGGGCACAAAAAAGGTCCCGTTTTTTGGTTTTTTGCTAATATCTTTAAAACGGTGCGTCGTAGAGAAAAAGTACCTGCTATGTAATGAAAGCTCATAAAATTGTTCGTATCGGAGCTGCGCTGCTGCAGTGCACAAGGTGGTGGTGGTGGTGGTGGTGTACAAATATCACCGTGAAAACTTAGGTGAAGTGAACTGTCAATAGTGTCAACCCCTAGCATCAGGTTGAATGACAGCTTACTTCACCTACGTTTTCACGGTGAGATTTGTACAGAATAGCACTGCGGCCGATCGATTCTGTAAAAATCTCACCGTGAAAACTTAAGTGAAGTGAGCGTGGAGAGAGCTGTCAATAGTGTCAATTCCTAGCAAAAACAAACTCACTTCACCTAAGTTTTCACGGTGAGATTTTTACAGAATCGACCGGCTGGTCCGCTTTGGTTACGTGCTTACGTTAGGTTGACGCCTGTTTGACGGCGCGGCGAAAGGCGATACGGTGACGATCCCTTTCCGAGTTGATATGTGTGCTATGACCTTTATACTGTTCACATATGTACTGTAGAGGTTTTGTTGCTGGCAGACCTTCTATCATTCAAACATCGAATTACCTACTTTTGAAGAAAAGTGAAGCTCACTTTCTTCAATGGTGACAGTCAGATTTCCTCCTGTAAACAAATGTACTCTGTGGTCTGATTGATTCTAGCTAGGGCTTCGGTCTAGGCAGTGTGATGACTCTGAAACAGAGTTTTTTTTACAATATATTGGCGGCGTCAGCCGGCTTTGCTCTTTTATTTCTGTAGTTAGGAACCCCTGCGAGGGCCTGAGAGATCCGGGTCCATCCATACTTTAGTACTATACAAGTATCAGCGATAAACAGTCATTTGGCCAGCCGCATTTGTTTTTTTTTTCATTGTTGTTTAGATAATTTTAAACAGTCTGTTCGTCCCGATATTATTGACGCTGACTGCACCTACACATTTTGTAACCGCCCGCAATAACAGATGTTCTGGGATATTGTGGTCACCATCGCAGCGATATAATAATTTAATATACGTTTCGTAGATTTAGAACATTGCTATGTATTGGTTATCGAATCCTAGTTCGGATTCTTGTAACTTTCACTAGGATTGCACATGACCGATTGTTGTGATTGTGGATTTTGGCTGGCCATCCAGTAGTGATCATTTTTTCGCTACAGCATAGACCATTGCTTTGGTTTTGGAGTATCCTTATACGGACGTAAGAGTCAGAAGGTTCAAGGGAGGATGTCAATAGTTTGGCTTCGTAAAACTGACCCCCTTTTTATAAACTAACATTTGATAAGCTCGTGGAAGAAGAGCTCGTAGCTCGTGGCTAAGTAATAACCGGTCTAAGTAATAAATGGTCACCGTGGCTAAATATTATATTTCAATGTCGCAGTTCACCAACAAACGCATACCGCGGGTGTTCGGATTTGTCAATTTCAATTTAATTTGAATAACTTCTTGATAAAATATACTGAAATAAGCTAAACGCTGTGTATCATCTGAATATCTGAGCTTAGAAGGACTTAACCATAGTTCACTCATCATTCATTCATCATCTGGCTAACAGAAATGTAATACTTGTACAAAAGAACAAAATGCTTTTATGCAGAAGATACTCAGCTTGTCGTACAATTATTCAAAACTTATTCATCTGTTACATTGCTGTTACACAGCTATTAGCAGTATAATTTTGTGCCCAAATTGCTTGAATAACGTCTGAGTAAGCGCCAAATCAGCTAATTACAGTAGTCTTATTCAGCAGTTAGTTTCTATGACTGCTGTTAAACAAAACTTACTCAAAAGGTTTGTGCTGGCTGAGGTACTGTCATGTCATAACCCACTTCCTGGTGTCCGATTGAGCTGAAATTTGGCATGCGTATGTAAAATCGGTGACAGTGCAATATTTTGGTATAAAATAAATAAATAAATATAAATATCCTTGGACATTTCACACAACGCCATCTAGTCCCAAGCTAAGCAACCTAATGCTTGTGTTATGGTAACGAGATGGCTGATAAACTACTTATATACATTTTTACATTTACTTTGTATCATCGAGCTGATCTGATGTTGGAGCTGGAAGGTGGCCACAGGAACTCAGTAATAAAACGACGCAACCCTATCGAGTTTGGGCTCGTTTTATTCGTCTTGAATCAAAGTCCAGGTGAAAAAGGTGACCATCTTTACATACCGAGACTCCTGCGTGCCTCTGAAAATACGTTTAGCCGTTGGTCCCGGCTGTCATTCGTGGATTTTTGACAGTCGTTACGGGTTGTCAGAAGCCTGAAAGTCTAACAACCCAGTCTTACCAAGGGGTATCGTATGACCCAGTAATTGGGTTGTGGAGGTCAAATAGGCAGTCGCTCCATATAAAATACTGGTATTCAGCTGCATCCGGTTAGACTGGAAGCTGACCCCAACATAGTTGAGAAAGGCTAGGCAGATTGGCTTACGTTTGATAAACTATAGGTATAGAATTATAGAGCCTCTCGCTTTTCATGATCCTGACGGCTCAATGAATCTCTTAGGATGTTCTTCCAACCAAAAAGCCAACAGAATAACATAAAATACTAAATAACTACAAGAGTCTTACAGCTGTTTGTCATTCAGTAACTAAATAAATAATGTGATTGGCTCTCTCGGCGTAGTTGGTACACCTTTTTGTTATTCATTGAGGCACTACGACACTTGGTATCTTTCGAACAGCTGTAAATTAGGAATTATTTGTTTTGTGAACAGGAATAGGAGCTTGAGTTTCAATGATTTATAGAAAGGAATATAATAATAAACTATGGGTAGATCTATTTTGATATAGGTACCTTTATTGCCCCTGTCTCTAAAAATCTCATCTAATCTGTAAAATTATGATATGTAGTTTAGAAGTTATGTGGGGGAACAGATGAACATACATACCGGTCAAAATCATAACCCTCCTTTTGCTTCGCCGTAGCCGTAACTGGGAAGACGTAAATATAACCCATTTTAGACATGTAACGAAGCAAGTATCCATCTTACGTTAACGTTATCCAATGCTCCTTATAAACAGCTATGTCTCTACTAGTTTTACTAGTTTTATTCTTCAGGAGTTTCAGGTTTATACCTGAAGGTACCTACCAAATACATGGACTATACCTATGTACCCGTAATAGTCCTTAGTATTTGTTGGGTCTTGAAACATGCAATATAAGAAAGATTTGTAACAACACGAAACATTGATAAATTAAAAAAAAAAAACCGTAACCGTAAAGGCTACGGTAAAGAAGACATGTTTGCGATAAGTAGATACATTATAAAAGCAGAATCGATTTTGATAAATCACCTTCTATGTCTCCTTACCTACATTTTATAAGGCTCAATAAATCTTGTCATTGATTGATTGTTTTATAAGTAATTTAGATAGATAGAGGTCTTTTTTTTTGTAGATTGTGATCGATGGTGGAGACAGGGTTTTCAAAATACGTCTATTTTTTTTTACAACATAAATAGTAGGTATATTTAAGTGGTGGAGTACATTCCTTCAGTGGATATTTTAAATAACAGGCTGTGGTAGGATCCAATCTCCTCATAATGCCGCGTCATCGGCTAACGAGCGGCGGTTTATTCCCTTTTTATCCAGAGGATTACATGCCTTCGGGTGAGCGGTCGTAAAAAAGTTCGCGGGAGAAGCGAGCTAGCTAATGGCACGCCGAGGTCCAATTTACCTACGTACGTACCTAAGGAGGTGGAGAAACAGAAATAGCGAATTTATTTTTGTTCAAGTAATTGCTTCGCTAATAGAGTTTGTTATTTCTTTAAGCGTAGGCTCTATCGAAATTACCGCGAATGACGCTTTGAAAGTCCATTATAGACGATCAAGGTCTAATGTTGGCGTTATTTAATAGTAGACTACGATATTAAATTAGCTTCTAAGTAGAAGAAAATCGAAGACTTTAAAAATTTACATTTGTTGTAAAATTAAAGTGACGAAAACAAACTGGTAATAAATTCTGCTAACTACACTTTGTAAACTAAGTTCTCTATGGAATAAACCTGAATGCGAAAAACAAGAAAGAGGTTTTTCTTGCGACTTTGCAGGTCATTTCCGACGAGAGGATTACCTGCTGAAGCAACATTAACTATAGACTTCGTAAGTAACTGAAGTTTGAAATAAGCTTAGCTAATATAAATCGTCTGCCGGACTTAGGGACGGTCGATCCCTTCCCGTTATACTCGTTCCAGGTGGCTATGGGCTTATTTTCTACCATCATTCGTCCGTTTATAACGTGACGTGTCCTCTGTGTCTCAATTAGTCAAAGTGACCTCTGCGGTATCACCGACGACAGCGTGGAAGTGGCATAGTTTTGTGCCAACAAGATCTGAAATACTGTAGACGAAAAACCAGAATGTAACGAGACTACTAAAAAACTTACATCATTTTCTATACAGGGTGATTTTTTTCAAACTATGAGGAATATTGTAATGCTGAATGCAGTACAATCCTTGAGACGTCGAATCCGGCTTTTAACAATTAATCAGTTAAGGTTTAATAGGAAAAATAATAAAAAAGTACTTTGTTAAAAATTTGCTCTTTCTTTTAGTTTGCCGTATGTCATTACTTCCCAGAATTCTATCCTTATCATAGCGACACTATGAATGGTGTAATAAACTAATAATACAGTGTGTTTTCTTTTCAAAATTTCAATTTACGGTTCGATTCCTGGCTAGAAATATTGATTTTTCAAAAATCCATTGTTTTAGTTTTCATCAAAATTGAGCTCAAGACTCCCTTGAGTACTTTTCGTTATTCCTCATAGTTTCGGATTTGGCCATCGGAGTGGATGGAAAAATGAAAAATTCACCCTGTATACAAGAGAAAGACAGGCACTACTTGTAGTCATATTTTCCATTGTCAGAACGAACAATAATTCAAAAATTAACGGGTTCAACGAACTCCCAGGAATCACGTATGTAACGAATCTACATCGTTCACGAAATGAGAAAACGTCTGCTCCATAATAAGATACAAGAACGTTATTTTAAACACAATCTTCTGGGAATTGGTTATAAACAACCAAGAGATATGAAGAAGAATGCTGCATTTCATTTCAACAGTAAATTAAAATGGATGGTATTTAAAAGTACTTCAATTTATTCCCATTTCATTTACCTAATTTTGCCTGTGTTCCACCAAATATACTGAATGTGCACCAAAATATGTTCATTAAAATATGTCATAACGAGCATCTATTGGTATGGCGTTAAGGGTCACTGTTCTAACCTAACCTAACCTAACCCAAATGATTCACCAATGTGAAGTTGCGGACGCGGGGGTGTTTTGTGTAACATTCAGGAATATTTGGTGCACGATCAGTATTTTGATGTACCTTTAGATTTTTGGTGAACACAAAAAAGATTTTTGGTGAACACAAAAATATTATCCAATTAAAATGTGAAAGTTCTAGGTTTGTGTTTGTTTGCAGTCTCGTGGCTAAGTAATAACAGCCGCACGAGTCAATCCATCAGACCGTGAACCGTGGTTGGTTCGTGGATAGGTGACCATCTTTACATACCGAGACTCCTCCGTACCTGGGAAAGCCTGTTCCATTTTTGGGTTTATTCGGTAAGTAGTGGCTATTCCAGAGAGTAAATGATGATAGATGGACCCAAACCATGACAAACTGATATCCTATCAACAAAAAACGAAGACGTGGTAGACCCAACAAGAGATGGAGTGATGACATATCAGGCTTGATAGGAAAAACATGGAGCAGACTAGCTAGAGACAGAACAAGATGGAGACAGATGGAGGAGGCTTTTACCGCACTAGGCGGTCCTTATAATGAACTAACAAAGTAAATTAAATGAAAAATAATTATGAATTTTTGCACTAACTTCAATAATAATTGCTACTGAATAATTTTCAATTTATAATTTAATCAATTTCACAATTATTTATTTCTGACAATTTAGTAATATTTATTCAAAATTTTAATTGGAATTAATTTTTAAATTATTTATTTTTTATATACTTAACTGTGATAATATTATTATTAAGAAAACAATAATTTATGATTTTTATCGAAATTTAATTAAATTGAATTTATTTTAAATAATAATGCATGTATTGTAATTAATTACCTAGTAAGGAATCAATAAAAAGCTTTTTATTTATTTATTTTGCCTCTTTAATTTAGTCTGTGCTAAATAAATGTGTTTCTTTCTTTCTTTCTTTCTTTATTTATTAGTGGCTATTCGGACATTGTGGAATAGGCCCTTAGTGTAAAACCCCACCCACACAATTTCATTGAAAGCAGCCTAATCTGCGCTAGCTTTGATAATGATGATTTCAACGAATCGGATTGTAACTAAGCTCTGCGGTAAGGCCCTGTCCATCTTATTCCTTTCAATGTCCACTCAATGACCTATATCCCCTTTTCTTTTGCGAGAATCGCAATGAATATACAGGGTGTAAGTGTATCAGTGCCAATATTTTAAGGGGTCATTGTACTTATATTTTTTTAATTATTTTAAAATTCTTTATTAATAAGGGGTTTTTATCCACACGGATACGTCAACCCTATTGTACCTTATAATCTATTTACACACAAATATACACTTGTAATTATACTATATTTTACTACACTACTATAACCACCATCACAATATACCTATGTAGAAAATAGAAAAGAGAATCACTGCCTAGACTTCTGCATTAAACCACAAATTATGCGTTTAGTTCTTTCTGATTTAGGGTATGCCAAAATAATTTGGATAAGTCCAACATCCCACATGTTCAGTTTAAACTCCCTAGCCAAAGATTCCCTTTCATCCTTGTTCTTAGCACATTCCATCAGCAAATGTTGCACATCGTCTCACAATTAGGCGATGTAGCCTTTCCCATTAAGAAAGCAAACTTTGCCGATGGAAAGTGGCACAACCGCTTAAGGGATTTTTTGTACTCATCATTATGAATAACTTTTACTATGGGGTTAACCTGAAATCGCGAAAAAAAAATCAGGTGCTCCCTACATTTTGACGAATTATGCGAACATAAATGTACTGAACAGCTGATTTTTTTTTCGCGATTTCCGGCTTGTTCCCATAGTAAAAGTTGTTCATAATGATGAGTACAATGACCCCTTGAAAGATTGCCACTGTTTACACTTACACTCTGTATTATACCTTATACTATATTCGTATCGTAGGTACCTACTTTATCCGGAATGGAAAGTGAAATACATAATCAGCCTATAATGTTTCCACTGCACAGGAGTGGGCTGTAATCCACCACGCAGTGGGGGTTACTAGATGTCACATGTCTTAAAATTTTTGGTTTTAGGACATGCCTCACCATGTTTTCCTTCACCGCTTTGAGAGCAGTGGTGATAATAGTTATTTATGCAACTGACGTATAATAAGGTGTACTAAAACACGAATGTTGGTTAATACCGAGTGCCGAGTGTGATAATAGTATCACATGAGTGTTTTAATACCTAATTATGTACAGTTGCATACAAGACTTTATCTACATCCATGTTATCAATCCATACTATCCATACTAATATTATAAATTCGAAAGTAACTCTGTCTGTCTGTCTGTCTGTCTGTCTGTCTGTCTGTCTGTCTGTCTGTCTGTTACCTTTTCACGCCTAAACCACTGAACGGATTTCGATAAAACTTGGCGAGCCTATAGATGGTATCCTGGGGACGGACATAGGCTACTTTTTTTTTCAAAAATAATCCTACGGGGGGTGATATAGGGGATGAAAGTTTGTATGGGAAACTCAGTATTTCTTAAGTTAGGGATGTGAAAATTAAAATGTATGCTTTTGATAGGAAATAAAGAAATATGCGGTTCAGCGTTTTTGAAAAATCATCCCCTAAGGGGGTAAAATATAGTAAAATAGGGGTTGATTTTAAAATTTACAAAACTGCACGGATTTCGACAAAATTTGGCAAAGCTTTATATAGCATCCTGGGGACGGACATAGGCTACTTTTTTTTTCAAAAATAATCCTACGGGGGGTGATATAGGGGATGAAAGTTTGTAAGGGAAACCCAGTATTTCTTAAGTTAGGGATAACAAATTTATGCTATTGGTAGGAAGTTAAGAAATATGCGGTGCAGCGTTTTTGAAAAATCATCCCCTAAGGGGGTAAAATAGGGGTTGATTTTAAAATTTACAAAACTGCACGGATTTCGACAAAATTTGGCAAAGCTTTATATAGCATCCTGGGGAAGGACATAGGATACTATTTTTTTCAAAAATAATACTACAGGGGGTGATGTAGGGGATGAAAGTTTGTAAGGGAAACCCAGTATTTCTTAAGTTAGGGATAACAAATCTATGCTATTGGTAGGAAGTTAAGAAATATGCGGTTCAGCGTTTTTGAAAAATCATCTCCTATGGGGGTAAAATAGGGGTTGATTTTAAAATTTACAAAACTGCACGGATTTCGATAAAATTTGGCAAGGCTTTATATAGCATGCTGGGGAAGGACATAGGCTACTTTTTGTCTTAAAAAATAATCCTACAGAGGGTGATATAGGGGATGAAAGTTTGTATGGGAAACCAAGAACCACTAAACGGATTTCGATAAAATTTGGCAAAATGGTATCCTGGGGACGGACATAGGCTACTTTTTTTCAAAAATAATCCTACAGGGGTGATATACGGGATGAAAGTTTGTATGGGAAACCCAGAACCACTGAATGGATTTCGATAAAATTTGGCAAAATGGTATCCTGGGGACGGACATAGGCTACTTTTTTTTCAAAAATAATCCTGCAGGGGGTGATATAGGGGATGAAATTTTGTATGCAAAACTCAGTATTTCTTAAGTTAGGGATGTGAAAATTAAAATTTTTGCTTTTGATAGGAAATAAAGAAATATGCGGTTTAGCGTTTTTGAAAAATCATGCCCTAAGGGGGTAAAATAGGGGTTGATTTTAAAATTTACAAAACTGCACGGATTTCGACAACATTTGGCAAGGCTTTATATAGCATCCTGGGGAAAGACATAGGCTACTTTTTGTTTTAAAAAATAATCCTACAGAGGGTGATATAGGGGATGAAAGTTTGTATGGGAAACCAAGAACCACTAAACGGATTTCGATAAAATTTGGCAAAATAGTATCCTGGGGACGGACATAGGCTACTTTTTTTTCAAAAATAATCCTACAGGGGGTGATATAGGGGATGAAATTTTGTATGGGAAACTCACTATTTCTTAAGTTAGGGATGTGAAAATTAAAATGTAGCGTTTTTGAGGGGGTACAATAGGGGTTGACAAATGTTTGTGTACCTACCTCTTTTTAAGAGATTTAAGGGATTGGAAATGTAGTCATAGTTGGAATCTTGAGGTGACATTTAGTCTTTTTTATTTCAATCGATGTTTTTACGAGGAAATTATTTGAACGAGTGGACACTCGGACAAAAGTTATTTGTTATTAGAGCGTGACTGGCATAATAAATTTTAAGTAAATAACAAAGTCCCCCCGCCGCGTAAGTCTGTCTGTTTGAATGCGATAATTTCAAAAAGTACCGAACGGATTTTCATACGCTTTTCTCCAATGAACGGAGTGATTCAGTGTAATTCATTATGGTTTTGTGTATATTGGCTGAAATATGACGACGACTGTTGAAGATGTCGGAAAAAATCATGCCGACTGGTAGCTTTATGTCTACTATACACGGTAACAATATATCGTAGCTATTTGAGTTTGCACAGTTATATCGGACGGCCCTATGTGTTCCACATGAACATTCCCATGGGATATTTGCCGAAATCCACGCGGGCGAAGCCGCGGGCAAAAGCTAGTCCTCTATAAAAAGTTCTGAAACAGTTTTTTGCAATACTAATACTCGTATCGAACATGGCGGCCGGCGTCATAGTATACGACGTGAATTCGAATAAGTTCTTTTTTTAAATTACGGCGCTGTTGTAGTGAAACGCGCGTGCATTGCAATGTTCTTTTTTTGAAAACGAGTTGCATTATGAAATTCAGTACAAAATTAAAGCACCCGTTTCGATGCTATTATGGTTACCATGGTTACTATGACACTGGCTGTTTTAATGTTGGCAATAAGCTAACTGTTTCAAAAACTTTTATAGAGAATTTATAGCATGGGTATAGATAAAATTATTTACACAATGTGAAACGCCTGGCTGGGTTTGAACCCACGACACACTGGTCCACCACTGCTCGGAATGCAAAACAACACGCCTCCACGTATATTATCCTCTGTCTAGTAGATATCTTTAAAAGTTTTTCAAAAAAACAAACATCATAATTTAAAAACACAAATAAAGTAACGCCATCTGTGTCTATTTACATAATGAAGACAGTATTAACTATTCGTGAATAATTTATTCTTTTAAGTGTTGTCTACGAAATGGAGCCGTAAATCAAAACGTGAGTAAACATCGTTAAAATGATAAAATACACAGCTTTGGGGGGAGAACTGAAATAGCGGCAGACGTGACGTTTGAATAAATCAAAGAATTTGTGAAAACCATGCCCCACAATGGCGACAATGTTTATTTAATTTAAAAGCTTTTGTCTGTGGATGTCGGAAATTATTCCACAGATATGTACTACCTGGAAAAAAAGTATTGTAAGTGTTAATCCAGGTTATAAACTATCTGTGTGCCAAATTTCATCTAAAACCCTTCAGCCGTTTTGGCGTGATTAAGTAACAAACATCCAAAGATACAATCTTTCACATTTGTAATAATACTAGCTTCCGCCCGCGGCTTCGCTCGTGTGGTATGTGGACAAAAAGTAGCCTATGTCCTTTTCCAGGTTATGGTCTACTCGTGTGCCAAATTTCATCTAAATTAGTTCAGCCATTTTAGCGTGAAAGCGTAGGTAAGAAACAAACAAACTCATTTTTGCATTTATAATATTAGGTAGGATTGGGATAATATGATTAATTATTTACGTTGGTCATTATTCCGGCCATGCACCGCAGATTTATTTTGGCTATTATTTCTATGGCTGTCTAGAGTGTAGGGCCTTTTTTAACCGACTTCAAAGAAAGGAGGAAGTTACCAATTCTACTGTATGTTTGTTTTTTGCATTTTGTTACGCGATTACTCCGCCAATTTTTGTTTGGCAGATCATACTTCAAAGGTGGTCCCATACAAATTGTATATTAACTTTGCTTAGGTAGTTTTTTTTGAGTTGGCTTCGATAATACGTATTTCATCAACTTTGTGTATCTTGATGATGTTCTAACAGTTCCTGTCACTGTTGTTTACATAGGAAGTAGGTACAGTCAGCCACAGCATTAACTGACCCACCCTTTACAACTTACCCCCCCCCCCCTCCCCTTTTATTTATTATAGGTATTTAAATAAAATATAAATGAATTATAAAATTCTATCGATTCGTATTCTAAAAAATCTCAACCATTTATGCAAGGGTGGGTCAGCTAATGCTGTGGCTGACTGTACCATAACTAATGAAAAAGAACAACCGACTCCAAAAAAAAAACACTACAAAGTAAATATAACTTTAATTTCGGAAGTCGGTGGCAAACTAAAATGATCCAAAGACACCGACTTCCTAAATTAAAGTTATTTTTCACATGTGCAAAGTGCTTTTTGTAAAAAAGTTTTTTTTACTTAAAAAAACTCGTCGTGAGTTGTCTTGTAACTATGGCCCTTACTCTTAGAGTGTCGATGGCAAGATATAGAGTCAGCCAAAAATTTGGCTACGAGCTTGGCACTTTCAGTAGCGTCCATCACCTCCTGTAGAGTGCAAGCAACAATTACCCTTAATAGGTATCTACACTTAAAAAGGTGTTTCGTCACCGCCTGACATTATAAAAGTTGGGACAGTATACAAAGTTATACTATTAGTCGTATTCTTTTAGATAGTAAGCAATTCAAACTCTTAAAACTTTTTATTTAATTTAAAAAAACCGGTCAAGAGCGAGTCGGACTCGCGCACCGAGGGTTCCGTTCCGATTTCTGAAAAAGTGTGCTATTTAGAGACATCGTTTTATTTTTCCTGTTATCTTTACATAAGCTTCTATCACATAGAATAATTTCAGATTTTTATCTTTGCAAACTTCGGAGATAAGGGGGGAGGGAACGGTATTTTTAAAAAAAAATTTCATCAAAAGTTGAAAACTATGCGCCTAAAAAAAAATAAAAAGATGTGTGAGAATGTACAAACAGCGCTCTTTCATATGATACCCCACATGCCCTAGTAGCTCCACTTTGAATTTTTAAGACCCCCTTCCAGTCCCTGTTACAAAACAAATATAAATATTTTTACTTCTTTCCTATTTGCAAAATAGTTGGGTAAACGTCATCTAAAGCTGTTCCAAATTTCAAGTTGATAGCATTCGTAGTTCTTGAGATATCCAGCTGTGACAGACAGACAGACAGACAGAGTCACACCATAAGGGTTCCTTTTTTACCATTTTGGTACGGAACCCTAAAAACTTAAATAGTGGTGGCTAATGATAAAAGTTTCACTTTGGAGCTGTTAGTGGCGAGAGCTTTGTGGTTCACGCTATTACGTGTTAATTAGAGTACTTACTTTTAGAATGCAATAAAAAAGTAAAGTACCTACGATATAAAATAAACTTGGTATCGTTTATTTTATGAATTTTCCTTCATGTTTTTGCAGTTAAATTTTCTTGTTGTGTGTATAATCATGTCTTTCTTTCACACTTTACCGATATCAGTAAATATCGTAGTTCTACCGTAATTAATTATATCAGCTTTTGTTCAGCTGCCTAGACTGGCATCCTGAAACTCTCCTGTTACTCCTAAATCACTCTCGATCGATATCTTGTCAATCGGTCAACGTAAACAGTTCCCGTTGTCCAAAGCTTCCGTATTGGACGCATCTGAATTATGCACAGCTCTGAGGGGTGAAGTTTGTTTTGGTTGGTCCAGCGAGGCCGATACTAATAGCTCTCCTATCTGAAAGACGCTTAGACGATAGCAATGATAAGTTTGAGCAACTGAGGGCTTAGTGCGAGTTTTTATACTTACTCGATCACGTCAGTTTGTACTGAAAATGAATAAACGCCGCCTGGTGACTATAGTGGGAAACACAATTATTCCATACAAATTGACGTACGTCAACGTTAACGTAAACGCGATCGAGTAAGTATAAAAACTCGCACTAATCCCACTGATCAATTCACGTTTATTCTGCACAACATGGTTTTATTTATTTTATGTAACCAATAAGTACACACTTACAATAAACAGCCAAGAACAGAAAAATACGTACAAAGGTGATGCTTATTTCTAAAGATATCTCTTCCAGCATACCTGCGGTAGGAGGAAAGTTGTTAAAAACAGATGTAGACAACGTGTGTACTTTTCTAGGTTCAGGAAAAACCAGATCATACAAGTTAAAATCACACATACTTAGTTATTAATATCACTCAAGAGTTAGTACATAGGTATGTAGAAAAATAGCAAAAAATAACTAAACTAAAAAACTGAGAAAAACAAAAAACTCTCTCTCTGAAACTGTCGACTAAATTGAGAAAAACTGCATACATCCTTGCGATACCCTTGAGACAAAATCAGGAAAAGACTATTTTCCGTCGCTTAAGACACTGACAATTCCCAAGAGCATCATGCAAGTATTTAAGAAGAATTTTATTTATATAGATGTATGTACTCGACTGTTTGCCAAAACAATCCGGAACTGACTAAGCAATTCAGTATACCAAGTGACTTAAGTACTTGTACTGGAGTGAAGGATTAATGGGCCGTAAGTAGCCATCCAAGCTGCTGGCAATTCATAAAGTGACCTTAATAAAGTGTAAACTTAATGTCCTATATCGTAAAGATCCCGCTGTAAAGTTTTTATTTTATTGGCCATAACTGTATTAGGGTCTTTCGGAAGGTCATTATGTCGAGCTACTTACCTACTTCAATATTTACTTTTTTATACTTAATGTTTTTCGGCAGTGTTTTAGGATAGTTTTGAGCGTTGAAAAAGTGTAGGTGTGGCGCTGAGCTTTTTCAAGTGCCCTCACATTCATCTATGGAATGCATTACTCTATTTGTACACACGGCTACATATCATGCTATACATTTCCAGTATAGGCTGACCTCTCATTGTACGGAAATCCTAAACAATGTGAGATCAACTTTACATCAGTAATCGGCGCGCCTATATGGCCGCCTATATGGATCTAACCAAGGCTTTCGATTATACAACAGGGAATACACTTAAACTATTAGAATCCTATTTGTTAAATAGACAACAATTTGTAGAAATCACACAAATATGCTCAAATACCGGCTACGAAATGAAATATCAATCCACATGTAAGACAGTCAAATAAGGCGTAACTCAGGGCAGCGTGCTCGGACCACCCATCTTCTTGCTGTACATTAATGACCTTCCCGACCAGATAAACCATCCTATGGTTATTAGAATCCTATTTGCTGACGACAGCACAGTAGTAGCTAAATGTGACGATCCTATGACTTATGAAAATGAAATAAATAAGACATGCATTGTGTACAATTATATCATGGTTTGACAAAAACAATCTTATTATAAATTTAGAAAAAACTAAAATCATGCTTTTCTACCAGAGAAATCCAAGTAAGATTCTTGACATTAATTATTTAGGGACTCAAATAGAGCCAACGACAGTCACTAAATTTCTTGGCATTCTAATAGATAATAAATTGACCTGGAGATCTCAGACTTTACGAAATTTGTAAAAAAACGAATTTCCATATGTTCTTTACAAACTGTCAATGACTGTCAGCCTAGAATCGGTACTAATGGCCTATCACTGTTGTGTTGCATCAACACTTAGATATGGAATAATGTATTGGGGCAACTCAGCAGACAGAGAACTTGTATTTAAAGCTCAAAAGCGATGTATCAGAGCTATGTGCGGCCTAAATACCTCCGACAGCTGTCAACCATTTTCTAAAAGCTTAAAAATCCTTACCCTACTATCATTATATATCTATGAAACCAATGTATTTGTAAAAACACACATCTTGCAATACAAATTAGCTCACAAAATAACTTTTGTTGCAAGATGTGTGTTTTTACAAATACATTGGTTTCATAGACACGTAATTTTCTATAGTAACCTATAGAAAATTACGTGACAAAAATAAACTAGAGCTCGAAATAACACATGGTAGAACAGCCTTACTGAACAAAAGTACTTTTTGTATGTCCACAAAAATATATAACAAGTTGCCTGAGACACTAAAATCACTAAATCTGGACAAATTCAAAAAACTTTTAGTAAAATTTTTAATAAATAAATGTTACTACTCGTTAAAGGGCTATTTTGATGACAATTCTGTAATTACTCCTTCAGATTACCTGTTCTGACATTCTTGTGTTTATATTTTAGGTTTTCCTAATTCACATTATTATTTGAAAAGATTTTGCTGTTGACATATTGGAAATATTTAATTGATTTAGACTTTGACATCGCTGTATCTATTTAAAATTATGATAAAATTTAATTAATTTGATTGGCAATTCTATAATTATATTAATAATTACATATGAATAATTATATTTGTACGCCTAACGGCAAAACATAGAGAACTTATATGTAAATATTATAACATCTCACACACTGTGTAATTCTACCTATGTTTACGAATAAATAGTTCTGATTCTGATTCTGATTCTGATCAGTGAGTGAAGAGAACCGAGCATTACAGTGCGCAACCTGTAATGATACAATTTGTAACATTACATTTCATTCGACTGTAATGTAACAGTAGTGAGTATGAGCACCCGTGATACAATTTGTAACATGAATTAAAACAACTGATTCGACTACAGGGGAATGCTCGTCAGTCAGGGAGGTAGTTTTGTAATGTAATTCTCAAAATCGAATCTTGGATTGTTAGGTACATTACAGTCGAATACTCCAGTGAGGGAGCGCCAAAGCTAAACACACATTACAGCCACTTCGGGCCGCATCGCATCGCATTTCAATTCAAAATAGCTCGGTGCGGCCCGCCCATCTGTAGTATGCGGTAGTCCATACAAAATATGCGAAAGTGATGTAGGAGGATTTTTGCTATGCGGTGCGGACCGCCCAAATAATTATGCGGTAGCCTTAACGGCATTTGTCCACCGCAGCCGTCACCGGGACGTCACCGGGGAACGAGATTATTTGAACCGAATGTGACGTCCTCGTGAAGGCGATCGTTAGTCCACAGCAACTTAATTCTGCGGTTCAATATTATGTTATGATTACTTATGTATGATAGACAACAAAACAAAAGCGGGGCGAACGGCTCCGCTGCGACGGCGGTAGTTTGTGGATAAGATCAAACTTGTTTTGCACATCCGCCTGTCATAATCTCAGGCCGAGTTCTAGCGGTCGAGCCGAACTACTCGAAACTTCGGCGGCCGGGATGACGAACGTGCGGTGGACCCGCGGCCATAGTAAATGTATGTATTGCTATCGCTACTTCGGCGCCGGTCATCGCGTTCTCAGTGACGTCCTGCAGTGCGATTCTGTAACCATCTCACCGTGAAAACTTAGGTGAAGTGAGCGTAGAGTGAGCTGTCAATAGTGTCAATTCCTAGCAAAAACAAACTCACTTCACCTAAGTTTTCACGGTGAGATTTTTACAGAATCGACCGGCGGCACCCAAGTTACCTATGTAACACACTATCAAACGGAATCCGTTTCATTTAGACAGTTCAACAACACTTATTACATTATTTACAGTGTTGGGAACACAAATTTTTCGAACATAATGAAGCAATGGATTAGCAATTTGCTTTAAAATGATTTAGATACCGATCGATAGTGTGTTACTCAAATAGTGTGCTGGTGACGGCTGCGGTGGACAAATGCACTAACACTACGCCTGTGTTTTTTGTTTGTTACTTAATTGTGTAAATGTTTAACTATCGGCTTTCGATATGTCATCATCGATAAGCGTTTTTGTCGGTATCGAGAAAAAATAACGTGTCAGTTGAGTGGTCTACACAGTAGGCCATGATTGATGGACTTAAGTGGATGGACTGTGTACTTATAGTTAGTGTATTATGTGCAGAGGAAAACATTGCGATCAAATATAAAATTAACATCCATGCCTCTATTATTTTAGGCTCGCAAAAGTGGAAGGAATAGGTACGTTTTCTGTGTTTCAGATCTCTAGACTTCTAGAGAATCGTGCCCTGGGTTTTTAGCCGTGATACCAACCTGATGACTGCTTATCTTTTTACCACTAAATAAGCTAATATTGTCGCTAAGTAATAACAGCCGCACGAGACGATGCATCAGGTTAAGCTATTTGCCGGGGTTGGTCCATGGATTGGTGACCATGTTTACATACCCAGACTCCTCCGTGCCTCGGGAATCACGTTAAGCCGTTGGTTGATTCGTGGATCTTTGACATTCGTTACGGGTTGTCAAAAGCGAAGTCTGACAACCAGTCTTACCGGGGCAACGGTTTAACGTGCTTTTCTTGGTGTGTCAAGATGGTAACCCATCCATGGACCACCCGCGTCAAGCGTAGCTTAGCCTTCGATTGACCCATGCGGCTGTTATTATTTAGCTATGAGCCCCTCTCTGTACGAGTTATATAAGTTTTATGAATGTAAAAAAAAAAAAATTCAACAATAACAGATGTTCCTACGTAAATACAGTAACATTGTCGGTTTATTTCAGCCTCTAGCGAAGTCTGCAACTATTTATTGGCACAGTAACTTTTAGATGAGTTGGCTCAACTCTGCGCCGACTGATTGTTTAAGTTACTCGCGAAACACCAAAAATGTTTTGTGATGAAGTTCTTCTGCTAGTTTTATTGATGTTGATGTAAATGATAAATAAGATTTTAGTAGAATAGACGTTAATAATAATAATTTCTTTAAATTTAATACTAGCTTTTGCCCGCGGCTTCGCCCGCGCATGTATTATACATATAAACCTTCTTACTCTTGAATTAGTCTATCTAATAAAAAAACCTCATCGAAATCCGTTGCGCAGCTGACATTCTTTATTTTGATTTTCGTCAAGTCGCCCCAAATGGGCCGTAAACATGTGGGACGAGTTGATGAATTACTCCAATAATGAGCCGCAGGGAAAAATTTCAAATCCAACAAAGCGGTCAAAAACGCCTTTAAAGAATTCATCAATTCCGGTCCCCAGCATTTCTATAGCAGAGGCATTAAAATGGCAAAAGTGCATCGACAATATTTCTTTAAAAAAACTTGTTTGATTTTTTCTATGTAAAACGGCAATTTGATAACAGTAAATACCTAATATTAGGGGTATGAAATTGCCGATTTGTACTGAAAAATTGAAATTGGTTTTTTTTTAAATTTAACATAGGTACTTACTTATTTATTTAATCAAAATAATTACCATTATTATCTATACATTGCTGCCATCTCATAGGAAGGTCATTTATGCCTTTGCGATAAAACTGTCGTGATCTAGATTCGACAAACTGTGTGAAAGCATTTTGTACTGCCTCCTGAGAAGAAAACTTTTTAACACGTAGAAAATTGTCCAAATCACGAAAAAAATGGTAGTCCGTTGGAGCAAGGTCTGGCGAATACGGAGGGTGACGAATGGTTTCTAATTGCAGTTCCTGTAGAGTTGTGTGGGCGGTCTTCCACGTGGTTCGTAATCAAAGTTTCCATCACGAAAGCGTTTAAACCAAATTCGCACGGTGCGTTCATTAGCAGTCCCCTCTCCAAACGCAACATTGATATTGCGAGCTGTTTCTGCTGCGTTAGTTCCGCGTCGGAACTCGTATTCAAAAATAACTCGAATTTTCGAAGTATACATCTTTCTTGTCTAAGCTGAATAAAAAAAAACCACTGAAAGTCGATAATCGAATGTTGCACATTTTTTAAAAGAAGAACTTCCTAAGTACCATGTGAAAAAAGTTTCAGTCAAAAATCTCAAACCATGAAGGTTCTATGTCAATTCGAAGTACCTAATACAATAAAACGGCAATTTCATACTTGAACTCCTAATATAATGATTTACATAACATCACGCCGGTAGTCGCCATAGATTAGGCAGAGGTGTACCTATTTATACTACACCCACATTTCGCCAGATATGTCTAAGTCCCATGTTATAGGGGTCGCCTATTGCCATCACCCGGGCACAAATCCAGACTCCAGGCTGCTACTGAGAAATTCCAGATGGAAAATCCAATAACACTTTTCCCGACCTGGGAATCGAACCCAGGACCTCATGCTCAGCAGTAGCACTTGCGACCACTAGAGCCGTCTCATACACAATGGCAGTCAACGGCAGTGGCTCTCGTTGGCAGTCATACACAATGTCATACAGTCAATGATTTACTGGTGAAAAATGAGCCCACAGATATCTGCATGTGCTTTTCTAAATAAATTGTGGTGTTTGTCCTTACAGAGTTGTATTTAAAAGAAAAATAATAAAACGTTTATCACAACCAATAAAGGAACATAGACACAAAAATAATAATTAAAAAAACCGGCCGAATGCGTGTCGGACCACGCACAAAGAAGGGTTCAGTAATTGAAAATAATTTATCCCAAAAACAAACTTAAAATTATTGTTCTTGAATAAATAAATAAATAAATAAATAAATAAATATCCTTGGACATTCACACAATGCCATCTAGTCCCAAGCTAAGCAACCTAATGCTTGTGTTATGGTAACGAGATGGCTGATAAACTACTTATATACATTTAGAAACCCCAAAAACTAGAAACCCCAAAAAAATTTTGATTTTCGATTAAATTAGAAATGGATGATTTTTGGACTTTTCCTTTACTTGTTATGTGCTGTGAGACCTTCCTTCATGCCAAATTTCATGTCGGTAGATCATCGGGAAGTACCATACCTTTTGATTTACTTGCGAGATGCTTGCGAGTATCAAAACATGTCGCATAAATGGTCGTATTTTTTTGCGTTGACTTATAAGGTTGATTTTTTTAGAGCTCTGAGGGACCATAGGCCTACGTATTTGATATTAATTTCAACTTGATACCTCCACGCATTCGTGAGAAAAAGGGTCTTGAAAGACTGATAGACAGACAGACAGTCCGGCGGAAAACGAAGTGATCCTATAAGGGTTCCGTTTTTTCCTTTTGAGGTAAGGAACCCTAAAAAACGAGCTAAAACTTTACAAGAAAAATAAAGATAGTTGCTAGATTTTATAAAGTCAATTTTTGTATCGTACGTGATCGTACGTCTACCCAGTAGAATTAAAGAGTAGGCTATTTCCACTCAATGGAAGTTTCCTAACTTATTTTGGGGCACCCCGAAATGGATACCTATAATTGAATTCGAAAACGAAATTGTCTTGAGTAAAAATGGAGTATGTTTTGTATAACTTTGAGAAAACTCGTTTAGACCACAATGAGGCAAAGCTGTACAAAAGAGAATTCCATTCCATTTCCTATATCAAAAACGAATTTTGCGAACTCAAAACACGTTTACAATATTCATTCACCAAGTTGAAGTAGAAAGTACTTTATGAAAAGTTTTAATTTCAATGACATCGCAGTCTTTTGTGTGTGGGTTTGAAAAAGCGCTGTAAAGCGTCATTCAAAAAGAATTTCATAAAGCAGGCTTGTCGTGATTCAAACCTCCGCTCCATATGTATGGCGTATGTTCGACAATTGAACGAGTCGCGTTTTGAAAATAGGTAGAATCACTTTTGTGAAGGTCCATTCTTTCTGTTTATGGTGGTTTGGTTGTGGTTTTATCGGAGGTAAGCAGATTAGCGTTTGTGGATTTTTGTCTATGGAAAATACTTTATGGAGCTGCTGTCCTTTGTTCTTTTCCGGTGCTCGACTGTTTGTCTCGAGGTTCAAAAATTCCGATATAAGTTCCAAATTCGTTTTCTATTAATACATCTACAAAAAAACCGGCCAAGTGCGTGTCGGATCACGCAAAATGAAGGGTTCCGTAGTTAAAAAGAATTTATCCCAAAAACAAACTTAACATTAAAATCCCCAAAAAAAATTTTTTATGTGATCAAATTACAAATTACCAATTTTCGGACTTTTTCCATTACTTATGCTGTGAGACCTTGCTTCTTGCCAAATTTAAAAATTATTCTATCAAAATATGTCGCATAAATGCTTGAGTTTTTTAGGTTTTTTAGGTTATTTGATATTAATTTCAACTTGATAGCTCCACGCGTTCCTGAGACAAAGGGTCTTGACAGACAGACAGACAGACATACAGACAGACAGCGAAGTGATCCTATAGGGTTCCGTTTTTTCCTTTTGAGGTACGGAACCCTAAAAAGTAACATAAGTAATATTCTTTAATCAGAGTGCAATGAGAAGCAATACAAAAATACAATACATAGCTATATCTCTGATTGGAATTTGGATAGAACTCGGAGTTAGTTCTGGACAGTTCTAGAACGTTCAACTAATCTCAAGTTATAGTTTAGTGTGTGCACTGCACAGTCTGGCAGTGAAGTATGTGAACGTCACGTAGGATCACTGTGATCAAAATAAATCACATCTCCGACGAGACGACACTTCTAGATAGAGAGCAGCCTCTGAGAGATTACATTTAGAAGATTTCAGTTAACAAAGTTTTTTGGTTAATTAAATAAGTACCTACTAGGTGCGGCTACAGATACTATTTTATGAATATAGAGTAGGTCTTTGCGATCCTTAGATAGTAGACTAACCAGGTGTTTATTGCGCCAAAGGCCGTAATAAGACGTGAAAAAAGGTCATAGATCCCTCATGGTTCCGATGTGAATAAAAGGATGGTGGATGGTGGTCGTATACAGGGTTATTGGTAAAACACCAGCAACCTCTTAAGGGGTCATTGTAGTCATCATTTTGAACAACTTTTACTATGGGACCAAACCTGAAATCGCGAAAAAAAAATCAGCTGTTCAGTACATTTTGACGAGTTTGATGTAGATAAATGTACTAAACAGCTGATTTTTTAGTAGCATAGTAAAAGTTGTTCAAAATGATGAGTACAATGACCCCTTAAGAGGTTGCTGGTGTTTTACCAATAACCCTGTATAGCTCCGCCTCTCTCTCACACTCGAATCGTGATGGATCCATGATCTTTTTTTCACGTCCTAGTACGGCCCCTGGACAGGAACGGCCTGCATCTGGTGACGGGACCATCACAGGACATTGCTCACTAAACAATCACTTCCATACAATAGGCATTACGGGCATTCCTCTGTGCAGGGCTTGCATGGAGGCTGATGAAACGTTGCGCATGTGCTCTTTAAATGCACAGGCATTACCCAGATTAGAACAGAAACCCTCGGGGCATCCAGATCTTGCATAGGTTTTCTGAACATACCAGAAGACGTGATCAACTTCTGGAGGGAGGTGGGCTGGTTGGCATAACTGACGGCCGCCATGGTTCACGCAAAATGGTTCGTTTAACTTCGTTTGAAGGACTAAGTGCGGAAACCAAACCCATTATCATCAGATCCTCTGGGAGATTACATTTAGAAGATTTCAGTTAGCTAAGAAACTTTATGGAAAGTAAGTACTACAGAAACTATGAATATAGTCTATATCTTATGAGGTGAACATTCTTTGCTAACATTAGGTACCTATGGCGGCTATAGAGGCGAGAGGCGATTTACGCATCATAATATGTACCTATAGCCATCTTAGTAGACGATGCTACCGCCTATAAACAGCATAATCAGGCTATAATGTTCCCACTTGTGGGACACAGGCCTCCACTCGGTGACAATCCGCAATTCACCACGCGGGCCTAGTGCGGGTTGGTAAGCGTCACATGGTCATCTAATTTTTTGGTTCTAGGACATTCCAGTTTCCTCACGATGTTTTCCTTCACCGTTTTGAGAGCATTCCTACAACTCATAAGTCGCGGTTGATACCACTGGGGCACCACTGCTCTCCGCCTATATACGACCAAATTTGACTTATATCATTCTCATCTTTTAATCGATAATGTATTATTACCATCAAACGAACCTCTTAGTCCAAGTTTCTCACAAAGAAAAACCAGCTAAAGTATCTCTTAGTGGAAGTTCGCAAAGTAAAACGAATAATTAAATCTTTGAGTGGATGGTAGACTATTTGTATTCAATATCGGCAGTAGTAGCGCTTCGTACTCTTTTGTATTCTGGAGCACCCATCTTGCTGTCAGAGATTGAAAATATAGGTACTTCCTACAGTTGGATTTATGAAATAAATGAAGTGGATACTCTGAGAGCTGAAAAGATTGGCTGAAGAATTTTTTTAACGGAGAGGTTCAAAGGCAAGGAAAGAAGTTTTCTAAACTTATTTTTAGAGTTCCGTACCCAAAGGGTGCTAACGAGATCCTATTACTAAGGCTCCGCTGTCCGTCCGTCCGTCCATCTGTCACAGGGGGCCTACTCCCTATGCACGAAGTCCGTATTTTCGGCCTTCGTTACGGGCGTTTCTTACTCCGTATCACCTACGGATGGATGATTGGTTCGGGGCCCGAACGAAGTATGAATGACAACATGATTTGCCAGTTGTCCCTACTCCCGAATTCCCGATGTGTTGTTGCCCGTCCGAAAAATTTAACTTTTATACTTGTTTTAATGGATCGTAATGTGTGACGGACGCATAAACGGACGGACGGAAAGAAGGACGAACTTAGGGAGTAGGCCCCCTGGGCTGTATATTTTAAACCGTAACCTTTTATAGTCGTACTACTATGGCTGCTATAACAAAAAAAAAAAATAAAGTTAATATTCAAAGGGCGTTCCCATACAAGAAACGTGTTTTTTCCGGCATGTTTTGCCTCTAATAAGATCTTAATAATGGCAATAAGTATATACAAACATCGAAACTGTTAAATATTGCACGGTGGTACGGAACCTTTCGTGTGCGAGTCCGACTCGCAATTGGCCTTCTTTTTTTATTTACTTATTGTTTTATGAAGTTGATGCAGCTTTGTATGCTATAAAATCAATTAAAGATTTAAGGCGACTCTGGACAATTTCTATAAATTAAACTTTTTAAACTTTCGCGATTTGTACACATTATAAAACACTATCGAAAACGGGTCTTATCGCGATATTATTTTTAATGAGGTAAACAGGTACCTACTTGTTTCCCGACGTTTCGACCGCCTTGCAGCGATCGTGGTCACGGGAGGACTGATGACAGCTCAGCGACGTCTTCGTAAAGTGCGGGTATGTGCATCTACCCTCACTTGGTCTTCACAATTTTTTTTTTTTTTTTTTTTTGACAGTGACATTTATAAAAATTGTGAAGACCAAGTGAGGGTAGATGCACATACCCGCACTTTACGAAGACGTCGCTGAGCTGTCATCAGTCCTCCCGTGACCACGATCGCTGCAAGGCGGTCGAAACGTCGGGAAACAAGTAGGTACCTGTTTACCTCATTAAAAATAATATCGCGATAAGACCCGTTTTCGATAGTGTTTTATAATTTCTATAAAACTTCATTGAAATTGTTCAACGGCAGTCGCGTCGCTCCGTCGCCGTCGCGTCGCTTAGTCCCTGTCTTCGGGAGCCTTTAGGCTATGGTTCCAGGGACGTGTGTCGGCCCTTTAGATTTTAGATGTCTACTCTACAAAGTCGACAGCACATGGTTGAATAAACAGGGCTAAAATCAATCTATCAACTGTGCTTTTCGAAGATCAAAGCTAGGCACAAGTCCCTTTCTAGTTACACTTATCTTTCAAGATCTAGCTTCCATATCCGTGTTCTTTTTATGAAACCCACTCACACGGCTGCTCCCATCTAGGTATTCTGTAATAGGAGCCTATACTACCTCAAATGGTTTAGCATGATCCTCCGTTATGTCAAAAATAGTGCTGCATTAATTTTGAAATAAATATATGGTAAAGTTGAGGATTAATGTTAAGTACGAAAGTGTTTGACGAAAATACGATTCCATAAAATTTTCTCAATAGAAAAAAATTCCAAAGTTATCTGCAAACCGCACAAAAATCGCTGGTATTCAAAAAATACTTCAAATTAGATCATGAAACTTTGCATACTAACTGTCTAACTAAAAGGCAGGTCTTATGTTTTTATTTTTTTTTCAAATTACGATTATTTTCACCGTAAAAAGCAATTATCTAACTAAACTATCGGCGCCCAGCACCGCACTCAGTCTCGCTCTCACTCAGTCCGCGAGCAGTATCGTGCAAGCGAGATAAAAAGCTAAACTAGTATGGGCTCTTCTTGAAGTTTTAGTTTGAAGGATTTACACTATTGATGGCACACCGCCGGATACCTACCTCGTAGATTACAATTACCTATTACTGTAATATACCTACTCGCCTCTTTCTCGCATTAAATCTGATGCACGTTAATTACAATCACGCAAATGCCCACAAATTGTTTCGAGTACTTTACACTTGCGGCACACACAACTTTGTATTGTGTATAAGCTGCTCACACAGTTCGGCCAAGTTCGGAAACCAGCAGTAAGTACGTGCCATGGCCGAACTCGTGAAGTGTACTTCGAACAATTCCGAAGATGCCCGAATGCCTAATAGCCACAAACTGCCCCAACTTTGTAACTATATGGAATACTTCCTAGTGGTATTCGTATAATTTTTGCGGCATTATTTAAGTAGTTAATACCTACCTAAATACCTAAGCCCTGTACGCATAATACACTGGCCTGCAAAACTAGGTACTACACTTTTAAAATTTCAATTTTTTGTAGAATATAGAAGTTAGAGATTTAAAATAAAAAAACTTTTTATAGTAGTAACATTTTTAAGTCTAAATAAAAGATAAAACAATAAAAATAGCCATTTTTAGCTTCATAGCATAGCGTCATAAAACTCAATTAATATATTTTATAACACATTTGCTCGTAAAGGGTCTCTTATTTCACGAATTTCAATATCGTAATGTATGTCATTACGTACTAGTGCGTTATCGTAAAGTAAAACGCACGAGTTTCGTTTTAATAAGGTATCATGATGCTCCGTCTAAAACGAACGGTACTTTTTTAAATCTTAGCAAAGAGTTTTTATGTCAGAAAAGTGGTCAACATTTTATGAATAAAATTAACTATGGGATAAAATAAAATTAAAGAATTAAATGTGAAACATTAAAATAATTTAATTAATTTCGACAATAAATTACAACCATTTATCTGTAACAAAAACAAAAAAATATTAATTTACTTTAATAATACTGGCTGTTTTTGTGCCTTTGCCTTAAAAAAAAAGCGCTGATGCGCGCGCATCGCTAATTTGTGAACAAGTAAAAACTATTCCGCGCGCTTTTTCTTTTCGCTGTATTGTTTTTATTTGAAAATGTCGTCAAGTAATCATGAATTTATTCATTCGACACCGCAAGTCTCAGAGGCAGCGAAAAAGCCTAATCTAAGCCTCTTGCCTGAAAAATCGACCGATAGATACTTACAAGCGTATCAAAATTTCATCGTATGGAAAACAAGCATCTTTGCTTGTTTTCCATACGATGAAATTTCAAATTGCAAATTCATTTTCAGAAAGTGTGTTTTAAAGATTTGTTCGTTTAAGAAAGTCCGAGTTTTATTTATTTCCTCGCAAATATGTTATAAAACGTCGTATGACATACGTGCGCTTTGATAATTACAGCCTCTGCTTTCTTGTAGCCCTCGCCTACGGCTCGGGCTAGCAATATCGCCTCGGCTGTAATTTTCAACTTACCGCACTTATATCATAATGTACTATTACAAGTATGTTTTACATGTTATTTTTTAATAACTTGGTATTGCCTTCTCGGGCTCTGTTTACAGCTTCGAGTCGATTTGGCATACTGAATACGAGGTTTCGGAGCCGATGTTGGGGTATATTCTCCCATTCTTCTATCAGGGCCTGTTTTAGTGCCCTGAGGGTGTTGTTTGGTGGTCTGCGGCTTTTGACTAGCTTCCCTAGCTCATCCCAGGCGTGCCAGTTTTTATGTACAAAATTAAACTCTTTTTCGAGTCCTTTTTGTTTCGAAAGTATATCTTGAGTACCTACTTAAAAAGTTATTGCAATTTTAAAACTGTGAGACTTATTTTTGCAGGCCAGTGTATTATATCACTCACACGGTTATTTACACGGTTATTACACGGTTATTCATAACGTTAAATTATCAGTGATAGGTATTTTAAAAGGAGATGTAGAAACAAAATATAAAAAGAAATCGAAAGAGCCAGCAGTAACAAGAAAACACATTTTGCAGAATAAACCTCCAAAGGTATAGCTTGGTAAAATGAAAGGTCGCGAGGGAATCCTAAACAAATACTTATTTTACTTTTAATTGAGTTCGCTACACGAAATATAAATGTAATTACAAAGAGTAGGGTATAATCATTCATTACTTTTTAACTTCATTATTTCGATACCTAAGTAAGCTTTTACTTTTATCCGTAGGTATTTACTTCTAACTAGCTGAATGCCCGCGGCTTCACCCGCGTGGATGACCATACTTCCCTATTTGAATCAGATTTTGTTCATAATTTATGGGTTTTAATTTTTTTTTTGCGCGGAACCTTAATTCTTTTTCTAAAATAAAAGTAATAAAAGTCCCTTCAAAATCAGTCCAGCCGTACCGGAGATTAGTCGGACCAAACAGACAGCAGACAAAAATTTTAAAAATTATTTTTTTAGGGATCCGTGCCTCAAAAGGACAAACGAAACCCTTATAGGATCACTTCGTTGTCCGTATATCTGTTAAATTTGTTCTTGGTATAAATTAATACCAACTACGGAACCCTTCATTGAGCTTGGTCCCACACGAACTTGGCCGGTATTTTGTTATAGTACCGTATTATACTTTCATATGCATTTAGTAAAAAACTGTTATTTTGACATTACAATACAAACAGACAGCTAATTTTATTTATTTGTATGTAGGTATGTGTAGGTACCTATAGATTAGAAAAAAAAAACACTTCGAATAAATACGAGTCGCACAGGTAAAATGTACCTATTCTATTTTTGCTGTTGTTAATAGAATCAATAGGGATGATTCAATCTCAAGATCAAAGGGCTAAGAACTTAAAGAAGTTATGCTTGGAGAGTCTGATACGGGTTTGAACGTGACAGGAGGTAATGTCGACGCAGCGTGGCCACTCAAGAACACACGTGACTTCAAAGAAATAGAAGATCTACACACTGAAATATTCCAAATAAAGTAAAAGAGAACGTAAAGCTGATTGAACTAGTAATAAACTAAGTTAACTGTGATAGTTCGGCTATAAAAAGCGAGAGAATCGAAGTGCACTTTACGCAATATCAAATTGGCACACGTTCCTGTTTTTGTGATCTTGGAACGAAAGTTAATGTAATTTTTTTTCAGGCAAACTTTGATGAATTAAACTGAAGTTTACTGACAAAAACAGGTATCTCTATATCTATGCTAATTTGGTAGTTTTTAGGGTTCCGTACCTCAAAAGTAAAAAAAAAACAGAACACTTATACGATCACTTCGTTGTCCGTCTGCCTGTCAGTCTGTCAAGACCCTTTTTCTCAAGAACGCATGGAGGTATCAAGTTGAAATTAATATGAAATACTTAAGTATATAGCTCCAATAAATATAGAGCTCTAAAAAAATCAAGCTTCTTAGTCAACGCAATAAAAAAAAATACAACATTTTTTGTACTGGCAAGTAAATTAAACTGGCTACTAAAAAGTAAAAAAAAACCTAAGGGATACTTCCCGTTCACCTAGAATCATGAAATTTAGCAAGAAGCAAGGTCTCTCAGCACAAGTAAAGGAAAAAGTCCGAAAATTGTTAATTTGTAGTTCTATCACATTAATTTTTTTTTGCTGTTCAATTAACTAATTAGTTTAATGAATAGTTATCTTAAATTTGCAGTTGGAAAATTGACCGTGAAGAACATATTTTTCAACTACGAGTACAATGTTAAGTTTATTTTTGAGATAAATTCTTTTCAACTACGGGAACCCTTCATTGTGCGTGGTCCGACACGCACTTGGCCGGCTTTTTTTTTCTTAAAACCCATTCACGGCTTTTAATATTTAATGGCACTGAGGCATGTGTGTGCCAAGTAAAATATTAAACCATGCATACAAAATTCAATCTCCTTCTATCCCAAAGTTATCCATATTTGCAAGTCTTTGAAAGCTTACGCAAACGTAAGCGAACTAAATCCTAAATCTGATGGAATATGGATTGAAAGGCCTCTGAGAGCTTTTCACATTCATTTGAGTAAGTATAACTTTTGTATAAAAGCTAATGTGAAGCGTTTCTTAAGTACTTTTAAAAAGTTCTGTCCCTTTTATAATGAAAAGCGTGTTGGTTTTGTTTACACGTCGTTATTTTTATCCGACTGCCTCAAAAGGCAGGTAAACAAAGTTAACACGGTATTATTATTTTTTATAAAAATGTGAGTCTCGTAAAATGTTTTTAAAAGGTTCTCTGAAAAAAGCAACAGCTTGTTACTTTTCATTTTCCGTAAAAAATATAAAACACGTGTGTTGTAGACTAATGAGCGTTAATTCACTTTTTTTCCTGTATTTATTTTGGCTACATAATTTTGCGGATCTGGACAAAAAATCTTGTAAAAAAACTTAATCGTTGCTTACTAACACATACCTATTTTATGCGGATCAATAGTAACGTGGTATTGATCCGCATAGCTTAACTTTAAGGTGACTACAGGACCCAAACGCAAGTTTTATAATGCCTAAAAGTTTAAGATCCACTGCATTAAACAAAATCAGAAAAATATATGATATTCTTCAGGATATTATGCTGATTAGATACTGTGTTGAAAAATAATAAAAATAATTTGATAGAATAGAAAAAAATCACGAAGATAGCTCTAAACATTTCTTTGAACGATTAAAACCATATTAATATAAAGGGTGTCTCACGTACGGCGGAGTTATGATTTTGAATATTTAAAAAACCTGCCAAGTGCGTGTTGGACTACGCACGATGAAGGGTTCCGTAGTTGAAAAGAATTTAAGTACCTATGCCTAAAACAAACTTAACATTGTAATCCCAAAAACATATTTTGTTATGTGATAGAGTTACAAATTAACAATTTTCGGACTTTTTCCTTTACTTACCTATGCTGTGAGTCCTTGCTATAATATTTCGCATAAATGGCCGTATTTATTTATTGCATTGACTGTGAAGCTTGTTTTTTTTAGGACTCTAACCGTCTTATTACAAAACAAGGTTCATCTTCAAACCAAGGTTTAAACCATGGACTTTTTTTTGAATTTCGAACTTTATTGCGACACATTAAGATGTCAGTTTTACAAAACTGACAACTTACAATAGTATCGGACTAAGTTGTCAGTTTTGTATAAAGAACTATATTTCTATCACAGCTAGGTTATTAATACAAAAACTGGCTCGGTGGTTTAAACCATGGCAGACGAAAAACCTCGTTACAAAACGAGGTTTTTCTTCTAAGGCCGTAAGGGATCATAGATTCATAGACCTCTACGTATTTGATATTAATTTCTTCAACTTGATACCTCCACGCGTCCCTGAGAAAAAGGGTCTTGACTGACAGACAGACGGACAACGAAGTGATCCTATAAGGGTTCCGTTTTTTCCTTTTGATGTACGGAACCCTAAAAACCGTTTCAATTGAGCGCGGGGGCAGGGGTACAGTAGATTTGTCAATCTGCGGATTCGTCAGTCGCGATGTCGCACTGGCCGGGCGCTCTATGGAAACGTTTTTGAAGGGAGGAGAATAGTGCGGTACGGCTCGGTGACAGTTTAATTCCCACAACAATATCTGCCGTTACGAGAGGGACTATGCGAAAACTTTTTTTCACTATAAATAAATCACGTTTGGGCCCCAGCACAACTTCAAGAACGGAAGAAACAACAAACGAATTTGCAGATAGCTTTCGTCACAATCCACACTTATCAATACGCAAAAGGGCAGCGGCCTTTCGTCATCACACACATCCTGTTGACGGATGTGGTTTCAGCAGCATGGAACTACTCCCCACACTGCTAGAGCAACTATAGGCTAACTTTGTGAGCTGTTTCCTCACAAATTTATATCCCGCTTTGGTGATATCGCACGGCTTCCGCGGTCACCAGATTTGACTCCCGTGGACTTTTTCCTGTGGGGGTATCTTAAGAGCAAAGTTTACTTATATACTCCAAGGTATATAAAGCCGACCTAAAAGAAAAAATCCGTCCTGAAATGCGCGAAATTGAGCTCGCTATGTTGAGGCGTGTTATGCAGAATGCGATGAACAGATTCCGTGAGTGCGTGCTAAGAAATGGAAGACAGCTGGAGGACGTAATCTTTAAAACATAAAATCCGCATTGCCATAGATTAATTTTTATTAAAAAAATATTTACTAAAAGGTGTATTTTTTTAAAATTTCGTTTGGAAATCCTAATTCTGCCGAGAGACAACCTTTCATGCGATCATTCTGATTTTTTGTCAGATTATTGTGGCTAAGTCACAGTACAGCCGCACAGGTCGATCCATCAGGTTATACTACGCTTGCCGGGGTTGGTCCACGGATGGGTGACCATATTTACATTCAGAGACTCCTTCGTGCCTCGGAAAGCACATTAAGCATTTGGTCCCGGCTGTCATTCGTGGATCTTTGACAGTCGTTACGGGTCGTCAGAAGCCCGAAAGTCTGACAATCAGTCTTACCAAGGGGTCTCGTATTACCCAGTTACTGGGTTGTGTCGAGTGACCTCCAGGATAGGCAGTCGCTCCATATAAAATACTGGTATTCAGCTGCATCCGGTTAGACTGGAAGCCGACCCCAACCTAGTTGGGATAAGGCTAGGCAGATTGATTGATTGTTCAAGCAACATACTAACGTAAAGTGTTTTATTTTTTTTGTTCAATCAATAGATTTTTTGTCAATAGATAATTGCTACATTTTACATTAAATTACCAGGGTTATACCATCGCGCTTCTCTTTCTTTTAAATGCAGTCCTACAGTGACCTCGCTTTAGCAGTCGTCAGCCTAAGACTTAGCAAAACAGTACGCTTTTGTTGGAAAACAGAATGAATAATAACACAACATTTACCCCAATTTAATAACAGAAGCGAAATAGCCGAAACAAAGACCTCATCTTGATCTAACTGCAGTTATTTATCAAAGAAGCTTTCACGTAATTGTAAACTGTGCCACCATTTTTAAAGCGCCAACGACGCAGTCACCGTGTTATATGGTGCTTATTTAATAATGTGTCGCATCTGTTCCTCAGTTCTAACGTTCATTACATGGCGGGAAGCTAATCCAATTTTACGACCACATAATATACACACAGCACTACGATGTAGTTTTTATGCTCTTGTTGGTTCGTGGCGTGCACACTTTGTGAGGGAAATTTTAAGTTAAATTGTTTTGTGTCACAAAGTTTGTTTTGTGTTAACAAACTTTGTGAGAAACTTGTTCCGTGGTTATCTGTGAGAGGGAATTTGGAATGTGTCGCTTGCTGTGCGGGAATTTTAAAGTTTGTTGTAATTAGGATATTGAAATGGCGTCTACTAGTAGTAGGTATCCTCACTATTCAGCATTAGGGCGGGAATACACATGCCTGTAGCTTGTAAAAAACTATGCAAGTAGCTGGCATGCCATTATGACATTCACCAATCAGAAGTTGTTTAACCAGTGTACCAGTTGGTATGGTACACGGCATACAAGCTATTTGCATACCTTTGTGCAAGTTACAGGCATGTACTGTATTCTCGTCCTTATTTTCATTGTCATCATCAGTTTATAGAACTCCACTGCTGGCCTTTATTGGCCTGTCCTACCACACGCTATTAAACTCGATCTTCTGGTTCTATCCAGCATCATATTTATAGCTTCATATGTATTATAACTTAATAATGTTAAAAAAAAACACATTGGAACCCTGTCAATTACAGCTTCAATTCATCGAGTTCTAAATGCTGTTATTAATATATTTGAAATCGTAAAACGGTCACAAACTGACAATTCATATTATTATCTATAATGATTTGTCAGTTTGTGACCGTTTTACTATTTCAAATCTGATTTAGAATATATTCCTAATATGATTCTGCCAAGTTTTAGCCCCCCAGATTATGATAACAATTCATCTGGCAATTTTTCTTTTCCTTTCCCCAACTCATTAACGGAAAAACTTTCTCGTGAAAATCTCAAAATCTTCTCGCTTAGAGAAATCTGAATACTTTTTTTAATCGTTTGCAAGCGACATTAAATCTGTCTGATCAATATTCCAGATCTTCGTTTGCACTCGTTTCGTTCGGGTTATTTGCATTTTATTCCCTCTCAAACCATTTTTATTGAATTGAAACTTGGCAATCTGAAATAAAAGTGATATTATATTTATGTATAATGGATCGGACATTTCGTTTTTCACCAGCAGGTTGTAGGAAGCTATGACCACCATTCGCTGTGAAACAAACCCAAATAGGTACAATGCTCCCAACAGCTTGCGTAGATTTTGAGTTACAGTTTTGAAATCATCATTTGTCTAGCCTTTTCTCAACTATGTTGGGGCCGGCTTCCAGTCTAACCGGATGTAGCTGAATACCAGTATTTTACATGGAGTGACTGCCTATCTGACCACCACAACCCAGTTACTGGGTAATACGATACCCCTTGGTAAGACCTTGGTTGTCAGAATTTCGGGCTTCTGAGGACCAACGGCATAACGTGCTTTCCGAGGCACGGAGGAATCTCGGTATGTAAAGATGGTGACCCATCCACGGACCAACCCCGGCAAGCGTAGCTTAACGTGATGGATAATAAATAAATAAATAAATATCCTTGGACATTTCACACAACGCCATCTAGTCCCAAGCTAAGCAACCTAATGCTTGTATTATGGTAACGAGATGGCTGATAAACTACTTATATACATTTTTTTTTGTAAATACATACATATTATAGATAGAAAAACACCCAGACTCGGAACAAATACTTGTAGGTCGTACAAATATTTGTTCCGTGCGGGAATCGAACCCGCGACATGCTGGGCAGCAGTCAATCGCTCAACCACTGCGCCAACCGTGTCGTCAAACGACCCGTGTGGCTGTTATTACTTAGCCACGAGCTCCTACAGTTTTTAAATGTCTGCTATTATTTAAGTGTGCCTACTACGGGTCCAGCTAGGCCGCGTATATAGAAATGCTAATTCAGTACGTCCCCTCAGGCGGAGACGAATACCTAGAGTTAGCGCATTTCTAGGCGTTAACACACGTAAATGCTAGTATTCAGTAGCATTTACTCGGAATTAGCATTTACTAGCATTTACGTGTGTCTAACGTCTGGAAATGACCCTATCGTCTCTGCCTGAGGGGACGTACTGAAGTAGCATTTCTATATACGCAGCCAGGCCTTTCAAATAAACAAGCACAAGCAATTTGATAAATGTTAACTTTGGAGCCGTATAAAGAAGAAAAGCGTAAATATGTAAAGGGTGACAATATCGTCGTCTCTAGACATACGTTACTGGAATCCCGGACATCCGTTTATTAGAAGATTCTATCTTAGGATTTACCCGCAGCTCACGGTAAACGTTATTTATTTTTTGGATAAACACGTAATAAGTCCTTTTTCTAGGCCTTTACCGTTTCGATTTGGATAGCTTGTAATTTCAAAGGCTTTCACTTTTGAAATAGTTCGAGGTAGGTTGATAGGATGTAGGTTTTTTTGTCTTGGCTGAGAGAATTCACTTTTTTTCACTAGCACAACTTAGCATAGTCATCCCATTAGGTAATGTTGGGAACATTAACTAATAGGGATGATGACTAAAAATTTATTTTTTGTCCGTCATAGAGATTATTAAAAAATATTGGACACGTATTTTTTATTTTTTTACGTAATTTAAAAATTACGGCGAGTCATTGAGTTAAAATATGGCATGACGTCACGCGTAGCTAGGCTTTATACGTACAAGTGACGTAGCGAGCCCCCACTCCCCAATTTCAATGCGTGATAGCTCAGTATTTTTTTATTAATATGATAAAGCAAAAAATACGTGTCTAATATTTTTTTATTATCTGACTGACGGACTAAATAGAATTTCTTTTTTTTTACCCAGGCATCATCCCTATTGGATGACTATGCTAAGTTATGCTGCTGGGACACAGGCCTCCTCTTCGAGAGGGAGTGGGCTGTAATCTACCGCGCGGGCCCAGTGCGGGTTGGTATAGTGTCACGTGTCTTCGAACTTTTGGTTCTAGGAGATTCCGATTTCCTCACGATGTTTTCCTTCAACAACGATTAAGGCTCGTATTTATAATCAAAGTAATTACTTGAGTAATTACTTGTTACTAAGTAATTTCATACTTGAGGGTAGAATTCTTAAGTAAAGAAAATGGTGACTATTACTTGGCTAAGAATTCTAAGCTTTGACAGTTCTAACTTCAAGCAATTGAGTGTTAGACTACAGTTTTTGTTAATGAAATTATTTGTCCGCTTTAAATAATGAATGGTCAAATATCAGTAAGTACGTACTTACAGGTATATCTACGAATTCATAGAGTAAACTGATAAAAATTTATTTAGCATTTCAAATAACGAGGCAGTTGTTTTTATTTACCACTTATTTTTTATCAGCCTCAACGATCTTTTCAAAAATTCATAGTCTGAGCCAAGCCAGGTTATTTTCTTCCACAAAATCTCAAGAACGTTATTACGTTATAAGTAATAACAGTTTGTAGTGAAGTAGCCTCTTCCATAGTCGACTCGATTTTTAAAAATACGACAAACATTTTTTCTTGCTAATACACTGCTGGCTGGTAGGAAAACTATGAAACGTTTACCAAGCAATGCTTGCAATGTATGCAGAATAAATATATAAGTACTCTTTTGTAAAAATATGGGTACAGAGACATCGGTGTCGATTGAAAACGTAAGTGACCTGTGAAACATTCCCGCTAAGGTATGGAAAATTGCATTTAACTTTATCACTGGCTTGTCAAACGGGAATTTTCCAGTTTCAACACAGCTTTACGGATTTCGCTGTTATTGGGTGGACAGTTTTCAATGCGGACAGCTGTTTGTATGGAAGAGAACGTTACTTCTTTTGTTTAAGCGTTTCATTCGGTCTCGTTCCATTTTTAAACCGAGCATATTGAATGCATGTGGTATGAAAACGTTTTTGAAACAAACTCGGTTCTTTGTGGCGTTTCATCATCATCATGTTTTGATTAAAATTAAGTGAAAACTTTCTGTTTGGGTTACGATTTATACTCTTACAAAGTTTTTGGGACAAACATTCGGTAACTTTGGAAAAGTTACTGATCAAGTGAAATAAAACCTCACTTTTTTAACATAATTTCTTTACTTATTGTAAACTTTGGATTTTCTGGATGGCAATGAGAATTCAGGATGCAAGAGCGAGTGTTGCGAGATTGGCACTTGGGGCATCCTGACTCGTACAGGTTAGGTTCAAAGGGGACCTGCAGACAGAAATAGGAGCCCTGCCATGCGGGGCTCCGTCGTCTACGCGTTATTATTATTGCTTGAAAACAAATTTAGAGCCACCACGTGATCTTCCTCACCCTTAACTCTTTATGTCTATTGACACCCAGGTGTGCAGAAAATAATAAAAAATCTATTGTGTCTGCTAATTGGCATGCGACGGGTTAATACTCCTACTATCCCACCAATACCGAAAGAAACTTTCGCGATTTTTTTCTCGATACCTATGGTGTTGCGCACTTTTGGGTTTTTAAATATGTAACACTAAAAAGCGTCTATACTAACCAAAAAAAATAGCTAAGGTGTTAAAGTAGCTCTTAAATTGTCACATTTTAGCTTTTAATTACAGGTATAAATAATTATACGTTTGACGTTCAAAACTACCTTTTATGCCTATTTGAAATAAACGATTTGACTTTGACTTTATAATAACGGCTGTATAGGTACACAACCATAATAATATGATATCATATTTTGTTAACTAATAAATTATAATAACTCAATTAATCCGAAAACAAATATAATAATATTATGGCGACAGCTTGTAATCGTAAAAACATATCTGTATCACCCAGGTGTTTGGTGACGCAAAAATGTTTACTCAAAACATACAAACCATTTATAAAAGTTAACCTGACATGATTTATTATATCGTAATCAATTATAAGTACAGACATAATTAGAGGTTTTGTGTTTGTCTACTAAACAATGAAGATTATGTATGTACGTAATACGATATGACGTGTGTTTTCGGAAATTAAGGCGTTTTGATTTAGGTACTACAAAGCCTGAAACATAACATGGTTTTAGCATGAAACCTCCGCGAGTTTATTTTAAGCAAATGGCAAGAATCATACAAACCATTTATAAAAGTTAACCTGACATGATTTATTATATCGTAATCAATTATAAGTACTTACAGACATAATTAGAGTTTTTATGTTTGTCTATCAAACAATGAAGTATATGTTTATGTATGTACGTAATACGATATGACGTGTGTTTTCGGAAATTAAGGCGTTTTGATTTATAGGTGCTATAAAGCCTGAAACATAACATGGTTTTAGTATGAAACCTCCGCGAGTTTATTTTAAGCAAATGGCAAGAATACTAGACAAGCACCGATTTGAATTGAGAATAAGAACAGTTAAGACGATGTATATTAACTAAGATTAAGACAGTCGGCCCCCGAGCTGACAAGCGCATATAAAATATAAAGGCGGAGACTAACTTGCAACGTTTGTTTGTAATGTATCGAGTTTTTGTAGTCAGTGCAGAGAGACGAGCCGCTCGATGCGAGCATTGCTCAACGTCCGCCATTCTGAATAAAAATAGAGTACGCTTGAGTCAAGTGCTCGAAGCAAACGTTCGCCACGTTTAGCGAATCGCTGTTTTGTAACAAGAAATGGAGCGCGCTTGACCCATAATTATGTTCGAAGCGAGCGTTCAACGCGGCTTCCTTATCGCCGTTTTGTAACCATCAAGCTCGCCTCAAATGAACGTAGCAAGTGAGTCTCCGCCTTTACAATAATAAATAAAAAATAAATAAATGGGTTATATTGTATTATTATAATATTTATAATGTAAAAACTAAAATATTGTAAATACATTTTCGAGTTATACCACAAACAAGTATTTTATTTATACACACACACATACATTACATTTTTATCCTAAACTAGCTGACCCGACAGACGTTGTCATGTCTTAGATATGAATATTCTAATGTAAACGCGTGACATTAAAATAGTCGTTAAGTTTTCTGAAATTTTCCAATTTTCTGCGAAATTTTCTTAATTTTTTCTTTCATTGGAACCTTCTACTAACAATAATAAACACAATAAAAAACGTCCACGTTTGATGCGATGACCAAGGGAAATAGGGATTCATTTTTATTAAGTAGATAGATTAACAAGTTGAAAGTACATAAATTAATACTAATTGAATTGATTGAACGACGCGCGACGTGTAAACAAATCTATAACCAAATATTGTGGATGAAACTGAATTTACGAAAGGAAGTTCGAGTTTTTTAGAGGCCCAACGGGGGTTTGGGAATCTAATAGGCATAATTTTAGCAGCACGCACTTCTCTAGCAACTTCTGTAGACAGCCGTAGGCTGCATTAAAACTTTCTGTTGACCGGTTAAAATCATGGACCTAACATAACTACAAAATGCACTAAACGTACCACAAAATTGGTTAGCAAAACTATTCAGTATAAGTACATAGAAAGTTTGTACGATATTCTCTTCACACACAAAAGCCCTCAGGGGCAAACCTTTTACGACGGCGTATGACAGAAGTAAGGCCGCGTTTCCACTGACGCGGAGCTGGGCGGAGCGGAGCGGAGACGTGCAGGAATCGTCCAATTACAGACGAGGCAAGAGACGCGATGAGGATTTCAACCATTATGATTGGTCGATTCCTGCACGTCTCCGCTCCGCTCCGCCCAGCTCCGCGTCAGTGGAAACGCACCCTTAGTCATTGTTCCGCAACGAGGCCGTGACGTCATCACATGGGCGGTTAGAAATTGGATTTTAAAATGCAGTTTAACAAAAATTTTAAAGTACCTACCTGCATTATAATCTATATAAATAAAAGGAGAAGTCCTGACTGACTCATCAACGCCTAAACCCTTGGACCTAGAAAGCTGAAATTTTGCACAGATGTTCCCTTTATAATGTAGACACGGAATATGGAAGGAATTCCCGGTAGTATGTTGCCGTGGGATATTTTACGATAACCACGCGGTGTAAGCCGCTGGCAAAAGCTAGTTCCATTTTAAAATCCAATTTGGTTGGTACACAGAATGAACAGAAACAGGAGGTTGATTGGCCAAGCCACTCAAGCAAAATTTCTACAGTACCTACTGAGAGTGAAGAGTATTAATAGTTATCTGATTTAAACTGACGATGTCTTGATTCGACTCATCCATAAAAGGTAGATAACATAGGAAGCAAGATTCTCACTAAAGTGCAGGAGTGACTAAAATAAATCTCCGAACGTCTGTCTTCGTCCGAAATCCGTGTCCCACTTAGATTTCATTCGTCGCAGAGATCGTAAATTGGATTCTAAAATGGATCGTAACTAACTTTGATAAGGAAGATTACAGTATAAGTAATATGAAAGTCATAACTTAACTGTGAAGCGATGAAATGGCTTTCATAACTATGCTTTGCCTTTCATACAAATACTGGCTTTGAGATATATGCCACAAGCATAATCACACTAATGTTATAAAAGCGAAAGTTTGTGTGTGTTTGTACCTATGTTTGTTACTTCTTCGCGCTCAAACAGCTGGATCGATTTGGATGTATGTAGATAGATGTTTCCCTGGATTAACACATAAGCTACTTTTTATCCTGGTTTATGCGGGTGAAACCGCGGTGCGCAGCTAGTCAGCCTATAATAATTTTCCAACTGTTGGGACACAGGCTTTCTCTCTGTGAGAGAGAGCAAAATCAGCCTATAATAATGTTCCAACTGGTGGGACACATGCTTGCTATCTGTGAGAGAGAGCAAAATCAGCCTATAACAATGTTCCAACTGCTGGGACACAGGCTTTCTCTCTGTGAGATAGAGCAAAATCAGCCTATAATAATGTTCCAACTGGTGGGACACATGCTTGCTATCTGTGAGAGAGAGCAAAATCAGCCTATAACAATGTTCCAACTGCTGGGACACAGGCTTTCTCTCTATTAGAGAGAACAAAATCAGCCTATAATAATGTTCCAACTGGTGGGACACATGCTTGCTATCTGTGAGAGAGAGCAAAATCAGCCTATAACAATGTTCCAACTGCTGGGACACAGGCTTTCTCTCTATGAGAGAGAACAGAATCAGCCTATAATAATTTTATTTATTTTATTTTATTTTATTGTCTCAAGAAAACTTACAGCTAGGTTATAGATAGGTTAACATTAGTGACAGAAGGCCAATTACAAGTTTTCACTGATAAAACTAGGATAGAACAAGAGACAGTAGACAGGTAAGAGAAAGTAAGAAGTAAAAGAACTCGGAGTAATAATGTTCCAACTGCTGGGACATAGGCTTTCTATCTGTGAGAGAGAACAAAATCAGCCTATAATAATGTTCCAACTGCTGGGACACAGGCTTTCTATCTATGAGAGAGCAAAATCAGCCTATAATAATGTTCCAACTGCTGGAACACATGCTTTCTATCTGTGAAAGAGAGCAAAATCAGGCTATAATAATGTTCCAACTGCTGGGACACAGGATTTCTATCTGTGAGAGAGAGAGCAAAATCAGCCTATAATAATGTTCGAACTGCTTAGACACAGGCTTTCTATCTGTGACAGAAAGCAAAATCAGCCTATAATAATGTTCCAACTGCTGGGACACAGGCTTTCTATCTGTGAGAGAGAGCAAAATCAGGCTATAATAATGTTCCAACTGTTGGAACACAGGCTTTCTATCTGTGAGAGAGAGCAAAATCAGCCTATAATAATGTTCCAACTGCTGAGACACAGGGTTTCTATCTGTAAGAGAGAGCAAAATCAGCCTATAATAATGTTCCAACTGCTGGGACACAGGCTTTCTATCTGTGAGAGAGAGCAAAATCAGCCTAATGTTCCAACTGCTGGGCCACAGGCTTTTTCTCTGAGAGAGAGAGCAAAATCAAAAAAAATTTTTAGCGTTTAGTTCATAAACGAAATTCATGGAGCACAGTAATAAAATCACTATTCTAATCACAAAAGTTGCTGAGTGGGTGTAAGGGCTGTATTTCTCTTAGAATCGTATCTAAGATCATGTCCTATTTTCGTTACCAAATATTCGACGGTAGTTTTGCTGACCAGAAATTTTTTGTTGAACGTAAAATCTGTCATATCAAAAGTAAAATTTATCCTTTTACGAAAAACTCGACGTGGCAGTTCACTCATATATTCATCACCACTTGTCGGCGACGAGACCCTACCTGGGTGCACGTAAGCACAAGTAGCGGGGGTACCGCCCCCGCCACTAGTTCGGTACAGTTACGAGTCAAACTAGATTCTAGTTAGATTTTAAAGAGATTTGTTTATTGTCTTTTTCTTATTATAAATTAGTTTAAACTACTTGGAATTAATGATAATTAAAGTTATTTATGAATTAATGAAGATTAAAGTTAAAATTGCAAGAGAATTTTGTGATAAAGTTTAGTACTAGAGTATAATTACGTAACTTGAAAACATACTTTTTTGTTTATGTATATATTTTGATAATTTTCATTTTAAAAGTTAGATTTAGTTATAAAACTAGTTTTTCTTTTTAGTTCATGTAAATCGGTCAACTAGTTTAGAAGATATAAGGGAATTTGTATAATGAGAATTCACCAACTTGCATTTTTTGTATGTTTTTGTTCTAGGATTTTTTTATTATTGATGGATAGGTCTAATATTATTATTGTAAATAATTAAGGACTATATAAGCAAGGTTTTAAGATAAAATTGTAAAAGGTAAATGTTAAGAATTAATTAAAATAAATGCTCCAAAGATTTCGGCTTAGGGAAAATTAACTTTAAAATTAACTCAAAAATCGCGGACCTCGCTAGGGTAAGAAAACGCGGTATATAAGCCGGGCTAGTTTTCGAACAGTCGTCAACTCGGTTTGACCTGTCAGAGTTGCGGGCCCTCATCAGCGCCTCGCAAAAGGCGACCATCCTCGCCGGTGACTTGAACAGTAAGCACCCAGCGTGGAACTCACACACTACGAATACCGAGGGGAGACGGCTCTTCGCGGACGCGGAAGCCTTCGGCTATACGGTGTCCGGCCCAGAGACGCCCACACACTATCCGGACGCCCACATCTACATGCCGGACGTGCTGGACATCGTAGTCCACCGAGGGCTACAAGGCCAGATCACGCAACAAGTGATAGACGACGAGCTACAGTCAGACCATCAGCCAGTACTCGTCGTCTTATCGGGTATGCCGACCCGACTGAAGCCCATAGCGCCACGTCGAATAACGGATTGGACAGCGTTTCGAGAGAAGTTAGAGACCACCACGCCGACTCGGCCTATTGTTTCCTCCGCGGACGTAGAGCAGACGGCGAACGACGTCACTGCTTGCATCCAAAGCGCCTTGGAAGCGGCGACAACAACGCAGCCGCAGGGGAGAGGGCTACTGCCGCCCCTGCCGACCCACCTTAAAGCTATGATCGCCGTGAAGAGGCGCCTACGCAAGCAGTGGCAACAAACTAGATGCCCGACAATGAGGAGGCAGCTCAACCGTCTCGCGGAGAAGGTTAAGGCCGAGCTTAGGGCCTCGACCGCCGCGGGCTGGGAGGAACGAATAGAGGCCGCTACAGATAGCTGGCCTTCTGTTTATAGACTATGCAGAGCACTCTCGAATACCCCAGCTCCGGTGCGCCCTCTACTCAACAGTGACGGGGCGCTCAAGTACGTAGCGGAGGACCGGGCGGAGGTCTTCGCCGAGCACCTGGAGCGTCAGTTCCAACCGAACCCGACCAGCGACAACGAACATGTCGCAGCAGTCGAGAAACACCTGGAGGCCTACTTCGCGCCGCCGATAGCTCCCGAAGAAGACGCCATCTTTTTCTCGCCTGGCGCAGTCAGACGCGCCATCCTGAAGACGAAGCCCCGTAAGGCCCCTGGTGCTGACGGTATCACCAACACAGTGCTGCGCCACCTGCCGTACCGTATGGTAGCGGCGCTGGCGCGCCTGTTCACGGCGATACTGCGCACGGGGGTCTTTCCTGCTGCGTGGAAGGAGGGGCGCGTCATTATGCTGCCCAAGGCGGGCAAAAACATCCTGAAGCCGGAGAGCTATCGGCCGATAACTCTGCTGTTCACGATCTCCAAGGTGTTCGAAGCACTCCTGCTGCGACATCTCCAACCACACATCGCGCCGCGTCCGGAGCAATTCGGGTTTCGGGCGGAGCATAGCACGACGCTCCAGCTGTCGAGGGTACTGCACCTACTCGCAGCTGCCAGAAATAAGAAAGAATACTCGGTCGCAGTACTCCTCGACATGGAGAAGGCCTTCGACCGCGTATGGCATGACGGCCTTGTTTACAAGCTGGCCACCTCAGACGCGCCCCGTCGCGTTGTTAGGGTGGTTTCTGACTTTCTCTCGAATAGGACTTTCAGGGTGGTGGTCGACGGCGCGCTTTCCAGCGCCCGCCCGGTGTTGGCGGGCGTACCCCAGGGTAGCTGCGTGTCGCCGGCGTGTTACTCACGATACACGGACGACATCCCCACTACAGCAGAAGCGACGCTCGCGCTGTATGCTGACGACGCCGCGTATATCACCACTTCGCTGAATGCGAACTACGCGGCGGTCAAAATGCAGCGCGCCCTCGACCTCCTTCCCGACTGGCTGGCCAAGTGGCGGCTGTCGGTGAACGTGGGTAAGACGCAGGCGATAATTACAGGGGCTGCGCGTCTACCACCACCCCTCAGGCTGCAAGGAGTCGACATCGATTGGTCGCCCCGGGTCAAATACCTGGGTGTCACCATCGATCGTCGGCTCACCATGGGGCCACACGTCCGCAATGTCGCCGCACAGGGTAGGGTCGCCCGCAACCTACTTAGACCTGTGCTCTCGTCCCGCCTCCCGCATCGTGTCAAGTTGGGCGTGTACAAGTTGTACGTGCGCCCAATCTTGACCTATGCCGCCCCATCATGGTTTGCCCTCACGAGCGAGCCTAGCCGAAAGTTGCTCCGCGCGCAGCAGAACCTTGCGCTGCGGACAATAGTCGGCGCGCCCCGCTTCGTGAGGAACGACGTGCTTCACCGCGACCTCGGGATTGAGAGCCTGGACAAGTTTGTGGGCCGCCTGGCGAAGGGGATGTTCGCGCGTGCCGACGCGTCTGCCTGGCCACATGTCAAGCAGATCGCGCCCTGGCATACGCGCCCCCCGGACGCTAGGCCCCTGCCCCGCGACCTGCTTGCGGACGATGACCCCATCACCGTACCGGACTGACCTTCCGAGTGAGCCGCTCCCGGCTACACGCGGCTCACTTGTGACAGCAACACTTTCACCACAAATACATACGCTGTCACGTGGTGCGTGCTAGGATAATTTAGGCGTATCACGTGGCAAACCCCAGACATGCACCTCTATACAGGCACAAAGCACACACGCGAATACGCAGCGCGGGCGTGCGCGTATTTGCATAGACACCGGGTGGCGACACACAGTACAACGCCACCCTCACACCCACGACACGGTCCCCCTCCCCCGGCCCAGGCTCGGCTAGCTCTGAAAATGGGTCGGACGGGGGCCACTCACCCCATCCGTGGGAACGCAGAGTCCGTGTTTCTGTCGCTGGTCGCTATCTGCTGGGCTTCACGCATGTAGATGCGGGCTCCACCCGGTAGTAGTTGACCGCCGAAACACGGTGAAGAAAGCGGTAGTATGCATATGCCGTAGCGAGCTCACGGACACAAAGACAGACACCATCTCCATGGGCGTGTTAATGCAGCACGTCCAACCAGCCATCGCCAGTGGCGACCAAAATGAGGGGTCCGTAGTTACGGACCACCGTAAAGCTTCCGCGGTAGGGGGGCTTAGCCCTGGAGCCGCACGCCACGCCCCTTGCGGGGCGTAGCGATATCCACAGCGGAGAACAGTCGTCAGTCCGACCACAGCCACCGAAGAGGCAACAACTCAGAATAGGAGCCGAAATCTGAGGACAAGTCAAGTCAAGAATTCTGCGTTTTATTTCATCGCTCCAGTCTCCCGAGGTCCTAGTGGGTTGTTGTACCCATACGCATTCAGGGGTGCGTGGTGACGTGTGTCGCCAGCAAGAAGCAAGGAACATACGTCAACAACGTTGGGAGATTGTCCCAGGACGACTGCGGGTACTGATCGTGCCCCAGCCAACCGAAACACCACTACTGTCACTACTTTCACTACTACTTGGTAGAACCATTTTTTAATGTTTAACAATTTATATTTCTGCACTTATTAAATTGAGGTACAAAATTGTAAAGTTCTTACACAAGGTGAGTCCACCTGTCAGAATTTTTCTACAATTTACAAAATATTTAGATTTGTATTTACAATTAAGCGTTCAATAAAACAGTTTTCCTTACAAATATGTAAATTGTCACCTGTAAAGAGAAAATCTTTATTAAACAGAAATATGTAAAATTGTAGGTACAATTTTACAATTTTGTAAGTTTTCCACCATGGTAAAGTAAGTTGTATTCTTTATTAAACAGAAACTTGTAGATATGTAACTTGTAAAATACAATTACAACTTACAATTTGTAAAGTTTATTAATCAGGGCCCTGGCTAATTTTTTTTCTAAGTTATTAACGCGACATTTTGCGAAAGCGACATTCTGCGAAAGCGACATTTTGCGAAAGCGACATTTTGCGCCTGAGCCGTTTGTTTTAGTTCTTTTGCAGCGCGACACTCTGTTGTATGTATTGGGAGTGTTTCGAATGGGTTATAATTATGTTGGAACTTGAACATTGTTCACTCCACCGTTTTAAGCCTCTTTTCGACGGCCGATTACCGAAATGTATATTAACGAAAGTGATTACGTTTGCCAGTGTGTTACGTAATTATGTCGTAGATTGGGAACCTACATGTTGCAATTGATCCTACTAAATATTTATATTCAATTACGCTGTACTAATGTTTGAACAAGATCGGCCTGAAATTTTGTAAGTCAGGGATTGGTAATGGTAATCATTTTTATTTCTGAAACAGATCGAAATCTAATTTTTATTATCTGTTGTAAAGACACAAGCTATAACTACTGATCTATGTATACCGGATGACTTTTTTACCGTCTCGAATAAAATTGGGTATATTATAGGGCTTTCAGTTTCGCTGCATTTCTGAGTCCCGGGAAAAAAAAATCGAGACTCGATGCGGTCTCGAAATTCCCGGGAAAAACGAGACTTTCGAGACTATTTCAAAAGTGGCTTTCATACTTATAGGCTAGGCATTTAGGCAGTCAAAATAAGATATTTCAACCAAGTACCTACTTTATTAAACATACAGTAACAAACTCAACTTATAAAATCAAAAATAATTTTTGAAAGTTTCTTTTGGTTTTTTATAGTGAACACGTAAGAAACAAAGGGCGTTTCATGTGGTTTCAGACAGAGAGGACCTGATTTTATTACAAAAGTATCCTGCGTTAGAAAAAGCTTTCTCTGCTTCTAAGCTAGTGAGGGGTTAGATATTAAGGCTGCTCCTTCCTAAAATACGGCGAAACTAAGTAACTTTTTAACCACCTTTTACAGTAACTATAGCATCTTTCTGATAGAAAAAACACGGTAATCTACAATACATAAGAAGTGATTTCATGTGTCCTGAAATCTATTTTAGTTTGTAGAACTAAGGAAAAAAAAGGCTAAATCCAGCACCCTAATTGCGTAACACATTATCAATCGGAGTTGGTTTCTTTTTGACAGTTCAACAACATTCATTGCGTTATTTACGTTATCGAGCAGACAAATTTTTCGAACATACGAAGCAATAGATTAGCAATTTGTTTGAAAATGAAACCAAATCCGATCGCTAATGTGTTATGTAATTAGGGTGCAGGTTTATTTCGGTCTATTTTTTCGAGTTGTTATCATATTACTCGTACAGTTTTCACTAAGTGTTCATACATTTATACAGTTCTTTACAAACTAATAAGGAATGATTTCTTGTCATTACTTTTTTAGTTTAATCAACAGATTTTTTGTAAATCGATAATCACTTCATATTTTGCAAGCGTTGTGTCATCGCGCTTCTCTTTCTTTTCTATGCAGTCCGACAGTGACCGCGCTTTTTGCGACGGACAAACCTTAAGTAATTGTAGCAATGGTGTGGCCCCTATTATCAAAGAGAGCTTTTTCCTCGTGAAAGGCTGATTGCAAGTCATGGATAGGCATGGAAGTTATATTCTGACCTTTGTCTTCTTGGGGGTTTAAAAAATTATTAAGCTCACATTTCAGCTGTTCTCCTGTTGTTAGACTTGTGAGCTCCGCAATCGTCGCATCATTTGGGTCACTGTGGTATTTGCGGGATAATTTTCAGACGTTTTTTTAGTTGAGTGTGGATTTATTTAACCTTTCGTACAATTATTTTAAAGACATTGTAATTTCATAGTTGCTTAACGTTTGAAAGGCGCTTGCATGCAGCTTTTTTTAAAAAAAACTGAGAAGGACTACGCAAGTATTGTAAGACACTTGCCTCAATCAGTCTATTTTCCTTAATACGGATAGGTACGCAGTGAATTGGAGAGACTTACGTTCAAAGAACTTTGTCGTATTTCTAATTTCTGTTGACAGAAATTTAGTGCATTTGTTAAAAGAGTACATAGTGCTTCTAAGGTCACTTTGATGATACCAAGTGAATTTGAGATTGCTTACAATGTATTATACTCCTTATGCAGTAAACTCTACTGCGGATACCTACTAGGTATATGAATTAGAGCTTTTCGGGCGAATATCTTTATTTTAAGAAATCATTCAAGAATTTCAGGTAAGCTGGACTACCTCGTTTTGTAATCAATTATTAATTCTAGTTCTGTGTGGAACTCTTCTGTTACTTATTTAATACTACCAAGTGACTTAAGTCTCGAAAGTCTCGTTATTCCCGAGACTGAAACTATCAGTCTCGAGTCTCGAAAATACCAAAAAATTGTCGAGACTCTCGAAATTTTCGAGACCGAGATTCCCGGGATGAAAGCCCTAGTATATTAGGTGAACGGAGTAGAAGCCTATGGCATACCTAACTTACAAAAAAAAAAAAAAATATTTTCGCAATTTCTGTTTTTATGGTACAAAAATGAACAGTTTACATCGAATTTGTAGTATTTATTGGTACTTAGATATTTTTTTCTGTCTAAGCTATTAAAAAAAACAGTAAACTAGGTATGCCATAGGATTCTACTCTGTTCACCTAATATACCCAATTTTTTTCGAGACGGTAAAAAAAGTCATCCGGTATATATAAATATCAATTGCCGAATGTATGTGTAAGCACATCACTTCAGAACGGTTGCAACTATTTGGCTAATTATTTTTGTTTTGTTTGTAATTGTCAGGACAAGGTTTGTATGAAAGAAAATGTTTGAAAACTTTCCGAGAAAATTGGAAGATTCGGGAAAACTGAAAGTGCATTTTCTATGGGAATTTTGTGTAAATTATTGAAATGACAGGACAACATTTGTCGGGTCAGCTAGTATTTTATAAAATACATAAAACTATGTCCGTTGTCACTGACGTCATGGTAAGCAACGCCTAGTTATTCATAAGCTTTAAATATAGGTGTCGCATAGTGTTACTGAAAACGGGCAAATAAAGTAGTATATAAATGAACCGACTTAGTTTCTATTTCTGTCAAACGAGTTGAGTCGTCGACATGTTGAGTCTAATCGTGTTCTTGTCCTGTAGCGTTCTATTGAGCGTCGGAGGCAAGTGCTGATAGCTTAGTAAACAAATGATTATAATTATTTCATAGTACCTAATAATTCATTAATTTTCAGACAAACTTAGGGGAAGATATAGGCAATGGTTGGACCTGCTGTCTTGCATGGATCAGAATGTTTGGCCATAAAAGGCATTAATGAAAGGCAATTGCATGCAGCTGAGATGAGAATGCTAAGACGGATGTGTGGTGTTATTCGAATGGATAGAATAACAAATGGGTACATAAGAGGATGTCTGAAAGTGGCACCGGTGACTGAAAAGTTGTGCGGAAATCGGTTGTCATGGTATGGGCATGTCATGTGGAGGAGAATGTCGTCAGGAAAGTTTTGAGTATGAATGTCGATGGCTATAGGAAGCTAGGGGAAGAATAAAGAAACAATGGATGGACTGTGTGAAAGATGACATGGCTAGAAAAGGGGTGACTACCGAGATTACGACTAATAGGAAAAAAGGGACATGTTGCGCCGGCCCCAAATAGGTATAAGGGTAGGAGAATGATGATTTATTTTCAGAAAAAGTCCGTTAAATTACATTAGATTAAATTAAAACATAAAATTGATGTAAAAATCAACATTCAAATCAAATCAAATACATAGACAAGTAATTGAAATCAAATCAAATATATTTTTTTTTGTTTTATTATGTTTATTCGATACCCATCACGTCGGCGGAGTATCGCTAGCTAATTTAATTTAGGCCTATATTTGTTTATCTTTTATTAAAAAAGAAACAGGTTCTTAAGGGACCGTATACAAAATTTTACCGATTTCGCTAATTTGCGCAATTTTAAAGACGTAATTTTACAGTCAAAATACTGTATTTCTGTAAGTTTTAATGCACAACATAAAAGATCATTTCGATGATAATCTAATTAATGAGTTACATTTTTATTTTGCGTCGAGTTTATTAAGCGAGAACTAGGTTGTTTTAAAAGATTTTTTAATGGCCAATGATTTAATTTTTTTCATTTTTTATTCAGGAAATGGACTGATTTTGAATTGAAGTTTATTTCTGTTGTTTTTATTTTATGAATGAGAGAAACGATTCGTAAATATGTGATATTCTAAACCTCTTATAGCAAAAATTCACAAAACAGTCGCCGGTTTAGGTCGATTAATCAAAATTAAACAATAAAAATAAAAAAGTCATTAGATCATAATTGAAATGGTCTTTCATGTTGTGCATTAAAACTTACACAAATACTTTATTATAACTGTAAAATCACGTAAATCAGCGAAATCGGCAAAATTTCGTGTACGGCATCTTAACAATTAATTTAAATCTAGCCTACAAGACAAATATGCAATTTTAATCTAACTTATTTTTTTACGTGATAATTATTTTATAACTTAGACTAGTGTTGATTGTACTGACTGACTCTAAGAAAGTGGAACGCACTTGTGTATAACAAGTGCGTTCCACTTTCTTATATATCTTTTTATCTTTTTTCTTATCTGTCTGATATAATAATAAATAGAAACACTTTGTTCATGTGTTTTAAGAGTGTCATTGTCACCATTATTTCTACGCTTTTCTACACTACACTAACTCAAAAGGTTTTGTTCGTTTTATCACTATACAGGGTGTCCCGTAATTAATGGATAACCTCTTAAAGGGTCATTGTACTCATCATTATGAACAACTTTTACTATGAGGCCAAACCTGAAATCGCGAAAAAAAAAACAGCTGTTCTCTACATTTTGACCAGATAAATGAACATAAATGTAGAACAGCTGATTTTTTTTTCGCGATTTCAGGTTTGGCCCCATAGTAAAAGTTGTTCATAATGATGAGTACAATGACCCTTTAAGAGGTTATCCATTAATTACGGGACACCTGTATTTGTTTGGTCGAACAGCTGAATTGCCTCGATGTGCTCATGGTGGTGGAGTCGGTGTTCATAGGCCGGTATAAAAACAACATTTTTTAAAAACTTGTTTCCTCGCTGTAGCACTTTGAGCATCAAACTAGAAGGATTTTAAAGGCTTTGCTTCCTACAAAACACTATGGTTGAATGTTGAATGCTCTGAAACAAAGTTTATAAACTTACATTCACAACTATAATATTTGGATACGGGAAATAAAACAATCGCAATTTCTAACTTAAAAAACGTCGTCCTCTTGAAAACATGGTGTGATATGTGGATTGATTGGTACATTTTGGATTTACGTCCAATTTAAATATGGATTACATCAGTAGGAACCTTTCTTTTTTGCTTGGGCGAAGTCCTCATGAATACCTTCCTTCTGGGAATAACGGAAGGTTTTGTCGGGTACATTCCAACTCTTACCGATCTCATCTCTCACGATTTACATTACCTAACAAAAATTCCCAACTCTACAGATTATAAATGCTAATACAAAAAGTAAGAGTAGGTACGTCAGTTGTAACGAAAAATTTTTGGTTTCACAAAGTTCAGCCAATCTAATGTGTACCTAGGTACTTGTCATTCATTTTGAATGACGAAAAACCTGTGATTGTTGTTTTAAATGTTATAGAAAAAAAATATAAATTTAAAAATGTTATAATTACTTACTGCCATTATCATAATCTTAGTTATGAGCCAGATTCAGGCCATGTTCTACAAAAAATACAGATGGTCCTGTCTATCGGCTTTGAAAATGACGGCTTCTTTTGTTTAAAAAACAAAAGTCGTATTTGTTCAATGGTGAAGGACAGCGCCACCTGTGTTATTTTTGTGGAACTTGGCTTGGAAAATAGCGCATTGTCCATTTTAAGCATGGTGATTAAAGTATTTTTACATAGTCTAATGCTTTTTTTCCATTTTGTTTTTATCGTTTCGTGTAGAGTTGAGACTTTATGTTAGGTAATTTTAAATCGTGTAGAGATGGGATTGTTGAGAAAATTCGTTTTCTCTATTATCACCCGAGCAGAGCTCGGTCACCCAAAGTTTAAACCTGTTAAAGAGAATGGTGTTAGGTAGAAATTAATCTACATTTATTAACTTGCAGATCTTAAAATGATTACCAGGAAGTGATGAAGGGAGGGCGTTAAGGGAGAAGTATTTTGTACCTTAAAAAAAAATTGTAAATCAAAATAATCATAATCTCTCGACGACAAATAAATAAATAAACTCAGCCTATCGCAGTCCACTGCTGGACATAGGCCTCTCCCAGTCTGCGCCACAACACCCTGTCCTCCGCCTTCCGCTTCCAGTCTGTCCCAGCCACTTTCTTCAGGTCGTCGGTCCATTTAGCTGGGGGGCGTCCCACACTACGCTTACCGATCCGCGGTCTCCAGTCCAGGACCCGTCTGCTCCACCGGCCATCGGTCCTTCGACACACATGGCCAGCTCACTGCCACTTCAGTTTGCTTATTCTGCTAGCTATGTCTGTTACTCCGGTTGTTTTCCGGATAACTTCATTCCTGATTTTATCCTTCAAAGAAACTCCGAGCATAGCCCGCTCCATAGCGCGCTGAGCGACCTTGAATTTGTGGACCAGCCCGACTGTAAGTGTCCACGTTTCAGCACCGTATGTCATAACGGGCAGGACGCACCTTGGTTTTCAAACATTGCGGGATGGGTGACGAAAAGACTTGACGAAGTTTACCAAACGCTGCCCAACCCAATTGGATCCTTCTGTCGGCTTCTTTTTTAAAGTTGTGTCTACCGAGCTGGATGACTTGCCCTAGGTAGACATAACTACTCCTTCACAACTTCAAGAAGCGACCCCTCGAGGCGGATTGGACTCGGCAATAAGAGTGAATTGTACTGTGTACATAACTTTCGTCTTGTCTGAATTCATACCGAGGCCAACCCGCCGAGAGGCTCCATTTAGGCTGTGCAGCATCTGGCCTAACTGTTCCAGCGTCTCTGCTAATATGACGATGTCATCAGCAAAGCGAAGGTGTGAGATGTATTCGCCATTCACGTTAATACCTTGTCCAGTCCAGTCCAGCGTCTTGAAGACGTCCTCCAACGCATTGGTGAACAGTTTCGGGGATATCACATCCCCCTGCCTCACCCCTCTGAGCAGTTGGATGGGGCTGGTTTTCTGATCTTGGATCTGGACAGTTATCGTGGCAGCGTCATACAGACACCTCAACACTTCAATATAGCGCCAGTCAATTCGACATCGTTGCAGAGAGGCCAGAACTGCCCATATTTCGATGGAGTCGAAGGCTTTCTCGTAGTCCACGAATGCCATATCAAATCAAATCAAATCATTTTATTATCAGGCAACTAGGCCCATAGATAAAATACATAAAATTATATTAAACAATAATAAACTAATACACAATAAATCTAATTAAAACTATAACTATACACGCTGTATATACATATACAGCGGCTGATTGTACTCCTCGGTCTTCTGTACAATTTGCCGAACAGTATGGATGTGGTCGACGGTACTGAAGCCTTTCCGAAAACCGGCTTGCTCTGGTGGCTGGAACTCGTCAAGTCTTCTGGCGAGACGGTTCGTGACGACCCTCGAGAACAGCTTGTAGACGTGACTCAGAAGTGAGATGGGTCTATAGTTCTTCAGCAAGGTTTTGTCACCTTTTTTGAAGAACAGAACCACCGCACCTCTGCTCCACGCCTCGGGCGTTGTACCTTCTTGGATGACGGAGTTGAAGAGACTCGCTAGCTCTCTCAGAACTGGAGCCTGGAATAAATAAATATGTTACCATAACTTCTTGTTTATAATTAGGCAATTCATCTTGACGAGCAAATCCCATACACTTCGATCGGACTTTTGGGATGTGGGCCTCGATTTACCAATTTTTAAAAAGGAACTACATTACTGCTTCTTTCCGGGACAGACCGCCTCTTGACGTTATGTCGGTATATCGTTACGTGACAGTACGGCTAAGGGCGGTGAACTTTATTTCATGTAATTTGCTGCATTTAAAACTGCTGTTGTTTAAAAATCAGCAAAGTTAGTAGCACTAAATACCTTGGAGTTATGCTCGACCAAAGGCTATCGTGGCACTTGCATTTAGAGCTGATAATGAACAGAGTCAGGAAGTTAATTTGGACTTTCAAATCTCTTCGTCACATAGCTACTAAAGATCTTATCCAACAAATTTACCTGTCTTTGGGTCAGTCCATATTGACATACTGTTTACCAATTTGGGGTGGAGCATCAAAAACAAAGTTTTTAGAACTGGAGAGGGCGCAGAGATCTTTACTAAAAGTCATGTACTTTAAACCACGATTATTCCCCACGGAAACCTTATACGTAACTTCGAACCTCTTGACAGTTAGAAAGCTCTATGTGCTGCTGATTACGCTGAAAAAACACAAATCACTTCCCTTCGTTACTCCCAGGACACAAACTAGGAGAAAGAACAATGTAGCTCCAGAAACCCCAGTCAAAACTGCATTTGCTACAAGACAATACACAAAGCAATCTTCTCGCTTATACAATTCCCTCAACAAAATACTGACCATATACCCTATGACATATCGCGACTGCAAAAAGACACTCACTGAATGGTTGAAGAGCAAGAGTTACGAAGAAATCGAGGCTATGTTCCATACAATCACATGATTCTTAACATAATTATAACCTATTCTTATACAATTTTATTACGCAAATTAACACATTCCACGCCAATATACCGACATCACACACACCCACACCTCACACATCATCCACATATACACACAAAACATAAAGCGCATTCGTTATTTAAATAATGTTTAGTATTGTTTTGAATAGTTAAAATACCTTTGGCATTCTTTCAAAATTATTCTCTCAGCTTATGTATTGTTGAAGTAAACTTAAATAATCTTTGGTTCTCCTTCAAAACTATTCTCTCACCTTATGTATTGTTAAACTAAACTTAAATTACCTTTGGTATTCCTTCAAAATAATTCTCTCAACTTATGTATTGTTAAAGTAAACGCAAATTTAACCTTGTTATTCCTTCAAAATTATTCTCTCAACTTATGTATTGTTAAAGTAAACTTAAATAATCTTTGGCATTCCTTCAAAATTATTTTCTCAACTGATGTATTGTTAAAGTAAACTGAAATAACCTTTGGTATTCCTTCAAAATTATTATCTCAGCTTATGTATTGTTAAAGTAAACATAAACTTAAATAACCTTGTTATTCTTTTAAAACTATTCTCTCAACTTGTGTATTGTTAAAGTAAACTGGAAGAGCTGGACCACCTAATACAAGCAAATCTTTGCTTAAAAGGTGCCTCCAAACTTAAAGCTATGTAAATTACAAAGTTGTCAAAATAAACATATTTTTTTTTTTTTTATTTGGCAAACCGTCGATAGCCGTTGCTTGCCCATAGTATTCCTAAGAAGCACATGATCTAGTGTCACATCACGCGACTTCATTTGTTCGTGGGTGTCACGGCAAACTCTTTTCGAGTCATTTTTGAACACACACATACGCAGTGCTTATGCACCAAAACAACACATGCACACCGCCGACAGGCGTAGACTGAGCCATACAAGTACAATGATGTTGATATTTAGTGTCACGGCGTACGTGGCGCCGGCGTGTCGAATGAGGTAGTACGGCTGTAGACGGTATGACAAAATGTATGGGATTTTGAAGTGTCATATCATTACATTTGCAAATAGTCAAGTGTCCCGGAACGTGTTAACAAAGACGTCCGCACTGTACATAAATTGGATTCAAAATGGAACGGAACCAAAGTCTGACTCGCGTTAATTGAGACTGGCAACTTTGATATGGGTGTTATAATTAAACGACTAGCAACTGTTGGATTTGATGTAGACGTGATTTGGGTATGTTAGTTTCCATGAGATGTTGTTGAGGTATATTCGGGAGGGAAAATTATATCACTACAAATCAATCTGCCCAGCCTTTTCCCAACTATGTTGGGGTCGGCTTCCAGTCTAACCAGATACAGATGAATACCAGTATTTTACATGGAGCGACTGCCTATCTGACCACCACTACCGAGTAACTGGGTAATACTAGTAAGACTGGTTGTCAACCTTTCGGGCTTCTGACGACCCGTAGGTAACGACTATCAAAGATCCACGAATGACAGCCGGGACCAACGGCTTAACGTTCTTTCCGAGGCATGGAGGAGTCTCGGTATGTATAGATGGTCACCCATCCTCGGACAAACCCCGGCAAGCGCAGCTTAACCTGATGGATCGACCCTTGCGTCTGTTATTATTTAGCCACAAACTCCTCAAATAAATAATGAATAGTGGCCATTTTCGAAATAATATAACGACTGTAAGAATTTCCATATGAATTTACATATGGATTTATATAATTTTAATCATAAAAATCATCAATATATCTCTCTAAGTTAGATTTCATGCAGATTCGTTAGATTTCGTTCGTTCGACGAATCTGCGCGAAATCTAACTTAGAGAGATGTATTGATGATTTTTATGATCAAAATTATGTGAATACATATGTTTTACTGCCGCGTATCATACTTTGATCAAGATACAACCTCATACGGACCTGCAAATTGCAAAACACCAAAAAAAAAATTGAATTTCGCGGGCTATACAGCGCAATCACCTTAAGGTCCTATGTAAATGTATAAGGGTGCCCTATTATCATTAAAATTCATCAATTTTGGGAATTTCCTAATGGGAAAACCCCATAAAACCGAGTTTACGGAACTTACAAGCAGTTAAAAATGAAAATGACTGAATTACGAAAGTGAATAGATTTTCAGAAGAAAATGGAAGACGTAATGGCGGGGATTGAACTCAACACACGCTTAACAATCGCGTTAGTAGCGTAATGTATCAGAAGATTCCAGGTTCGAATCCTGGCGATGTCGCCATGTAGGTACTAGTATTGTTGAAACAACTGTACCCGATCGATTACCATTAGTGCTCGTCTAAAGGCGGATTTAGACTAAACGAACATGGAACCAGAACAAGAACTAGAGCATTCTTTTGTCGATATTCTTGACATTTTTGTAGGGAGAGACCATCGAAGGAATGTTCTGTCCCTGTTTACACAAAAAGAATTTGGTAGAGTGTGGGGATAGAATGTGCATTCGTTCGTTTGGTCTAAATCGACCTTTATACAAACGCAGTATATTTTATGACATAAATCTTGCCTACAAAGTGCAATACATACTACCTCAGTAGGAAGAGAAAAAAGTACCTATTGTCAAAGTAGAATCGAGCTACTAATATATAACTACTAAATTTAAGTAACATTCCTGATTGTTCAATATTAGCATATTGTGTACTAATTAAGCAGGTACGGAGTGTTGCTATTCAAACAGCCTGATACCTGCTCGTAATTGTGTGCAGGCGATAATTCACACCTAAACAGACGCTCCGCCATTATTTACGAGACACAAATTTGCTTAATCCGGAGTATTTAATTTATGTGCTCGTTCTAATAATTTCTTGTTTCACCTTGCTTGCTTTGTGACATACGGACAGAAATGATGTCGAACTTGTTTTGTTTTTCGTACGTAATGGAACCAGCCGTGATTGACGGTATAAGCCTTTACTGGTACCTCGTGGTACCAACCGGCGGGCGCTTAGAGAATCATTTAGGCTGAAATCCAACTAAATACCTAAATATCCATAATAACACAGATAACATAATATTACACCTGTTTTACACCCACATTTCGCCAGTTATGTAAGCTTAATATTTTGACAAAAATTAGTAACATGCTTTTAGTCGAGTTGATTTAACACAAAACACATTGAAATATAAAACGCTCATCAGTCACTAAGAGGATTGCCACTCTTAACTTGCTTTTAATCGAGTTGATTTAACACAAAACACGTTGAAATATAAAACGCTCATCAGTCACTAAGAGGATTGCCACTCTTAACTTGCTTTTAGTCGAGTTGATTTAACACAAAACACATTGAAATATAAAACGCTCATCAGTCACTAAGAGGATTGCCACTCTTAACTTGCTTTTAGTCGAGTTGATTTAACACAAAACACATTGAAATATAAAACGCTCATCAGTCACTAAGAGGATTGCCACTCTTAACTTGCTTTTAATCGAGTTGATTTAACACAAAACACGTTGAAATATAAAACGCTCATCAGTCACTAAGAGGATTGCCACTCTTAACTTGCTTTTAGTCGAGTTGATTTAACACAAAACACATTGAAATATAAAACGCTCATCAGTCACTAAGAGGATTGCCACTCTTAACTTGCTTTTAGTAGAGTTGATTTAACACAAAACACATTGAAAATAAAACGCCCATCAGTCACTAAGAGGATTGCCACTCTTAACTTGCTTTTAGTCGAGTTGATTTAACACAAAACACATTGAAATATAAAACGCCCATCAGTCACTAAGAGGATTGCCACTCTTAACTTGCTTTTAGTCGAGTTGATTTAACACAAAACACATTGAAAAATAAAACGCCCATCAGTCACTAAGAGGATTGCCACTTTAATGTACCTATTAATGTCACGTCATAAAAAGAAGAGCAGCGGTGGCCCAGTAGAGCAGCTTAGATTGCAAGTTTCATCGAAATCGTTAGAGCCGTTTTCGAGAACGTGATTACAAATTTATTTATTTATTTATTTATTAACTTATCATCACTGGTATTCATTCTCAAATACTGGTATTCAGCTGCATCCGGTTAGACTGGAAGCCGACCCCAACACAGTTGGGAAAAGGCTAGGCAGATTGATATCATTACCATCATTATATATGTATATATGTATAAAAATATTGATCATTTAATAGTATAGGATAAGTACCTGTTACTTATGTAAGTTAATACAATAAATGCCCTTTTTTTTTTTTTTTTTTTTGTTCCGGGGTGGAAAATCCTCATGGATGTCCCCCGCCCTGGGGTGAGCAGGGGGGTCTGTCAGACTCTTACTGACTAAAAACCACCCCGGTGTTCCCTTCCCACACTTGGACCGGGGATCATGGGAACTTGTGCGCCTTCCACGATCCCCGGCTAGTGCAGGCCCGCCTTTGCGGGCCTCCTCAGGCCTGCGAGGGGAGTGAGGTGTAGAACTCCCCCCGCGACGTCCAATAGGGGCGCGCGCGGAACACTACGCGCCGCCGCCTCGGGTCCAGCTGGATGTGGGCCGGCGGACGTCCCCGAGTCCGCCGTCCCTCCGGACCTGTTTACGGGGGCTGGAAGAGGGCGTTGTCCGCCCTCCGCCGACGCCCGGCCCTCCTTCTGCGGGTCGGGAGAGCCGTCTCAATCTCCCTCTCCCTTTCCGCAGCCTCCTTCTCCGAAACGACGGTTTCACAGAACGAGATCACTGCATCCCACGACTCAGCGCTCCCAACCATCGAACGAGCGACGGCCGGCAGCGACAGGTCAGCTCCGATCTCTGCTACGAGGGCACGGCGCGGCTCCTCCCATGCGGCACACTCTGCCAATGTATGCCACGCCGTGTCCTCCCGACAGTGGACGCAGTGATGGCACCGAGCGTCCGGCTCCCTGTTTATGCGACACAGGTACTTCCCGAAGCAACCATGCCCCGAGAGCACCTGGGTCGCCCGAAACGACAGGGAGCCGTGCCTCCTCCCGACCCATTCGCCGAGCACTGGTCGGATCGCCTCGACGGTAGCGAGGCCGGCAGTAGGGCGCAGAAGCCTGTCCCGCCATTCCGCCACCAGGACCTCGCGGAGCTGTGACCGGCGATGCTCGACCTCTCGCTGCATCGGTTCCCCGCTCCGCGTCCGCGCCTCCTCACGCCATTGGTACAGTGACGCGAGGGCTCTCGCCTCTAGGTCCCAGGGTGGGGATCCGGCCAGTGCACAAGCCGCCTCGTAGGAGATCGTGCGATACCCCCTGATAGCTCTGACGGCCATCGCCCTCTGCGGCTTTCGCAGTAAACCAACCCTAAACAGATAAAGTATGAACTATATAGGTACCTTCACAAAATACCAACTTTTACATTGGCAACAGCTGTATTTTCAACATATTATTATATATTCCTCTTATTCTTATAAAGTGGAAGAAGCTCATCAAAGGCTGAAACTAAAGGCTCCCACAGACAGGCGCGACGCGATTCTGGTAGAACAATTTCCATAAAGTTTCACAGAATTTTTTCTTAGAGTCTCGTTGTACTGTGGCATCGCAACTGTCTGCTGGAGCCTTAAACCCAATAAACGATGCTGTCTAACATGGTCTTCCGTATGTATTCAAACACATTAATTATAGTTAGACGCCGGTGACGGTTGTGGAATTCAACGTTTAGTGGAGTGCTGCACCGTTCAATGTAATTAATTTGCGCATGTTATATATACACGTACGCACGGCTACAGATCAAGCTATACATTTCCAGTATAAGCTGATCTCGCATGGTATAGGATTTCCTTACAATGAGAGGTCAGTGTATACTGGAAATGTATAGCTTAATGTGTAGCCGTGTGTACATGCTGACGGAATATTCAGTGATGCGAGGAATATCAATCATGAAAGTGAAGTATTAAGCTTAACTCAATAGGATTGCATTATGTCATTCTGCTATTCTTATTTTTCTGTGTAACTGGTAATTGGCGTAATGTTTAGAATAATAATATGTTTGCTTAGGGTATAAGCTATCTACACACCAAATTTCATCTAAATCGGTCCAGCCGTTTGAGCGTGAAGAAGTAACAAACATACACACACACACACACACACACATACACACACTCACTCACAAACTTTCGCCTATATAAGATTAGTGTGAAGTCACACACACACACACATACACACACTCACTCACAAACTTTCGCCTATATAAGATTAGTGTGAAGTGTGATAAAAGAGTCTCTCTCTACAAGTGACGATGTTTGAAAGCATCAAGCGAATCCTGGTTGCCATTAAAACTAGTTCCCACAAGAGGCACCATGGCCTGTATGAATAGATGGTGCCGATATGAGAGAACTGAAAACAGATAACAAAAAAAAAAAACCGACTTCCAAAAATCACTACAAAGTGAAAAATAACTTTGATTTCGGAAGTCGGTGTCTTTCGTTTTTTATTTACTTTCTTTTTTTTTTGCCACCGACTTCCGAAATCAAAGTTATTTTTCACTTTGTAGTGATTTTTGGAAGTCGGTTTTTTTTTTTGTTAAAAAGTTTTTATTTCTCGCTTTTTAGTGGGTCTGTTTATAATTTGTATAAGTTACAATAGTCTAATGTCAATTGCTCATCACATGTTACAAAATATTGCTTTTCCCGATGCTGGGACGTTAATTGTTGAGGAGTTCTGCTGGTAAGAACCAGGAGAACTCCTCAACAACAACTCACCACACGCATTGTTTGACGAGCGGAAATTGCTTAGCAACCATATTAAAGTAATCGAATCGCAACCCGTGAAATATTTATCATTGAGTAGTTCCGGTAGCCATCTGTGGTCTTCATCATCAGTTCCACTGTTCCACTTCACCAAGTGGTGCTTTCCGAGAGCAAATGCACAAGCTACTATAAAAAATACCCAAATCGCTATAGGTGTGCCTATAATATTTGAAGAGTTCCTTCGATTTCTCCAGGATCCCATCATCAGAACTGGATTTTGAAAAAAATGGGACCATTTGGGAAGTATACCCTTTCCAACAAAAAAATTATTTTTCAAATCGGTTGGCAAGCGACGGAGTTATGCGCGAACAAACATAAAAAAAAAAAAAAAAAAAAAAACAAACATCCGAATTGAGAACCTCCTCCTTTTTTAGAAGTCGGTTAAAAATAGAAAATAATTGACAATATGTTATTTTTTATGAGTAAATTCCAAAATAACTGTCAATAAATAGCATACAGACTTATAAACACCAACGATCTATGAATTTGTCAGAGGAAATTGTCCTTTGATTTAAATTGAATGAAATAATCATTAAAAACCTCTAGAAATGCGACGTTGCCATTTTGTGGAGATAAATAAACAGAATTTAATTTTTAATATTAATTTTGTAGCAAACAAGAATGACAGCGTCTGTATTTCAGCAATCTGTGTGTTTTATTAATATACGTAATCGTTTATAAATACTGTATTTTCACGTCCTTACTTCGCGTGCTGATGTAGTTCGGAGGAGGTGGAAGGCACGCTTGTCTAATTGATATTAGACACGCGTTATACGAGACGAAGAGACTATCTACAGATTTCTTATTAAAACAATGGAATGGTTTGAGTTTTGCTATCATCAATATTTTAAATAACTTGCTTGTCGGAAAATATCCCAGGCATGTAAGCTAGCCCTCGGTGTCGCGGGTTGTTCGAAAGAGATACGTACGTAGCCCTGGCATGCAACTGAAGAAACACGGGTGGGTTTTAGTCAGTAAAAGTCTGACACGCCCTTCCGCTCCACCCAGAGCGGGAGAAGTCATTTGATGATTTCCCATACACAAAAAAAAAGAAAGCATGTAAGCTGTAAGCTAGGTACTTGCATAGTTTTGTGCAAGCTACAGGCATGTGTATTCCCGCCCTAATGGGGAGCCTATTGACATTATCCGGACGACACAAATACAGATTCTGGGTTGATACTATTAATAAATCGAATTAGCAGTTGCAAATGTGATCCCTAGATGAGTATGGTCTATTATCATTACCATTGTTTGTAAGAATCAGAGAGAAAAGCCATTTTCCGCTGGATATTTAAAAGTTTGCTTGCATAACTAAGTTGTGTGAATGGGCAACTTTCCAGCGAAAGATAATTATCCAGCTGATAGTGTTGATATATGTATACGTGAAAGTTCGTAATAAATCGCGGGAAAATAGGAGTTCACACCAATGTTTCTGTCGTGAGATAACATGGCGTGTTTGGTACTTGCACAGCCGATATTTCGCTGCGAAACCTATAAGTACAAGATTAGTTTTGAGAGGAATCTAGTACCTAACTGAGAAGACCATTCTAGTTCAACCTGAACTCGGCAACACGCCAAAACACGAAAAAGGGGAACAATAAACTATTACTCTAAAAACAACGAACCAACGTGAAATATTCCTTATTTGATAACAAACGATTATTCAACCAAATTTATAGGCTGCGTACATACGGACCGACCATAATTCACACTTACACTAGTGTAATAATCGTAATCGGAGAATTTCTTCTATCGTGTTTAAAGTGTGTTTTCTTTTACTTTTCTTATTAGAGAAGACAGTGGATCTTTTTGTAATCCATACCGTAAGTTTCTTACAAATATCATATTTGAAAAAAAAAACTGTACATAAAAACTGTTTTACTCTAACCCAAAAACTACTGAACTTCGGTAGAAAGATTGGTGGCTTAATTTATTTCATTTTAACTCTACCATGACGTCCTGCAAGGAATACGTCGAATTACCAGTAACCTTGATTATGTAATACCTGACTACTGTGTGTAATTGATGTCAAAATAGTCGAGATGTGTCGTGGGACACTCGGTTGGAACGAACTTCCTTTCGCTTTTACACACTTGTAGTGTAACATTTTGACTGTCTCGCGCGACGACACTTTTGTTACGTAACAAAAGTGCGGTCGTGACGGTCAAAACGTCAGACTTTTTTGAGTCTAGCTGTCATTCGCCAAGTGTGCAGAGTTTAACGTGCGATAAGGAACTTCGTTACCAATTTTTTTAATTTTCACAACTTTTTTATTTACGAAGTTGGACATACAAGAAAGCATACACTGTATTTCGTTGGGAACGGTCCGATAAGTTTTAAACTTGGCCATTTGGGGCTGTTCGCTTTGCATAAAGTTTGTTCTCGTCGGCCGTTCGGCTCCTGAGTCCGTTATAGCTGTATTGGGAGTTCGAGAGATGTATTAGATAGTTCTGGGAAAGGATAAAAACTATTTTTATGCGAATTTTCGCGAAATCTTTCAATGTCTAGCCATTCAGGTCATTTCACGGTCCCAAATAAATATTTCTGTCAAGTTCGTATGTGTTGGTGGGAGTATAATACAGCTATTTTGTTAGACATACCTTTATCTTTATCAATTTCTCATAGTTTCGGTTTTCATACTGAAGTTCCATTTCAAAACTCACCTCTATATCATATCATATTCATACGTTGCCTTGCCAGGTATTTACGCGACCCTATAATAGACTCGCAAAGTCGGCTTAAAGTAATCCGATTTTACATATATTGCGGAGTTTGTTATTCATATTTTTAGGATACGGTAGTTGTTTGTCTATGGGAATCTGTTTTGTGATGTAGAAAGAGAAAAACAAGCTTAGAGCTTAGTGAAAAATATATTTTTGTATTGTTTGTTTAGCTGGTCCACTGTCGATAGATCGAAAATGTCAATCAACTCTCTTTAAAAACACCTACCTGTAAGAGATTAGGTCGAAACAAGTATTCACACTGTGATTTTTTTTGCAGACCTTATAAGGTATAGATCTATGCTATTCGAAGCTTTGGTAATCATTTACTGTATTATACGGGATGAAATGTAAAACATGTGCCAAATTGAAATGGGAGATTGTACTCATCATTATGAACAACTTTTACTATGGGACCAAATCTGAAATCACGAAAAAAAAATCTGCTATTCAGGACATTTTGACGAGTTTGATGTAGATAAATGTACTGAACAGCTGATTTTTTTTTCGCGATTTCAGGTGTGGTCCCTTAGTAAAACTTGTTCATAATGATGAGTACAATCTCCCATTTCGACTTGGAACATCATTTTATGTATTTACTAAATGTAAAAAAAACAGCATTTCTCCGCTACAATGGGTGCATTTTCAGACATAAAAGCAAACATGTACAAAAACTCAAATATTTGTGTAATTTTCCCATAATATTTTTGCGGTCGACGCGTGCCCTTGAACCCACGACTCTTTACACAGTAGGTTTTGTACCTGTACCTAGCTCTTCCAATTAACGACCATTGTCCTCATTGATAATTTACATATATCTAAAAGTGAAGTAAGACTAGCATTTGCCCGTGACTTCTTTCGCATTAAACTTTTACCCCTCGTTTAAGACAATCAAGGGATGAGCATGTTTAATTACAATCGGGGAACATACATAAAAATGTAATAAAAGATTCTGACGAACTGAGAACCTCCTCCGTTTTTTGAAGTCGCTTAAAAAGAAATGCATTGCACCTCCACAGCTATCAGCTAAACATTAAAAAAAAATGATGTTCCTAAAATATATAGAATCATCATCATCATAATTTCAGAGGAAAGATGTCCACTGCTGGACATAGGCCTCGCCCAAGCACCGCCACTTCAATCGATTATAGTAGGGATGATGAATAAATTTTTATTGTCCGTCATTTAGTTTATTAAAAAATATTGGACACGTGTTTTTTCGTTTTTTACGTAATCCAAAGATTACAGCGATACATTGAGTTAAAATGTGGCATGACGTCACACCTTGCTAGATTTTATACGTAGTTTGTTATAGTTGTGACGTAACGAGCCTCACTCCCCATCGTTTTATGTACGTAAAGTCTATCTTCTTTGTGATACTAATATTTAGAGAAATGCTGAGAAAGTATTTTTCGAACTTCATGAGCAGGTTAAAAAAAATGCTTTTACATACTTGTCTTATATTGTAACATTTTGTCTGTCATGAGTGACGATACTTGTTTGTGTTACGTAACAAAGAAGAATTAGTGATGCCTAGATTGTTCATTGTATCAATCGAAGCCGCCATTTTAAAGCAATGGACGTACACTGTCCGCTACTATAGTGAATTCCTATCGGAGTTTAGATTGAATCCGGCTCTAGTAAACTTTCGCGGCAGATCCACTTCCAGTATTAACATTCAAGTTAGTTAGAGGTCTCTAGAACATTAGTAATACATTAGACAATGTTACTAAGTTTCTGTACTACTGTAGGTATAAGTCTGATTTTTAATTCGACGGAATTCTGACAGCTGTCATTTTTTGACACTTCAGATATCCTGAACCTTTTCTGCCTAGTACTTTATAAATATTATGTAAATGACTAGAATTTTTCGGATATAGAATAACAAAAAATATGAAAGAGAATGAGATCAAGTAAAATATGACAATGTAAATAGTGTTTGTTCTGTGAATTAAATGCACACTAAATAAAATATCAATTTTATATGGCTAAATGGAAAAAAAGTAAAAGAACATATTTTTTTAATTTCAATATTTATTTAGGTATCATTATCACTAATATCATCATCGTTGTCTGTCTGTAGTTACAAGAAGCGAAGATTTTACAAACAAAAAGATATTCCTTAAAAAGGTTTGTAACCTATGGATTAGTCAGGGATTCAATTCAAGTCAATTTTTAAGTTTTAGTTTTTGTTATTGAAACCTTAAATTCAAGAAAAGTTTTTCTTTATTTTCGCTTAAATGCGTTCCGTTTTTAGTAGGACCGTTTTACTATTGGCAACACTTCTGAAATGTCAGGATTCAATAATTAAAAAGCAGACTGTAGTAAGGATTAACTTTATAACGGTACCTGCAGACAAACAGGTATTAGGTATTAATATTTCATTTGGCACCAACAATACCCAGGACAAATAACCATGCACATGCCATTGTTTTTTTTTTAGGGTTTCGTAGGAAAAGGAAAAAACGGAACCCTTATAGGATCACTTTGTTGTCCGCGTGTTTGCTGTCTGTCAACAACCTTTTTCTCAGGAACGCGTGGACGTAACAAGTGGAAATTAATATCAATTACGTAGGTCTATGGTCCCTTGGGGCTCTAAAAAGTCAAGCTTTTAAGTCAACGCAATAAAAAGATACGGCCCTTTATTTATGCGACATATTTTGATACTCGCAAGTAAATCAAAACCTATAGGGTACTTACCGTACCGGCCTAGAATCATGAAATTTGGCAAGAAGCAAGGTCTCACAACACTAATAAAGGAAAAAGTCCGAAAATGGTTAATTTGTAATTTTATCACACAAAAAAATCTTTTTTGCGGATTACAAACTCAAATTTGCAGTTGGAGAATTGACTGATTAAATTGATTGATTTTTTTGTTGGTTGGATTGATTGTTAAGAATATGTTTTTCAACTGCAATGTTAAGTTTGTTTTTGGGATAAATTATTTTCAACTACGGAACCCTTCATTGTGCGTGGTCCGACACTCACTTTCCCAGTTTTTTTTATTCCACACGCACAGCCGTAGGTGTTGTCCTTGGGGGTCGTGGCATTACAGCGGGCTCTATCAGAATGTAGCTGGTCTACTCTGAAATGACGCGCCCCACTACTTTTCTACCATTACGGTAGATGCCGTAGTGGGGCGCGTCACATTTATTTATTTTATTTAATAAAACTTTATGCACAAGTAAAAAAATAGTGTACAAAGGTGGGCTTAATGCCTGAGGCATTTTCTACCAGTCAACCTTAGGGTGAAGCAGAGACAAAACATGGTAGGTGCAAGATAAGGGATAGATAACTCGAAAAGGAATAAATACATACATATAAACAGAATAAACTCAGATCACAGTAGACAAGCTCTACCGGCGCTGCGGTATTTATTTTTTAAATATCGCAACATATACTGAGATAGGATGCTTTTTTGCCTCGCACGTGTCGTTTTGTTAGTTTTAATTTTTTTATTGTTTGTATTTCCTGTACCTACGTGTCCCAAATAACATAAAGTTGAAAGATATCCCATATAGATAACAATATAATATAATATCCTTGGACATTTCACACAACGCCATCTAGTCCCAAGCTAAGCAACTTAATGCTTGTGCTATGGTAACGAGATGGCTGTTATAGTACTTATATACATTTTTTTTTGTAAATACATGCATATTATAGATTAAAAACACCCGGACCTGGAACAAATACTTGTAGGTCGAACAAATATTTGTTCCGTGCGGGAATCGAACCCGTGACATGCTGCGCAGCAGTTAATCGCTCAACCACTGCGCCAACCGTGTCGTCAAAAGATGAGTATTGCTCGTTTTCACTAACAATACGCGACGCTTAAATGTATTGTTCTTTTAGTAGGCACTAGCTTTTGCCCGCGGCTTCACCCGCGTGGAGGTTGGAAATTATCCCACGGGAACGTACAACCGAGATAAAAAGTATGCTATGTTAGGACATATGATACTTTTTATACCGTTTGTAAAATTTAGCACATAGGTAGACCATAACCTGGATTAGGATCCAGGTTATAGGCTAGCTATGTGCTAAATTTCATTCAAATCAGTTCTGCTGTTTTAGCGTGAAAGCGTAACAAACAAACCAACACTTCACTTTCGCGTTTATAATATTAGTTAGGATTATATTTAGGCGTGTTGCGTAAGGAGCGTTGCGAGGAGCTCGTGGCTAAGTAATAACAGCCGCACGGGTCGATCCATCAGGTTAAGCTACGCTTGCCGGGGTTGGTCCGTGGATGGGTGACCATCTTTACATACCGAGACGTAACGTGCTTTCCGAGGCACGGAGGCGCCGTGCATCACGCCGCGGCGCCGCCGTCGGCGCCGGAGCACGTTAAGCCGCTGGTCCCGGCTGTCATTTGTGGATCTTTGACAGTCGTTACGGGTCGTCTGAAGCCCGAAAGTCTGACAACCAGTCTTACCAAGGGTGGGGGGGGGGGGTGGTATTACCCAGTTACTGGGTTGTGGAGGTCAGATAGGCAGTCGCTCCATGTAAAATACTGATATTCAGCTGCATCCGGTTAGACTGGAAGCCAACCCCAACATAGTTGGGAAAAGGCTAGGCAGATTGATTGATATTTAGGCGTGTTGCGTAGTGTTTTCGGGTACATTTTCATCAGCAGGTAGGTATATCGTTCAACCCAGAACAAAACGTTAAAAACAATGTAATAATTGGGGTATTTAGTCAATATTTTCCAGTAGGTACCTACTGTATTTCATATTCTGCGTTTCAACGGGTCAAAGACCCTTCTGTGACCCGTTTGAACGCAAAAAATAATTATTAGGGGTAAGTACTAGTAAACGAAGCATTAACTTACCTCTACTTAAAACCACGCGCAGGTAAGTACGGATTACAGATACTACCCAAATATTAAATGGCCCCAAAAGGTGTGAAATATTTCTTGGAGAACCCTTATATATCTGGAGAGCGATGAAAGTAGCTTATGAGTGGCTTAAACAGGTAATAACCAAGATTTAATATCCGGCGTGTGGGTAACCAAACACATAAACCCATATTTCAGCCACATAGATCTCATACGAAAATTCGGGAAGCTTAAGAATAAGAAAACATGAATGTACATTCTTACACGCAGGTGATGTATATTTTATGCCTCAATCTAAATAGACCAGGGCCTGTGTGAAGCCTTGATGACTGTACAAAACGCCTAAAAAAAATCAGCTATTCCCTACATTTTGACGAATTATGCGAACATAAATATACTGAACAGCTGATTTTTTTTTTAGGTTTGGTCCCATAGTGTTAGCTTTTTGTTTTAATGTAGGTAAGCAACTAAATCTTGTTGATGGGGTGCAGATCAATTTGATAGTTTATTTAATTATTTGAGATTTTCTGCAAGCAACTTCCGGTGCTGTAAATTCTGTTTCCAGTTAGAGAACGGAAGTCGATTGCAAAATGATTAAAATAATATTTAATATTTTATTTCCGGAAGTTGCTTGGCACGCCACCTATTTGCAGTTTTTAGATGTAGAAAATTATATAAGCACATGGCAGTGTATTTTAAAGTTAGTTCCGTGTAGAATAAACGTAGTAAAATATCAGCTGTTTCATACATTTTGATCGAGTAGGTATTGAACTTTTGTAGGAAACCGCTGGTTTTTTTTTCGTGATTTCAAAGTTGGTCCCATAGTGAAAGTTGTTCATATTCATGGGTAGAACACCCTGTGAAAATTTGGCTGGTCATTAAAAAATCACCCAGTATATAAAATCCAAAGTCCTGACTGACTGATTGACTGACTGATATATCAACGCACAGCCCAAACCGCTGAACCTAGAGACTTGAAATTTTGCAAATAGATACCTTATACAGTGTAGGCTACCACTAAGAAAGGATTTTTGGAAATTCCTTCCCTAAGGGTGTCAAATAGGGGATGAAAGTTTGTATGAAAAATCTTATTCCTTGAGTTAATAGACTGAAACTTCGCATGAATATTTATCTAAGTAAATTATAAAGTTTGTCATTTTTAGTTTTCCCAAACTACCCCCTCAGAAGGGATTGGGAATTGTCAAAGTTTGTATGGAGGAATTTTAACGCGCAGTCCGATTAACTCGAAGCTCAGTATCTATACTTGAGATCAAAAATGAAGAATATTGTATATTAGGGTTTTTCAAAAATCTACCTATAAAGGGCTGAAAAGGGGTACTCAATTTTACAGGGCAGGTTTTACGATTAACTTGAAAATTGGTGTAAATAATCTTTCAGTGAAGCTACGAAAATTTATCTCAAACTATTTTTTTAAATTCTATGCTGTGGGGGTGCAAACAGGAAATATAGTAAATATGAAAAATCTTATTCATTTGGTTAATTAACTTGAAACTTGGCACAAATACCTACTTGGCTCAGCAAGTAGTAAAGTTTGTCATTAACAGTTTTTCGCCCAGAGAGAAGGGTAGAGAAAGAGGGGGAGGGGTAGTGGTGAGGAGGGGAAGGGAAGGGTGTGGAGAGAGAGGGAGGGGAAGGGTGGTGAGGAGGGAGAAGGGGAGGATGATAGAGGGAGGGGAGGGGGATAGGAGGTCGTAGTGAGGGGTGAGGGTGTAGTGAGGTGTGGAGAAGGGAAGAGGGTGATGGGAGGAGTTGGTGAGGGTAGAGGGGGAGGGGAAAGCGGTGAAAGGGGTGTGAAAGGGGTAGGAGGAGGTTAGCGGGAAGGCGATGTGGTGAGGGAGATGATAGGGAGAGGAGGATGAAGAGGGTGAGAGGGGTGGGAAGGGGAGGGGTGAGAGGGGGTTAGAGGGAGAGGAGGGGTAAGGGAGATTGGAGGGAGGGGTGAGACTGAGAGGTAGTGTAAGAGGGGTGGGAGTGCCTTTACACCTTAAAGTTGCTTTTTGTATAGCACTGATTACTTGAGGAAACCCAGCCCGACAGAAATGACTGAAAAATAGAAAGTCGGAAACTGGGAACGGCACAAAAAACAAGAGTAAACTCCAGTCGTGTGTCGGTTTGTTTGTTTGAACGCGCTAATCTCTGGAACTACCAGTCGGATTTTAATCATTATTTTTGCATTTGATAGCCCAATTGTTAAGGAAGGCTATGGGCATATTTAACATAGGACCTCCATGAATGACTCTTAGGTGCCAAGCAAAAAGAAAAAAAGTCAGAAAGAACGCTAAGAAAAGGAAGTAATAGCGTGGGCAGGCAATGCGATGCGACGGGTTGGGTCAGGGGAACAAGAAATTTTACGCGGACGAAGTGGTGGGCAGAAGCTATCTCAATATTTTTGTTCCTGTGGCATATTTTCCGACATCCACGCGGGCGAAGCCGCGGGCAAAAGCTAGTATAGTATATAGCTCAAAGCACAACAATATCGCGCACCATGTACTGTTATGGATACGTTCACACTGTACTGTACTATATATTATTGGCTTACCTTGGCTTGGTAGGTCCTTCTTTGCTATACTATATAGGACAATAGTATACCGTAGTCTAAAAGCCGCTTAATGACGGAGATACTACAGTCCATTCGCGTTAAGAAAATAGTGAAAATAGTGAGTCATCGTTGTCCGGCCTAGCCCGGCCCCTCGACCAATCGGGTCGCAACAAATTATACAGCTTTATAATTTGTTGCAAGTTGCAACTAGTGGTCTCCAACGTCATAGAGCGAGATAGCTAGATTTTCCAGCTAAAATCCGTGTTATATAAATAAGTATAAGTATAAATATTTGTACAGACGCCAGCAGGTCAAGCCACCCGAAACTGTCAAATTTTCCCAATCAACCTTGAACCTAATGCTATAGCGATAAAGATCAAAATCTATTGAAGAAATTTTACAGATTGTAGTAGCTTGATGTGCTGGCATCTGTACCTAAAATCGGCATTTGAGAAAAAAATACAATATTCAATCAAATTCGTTTATTTTATAAAACTATTTCGGAACAGAGCCCATATACCGAAAAATCGGTAGGTTCGAGACCACTGGTTGCAACCCGATTGGTAGAAACAAATGAAGACAGCGATGACTCACTATTTTCTTAACACGGATGGACTATTAGCGTTAGATCAAAACGACAACTACAGTTAAAAACAATTAACCTTCTAAACAAGGCCAAAATTAACAAACGGAACACATTGTATGACGAACAGTTAGTAACTCATCCCGAGATTTGGCAGTGAAACGGCATAGTGATTATAATAATGTAGTATGAAGTACCCATGCAGCGAGCGACGGGCGCCATCCCGATATTTTTAGGCAGAGAAACGTTAGCTCTCACTTATCAATCAATAGGGACGATGGCTGGGTAAAAAAAAAGAAATTCTATTTAGTCCGTCAGTCACATAATAAAAAAAAATATTGATTTTAATATATTTATATATTTAATTTTTTTGTCTTTAGTGGAGGAGTCCCCTCGCTACGTCACTTCTACGTATAAAATCTAGCTAGAAGTGACGTCATGCCATATTTTAACTCAATGTATATAATGTATGTTTTGTTTACGTAAAAAAAGAAAAAATCATCAATCTGCCTAGCCTTTTCCCAACTATGTTGGGGTCGGCTTCCAGTCTAACCGGATGCAGCTGAATACCAGTATTTTACATGGAGCGACTGCCTGTCTGACCTCCACAACCCAGTAACTGGGTAATACGATACCCCTTGGTAAGACTGGTTGTCAGACTTTCGGGCTTCTGACGACCCGTAACGACTGTCAAAGATCCACGAATAACAGCCGGGACCAACGGCTTAACGTGCTTTCCGAGGCACGGAGGAAACTCGATATGTAAAGATGGTCACCCATCCACTGACCAACCCCGGCAAGCGTAGCTTTACCTGACGGATCGACCCGTGCGGCTGTTATTACTTAGCCACGAGCTCCTCCTAAAAAAAGAAAAAATACGTGTCCAAAATTTTTTAATAATCTAGATGACGGATAAAACGTTTTTTTTTGTCATCAACCCTATTCAATTTGGATTCAGTTTATTTCTCATTTGTTTACTTTCGCTTCTTTTGTTTTTTATTCGTTTTCGGAAATGATATTCCAAAGTTCACTTTCACAAGAAACCATAACATTACTATAAACTAAAACATGAATATTTGGGTGTTTCGTCGTTTCGCACCACGAGTGGTTCGGACCGCGGTGTGAAACGCCGAAGAGCTCTTAGGAATAGGCTGTTTCGGACCGCGGTGTGAATCGACCATAGAAGAATTTGAATGGGTTTATTCGAACCGCGAATGGAACAAAAAGTTTTCTCAGTAATAATGCTTAAATTATAGCCAGGTACAAAATAAAATAGCGAAAATAAAATAAATTAAATTTTGTTTTGCACGCATTTGTTACACATGGCTTGTCGCCTACTCTACGTAATACTTTTGCTATTTATTTACAACTCTTATTTTTACTGTGCATAATGATGTATTTCAATGTTGGTTGGCTGACCAAAATATGTGTAAAAAATCTACAAAGTGTCGGTCTCGGTACACACGTTACTATCTCTTTGTTATTTTAAGGACTCCAGGTAAAAATTATCCCTTAGTAAAACCCAGTCTGAAAAAAGTTTTTTTTTTCCCATAGGTAAAGTTTATTTGGGCGTGATAACATGTAAGGTGTGTCGAAGTTAGATGGCTCGTAAGTGTAGTCAAGACAATTTATAAAAGATAAATAAGATAAATGAAACAAGTTTCGAAGTCTGAGATTTTTAATAATTACTAGTGCATTTTGTCATGTGCCATCAAACTGTTAATTTAAAAAATTACGTATGATGTTTCGAACTGTTGTTTTAATCAGTAGTGAATACTTAATTATTATTTGTAAGTAAAGTTTCGTTAAGTAGGTACGCCATCGATATTTCAATCAGTTAGTTTTAAGTCAGAACCTAATTGTGTGAAATGTCCAAGGATATTTATTATTTATTTATTTAATGTTTCAACTGTGATTTAAACTAGTTCTGAATTACTAATCAAACTGTGATTTAAATTCAACCACTTTTACTAAATTTTAGTATGCGATTGTGATTTTGAAATATGATTACAAAATATCAAGTAGTAACTATTTCTATCAAGTAGTGTTTTCATGAAACACTTTTCTACTCGACTGTACATACAAACTTTGAAATTAGCTTGTACCTAAACATAGTGGTTCCAATCGCCCCATTCCTAAGAGCTATTGGTCGATTCACACCGCTCGGCGCTCCAAGGACCGCCGCGGTCCGAAACAGCCTATTCCTAAGAGCTCTTCGGCGTTTCACACCGCGGTCCGAACCACTCGTGGTGCGAAACGACGAAACACCCGAATATTTAAATAGGGCTCGTATTTATCATGCGTAAAAGACGAAACGCTTACTTCATTTTCTTGACGTTAATTAGACACAAAAGTACAAAATGTGTCAGAAAATGCGATATTAGCAAAGAATAATTATCTCAAATAAAATACAGACTTACAAAATGTCGCAATAATAAAAAAAACGGAAGCGGTTAAACAAATTGAACACAACACATAAAACCAACTTGTAATTCTGCGGAAAGTCGCGTAAAAATGTCAGCATCGTGCAATTTTACATAAATTACTTTACAAAAGGAGTCGGTGGCGTGCCGAGACGGCTGTCGTTCGACCGCGCACCCTGAATTACGAGCGGACTATTTGTAGAAGCCGCCAAGAATCGCTTTCATTAACAATTCGCGATAAAACACCCGCCCTCGGCTCAGTGTCGAAAGAGATTTGATGTGGAGCGAGTCCGCGTCACGCCTGGTTATTAATTAGGGTCCCACAAAAAGGTGTCGAGGTCCAGTGGTTGTGACGCAGGCTCCTGCGGCAAATCCAGCATCCAGTATCCACCCGACTGTGGGAGCGCGCGCCCGCGCCCGAGGCGTCCCGGCTACATCGCCAGCCTCAAACCGCGAACACCTTATTCCAAAATCGATCTCAATATAGAATTAGAATTTAGATTTTTTTGTGTGATTCTCTCTCGTGACAGTACTGTCTATGATTTTTAATTGATGGTTTTAAAACTTTTTGTTTTTCTATTATGTAATGGATTCAAACTTTAATTGCTGGTATGTAATAAATTATAAGTAATAAATATTAATGAAGAACTATTTGTTTATGCAAGTAGCATACATGATCTGAAAGTTTGAAGAATTTTGGCTAAGTATAATACATATTTCATTACTTTTCCGTTTGAGTTTAAATAAAGAGCATTCGTTTTAAACGAGCATACTGGTGTAAAGTTTTGTGGCCGGAAAGTGTCATAATGCGTTTTTGGGGATTATTTTCAGTCGGGTCACGTCATGTGGCGGAGGCATGGAGGCTTAGCAGTAAGCCTGATTAAAGTCATCGATGGCTCGTGCCCGTATCGGGAAATGGAAAATATTAAACAGGGAATTGTGAGTTCTGGTTATTTTGGGATTACGTTTTATATTTCATACCTAATTTTATTTATACTTAACACATATTTACTGTAACTTAGAAAGTATGTAGCTATATTAAAAATTAGGAGCCTGTTAGTTATTAGTAATATTAATAATAGGTGTTCACTTAAGCACGTTTGTAATATTAAAATTCAAGAAACTTCCTACAGCTTACGTAAATGTAGGAAGGAACACAGCGTAGCATAATAATTAGACGTCCGTATGCAGTTAACCTCAGCTTCCTTACGACTGTACTAAAAAGTAATAACCCATTAGTAACTCGACTCCCGGGAATTGTCTCCAACGTTCAAACAAAAAAGAATTTTCCCAGAAAATTACGGGAACGAGGCTCGGGGACCAGATGTTTACAATCACTCGCTCCCGAAGTCCGAAAATTATAAGAAGCTTGGCACAAGTCCTTGGCTAAGACGGGAAGCTTGGTCGCTCGAAAATACTTGGCATGTATTCCACCAAGTCAGATTACTCCAAATTAGTGCTGCGTTCGTATTTTAATTATTATTATGATTCGATATCGATAGTCGATTTTAAATTATCTGCTAATTAATTTCGTGGTCCCGATTGTATGTCATTAATTTGATGAAAGGGTTTATTGGATTCCAGTTAGGAGCGTTATGTTTAATTAAAAGCTTGGTTTGTGAAGACTATCAGCTTTACCTAGTCCATTAATTAGACTCGTCTAGGTACATAATAATAAATTAAATAGCAATGTTCTAGAAAAGCATATAATCTTAATCAAAATATTTATTAAAATTAATCAAAACGTGTATGTTCACGAGAATAAATTCCAACTATCGCTTTATTATTCTAACGGTTGGTTATAAATATTTGCGTACACAAAAAAACTGCGTTTTCAATTCATTTCGTTGTTAAACATTTTGTTTTGACAAACAACTATCATTTTGGCGCCAAAAGCATTTATGAACATATCATAGAAGAAAAGGTTGAAGAAACGTTTTGTTATTAAAATTATATGCGATCATTTTTATAGCAGAACGCAGTCTTGCTGGCGCCATACAATAACACATAAAGCATGTTTTCATTAGCATGTAATATGCGTTCCACATCATTTGTCTGTAGAACGTTTGTTGTCTACGGCGTAGAGGGTCTACGAAAGTGCTACGAGGTCTACGAGGTTTTAGTAAAAGCATGAAACTTTTTAAAACTAAACAATTGCGAGTAACTATTTTAAATTGGCATATTTTATATGTATGTACCTAGGCATACACCCAAAGGGCATACACACAAAGATTACATTCGTAGTTCCCCTTTGTCATAACCCTCAGAGGGTCCCAATATAGTTATAAAATGAATACTTAAAGTTAAAGTACCTTAGCCTGGACCGTAATAAAATTAGGATTAAATTGTACTAGTATATAGTTATACAAAGAACTGGTAGTATACTACGTGAATGAATTGACAAATAGTTTTGAATTGAAATATATTTGCTGACGGTCGCTCGTTTATAGAATTTTTCAGGCGACACGTGAATATATTTTTAATGACTCATTGAGTTGGTTTGTAGTAAGACTTTGTTTATTGTTGTATTTCTGGAAAGTGTATCGTGGGCTTTTGATACATATTATATTATGTAGCAATAATAAAAATAACGAAAAATAAACCTGTCACGTATATCATGAATCAGATCATTCATAAACGTTTTTTTTTATCTAAAATATAGAAATGATAAATGGGGAATGAATGATCTCTCTTAATCCATCATAATGAATTGCAAAATGGGAGATAGTATCTGAGTTTATTGATTTAAATCATGTAACTTTAGTATTTACAAAGCGTGAACTTTTTGCACGTCAAAATTGCATAATACAGTCCCCCTAAAAACTCCCAGCCTTCGCCACTACAATACGGCGAAACTAAATCCAGGTTATTTTTTCCAGTTTTTACCATGTTACCTGATCATTGAAAGGTTTTTTTTTGTGGCCATTTTATACAGTTCTCTACAAAATAATAAGGAATGATTCCAAGTCATTACTTTTTTAGTCCAATCAATAGATTATTTGTAAATAGATGATTGCTTCATATTTTGCAATAAATGACTAGGGTTGTGTCATCGCGCTTCTCTTTCTTTTCTATGCAATCCGACAGTGACCGCGCTTTTTACGGAGGAGAACACTTAATACCAAAATAAAAGCCTCCAGGCATAATACTAATGAAGTATATAATATAATACTAATAGATCCTCAGGCAGAAGCTAGTGAAACATAAAATAACGATTGGAAATGCGTATTTTGAAGCGACCGCCTTTTGACAGGCGCAGACAAACCCATTAAAGTCCTTGGGGAGGAAATATTTGCATGGCTTTGGATTTCATTTCCGAGCCGGAATATTTTGTATATCTACCTCAGTTATATACGTAAATACGTATGTATATATATTACGTAGGTACGTATATAATATAATAGAATATAATAGTCTTTATTATGTGTATTACAAAATTTACATAGTGACACAATGGGCAGTCTTATCATTAAACACGATCGTTTAAATACAACCTTTGGATGGATTACCTTCTTTTTTTTTTTTTTGAGGGTGGGAAATCATCAAATAACTTCTCCCGCTCTGGGTGGAGCGGAAGGGCGTGTCAGACTTTTACTGACTAAAACCCACCCGTGTTCCTTCAGTTGCCTATGCCAGGGCCGCGGTAACCTCTTCAGACAACCCGCGACCCCAGCGGCGTCGGCCCTATTGGACCCCGTCACTTGCTGACATCTCTTTGAGGCGCGTGGAACACAACGCGCCGTCGACTCGGGCCTGGTCCTTACCGGACGGCGAGCTACCCGCTGCTCACCGTCCGCAGGCCCGCGCCTACGGTGGCCGGAAATCGCCCCGCGATTCCCGCCACCCAGGGCGTCTCCTGCGGCGACTGAGGGCGTGAGGCTGCCTCTCCCTCACGCGTTCCGCCTCCTCCTTCGCGAGCATCACTGCTTCGCAGAAGGAGGTGACGGCCTCCCATGCACTCTCGCTCCGCACCATGGCCTGGACCAGGCTCGGACGCGAGAGATCGCCGCCGCCGATCGCCTCCGTGAGAACACGGCGGTGCTCTGCCCAAGCCGGGCAGACCTCCACTGTATGCTCCACCGTGTCCTCCGGGCGATCCACACAATGGTAACATCCGGGCGTTTCCTCCCGCCTTATGCGAAACAGGAACCTCCCGAAACAACCGTGTCCGGTGAGGACCTGCGTCAAGCGGAAGGTGAGGACGCCGTGGCGCCTCTCTAACCACTCCTCAAAGAGGGGACTTATCGCCGCAATTGTGGCGTGCCCAGCGCTGGGTTGCGACAGTCGCGCTCTCCATGCCGCCATGAGATCCCGCCGGAGCTCTGTCCGCTGTACCGTGATTTCTCGCGGCAGCGGAGTTACGCCCCGGCGCTTCGCCTCCTCGCGCCACTCCCACACGTGCGCGAGGACCTTTGCCTCCAGATCCCACGGCGGCAATCCGGCAAGGAGGCTCGCCGCCTCCCGGGAGACCGTGCGGTATCCCCGGACTAGCCGGATGGCCATGAACCTCTGGGACGCGTTCAACCTGCCGGCTGGTCCCAGCCTTAGGGAACGCGCCCCCACCGGTGCTCCGTAAAGGGCCATGGACCGCACGACCCCCGCGTAGAGCCTCCGGCAGGAGGCGTTTGGACCCCCCAGATTGGGCAGGAGCCGCCTCAAGGCAGCCCCAGCCCGTGCCAGTCTAGGTGGATGGATTACCGACACACTGCATAGGCAATCCTAGTTTAAACTTATGTACGAGCGTTGACCGTTATTTATTGATGAATTCGAATTTTACTTTACAATAATACTGGGCAGATCAACACATTTCACTATTAGATACAATTGATTTTCAACTCTAAACTCAAGACTTAAGCGCTGTTGTATCAATCTTGTTGCAATCTTCGTTTACCAATGGATTACATAGTCCGATGTGTCTCTGTTGACATTTGAGCTTACGTTTAGCCTACAAAATAACGGTTTACTTAAACCACCGTCAAATTAAACGTGATTAAACTAACCTTAGAAGACTTGAATCATAACTCATTACGTTTGAATTTTCTTTAAAAACTTTAGTTCTTATACGCTGTAACGGTAAAAAGGATGACTTTTATATTTCTCATGGGTGCAGGAAGATGGATGGCTAGTAGAATGAAATATTGCACCCATCATTTTGTATCGCACACAACCTTTTGTTTACTTTGAATGGAATCTTTAAGTGGGTATGTAGATAGTATACAAATGGAATCATATGTCGTAAGTTTATTTTTCTTTGATTTAGACTTACTAACTTTTGCCAGCGGTTTCGCCCGCGTGGATATCGGAAATTATGCCACGGGAATGTACTACCGGGATAAAAAAAGTAGCCTTTATATGCCATTCCAGATTATAATCTATCTCTGAACTAATTTTCATACAGATCCGTTTAGCCGTTGTGGCGTGATTGAGTAACAAACATTTATAATATTAGTAGGAAGTAGTAGGAATTAGTAGGATTGTCTTAAATTGTTTCTTTCTTCAGAATAAATGACTTTGCTTTTTGCGGCGAGGCCACGCGTACCTAACATTCTTCAGTCTCAAATTGAGATTAATTTGTAAACTGAGGGTCTGAAGTTCATGGGCCTGAACGAGGAAATGAAACACAAATTGCTTTGCCCTTGTAAAATAATTAGGGTATAATAAAGGAATAAAATAGGTAGGCCGGGAAGAGCGGGTAATGATTTAGACCGTTTCGTGAGGGATTTGCAAGTTTTTAATAAAACTTTAACTTGTGTTATTAAAATACTTTATTCCTTAATTTGTAAAGCTAAATTACCTACAGAAGTAAGTTTAATGGATGTTTGTTATTCATTCGGAGGCCCATTTATCTCTGAAAGATTTCGGGTCAAATATAAAATAGAGGTTTTTGCAATCTGAGCTTGTGTCCATATTCCTGAACCTGGATGTAACATATTGCCCGTAGAAATTTGTTTTAGAATGTGATTTATGTGTGTAATATCCACCAGGATGCAGGGAATTTTGCCAAATCGATTGCAGTTTGATTGAAACTTTTCAAACTTTAAAGCATATTTTAAGAGCATTTGCATTGCAATTTATATTGAAAATCTGAGTACCTACTTGCTTTTTGAACATCATGAGTTTAAATCAGTTTTTGTACACCGCTTCATAAGCCTACTTACACTACAAATCACTAAATTAAATGTAAATGTAAAATAAATAAAAAAATAAATAATGTAAATGCATCTAACGCTATACCTACGATTGACAAAAATAAATTGTTTTAAACTTGTTTAGCGCTAAATACATAGTTTAGTAATTTGTGGTGCAAGAAATGTGACACATTGTTAAGCGTGCGTACATGTTTGTGATTGGTTGAATGATTTATCAACAGCCAATTGGAGCAGTTTACGAGCGCTTGAAAATTTGTCAAATTAATTTTGCCATAATTTCTTTCGGGAAACTGGCCTTTAATACTACAGTTAAGAAATAGAAAGCGCACTTTGAGCTTAAAATAACGATCTACTACACAAAACCCTTTTATAGTGCAATTTCCTATAGTGGAGTTCAATAATGATATTAAAAGTTCTTAATGGCCAAGTACGGACCTGCAAGTAGGTACTTTAGAAATCCATTTTGGTTTGCCTTATCAATTGAGTTTGAATTCGATATTTTTATCTAATTCCCAGTTCAATATGGGAACAGAAATAGACGTTCTATTTTGGAGTAGGAAAATACTGTTCATGTGGGAAATAAACTGTGTTACGTCTTGTGCTTCCAATTTGTAGGCACTAAGCTAGACATTTACCTACTAGAAAACTATTTCGATGTAACAACTTAGTTTACGGCAATTCTTTCAACTTTTTAATAATGAAGATAGTGTCACAGATGGATACCTCTACACAATTTTTAGGGTTCCGTACCCAAATGGTAAAAATGGAACCCTTATGGTGTCACTCAGTCTGTCTGTCTGTCTGTCTGTCACAGCTGGATATCTCAAGAATTACTAATGCTATCAAATTGAAATTTAGAATAGTTTTAGATAATGTTGACCCAACCATTTTGCAAATAAGAAAGAAATTAAAATATTTATATTTTTTTTGCAACAGGTACTGAAAGGGGGTCTTAAAAAATCAAAGTGGGGCTACTAGGGCATGTGGGGTATCATATAAAAGAACGCTGTTTGCACATTGTCAAACATTTTTTTTCTTTTTTTTTGGCCGCATAGTTTTCGACTTCTGATGAAAAATGTAAAAAAAAATAACGTTCCCCCCCCTTATCTCCGAAGTTTGCAAAGAGAAAAATCTGAAATTATTCTATGTGATAGAAGTTGTAAAGATAACAGGAAAAATAAAACGATGTCTCTAAATAGCACACTTTTTCAGGAATCGGAACGGAACCCTCGGTGCGCGATTCCTAATCGCTCTTGACCGGTTTTTTCTTTCAATTGCAAAATCATAGATTAATTTTTTCACTAGCCATTATTGTCCCACTGCTGGGCAAAGGCCTCCTTGCTCTCTTTCCACCTCTCTCTGTCCAGAGCTGTCAAGGACCAATCTTTATTAAAGGAGTCCAGCTCATCCTGCCATCTCCGTCTGGGCCCGCCGCGAAGTCGTTTGCGATTAAGCGGGACCCACTGAGTCATAAGTTTGGCCCATTCATAGTCTGACGTGCGGCAGATGTGTCCAGCTCAATTCCATCTAAGCGTGGCAGCTTTCCGAGTGACATCAGAGGGGCAATTCTCGTACCTAAAAACGTTCACAATCTCATGCCAGCGTCAATCAAATGTCAAAAATTTAGGTAAACGCTATACAATTTTTGACAGATTGAGTCTTGAGATGATATTGCGAACGTTGTTAAAAATACGAGAATTGACCCTCAGATGGTCAATTCTCGTACCTAAAAACGTTCACAATATCATGCCAGCGTCAATCAAATGTCAAAAATGTAGGTAAACGCTATACAATTTTTGACAGATTGAGACTGAGATGAGATTGCGAACGTTGTTAAAAATATGAGAATTGACCCTCAGTTATTTTAGTGATGGAGCGGATTTCGTTTCCTTAACCCGGTCCACAAGTTTGATACCAAGAATACTCCGTTCCATAGCTCTGTGGAAAACTCCGAGCGTGGACCTCTTCTAAATTGTCAAACACCATGTTTTAGAACCATACGTGAGGATAGGAAGAATACATATGTCGATGAGTCTTCTCTTGCGGGATAGAGGAAGATCGCCCTTCACATCTTTAATGTAATAGCAGCATTGATAGCTCTTCCAGGCATTTCAATTCAATTCAATTCAATTTATTCATTAACAATTTACATTGTGTTTGAAATAATTTTACATAATAAAAATAAAAAACACAAATACACATACAATTACGGTTATTTTCGGTGCGTCTTGCAACTTCTTTGTTTTGTCTTGCCTGGAAAGAGACTATTTGACCAAGATAGAGACCTCGGAATATGGTGTCAATATTAGAACACCTCGGATAAGGTGCCTTTATCTTATCTAGATCTATGGGCAAAATATATAGATCTATGATGTTGCTAATAAATCTGCCTAGCCTTTTCCCAACTATGTTGGGGTCGGCTTCCAGTCTAACCAGATGCAGCTGAATACCAGTATTTTACATGAAGCGACTGCCTGTCTGACCTCCACAACCCAGTAACTGGGCAATACGATAACCCTTGGTAAGACTGGTTGTCAGACTTTCGGGCTTCTGACGACACGTAACGACTGTTAAAGATCCACGAATGACAGCCGGGACCAACGGCTTAACGTGCTTTCCGAGGCACGGAGGAGTCTCGGTATGTAAAGATGGTCACCCATCCACTGACCAACCCCGGCAAGCGTAGCTTAACCTGATGGATCGACCCGTGCGGCTGTAATTACTTAGCCACAAGCTGCTCATGATATTGCTAATGTATGAAGCTCCTCATGATGTTGCTAATACCAAATGCAATTTCAAAGAAAACTTCTTTTAAATATCATGAATGTACGTTATTCTTCGCAAAGTAAGTTGTTATAGTTAGTCAACATTTTCGTTTGAGTATCGATAAAAAAATGTATCCAAAGTTTTTATACAGCACGAACATCATAAATCTTTCATCACTCAATCACTTTACGTTGAAGCCGACACACCGTTATCGATGACATTCCCAATTCAAATGTTTGTTTTTACTGACATTTAATTTCCATTCTGTGTGTGCCAGTGTTATGTTGTGTCAAATTAGCAAGCTCTGCGTGATGACGTTGATTTTAAAATTAATTTGCTTTTGTTTTATGTTTGTGACAAGTTTATATAATATTCCGAAGGTGTCTCCTTCCGATCCATATCCACTCAGTAGTCTCTAGGCAAGAAGTTTATGAAAATTCGGTGTGTTTTTACTTTTAGGTATAACGGACTACTTAAAAAAACTATAACGACTCATTTTCAAAATTTTTCTTTATCACTATAGTTGGTTAAATCGTAAGCAAAATTAAGTAGAGATATTTTTTTTCTAAATTAGAACTAATAGTAGTTTATAAAACTGCTGCATAATGAGGGGTATTAAAACACGAGCGTGTTTAAAAACTGAGCCGTAAGCGAGGTTTTTAATAGTATAACACGAGTGTTTTAATACCTATCTTTGTGCAGTTTCATACTGACACTACTCTACTACTCACATGCATTGGGATTGAACCTAAATAAAAAATTTCTCACTACATTGAGTACACAACAAAACATAATGAATGGCGCCAAAACCTAGCAATAATATGTTAAGCGAGCGTTGAAAAACTTTTTTGTAATGATGAAAAAAAAAAGCGCCCCGCGCATATTCGTTCCATAAAAAAAAAAATGGAAACTCTTTCGTTATATTTTCTTGGATTTGACCTGTATTGTAATGGTAAAAAATTGTTTTATAACATTATTTTGTTCGAGATAAAGTGTTATACTTTTCGGTATTGTGTTTATATAGTATGTCAATATAAACTCGACTTGAAGTTTATAATTCGAATTTTACTATATGAGAGTAGATAAAAAGGTTTATATGATTTATTTATTTATTTTAACTTAGAATAAAAAAAAAACAGAATATATTTTGTTAGTACCCAAAAAGCTTTAGCACAGCCACAGAAATCTAGGATGACAAGTTTAATTCAGGAGCTAATCTAATTAAGCACAAGCGCGGTGACATTTTTGGCACAAACACAACACCACTTCTACCTACACTAGCTGTTTTATTTTGGCAAAAATATACCGAAACACTGCAGAAAATAGCCTCATACGTTATGCGTTTTGGTATAATGTTCTCCACTAAAATGCTAATAATATCTGCACGGGCCTGGCCACATTTTGTGCGAGGTCTAATGTTCTGAATTACTCTGATTGGCCGCAACGGCATTTGCCAGTAATGCTACTATTTTATGATGCTATACATGATGCTGATGACTTCTCTAGTGTGTGTTAGATTGGGAAGAGAATTGACATTTCCAAATTTAAATTTAAAAATTATATTCGAAATGTTTTGCTTCGCAATTAATTAACAGCAAGCAATTCAGAAGTCAGGACCGTAAGGGATTTTTATTTTTTATAGGAAAAATTTATATTCAGAATACAAGTACAGTTAAAATTAAAAGAAAACAGATTTTGTTCTGCTTTTGAAATCATAATGACGAAACTCGAGGTTCGGAATAGCTTGTATATTTTTCTTTTAATAGGTAGGCCTATTAAAAGAAAAAGAGGCACAACAAAAAAAAAGTTACGTACATTTATTTTTTGTTTATGTTTTTCCTGTTCTAATAATTACGATTCATATTACTGCCTAACAACATTGAAACAAATATTCGTTTTTTAGGGTTCCGTACCTCAAAAGGAAAAACGGAACCCTTATAGGATCACTTCGTTGTCCGTCTGTCTGTCTGTCAAGACTCAGTTCAGACTAGTTCTCAGGAACTGGCCTACCTATTAAAAGAAAAAGAGGCACAACAAAAAAAAAGTTAGGTACATTTATTTTTTGTTTATGTTTTTCCTGTTCTAATAATTACGATTCATATTACTGCCTAACAACATTGAAACAAATATTCGTTTTTTAGGGTTCCGTACCTCAAAAGGAAAAACGGAACCCTTATAGGATCACTTCGTTGTCCGTCTGTCTGTCTGTCAAGACTCAGTTCAGACTAGTTCTCAGGAACGAGTGCAGGTATTAAGCTGAAACTAATATCAAATACGTAAGTCAATGTGCCCTTGGTGTTCTAAAAAATCTGGCTTCTAAGGCCGTGCGCTGCGTTAGGCCGTGCGCTGCGTTAGGCGGGCGCACGGCGCGGGCGCCCGCGTGGCGTGCTGTTTTCATGTAATCTGCGCTGCGCGCGCAGCGCAGCACACATGAAACAGTACGACACGCGGGCGCCCGCGCCGTGCGCACGCCTAACCCAGCGCACGGCCTTAGGCGTGCGCACGGCGCGGGCGCCCGCGTGGCGTGCTATTTTCATGTAATCTCATAGATCAGCGCAGCGCAGCACACATGAGATTACATGAAAACAGCACGCCACGCGGGCGCCCGCGCCATGCGCACGCCTAACGCAGCGCACGGCCTAAGTCAACGAAAGAAAAAAAATCGGCCATTTATGCGACATATTTTGATATTCGCAAGTAAATTAAAACCTATAGGGTAATTCCCGTTGACTTGCAAAAGCAAGGTCTAAGAGCACAAGTAAAAGAAAAAGTTTAAAAATCGTTAATTTGTAATTTTATCACATAATTTTTTTTTGTATATTCTTTTCAACTATGGAACCCTACAATGTGCGTGGTCCGTCACGCAGTTGCCCGGTTTTTTTTTAACAAGTTGAAGTTTTTTCAAATGATGGAAAATAACGAAGCCTAATTCTGTTACAGTCACCCAATAGTCGTGGAAAATTTACGACACAACGAATGGGTACTTGGGTAGTACCGGCTTAGTACAGCAATGAAACTGTTTACAAGGATAGTAGATACTGAAGTGCTAATAAATGTACAAAGTCAGGGACAGCCTTCGCGGTCTTATCTTATCTATAAGACTACCGTACTCAATCAGTTCCCTTGTGCATTGGAAAAGGCTGTGTAAGTATAAAGAGAGCTTCACAGATTGTAAAAAAAAATAAACTCGCTCTTGTATTTGTTGGGCAACTTAAAAATATTTTATCGCTATTATTCCGCGGGTTTAAACGATACTATTTTGTAAGGTGTGCCACAGGCAATGAAATCGCGTAGAAGTAAATCAGGCTTTAGTGATTCTTGACAAATATTTAAAAGTCTCAACAGTTTACAGGAAACCATAGTGTCAGTTAAGTAGTGAAACATTCCTAGAAGTGTTAATAAAAGCCTAAAGGCTGGAAAAGATTTCCACCGTTCCGTCGTATCGAGTCCAATAGACGGCTTCTATTAGTTCCCGTGGGTATCGAGCGAAGCCGTTCAAATAGTGTGCAGCGAGACATATTTACAGTTTATTAAACTGAAGTAAAATATTTTTCTTCTTGGGTTGTTTTGGTAGTAGAAAAAACAACTACGCATTAAACATGTATACCTACAACAATATGCAGAAATATTTCTAAGTAATAACAGCCGCACGGGTTGATCCATCACGTTAAGCTCCTCTTGCCGGGGTTGGTCCGTGGACGGGTGACTATCTTTATATACCAACACTCTTCCGTGCCTCGGAAAACACTTTAAGCCGTTGGTCCAGGCTGTCATTCGTGGATCTTTAACAGTCATTATGGGTTTTCAGAAGCCCGAAAGTCTGACAACCAGTCTTACCAAGCGGTATCGTGTTACCCAGGTTCTGGTACTGTGTACTGGAGGTGAGATAGGCAGTCGTTCCATCTTGGTATTCAGCTGCATCCAGTTAGACTGGAAGCCCATCCCAAAACAGTTGGTAAAAGGCCTAGCCTTTTTTTTAGGTTGATTGATTTTTGTTTAAAAACTTAAAAAAATATGCAAGATTGACGTCATGTTGTTTCTCTTTCACGTGAAAGACGTGATGTATGAATACAAATACATAATATTAAAGTAATTTACATAAACGGAATAAATTCAATCAAAATCTAGTTCCTGAAATTCAAAATTTATCATGGGTAGCATTTTGTTTGATCAATTATTATAATGACACTGAACTCCAAATCTAAAACATAAATGAAATGAACCAATGACTTCTCTTTAAAAAAACCGGTCAAGAGCGAGTCGGACTCACGCACCGAGGGTTCCGTTCTTATTTCTGAACAAGTGTGCTATTTAGAGACATCGTTTTGTTTTCCTGTAATCTTTACTCAAACTTCTATTACATAGAATAATTTCAGATTTTTCTTTATGCAAACTTTGGAGATAAGCGGGGCGGGGGGGGGGGGGGAACGTATTTTTTTTTTCATTTTTTCAAGTTGAAAGCATTAGTAGTTCTTGAGTATCCAGCTGTGACAGACGCACAGAGAGACAGAGTCGCACCATAAGGGTTCCTTTTTACCATTTTGCTACGGAACCCTAATTAAAGAGCTTGCCGCCTACCAACTGCGACCCAACCATTGCTAAGGCCTGACACAGAGTTTCGCAATTAGGAGTTGGTCGGTTAAGCTAGTGGCCTAATTAGGTACGTTACTGGCTTATCGTGAGGGGAGGAAGTTCGGGTATCGCGGGTCAGTTGTGGGGTGTCGTTGTGTTGCAAGTATTAGTTAGAAGTGAGGTAAAAGTGAGGCTACCTAATAGGTATTTGTAAGTATATCTTACTTCTAAGACCAATGATATAATATAAATAAAGAGGTAGATTTAAAAATTTAATCCAAATTATTGAAAACAAATTCAGACAACTGTTGTAATTTGTGAGAAAGAATTTTTCAATTCGAACATTAAAATATTTTTAAAACCCCAGGAACTATCCTGGGGTTTTAAAAATATTTTAATGTCATCCCACAGCGATATATAAGAATTAAATAAAACTTGCTTCTGTATACAAATACCGATCCTATAATATAACATCGTTCATTATACATTTAATTTTTATTTTATTTATTTGGGACAAAAAACAGTTATACAGTAGGAGCATTTGCAAAGTAGTAATTTAACAGTCGAGAAAACTTATAACCCACACTATTGTCCACGAAATAACATCGGAGTATGATAACAAACACATGCTAAATGAGAATAAAAAAATATAAAAAAACATACATACACATAGGATATACATACAACAAACACATAACATACATATACATTATAAACATTATATCAAAGGGGTATACATCATTTCCGATCTGGCCTTCCAAGAATATCTATTTATAGAGAGGCAAGTTGAATGCATCCGTCAAATATCTTAAGTGGGGTTTATACAAAGCTTAGGAACTAGGGCCTGACAGATGCTTAGCAAGATAAATGACCAGAGCGACCCGACTGTTGGCGTAACCAGGATCTAGTGATCCTTCACGTTTACGAAATTCAAATAGTTTATACTAACTATAATAAATCTTTATAGTCAAACCCTCTTACAAATAAAACACGGAATAAAGTTATATCAGGAATAACAAAGGAATAACCATAAATTTTCATAGGTTTAAACTTGGAATAACTTTATTCTGTGTTTATTAGTAAGAGGGTTTAGGTAATTCGCAACTCCACGTCAATGCGCGTATTTTGCGTATGGTTATAGTCTTTATCTTTCATAGAACGAAAATAATCTTATAAATACTGTTAACAGTGAAAAAGAACATTTTATCTGAAAGAATCTAAAATGTTTTTGCTTGCTCATTTAAAAACGAAGGCAAAAAGAACTCTCTTCCACATGAACCACCATATACTGAGAAATAAATACTTTATTTATACTTTGTGAAAATACATCTTCCTATGGATCTTTGAAGTTTGAGTATCAAAGCCATCAAAGCACAATATTTACAAATACTCGGCTGTGACGGGTATTCTTAGTCGCAGCAAAAATATTACTGAGATATTTTCGTGACGTAATTATTTTCTCTTAACGTTAGACATTGGTAACAAAAATGTCCTAATATCCCAACACAAACCAAATACTACGCAGTGAATATTAGTAAGGTAGGTTACACGAACTTTCATTCCAAGTATTATTTAATTATTCCTCTCTCTATGTGATCACTAGAACACACGACTATTTCCTTTGATCAATTATTTATTAAGGAACGTCTCTATGAAGCACTTAGTCAAGATTCACTATATTGTATACAGTTATCAGAGTACACAAGAGGGACCTTTATGTTCGGGCTTTGGGACAAATTGCGAGACTTAAGGTCCCTATTAGATTTCGACCCTGATTTTTGCGATAAATGGCTGAGTTTAACGTTCTTATTCTGAGAAACTTAAAGACTTGGTGGAGAATAGTCTAGTATAGCGAAATATATATATATACTTAATTCCACTTTGCCGGACTCGGGGGTCGATCCCAGGATCCCAAGCTCAGCCGTTGCGCTTACGACCACTACCACAGATTAATACAGATATATGACACACCGAAAAATCATTTAAATAAAAAGCGACTCTTTCTATGACACAATAAAGTGCAATTCAGTTCGCACAACGCTAATTACCTGCAGTTATATTCACCTACAAGTTGCGCCCGCCTTGTATGAGCCCGCCGTGTACTTGTAGCTTCATACCTAAACTGTGGAGTGTCCCATCTGTATTAATCTGTGCCACTACACCAAATGAGGCAGTCTTAAATTGACAACGAGAATGTATAAAGCTTTGCAGAAGTTGAAGATCGGATGGTATTCATACCAGCGTGCAACGCTCGCTGGTATGAATACCATCCGATCTTCTTTACTCTTTGTCTAAAGAAAACCAGTGGATGACAGTAAATTATTATGTCGCTATATAGAAATGTAGGTATACATATAGCAAGGACTGAGGAGCAACTTTACGAGCACTTAGGTAAGATTTACTGCTTAGGTACCTCTGTTATCAGATAACGTAATAGACGGTCCCTTTATGTACTTACGTTTGGGACTGATTGCGAGACAGATTCGGTATTATAAAGTAATATAGGTACCTCCTCTTTGGGGCAGACTGGCAGAATCGTCGTTCAACGCCATCGATCAGGAATCTGAGAATGACAGATATTTTCTAGTCAATGAAAACAAAAGTCGGTTCCTTGTAGATTTTCTAAAGAAATTTTTGTAACTTATTGAAGCTTGGCAGTTCGGTGGTAGCATTTTCAACTAAGCAATTTCCAATTCTTATGCTTATGTAAGGGCCCAGAGAGTTTTTGAACATGCATATTCAGTTTGCAAAGTTGACTGGCTGAGTAGGTGCGGTATGATGAGAGAACACCAAAAATATATTTGAAAAGTTTCAGATACGAGCCCCGTGGCCTGGCTTTTACAAAATGGACAAAAGTAAACGTGATTTGAACGCCTTTGATTTTGGTATGATCGTGTGCGCAAATGAGCACAAGGTGTTCGATAGTGGCAATATTCCTTGCCTGCCGGTCATTGTAGTAATCTACATGTGTTCGTGCAAACCAGAATTGCGTCCCATCTTCTATTCAATGTATCAAAGGGACTATTGTGTATTGTCTCGAGTAATAACCACATCAATGCAATTGGTCACGTCTCTACATATCACTTAGTTAATTTCTCTACGTGTTTGGTTTTACAACATAATAACGATCGATACATCGCTTCTGTAATCTGCTTTGTTTAAAATAGTATGTGTGTTAGTAAAGCAGTGCTTTTTGGGTTATACAATAATGTAGAACAGAAAAGTCTTGGTAAAGAAACTTTCTTTGTTAACAATAACGAAAAGTCTTGGTAAAGAAACTTTCTTTGTTAATAATAACGAAAGTGAGTTGTTACTTTTTCGGGTTTTCACGAACTATCCGATCAATCTCTATGGATTTTTTTTAAAGATTCTTTGGTTCCTAAAGAACAGCATAACATAACCATTATATATATTAGTTGATTATATTCTATTCAGGACGGCGTGGGAAGTAGCGCGGAGAGCTGGACATTTGGGTGGTTAAAATAATGTGTATAATGATATAAAAAACCGGCCAAGTGCGAGTCTGACTTTTCAACATGTTTTCAACTACAATGTTAAGTTTGTCCTTGGGATAATTTCATCCCAACTACGGAACCCTTCATTGTGCACGGCCGCACACGCACTTGGCTGTTTTTAGGGTTCCGTACCTCAAAAACGGAACCTTTATATTATCACTTCGTTGTCCATCTGTCCGTCTGTCTGTCTGTCAAGCTTCTAAGTCAACGCAATAAAAAAATACGGCTGTTTATGCGACATATTTTGATACTCGCTAGTAAATCAAAACCTATAGGCTACTTCCCACTGTCCTAAATTCTAGAATCATTAACACATACATGAGCACAAGTAAAGGAAAAAGTCCGAAAACGGTTAATTTGTAATTTAACCACCTAAAAAATTTTTTTTTGGGACCACAATGTTTAGTGTGTTTTTGGGATAAGTTCTTTCCAACTACGGAACCCTTCATTGTGCGTGGTGCAACACGCACTTGTCCGGATTTTTTCCTTTTGAGGAACTCTAAAAAGGAGGGGAAAGAATCGCAAGGCATCAAAAACAGGAAAATTGCCCAAAAGGCTGCAATGCCACGTTGTATGACAATTGCAAGGATTCCTTTCGACGTTTTATTTAAAGTTTTCATTTCTCAAAATTATAATTCATTCGCAATAAAGTAAAGCAGTTTCTAAAAGTTGAATATAACAGCCCTCAAAAACGACCTCCCTACACCGTTTCCTAGAGATTAAATTCTGCAGGGAAAGATATTTCGACGTATCCATAAAAACTTGGAGCGAGTGATTGAAGAGATAAAGTGGTAATATCTTTGTAAAACAGCTTTCATGGTCGTCTACTGCATTGCAGAAAACACATTTTTTCACAATAATAGAAACCAGACTGCGGCGTTGAGTGATGCAAATGTCACGTACATATAGCAGCGTGAAACATGAACACAAAGGGACATATTCGGCATAATCGCACAAAACTCGGTCTTATTATAATTTCATAACGTGCTCGCGCTTTTCCTATGGCGTGGTTTTAGAGTAGCGTGGCGGGCAGCGGAGCGAATAAGGTGAGCTGGCATTATCTATTGAATTGTGGTTCTGAGAAAAAAAAACAAGTCATTGCCAGTTACCACAAAGTGACTTTGGAAATGACAGCTGATAGAGATTTATGGAAGCCCTCAATTAAACCGGGATCAGGGCAGGAAGGTGTTGAGAATGATGATACTACAATATCTAGTAAAATAGCATTATTGTAGGTTGTCTGGCAGAAATCGCTGATTGCGATAAGACTACACACACATTATTATTTTAAATCTGTGTTAGTTAATATATTATGTACATAAAATTATATCAATAAAAGGAACACATTTTGTAAAACTTGTTAATATTTTTCTTTGGTGAGGGAGGAATCGAAGTTTTTATGTATCGCCATTGAATAAAATAAGGAAACGCAACAGCGTCATTTATTTAAAAAGGATAAGTAAACTTGACAAATGTGTAGGCATAGGTGGGTCGGCCTATTGACGTGTTTAGAAGAGAGTGGGAGTGCTTTAGACCATCGAACGGAATAGCTGATTTTTTTTGCGATTTCAAAGTTTGTCCCGTAGTAAAAGTTATTCAGTTCAATAGTATAAAGCACTGCTTTTTTTTTTAGAGTTTTTTAAAACCTTGTAAAGATTTATGATTATCGGAATACCAAATGTTAGTCCTACCGGTAGAACTGTACGACGAAGGTTTCATACATTACGAAATACTTTATGTGACGCAAAGGGACGTGTTTTAATAAACGAATGGAGTAAACAACCGAGCGGCGTGTACAAAATTGAATGAAAAGTGAGCAGTTCGCGATGCAGAAGCGTAGACCATCGTAATAAGAAAAAGTTATTGTCATTTGTGTAATTCCCGTAAATAAAAATGTATAAATTCCACCATCCGCGAAACATTCGCTTCACAATGAAATCGCTACGAAAGCGTAGCGCACTTCGCTACGCTCGTATGCTACGCTGCTACGGCGTAGCGGCTTTAGCTTGTATTTGAACAAAGACAATTTTCATCTCACTTGTAACAGTCGTGGTAATTTTGCGAGGTCAACTCGTGGGGAATATTTGACTACATTTTGGTAAAGTTTCAAAAGTGTAAAATGAAGTTATAGGTATATTAAACAACTAGTTATGATGTATAAATTAGCTGTTATATTAATAACTAAAGTATTTTTATCTCAAATTAGTAGCTAAATGACCATCTATATAAATAAAAAGAGAAGTCCTGACTGACTGACTCATCAACGCCCAGCCCAAACCCTTAGACCTAGAAAGCTGAAATTTTGCACAGAGGTTCCTTTTATAATGTAGACCAGGAATAAGGAAGGATTTTCGTTCCCGTCGGATATTGTCCAAAATCCACGCGGGCGAAGCCGTGGGCAACAGCTAGACTATCATAGTTGTAAGCAGCTGTTGTCAAGGCACTCTTTCAAATAAGTTTTACTTATTAACAATTTTCATCTCGAAATTGCCTTTCACGAGACCTACTAAGTACACTAAATATAACTCCCAAAGTTTTCCTATCGTGCATGTTATTAGCAAATGATTAATTTTCACAGCACACACTGCTTCTTCATTAGCATGTTCATTAACACGGCGCATGCGTGCTCTATCTCCGCCGAATACGCCGCGTATTTGTTCAGCCGCTGAAATGTAAGGCGGAGTTAATTGGCGTACTTTATGGATTTATGGTATAATGTTTGAGGAGTTTTTGATAAGTGGTATTAATGTTGAACGTATAGTTAGTTACTCTTATTAGGTACGGCCAAGGAAACTTGCAATTTTTAAACATCGTTTACCACATAGCGGGCTCATATCACACTTTCGAACTGACATTTGATAATAATACTGATTAACAAAATGTACGGGATAGAGTAGTGTTAGTATGTACTATTGAAGACAAAAGTGCATGGAGAGCCTAAGGTCGACTTTTGACTGTGAGGTTTTGCATTACGTTTCATTACTTTTCAAGAGACTATCAAAATAAGAACATCTCCAATTCGATTTCTTAAAGCTGTTAATATACCAGCATTATAAGATTTTAAATTTTGATAATAAATTACTAAACAATAAGAAACTAGCTCTAAGCCATCTCAACCTAATAAAATTCTGAAACCCTGTACAAACGATTTTGGTTTGGAATTCTCCATGCACTTCTGCATTCGTTAGTACTTTGAACGTCCGTATACCTGCTAGCTTGGGCCGTCGGGGTCTGTCAAACATCCCCCAGACACAATTAACTGTGTCTGGAGAATGTTTGACCGCTACGATTGATCTGGCTGCTTACAAATAGTATAGGAATGGTTCCCCGAGTATCATTATATAAAAATATAAGACTCAAACTATTACTTATAGTTTGATGACGTAATTTTTTGCGAGCTTTAAAGCGTCTGGTGGAAAATCTGCCAACAGGAAGTGTCTGGCAGTATTGATTATTAATTATTAACGACATTCTGTAAAACATACAAACAAATTGGCAGTTAGAATTAAAAAAAAAGTGAATAATATTTTTACGTAACTTTGGTACTTACTGATACCTAAAAATTGGCCGTCGACCCAAGCTAGCAGGTATGTGTAAGTTCAAAGTACATACTAACACTACTCTATCCCATACATTTTGTTAACTAAAAACCGGCCAAGTGCGAGACGGACTCGCACACAAAGGGTTCCGTACCATATTATAATGTTTAACAATCGCAAAGATAACTTTGTATTTCATAATGATACTGTGAATTACAAGGTTATCTTTTGCAGTTGCAGAAAATCGACCATATTTAAAAAAAATACCTTAGAACTCGTACAAAAATGGTATAAAATTGACAACTTTTACGGCCGCCTATTTCTTCATTTTAGAAGATAAAAAAATAAAAGTATCTTTGTACTCTACTCGATGGGTTCTAGACAATAACACCCCACACACAGGTTAATTTTTTTTTTTTTCAAAATGAAAAGTTTTGTATGGGGACCGCCCCCTTCAATTTTAACTTTACCTACTTCATTTTAATTATTTATTGTTATAGTCGTAATAGAAATACACAATCTGTGAAAATTTTAACTGTCTACCTATTAAGGTTCGTGAGATACAGTCCTGTGACAGACGGACAGACGGACGGACGGGCAGCGGAGGCTTAGTAAGTTTGTACGCACAATATTGAGATACTAGCTAGACTGCCCGCGGCTTCGCCCGCGTGTATGTCTGATTTCATGGGTTTTAATTTTCTTGTTATTGTTTATTTTACACCAAAAGTATAAATACTGACTTTCAAGTTAATCGGACTGCGCTTTAAAATTCTTGCATACAAACTTTAACATCCCTAAACCCCATTTGAGGGGTAGTTTTGAAAAACTAATAATGACAAACTTTATTACTTACATAAGCAAGTATTTGTGCTAAGTTTCAAGTTCATTAACCAAATTAATAAGATTTTTCATGTAAACTGTATCCCTGTTTCCACGCCCACAGGGGTAGAATTTCAAAAATCGTCTGGGATGTTTCCATAACTTGTCTCAAACATTATTTACACCAATTTTCAAGTTAATCAATCCTCAATAAAATCCTCCGCTGTAAAATTTACTACCCCCTTTTCACCCCTTAGGGGTAGATTTTTGGAAAACCCTGATACACGTTAGTTAGTCTTCATTTTTGGTCTCAAGTTTGTACAAAATCTGAGTTTTGAGTAAATCGGACCGCGTGTTCCAAAATTCCTCTATAAAAGTTTGACACCCACCAATACCGTCTTCTGGGGTCGCGGGATGTTCGAAAGAGATACCGTGGCCCTGCCATAGGCAACTGAAGGAACACGGGTGGGTTTTAGTCAGTAAAAGTATGACGCGCCCTTCCGCTCCACCCAGAGAACGAGAAGTCATTTGATGATTTCCCATCCACAAAAAAAGGGGGTAGTTTAGCAAAACTAAAAGTGATTAATTTTATAATTAACTTAGATGAATATTCGTGCTAAGTTTCAAGTCTAATAACTCAAGAGATAAGATTTTTCATACAAACTTTCATTCCCTATTTTATTCCCTTAGGGATGGAATTTCCAAAAATTCTTCCTTAATGGATGTTTACACTACATTCATAAGGTTTATATGTTCAAAATTTCATGTCTCTAAGTCCAGTGGTTTGGACTGTGCGTTGATTATTATCAGTCAATGAGTCAGTCAGGACTTTGAATTTTATATATGTAGATTTACAAGACCATAAACTTCTTATAGGTTTTCCTGTAATCTGTAGGTATAGAACTATTTTCTGTATTTTTTTTCAAAATTTTAGGCTTAGTAGTTTCGGAGATAAGGGGGGGGAATGGTCAATTTTCGTCTATTTTCTTAAATAACTTTAAAACAATTTATTTTAAAATTATAAATTGATATGTCACACGGTACAGTTTGCAAAACTTTTTTTTAAATTATACTTATTTTCCCCCCAAAAGGGACCCCTATATTCAAAATTCATTTATTTACGTTACATCTCCGTGTTTGGGTTACCAAAATACATATGTGTACCAAGTTTCAACTTAATCGGTTCATTAGATTCGGAGCAAATTGGCTGTGACAGACGGACAGACGGACAAACAGACAGACACACGAGTGATCCTATAAGGGTTCCGTTTTTTCCTTTTGAGGTACGGAACCCTAAAAAATAAGTAAGGTCTGGCGGCTCTATGATCTTGGACTATAACAGCAGTGATAGCCTAGTGGTGTGACCGTCGGACTGCCAAGTAATAGGTCTCGAGTTCAAACCCAAGACACGCACCTCTGACTTTTCGGATTCATGTGCATATTGTATAATTATTACTTGCTTAAAAACGGTGCCTTAGAGATATTTCTCGACGGCATGTGAAGGCAAGTCAGATACCTATGGAAGCATAGAAGCTCTGACAACAGGTTAGTCACTAACCACACGAAAAAGAAAAATAATAATTAATCATGATTTATTTATTTAGATACTATGAGAACTTCGTCTGTGCTCAAAACTAGTCAGGTAATACAATTCATTTCAATTCTAAATCAATTATACAACAGTCATAGGATAGAATAGAATACTATTTATTATGCACACCATTAAAATTACAGATATCAATGATCATCATCATCATCATTATCATTATAATTTCATCCGAAAGACGTCCACTGCTTGACATAGGGCTCCCAAACGTGGGCCAGTTTTGTGTTAATCCAACAATGCTATCATTAAAATTCATAATGACTATAATGGCCTCCCATATTTTATTTCAGAAATGAAAAGGTTTAATGAAAGAATAATTGGGAAAATTAAGCTCCAATTAAAAAGGTACCTTAGCATCAAATAATTATAGCAATTACGTTCAAACGGTTCAAGATTCGGGAGCAGGAAATAATCGTAACGTTTTGATAATTAGCACAATTTGTTACAACCGTTAATGACCGCAAAACGATTACTGCTCGTTAAATTTTGATTATTCTGAATTACAAATTTTAATTTCGACCTTCTTTTATGAAATTCTTTAAGATTAATTCTGTTGGGTTTGAATATTATAAAGAATTTGAAGTTAAGTGGGGACAATGGAATTTATATTGAACTAAGAATTTCTGTTTATCACCTAGCTAGAATCTAAAGTCTTTGAGCAAAGTGAAGACGTTCAATTCTATGAAACAATATTCAATTTTGAGGGAATATCTTGATTAAATATCTAAGATTATTGATACATAACATGCTGGCTTCTCAGCTTAACTTTATTATTCTGTACATTTTTACAAGCCATTATTTATTCACACCTGACCAAAAAATTCTTCTATTTCATTTCCCACAACTTATCTCTTTCACACCTAAATACACCAGCGCACCAATAAATATCCTGAACAATCCCATGCTCCTACATTTAACACATTAAGACGATGTTACATGACACAAGGTCGTAACCAAATCGACCGGCACAGGACCGTCTAAAAGGGCCGATAAATTTCCCTGACGCGAATGCTGAACTTAGGTCTGTACTGTACATCACGATCGTTCCACGGATAAAGTTTATCATATTAAATGGCAGGATGAGTTGTTTACCGGTGTCAGTTAGAAGAAAAAAAAGTCGGTTTTGAATTTAGAATAAATAGCCTTTGGTGCCAATCAAATAGTGGTTTACAACATGTTATGCAATTAGGTATTACTTATATTCCATTTTTGATTTACAACATAATAAGATTAGACACAGAAAAAAATTATGAAATTAAAGATAGTGCAAAAATAAATGTCATGGCCTGTACACATATCGTTCTGAAATTGTAGGTTTACAGGATTCAATTTAGTTGTTACATCAAAATTGAAAGGCATGAGTGAACCGTGTTTAAATAGTGCAAATACGAGTAGCCTAAATTTTGGTAATGGTTTGACGAAATGTATTTAGGTGTAGTTTGTTTTAGTGTTTTCATATTCACAACGTAGATTCTACTGTAGCTATATAATTAAATACCACGTAACTGAGTTCAGCAAATAAATTGATTTGATTTATGTCAAAGGATCCAATACCTACAAATGTTCCTAAAATACTGAAACTATTCTTGAAGTTGGACTCCGGTGCGCACTTTAAGTGTCTGAGTACCAATGAGAAACTCGAGACACTGTTTCTCTGTGTCTCGAAATGAACAAATGCTTGAACATAATCCGACACAAATAGATTGCTTCCATTCAAGGGGAATGATTATCTTCTCTTCCGTAAATTAATTTACATACGCCTTTACCCCATGGGGGTAGGCAGAAACTGCACATCGCCACCTGTTACGATCCTTACATACTCCTGAGGGCTTAGTGCGAGTTTTTATACTTACTCGATCGCGTTTACGTTAACTTTACCTTACGTCAATTTGTATGGAATAACTGTGATTCCTATTTTAGTCACTAGACAGCGCTTATTCAGTTTCAGTAAAAAAATCAAATTCAAGTTGACGTTTACGTTAACGTGGTTGAGTAAGTATGAAAACTCGCACTAAGGCCACTGTTGCTTCGTTTACGTACATACGCATATACGCAGCCGGTTGCGAGATTGAAAACATATTAATTCCTAAAACTACAACTTATATGCTCAAGGAAACATGAGTCACATTTCAACTAGAAATGTTTTGTAACCAACATTTTGACTTAGGTCGTGAAGCAGATGAAATGAAAGAATTTGTGTGACCGAAGCACTACTAAATAAGCTGCTCAAGTGATATAAAATATTGATTTATTTATTATTTATTTATTGTTTATTGTTAATTAAAACGGTAACACCAATTACATTAATTAACATAGATAATTACAGAAAGATACACAAAGAAATAAAAGTACTAACATATAATAGAGGACACCCTAGCATACTTTCTCTCACAAAACATCAGACATACACGCATAATACTAATATAACTTAGTATATGTATAGTTGATATAACTTTATAGTTGATATAACTATAAACTTTTTACTTCTTTTTAGGGTTCCGTAGTCAACAAGAAACCCTTATAGTTTCGCTATGTCCGTCTGCAGCTTAGCTCAGAGGCATGGATATACATATTCGTCACGCCGACAAAGTGGTAAATTAAAATCATGAAAAACTAAAATGGGGATTTTTTTTTCTCATCTACCCCATGATGTGGGATGTTGCTGGATGGGTCTTTTAAAAATATTGCGGGTTTGTGAAAACAAATTTTCGATTTAGGGATCCGTTTCTGAAATATTAAGCTTTAAAGTGCTAATTTTTGTTAGAGTCAAGTGCCCCCCACCCCTGCCAGCTAAACGGTTAATTTTGGATGGCTGAAAAAATTCACGGTAGTAGTGTATATAACTATCACAAAAGGAAAACTATCACAGTTAAGTAGGCTTTTCAAGTTTACGAGTAATAGTCAAATATTCATGAAACAACAAAAAGCCCTCTTCTTAGTCCGCATTATTGTGCAACTACGAACCCTATTACTGCGCGTGGCCCAACCCGCACTTGTCCGGGCTTTTATTTTGTTTTTGTTTGTCTTTTGACTACTTTGTATTAGTGTGTGCTTTTTATGTTTATTTTATAATGTGTGTCTTAGCTGTACAGAATACTTTTTCTTACATATACGAATACCAGCAAAAGTACCGGCAAAAATATATTGAAAAAATACACTACTTATTTTGCTAAAAGTTTTTGCTATAAAAGAAAACACAATAGAACTACATCTTAGTTCTATTGTGTTTTCTAGGATGTGGCTTGAGCAAGATAAGTAGTGTATTTTGACTACTTTTTATTAGTGTGTGCTTTTTATGTTTATTTTAGAATGTGAGTCTTAGCTGTACAGAATACTTTTTCTTACATATACGAATACCAGCAAAAATACCGGCAAAAATATATTGAAAAAATACACTACTTATTTTGCTAAAAATGTTTGCTATGAAAGAAAACACAATAGAACTACATCTTAGTTCTATTGTGTTTTTTAGGATGTGGCTTGAGCAAGATAAGTAGTGTATTTTGACTACTTTTCATTAGTGTGTGCTTTTTATGTTTATTTTAGAATGTGAGTCTTAGCTGTACAGAATACTTTTTCTTACATATACGAATACCAGCAAAAGTACCGGCAAAAATATATTGAAAAAATACACTACTTATTTTGCTAAAAATTTTTGCTATGAAAGAAAACACAATAGAACTACATCTTAGTTCTATTGTGTTTTCTAGGATGTGGCTTGAGCAAGATAAGTAGTGTATTTTGACTACTTTGTATTAGTGTGTGCTTTTTATGTTTATTTTATAATGTGAGTCTTAGCTGTACAGAATACTTTTTCTTACATATACGAATACCAGCAAAAGTACCGGCAAAAATATATTGAAAAAATACACTACTTATTTTGCAAAAAATTTTTGCTATGAAAGAAAACACAATAGAACTACATCTTAGTTCTATTGTGTTTTCTAGGATGTGGTTTGAACAAGATAAGTAGTGTATTTTGACTACTTTGTATTAGTGTGTGCTTTTTATGTTTATTTTATAATGTGAGTCTTAGCTGTACAGAATACTTTTTCTACATATACGAGTACCAGCAAAAGTACTGGCAAAAATATATTGAAAAAATACACTACTTATCTTGCTCAAGCCACATCCTGGAAAACACAATAGAACTAAGATGGTAGCAAACCAAAGGAACATCTAGTATTATTGGAAACCCAATGAAACAGAGATACAGAACCATCGCAAAGAACCGGATTTAATCATGCCAAGTAAAAGGATTCCTTTTATCCTGAAAGATCTGAAGATACTTGTAAACAAGTACCTCTAGATCTCAGGTATTGAATCATTTTCTTCGGTTTGTGAAGTATTGAAGCAGATTTAGTACAAAATATTCAAGTCTTTCATGAATGTGGAGCGTGTGAATCTGATTCAAAGCAAAGAGGAATGTCTGAATAGTTTGAACGTATCTCAGGAATTTGTGTGAGTGAGCAACGAGATTTCTGCGAATCTGATTTGTATGTTTGGATGTAACGTGTCTTTTTAATGTGTAATGAAAATGTTTATGAGAGGATAGTTACTGTAGTAATCAGGAAGTTGTTTTGTATAAATGACTGTGTGAACTTTTGTAATAAACAAATAATAACTCATGTTCATGAAAGTTTTTTCATATAAAAAAGAAAAATACGTGATCATTTTGTTCGCTGGCTTGTATACCGAGCAATATTAAACTTGTCGGTTTGAACGGTAGTTACTGTGGCATGAATGGTAGATACGAAACTTATTAATTGCACCGTATTTATCCGGTTAATCAGCAAGTTTCAGTTAATCACATAAAACGGGAGTTAATAATAATATGGTTTCTTTATTGGCTTGCGTTAGTAGCATTAAATGGTAGCAATAAATCGTCTAAATTCAGAATCAGCAACAGTACAGCGGAAATTCAGTTTAGCTACGTTTATTAATCTACTCGTAAACAACGTTAAATTTCTGCCAGAGATATTGTTTTAAAACGCTCTTGGGACACCTATTAATGTACTAAATTAGTAGGTATTTTGGCAACGGAACTTGGCCAAAATAGTAACAGGCGTTTCGCTTTCAATCTGTGAAAGAATGCGAATAGTTATTATTATGTCGCTTATTAATTTTATATCATAATTCGTATTTTTTTTTATATTAAAAAAAAAGATATAAAAACATTTAAGGATATAAAAAAATTGTGGTCCGCCGGTGTCGGGAGCAGGGTCCAAGCTACCGGTGGTGGTGCTTAGGGCTGCAGAGACAGGAACCTTTCTCACAATGAGAGCCGTATCAAGTACTGCCTTCTGAATAAGGCCTTTGATCCAACCGCCTAACGAGAGCCTCGAGAGATCTTAGTCGAGGCTTTCGGACATCGGGCCATCAGGTCAGGTGATTTTGCCACTACTCACGCTCAAACCTAGGGGTTTCCCAGCTCCATTTACACGGAGCAAGTTTTTGGAACGTTCAAGAGCAATAATCGCATGCCACAAAGCACGTTCAAATGTATTGCCATTCAAGAATTGCATGCAGGTGTTTACACGCGTGCGATTTCCATAAAATGGCATACAATAATTGAATGCAAGTTTTGCCATTCTATAAAATTGTATGCGACTTACACCAGGGCAATAAAATTGCAAGGCATGCAACATTGTATGCAAGATTTGCCTCGTCTAAACTCTGTGTTGACCGTCCTTGTACAATTGATTCAAGTATTTTCCGTATTTGCACTGTCAAATATTTCATTCAATTTTATTGAACTTTGTGTTTCGTTCGTTCATGTTTGAATTATAGAAAATTTTAATTCCAGAATTGAATGCGATTTTATTCTACTGTTTACACCTGTACCAGATTGAACGGCAACTAACTTGCCCGTATTGTGCAACAATATTGTACATGTTGTTTAGATGGTGCCAGTTAATTGCCCTTCAATTTTATGGTATGCTACAGGCAATAAACTTGCACCGTGTAAATGGAGCTTAATAAATACATACTGATATCGAAACCCTTAGTATATACAATGTTCTATTATTGTTCCTCAAACACAATTGGTAAGATATTCCGCTCCACTGCCGTTGTCAGCGGCGAGTCGGCTAATAAAGAAGCTCGCATTCGCTTTATCGTCCCTCAGAGATCAAACGCCACTAGCTACCAGGCGTTCTCACGACTCGTCCGCCATTAACGAGGCGTTCCTCACTTACGGCTCGTAATATCTACGGCTCGATTTATGTTAGTAAATTCCTTATCAGTGCAGAGATGTTGTGAGCTCTTGATTTTCTTTTTGCGTGGATGATGTGCGAAATAGTGGTTTATTAAAACTTTGTTTTCAAAGTATTTTTTGTCAAGGAGAAATAAAAGTAAGTGTATTTCTACTACCAATTAAATACTGCCATTTTGAAAATATCACTATATTTACAACTCATTCATTATTATTATTTTAAAATGTCTTTGAGATATCTCGGGACCCTGGGGTCCTTGACCTGCGGAGGACGTAGAGGCCCCTTAGAAAATTTTAAATGATGAGGAAGCACCAACTGACGATTATCCCTGTATGCACTATGCAAGTGTAGATAGATAGATAGATAGATAGATAGATAGATAGATAGAATACTCTTCTCAAGTGTACCTAAGGACAACCCTCGGTTGGAGCAGGACTATTGCTATTGGGTTTTGGTGGCTGTCGACTGATTATCTAGAACTATGAAAGGACCAATGCCCCTGCCTGATCAATGTTTTATTATACATGGAAGAAATGGCAGGGGGTGACTTGCACACTCAATAATGGGCCCCCGGAAATTGTCGCTAGCACATAGTGACGTAGCGACAAGGGGACAAAATATCTTGAGGTGCTTGAGGAGTGGAGAGGTATTTCGCGATTATCAGGATAATCCCAGAACTCGGATGGTTAAGATCCCCACCAGCACTTACTGCATGGAATACTTCCTTCCTCCGAGCACGTTTGCTCTTGCGAATCTCCACTCAATCTCTTTATTATTATTTTGTCTTTGACATATCTCGGGACCCTAGCGTCCCGGACCTTTGGAAGGCATACAAGGGGCCGAAGCCAACTCGCAGAGGCCCCTTAGACAACTTTTAAATGTCGAGAACATACCAGCCGACGATTATCCCTGTATGCTCCATGCAAGTGCACCCAAGGACAACCCTCGGTTTGTGCGGGACTATTGCAGATCATGGAAACAAAACATATTGGGCTATGGGTTGGGGTGGCTTTAGTGGATTGGGTACCTTGAACTATGGTAGAACTATGTCCCCTGCCTGACCAATGTTATTTATTATACACAGATAAATAGCAGGGGGTGACTTGCACACTCAATAATGGGCCCCCAGAAACGTTCGCTAGCAGATAGTGACGTAGCGACAAGGGGGCAACATGTCCATCAGGACATGTTGCACCCTTGTCGCTTGAGGAGTGGAGAGATATTCCACGGTTCTCAGAACAATCCCAGAGCCCGGAAGATGGTCAAGATCTCTACAAACACTTACTGGAATACTTCCTTCCTCCGAGCATGTTTGCTCTTGCGAATCTCCACTCAAGCCGGCCAGTTAAGGCAAGAATGAGGTGGGAGCTCTGTTTCTCATCAGTGCTCACTCCAGCCGGCCAATAAAGGCAAGCCAGAGGTGAGGAACAAGACTTCTCCCGGGAGATAGGGTCCGTGGGGTCGCTACTGCTCAACAGCTCGCCACATGCTGCCCTGCGGGTTTCTGTATCTCTTTTGGTCTGGCTCCTCATTTATTATTATATTTTTTTTTTTTTTTTAACTGTATGTTGTTTATCAGACAGTTAAAACACATACACCGTTAACATTACGTAACCCATGCAGGGCAATAAGATCTAAATGACTTTTTCGTAGAATTTTACTACGTTACATTCGTAAAGTTCAAGAAAACGACGCCCCATGAGATTAGAATATATCAGGCATGGATAAAATTATGATTCTCCATCAAATTCTCTGAGGGGCCCTAATCTGCACTCCTCAGTGACGATACGAATGAGAACGGAAGTAAATTTAGCAAAGGCAATTGCTTCCTTTTGATACTTTATCTTTCAACCTATTCAAAGAATTGGCTCTAAGAAATACGGTAAAAAGGCTGCTCCATTGGACGAACTAATTTATTTGAAAGAGTTTGGTTGCAAAAGGTCTTGGAAAATCCTAATTTTTAAGTTACATTTTTTTTTTGGATAAATCATCACCTGTAGCCTTTTCCCAACTATATTGGGGTCGGCTTCCAGTCTAACCCGATAAAGCTAATACCAGTATTTCACATGGAGCTACTGCCTATTCGACCTCCACAACCCAGTTACAGGGTAATACAAAATACCCCTAGTTAAGACTGGTTATCAGACTTTCGGGCTTCTGACGACCCGTAACGACTGTCAAAGATCCACGAATTGAACTGTCTAGAATCCAGCCGGGACCAACAGCTTAGTGTGCTTTCCGAGGCACGGAGGGGTCTTGCTATGTAAAGACAGTCACCCATCCACCGACCAACTGCAGCAAGTGTAGCTTAACCTGATCGATAAGTAAAGATGATTAATAATCGTATTTATTTATTTTGGTCTGACGCTTAAATGTCAGTCCAAACTAAATTAATAACAATAATATCTTGCTACTTTCATCAAAAACTTGTTTTAAACGTAACACTTAAATTCATAAACTTCTGCTTACTCCTTCAAGGAACACTGGCGCGTTTATTATCTGCATATTGTATTCTTTTATACGTCAAGTTATACCAACTGTATTTTTTTTTATTTTAAATTTCAACATCCACAATTCCACTTTTATCATTCTAAAACCGCCCTTTTTATCGTCCCAAGACAGAATTATGTGAAAAAGAGTTCCCTTAACCACCTCGTAAGTACTCAAACATGTAGTATTAGTGCCTACCTGTGTCGTAACGGCTTGGTTACGACTGTTACGAGTCCTGTTGAGCTAAACGGTTACCTTTAGGCGACCTAAACGTTTGTTGTTTTTGTTAAACGGTTGCTCTGTAGACGTTTTGCGCTAGTCAACTGTTTATACCTTTTGCTGGTTGAGGGTTTAAGTATCTTGAGTCTATGTTGTGTTTTGTTTGAAGGAATTTGGTCTTTCTTAGGGTTCCCTACCGAAAGGGTAAAACGGGACCATGTTACTAAGACTCCGCTGTCCGTCCGTCTGTCTGTCACCAGGCTGTATCTCATGATCCGTGATAGTTGGACAGTTGAAATTTTCACAGTATTTTTTGTTATAGCGCCAACAGAAATACATGTAGTATTTCTGTTGGCGCTATAACAAAAAATACTAAAAAACAGAATAAAATAAATATTTAAGCGGGCTCCCATACAACAAACGTGATTTTTTTGCTCTTTTTTGCTCAATATTGATAATGGCAACAGGTAGATAGACGCTTGAAATATTCACAGAATATTTGACGACACGGTTGGCGCAGTGGTTGAGCGATTGACTGCTGCCCAGCATGTCGCGGGTTCGATTCCCGCACGGAACAAATATTTGTACGACCTACAAGTATTTGTTCCGAGTCTGGGTGTTTTTTTATCTATAATATGTATGTATTTACAAAAAAAATGTATATAAGTAGTTTATCAGCCATCTCGTTACCATAATACAAGCATTAGGTTGCTTAGCTTGGGACTAGATGGCGTTGTGTGAAATGTCCAAGGATATTTATTTATATTTATTTATTTATTTATTTAGTTATATATTCACTTTAAAAATAAATAACTAAATTATAATAAAACAAATATTTAAGGGGCCCCATACAACAAACTTGATTTTTTTGCCGTTTTTATAGATAATGGTACAGAACCCTTATCTATAAAAAACGACAATGAATGAAATAGCGTAAATGGTGTGTTTTTGCATCTTTTGATAGACATTTTTAAAATCTCTTTATACTTGGTGGGTTCTTTTAATTTCCAAGCTCAAGTTCAGAAGCAAACTAGCTATCCATTGGAGTTTACGTCTGAACTCGTCGAGGAACAAAAGTTGTCACAAGGACTGTGCTGTTGACAAATAAATAATATCTTCTACCAATAACTTACTCAAAGAAAACCTCAATTTCCTGCTCTTTCTCACACCCAGCTCACACGTGCTAACACAACATAATTTACCGACAGCAGTTCACAGGCTATAAGGGCGGTAACAGACTGGCAACACGCACGATTTACGAGTACTATCGGTATAACTCCCAAGCGGTACTACGATAGCGGTAAATTCTCGGGAACAGTGCGTTTGGGCCACGATGTGGTGCATCGGAATTGGGTGGCGGGAATTAAATGTTGTTTATAGCGTATTTAAAGCATGTGATGAGGACGAATGAAACGCATGTGATTGTGACTGGGAGTGAATTTAAATGGTAGTAGATTAAAATGTTTACAAAGTGTATTTAGGGCCTTAGCACATCTCCGCTGCGAAAGCATCTCAGCGAAACCGCAGTAGTTTAACTCAACTGACTCACATGATGTTAGGCTACTCTAGTAGCGGAACATTAGTTTAACATCATGTGGTTTCACTGTTTCGCGGCGGAGATGTGCTAAGGCCCATTACCATGTCCGTGGCAATATTACTACTGACTTTTTGCTTATTTTGCGGCGATTCTTGAGGGCCTTAGCACACCTCCATCGTGAAAGCATAGCAGCGAAACCGCAGTGGTTTAATTTAACTGACTCACATAATGTTAGGCTACTCGAGTAGAGGAACATCAGCGGAACATCATGCGGTTTCGCCCTGAAACAAATGCCCATTTTCAAATAAGTAGTCGTGGGGTACTTTAAAATAATCTGCACGTCTGACGGAAGCTATTAAGTGTTTGCCTGGCTGGACAGTCAGCCTCTTTTGACTGCTGACTAGCTATTCTTTTTGCCACGGAATGTATTGATATTCTTTTGTAGAGCTAATGCTGACACGAGAAAACAGAAGTAACTGCCCAGAGTAATACTGTTCGTCCACCGCACCAGGAACGGATGTCAACGAGAAAACAGATGACGGCGCCGAAGTAGCGACACTACATTTACTACGGCCGAATAATCTCGTTTCTTGTTGAAGTTCCTTTCCCGGTGCGGTGGACAAACCGTCTAAGGCTGAGATATTTCTTAAACCTGCCTGATTGACATAGCACGTCACTGATGTAAATAAAGTTGTTAGTTCATCTTCGCCTTACTTAGGTAGTTAGTATTTTTTGTAAGCTATTGTATCTCATCAAGTCGTGAATATCTCGTGGCTAAGATATAACAGCCACACAGGTCGATCTATCAGGTTAAGCTACGTTTGACGCGATTGGTCCATGGATGGGTGACCATCTTTACAAACCAAGACTCCTCCGTGCCTTGGAAAGCACGTTAAGCCATTGGTCCCGGCTGTCATTCGTAGATCTCCACGAATGACAGCCGGGACCAATGGCTTGACAGTCGTTACGGGTCGTCAGAAGCTCGAAAGTCTGACAGCCAGTCTTACCAAGGGTTATCGTATTACCCAGTAACTGGGTTGTGGAGGTCAGAAGGCAGTCGCTACATGTAAAGTACTGGTATACAGCTGCATCCAGTTAAGACTGGAAGCCGACCCCAACTTAGTTGGGAAAAGGCTAGGCAGATTAATTGTATCTCATCAAGTCACGTCTGATTCAATGTATCTTTATTCCCATCATAATGACGTTATTATCTTGAATACTAAGTTTAAGAATAATCATTGTTCTCCACATTGAAATGAAGTAGAAATCTTAACTTTAATGTGCACTGTACTCCGTGTCGCTGAGTTAAGCTACACCATTAAATTAAATAACATACTTTAAGAACAGCTGTTACGTTTTATTTTTATTTGGATAATGAAGACTATAATTGGAAAACTTATTGTATTTTGAATTTATTATATTATGTTGAAAATAGGTAGGTACTTGATAAACCGAATGTCAGATGATCTGGTGAAGACCGTAGCAATCCGCTGGATGCGAGAAGCACAGAAGTTGTCGAAGTGGCGCTGCTTGGGGGAGGCCTAAGTCCAGCAGTTTACATCTTTCAGCTGAAATGATGATGATGATCTTGTGCCTATATTCTATATAAAAAGAGAAGTCCTCACTGACTGACTGACTCATTAACGCCCAGCCCAAACCCTTGAACCTCAAAAGCTGACATTTTGCACAGAGGTTCCCATAATAATGTAGATAAGGAACAATGAAGGAATTCCCGCTAGTACGTTCCCGTGGGACATTTTCCGAAATCCACGTGGGCGAAGCCGCTGGCAAAAGCTAGTGACTTGATAAACCTTGTTGCTATAATTATGAAAACATGTTTAGGTAAATATCAAACTCGAGTATATTTTCACGGTTATTTTTAGTCTACAAATTAGATAGTAATTATTAATCCAGTAGAATAGACTGCACGCTAAAGCGCTCTATAAATTCCTTAATGAACATTTATGGTTCTATTTCAAATATGACTAAATAATTTTAATTATATAAAAACCCTTTTTTCTTTATTAGCTGCTCGATGTCGGTCCGTGGTCCGTGGGTGACCAAGACCGTGCAGGTCAGATAGGCAGTCGCTCTATGTAAAATACTGGTATTCAGCTGCAGCATCTGGTATGATTGGAAGCCGAAGAAGATGATAATCCTTTTTAGCTTTGTAATAATATGTAAAGCCATAAATGGCTGTGGTGTTAGCCTACAAGTATTTTTTTTTCTTTAAATTATTTTTACCTTTGTGTACCTACACCACTTCTACCATTCATAGGTATAGTTTGTCATTGAAGAGCGGGACCTCCTAGCACAGGTATATCTTTTACTTAAAAGGAGGTTCCTATGTAAGATTTATTGTAAAAGTTGTATAAATCTTTTTTTATTATTTTATTTTTCTTTGAACTATTTTTACCTTTGTGTACCTACACCACTCCTACCATTCATAGGTATAGTTTGTCATTGAAGAGCGGGAGCTCCTAGCACAGGTATATCTTTTACTTAAAAGGAGGTTCCTATGTAAGATTTATTGTAAAAGTTGTATAAATCTTTTTTTTATTATTTTATTTTTCTTTGAATTATTTTTACCTTTTTGTACCTACACCACTCCTACCATTCATAGGTATAGTTTGTCATTGAAGAGCGGGACCTCCTAGCACAGGTATATCTTTTACTTAAAAGGAGGTTCCTATGTAAGATTTATTGTAAAAGTTGTATAAATCTTTTTTTATTATTTTATTTTTCTTTGAATTATTTTTACCTTTGTGTACCTACACCACTCCTACCATTCATAGGTATAGTTTGTCATTGAAGAGCGGGAGCTCCTAGCACAGGTATATCTTTTACTTAAAAGGAGGTACCTATGTAAGATTTATTATAAAAGTTATATAAATCTTTTTTTATTATTTTATTTTTATTTATATTATTTTTACCTTTGTGTACCTACACCACTTCTACCATTCATAGGTATAGTTTGTCATTGAAGAGCGGGACCTCCTAGCACAGGTATATCTTTTACTTAAAAGGAGGTACCTATGTAAGATTTATTGTAAAAGTTGTATAAATCTTTTTTTATTATTTTATTTTTCTTTGAATTATTTTTACCTTTGTGTACCTACACCACTTCTACCATTCATAGGTATAGTTTGTCATTGAAGAGCGGGACCTCCTAGCACAGGTATATCTTTTACTTAAAAGGAGGTACCTATGTAAGATTTATTGTAAAAGTTGTATAAATCTTTTTTTATTATTTTATTTTTCTTTGAATTATTTTTACCTTTGTGTACCTACACCACTTCTACCATTCATAGGTATAGTTTGTCATTGAAGAGCGGGACCTCCTAGCACAGGTATATCTTTTACTTAAAAGGAGGTACCTATGTAAGATTTATTGTAAAAGTTGTATAAATCTTTTTTTATTATTTTATTTTTCTTTGAATTATTTTTACCTTTTTGTACCTACACCACTCCTACCATTCATAGGTATAGTTTGTCATTGAAGAGCGGGACCTCCTAGCACAGGTATATCTTTTACTTAAAAGGAGGTTCCTATGTAAGATTTATTGTAAAAGTTGTATAAGTTTCCGCAATAAATCTTTTATTTTATTATTTAATTTTTTTTAAGTAGGTAATTGCAGTAGTTGCGTATGATTGGCTGACGACCGGTTTCTTACTGATCCTTGGCACCGTTCACCCACACGAGCCTCACGAGCTCGAGCTCGTTGGCCTCACGAGTCACGAGTGTCTCAGGCATATTCGAAAACCTATATCTGATCCATGCGTCATGTCGACGTGTGTACACAAACCCCCCAGATAGGTTGTGTTGAAAGTAATTATTGTACTTTTATACGTATTAATATCTGATTTACTGTAAATATTTTGTGTTAATAATTGTTGGCTAATCTTTAAATGAATAAATACATTTAAAAAATCCAGACCCAACTGCTTTTAGATTTGCTGGTTTTGCTCATAAATCTGATATAATATGATTATTCTTCACTAGTTGTTCTTTAATTAGGAAGATCTATAAATATCTGGCGTTTCTATAAAATAATGCTAATCTGATGACACCGTTAAAAGCTTTCTATGTGCGTAGCTATACGAAAATAGGTAAGCTTTTTCTTAAAACATTATGATAAGCGTTTTCCTTTCTAAAATGTGTGGATAGAAAACTTTATCCTCCCCTTCAGGTAAAAAGAAAAAAGTTCGTTTTGAATACGTAAGTAGCATCTCCTCGGGTGAGTATCCTCACTTGTTTCCTAGTGAACTCCCGAGATAAAACAAAAGACGGTGGATGTGTTGTGTGTGGCTCCGTTGATCGCGGAAAGCTTATAGAAGTTAGTGCGAGTTGCTTTCGTATTTTCTCTGCTGCAAGAGTTTAATGGTTTGGTGAGACTATTGTCACGATTTACTGGCTGATAAACAAAAAAAAAAAACAGCTCAAGAGCGAGTCGGACTCACGCACCGAGGGTTCCGCTCCGATTTCTGAAAAAATGTGCTACTTAGAGACATCGTTTTATTTTTCCTGTAATCTTTACTTACATAAACTTCAAAAAGGCTATTTCAGTCCCTATTGCAAAAAAAAAATGTCTTTCTTATTTTCAAACTAAATCCCTCTACCCACACTCAAATAACATTCCTGTTATTCAATATATCACAACTGCCCGTTGGTTTTCCTACGTACATCCCTAACTATAAGTTTCTACTCCGTGTGTCCGCATGATGGCTGATTTCCTCCGGCGGTACAATCGACAGTACGTCGGTGTTGAAACTTTCTGCTTAAGCTGGCCTAGCGTAGTACGGAGTTTCAATAGAATGCGAGGCCAGCTTATAATGGTTTTGTTAACATTGACGTACGGCCTACTGTACCACGCACGTTTATGAGAGAGCTCAGCTTTCTTATCACGTAGCTTCTTTATTACAGACGCTATCTTCAATTTGCTTTGTAAAATATTTCCGTTATGTATTTTAACTATTACGGGATATGAATAGCGGTCTGGTTTCTTTCTCAATTGTGGGCTTAGGGTTTTTTTGGTTGAAATATTTTTGGGTGTATTTCTGTTTCTGAAATTGTCTATTGTTTCTTTTTGTAGGTTCTTTTTCTTAATAAAATTGTAGAATAATTTTTCAAAATTGGCAGGCTGTTATTTTCCATATTCACCGGGAAAAGAAAAAAAGATTCACTGCTTAGGCTGTGTCCATTCAAAGTTTTCTATTTGCTATAACCTACTAGTCAAATAGTCCAACACTACAAATAACTTAAAATCACCTACAAAGACTCACAGTGTGAACAACAAAGCAATTGATGTGGAAACGGCACGTCGAGTCCATTCACAAGACATATGGCACGAAACATCGTCGTTTCAAACAAGGCTGTATATAACTCACATACCTCCTTAGAAATGACGGATAAGGAAAAAACAAATGACTAGAAAAAATATGCCACCCTAGTACACGGAGAGGCCAAACTGAACAGTCGAACTTGTTACATTTGGCTTGGCCGGATAAAAAAAAAAAAAAGATTTATTGAACAAAAATGGTTGAACAATCAAACACTTACAAACACCACCATGCGTATACAATAATAGGGTATTACAATTATATAACCACAAGTGTTATAAGCAGTCTCTGTATGAACTCTGGTATCCAAAGAAAGATTTAACTTGTGTTATGGATACCAGCATTCTCACATAAATGAAATACATTTGTTGCAACAGACGACAATGTCAATACGTAGGATGCGTGCACATACACTAAACAGTTTATGTGTTTAGACTAAAAAACCTCATTACTTTAATTGAACGATTAGATGCAAGAAGGTATATATATAGTAAGAGGAGCTCGTGGCTAAGTAATAACTGCCGCACGGGTCGATCCATCAGGTTAAGCTACGCTTGCCGGGGTTGGTCAGTGGATGGGTGACCATCTTTACACACCGAGACTCCTCCGTGCCTCGGAAAGCACGTTAAGCCGTTGGTCCCGGCTGTCATTCGTGGATCTTTGACAGTCGTTACGGGTCGTCAGAAGCCCGAAAGTCTGACAACCAGTCTTACCGTGGGTATCGTATTACCCAGTTACTGGGTTGTGGAGGTCAGACAGGCAGTCGCTCCATGTAAAATACTGGTACTGGTTGGGAAAAGGCTAGGCAGATTGATTGATAGATGCAAGAAGGTATGTTGATGACGTAACGATCCTAAGTTACATGAAGAGAACAAGATGAAGCGAAACCGAAAGTAAAACTGATAATGTATGGAAATCTTAGACATGTAATGTAACATGACAGATCCGGAAAAACAAATGACTACTTCCAAAAAATATGGCTCACATCCCTACTTAGAAATGACAGATAGGAAAAAAACAAATGACTACAAACAATATGGCGGTGAAAACGGCAGAAGCTCTCCCCTTTCTCAAATTGTGAGGAATCCTTTTTATCGTCCAGTGATTTGTTAGAAGGTCCCTCGATTTGAATTTCATACCCGTCCCACGATTTCGTCTCGTTAAATTGCAGATTTAAAGATTGTCCGAAGTCCTTTGCGGCGCTTTTACAGCTCGGGTGTAATGTATCTAGAAATTTTGTATTGAATTAAAAGAAAGTGTAAGAGATTTTTCTGACATGTCCTTGGATTTGTCTTGATATTCATGAGACGAAAAACATTTACAAGATTTGTTTTATTTTAAACTAGCACATCCCGCGCCGTTTCGCCCGCGTGTATGTCGGAAAATATCCCACGGGAACGTACTGCCGGGAATTCCTTCCTTATTTCTTGTCTAAATTTATAAAGGGAACCTCTGTGCAAAATTTCAGCTTTCTAGGTCTAAAGGTTTTGGGCTGGGCGTTGATGAGTCAGTCAGTCAGTAAGTCAGGACTTCTCTTTTTATTTTTATATAGATTTTTAAGACGATGCCTACATTAGTATTTTTTTTAAGGGGTTCACATATAGGTTCAAGTGTGGGGTGGTTGTTCACATGTAAGTATTAATTTTTGTATTTTTTTTTTGGGTTTTTGGATGATATTTTAATATAACATCACCCCTGTTATCCCGAAAGGATCGGCAGTGGCGTACCTTTCGCACACCCACATTTCTTTCATTCCAGAAACAGGCGCGACACAAAGGGACGCGTGTCGCACGACGAGCTGTGCCTTTGTGTCACATGCGATTCGTGTCGCGTGTCGCGCCTCTTTGAAGGATAGGTTTTATACAGGCAGGATTTTTGCTCCCGATATTTTTGTGCAAAAAGTTAAGCGCACTGCCAATCGAGTAGTCCACCTAAGAGATTTATTTGTTCATATGACAGCTTATAGAAATAAGCTGTCATAGATTAAGGCTATGCGCGCACTACGATTTTAATCGTTGCGATTTTTAAACTGCGAATTATAATCGCCAGCGAAAAATCATTTTTCAAGCGAATTCTCAAATGATTTTTTACCGCAGTGCGCGGACTCTAGTATATTGGTATTGTTCACAGTTTTGCGATTATTTTCCGCAACGATTAAAATTCGTAGTGCGCGCATAGCCTAATAACAACAAGGCTTTACTACCTACATCAATCTCAAACACCATTAATTTTCAAAGAAGATCGTAAGAAACATAGTGAAGCTAAATAATTTTCACTTATTTACGGAACTTAGTAGTTCTCTAGTAGTTTAGTGTAGTAAGATAAAGTTTTACTAAATAATAAATTAATTGTATTTCCATACAAGGAGTATTTCCATGTTCTAAGTTACACATATACTAACAACTAAACTTTTTACTGTTGTTCAATACTTACTCATAACTGCAGAAAGATCCGTATTTAACCCCTCAAGTGTCTGAGTTTGGCTGATTTTAGACCCAAAACCCCAGCGAGTGGGGAGGGTTGGGGGTTAGTTGCGAACCCCATAGGTTCACAACTACTGATAATGATATGTTTTCCATCGGATGATGTTTTTTTACGTTTATATATACGTGATCTAAGCTTATATACCTATTATGTAAAGTTTTGTCCTTTTGCACACTTGGGGTGCATTTGACACGCGGGGGGGGAGGGGAGGTTAGCTGCGAACTCCATAAGTTCACAACTAATGATTTGATTGGTTTTCCATCGGATGATGTTTTTTTACATTTATATATACAGGGTGATTTTTTAATGACCAGCCAAATTTTCACAGGTTGTTCTACCCATGAATATGAACAACTTTCACTATGGGACCAACGCATGTTTTGAAATCGCAAAAAAAATATCAGCTGTTTCATACATTTTGATCGAATAGGTATTGAACTTTTGTAGGAAACCGCTGGTTTTTTTTTCGTGATTTCAAAGTTGGTCCCATAGTGAAAGTTGTTCATATTCATGGGTAGAACACCCTGTGAACATTTGGCTGGTCATTAAAAAATCACCCAGTATGTGATATAAGCTTATGTATCGAACAAAAAAAGGGTTTTTCTTATGCACACATGGGGTGCATTCGACACTTGAGGGGTTAAATTTTACTTAAAACCTCTTCGATAACATTATATCCTAAATTCAATCCTTGTAATCCATGGAGAAAAGAATTCTCTACTCCGTGTTGTAATCATAGACGCCTTAACGACTGACATTACAAGGCGGCATTATAGCGGTAACAGGCGGTATAAGTTAAACCATTATATTTAATTACATGCAATATGTGTGTACTTGAGAATAAGCCTTAGAGAATTGTTGTGACCCTTGTAGTTTGAAACTAATTGCGTTAGTAATAGAGTGTTAATTTAGTGACCAGGTTATAAATGTGTAGAGACTAAGTCCTAAGGCACTTTTTAAAGCTATAAAATTCTTTAAAAGCAAACTAGAAATGTGGCAACGTTTTAGAGTTATCACTCACCATACAGTACGACAAAGTTCAAAGGTTCCATCGCTTACCTGCGGAAAAACCGAAATATAGGGAATAAAATGTGACTGAAATTGATTGATTGAAATTAGATTGTTTCCCCGATCCACTGCTTATGCCTATTAGGTACTTCGTTTTTGCTTAACGTTCTTTTTGACTTTTTTTTCTTATTCTCGGCTCCTAAGGGTCCTAGCGTCGTGTTAAATAGCCTAGAGCCTTCCTGAAAAATTAGTAGTCCGCGAAATTATTTTTTTGTTTTTTTGTTTTTCCCATCAATAGTTTACTCAGCGCACGCCAAATAATGAATTTTATAGGCAAAATTGTTGCTACTTTCTGTTATATTATTGCAATTTTCTTAAGGATCTCAATTTTTTTGGAAATAAATTATAGCCTATGTTAATTCTTGATAATTTAGCTTTCTATTGGTGTAAAAATGGTTACAATCGGTCCAGCAGTTTCGGAGCAAATGCGGTACAAACAAACAAAAAAATCTTTCCTCTTTATAATATTAAGTATAGATTGACGCACTAATTCCGTTATTCCTTTATTGGACCAGACACATTTAATTCGGCAAAGTTCGGTTTTTCCGAAGATAAACGATGGAATTGTAAACGTTGTCGTACTGTACCTACTTAAAATAAACAAAGTAATATTTGCCACAACCATAAAGTTGTTTACAACCGAAATTATTGTATTTTTCCCCCATATTATTTAAGTAAAGAGCAGCAACCAAAATGAACAAACACACTTAATTAAATGACGTCACAACCTTCATAAAACAAACATCGGTAATTTCGCACAGGCCAGGTAAACCCCGCTAAAGTAATCTTGTTTCGCGAATAGTAAATGTAATGTATACACCACTATTTTTAAATTAGTACAAAAAAAATGGGGCTCTATCCGTACCCGTTACTGATCATATTTGTGTAGTCAAAAGTAAAAAAAACGAAATACCAAAATTGTCCACGAAAATTTGTCATAATTGGTAAATTCATGATTATGATACGATAATAGCTGTTGGAGGCGGGGCAAGTTCGAGCGAGAGCACGCGAATGCGAGAGCGAGAAAATAAATACAACTATGAATAGCCTGTACAATATTTCCATACATTGAGTGACATTTTGGGATATCAACAAACGCCAATAACTTTGCTGTTTATGAATATTATTTATTGAGACCTTACATATATAATAACAAGACCTTCTCTAATAAGCCCTTTAACTATTTGTACTAATTAAAAAATAGTGGTGTATATACACCAGACTTATGAAACATTCATGAAAGCACCGTATTTTACATTACATTCAAACCTTTCACTTTCACGTCAGAAAAACTATTGACTTAATAAACCTCACAGAGGAAATAGATTTCTATTTTTGGAGACAGATTTAGAAGTTTTCCCGATTGTTTTTTTGGGGAAGAAAATATTTTTTTTGTTAGGTGTGTGTTTACTAGACAAGTTTTAGGTTACTCGTGTTGCCGGGAAAGTAAGTTTACTTGATGTCTCACAATTTTGTGAAACATTCAAAGACATACTTCCTTAGAGAAAACTGGAGGATCACACTAATATTATAAAGGCGAAAGTTTGTGAGTGTGTGTGTGTGTTTGTATATTTGTGACTTCTACACACTCAAACGGTTGTACCAATTTTGATAAAATTTGGTACGGAGGTAGCTGACACTCTGGATTAATACATAGGCTACTTTTTATCCCAGTCGACGCGGGTGGAACCACGTGGCGCAGCTAGTTGAGTATAAAATATTCCCTATTTTGTCGCCTGGTGAATTTCAAAAGCCATCTTGAGTAAGTCAATTTTACACTTCAATGGGTGACCATTTATTAGCTCTATGGAAACCTAATCTTAAAACGTTACGAAAAATCACATGATCTGGAAAATTAAGGCGCAATATTTTGTTTTTGTTATGTTTCTGGGAAAAATTTCTTGAGTATTTCATTTTATTGTTCGGATTTCTAAAGTTCGATAACAATTAGGTATGGAAAAGTACCTGAAAATAATTTTACTTTAAAAATGCAATCTCAACTACGAATTACGAGGTTTAAAAGTGTTAGTTTTACCACGGGTAATATATAAAACTATTGTACAAAATTTTACTCAAAAGCCGTTAGTAATAATTTGACATAATAAGTCTACACATTGGCTCACATAGACATCATACACTATTTTGTATCAGACTAGTTTTGTCCCCTCTTTGAGGAGTGGTTAGAGAGGCGCCACGGCGTCCTCACCTTCCGCCTGACGCCGGTCCTCACCGGACACGGTTGTTTCGGGAGGTTCCTGTTTCGCATAAGGCGGCAGGAAACGCCCGGGTGTTACCATTGTGTGGATCGCCCGGAGGACACGGTGGAGCATACAGTGGAGGTCTGCCCGGCTTGGGCAGAGCACCGCCGTGTTCTCACGGAGGCGATCGGCGGCGGCGATCTCTCGCGTCCGAGCCTGGTCCAGGCCATGGTGCGGAGCGAGAGTGCATGGGAGGCCGTCACCTCCTTCTGCGAAGCAGTGATGCTCGCGAAGGAGGAGGCGGAACGCGTGAGGGAGAGGCAGCCTCACGCCCTCAGTCGCCGCAGGAGACGCCCTGGGCGGCGGGAATCGCGGGGCGATTTCCGGCCACCGTAGGCGCGGGCCTGCGGACGGTGAGCAGCGGGTAGCTCGCCGTCCGGTAAGGACCAGGCCCGAGTCGACGGCGCGTTGTGTTCCACGCGCGCCTCAAAGAGATGTCAGCAAGTGACGGGGTCCAATAGGGCCGACGCCGCTGGGGTCGCGGGTTGTCTGAAGGGGTTACCGCGGCCCTGGCATAGGCAACTGAAGGAACACGGGTGGGTTTTAGTCAGTAAAAGTCTGACACGCCCTTCCGCTCCACCCAGAGCGGGAGAAGTTATTTGATGACTTCCCACCCTCAAAAAAAAAAAAAAAAGGCTTGTTTATTTTATTCCTAGACAATAATTTTGCATGGCCTACAGTTTTTCCGACAAATGTTTTTCAAGTCCAGATATTTTGCACGAGCTGACACGTACACACACCCCAACACACCCCACAATTCTCAAGCACAGATTCTCACACACACAAATACAGGCACATGGCACGGAAAATGCTGGCGGAATGCAAACAGGTGTGGAGCGCAAAAACAAACATTTTAAATCTGTATTGCGAAGAATTTTGCAACGAGGAGCCTCGTATTGTAATCGTTGGACCGTATGTCATTGGATTACCTGTTTTGGGTCATAAAGGAAAGATACCTACACCCACAACAGATTTGTAATATACCAATCTATGATATCAGCAGTTTGTCCAAGAGACTAATTTTCTAATGATAAATGTATGTCCTGTAATTAAATAAATAGCTTCTGTCCGCGACTTCGCCCGCGTGGACTACACTATAAAACATACTATACGGCTCATTGAAATAGTGTAGCGTTCTACCCCTGAAAGAATTTTCGAATTCGAATCAGTACTTCCAGAGATTACCTCCTACTTCCAAACTAACAAACTTAAACTCTTTATAATATTAGTGTAGATATCATTACGTCTTGTAAAATTTTGACTTACACTCGTATTTATAGTGAAGTAAAAGTAATTACTTAAGTAAAAGTAATTGCTCAAGCAATGATTTTCTTTAATTTACCAATTACCAATACCAAAGTAATTACTTTGATTATAAATACGAGCCATAAGTGTAAATTGAGCGAATCATGAGAAGTGTTTCATATTTAGAAGTGGAAAAGGGTATGTAACTGAACAGTGAAGCAAGTATGGTACCCAAATATTACGTACCGACGCTTTGAAACTACGTCTTACTACGTCATCTACAAGTGATAAGCTGTTAATATTTAATGAATTAAGCAGTCAAAAAAAGGGAAATTCATCTGAAAATTTACAGTTTTCCTATCCTATCTTGTTATCGATGCTACAAGCTTTTGAATAATCATTGAAACCGATTTGGCAGAAATGGATTAACAGACTTAACTAAAAAACTTCGAGTCTTTTTGAAAGAAGAAAGAAAGAAAAAGAAAGAAAAACACATTTATTTAGCACAGACTAAATTAAAGAGGCAAAACAAAAAAAAATAAAAAAATAATAAAAAATAAAAAAATCTATATTTGCGATGCAACAACAACAAAAAAAATACAATGCAGGAATGTGTGCCTCACGGCTGTTCCAAAAAGAGAGAACTTAGGTAGATAAGATAGAATGCTCTTTATAATGTACACCATAAAAATCACATCACACTTCACACTGATATTATAAAGGCGAATGTTTGTCGAGTGTGTGTGTGTGTGTGTGTTTGTATGTTTGTTACTTCTTGACGCTCAAAGATGAAATTTGGTATGTAGATAGCTTATACCCTGGATTAACGCATAGGCTACTTACTTTTTATCCTGGTCTACTCGGGTGAAACCGCAGGGCGCAGCTAGTTACAGATATAAATGTAGAAATTTTACATAAGGTGACACAATGGGCGGTTTTATCGCTAAAAGCGACCTTTGGATGGATTAAAAGGAAAAGGAGAGATATTACTGCAAATAGTCAGTGGTGTACCATTTAAATATACAAAAATACACATATACCACTAATATTTTTTTTTTTTTTTAAACTAATTTAATTTATAATAATTGTAAACTATTATTTTGTATTCCTACACTTAATTCAGATATAATATTGAAATTGGTTTTATTGTATTGTATGGATGCAATTTTTATTAATTTTTTATTAGTACCTTTGTAAATCATAATAATATGTATATTTTCTTTTTTTTTATGTATTCAGAGCATGTGTACTCGATAATGTGTAAGCTGTGGTTACCTGTAATTGAGTACGCATTACAGGATAACGTATTTATTACGCATGTTTGTTACTGTAGAAGTTAATTGTAATGTATCTCGTTGGTAATCCTTAAATAAATAAATATATGTACATACGATAATAAGCAAGGAACTATATGTAATGATGATGTTTAACTGAACTTCCTCCTTTTTAATGTTTTTAACGAATCGCCGCTCTCAAATTACACTTACATCTGTATCGTGGGTGTTTGAGTTGAATCTTTAATGCTCGCAGATCCAGACGTGACAAAAATATCTGTGGAATGTAGAGCACACATTTTATGTAGGCGTATTTCGAGGGCTTTGGCGCAGAAAGTCAGCTCTTAGCCAATGTGCTAATAGACTACAGTCCGGCCGTTGAGAAAATGAAATGACACATGTCAGTCGGACAATTTGTAGTAGTAATAAGGATTAAATTCGCAAAACACTTATTTTTTAGTATGAAACTGATAGATGTCAAGAACGCATTCTCTCGACGTCCGGCCTGTAGGCTGGAACATTTCATAATCACATGGATAGACTCGATTGTTGTGTCTTTTTTTACCTTCTCATAAAAAACCATGCTGTTACATTTACACGACGCTTGTCAATTACAAACGGTAAAATTGAAGTCATTTGTAATGACTTGCATCGTCTACAGCCTGCAACTTTTAGGTTGCTTCAACTTATGGTATGCCACAGGCAATTAAATTGCACCGTGTAAATCAGCCTACAAGCCAACTAAAATAATGTTGTTTTACTAATGAATATTAGTATACAGTTTTTTTTTTATTGTGCATTAAGTTTTAATAAATAAATAAAAGAAATATTCCGATTTTCAGTACACTCCGGCTGTTGTTTCAGAATATTTCACCAGCTAGCATAGTAGCTAGGAAATATCGTATATTTAGATTTAGGATCGGTTCCAGGAATTCCGCTTAAGGGAATACCTAGCAAACGTTATGAAAACGTAATCAGGGGGAAGTTCAAAAGAAACATTAAAGGTAATCAAAATCAAAAGGAATATTTAACCTGATCAATGAATAAGCATTTGACAAATTGCTTAAATATTAATTTTCACGGTTTTCATTTCACCAATTCTATTTTAGTTGTAAATTTAATAATTAATTTGGCAGCTATTGTAATTTAGTATATTGTGTAAAGGTTTATTTGCACCTGTAAAAAGGTGTGCTTGAAGAGTTCTTTCACTATTCACCTGTGAGGTTACTAGGTCGAAAAGAGTGGCTCTACACGACTCTGCGAATTTAAGCTGCCCATATTTTTAATGCTTTTTTATTTTTATTATTTCTTGAGAGTAGAGAGAGTAGAGTAGGTCTTTAACGATGTGAGTAATCGTTTCGTGAGTAATTTAAAAAGAAAGCGGTATTTTTCCGGTGTAAAGTATGTAAGCTTTGAGGTTTTCCGTTGGAATGGCACCACATTTAAAAACCAACCCACCTCGGGTTGGTTTTTAAATGTGGTATTGATGTTTTTTACGTTGTGAAATAAATAAGCGATCTCTTATGTTTGTCGAATAGTCTATGGGTCAAGAACTCAAGAGGATGGGAAGAAACAACCATTCGGCAGACAAAAATCCTTCCGTAACAGTCGGTAAAAGATAAATTTTGAGCGATTTTCTTTAGATCAACTCTCCTGTCATCAAAGAATCAAAGAATTTATTTAACAAGACAAGAACATTTACGTACCTTTTTTATAATCAAACCAGCTTTTGTTCGCGGCTTCGCCCGCGTGGTAGTCGGAAATTATGCCACGGGAACGTATAACCAGGATAAAAAGTAGCCTATGTGTAAATGCAGGGTGTCAGATACGTCCATACCAATTTTTTTCAAAATTGGTCCAGCCGTTTGAGCGTGAAGAAGTAACAAACATTCAAACACACACACACACACACTCACCTTTCGCCTTTATAATATTAGTGTGATTTGACTAGTTATATATAAATGACTCAAGTATATAAAACTGAACGATTTAAATTCCGTTTTGTCTGAAATTCTACCGATAACAATCTACATTTTTACATGCGGTTTGAGGCTTGGAGCGCATAACAAAAAGCTGCATTCATTTAGAAAAACCAGTAATTCAACATTTCGAGTTGTTATGGATTATATTACAAAAGCAAAATTAAGCTTTTTTCTGCTACTTTTTAAGTACGTTTTTTTTTCAGCTAAGCTACTCAATCATTTGATGATTTAAGGAAGGTGACAGTAACTCTGATGGTTCTAATTTCAGTTAGGTTTTTAGAACTTTGCACGAATTTTGGACAATTTAAAAACTTTGCACGTTGTTGTAGAACTACGATAGAAATACGTTCCAAAGTAAACTCGAACGCTCGCACTCAAACCGTATAAATCAGAAGGTTTACTTAGATAATGGATCCATAATACGTCGAGATGGCCCGACGGTTTGATATAACGCTCCCGGCTTCGACTAAAATGGATCCAGATTATTCCAGACTGATTCAGAATGGCGCCATCGGAATGTGAGACTAATAGCATAGTCAAGTTCTGAAGGGATAACGGCTTAGTGTTTTTCTTTTTACTTATTACTTAGCCATTTCAAAACGGGGTTTCGCATAAAACCGCGAGACCTTTTCGCACTTAGGGTTTTGTTGGATTTTCCAGGTAGTTAAATCAGAGTAAATGGGTCAAATCGCTCACAATTTCTTATACCTCTGAGTTGATTTCGGTCTTTATTCTCAGAGTAGTTCGGTAAAAAAACACTGAACTCATCTAGTTTTAAAACATTATTTATTTTTGACGTTGACAGTTATTTTGATATTCAATTTCTTGTCGATTTTCATTGGTCATCATACCTTACCTTATAAGCAAAATCAAAAATCAAAATCAAAAGTCATTTATTCAAATTAGGCTGAGAATCAGCACTTTTTTAACGTCGAAATTACAGTAAGACAGTCCCCACAAAACGCCCGCCCTTCACCACTTCCTAGTGCTTTAGCTGGGAAGAAGAAGTAGCGGAACAACTCCCCAGCAGCACAGCTGTCTGTTCAGTTAGAAGAACTAGATTCTATACAATAGCATAAGCATAATCAGCCTATAATGTTCCCACTACTGGGACATAGGCCTCCTCTCTATGAGAGGGAGTGGGCCGTAATCCACCACGCGGGCCTAGTGTGGGTTGATAGATGTCACATGTCTTCGATTTTTTCCCTAGGACATGCCGGTTTCATCACGATGTTTTCGTTCACCGTTGTGAGAGCAGTGGTGATGAAATAATTTTCACAAAGTAAAGTGCCTGTCTGAGTTCGAACCCACGACCTACAACTCGTAAGTCGCGGCCATTACCACTGGGCCGCCACTGCTCCCCCTATCTTACGAATTACAAACCTTGGTCGTGGTAAATTAGGTCGATTCGACACAGATGTGTAATCGATTCGGTTTGTTATCGAAAAGTTCCGAATGGGCTAGAATATTAGTTCGAGTGTTTTCGCACATATGAGACAGGAAATTCGATATAACGTCGAAGTGCCAAAGTGAATTCTGTATCTGTTTGTTTAGGATGACGGCAGCTGGGGCCTTTGTTGACTTACGGATGCTCCTAATGCATAATATAATATAAGTTGCTCATTTAGAACCCCTCCCTTCTTCTCACGTATCGATAAGAAAAACCGTGGTAAAAATATTAGTGGGTGGGCAAGGACTTGTGAGCGCTATTTTTTTAGTTTAGACGTTTTAAAGCCCTATTATGAATTTGAAAAGTATAATTTGAGTATCGTTACAGAAAATAGCATTTTAAGTGACCATTTAGTATATTAGAGATTTATTTATTTTATTTTATTTTAAATAAATCGGAAAACAAACAGTATTAACAACTAACAAATTTAACATCAAATTAATTAACTAGTAACCAATTACATGTTTTCGCATATAATTTACTATGAAGAGCAAACTTGTTACAAAGAAAAAGAAAAAGAAAGATATGTGCTTTAAACAATGACACACAATCATAACAATACCTCGTCATGAAGTGAAATAAAACAGTTATTGAACCAATTCGAACCAATGTTTAGTAAGTAATCGAATAAATACATGCGGCTTAGTGGTGAACAAGTCAAATTCAGAAAAGTCAACTAATTTATTGTAGGACTTAGCGGATCTTATAAAGAACGAATTCTATCTGTAATTTGTGCAGCAGCGGGGGACGTTAAGAAAAAGAAAGGGTATTCTAGCAGATCTGGTAGGGGCGCGATGAAGGCAGATTATAATTTAAGTTGTAGCCATTAGTTTCATTCATCGTAAGTAGTAAATGAAATTACATACGCACTACTTCGGCCTCTAAAATACATCAATACTTTATAAAAAGCGGCCAATTGCGAGTCGAACTCGCACACGAAGGGTACCCATAAAAAAAAAAACGTTTCTTGTAGTGACCCTTTAATTTTTTACTTTATTTTTATTATTTGTTGTTATAGCGTCCACTGTACACACTCTGTGAAATTTCAAGTATCTGCTTATTACGGTTCAAAAGGTACAGCCCTATATCAGATGGACGGGCGGACAGCGGAGCGTTATTAATAGGGTCCCGTTGGCACCCTTTGGGTACAGAACCCTAAAAAGTAATTATAATTTAAAAAGCACAATGTTTAAATAAATGTTATTATTTTTTATCAACTATCCTTTATTTATTTCAGCAGAGGAAAAGGGACGAACTCTCAGTAATAGGGTAGGATTATTATACAGATACAGGTATACGGTGAGAACGTTCGCACATTGTACATGTTTTATAGGCCGTTAGTTTGGTGGGATAGCCAATTGGTGAAGATATATGGGATACCGAACATCCACAGGTTCGGAAATCGAAAATAAATCCTTGAAAATTGTAACGCAGTATGTTATAAGCTTTGTTACATGATTATTTAGAGATGCTTTTAGGCAATAAATACACACTGACAGGAAAATGAAATTGAATAGGATTGTCCTAAGGTTGTGACGTAGCGTGAACATGAGTTAGGAAAAGAAAATAAGTAACTAATGTTAGTGCCAAAAAAATCATACAATCTATTTATTTATAGTCAGGGTATATTGCTTTAGACTGACACAATAAAGATGATGCGTGGGTAAAAAATAAATAAATTCTATTTGGTCCGTCAGTCAGTTATTAAAAAAATAAAACACACGAATTTTTTGCTTTATCATATTAATAAAAAAATTAGTAATTAGAAAAAAGCATTAAAATTGGGAAGTGGGGGCTCGCTACGTCATCACAACTATAACAAACTAACAATCTAGCAAAGAGTGACGTCATGCCACATTTTAACTCAATGTATCGCAGTAATCTTTTGATTACGTAAAGAAAGAAAAATTCGTGTCCCATAGTTTTTAATGATACAAGACCGACAAAAAAAATCAGTCCTCACCCCTATTATTTGCCGTGTCGTTGCCAATTTTCACGACTGGCAAAGAATTACAAGTATGATTTGAATTTACGGACATTTTCCGTGTCATTATAAAACAAGTTCTAACTTTGGTCCATGCTCAAACCTTCGAGACAGTTATTGTATCTTGAATTTTATTCAGATAACCGTAACGTTCTTCATACAAAATTTTCAATTCAGATTCGGGTTTAACGTCAGTTTTTAACGACCTACGCATACATACCTCCACGCGTTCCTGAGAAAAAAGATCTTGACAGACCGAGAGACAGACACACGGACAACGAGGTGATCCTATAAGGGTTCCGTTTTTTCCTTTCGAGTTACGGAACCCTAAAAATATCAAAACCACATTGAATCCATATATAAAAATATGGTGTTTGTATATAAAAGGAAAATAATACAGACAAGATGAATCTGTATTCTATTCGGTTTGTTTGGACATTCTTGACAGACAGCAGAGCCAAGATAAGCATTCTTCATACAATATTATGAATACGGAAGGGTCTTGTGGTCCATTGGTCATTGTAATAGATGCGCATCGTATTATGGTGAATAGGAACGGATATTTGATTCTGTGGGCTGAGGGGGTTACCATAAACTCCTGATTCCTGTAAGTTTTAGCATCCTTATTGATGTTTTTGATAATTATCGGTACAGAAATGGGGCGTAATGCCAGGTTCACTTTATTCCAATAGAAAAAAAAAAAAAAAAAAGAAGTATATAAGTAGTTTATCAGCCATCTCGTTACCATAACACAAGCATTAGGTTGCTTAGCTTGGGACTAGATGGCGTTGTGTGAAATGTCCAAGGATATTATTATTATTTCTTTCATTTTATTTAACACACATTTTTTACATTTTTAAATATTAGTACAAAAAGAATAATAAAAACATTTAAAAATATAAAAATAGTAGCCCACCGGTATCGGGAACGGGGTTGTTATTTATTATTATTTTGTCTTTGACATAGCTCGGGACCCTGGGGTCCCGGACCTTTGGAAGGCATACGAGGGGCCGAAGTCAACTCGCAGAGGCCCCTTAGACAACTTTTAAATGTCGAGACGATTATCCCTGTATGCACTATGCAAGTGCACCCAAGGACAACCCCCGGTTTGTGCAGGACTATTGCAGAACATGGAAATAAAACATATTGGGCTATGGGTTTGGGTGGCTATAGTGGATTGGGTACCTTGAACTATGGTAGAACTATGTCCCCTGCCTGACCAATGTTATTTATTATACACAGATAAATGGCAGGGGGTGACTTGCACACTCAATAATGGGCCCCCGGAAACGACCGCTAGCACAGAGGTAGTGACGTAGCGACAAAGGGGCAACATGTCCTGAGGTGCTTGAGGAGTGGAGAGGTATTCCACGGTTCTCAGAACAATCCCAGATCCCGGAAGATGGTCAAGATCCCTACAAACACTTACTGGAATACTTCCTTCCTCCGAGCATGTTTGCTCTTGCGAATCTCCACTCAAGCCGGCCAATAAAGGCAAGAATGAGGTGGGAGCTCTGTTCCTCATCAGTGCTCACTCCAGCCGGCCAATAAAGGCAAGCCAGAGGTGAGGAACAAGACTTCTCCCGGGAGATAGGGTCCGTGGGGTCGCTACTGCCCAACAGCTCGCCACATGCTGCCCTGCGTGTTTCTGTATCTCTCTTGGTCTGGCTCCTCACCCTAAACCTGTTTCGGCAAAGTGAACTCTACCGGCACAGACCCAGAGTTCAGAGCGCGCAAGCCCCACCACGGCGATGGGGTTATTATTATTATTATTATAGTTTAGACGAGACGATATGATCCGGTCTAGCAGTGGACTGGATTAGCTCGCTGGACAGGAATAATGTGAACCAGACATTAGTGACGCGACACCTTCGACGCCATGTGTATCTTTTCGTCATACATTTTCTGGACACTGTGTACCAAAAAGTATACACAAAAAAAAAGCGCTGTGTATCTTTAGGCACACGTTTTCTATACATTTATTAGCCAAACAAATTAAAGCTCCGGCCTGTCGCATTTTTTCTGTATATATATGGTCTGGGAATCGGTTCTGGCGCTGAGGGTGCTATCTATTTACATTAAATAATTTTATAATCTACTAGTTTCAGTCCGCGGTTGTACCCGCGTAGACCGACATAAAAAGTAGCCTATCTACAATCCAGGGTATAAGCTATCTACATACCAAATTTCATCCAAATCCGGTCCAGCCGTTTGAGCGTGAAGAAGTGACAAACACACACACACTCAAACATTCACCATTATAATATTAGTGTGATTGTACATGGGGTTGAAACCCTTGGGCCGTGGGGTCCGAGTGCTCATAGTTTGTTAAAGGAAATCTCCAAACGGCTTGTTGACACTTCCCGTGACCCAAGGGCTGGCTTTTACCTTGGCCAGAGGCTTAGCATTGCCATGCAACGTGGCAATGCCGCCAGTCTCTTGGGTACTCTACCAGTCGACAGCGATGCGGAGGAATTTTTCGACGCCATATTTTAGTTTTTTATTAGTTTTAGTTTAAGATATTATATTTTTAAGTTATTTTAGCTTATTTTTGAGTATATTGAAAGAAAATTATCTTACAATAAATAATATTATAGGATCTTTGTTTGTAACGTTAGTCACAGTCAATATATTGTAGGTATTGTATAAGCGTTTTTTTGGTCCATTTTGAGGACCAAACCTGAAATCGCGAAAAAAAAATCAGCTGTTCAGTACATTTTGACGAATTATGCGAACATAAATGTACTGAACAGCTGATTTTTTTTCCGCGATTTCAGGTTTGGTCCCATAGTAAAAGTTGTTCATAATGATGAGTACTACACTCCGTTAAAGTATGTCCCTCGTTTAACCTAACACCCTGTATTTGGGAGACAATTTCGTTTAACATGTTACTTTTCACCTGTGTACCTACAAATAATAAATTAACAACATCAATGTTAATAACATCGATTTCATAAGGCTTGAAAGATAAGAAGGGTAAGACTCAGAATCCTAACCACTGATCCTGATGAGTTTGCCCATTTTATCCACGGCTTTAGGGTTGTCCATAGCAACTGTCATAAGTATTAGTAACTGCTCTCCTAAGGGCGTCGTTAACCCTTGTCCATTTTATCTGTGGCACATTAATTTGTGAAGGCACAAAATCTTGGTATAAGTTGCTAAATTCATTGTATTGACAAGTATCGGGCATGAAGGAAAACATCATGAGGAAATCAGAATAAATAAATTTATTTTATTAAAATTTATTTCTCTAGTTATTTAATCGTGAGGAAACCGGCATGTCCTAGAACCAAAAATTCTAAAATGTGTGATATCTACCAACCCGCACTGGGCCCGTGTGGTATATAGGTTATAAACTTATATTCCACACCCTCTCGAAGAGAGGAAGCCTATGTAGAGTAGTGGGAACATTATAGGCTGATTATGCTTATGGGCCATGAAGTCCATTACAATTTAAGAAGATATAGTTTATTGTTTTAACTTTAGGTAGGTACTTAATACATAGTTTTCAATTTGTGGAAGTTTGTTCACATTTACCTATATAGATATTTAGACTGTAAGCTTTCTGAAGAACAAATAAATAAAATAATCTTCAAGAGTACTTTAAATGAACGACATAACGTGGGCAGTGCACCCACTATGACTTTGCTATCGTGTTACTATGAAAGAAGAGGAAGAAAGAAGAAAAGAAGAAGAAGAAAGAAAAAGAAAGAAGAAGACAGAAAAAGAAAGAAGAAGTAAGAAGTTCATGATCTCGATACGAGAGTAGCAGAGTTCAAGAAATGACGGCGAGGTGTGCACTGTCACACCAGCAGTGCGATTCTGTAACCATCTCACCGTGAAAACTTAGGTGAAGAGAGCGTGGAGTGAGCTGTCAATAGTGTCAATTCCTAGCAAAAACAAACTCACTTCACCTAAGTTTTCACGGTGAGATTTTTACAGAATCGACCGGCTTGTCCGCACTGTGGTACATTTGCTAAGTCTCGGCACAAATAGTGAGGTTCTAAGTGCCGGCAAGTCTGAAAGATGCAATAAAAGTGTTTGAAATATGTCAGTGCAGACATAGCTTCACTGATAAACTCGCTTCATAGTGAGATCTCCTATAACAATGTGGCGACGTTGGTCCCCAGTGTGTGGTAACTGGTCTAATGTGCCAAGCAATTGTCGACTTAATTGGCATAATGATAGTTCGTGTTACGCGGAATATGTGCTAGTTAGTGCCACTAATTGGCTGCCATGAACGTCGTTAGGACATGATGAAGGACTTTGACGTTAGAAGATATTTTAGGAGACGTAAGATATGTCGGATATTTTGAATTTAAAGTACTTGTGAAGTTGATTTATCTTGGTGCTCGTATGAAATTGAGTATGGTTTGGAATAATTTTGAGTATATATGACAATGATAAAGATACTATTATTTATTGTCCATCCAACAATGGACGTTTGAAGCCGATTTAATAATGAGTCACTCTTTAGTATAACAAGAATAAAGTTACTTAACTGTAACCCGACTACGGAAAAATAAAATTGATCTAAAAAGTTCAAAATATTTATTAACTTAAACAATAATGACATAGGTATATACATATTTGTAATGTGCTCGTCAAGACCTTTCTTTTAATACCAAACATGTCATGATTATCTCAATTTAATTTTTTTCGAGGTCAAAAATTTACCATATTAAATTTAGGGAGAATTTATATAGCCTATATCACTCGGACCATTATTTCGAATCTACTGATACCTCATTCATCAAAATCGGTTCAGTAATTTAGGCGCTACGGTGGAACACACGTAAATACATACTTATATACATACATACACAAGTAGACTGCTAAAATCATAACCCTCCTTTTGGCTTTGCCGTAGTCGGGTAAAAAATAAACGTTACAAACAAAATTAAATAATTCATCAATTTCGTGATTGTTGAAAGCTTGGCTTGGAAGTTTATTAGATTTAATTTTATCACGGGAAATTAATCATGTTTATAGGATGCTACTCTACATAATGTTTTATTGTTAGTCGGAATTGAGAATCAATCCTTTACATTTCTGCTGGTCATTGTTTTTAACCAAAAGTTTTAAACTCCAAATCATTAAAAAAACTCAGGTAAGTATTCAAATGAAAAAATATTTTTATTAAAGGTCAAGAGCGAAAATGCGGCACATTTTGCTTTGACGTAGCTACGTAGGCGGCAAGCAGATAATGACGATAATTTAAAATGTACAATTTCATTCCGCGTCTATCTGATCTCAACCTGGCAAGTTATCTGAATATTTGCTACGTCACGTGTTACGAATATATGAAAATGTGCATTTCACAATGCGTTTATCAGATTTGGTATAATTTAAAACATATTTCGTAACAACCCGAACTCTGTAATCTCGGTCTTTATTCACGCGTTAATACATATAGGTAACTGTAGTGAAAAGAAACTATCGAAATCATAAAAATCAGAAGATTTCTTCCCTTGCTTGAAATAACACAATGTATGTAAGGTGTATGCGAGGTACAATGTTTCTATTGACATGTCAAAAGGATAATGCGATCTTCGGCTATTCTTATGTACCTACCTACTGAGGTTCCACATAAGTTTAAATTCTCATAATGTGAGTATTATCATCAATATCCTAAACTGAAAGGGATGAGGTGCATCTAATGTCAGCACGATCAAACATTTGAGCGTGATTGATCTCAGAAATTTATCTTTAGTATATAAAAATGAATGGCTAAATGTTGATAAGCGCAGAATTCGAGAAAAGCTGGACGAATTGGGCAATTTGAAGTTGAAATCCGAGGAAGGTTTCTATGAAGAGAAAAATTGGAAATTTACCGGGAAAAGTGGAAAATTCAGAAAAACTGAAAGTGCATTTTGTATGAGAATTTTGTATGAATTATTGAAAGGACAGGACAACGTCTGTTGTGTTAGCTAATTTTAAATAAATATCTAAAGTTCACCCCATTAGGTCTTTAAGTAAGTTTAGCTAAGCTTAGTTGGTTATAAACGAAACGTATTCTTTGTTATTAGCACAAACGGGATATTTACCATGTTTACTGTTTTTGAGTTCCCGATATTTCGGCACTGTTGCAAGCACCATGATCACGGATAAACTGAAGTTATTGCGGGTGGGTGTTTTATGAGCAGACAAATCGGTCTACCCTCTTTCTTGTTCGTTTTTAGGGTTCCGTACCTCAAAAGAAAAAACGGAACCCTTATAGGATCACTCGTGTGTCTGTCTGTCTGTCTGTCTGTCTGTCTGTCCGTCTGTCCGTCTGTCACAGCCAATTTGCTCCGAATCTAATGGACCGATTAAGTTGAAACTTGGTACACATATGTACTTTGGTAACCCAAATACGGACATGTAACGTAAGTAAATGAATTTTGAATATAGGGGTCCTTTTTGGGGGGAAAATAAGTACAATTAAAAAAAAAGTTTTGCAAACTGTACCGTGTGACATATCAAATGAAAGGTCTTACTGTGAGAGTCTCAAATATATTTTTTTTATAATTTTAAAATAAATTGTTTTGAAGTTATTTAAGAAAATAGACGAAAATTGACCATTCCCCCCCCTTATCTCCGAAACTACTGAGCCTAAAATTTTGAAAAAAATACAGAAAATAGTTCTATACCTACAGATTACAGGAAAACCTATAAGAAGTTTATGGTCTTGTAAATCTATATATATAAAATTCAAAGTCCTGACCGACTCATTGACTGATAATAATCAACGCACAGTCCAAACCACTGGACTTAGAGACATGAAATTTTGAAAATATAAACCCTATATAGTGTAAACATCCATTAAGGAAGAATTTTTGGAAATTCCATCCCTAAGGGAATAAAATAGGGGATGAAAGTTTGTATGAAAAATCTTATCTCTTGAGTTATTAGACTTGAAACTTAGCACGAATATTCATCTTAGTTAATTATAAAATTAATCACTTTTAGTTTTGCTAAACTACCCCCTTTTTTTGTGGATGGGAAATCATCAAATGACTTCTCGTTCTCTGGGTGGAGCGGAAGGGCGAGTCATACTTTTACTCACTAAAACCCACCCGTGTTCTTTCATAACATAAATAGTCGGGGGTGAAGACCTAATTTTGTAAATCTAATAGGTCATGGGGACATAGCCCGATCAAAAGGGGGAGGATGCGGTTCTTACTTTGTTTAACCAGGCATGGGGTCATAACCTGGTCAAAAGGGGGAGGATGTAACGCGAACCCTTTTCTAACCGCTCCCGCCACAATCCGCTCGTCCAATAAGGTCGAGTCGAAGCTTCTAGAAGGTTCTAGAAGCTTCGAAATAAATGTCGCGCAGCCTTGTCGTTGACTTTTAGAGAGACGTATGTCAACAGTCAACTAGGCTGCGCACATTTTTTAGATAGTTCTATTAGATTTACAAAATTAGGTCATCGCCCCCGACTATTTATGTTAAAGCTTCAATAATTTATTTATTTATTTACTAGGTATACCAACAGCAGTACATACAAAAAAATGATAAGACACAGCAATGTATAATAAAAGTACTGGCATGTATGCCTATTACAGGTATACACAGCATTCACTAAAAACAACAACGTAATTAATTTAAAAATAAAAACTTATGAACATATATAATAAAATAAAATACATTTTGATTTCGATATTCAAAATTGTGAATTTACATTAAAAAAAAGAAAAATATAAAATGTTAAAACACGGAAGGTGCTTGAGTGGAATAAACTAAGATTTATTAAGAACATGAATTACAATAAAATAAAATATATTATTAATTTATTGGTTAGTTAGTTTATGCACTCGCATATCTCAGAGACTGATCTTCTAAACTTGTTAAATGGTACTCCGTGTAAGTCGGTTTCTGACGATTTGCAAAAGCTGTTGCAACTTCTGCATATTCGGACCAAGGGAGCGTTGAGACCAAGATTGGATTTGCAGAAAGGGATATGAAGCAACCTGGTGATGGGATGTCTGGGAAGTTTTGAAGGGACTGAATATTGGATATGCTCAACAAGATCACATTTCGAACATTCGCGACCCCAGAAGACGGTATTGGTGGGTGTCAAAGTTTTTATAGAGGAATTTTGGAACACGCGGTCCGATTTACTCAAAACTCAGATTTTGTACAAACTTGAGACCAAAAATGAAGACTAACTAACGTGTATCAGGGTTTTCCAAAAATCTACCCCTTTTTTTTTTTTTTTTTGAGGGTGGGAAATCATCAAATAACTTCTCCCGCTCTGGGTGGAGCGGGAGGGCGTGTCAGACTTTTACTGACTAAAACCCACCCGTGTTCCTTCAGTTGCCTATGCCAGGGCCGCGGTAACCCTTTCAGACAACCCGCGACCCCAGCGGCGTCGGCCCTATTGGGCCCCGTCACTTGCTGACATCTCTTTGAGGCGCGCGTGGAACACGACGCGCCGTCGACTCGGGCCTGGTCCTTACCGGACGGCGAGCTACCCGCTGCTCACCGTCCGCAGGCCCGCGCCTACGGTGGCCGGAAATCGCCCCGCGATTCCCGCCGCCCAGGGCGTCTCCTGCGGCGACTGAGGGCGTGAGGCTGCCTCTCCCTCACGCGTTCCGCCTCCTCCTTCGCGAGCATCACTGCTTCGCAGAAGGAGGTGACGGCCTCCCATGCACTCTCGCTCCGCACCATGGCCTGGACCAGGCTCGGACGCGAGAGATCGCCGCCGCCGATCGCCTCCGTGAGAACACGGCGGTGCTCTGCCCAAGCCGGGCAGACCTCCACTGTATGCTCCACCGTGTCCTCCGGGCGATCTACACAATGGAAACACCCGGGCGTTTCCTCCCGCCTTATGCGAAACAGGAACCTCCCGAAACAACCGTGTCCGGTGAGGACCTGCGTCAGGCGGAAGGTGAGGACGCCGTGGCGCCTCTCTAACCACTCCTCAAAGAGGGGACTTATCGCCGCTATTGTGGCGTGCCCAGCGCTGGGTTGCGACAGTCGCGCTCTCCATGCCGCCATGAGATCCCGCCGGAGCTCTGTCCGCTGTACCGTGATTTCTCGCGGCAGCGGAGTTACGCCCCGGCGCTTCGCCTCCTCGCGCCACTCCCACACGTGCGCGAGGACCTTTGCCTCCAGATCCCACGGCGGCAATCCGGCAAGGAGGCTCGCCGCCTCCCGGGAGACCGTGCGGTATCCCCGGACTAGCCGGATGGCCATGACCCTCTGGGACGCGTTCAACCTGCCGGCTGGTCCCAGCCTTAGGGAACGCGCCCACACCGGTGCTCCGTAAAGGGCCATGGACCGCACGACCCCCGCGTAGAGCCTCCGGCAGGAGGCGTTTGGACCCCCCAGATTGGGCAGGAGCCGCCTCAAGGCAGCCCCAGCCCGTGCCAGTCTGGGAGCCAAACGTCGGAAGTGCTCCACGAAGTTCCACCGGCTGTCGAGGACGAGTCCCAGGTACTTCATCGTCGACCCGACTCCGATGTGAACCCCTCCTACCGTTATTTCGGAACCCGACGGTGGCGCATTCCGAGGACCATGAAAACACATGGCCTCGGACTTGTGCAAGGCCACCTCGAGTCCCAACTGCCGGATCCTCTCCACGACTATCGCAACCCCGCGTGTCGCTAGTTCAGCCGCCGCCTGGTGCGACCTCCCCTGCGCCAGGACCAGCGTGTCGTCAGCATAACATACTACGCTGACGCCGCTTGGGAGGTCGGCGCGCAGCACCCAGTCGTAACCGATGTCCCACAGATGCGGCCCCAAGACCGATCCCTGTGGGACACCGCACGACATCTCTCGCCGGTTCCACTCTCCCTGATGACCGGGGTAGATGACGGCCCTGTCCGTCAGATAGGCCTCGACCACTCGACAGAGGTAGGTCGGCATCCGGTGATACCGCAATGCCTCCCTGATGCAACTCCAGGGCAGGGTATTAAAGGCGTTGGCGATGTCTAGGGACACCGCCAAGACGACCCCACCCCGGGCCACTGCATCCCCCGTCGTGAGGGCTCGCACGCGCATGATGGCGTCCACCGTAGAGTGCCCCTTGCGGAAACCAAACTGGGTCTCCGCCAAATCCGGCCCCTCCTGCACCAGCCACCCGACGAGGCGGTCTGCAATTACTCTTTCAAAGAGCTTGCCCACCTCGTCGAGCAGCACGATGGGCCGGTAAGCGGACGGAGAGTCCGCAGGGCGCCCCGGCTTCTTAATGAGGACCAGTTTCCCCGTCTTCCAGCGAAGTGGGAACTGGCCCCTCTCCAAGCATGCGCTTAGGAGCCCCCCTAGTCGAGGCCCGAGAGCCCCAAAGGCCAGAACCCAGGCTCTTCCAGGTAAGCCGTCGGGTCCTGGGGCGGTATTTTTGGCACTGAGCCTACGTACCGCCGCTCTCAACTCTACCTCGGTCACTTCCGGAGCATCAACGTCGTCGTCGGTGTCGTGGTCCGCAGCGGGCACCGCATGAGGCGGAGCCATAGGCGGGGGAGTATGTTCCCCTCGCGAAGGGAACAGAGCGCTCACCACGTCCTCCACGAGCTCGGGCCGGAGACTCTGCGTCAGCGGGGGCGCCCATGGGCGGAGTTTCTCCCGCACCAACTTGTAGGGGCGCCCCCATGGGTCTCTGTTCAGAGTCTCCAGCGACTCCTCGCGGCCCAGATCCCTGGACCGCAAGATCTCCGCTCGGAGGGCGGTCTTCGCCGCTCTGTACCCCTCGTACAGCTCCGCCTGAATGGCTTCCGTATCCGGAGGGCGGATACGGAGCCTGCGGTGCCTGGTGTACAGGCGTCGCGCGGCGACGCACGCCTCGCGCAGAGCCGTCAGCTCCGGCGACCACCAATACACCTGGCGAAAGGCGCGACTGGGCTGGACCCGGGGCATTGCCACGTCGCACACCTCGGACATGGCCTCCCGGAACCACTCCGCCTCGTCGTTGATGTCGGCAGGCCTGTCCGGTGGTGACACCCAGGCCTGCACGATCGAGGCTTCCAGGAGGAGCTCCCGGTCCAGCTTCTTCAGCGCCCACCGCGGACCACTCGGGGCCTGTCGGACCGGCGCGCTCGAGGTATGGGCGGAGACGTCAAACCGGATGTACCGGTGATCGGAATAGGTCTCCACCCCCTCCATGACGCGCCAGTCAACCACGTGCGGCAACAGAGCGGGGCTGGCGAACGAGATGTCCACCACCGACTCGCCCCGCATCCGCACACACGTGGGGACAGAACCCCGGTTTAGGACGACCAGGCCTGTCTCCAGAGCCCAGTCCTCCACCATCCTGCCCCGTGTGTCCGTACACCGGGAACCCCAAGCCACATTCTTGGCGTTGAAGTCCCCGAGGACAAGCACGGGAAGGGAACGAAACCCGACGACGACGTTTTTCAACTCCGCAAGGGAGTTGTGGAACTCGGCGAGAGTTCGGTTCGGGGAGAAGTATGTCCCCACCACGACAATCCCCCCGAACCGTGCTGCGACGCAACCCTGTCCCTTCTTGACGGCTTCAAGGGACAGGGTACCGGCGGCGGCCGACGAAATGAGGGTCACTGAGCCGCTCAGGTCCTCCACCCAGTAATCACTGGGCGGGACAAAGTACGGCTCAGCGACCACGGCGATGTTAATCGACCACTGCGCCATGCTCTGGATCAACAGATCCTGAGCGGCGGCGCAGTGGTTGATGTTCGCCTGGAGGAGGCGCAATGGGGCCACTACTGGCATTCCATTGCAGCCCCCTCCTGAGCCCCCTGTGAGGGCTCCGCCGCAGTGGGTACGGCGGCGACGGCAGTGGGGGCGGCAGCGACGGCGGCGCCTGTGGCGACGGCTGCGGCGGTGACGGCGGTAGAGGGGGCGGGGGGCTTGCCCTTGCCCCGGGCTTTCGTGGGTGGACCACAGCCCTTGCTTCCAGCCCGGTGATCGGCCGGCTTGCCAGCTGCCGCACACAAGTAGCAGTGCGGCGTGGCATTGCACGAGCCGGCCTTGTGACCGGGCTGACCACAGCGGAAGCAATTACTGCTGCGGTCCACCTCCGAGGTGCATTTGGCTCCCACGTGGTTGCCCACCTGGCAACGGAAGCACCTCAGAGGTCTGGGTTCCAGCAGTTTTACCCGCGTGGAGTCCCAGCCCACCTGGAATCTCGGGCCCTCCCCAACGATTTTGTTGGCCGCCGATACGGGGCAGCTCACCGTAACGGCTCGCAACCCCGTGGAGTCTGGACGGATGGTGCCTACCCTCACCTGCTCGATAGCGCACCCCCCAGTCTTGACCACGGCGGCCACAACTTCCCCCTCTGTCACAGAGTCGTCCAGACCCAGGATGCGCATGTCAGCGCACTTGGCGGGTCTGGACACTCGGGCTTCGTCCGCATTTAAGGACGCCCTAAGCCTTTCGGCCAGAGCGTCAGCGGTCGGGCCACTAGCCGCACCGGGGATCTCGAGCATACGAGCACTTTTCATTTTGAAAAAAAAAAAAATATCCTGTGTGTGGGGTGTTATTGTCTAGAACCCATCGAGTAGAGTACAAAGATACTTTTATTTTTTTATCTTCTAAAATGAAGAAATAGGGGGCCGTAAAAGTTGTCAATTTTATACCATTTTTGTACGAGCTCGATTCATAAGGTATTTTTTTAAAATATGGTCGATTTTTTGCAACTGCAAAAGATAACCTTGTAATTCACAGTATCATTATGAAATACAAAGTTATCTTTGCGATTGTTAAACATTATAATATGGTACGGAACCCTTTGTGTGCGAGTCCGTCTCGCACTTGGCCGGTTTTTTAATCTGCCTTCTGCTATCTGCTTAAAACTCAGTCAGTCTTTAGACCTCCTTTCTCTTCGACTAAATATATATATTCTAACTACTCTATAGCATCTGGCAACGTCTGTGGTGCGCTACGGTACGCTTCAGGCGTTTTTCAACATTTCACACTAATTCGATTCATCCAAATAGGTTTAGTCGTTTGAGCGTGAAGAAGTAACAAACTGTGTGTTTGTTACTTCTTCACGCTCAAACGACTAAACCTATTTGGATGAAATTTGGTATGTAGATAGCTTATAACCTGGATTAACACATAGACTACTTTTTATCCCGGTCTATGCGGGTGAAACCGCGGGGCGCAGCTAGTTGCATATATTTGGGCGACAATTTTGTTTAAACGTATGTTACTTTTCACCTGTGTACCCACAAACAACAAATTAATTAACAACATCAATATTAATGACATCGATTTCATAAGGCTTGAAAGATAAGAAGGGTCAGATTCAGAAGCCTAACCACTGATCCTGATGAGTTTGCCTATTTGATCCACGGCTTTAGGGTTGTCCATAGCAACTGTCATAAGTATTAGTAACTGCTCTCCTAAGGGCGACGTTAACCCTTGTCCATTTTATCTGTTAAACATTATAATATGGTACGGAACCCTTTGTGTGCGAGTCCGTCTCGCACTTGGCCGGTTTTTTGCACTCAGTACCACTACCACTGTCACTCGCAACTCGATTCTGTTCCCGACATACGAAACTCACTGTGTCCGCTCGCGAACTTTTCTCGGCACTTTTTTGGATTTTCCACAGCTGAACCACTGGATTCCAAGCTCTTGACAGTTGATACCCATCATCCCGGTTAATGTTAGTGACCATGACAGTTTAAAAACTTATGAAACGTACTCTTGTACTTATTTTTTGACAATTAACGGTGTAGCATACGCACCGAACCGAAATAGGGGTGGCTTTGACACTACACTGGGAAAATAACGTTTTTCGTATATTCCGATGTTCAAAAACTCGACACAAGCCGCAGCGGACAAAATGCACTCACGTACCTTGGTCTGCTCCGGTGTTCGTTGAGCTTCCACCTTCGATTGTCCTTCAGCTAGCTTCAGGGTTTCACGCTTTCGTGTTTAGCACACGCGAAATAGGGGATGCTTCGATCTCCCTTAGGATATCGACCGATTTAGAACACGCGCGCGCGCCAGGCTTTCACCCACACGACCTTTGCCTTCGCTCCAAAGATAACGAATACGTGTGTGCAATGGCAGCTAGTTAGGCTGCTTCCGGTGCTGCCATCTTGCGAGAATTTGAACTATGGATACGTCTAGAAAAACGTTGCGGTAACGGAACATCCCGCCCACCAAAATGCCTATGGTATTTTCTGGTCGAACGATAAAAGGTATTTGGAGGACAAAGATCGATAATGCATGTAGAGTACGATAAATATTTGCTTAGCTAACGATAAAATGTGATACTTGGGTTAGATACGATATAGATTTGATGCAATAAAGATTTTGATTCAATACGATAGAGATTCGATACAATAAAGATTTGATAAGATTTAGATTCGATACGATAAAGATTTGATACTGGCGATAAGAAGTTTGATACGATTTAGATCCGATACTAACGATAGAAATTTGATACGATTTAGATACGATACGATAAAGATTTGATACTAACGATAGGAAATTTGAAACGATTTATATTTGATACAATAATAAATAAATAAATAATTTGATAATAACGTTAGGAAATTAGATACGATTTAAGCTAGTCCTCAAGCGGGAGAGGGCATAACTTAACCAAAGGTCTTTGAATAGTATGATTTGTTGCGGTTCTAACTACTGCAATCCGAGCTATCCCATCAGCACCGGGTAAAAGTTCCACGACTCTAGCGAGAGGCCATTGAAGTGGAGCGCGATTGTCGTCTTTGATAATCACCATTGAGCCTATCTGCAGCGGTTTCGAATCTTTGGTCCATTTGGCGCGTTGCGTTAAAGAGTTGAGATATTCGTGTTTCCATCTGGACCAGAAGTTCTGTTGGAGTGCCTGTATCAGCTGCCACCGATTAAGCCGATTTACGTTAACATTGGATAGATCTTGATCGGGGACGGCTGTCAGAGGTTCTAAAGTGAGGAAGTGACCGGGAGTTAGTGCTGATAGATCGTTAGGATCAGAACTGATTGGACAGAGAGGTCGCGAATTTAGAATAGCTTCGATTTGTACGAAGAGTGTCGTGAGTTCTTCGAACGTCAGTACTTGGTTGCCTACTGCATGAAGTAAGAACGATTTGGAAGCACGTATTTGGATTTCCCACACACCGCCAAAATGGGGAGCCGATGGGGGGTTGAATTTGAAATTAATCCTCTCCGCGTTAGAAGCTTCTTGCATGAGTGATGATAGTTGATTCCGTGCGCCCGTAAAATTTGTACCACAATCCGCGTGTATCTCGTTGCAACGACCGCGACGTGCCACGAAGCGTCGTAGAGCTGCGATAAATCCGTCTGTTGAAAGAGTTGAAACCACTTCGAGGTGAACCGCTTTGGTCGTGAGACACACGAACAAGCATAGGTACGCTTTGTCGATTTTAGCGCCGCGATGAGGGCCGAGTTTGATACGGAAAGGCCCGCCGAAATCCACACCTACGATTGAAAAAGGCTTTACCTGATTGACGCGGTACGACGGGAGATCGCTCATGAAAGGTTGTAATGGTTGGGGATTAGTCCGATAGCATTGTACGCATTTAGCAAGGCGACGACGAATTGTGCGTTTGGCAGAAACGATCCAAAATTGTTGTAGTAGCAGAAAGTGAGTGGTATTGATACCGGGATGCAAATAGCTGCGATGAATAAAGTCGATGATTAAAAGTGTGAGTGGATGTTCAGACGGCAAGAAGGCTGGGTGCTTTTGTTCGTATTCTAAACCTGATCGAGAGATCCTGCCGCCCACCCTGAGGATACCTAGACCATCGATAAACGGGTTGAGTTTGCGGAACGGTTTCGTTAGCGGTTTGTTTGATTTTAGATTACTAAGTTCCTCAGCGAAAGCACTGCTTTGTACGTTTTTTACGATTTGCATCAATGAGTTGTGTCTTTCAACATTGTTGAGATACTTGTTACGATTAGCTTGATTCCGATTGCGACAGTTGTTTATGAAACGATAAATGTAGCTTAATACGTTTACGATCTTTGACAATGACGAGAAACGATTAATTAGATTTTCGAAAATGGTGGGTTCGGTTTTGTTAACGTCCGTGGAGCTCAAGGCTGCTGATTTCCGTACTTCGGCGTCTACGATTACCTCCTCCTCGTGCGATAGGTTTGCTGAAATTATAGGCCAAGATTCACGATCTTCAGATAGCCAACATGGCCCCGCCCACCATAGCGTATTGTGAACGATTTCACTGGGGAACAGACCACGACTGCAAATATCAGCAGGGTTATCGCCTGAAGAAACATGATGCCAACATTCGGTAGGTGCAATGTCTTGTATGTGGCTGACACGGTTCGCAACAAACGTAGCCCAACGAGAGGAGTGAGACCTTAACCATGAAAGGACCACGGTGGAGTCTGACCACAAATAAACAGCGTCGATTTTGATACGAGAGAGGTAAGTATCGCGCACAAATTTGTACAAGTCCGATAGAAGCACAGCAGCGCATAGTTCGAGTCGAGGCAGAGAGGTACGTTTAAGAGGTACTACCCGTGCTTTAGAGCAGACTAGAGAGGTATGGATATTACCCTCCGAATCGACAGCGCGCAGATAAATCACTGCGCCGAACGCGATTTCCGAACTATCGCAGAATCCGTGTATTTCGTACGTACGATACGTATTTTTGCATGTAAGTTGCCGAGGTATTCTTAGTTCAGTCAGTGACGGTAATTGTTCTTGGTAAGTGTTCCATGTACGGATGACCTCATCAGGGGGGGTCTGATCCCAACCAACACCGAGTATCCAAAGTTTTTGGATTAAGCACTTCGCTTGAATTGTGATGGCGGAAAGTAGCCCTAAAGGATCGAATATTCTAGCAATCTCGCTTAATATGGAGCGTTTAGTACATGCCCGCTCTGATGACTTGATTTCGAATAGGAACGCATCTGAGGTAGGATCCCACTTGAGTCCTAGAACTTTCAAAGTTTGTGTCTCGGTATTGTCGAGCGATACAGAACCTGTTAGACAATGTTCGCGGGGAAGGTCGGTCAATAGCTGAGGATTATTACTAGCCCATTTTCTGAGTTGGAAACATCCGCGGTCGAAAAGAGCTATAGTTTGCGATTTAGCTTCCTGAGCGACTTCTAAGGATGGAAAGCCGGTGGTGACGTCATCGATATACAAGTCCGATAGGAGAATTTGTTTGGCAAGTGGATAAGAGTCTCCTTCGTCTTCAGCAAGCCGTTTCAGAGCACGACAAGCGAGATATGCACTCGAGGCCAAGCCATAAGTTACGGTGTTCAGGCGATATTCTTGAAGGGGCTCGCTGGGCGAGGTCCTCCAGAAAATGCGCTGATAGTCACGATGTTCGGGTGCTATTAGAATTTGACGGTACATCTGACGAGCATCAGCCATGAATACGATATTGTGTTCACGAAAACGCAAGAGAATTTCCAAAATATTGGGTTGTAATTTTGGTCCGATAAGTTGCGTATCGTTAAGTGATCGAGAGCTTAAATCCTTTGCTGATCCATCAAAAACAACGCGTAGACGCGTGCTTGCAGAGTCAGGGCGTAATACGCAGTGATGTGGAATATAGTATTTACCCGTGCTCATCTCGTCTATAGGAACCAAGGACATGTGGCCGCTTTCGATATAGTCGTTCATGAAGTCTACGTATTGGCTTTGTAAAGATGAGTCACGTGTCAGCCTTCGTTCGGTAGCGTGGAACCTTCGTAACGCGAGGTCGCGCGAGCCTTCGAAGGTGGGTTCTGATTCGTCTTTGAAGGGAATGCGAACTACGTATCGTCCAGATTGATCGCGATAATGATCGGTACTGAACTTTTGCTCGCATAGCAATTCATCTGGAGTCAACCTCGATGAATTCGGTAAAGAATCTAATTCCCAAAAGCGTTGAACCAAAGAGTTTAACTCATTGTCGATGTCGGGCAGCGTATGCAATAAAGCACTAGCCGAGAGGCAAGTTTTGCCTAAGAGAAGCCAACCGAATGTTGAATTAAACGCGGTAGGTTGGTTGGCACCTCCTTTAATATAATGGTTGAGTACAGAGTCGGCGAAGACATCTGCAGCGAATAATAGATCGATCGGACCTGGAATGTCGAAGCCAGGGTCCGCCAACGGTAGTGATTCAATATGTGACCATCCCGATGTGTTTAATTGCGCAAGGGGTTGATCGCCACATATTTTAGCTATGACGTGCATGTCGAGTTTGTATAAAATCCGATTATTTGTGCCAACGGAGCAAGTGACGTCACCGATGATCGGAGCGGCAGCTTCTCCCAGTCCGCTAACGTTTGAATTTGTTGTAGCTGGTTTAAGATTCAAACGCTTTACTGCGGAAGCAGTGATGAAATTGCTTTGACTTCCGGTGTCAAATAAAGCGCGAAACGATTGCATATTGCCTGAAGCATCCTGAATTTGCACAATCGCAGTTGCCAGCAACACGGTAACGTTCGATTGAGACCTTGAAACCAACGACGATCCGATTTGATTTGATGCGTTATTAGAATTATCGCGATGGAGTAAGGTATGATGTTTACGTTTGCATGTGCGGCACGAAAATATTGAATTGCAATTCTTCAGTTGATGTGATGGCTTCAAACAGTTAAAACACCAATTTTTATCTTTAGCGATTGTCATTCGCTCGTCAATCGATTTTTTAAGAAAATCTTCACACGATGTTATCGAATGTGACTCGTTACAATGGGAACATTTACTCGAGTAAGAACCGATTTTATTATCACTGACACTTGCAGCAGGAGCTTCATTTTCGGTTGCAGCTACTAGTGTGTGCGGATTGTTTGAACGTTTGGGCACAGGATTGGTGGCAGGCTTAGTTGCCTTGGACGACTCGGAAAAGTGAGAATCACGTAATAACGCTTCGCATTTAGACCTTAGAAAACCCTTGAGTTGTTCGTAAGACGGTAACTCGACATTTGAGTAACTTTCCTCAAACCCGCGGCGTAAATCTTTGTTAAGTTTCGATAAAATGTGATAAACTAAAACAAAATCCCAGTGTGCGATCGGCAAGTCGATTGTTTTTAATATACTCAAATTCTCTTCGAAAAGGTCAAGCGATTTTTGAAACTCGTGCGCATTATTACTTTGAAATTCGATGTTTAAAATGTCCCGCCAACATGTGAAAGCTAGGGTGCGTTTACTCTTGTAGCGAGCAACGAGCGCTTGGTACGCGTCATCATAATATTCGTGGGTCATAGGAAACGCTTTGACTACTGATAACGCATCGCCGCTGAGAGAAGATATCAGATAATGAAACTTCTCCGTATCGGTAATAAAAGTGGAGTTGTGTATTAACGCGTTAAAAGTATCAAAATACTCTGGCCATAATTTAATATTTCCAGCGAAAGTTGGTAGTACGATTTTCGGTAGCCGAATATTATTCGATGACGAGACGTTGTGCGATTTAATCGATTCATTGTTTACTAAACTACGGTGAATTGATAACACTCGATAGTACATGTCATCAAAATCTTCTTGTATTTGATCATCTTCACTACTCGGGTCGGTGATGAGTCCTAGAATCGTGAAATGCGCGTCCTCAAAACCCGATGCAATTTGCTTTAAGTCTTGATGATACGATAAAAACAAGTCGCGCTGACTAGTATCACTTGACGCCGAGGCGCCTATCTCTAACGCCTTAGCTAAGCGTTTATACGCAATAGTTCGCTTTCTGCGCAAGGACGGCAAGTCCATAACCGTGAACTCATCGTTAACAGATTTAGATTTTGATTTCTTTAGCATGGCTCTTTTACCACTTAGTTTAGTGGAATATCCACCTATAGGTGACATTCTTCCCTATAAGTTAATGTCTTGTAGTGTAAAATGTGTCAGAATAGTTAAAATTAAAAGTTAAAAATGTACCTAAATAATTTTATAATGATATGTTGATAACACAATAAAATGTTAGAACTTATAACTTCGATCTCGTTCACTGGATGGAAAGAACGCGCACAGAATTTACGATCTTATTTCTACAGCGATAAGGATTGTTCACCTCGTTACGTAATTTACTTATATAACTTGCGCGGTAAAACTATACCTACAGCAAACCGATGGGTACGGAACGTTCGCCTGCTTGAGCGTTGGTTCACGCGTCTACCCTACAATATTTTTTATTGAGAAAAGTTTTGTACATTTGCAATTTTACGATTTTACTAGATGAATTTACTTAGGTATGCTAGATATTTAGTTACAAGAAACGATTATGAATGTGATTGATGATTTGAATAATATAATTATTGCAAGCCGATGGAATTAAGCACCGATGATTGTTAGTGATTGCTTAACTAGATCTCACAATAACTCCCGATTCGTGTGAAATGAATATTTGAATTAAAACCCTGTTCAATGGTGATTACTTATGGACGCCGTTGCAACATGTAGGTATGATAGGTCCGATATTTGTAAGATTACAAGATGATGCAATAACTTAGAATGCAGTAGAATGTTATTAACGATGGATTTATGTATTCTAAATTAAAACAGAACGGTTTTGACCAGAAATACCATACGCAAAATGATGGACTTGAAGTAAGATGGAAGGTCCCTGGTTTCGGCACCATAAAGATGTAGCATACGCACCAAACCGAAATAGGGGTGGCTTTGACACTACACTGGGAAAATAACGTTTTTCGTATATTCCGATGTTCAAAAACTCGACACAAGCCGCAGCGGACAAAATGCACTCACGTACCTTGGTCTGCTCCGGCGTTCGTTGAGCTTCCACCTTCGATTGTCCTTCAGCTAGCTTCAGGGTTTCACGCTTTCGTGTTTAGCACACGCGAAATAGGGGATGCTTCGATCTCCCTTAGGATATCGACCGATTTAGAACACGCGCGCGCGCCAGGCTTTCACCCACACGACCTTTGCCTTCGCTCCAAAGATAACGAATACGTGTGTGCAATGGCAGCTAGTTAGGCTGCTTCCGGTGCTGCCATCTTGCGAGAATTTGAACTATGGATACGTCTAGAAAAACGTTGCGGTAACGGAACAAACGGTTAGACATCAATTATTATTATTCAAAAATAAGTAACAAACATTCTGCCCTTTTTCACCTGTGACTTTCAGTTCTTTATACAATTCTGACTTCTGCTCTGATCGGGGTCATTATGACCCCACGTTGTTTACAGCTTTATTTTCGCGGCTATTCATAAAATAGTCGTTGACTTAAGCCTAGTCGTAACTGTAAGGTACAGCTCTAAAAGTGCCATAAAGTCGGGTAAAAATAGCGAGTAAATGAGTGCGAGTTTCTAAGTATGATGTCTTTGTAGTTTTATATAAATCTTTCTCTGTTATGCCTTAAAGACAAATAAAATTGTAACTTAGACTCGTGTTTTTATGGTGTTTTGACCGCATATTATGTTTGTCTTTAGAAAGTTACACATTTAATAGCATTATTTTGTTATAGGTTACGATTTTATTCATCATCTTTTCCCAACTATATTGGAATCGGCTTCCAGTCTAACCGGGTGCAGCTGAATATCAATATTTTACATGGAGTGACGGCCTTTCTGCCCTCCAAAACTCAGTACCTGGATAATACGATCCCCTTGATAAGACTGGTTGTCAGACTTTCGGGCTTCTGACGACCCGTGACGACTGTTAAATATAAACGAACGACAGCCAGGACCAACTGCTTAAAGAGGATCCCGAGGCACGGGGGTGTGTCGGTGTGTAGTAGTAGTAGTAGAAAAATGATTATCACAAAGTACCGGGATATAAAGTGGATTACTAAGGGATTACGACTTAGTTGTAAAACCAAACGATATCTAAGATTTAATTTTTATAAAAACCGAACAAAAGTGAATAAAGCAAAATATCACAAATATTCTAATTTACTACGGCGTTGTATATCGAAGTCGCAAAAAATTTCTAATGACAATTTTATAAATAGATCTAAGAATATTTGCAAAGCTGCGTGGAAGGTCATCAACGAGGATATGGAATATGGAGCCCGTCAGGAATTCATAAATGAAATAAAAACTGACAATGGCATGGCAACCAATCCTCATGAGATAGCAAACAAATTCAATAACTACCTAATACAACTATCGAATAGCGATAATGGGAATATACAAAACACAAATAAAAACCGTTCAAATAATAGTATATTTCTTACACCGGTAGAGGGCATTGAAATCGCAAATATTATTATGTCTTTAAATAATACTAATTCTGTTGGTTATGATGGTATCACAACTGACATGTTAAAAAAATGCGTCGTCAGTATTGTCCCGGTGCTAAGTTACCTAATAAATTTATCTTTTGAACAAGGAAATTTTCCCAGCCGGTTAAAGAAGTCAGTAGTCAAGCCATTGCATAAAAAAGGAGATAAAACAGAAATGAGCAACTATAGACCAATAGCTTTAATCCCTATTATCTCTAAAATATTTGAAAAGGCTATGCATAGAAGACTATCTGCGTATTTGGAGAAGTATAAACTAATTAAAAGGGAACAATATGGATTTCAAAAGGGAAAATCAACGACACTTGCCGCATTTGATTTAGTGCACAATATCCTAGTAAATGTTGATAAGAAAAAGCAGACAATGGTGATATTTTTTGACATGTCAAAAGCATTTGACTTTGTTTCTCATGAACTGCTTTTAAAAAAGTTGGATAACTATGGTATCAGAGGCCCAGCTCTGCAATGGTTAGAAAAATACCTAGATAATCGTGAACAATGTGTCGAAATATCTTGGGAGCAAGACGCCGTAGTAAAACAAGAGAGGTCTGAGTATCTTGTCAACAGTTATGGCGTCCCGCAAGGTAGTATCATCGGATCCCTTCTTTTTCTTATATATATTAATGATTTACCTGACATTACTAATAATAAATGTATACTATTTGCGGATGACATCTCGATAATATTAACATACGACAATATAATTAATAATAACCCTGACATTGATATAAATAACACTATTGATTTAGTTATAGGGTGGTTAGTAAGAAATAATTTGCAGGTAAACATTAGCAAGACGACTTTTATGCAATTTCAAACCCGTGGATCAAAGATCGTTCCAAGGCATATTTCATATGACGGTACAAAAATTAGTGAATCTACCAATGTACGATTTCTTGGATTCACCTTGGACAAGTACCTAGATTGGAAAGCACATGTTGATGGAGTCTGCAAGAGAGTTAATAGTTTCGTTTATGTTTTAAACAGACTAAGAACTACAGCAACACAACATACGGTATTGTTGGCATATCATGGTTATGTAGCGTCGGTGTTACGTTATGGATTAATACTGTGGGGAAACTCAACAGACTGCCAGCGGGCGTTTCTGTCCCAAAAACGTTGCATTAGAGCAATTGTTGGCATTCCTCAATATGAGTCTTGTAAACCCCACTTTAATAGACTCAAAATATTACCCCTACCGAGTATGTACATTTTTGAAATTTGTGTGTTCGTAAAATCAAATTCGAACCTATTTGTGAAAGCTAGTGATATATATACACGTGATAATACCCATCCTCGTAAAACAAGGCATGGTCAGCGACTAGTCCTAGAGTTTGCGCCAAAAACTGCGGTGTTTAAAAAAAATTGCTCAGCTATGTGTGTTAAAATTTATAATAGGTTACAATCAGACATTCAAGATCTTCCACTACCAAAATTTAAGAAAAAGCTTAAAGAGCTACTGCTTAAAAAAATGATTTACTCATTAGATGAGTGGCTACAAGTATAATGTGACGTTATTTAAAGTTAAAAAACATTTTTTTTTTACTGATACTGAACACTGTAGTAGACGGCAGAATTATTATTGACATTTATAATTGACATCAATAGGAATCTCAGTTAAATGTATTAATATGATTATGACTAAATACACATTTTTTTATTTTTTTTTTATTAGATAATTTTTTTAATTAAGTATTATTACTACATAATAAAACTTCACATGCCATAACTAAGGCTAAATAGATTAAATGACCAGATAATGTAACATGTGAAACCACCGACTGTACCTACTCTATTTAAATGTGAATAAATGAATTTTGAATTTTTGAATTTTGAATTTTGTAAAGATGGTGACCTATCCACATGACAGACCGACCGAGGCATCGACCCGTGCGGCTGTTATTACTTAAAAAACACGAGCCCTTCTTACGGTTTTATTTAAGGTAGGCATAATTCTGAAGAAATAAAAATTGCAGAATTTTTGATATTTTTGTATAAATTGTTGGTAACCTTTCTTTTCTTTTTATGATCTTGAGATGTGTTTTAATTTTGGGTGTGTGACTTGGCTATCGCACTAAGAAGAGCTGCCGTGAGTGCCGTGTGATTCTGTAAGACCTCATTCTAAATTTCGAATCTGGGGGCCTACTCCCTAAGTCCGTCCGTCTATTCCGTCCGTCTGTTCATCCGTCCGTCTGACATTACGATCCATCAAAACAAGTGTAAAATTTAAATTTTTCGGACGGGCAAAAACACATCGGGAGTAGAGACAACTGTCAAATCATGTTGTCATTCATACTTCGTTCGGGCCCCGAACCAATCATCCATCCGTAAGTGATACGGAGTAGGAAACGCCCGTAACGTAGGCCGAAACTACGGGCTTCGTGCTTAGGGAGTAGGCGCCCTGAATCCGCTGTGAAAGTGAGTAGCGATGTGAAATGCGAGTTGTTGTTTGAATTTTACAGAATCGACGTACTGTAATGATAATTTTAGACAAAAAAAAAAACGTTCTGTTGCCTTTCAAAAATCGTCTAACATTATAATATCAATATTCAGAGCTACTGAAAATTTCCATTCACAAGCCTTACAGCGACGACGTAGGCCTGAAAAGTGCCGTTCTTTGTATAATAAAAGGTTTTTCACACCACCTGCTCGAAAATGTCAAATTATATGTCAAGCAACCTTAACCTAAAGTGAGTCATTAGTGGCCGGGGGCACAGCCGGTCAATAATGTTGTACTGGATTTCATTATGACCCGCTGGTCAATAATGTGATTTGAATTTGGAATCTCACATGCTCAGCTAAATTGGCAGTATAGTACTAACAAACACCTTTTGGTGCCAGAAAGAGGAAAGCTATTCTCGAAACCTTTACTACGCGTGGATGATATTCTCGATTTCCTACAAAATCATAACGACTGCTTCTTCATATCGTTGCCATGTTTTCGAAGACATAATATTGTAAGAATAATTAGATAACTACGAACCATTTTTCATTTTTTTTTAATTTATTTTTTTAAATTTTGGAACGAAGTTCCTTATCGCGCGTTGTGAAAGGGGGCTAGACGGAAAAAAGTCTCACGAAAAGTTGTCACGACACTTTTTGCTATAGGTAGCTATTGTAAGCCGTGCGGCGTGCGCATGTTTCTCTGTCTGTCTCTCTCTCTCTCTCTCTTATAGAAAGCAAGCCAGATATTTTCATTTCTATTTCGCATTGAACAGTGTGGTGTCGCGATGATGATGATGATGATGATGATGATGATGGTGATGATGATGATGATGGTGATGATGATGATGATGATGATGATGATGATGATGGTGGTGATGATGATGATGGTGATGATGATGATGATGATGATGATGATGATGATGATGATGATAAGTATAAAAATAAAATTTTGTTACAATTCCTTCACTAATTAATCGAAAGGAACATGGTGATGATGATGGTGATGATGATGATGATGATGATGATGATGATGATGATGATGATGATGATGATGATGATCAATATAAAAATAAAATTTTGTTACAATTCCTTCACTAATTAATCGAAAGGAACTTCGTTCCATCCGGGTGTCCCTTGACACCTCTCAAGTTTTTTTTTTTTTTTAATTACACATCAACATCTATAAACGTACCAAATAAAAACTTAACTTTATCTTTGCACAACTGGACTAATGTCTCAAATGTTACCATTAACTTCAATTAATATGTAAGTGCATATAACTAACTAGTTCTAAATATGTTATTCTTACTGTTTGTTTATTTAATAAATACTTTGTTTTTCGTACTATGGCTATTATTTTCTCACAGTAGGTTTAAAAAGTAGAGTATCCTCCTCTGGGCTAAAGGTGTCTTTGCCTTGGGCTAGCTTGAATCCCTCGCTGCATTCAGGATTCTTGTATTAACTCCCTCGCTTCGCTCGTGAGTTAAACTCTTAACTACCTCGCTGCGCTCGGGAGTTAAATCCCGAATCCTTCATTGCGCTCGAGATTCAATATGACGCCCGTGACATAAGACACAACTTTAGCCCCTCGGTGCATAATCTACTATTATTGTACTCAGATTAAACACTTCGCTAAAATGGGGGATTCAGAATTAAATCGTCTAGCTTGAAATTCAGCCTCAAATTAACAAAGGCTTTCTATTGTTACCAAGCATTTTACTGTTTGCTTCTCTATGCTAATTTGGACTAATTTATGCTGGCCAATCGTAACAAAGCTATTTTCGTACCGAAATTATTTGATAAAATATTAGTTAAGGACGCGTAAAAGGTCAGACTGAGATAAATGTTTTTTGCAACGAAGATCTTTAAACCCGGCTTGCGGTAGGAGTAAACTGTTAGAAATAGTCACGTAATGAAAAAGCGTTACGCGCGAAAAGGTCAGTTTCAAGTGTCAAAAGTGTTTTTTTTAAACACAGAGCCGTCTAGTGTAAGTTTTTAGAAGCTAAAAACTTATAATAGAAAGTACTATGGAGTCTGACACTGACCTGCAAATTGCAAAAAAACGTAAGAAAATTTGAATTTCGCGGGCTACTATCGTGTATTTCAGTATTGTGGTGGCTCGTTTTGCAGTGTGATGTCAAGGCAATATACCGAAATTACTGTTTCTTTTGTATAATCAAAGTATAGCACATTGTTGATTTGCTACGACGCGACGTAGCAGTGAAAATACCACTTATTAGTGGTATTTTTTAACACCACCCACCAACAGCATTTTGGTGAATGATTTATGTATTTTTACATTCTATTGTCTATACTTTAGACATATTTGACGAATGTATTTGGCTTGTATTTGGTTATATGACTTTACAAAGTTATTGCGTATGCGTAAAGATCATTTCCGCCTAAAGCAGTAATAAAGATTGGTGATGTTGAAGGCGCACTCAGTTCGGATCGTGATCGGTTTTTACGAATTCTGCCGATGCTACATCTAAGTTGTCTCGTACTGTACTAACTTGAAAGCACGATGCAGCTCTTTCAAACAGAATTCAATCGTGTACACAAAATAGAAATACAATATATAGAGTAAACCATTTTCATAATTCCTTACGCGCGCTGTCAGTTGTAAAGGCAACGACACATAACTCATAGGACGGGATTGCTTCACCCTCATCAAATATGATATCCTAGTCGACATCAATAGAGGGTGCTTTATGGTAAATATGCCGTGGTATGAATAAAAAGCTTTTTATAGCTTTCGGCCATATTTTTATTGACGATAGAAATATAGAAAGAGATAAAAATATACAAGACGTATAACACAATCCCTTTTCTGCACTGGAACTGTGATGACTTTAACACTTCCATATAGTGCTAAAGAATTATGTAACTACTTTCTGTATTGTTATTTTCACTTATGCGTGGAAGATGGTAGGTACTTATCAATAGAATGTTCTTTTGTATTGTTGAATAAGATCCCCAATGGTATTATGATGATTGCCATACCCTTCCTACCCTACACCCAACACACTTACACATAATCAGCCTATAATTTTCCCACTGCTGGGACACAGGCCTCCTCCCGGTGAGACGGAGCGAGCCGAAATCCACCACGCGGGCCCAGTGCGGGTTGGTAGATGTCACATGTCTTCGAGTTTTTGGTTCTAGGACATGCCGGTTTCCTCACGATGTTTTCCTTCACCGTTTTGAGAGTAGCGGTGATGAAATAATTTACACAAAGTAAAGCGCCTGCCGGGGTTCGAACCTACGACCTACAACTCGTAAGTCGCGGCCAATACCACTGGGCCACCACTGCTCACCAACCCAATACACCTATATCAATTGATTTATTCTGTTCTATCAAGAGCGAGCGAGCGTGTTTGAAGTAATAAAAATATATGTAAATGGCAATAAAGCACGGAACATGCGCTCGAGAAAAATATATTAGTTTAGTTAATATAGAAAATAATTGTGTAACCTAAGAAACTACAAAAAAAAATATTAAAATGATTTTTGTAAGTTGTACAAACAGCCAAAGCTATGGAAGAGCGGAGTCTCCTAACACAGGCGTTAGTATGCTTAAAAGGAGGCTCCAATCACGTACTAATCTAGACTAGTTAGTACAGAAATAAACCTTTTGTATTTTTTGTATAATTTGTATTTGTATACCATTGAGGATCTGGATCTGGACCAATCATTCATTGGTATGGAAATAAGAAGTAGATTAAGTAAGAAGTAGTTATAGTAGTACACTAGCTTTTGCCAGCGGCTTCGCCCGCTTGGATGTCGGAGAATATCTCACGGGAACGTACTACCGAGAAATCCTTCCTTATTCCTTGTCTACATTATAAAGGGAACGTCTGTGAAAAATTTCAGCTTTCTAGGTTCAAGGGTTTGAGCTGGGAGTCAAGACTTCTCTTTATATTGACCTCTTTTAAATTAATAAACCCTACATAAATTGGGTACTAAGCAAGAGGTATTTCGTCGACCGTAGGTTCAATTGAGGTAAGGGACAAAATACCCAAAATGAGTTAAGTATACAGTTTTGTTCAGAATTTTTCGCTTTATCGAATGGTGTATATGAAAAAATTCTAGCTTAAGAAAAATGTCCCTTACCCTAATGATTTTTGGATCCAAATTTCGAATCAGCCCCATAATAACAATGTATCTGAAAAACTATGCAATATAGGAACTTGAAATGATGTAATTATTGCCGCCAATCTACTTGAAATAAGGTAAGGGTCTTCCCAATCAACGAATTACCATTAAAAGTGAATCCAACGCAGAGGTCAATTTAATGTAAGGGACGAGACTACAAGATACTTGGTCAGTAAGGGACATTACTAACAAAATACGTTGTTGTAAGGGACATCTATTTTCTTAAATAGCTAATTTATTTAAATAAATGTTACACGTGTAGATAGAGCACTAAAATACAAGATTATGTGTGAAATCAGACCCGAAAAAGGTTAATAAGAAAAAAAGTTATAGGTGATTTAGTCCGAAAAAAACTTTGTCGGCCTCTCCTGAAAAATCGTATTTTGTCCCTTACCTCAATTGAACCTACGGTCGACGTTTATTTTATTCCATAAGGGAAAACAAACTCTAGTATATTAAAAATAAACAGAAATAACTTAACAAATATACTACCCATTACGTTTTCCACAGATTAAAACTTAAAATATTTACAAACTGATGGCAAACGGTAGCTGTAGTCAGAGCAAAATAAATTACATTAATAAGAACAAAAAAAAATATCTAAAAATAACAAAACAAATCTCTTGCTTGTGTATTGCATCCTATGGGTCCTATAATAATAATAATTTGCTTAAGGCGTCAGCGCCAGAAATTGTATGTTGATTAAAATATGATTCGCGGCCGTAGCTAATATGGCTTTACAGAATTATAATCATTAGAATCAGCAATACAACTCCTTAAGTTAGCATTTACCTCAAATCTAGCGATTTCATGAAATCATGGGGTTTGAGGTAAATGCTAACTTATGGAGTTGTATTGCTGATTCTAATGATTATAATTCTGTAAAGCCAAATTAGCTACGGCCGCGAATCATATTTTAATCAACATACAAGCTCACACTACAAATTGCAAAAAACGTAAGAAATTTTGAATTTTGCGGGCTATCCTGGCACATCATCCTTAAGCATAAAGAAATACATTCTTCAAATATAAAACCAATCCACACTCAAAAAAAAATCAATGGCATTTAATCTAAAAGTTCTCCTCTGAGAGTAGGAGGTACCTATAATCTAGTTGTTGTCAAAAATCTTAACAGCCTACCTCAAATGGCTTAGCATGATCCTCCGTTATGTCGAAAATACTGCAGCATTAATGTTGAAATAAATATATGGTAAAGTTGAGGATTAATGTTAAGTGCTATGTTTGATGAAAACACGATTCCATAAAATTTTCTCAGTAGAAAAAAAATCCAAAGATAGCTCCAAAACAAACAATAAAACGCTGGTATTCAAAAAATACTTCAATAGATCATGAAACTGCAAACTGAACTAACTATAAAGCAGGTCTTATATTTTTTTATTTTTTTCAAACTACCATTATTTTCACCTTATAAAGCAACTAGCTTCTGCCCGCGACTTCGTCCGCGTTAAATTTCTTGTACCCCCCACCCCAACCCCGACGCATCGCATCGCAATGTCTGCCCGCGCTATTACTTCGCGCTCGGCTCCTAAGGGCCCTAGCGTGATGTTAAATAGACTATATCCTTCCGCATCGCCTGCCTGCGCTATTACTTCGCGCTCGGCTCCTAAGGGCCCTAGCGTGATGTTAAATATCCTATATCCTTCCGCATCGCCTGCCCGCGCTATTACTTCGCGCTCGGCTCCTAAGGGCCCTAGCGTGATGTTAAATAGCCTATATCCTTCCGCATCGCCTGCCCGCGCTTTTACTTCGCGCTCGGCTCCTAAGGGCCCTAGCGTGATGTCAAATAGCCTATATCCTTCCCCATCGCCTGCCCGCGCTATAACTTCGCGCTCGGCTCCTAAGGGCCCTAGCGTGATGTTAAATAGCCTATATCCTTCCGCATCGCCTGCCCACGCTATTACTTCGCGCTCGGCTCCTAACGGCCCTAGCGTGATGTTAAATAGCCTATATCCTTCCACATCGCCTGCCCGCGCTATTACTTCGCGCTCGGCTCCTAAGGGGCCTAGCGTGATGTTAAATAGCCTATATCCTTCCGCATCGCCTGCCCGCGCTATTACTTCACGCTCGGCTCCTAAGGGCCCTAGCGTAATGTTAAATAGCCTATAGCCCTCCTCAAGAACTGGGTTATAAAATGCAAAAAGATTTTTTCAAATCCGACTGGGGTAGTTACAGAGATAGCGCGTTCAAATAAACTAACAAAAAAACAAACTCTTCCGCTGTATTCCACCGACATTTTGCACAACGCCATCTATGGGTAAATTGATAAAACGTCCGCTCTAAACATGTTTGCTCAAGAGGAACCGGTATGAATTAAGGTTATTATGCGTTTTAATAATTTTATATTATCTCCGAAACTGTATGACCAATTGCCATACTGTAAAGGCCAAATCTTATCTCCATGATGTCCTTGTGATCATAAAATACCTTATTTTGATAAGGATTAATGTTTTGTTGTTTAAATAATCATCCAAACGTAAGTATGTCTAAAAAATACTTTTTTTAAAACAATAAAAGATGTATAAAAGATAAAATATAAAAGATAGAAATATGGTGTCGCGGACTTTTTTGTAGAATTATTTAAGACGGACCAGACTGCCATACATTAATCTCAATTATAAACAACCGTTTAGGCAGCGCATGCAAAAAAGTCTGTTTAAAGAGGTATTTCTTTCCGACTTGTTAGACAAAACTTGTGATAGCTCGGCTAATGTGCATGATATAAATATAATTTATAGCCTATAGCACTCAGGAATAATGTAGCTTTCTACCAGTGAAAAATTTTTTAGAATTGGATCATTAGTTCCGGAGATTACCCCCTACATACAAACATACAAACTTACAAACTTACAAACTTACATACAAATTTTACCTCTTTATAATATTAGTATAGATAAGCAAACTAAACTATCGTGCGAGCGAGATAAAAAGCTGAGGTAGTGTGGGCTCTTAAGCTATAAGTCACTATGTTAACTAACTGAAGTACTAGGGAAGCAGAGGTTGACTGCACGTCGAACGTAAAGGGATTGAGCTTTGACTGCGACTCAATTACACGTTCTGTGAGAACTAGAGCTTATAACAATGTTAGAAGGCTAACTTTACGTTCACTCCCTAAGCTAAAAAGTAAGCTATAGTTTTAGTAGCTCTATATTGCTTTACTGTTTTGCAATTATTGCATTCAATAGTGTTTTGGCAATGATAGAGTATAATAATTTATATGTTGAATGGTATTTCTGGACCTTATCCCTTTTATATAATATGTATATTCTGTAAATCAAACCCGTACTTACGTCACTTCACTCTTACTTCATTTTTAGGGTTCCGCACGTTCGAATGATAAAACGGGACCTTTATAGGATGACTCGTGTGTCTGTCTGTCTGTCCGTCTCTCAAAGCCAGTTTGCTCCGATTATAATGGACCGATTAAGTTGATATTTGGTACACATATCAATGTCTGTGACCCAAACACAGATGTGTTACGTAAATAAATTAATTTTGAATATGGGGGTTACTTTTGGGAGACAAATAAGTTAAAAAGTTTTGCACACTGTGACATATCAATAATACAGAAAATAGTTCTATACTTATACATTACAGGAAAACATATAAGAAGTGTAATGGCATTAAAATAACATGGTAAATCTACCAATATTGTGCGTACAAACTTAGATTGGCAGTCGGAATATATGGGAGAACATGTTTTGCAACTACAACGTTATGTTTTTTTTTCTTGGGATAAAATCAATCCCAACTATGGAACGCTTCACTGTGCGTGGTCCGACACGCACTTGCCCGACTTTTACCTTCAATCAAGCCCCGTATAAACCGAAATTTGCTATAGTTGATTTATCTCACGAAAGCGTGTCTTGACGCTTTATGTTGTTAATCATAAGGTTTAAATTGCAATAACTAACCCGCTTTCGTGAGTTAAATTAACTCTACCGGTAGATGGGGCTTTAGATAGATAGATTGAATACTCTTTAGTATGTACACAATATAAAACAACATCGAGAACGGGTCTTATCGCGATATTCCTTTTTACGAGTTAAACAGGTACCTACCTACTTGTTTCCCGACGTTTCGACCGTCTTGCAGCGATCGTGGTCACGAGAGGACTGATGACAGCTCAGATCGATGTTGTTTTATAATGTGTACAAATCGCGAAAGATTAAAAAGTTTATGTTCACAATATATACGTAAATTACAGATGCACAACGGGCTTTACTGGGGATCGAAAAACGTAAACTTACATAGTGACAGCAGCACTCACACACACTTCACCTAAGTTCATTCACAGAGTGTGTGTTCTTACAGAATAGTACCGCTGTACTCAATTCCTCTGTGATCTATTCATTAGTGCGACGTTTGACATGACGTTAGCGTATATTTGCGACGCGTCGTGCCACTTTCCATTGCCAGTATCGTAATCACATTAGGCTCCTTTGCTTGTATTGGTTAAAAAATAGACATAGGAGTATGCCACTTAGCCAGAGACAAATTGTTACTCCATCCTGTATCTTGGCCTTTTTATTTACTAAGCATTTTTATGATCTGTAGAGAGATGTAATTTCGATAGTAATATCCATTTAGCATATTATATATACATAAGCTAATAACAATTTGATGTGTTTTTCAGAAAGTGCTTTTGCTACATTGAATTACGTGCTAATTTGACTTTAAGTATAGTACAGACAATCTCCAACTGATTTGAATGAAACTGAAGAAAAGTTACAAAAGTGCACGAATATAAAATCACAGAAAAACTGCAAAAGTTCGACCAACATCGACAAATAGTGTTAAATCTGAGTGAAAAAAGATACAGTGTGATAAAATAAAGGACTTAAGCTTCATTGTAATGTCAGTGAATAGCAACGTCATTGGTGCAAAAATGCAATGGGCCGGTGGGGGGGGTGGGGGGCGTTCTGATTGGCTGTCACAGTGATTCATTGCATTCGATAGTTAACTTCCATTAAGAGCAGACGTCTGAACGCCAAAATGTCAGCAGGTAAATCTATTGTGTTTTTGATACGTACATGTGTGTTTATGTTAAACGTTGTAGAATGATTGGAAATAGCAAATTGGCTTTTTATGTCTTATTAAAGAAAGTCCAAAATTTCTAAATTTTCAATTTTATTTTTTCAATCGATCTTTGTCTTAGATTGAAAAATAATCGATAGACATCGATCGTATTCTGTCTTTTTACTGTTATTTATTTGCAATTTGTTGATGTTGACTTGAACAATATTAATTTCATCTTTCAGATCACGAAACTAATAGCAAAATAACAATAGGTAACTATGGGCCTATTTCTATGTTCATGTTGGATTGTATTCCTGATTTTTTAACAGGAGTTATTCCTCAAGCAGGGTCTGCCGTGGCCATGATAGGAGCGAACCTCCGCTTCGGTTCGGCAGGCGCCACTAACTCCTCGGTGGTCAATAACACGCGGCATTGTCCGCCAGGTGGCGCTGCTAGCGCTGCGGCTTTGCTCGCACTCTCAGGATTGGGAATGTCGGCCAATTTGGCGCTGATGGCTGTGATCCTTAGCAAAAAACAGCTACGGAGGTGAGTTTTGGCAAATAGATTGTTACAAGTTAAGAAATACTGTTTGTTTGTGAAGGAAGTGAGATCTCTATCGCAAGATGAAAAACTATTTATTATCTTTGTATATCTATCTATCCACTGAGAAAATTAACTATATAAAATTTTGTAGGACTTTCACAAAGGCCTGAATAAGAATATTCGAACAACATTACAGGACGTAAATCATGATAACTGGCTACATTTGAATACCCATAACCCCAACAGAAATATTATCAAATATTGTCGCAAAAAAACCAAACATAAATCAAGCTGGAATACTTTCCAAGAAATAAAGGCTATAAATTACAGGGACCGTTTCGATACGAAGAATGAGAAAACCGGAAAAAATAAATGTTTATCATTATTCAAATTTTTCTTATTTTACGATACTATGGTTCGTTTACAACCGTAGATATCTAAAGCTCCATTTACACGGTACAAGTTTATTGCCTGTGGCATACCATAAAATTTAAGGGCAATTAACTGGCACCGTCTAAACAAGGTGTACAATTAAGTAACACGCGATTTTATTGAATGGCAAAACTTGCATTCAATTATTTTGTATGCCATTTTATGGAATCGCACGCGTGTAAACATTTGCATTCAATTCTTGAATGGCAATAAAATTGAATGTGCTATATGGCATGCGATTATTGCTCTTGAACGTTCCAGAGAATTGCACCGTGTAAACGGAGCATAATATAACAATGTTACGACACTTGAAGACGTTATACCGATAAAATAGACGTTATTCGCCACATACACATAACAATGTAGGTCTAATATGTGTTATTGTAGAGCCAGCGATCGGCGCCACAGATTGGGCACGTCTGTATTCGGGAACACGGAATACTACTTACGTGACCACTGAATCTGCATTTTATATGGCGATTGGAGCCGACCTAATAAGTGTTTAGTTCTGCTGAATTTTATCAAGATCGAACTTGAAAATGACTTTGTAGTTGACGAAATTAGGTGTATAGTTTGCCGGCACAAGTCGTGAGCACAAACTTTAATCTTATACCTAACTAATCTTATTTCCTATCATGGTAGATTGCACACGGGTTCCCGAGCAATTAAATCAATAAATGATCAAGCATATTTATATACAGATTAGCTGCGCCCTCGGTTTCACTCGCGAAATTCTCGAACCGTAAGAATATCGGAATAAATGGTATCATATGTGTTAATCCAGGTTATAAGCTATCTGCGTGCCTAATTTCATCAAAATCAAATTCATTCATTTCATCAAATTTGTTTTAGCGTGAAGAAGTAAGAAACATACACACACACACTCACAAACTTTCGCATTTATAATATTAGTGCGAAGTGTGTTATAAAACAGAATCCAAGAGCACGCTGACGAAACGAGAGCTGTTAAGGTTAAGATGGAATTTGTGCTCACGACTCGTGCCGGCAATTATACGTAATTAAATAATATCAGGAGTTTTCTTTTAGAACGACCCTCCCTTTTTAGGGTTCCGTACCAAAATGGTAAAAAAGGAACCCTTATGGTGTGACTCAGTCTGTCTGTCTGTCTGTCTGTCTGTCACAGCTGGATATCTCAAGAACTACTAATGCTATCAACTTGAAATTTGGAACAATTTTAGATGACGTTTACCCAACTATTTTGCAAATAAGAAAGAAATAAAAATTTATGAATTTCTTTTTTGCAACAGGGACTGAAAGGGGGTCTTAAAAATTCAAAGTGGGTCTACTAGGGCATGTGGGGTATCATATGAAAGAACGCGGTTTGCACATTCTCAAACATTTTTTTATTTTTTTTTAGGCCGCACAGTTTTCGACTTTTGATGAAAAATGTAAAAAAAAAATACCGTTTCCCCTCCCTTATCTCCAAAGTTTGCAAAGATAAAAACCTGAAATTATTCTATGTGATAGAAGTTTATGTAAAGATTACAGCAAAAATAAAAAGATGTCTCACTTTTCCAGAAATCGGAACGGAACCCTCGGTGCGCGAGTCCGACTCGCTCTTGACCGGTTTTTTTTTATTTGAATGAACAAGATATTTAAAGAAACGAACTGTGTATTTTTATAGGACTTCCATTTAAAAAGTTCAATTCGTTTAGTGCGAATACCCAAATATTTGTTTAGAAAAGTGTACAAATCTGGTAGACACTTTCACGGTATTGTTATAAATTTATGGAATCATTTTATAAAGCTGTTATTAAAATCATGCAAGATTCGACTTAGGTGAATAAACTTGACCCTGACGTTTCAATACTTCCCTAAATGAGTATGTCGGGTCTCCGATACATAACAGGCCGTTGCGAACAAAGTTTTAAGTATTTGCAAAAGTTATGGGTAAAATAAGGTAACAATAATCTATATCTATAAAAGGAAAGCGTTACTGACTGACTGACTGACTGATCTATCAACACACAGCTGAAACCACTGAACGGATTGGGCTGAAATTTGGAACACAGGTAGGTATTATGACCTAGGCATCCGAAAAGGGTTTTCGGAAATTCGACCTCCAAGGGGGTAAAAAGGGGGGATATTGTTTGTATGAAAAATCTTATTCCTTGAGTTAATAAACTTGAAACTTGGCACGAATATTTATCTAAGTAAATTATGATTTTTGTGATTTTTGGTTTTTCTAAACTACCCCCTAAAGGGGAATTGGGGGGTCTCAAAATTTGTATGGAAAAATTTTAACGCGCAATCCGATTAACTCAAAACTCAGTATTTATACTAAAAACCAAAAATAAAGAATAATATGTATCAGGGTTTTTCAAAAATCTACATATAACGGGGTGAAAAGGGGTAGTCAATTTCACAGGGAAGGATTTTACTGCGTGGCTTGATTAACTCAAAAATTGGTGTAAATAATCTTTCAGTCAAGTTGTGGAAATATCTCAAACCATTTTTTTTAATTCCACCTCTGTGGGGGTGAAAACAGGGATACAATTTACATGAAAAATGTTATTCATTTGGTTTTAATTGACTTGAAACTTGGCACAAATATTTGCATAAGTTTGTCATTATTCGTTTTTTAAAACTACCCTGGAGGGAGGGTTAGAGGGGGAGGGGCAAGGGAGGGGTGGTGAGGAGTGTGAGGGGGAGGATGATGGACGCAGGGAGAAAGGGCAGGAATTGGTGAGGAGAGGAGGAAGACATGGTGAAGGCTGAGGGGTGGGGAGGGGTTGGTGAGCCGGAGGTGGAGGAGAGTGGGAGAGGGAGGGGACGGGGTGGTGAGAGAGAGAGAGCGAAGGGGAAGTGGTGAAGGGGGTGTGAGAGTGAGTGAGAGGGGGAGGGAAAGGTAGCGGAAGGGGATGTGGTGAAGGAACGAGCTAAACTCTGGAAGTACCCTACCAGTCGGACTTTAAAAAATCTTTTTGCATTAATGATAGCCCAAATCTTATAGAAGGCATATTTAACATCACTCTAGGACCCTTAGGTGCCGAGCAAAAAGAAAAAAAGTCTGAAAGAACGCTAAGTGAAAACGAAGTAATAGCGCGGGTAGGCAATGCGATGCGACGGGGTGGGTCGAGCAAAAAATAAATTTTACGCGGACGAAGTCGCGGGCAGAAGCTTGTGTAGGCATAATTGTAGCGTATAGTCATCATTATAACAAACAACTCGGATCGAAACGAGCGAAAAATAATCCTTATTAATATCATAACTTGCGAAAGTGGGTTTGTTTGTTTATTTGTTACGCTTTCACGCTAAGACGGCTGAACGGATTTGGATGAAATTTGGCACACGGGTAGACCATGACCTGGAAAAGGACATAGGCTACTTTTTATCGACATACCACGCGGGCGAAGCCGCGGGTGGAAGCCAGTATTTATATAATCGGTTAGGAAATAGTATAGATTTCTAGAGACGGCGGACTTAAAGTATCAAAATGTCTTTGTCTATTATTGTATGTCGGTCGACTTATAATAGTAAACAACAAAAACGTTACCCAATTTGTTCTGAGTACCTTTATCCTCTAGCTAAAAGAGAAAGCCTCCAGAAAGTATGATTTAACACCGGAGGGTTCACAATTTGTTGGGAAATCAAATTACCGAGTCACTACCAGTGGTAATTCAATAAGATAGGAGCTATTAAAATCGGAATGAATGCAAAGGTGTCGTGTTAGAATAGCTGATATAGTAAAAACTGTCGCTATCTATCCACCCGGACCCGCTTGTTAAGCATAACATTGATCGTATTCATATACGAGCGTCCTTATTACTTAAAAAAAATGTTATACTTAGGTACATGCAATCAGTAAAATTATAACTTAGGTACTAAATAATTGGCATTATTGTCATCATGTCATCATCTCATCTGCCTAGCCTTTTCCCAACTGTGTTGGGGGCGGCTTCCAGTCTAACCGGACGCAGCTTATTATCAGTATAATATATATTTAAAAAAAAATGTAAATAAGTAGTTTATAAGCCATCTCGTTACCATAACACAAGCTTTAGGTTGCTTAGCTTGGGACTAGATGGCGTTGTGTGAAATGTCCAAAAATGTTTATTTATTTTATTTTTTATTTATATAGATATATGGAGGGACTATCTATCTGACCTCCACAACACAGTTAGGTAATGGGTAACACCCCTTGGTAAGACTGTTTGTCAGAATTTCCTCTCCCTTGCAATGGGATCACTAATGGCATGTTTTATACGTTAACTAGCGATGCCATCATCCCTCCTTCACATGGTTTTCACGACTCGACAAAATCTAGAGAATTTTTTATTAGGGTTCCGTACGTCTGTAGGAAAAATCGGAACCCTTATAGAATCACTCGTGTGTCTGTCTGTTTAACCGTTAGTTAATATGCAATAAATAAGCTCCGAAACTCGTGCGTACGCATATGAAATTCTGTGACCCAAACACGGACGTGTAACGTAAATAAATGAATTTTGAATATGGGGGCCACTTTTGGGCGGCAAGTAAAAATTAAAAAAAGTGTGACCTAACAAACGAAAGGGCGCGCATGCTGTGGGGTATCAAATATATAATTACCTATTTTTTATATTTTAAAATAAAAAGTTTAGAGTTATTTAAGCAAATTAAGTATGGTAAGAATAAACTTAACATTTTAGTTAAAAATACACTACAAAAATAAATAAATAAATAAAAGTAGTTGAAAAACATACATTCCAATTGCAAAATGGATGTTTGTACGCAGAATATTGAGAGATTTACCGTGTTATTTTAAGACTTCTTATAAGTCTTGTAATCTATATATTTTGTTTTTAATTATTTTCAAAATTTTAGGGTAGGTAAATAGTTTCAGAGATAAGGGCGAGGTATGTTAAATTTTCGTCTATTTTTTTAAAATAACATTAAAACAATTTATTTTAAAATTATTAAAAAAAACTATTTGAGACCCTCACAGTAAGTCCTTTCATTTAATATTATGTCAAATGGTACCATAGATATACAGGGTGTTTCTTTTAAGGTGTCAAGCCAGTGCGAGCTGATAGCAGAGTACCATACCTATCGATTTAATACCCATGTACGTTTTTTTATTGTTTTCGAATTATTTTGGATCCCTCATTTTATATCAATGGTAGTGGTTAAGCATAGTAGTAGGTATAAAATTTATGTTTTTATTATCAACTGAGCTCTGCTTAAACGAAGAGGAATAGTAAATATCAGGATTGACAAAAATATGCAAAGATAATAATAAAATATGAAAATCACAAGATCAGATACATCACTTTCAACAACCGATTTCAGCAAATAATGCCCTATTTAGTACATTCTTGTTCAAAGTTGACCCAAAAAAATATAAAATTTTTTAAAACCATCATCTCGTTGAATCAGGAAAAATATTGAAAAAAAGAAATTATAACTCGATAACTACTAAAAATCGTAGAATATACATGGTGGTTAAATCGATAGGTATGGTACTCTGCTATCAGCTCGCACTGGCTTGAAACCTTAAAAGAAACACCCTGTATAAGAAAGAAGAAATTTATGTAAAACAAAACAACAATCAACAGTCTGCAAAACTTTTTTTTTAATTTTCTTATTTGTCTCAAAATATCTAAAGCGGCTTAAAATTCCGACAGCATTTTGCTAGTCATTGTCACCTCACAAAATATTACCCTTGGGCTTTAAAACCAATGTTTTTAATAGTCAAGTTTTAAATCAAGCTTTAACTTAATTCTAATCTTTGTTTAATTCCATTTCAAGCGATTATGGTTTAATTAAGATTTAGATCTCTTTTGACTAAACAATTTGTGAACAAGTTAATCTTATTTGACTAATTTAGCTAATTTATCTAAAAACTACGTAATTTAAAGGATTGGAAACAGGCTTGGAGTTTTTATATAAAACAAACGATCTACGAAATCGGCGTAATGTATAGAAGTTTAATTTTAGAAATTATAGCTAACTAGCTTTGCTCCCCGGCTTCGCCTGCGTGGAGGTCGGAAATTATCCCACGGGAACGTACTACCGGGATAAAAAGTATCCTATGTCCTATTCCAGGTCAAGATCTACCCATATGCCACATTTCATCTAAATCCGTTCAGCCGTTTTGGCGTGAAAGCGTACCTAACAAACAAACAAACTCCCTTTCGCATTTATAATACTAGCTACGCCCTGCGGTTTCACACGCGTAGAACGAGATTAAAAGTAGCCTATGTGTTAATTCAGGGTATAATCTATGTACATACCAAATTTTATTTAATTCGGTCCAGCCGTTTGAGTGTGAAGAAGTAACAAACATACACACACACACACACAATCACAAACTTTCGCCTTTATAATATTAGTGTGACTAGCTGCGCCCCGCGGTCTCACCCGCGTGGGCCGGTATAAAAAGTAGACTTTGTGTTAATCCAGGCTATAAGCTATCTACATAACAGATTTCATCCAAGTAAGTCCAGTCGTTTGAGCGTGAAGAAGTAACAAACATACAAACACGCTCACAAACTTTCGCCTTTATAATATTAGTGTGATTAGTTAGGATTCCTTCCTGTGAGCAGTTTATATGTTAGGTATGCGTGTGTGTGTGTGAAAAATCGCATCAAAATCCATCATCCACTTTAGAAGATGTAATCGAATACACTGCCAAACGACTTTCTTCCACACTATCAAAACATACCTTGACCTTTTCACTTTGAGAATTTCAAATGGCTTTTCTATGTCTAGTCATTTAGACGTAGCCACGTAGCCACGTAGCCACATAGCCACATAGCCTAGTTCAAGACGATTGACACGTCAGTGTAAAAAGTATTTCGGGCGCCACTATTCTTGTCTTACAAGGCGGCCGGGCAGGTGACATTGTAACTATGTTTGGTTTCCACGTCTGGGGAGGATCGATTTTTATTGTAACTTGTAGAGAAGGTTTAATAGATTTTTATCGAAGGTTTGAGTTTGTTTAAGACAATTCCTTTGTTATTGTAGATGTCCCTAATCTGATCATACTAAAATTAAAACGATGTCTCTATATAGCACACTTTTTCAGAAATCGGAACGGAACCCTCGGTGCGCGAGTCCGACTCGCTCTTGACCGGTTTTTTTTACATATACCTTTGAAAATAAATATCCACAATGTTAGTAGGTAAATAAATGGCATTAATCAATTATTAACAACTAGCTGCGCCCCGCGGTTTCACCTGCGTAGACCGGAATAAAAAATAGCTTATTTGTTAATCCAAGGTATAAGCTATCTACATACCAAATTTCATCTAAATCCGTCCATCCGTTTGAGCTTGAAGAAGTAACAAACATACAAACACACACTCACAAACTTTCGCCTTTATAATACTACGTGTGATAAATATTGGTATCAGTCAGATCTCAATTTTCCTTGATAAAGAAAATCTAAATATAAATTAATTGAGTATACTTTGAACAGTATTTGATTAATTTTATTGAAAGGCATAGAAATAGAAGTGATCCTTTTTGATTATCAGGAATGAAGGGTATGGCCGACTTTCAATGAATCATTTTCATGTTTAAATCAATGATATTATATAAATAAAGAGGTAGATAACGCACTAGCGCGCGCAAATTATTGCAGACAATTTCAGAAAAAGTAATTTAGTCGGCTAATAGCAGCGAGCGAAACCAAGCGTGTTCGTGGCGTGACAATAATATATCAAAAATGCCAAGCTATCTCTTTCTGTATCGTACGTTTCATATTATCTATCGCAGTTGTAGTTGAAAACTACTATACATGTACATTTGTAATAACAACGTAACAATATCTGAACGCTACTTAGTATGAACGTAGCGTAGCGCCTTTATAATATCGTTGGTTTACATGATTCAATTTGATTGCTTTTCAAATCGTGCGCGGCCAAAAGCCGAACTGACACCACCATCTTGCTTTGCTCAGCCGAAACCAAAACCATAGCCGAATCTACGGCACCACTTCTAGTTTTGGCCGAAATCGAAAACGAAACTCACGTAGGTAAGAAAAAGTTTCTTAATTAATTGACATTATTTTCTGAATCCCGTCGTTTTGAATAGATTTGCTAGAAATAATTTGATTATGGGTTGATTTTGCAATTATCAGATTTTATTTTATCCAAAGAAAAAAAATACTTTGCCAGATTTTGTGTGAAAACACTATAAGCATTTCAAAATGACGGTTGAAATGAGCCCTTCCTTAAATAAAGGCCTTAGCAGATTTATGCTTCTGTTAGCTTTTGCGATTAGCGATTTAGTATTTTTTTCAGATGCTCGATACAACTCTTAACACTTAACTAACACTGCATAATTTTAGCATTAGCAGTCAGCGATTTAATCGCTTTTTGGAAGCTCGATATACATAGCTTAATATCTCCGCCAAACAATTCAGCATTGTCAGAAATCGCTCTTTTTAAACGGTACTCAAACGGAAAGAGTCAGAAGTAATCGGTGAAACGTGTGATTTTGCTATTGTGATCGAACGCAGTTGCTAAGATGCATCTGCTGTTGCCCTTACAGCTTGTATCAATCTTCCAGAAAGCGAATAAATCCGTGCTCTCTGATCGTGATCGTGATCGTGCTCTCTGTACTAAAGGTCTCTGTGTGTCTAAGTGTCTGCTGAGAACCTATATCAATCAATCAGCCTAGCCTTTTCCCAACTATGTTGGGGTCGGCTTCCAGTCTAAACGGATGCAGCTGAATACCAGTATTTACATCGAGCGACTGCCTATCTGACCTCCACAACCCAGTTACTGTGGGTAATACCCTTGGTAAGACTGGTTGTCAGATTTTCGGTCTTCTGACGACCCGTAACGACTGTCAAAGATCCACGAATAACAGCCGGTATCAACGGCTTAACGTGAATTCCGAGGCACGGAGGAATTTTGGTATGTAAAGATGGTCACCCATCCACTGACCAACCCCGGCAAGCGTAGCTTAACCTGACGGATTGACCCGTGCGGCTGTTATTACTTAGCTACGAGCTCCACCTGTCTGTCTGCTAAAAACCTAAATGACTTCTATTTTTACGTGAGTAAACACTTTTTTTTTGGGTTTTGTACAAAAAGATTTAAAACGTTTAAGCTAAGTTGACGTTACTTGTCTATCTGAGAGTCGTTCGTATCCTAACAAAACTGACACCTCACGATACACCAGTTTCGGTCAGGCCAAAGACTCGGTCACTTTTTGACCGAAACCGAAACTCCAGCCGAAACCTGATTTTGGCAAAACCGAGAACTTCGAGAGCTAGAATATCCTTGTAGCTGTAATTTCGGTATTAGAAACACTTCTCGGTACTATCACTGACATGTTCACAAACGACTATGTTACAATGTTGCTGCGAACTTGTTTTAGCAATATTTGAATGTTACAAAGTTTCGCAACATTGTTATTGGCATTGTAGTTAGTGTACACTGGCTGGCAAAACGTTACCAAATGCTGGCAGTAAAATGTTTTGAATGTTAGAGGTAACAAAGGTTTATAGCATGTTTTACTTAATTAATGTGTTGTGTTAACAATATCATTTGCGGTCGGTACTCGGTAATTATTACACTAGGTACTGGAATAATTAGTCATTCAAAATATTCGTGTATTGCGAGTTTGAGAAACTTTTAATATTTTTAACATAATATAACATCACGCCTTTAATCCCCGAAGGGTTAGGCAGAGGTGTACCAATAGTACACCCACATTTTACCAGGTATGTTTAAGTCCGATGTAATAGGGGTCGCCTATTGCCATCAACCGGGCACAAATCCAGACTACAGGCTGCTACTGAGAAATTCCAGATGGAAAAACCCAATAACACTTTGTCCGACCTGGGAATCGAAACCAGGACCTCATGCTCAGCAGTACCGCTAGCGAGCACTAGACTAAAGAGCCCTTTTACAATTTTTCTACTCTATCTTACTAATATTATAATTGTGAAAGTTTGTGAAGACGTTTTGGATAAAATCTGGCACACAGATAGTTTATAACCTGGATTAGGTTACATAGGTTACTTTTTATACCGGTAGTAGGTTCCCGTGGGATAATTTCCGACGTCACGCGGGCGAAGCCGCGGGCAACGGCTAGTTTGTAATAATGTCATTTCCTACCCCAATGCCAGAAAAAAGTTTCTACTTCCCTTTAATAATGTCGAAGAAAGATTCCTTTAAGTAAAAAGGTTCCCAGAAAACTTTAAATAGACAAAAACTGTCCCTTATCCCTGAAACTTGCGAAAAATACCTCAAGCATTCACCTGATGGATTATTTACGTCCGAGATTCGAAGGAGAAGTACCCCCCCGACCCGCCAGTGCTGCCCCTCCCAGGGGGTCCCTCAGTGCGTGACAGTTTGATAAATCGTGATGATTGATAAATCGTTTATCGAAATTTTATACTTCTTACTTGACAGAATAAAATATAACGTTTATCGGTCTCTCGGGAACGTCTGAAGTAGGTGTAAATGTATAGGCAGGCGTCGTATGGAGCCCTTCGTGTGCAATTTAATAACGCGTTCAGAAAACTGATGGGGTTGCCATGGCGTTGTAGTGCGTCAGAGATGTTTGCGGCGGCGCGTGTAGATTGTTTTACCTTAGATAATAAATAAATAATGCAAAAACTGTCCAAAAAGGTTAAATTAATCGACGCAAGATAAATTTTGTAAAAGCACTTTGTTTGGCTAACATTCAAAGTTCGTCAACCGAAAATACGGCACGCCGTAAGAGACAGAAGATACGATGCTTTGTCTCAATTTTCCTACTAATTTCGTATATATGTGTCTCACTTGCATACTTCACACTGTAATTATGGCAACGTCTAGAGGTTTAATGTCATTGTTTTACACAATAATGCGCAAGCGCGCGGCATCGATGGTCGCTCGAATCATGGCCAGCCATAAACAGGGTTCTGAAAATGATTGCTGACAGAGTGGACTGTCCGTATGTAATTCACTGCTGTCAATTACACGGCTCATAGTATCGTGTTGTTTACTAACACTTAGTTTTAAGGACAATGTTGCTAACCCGGTATATATGAAAGAGAAGGGAGTGAATGATAGATGTCAGGGGAGAATGGAAGAAGAAAACGTACTGCGCCGACCCTACGTAACATGAGATAAGGGCATGGAAGGTGATGACGATGACAATGTTACTAACCCTGTATGAGTCTTCGCTCAGGTTAAAGATTTTGAATAAGATGTGATAATGTAGGTGTTTAAATTTTTAATGTCATGTACTTACATAATTTTGGCAATGAAGAAATCGGGAACAGGTTCAAACCTGGAAAGTACCAATGAGGCTTTTCCAATTTTAGTTGGGACTTTGCTTTGGCATCATTGATTGAACGGTGAATAAAAAATTGTGAGAAAGAGACCTAGACTTATAATAGTAATAATATAGCCTTTATTTCTATAACCAAAAAATAATAATTTATACAAGTGGACTACTAAAAAATTTCACAAAAAAATATAGCTAGGTACTTTAAAAACAATGTAAACTTTTTCAACTTGGCTTTGAGAATCCTGTCTTTGCCTACTTTTTTATTTCATGCATCCAGCGTTCCAGTGGGAACTTCTCTTCTCTCTGGTCCCCGACGATGTCGTGGTTCTATGGGTACATGGCCTGCCTATTTCTACATCAGACGTTGGGTAAATTCGAGGGCGTCTAGAGCATTGGTTTTCTTTTGTATTTCTTTGTTTATCTTCTGGAACCAGATTTATAATAATAAACATGAAATTGTCTATAGATAGTGACCAGTGTTCTTTCCTTCACTGTATGAGAAAAGTTCTTTGCCTTAAAGAAGGACCAAAATAGTCCTGTAAAAAAGTTTTGCCTGTGCGTAGTTTTGTAAATTAAGAGTATTTAACACTAAATTGACGTTCAGTTAAGTCTGTCTGTTACCTGAACTGGATCCCTATACTCAAATCAGTGCTGGACATTTATCATTCATTGCTCTCGTGCAGTGTTCATAATTTAAACTAAATTGCTGACGATATTAAAGTTATATAATTATGTTATATGTTAAAGACTATGGTCTGTTCCAAAAGTATGTAATAAAAGTGTAAACAAACCCTGTTCAGGTTAAATTGTTACGCAATCACTCACTAAAAGGGAATTAGTAAAACATTCATCTGTATTTAGAATGTTTCAACTTTGTATCTGAGCACTTTTTCCAATAATTATTGTTTGAATAACATTATTAAATTGTAATTGAAAAATCATCGATGAAAATTGTGGTTATGAGATGAACCTCAAAAAATTTAAGTTATGAAATTAACCTCAATTGTTTATTTATTTTTATTTTAAAATTTGAATTTCGGGTTTAAGTAATCAAATCAAAGAACTCAATTTGGAACGGTACGCTTTCTGATCCATTTGTTTACATTTCCTACAGATACATTTGGAATAGACTACAGTCATTTTTTGTTACAGTGTTAAGGGAAAATATGTTTTAGAAACATCTTAAAATGTTTTATAAATACTTATATGAGCTTAAAAAAGTGAAAGAAAATATTTATTGATTTATTTTATTTATTTATTTATTCTGGATATTACTTAGACTTGAATGATTTGTTGTCAAGGATTGACTTCCAGAAGGTATTAATAAAAGTATCAAAACGTGTTGTTTATTGATTTATTTACTAACTTTGTCGTAGATGGTCACACGGTCTGCTGTTCCACCAAGCGGTTGTGGACCTGGCCCGGGCCGCCATCTTGCTGCCCCTTGGCATCGCTGTGTTCCGCTGCCAACCCGTGTACAAGTGCTCACTAGTTGAAACCGCCTTTTTGTTACTGGTAAGTATTTAACACATCTATTTTACTAATAATACCTTGGGAATACTTGGGATAAGATACGGTTAACTTATCTGAAAAATAATTTCATACAAATTCTATGCCATTGTTTAATATGTCTGGTAGACAATGCTAATTCCTAGACTATGAAGCAAGCACTCGGTGTGATTTTAGGTTTATTGATATGAGTTATTTTCTTATTCTATGAAAGTCAAACGGTGGGCGTTTGCTAAAACAACGTTCACACCAATAAGTATACGAGTAGACCTCATAACAGCAATACAAACAGTGCTAAAAATACAATAACAAAATACGGGCTGGTTATATTTTTCCTCGGACGTGACACGCTTCGGTCTCACGTATGACACGCAATCTAACATGGCCGACCGAACGAGATGAACCTTCACAATCTAAAACCGTCCGACTGTTAGAAATTAAATACTGCATAGGCCGCACTGGCGTTTCAGCTGTTTTTTTGTGCCAGTACATTTGTGTCACGGTCTCACGGTCAGTTTTTGGAAACACTGCACAAAAATTGCAGCTGAAAATTCGAATAGTGTGATCTAGGCCTTACGTATGAATGCAGTGTATTCACATCTGTTTCATTTAGCGCTTTGTAGTTGAGTGGAAATTATAACAGTGAAATTAGAATTATACTGAGGGACAGTTTTGCCACCGGCACTCATCATATGACATCAGTTTAATCTAAGCTTGCCGGCGTTGGTCCGTGGATGGGTGACCACCTTTACACACCGAGACTCCTCCGTGCCTCGGAAAGTATGTTAAGCCGTTGGTCCCGGCTGTCATTCGTGGATGTTTGACAGTCGTTACGGGTCGTCAGAAGCCCGAAAGTTTGACAACCAGTCTTACCAAGGGGTATCGTATTACTCAGTAATTGGGTTGTGGAGAGTAGTGATGATAATAAAAGTAGTTTACCATCATCACTACTCAAAAGATATTCAAAAATGCAAAGAAATTTTAACAACAAGTAGAATAATATAATAAAAAAAACATGAGCAGGTACAGTACAAATTTTCGTTTGTAAGGTTATACTGGGTGATTTTTTAATGACCAGCCAAATTTTCACAGGGTGTTCTACTCATGAATATGAACAACTTTCACTATGGGACCAACTTTGAAATCACGAAAAAAAAACCAGCGGTTTCCTACAAAAGTTCAATACCTTCTCGATCAAAATGTATGAAACAGCTGATATTTTTTTTGCGATTTCAAAGCTGGTCCTATAGTGAAAGTTGTTCATATTCATGGGTAGAACACCCTGTGAAAATTTGGCTGGTCATTAAAAAATCACCCTGTATAGTTAAATTTCAAATAATGGCCTACATTTTATGTTCTGTCTGTGTCTGATAACTAAAAAAATCTACTTTACTATCTTCCAAACTTTGTCAAGTAACATCGAATAATGTTACGTTTCGCTAAAATTGGATCCGTAGAATACTAATTTTACGGAACACGTACTTTAAGCCTTTTTATCAAAGTGACATTTTTAGCTGAGTCCGGCGTTAAAACCTTTCTGGATAATACAATTTTATCCACAAAAGACCTGAGAATCCATTAGAATCAATAATGTAAACGTCCACATTTAGGAATGGCCTTTTCCCATTCCCTGGTAGTATTTGCGGAAATGTTTGCAAATGATTATCTCGATTAATGCCCTATAAGGCTATAACTTGACCATTCGGCCATATGGCCCCCATTATTTTATATGAGCCATTGACTGTTCATTGACCCATAACTTTTTATCTTTGTGAATGTCGCTGTTTTAGGTTATCAGTTATATAAATTAGTGGAATTAGCTCTCTGGGGGCTTTCTTTTGCCTTTTATTTGCAGTGGTATAATTGCCGGCACGAGTCGTGAGCACAATCACAAATTCCATCGTAATCTTAACTGCCCCCGTTCTGCGTGCTCTTGTATTCTGTTTTCTATCTGTATATAAATAAGATTGATTTAATTGCTCCCACCCATGTGCAACCTGGAAATAAGATTCATTAGGTTTAAGATTAAAGTTTGTGCTCACGACTCGTGCCGGCAACTATAGGTAGTTGTATAGTTTTAAACAGATATTTCCAATCTCTCAGTAACTAATAGAAATTACTAACATAAACCATTTAATTCCGAAATGTGAAAGCTTGCTTTTAGTTAATCAAAATAGCTTTAGTTTGTGAAGACGTTACTGAACCGATAAGTCTAGAACTTAAAACTGAACTTAAGTGCCGATAAATCACTTTTATGTGCCAACTGCGTTTCAAACAATCGTAGGTACTTTTGTCAGTGAAGATCTGTTACTTTTGGCATTCCATTGATGCTCATCAGTCTGAGTTTGATAATACTTAAGTTCAATCTCATTTTGATTTCCAACAAAGGCGTTGCGTCTGTGAGTTTGTAAGTTCTAGACTTATTCTAGTCGGTGCCATTAAAATCAGTTACGTTAACAAAAGCAAGCAGTCACATTTCGGAATTAAAATTATTTTAATTCCGAAAGTTCCGAAATGTGAATGCTTGCTTTTAGTTAATCAAAATATCTTTAATTTGTGAAGACGTAACTGATTTTAATGGCACCGACTAGAATAAGTGTAGAACTTAAAACTCACAGACGCAACGCCTTTGTTGGAAATCAAAATGAGACTGAACATAAGTATCATCAAACTCAGATGAGCATCAATGGAATGCCAAAAGTAACAGATCTTCACTGACAAAAGTACGATTGTTTGAAACTGGAGGCAGTTGGCACATAAAAGTGATTTATCGGCACTTAAGTTCAGTTGGGACGAATGAGAAAAGTGCCAAGAATAATCTTCGATGCTTAATTTTGATAGTGTCTTATAAGTTCTGAATAGTTGAAGTGTTTGTAGACGAATGTGTCTAAGAGTCTAGAATTAAGACGCAGATTAAGAAAATAATGCTAGAACTAAGATGGGGAATTATTTGAGCAATTTGTAGATTAGTTTGTTTTGCCATGAATGTCTTTTTTAGTCCAAAATACGTTACTATAAACACTTAATAGAATTAATTAATCGCAGCGTATTACTAAATGCGAGAATAAAGCAATCTAGTTTGATATCTGGATTTTCATAAACACTAGAATTTTCGTTGCAACAATTTTGTCAGTAAATTGATGATTAACGTTCAAAACATTTTAGGTGACGGTGTCAACAGTGAACATGCTCACAACAGTACTCAACGACAGTCCAATTTTCCCTGAAAATGAGGAGGAACAAGCTGATTTATCAGCGCCATTACTAATGGACAGCCCACAGGTAAAATTATGATCTACTCGTTCCCTACACGAACCCTTGCCGTTAGTTTAATTCGCCCGAGGAGAAAATTTCGAAATTGACAGAGATAAAAGCAGCCCATTTCCTGTTCTTAATTTTGCCAATTTTAGAGAGGTTTCCCAAATAAAATACTGAACTCATTTAAATATTTTGTGAACCAAAATTCCTAAAGTAAAATGAACCTTTTGTTACAGTGCGTCCTGTTCGGAACATTCATGATTTGGTTCGCATCAATAACGATAAATCTTGGGCCTACGTTCTTATCTGGAGCTTTGGCTGCCAGTGCAGGCTCTTACGGGTCTTACGGACCAGCCCCGTCGTGTCCTTTAGTCCGAGGACCCTTCAGGCATTATGTGCTTAACGCGCTGTGGATAGGCGTTAACGCAGTCTGTATTGGATTGACACTTTTCCACTTGAAGAAGCTCCACCGGGATCTCACGAAGGTTTGTATATCATTAATCACACTACACTCAAAGAATACCCTCGGGACCCTATAACAGATGGCATGGAGAGGTTAGTTTCACGAGAAATAATAATAAAAAGTAATGCTTTGTTTACATTGTTTGCATCATCTTCCATTCTCACAGAACAAACTTCTCCATGATCATCATTGATTGCGAAGTAATTTGTAACCATAACATGTCATCCACAGCTTTCTGAGAAATGATACTAGCTAGCAGTTGTTTTGAATGACATGTAACAAGTTCCGTAGTGTAATGCAGTTCACAGTTGCGAGAGACGCAGAACTGGTGCGCTCCAAACTCGTTGAAACTCACGAAGTCATCCACATAGCTCCAAGTCGCTGTACAATATTGTGCATATATTATATTCTAGTATTACGTTGGCCGGTATAGGAATTTTTATTGGTACCTTGCCAATATTCCTTGCGGTGTACCGCAAATAAGATTTAAATTTTCGGAATTCGCCCCACTCGGAATGGACGTTCGCATTTAGAAGTGCACCGTCCATAAAAATTGTAAACAACAAAACCATACTCAATGCTTACCGTTGCCAAGTGCGGTTCATATTTAATTATTCGATAAATTTAAATCTTATCGCATGCAGGCTAACGTAGAAGCAGTACGAGTAGCCGGTTTAGTGACCACGCTTGTCAGCATGGCAGGTGACAACAGGCGAATGGATAACCTGCCCAACAGCGTCGGACCCAGGGTAAGGACTGTGATGCATGCTTGTCTCATTTCGTAGATCTTAGTCACTTGTATTTTCAGCTACTTTACTCTGTTCCTTTTTATCTATCTTGCTGTATCTCTTTACGTTTTCCGCAAACCTATCAAATAGGTACACTGATTCTATTCTCCTTAAATAATATCTATATAAGGAAGTCTATTTAATTATTATCTTCCCTCCACTGACCTCCGTTTCTATTTACTAAACCATCATGGCTATCTAAATAGGCCTTCTAAATTACTCCGGAGTGACGTCCCCAGGCGTTCCCTCATGAATTGGCTTTTGTTTCTAAATTATTAGATTTCACTAGACACAATTGGTTGATTTTATTTTCGGCATAAATTTTTATTGTCTATGAAAATCCGGGCTTTATTTGCAATATTTTGACAGTCAGTCTTGATCCTTTCTAAAATTACTTATTTTCTCTTAGACCGTGGACGGCACTCTATCAGACGGTCACTGCCGTCCATCAGGCAGTAACAACCTACCTCTGGGAGGTGGTCGTCGTCTCCGAGGCTACTTGGCTCGGGTGGAGCGAGAGGGCGTCCGCCGTGTGCGCATGTTCCTCGTCATCACAGCGGCTTATGTACTGTTCTGGGGACCTCTGTTTCTCATCACCTTGCTGCATCATCCGGCTCTTACGTCACATATAGCTTATGAAGTAAGGACATTAGATTACTATTCTGTTATGAGTTATAATAATAATAGTTTTCTGAATATAGATTATAAATAATACAGAGATTATATAATATTACTACTATCTGTATACCATTAGTCGTAGGTAAACCTATAGAATATTTCATAGTAAACTTACCCGCATGATTCAAGTAGATTTGAACGTGCATTTTTTTCCAGATGTATTTCCAAATCACTCTACATATCTCGTACGTGCACGCGGCAGTAAATCCCCTGCTGTTCATGGCTCTACATCGAGCCTTACGAAGAGCGGCTCTGCAGCTGTGCTGTGGCTGCTGCGTGCATTGGAGTCAGTTCGTACTGGCTCTGACCGCCGCTGGTAAGTGGACTTAAAGTGGAAGTCTGCCTCGAAGGACCTTGTTCAGGAATAATCCTAACATTTTTCTTCGTAGCGCAATCGCCATTAGCGCCAGCGTCGTTCTCACCCGCGGCGGTATCACCGGAGCCCCCTCCCGCGCCGCCGCCGCCGATGGCCCCTCCCGCCCCCCCGGCGCCAGCGCACTCCGCGCCTGCGCCTCACACGATGATGGTAATTACTTCTTATATGTAAGTGTTGACACCGTAATACGTGGTTTAACTCACTCGCACAATCCCGCACGTCAACTCCCTAGACCCCGCGAGTCGTAGACTAACATTGCCTGCGAGCTGAATGCATGACGAGGATGAGAAACTTTCTGTCGCATAGTTTCCTCTTCCGTGGTAGTGGCGTCCTAGTCCTAGCTGCCCTACTCATAGTAAAACGAATGAAACATCTCGCTCTCAGAGTTGGGAAGTTGAGGAGTGTGATGCTGAGAGTATGTCGAGTGCGCGTGTGCAGGGAGACGAGGATATGATGGGGGAGGCGTGGAGCGGCAGCGTGCGGCGGGTGCCGCGCTCGCCGAGCCCGCTGCTGCCCGCGATCTGAGCGCGACCGGCCGCGCCGCTTGCGTCGCCGTCGCCGCCCGCGTCGCCCGCTCCGTACGTGCCGCACGCGCCGCGCTCTCCGCACGTGCCGCACGTCGCGCACGTGGTGCACGCGACTTACTCGCCGCGCCCGCCGGCCCGCGCCATCTTGCCCAACATATCCTACATGTGGCCGCTGTAATCGTCCGTCACAAGATCATTTTGTAAAAATACATAAGAACATTGACTTTGATGTCATAAAATTGTACATAAAGCTCTTGAAGTGTCTCTGTCTCAGTAGTCGTGATGCTCTAAAAATATTGATGTATAGAAAGGGTATTTATAAATATTACGAAAATATATTTAAGATAATTTTAAATATTCGTTAGATGGTTGTACGTGGTAAAATTATAAATAGTTTATTAAAATTAAATCTAGGTTTTGAATTGTAAATTATGTAATTTCAATTCTACTCTGTAAGTAAGTTAATATAGAAAGCTAAATTCTAAATACACGAGTTTGTAGAAAGAATATATTAAAAGGCACTTCCAGATACTTATTCAGTAGTGACCCGAACACAAATAAAGTACCTAAATAATAATATATTTTTGTGAAAATAAGTAGATGATGTGTAATTCTCATTAAGTGAAACACCAAGTAGATAGGTATATTAACAAAAAAAAGTAGTTTAGGTAGAGAATAATAAATGTGTCATTGGGTCTTATTTCTAGATGACGTTTGTATTAATTCTGTAGCTGAAAAAAAATAACTTGCCAGCAGTATTTGAGAACTGTTTAAAGACTGAATATTTTTTGTATTTTTTTATAGTTTGACTGTTTCAACTTATCATCATGTTTTGTTAATTATATTAATAATTTATAGGTATTTTAGAAACGAAAAATACAACATTTTTTATTGTTTATTTTGTAATCCTATTTTAATAACTACTGAGCCAAAGATTTTTATTTGTATTGTACAAAACTGTGCCAAATCCAATGTACCCTACTTATGAAACTCATTGTGACATAGAATTTAAGACAATCGAAATTTACAGCGGGACTTCTGATGTTATTTCTATGGTTCTATTGTTCAGGAAAAAAGAAAAAAGAAAACTCCATAAAACATAAAAATATTTATGTAAAAGTGTTGTACATAAATTGAAAAAACCTCAACTTTGATTTCGAAAGCTCGCTTACACAACTAATCAGTAAATGCGTTTAGCGTTAAAGGGGAAGCGCTAAGGTAGCCCGCTAAAATTCAAAATTTCTTACGATTTTTGCAATTTGCAGCTCAGTGTCTGTGTGTATGTTGATTAAAGTATGATTCGCGACAGTGACAAATATGTATTTACAGAATTATAATCATTAGAATCAGTAATACAACTCTATAAGTACTAGTTAGAGTCAAATCACATGATTTCATGAAATAGTCATTCCATAGGGTAATATGGACTTAGAGAGTTGTGTTGATGATTTTAATTACCATATAAATACATATTTGTTACTGACCAAATTAAAATCTGATATTGACCTACAAATTGGAAAAAACGTAAGAAAATTTGAATTTCGCGGGATTCCTGCCGTTTTAGCCAAACGTATTTAAAACATCGCTCTTTCTGACAATCGTTTAAAGATAGAAGAGACAGGATGATAATCTATATCTATATATATAAAAGGAAGTCGTGTTAGTTACACTTTTTATAACTCAAGAACGGCTGAACCGATTTATCTGAAAATTGGTGGGGAGGTAGCTTAGAAGCAGGAGAAGGACATAGGATACTTAAAAAAAACAGATAAAACGTGGTATAAAAACGGCTGGGCCGATTTAGATGAAATTTTGTGTGTAATTTGAATGGGTTCCTGGATGGTTTGAAAACACAATTGGACCAGGTAGGTGGCGCTGCAGTCGGGTTCTAGGATCGTTCAGACAGTCTGTCGGGTCCGCTAGTTTTAAATAAATATGTTTAACGCTAAATGCATTTAATCATTTGTGGTACAAACGGCTTCATAGAAAGCTATACATTTCCAGTATAAGCTGATCTTGCTTCTTGTTTTTCTTTGTTTTGCGTAGATGTGACGCATATTTTCTCCCAATTTGTTTTTAAATATTTATTTTACTCTGTTGTAGTTTGCGTCTTGTTTACCGCAAATAAACATTTTTTCTTTCTTTTCTTTCTTTCTTTGTATAGGATTTCCGTACAGTGAGAGGTAATTTTACACTTGATATGTATAGCTTGATATGTAGTCGTGTGTACAAGCGGATCTTAATCTCCGAAATATTGTAGATAAAAGTTTCCTTCGTAGCAGTGTAATTATAAATGTTTGTTCTGAATAACATTTTCTTTATAGCTATGTATTACTCGTAAACTATCATATAAAAACAAAAATTAATGAAGAAAACGTAAATAAAGTCGTCCCGTTTACAATTATTTATAATAATATACATTTTTATCGATAGTTAGGTAATATTTATTGTAAATTGATGTATTAATGATGGTTGTAAAATAAGTAACTATGTTGTAAAATAAAAAGATATATGAACTAACAGAAGATTATAAAATGATGTTCTTCAAATTATAATAAAAAGAAGAAAATAAATTATTAAAAAATAAAGTAATTTATTAAATGTTTTAATTTATTTCTTACTTGTGCTCATTTCACTACCACCCATAATCCTTAAAGAATCTTTAGTCCGAACATACTGAAGATAATACAAAAAAAAAAACTTACGATTGGAGCCGATTATATGCGATTCAGCGCCGAGTATAAGCGATTCAGCGTCACCACCTACTAAGCGTGACGCAGCGCAAAGTGCGCCTAAAAAAGTATTCACTTCAAAAAGGTTATTCTACAAAGAATACGTAGTTATCTACATACACACATTTTACATCTTATATCGCTATAATTCCAAATCAATCAATCATAAGAATGAAAGCAATTCAACTTTGAGAAAGACCTTGGAATAAAAATCACACAGTAGGGAAATCACGGGCGTAGCCAGTGGGAGGGTTTTGGGGGTTCAAATCCCCCCTGAAAAGTTCAGATATTAACACACGATCTTCGAATTTTGTTATGTGCCTAGTTATTCTTCAAAAAGTCATTTATTTGTTTATTTAAACTTTTCGCACGGAGAAAAAAAAATAGGTACTATTAAATTGTAATAAATTGTAATTTGACGACACGGTTGGCGCAGTGGTTGAGTGATTGACTGCTGCGCAGCATGTCGCGGGTTCGATTCCCGCACGGAACAAATATTTGTACGACCTACAGGTATTTGTTCCGAGTCTGGGTGTCTTTCTATCTATAATATGTATGAATTTACAAAAAAAAAAAAAAAAAAATGTATATAAGTAGTTTATCAGCCATCTCGTTACCATAACACAAACATTAGGTTGCTTAGCTTGGGACTAGATGGCGTTGTGTGAAATGTCCAAGTATATTTATTTATTTATTATTTATTTAAATTACCAGAACGACTTGTAAATAATAGTCTAGTAAAATTAAACAATGTATGGTCATGTCTATCAGAATTATTGTTATGGTTATTTAATCGCATTTTAAGGAATACTAAAAAATCTGCTAGTGTACAAAACATGTCAAACAGTATCAATTATTAATTCTATAGAGATTAATATTTAAACTTGGTATTGGACACGACTTTTTTATGGTTACGTCTACCAGAATAATTGTTTTTAGTACAAGGCATATTTTTGACCCTAAAAGTTAGAACATATTTAAAACAAAAACAACGTTTTCCAGTAATATAATCTGATAGGTATATACGAATTACAATACACTATTTTAGATAAAACAGTAAAAAATATATTGTCCACTTATAAGATACTTTGTAATGTCAAAAAACATAAAGTAATGACAACAATTCGTCCGGTTTATATTAAATCTTGCTTTGTGGTGTTAAATAAAGCACGTCAGTAAGCTCAACCATTGCTATTTGCACACTACACATTTGCTAATAATGTGTACCGAAAATTAGGTTGAACATAACAATACCTTATAGTCCGGGCGGCGGCTGCACGATCACTTACGTCATAGAGTTACTGGAAAATACCACATTCCACGAAAAGTAGACTTAAAATAGTTAGGAAAAAATTTGGTCTGCCGGGGCTCAGCTTGGAGGATCCGTGGCAGTGAGAAGTTATGCTACCCACTTTGGACCATCATTTTACCTCATGTGGTTACTGAACGAAACCTTTTCGTTGGTTTTAGTGTCTATTAGTAGAGTCTAAAAAACTTTGTCGGCCGAGCGTGGTGTTGGAGGGTTTCGGAGTCCAACCATTTTTATGGCCACATCGGGTGGTCTATTTTACCTCATCGAGTTACAGGGTAAAACCAAGTTCTCCTAGTAGCTAAAATGATGCCCTTTAAAAATTCATTGGTCTTCCAGTTCGCAACCTGGCAGTTTTTGCAGTCCAACCAAATTTATACAGGGTGGAATTTTTAACCACACTTGAATGGAAAGTACTCTAAATACTGGAGATAGCAAATTTTACTCAAAGGAAACATTCCTTTATTTTTAAAAAGAAACAAATCCGCATTCAAAGATTTTCGAAAATTCGCTTGCCACAATCAGGAATCGAACCGACTAAAATCCGAAAAAATAACACCCTGTACTTTTATGGCATCAATCGATAGGGTCAATCATAAGGATCAAATCTCTCTAACAAACATGATAAATTAAATGAAAGGAAAACCATGAAATCGAAACTTTATATTCAATGGGACAAGATAAAGCACTTTTACGCAAAGGTCCATCAGATTACTTATGTTAACACCTAATCAACTAACAATTAACAATTATCTGTGACATCAGTTATATAAAATGACGACCACTGCCTATATTAATAACCATTTCAATACCTGGATTGGTACAAATGGCACAATCAGATGGCCTGCAAGATCAGCCGACTTCACCTTTTTAGATTTTTATGGGGATATGTTTTAAATCTAATTTACCAAAAATCCGACATACAAAAGAAGGAAGTTCTCAATTCGACACGTATATTTTTTAATTTTCACGACCACGCTTGACTTTTTACAGAGTCGTCAGATTTGAAAAAAAAATGTTATATTCGAAAGGGTATACGGTATACCCGAATAAAACATTTTTTTTGTTAGTTGTTGGTCCTCCAAAGTTGCTTGGGTAATTTTTGAGTTAGCGTCAATAATACGTATTTTTCATATATCTTAAAATTACGTTTATTTTTATGACGTACCTACCTATGTCAGTTGAAGTAGGTAGGTATTATTCAATCATAATTTCCACGAAAAACTAATAAAACCGATGTATATGAATAGGGTTCAATAAACAGGTCGGTTCAGTTTTGAATAGGGTTGAAGGGATTACCTGTTCAACCCTATTCAAAATATAAGCATTATAGCTTGTATACAATGGTAAATTATAATACAAATAACTATTTAAACAAGATGACTATTATCTAACTAACTATTATGTATTTATGTACAAATAATGACAAATGAATAGAGATGATGATGTTTCCATGCGAGTTTTAGTTAATCACGTCACTGTCGATATTATTCTGTGGTCTGTCTTAAAAATTTTTGTCTCAGAACGCTGGGTTAATCAAAACACAGAATGAGAACGAAGGTTGTTCACACGATAATTAAAACTGTCTGACCTGAGAATCTAAATTAGAAACTCAGGCCAAGCCAATCAATAAATAATAAGCGCCACTTTATTCAGACTTTTCTCATTAGAATATTTTTCAAACTGATTTTGGTTTTCGATACAAAGTTTATTTTTTTCCGGGCAAACTATCAGTTTTAAAGAAAAACGTTTCATAACAATTATTCATCAGAATGACAGATCTTTCGATAGGTATTTAAAAAAAACCGTATTTGTAAAAAAAACCCCAATGTCCCTCACATAGCAGTTTCAATCCACCGTGCGACGGTGCGACGAGTTACTGGTAGAGCAGTTTTGCATGAAGTGTTCATAGAAAATGTTCTACGTCGCGTCAAGCTTAATTTTTTGCTAAAAAGACATTGTGTGACAGTTGTACACTGTCGAGTGTTGACATCTTAGTTTGAACCTAAGTGTTAAGACCCATTTACACGATGCGAGTTCCTTGCCTATGCATACAATAAAATTGAAGCAAAAAATGACTTGCATCGTCTAAAATCTGTTTAGATGGTGTAACTTTTATTGTTGCTTTTAACTAATGGCATAGAATAATGTAGCTACAGTAGTTTATCTTGTCAGTGACCTTGAATTAATTACCTGCGGCCGCTCGGTAGATAAATACGTGTCCGTCTGTGATCTGTTGCCTGGTACAAACTCAAACTTAAGCATTTATTTCAATTAAACCAATTACAGGCACTTTTGAATTGTCAAAGAGTCGGTCAGTAGGTAAGTCAGAAAGTGGAAGTTAGTTGCCTATTCCAAAACGTAGATCTCTATGGAGAAGAACTCCCAACTAACTCCCAGTGGTAAACCAATTACGAGATCAACTATCTCAATTAATTTGAAGGAATTCGCGTCCCATACTTCGCTACCAATGCATCCACACACATAGGCAAAACCTATATACCCCCAATGAACGTGCCCGTATTGACGGCACAGTATTAAACCACGAGGCTTTAAGGGCCCGTAACCCGCCTGCCGCGCCCTGTGACAGGGCCGTAACGACTACCCATGGAATTCCCATGCTGCTCGAGTGCAACCCCTGGCAAAGGGTCATGACCCTGACCGATATACTCACCAATTAATGTTCGAGTGACACGCTCCAGCCGTAAATAAGGACTGTGTTAGCGAGATATCATTTTATGAAGGTATATTCTGGTGGGTGAACGTGCAATTCTGCCGGCTTTAAGAAATATCTTATTGAAATCTCTACTGTTTGAACATCAACTATTTAGTTTGACTTTACTGCCGTAACCAGTAAAGTCAAACTAAAAGTTGATGTTCAAACAGTAGGTATATTATAGACAATAAGACCGCCGTTATACCTTGAATATTTATGGTTGTAAATGCATAATCAGCCTATAATGTTCCCACTGCTGAGACACAAGTCCCCTCTCTGTGAGAGGGAGTGAACTGTAATGGACGACGCGGGCCCAGTGCGGGTTCGTAGATGTCTCATGTCTTCAAATTTTTCGGTTCTAGGAAATGCCTTCACTATTTTGAGAGCAGTGGTAATATACTCTCATAGTAGGTATATTTAGACCATAAGCCCGCCGTTGTACCCTGAATATTAATGGTTATGTAAATGAGCGTTGTTAAATTCTGAATATTTATTACCTTGATTGGAAAATGGGCATTATTATATTATTCTTTTTTTTTTTGTTAGCCTACATTGTGTGTCCCTGATGTACAAAGGCCTCCGGTTTTTCCTTCCAAACCTCCCTGTCTTGTGCGATCTCTGGCCATGTTGGCCCTGTAAACCTTATCAGATCGTCACACCACCTTCGCCGTGGTCTGCCTCGACGGCGATGTCCTCCCTCAGGCGCCCAGTAAGCCCATCTCTCCGGATGCAATTGCGCGACGTGTCCGGCCCACTCCCACTTTAGCCTGGCTGTTTTTCTCTAACATCTGCTACTTAATTATGAAGCGCAGGGTGGTTAGAACTCGGTCTGTATGTTTGACACATATTATGCTGCGCTCCATTACCCGTTGGCAAATCTTGAGTTTGAACTTCTGTTGTATAGTAAGTGAACAACTTTGTGCATCATAGATTCCTAGATTCGTTCCTAGATTCTGTGACCATTTACGTGCAATATAACTCAAGATTTAAGTGCCTCATCATGTCCTAACCGCATGCTCTTTGTGATAGTAGCTAGAACCTACGACAGCATAGATATGTCGATTATACCCACACGTTCCTATTTTGGGGACTTACAACTTGTTATCAAGACCTGAAATATGTACACAGGATGAATATTTTGGACCGGTTTTCCTGTAGCTACCATTGTAGCTCTTACTGTCCCGTCCACATATAAGTACTGTAAAAGTTTTATGTGCTATACAGTACACCCTGTATATCGAGTGACCATCGCATGTTGTGGTTTTAATAAAGGGGCCAAAGTTGTGTTTGACCCTGCGTACCAGTTATCAAGACGAATAGAAAACGATACCGATTTCAGGAATTAATAATAGGTATAGAACCTGATCTTTGGCAACAGGAACGAAGGAATTTCCAATTTGTAAGAGAAATTAATACATTTGGATACGTAAACTGCCGATATATTCTGTAAAAATAATAGGTCTTTACCTATGAAATTGCCGTTTTGTATGAAAAAATTTTAACGAATTTGTTTCATGTATTTTTTATTTGTATTAATCTAAGTAATCACCCATGCAATCAATGCATCTTTGCCAACGCAGTGGCAGTTTATTGATGCTCTTCTTAAAGAAATCAGCTGGTCGGAAGGCAACAAATTCTTCAAAGGCATTTTGTACTACCTCTCGGGTATTGAATTTTTTTCCCGCCAAGAAGTTATCCAAATTCTGGAAAAAGTAGTAGTCTGTAGGCGCAAGGTCTGGTGAGTAGGGCGGATGACGGAGAGCTTCCAACCCCAGTTCTTGCAACTTGGAGACCGTCTGCTGTGCAGTATGAGGTCGCGCGTTGTCGTGCAGCAGCAGCGGAGACGAGCGATTGACCAATGCTGGTTGGAGATGTGCCAGCTTCTCCATCATTGTGTTCAGTTCTTCACAGTACACATCTGCAGTAATGCTCACCCCGTTTGGTAAGAAGATGTGATGAATCACACCGGCGCTAGACCACCAAACAGTGACCATCACTTTTCTAGGGGTAAGTTTTCGTTTAGGGCATTGTTTAGGTGCTGAACCAGGATCCAACCAACTTGCTGAGCGCTTGCGGTTATCAAACAGAATCCATTTTTCATCGCAGGTAACAATGCGGTTCAAAATTCCTTGCACACCTGGCACCCATTTGTCAAGCTTTTTTACCTTGCCAATTTGACGCAAATGGACCAATATTGTGAAATGGCCAGTACTGCAGAGCGGCAATTTCATAGGTAAAGACCTAATATCACCGTAAAACTTAAGTGAAGTGAGCGTGAAGTGAGCTATCAATAGTGTCAAGCCCTACTAGCATCAGATGGAATGACAGCTGGCATTCATTCATTTTTGTTTGTTTTTGTTTTCATTGTCAGTTTTCACGGTGATATTTTTACAGAATAGCACCGCATTTTTTAGATGTAATCTGGGTCTTTAGACTATAAATATCGCAGGAATAAAATATGAATGACAAAATGACAAATAAATAAAGCTTTCTGTTATATAAGATACTCCAATCAAAACATCGTCATCATCATCTGCCTAGCCTTTTCCCAACTGTGTTGGGGTCGGTTTCCAGTCTAGCCCGATGAGCTGATATAGTATTAATAAGTAGGTAATGTATTATAGAATGAGTAATACTTCAATCAAAACAATGACACAAAACAATCTTTCTCAAATAACGTAATGTTTTTGCCTATCCGTCAAAAAAGGTTGGTTTACTGAATAAATAACATAATATTGATGTTTATAGAAATATCAATCTTAATATTACATTTTCTTCTTCAGTAATGTAATAAACAATATTATCTGCAAAGATTTATTAAAATAGACAGACGAAACGATAGTGTTTTTGCCAGTAACAAAACCGACCAAAAATACATAAGTTCAACGCGTGCCACGAAAGATGATACTTGACACACCACGTAGTTTGACTTGCGCTACGTAGATTATAATTCTCTGATTCTGATTATTCTGATTTATTAGGTCTATTTAGCGGTATGAGGTCTGAGACGCGAAGGGACCGGTCGTATCGGGGCAGCTGAAAGAGTGCGGTAGGCGCGGTACTGCGCTCATCAAGTCTCATCTTTCGTGGCACGCATTGTATATGATAAGGGTTCCACATTGCGTAGTAATTAAACATAACTGAACTCTCATTCCAAACATTGGTCAATAGACAGGTAAAAATAGAAGGGTTTAGTTTTTGTCACTCAGTTGCCTACCATAAAAACTACCTTGATATCTGATCAATTCGTAAGACGATTAAACCTACACCAGCAAAAACCGAGTTCTACAAAATTGGGTCGACCCCAGAACATGTCCCTACATATTCAGCTAATTGAATTATCTTGCCTTGTCTCCGTTTTATCATCGGTGACATCAATGGCTATGATATGTCCAGACCTCTTAATTAAGGTTTCAGGTTTCGAGATTCATCTAGACAGGTGAACCTAATAAAACTAGATTACTTTCAAAGTCTGTCTAGACTTATGTTCAACTGGGCCTTTAAAAATAGTGCTGAAAGTTTTCTTGTGTTGACCATAGACATAGAATTTTATTGAGTATGTAATATCTTTGACAGCAAGCAGTAAAAAAACCGGCCAAGTGCGAGCGGACTCGCGCACGAAGGGTTCTGTACCATTATCTAAAAAACGGCAAAAAATCACGTTTGTTGTATGGGAGCTCCCTGAAATATTTATTTTATTCTGTTTTTTAGTATTTTCAACTGTCTAACTATCACGGTTCATAAGATACAGCCTGGTGGACAAATGGACAGACGGTCGGACAGCGGAGTCTTAGTAACAGGGACCGTTTTACCCTTTGGATACGGAACCCTAAAAATTAAATCAATTCTTTATTAAAAAAATAAATAAAAAGAAAATTTGAAATTTCCGGGTGAAATATGGGCTATCGAATAAAAACGAAGTCACTTGTTTGAGGTTGCTACACAGATTAATATACCTACATAATTTCGCGTCAATCAGTTAGTTATGGCAGGTGTTATGTTTACTCTGGACGCTTTCTTTCTACATCGTTCACACATAATTATCTACCCTATATGAATAATTTCAACATGGATGATGTAACCAAAATTTTGTAGCAACATTTTTGATTTAAAAGTGACATGGAGTTTCTTATTACGCTTAGAAATCATGAGGAAACCGGCATGTCCTAGAACCAAAAATTCGAAATACGACATCTACCAACCTGCACTGGGCCCGCGTGGTGGATTTACGGCCCACTCCCTCTCACCGAGAAGAGGCCAGTGTCCCAGCAGTGGGAACACGATTATGCTTATATACGCTTTGGAATGGGCAAGTACTGACTGACCGACTCCTTCACAGTTCAAAAGTGCCTCTAAATGGTTTTATTGAAATTACTGTTGTCACTTGCGATCAGATTTATAATTAGATGCGACTACATCAGGTAACGATCAGCAGTTATCTGAAGTAGTCACTTCTAATGATGACGACACGTTTGGGGCAGCGGTTGAGCGATTGACTGCTGCGTAGCATGTCGCGGGTTCGATTCCCGCACGGAACAAATATTTGTACGACCTTTTTTTTTTTTTTTTTTTTTCTTTTGAGGGTGGGAAATCATCAAATAACTTCTCCCGCTCTGGGTGGAGCGGAAGGGCGTGTCAGACTTTTACTGACTAAAACCCACCCGTGTTCCTTCAGTTGCCTATGCCAGGGCCGCGGTAACTTCTTCAAACAATCCGCGACCCCAGCGGCGTCGGCCCTATTGGACCCCGTCACTTGCTGACATCTCTTTGAGGCGCGCGTGGAACACAACGCGCCGTCAACTCGGGCCTGGTCCTTACCGGACGGCGAGCTACCCGCTGCTCACCGTCCGCAGGCCCGCGCCTACGGTGGCCGAAAATCGCCCCGCGATTCCCGCCGCCCAGGGCGTCTCCTGCGGCGACTGAGGGCGTGAGGCTGCCTCTCCCTCACGCGTTCCGCCTCCTCCTTCGCGAGCATCACTGCTTCGCAGAAGGAGGTGACGGCCTCCCATGCACTCTCGCTCCGCACCATGGCCTGGACCAGGCTCCGACGCGAGAGATCGCCGCCGCCGATCGCCTCCGTGATAACACGGCGGTGCTCTGCCCAAGCCGGGCAGACCTCCACTGTATGCTCCACCGTGTCCTCCGGGCGATCCACACAATGGTAACACCCGGTCGTTTCCTCCCGCCTTATGCGAAACAGGAACCTCCCGAAACAACCGTGTCCGGTGAGGACCTGCGTCAGGCGGAAGGTGAGGACGCCGTGGCGCCTCTCTAACCACTCCTCAAAGAGGGGACTTATCGCCGCAATTGTGGCGTGCCCCCGCAATTGTGGCGTGCCCATATTTGTACGACCTACAAGTATTTGTTCGGAGTCTGGGTGTTTTTCTATCTATAATATGTATGTATTTACAAAAAAAAATGTATATAAGTAGTTTATCAGCCATCTCGTTACCATAACACAAGCATTAGGTTGCTTATCTTGGGACTAGATGGCGTTGCTTGAAATATCCAAGGATATTATTATTATTATAATTATAAATTCTTAGGTGCTGTAATGTGCTTTCAAAATTCTCTCCGAATTTTTACACGATCCTGTAAAATATTATAATTTTAATGCGGAAGCCAAATTCTTTCATGATTTTTCCTGAAATATATTGTCGTAATAAACATTTCAAAAGCGTGAAAATATCTCGTTACCCAAGATTCAAGAAGAGAAGTAGTTATCAAAATTTATTTTATGATAATAGCAGAACGTTCCAGAATAATAGAATAGCAGAATTTTTGGGACTAATATATTAATCTGCTTTCTTCACTTTATTAATTTGATCTTTTTAATAACGTCTAGGTGTTTTTAGGTTGAGAATTAATAATAACTGTCTAGATATTTTATTGCCAGTCCTTTTTTTGCTGCTAAATAATACGCTTCTCAAAAACAGTTTGTTTTACAGACGTTTAGTTAATCACGAAATATCGTTAAATATAGCAAACGATAACTCAATCTGCCTAGCCTTTTCCCAACTATGTTGGGGTCGGCTTCCAGTCTAACCGGATGCAGCTGAATACCAGTATTTTACATGGAGCGACTGCCTATCTGACCTCCACAACCCAGTTACTGGGTAATACGATACCCCTTAGTAAGACAGGTTATCATACTTTCGGGCTTCTGACGACCCGTAACGACTGTCAAAGATCCACGAATGACAGCCGGGACCAACGGCTTAACGTGCTTTCCGAGGCACGGAGGAGTCTCGGTATGTAAAGATGGTCACCCATCCATGGACCAACCCTGGCAAGCGTAGCTTAACCTGAAGGATCGACCCGTGCGGTTGTTACTACTTAGCCACGAGCTCCTCTCAATTAAATCAAACGATAATACCTCCCTTATTCATTATGGCTTAATAACAAGTGACCATTGTTTCTTGTCCTGTTTGTCTAGTTACGTGAAAAATAAATTAACACGCATAAACTCACGCTTTCTTCCCATAGGTGTAGGCAGAAACTATATAACTCTACCTGCTATTTACCTACTCTTCTCTTATTCCTTAAGTAAAAAAACCGGTCAAGAGCGTGTCGGACTCGCGCACCGAGGGTTCCGTTCTGATTTCTGAAAAGTGTGCTATTTGGAGACATCGTTTTATTTTTCCTGTAATCTTTACATAAACTTCTATCACATAGAATAATTTAAGATTTTTATCTTTTTCGTTTTTTTACATTTTTCGTCAAATGTCGAAAACTATGCGGCCTAAAAAAAAATAAAAAAGTGTTTGAAAATGTGCAAACAGCGTTTTTTCATATGATACCCCCATATGCCCTAGTAGCCCTACTTTGAATTTTTAAGACCTTTTTCAGTACCTGTTACAAAAAAAATATAAATATTTTTAATTCTTTCTTATTTGCAAAATGGTTGGGTAAACGTCATCTAAAACTATTCCAAATTTCAAGTTGATAGCGTTAGTAGTTCTTGAGATATCCAGCTGTGACAGACAGACAGACAGACAGACTGAGTCACACCATAAGGGTTCCTTTTTTACCATTTTGGTACGGAACCATAACGAATAAGTTATGTTCCGTTAATAATAGATCCATTTTATATTCGTCTTCGTAAATTGAGGAAAACAGACAGAAACCCAATATTTTCCTTATCTTTGTGGCTTTACCTCGAGTACTGATTTGATACGTTTGAGAAATTGACACTGATCAGTGAAAGTGTATTGGTTTGAAAATAGACTTAACGCGATTCTTCTTTCAAATTCGATTACATAGGATTTTAATCGGAAAAATTGTCCATTCAGCCCGTATTTATGCACTACCAATTTATGTCCTAAAATAAAATGACTTTCTTTTCGGATAGTACGAGAGGCCATGATCAAAATTTTTGCCTTATCATCAAACCCGTATGAAATCGATAGATTTGGTTATTCTGAATTCACAAAAACCAAATTTCAAAAATTATCCGCGTCACTACTAACCTTACTGCATTTTCAAATATGTTACAAAAAAATTACCGAAGTGTTTTATAGCAGTCTGTGTCCAGAATGTAGTTGAACGATAGATTTTAGATACTGAAAACACAATTTTTAGAAAACAGTAGTTTTGATAAAATGAAAAACGAGGCCAAAAAGCCCTTAGCTGCCGTCTAAAAACTAACTAAATAAAACATCGACGTTTCTGACCGTTACTGGTACCGAGTCAGGTTCAGAATCATCTAAACTAAAGATTTTATACGGTTTTGGCCGTAAAACGTGCGACATGGTTTTGGTAGTGGGCTCTCGTACTAGGATTCTAAGCTAGGGTTTCCTAGGAATGCGGAGGACGACATATAGCGTCCACAATTTACCGTCGAATGACGTCACTGAAACTTTATCTAGAAAGTACATTGGTGTGCTTCTCTGAGAGCGTTTTTTGACACCCTAAAGTCAAACCCCGGTGCCGTCATTTTCAAGAAGGCCGCCACTGCGACCTTTATGTGGCGGCCGCCGCTCTTCGAGAAAAGCGTAGCTTTTAAAACATGAATTTAGATAAGACTTTTAAATTTTTTTCATTTGACGATATTCAAATATAAACATTCATTAAAATCACAGTTCTGTTGTCATCCATCTCTGATGATTCTATCATTAATCAGGTAAATCTTCTTTTTTACCTTAATAAATAATCAAGTGCCGCCCTGACAGTTATATCGAGGGGGGTGCCAAAATGAATGGTGCTATACAGGGTGGAGATTAATTTATAAAGGTTTATCCTTGGTGATAAAATATCGCATAAAAAGTAAGCTTGGCAAGTCATTAGAAGAGGGGCTGGAGATGAGGTCGTATACTACATAGCAACTATTATTATTATGTAATGTTTATAACAGTACGAGTAATTATGCGGCAGCCGCCGATAGTAAGGCCACAATTGGTTCTTTTTATGTTTTTATTATTCGGTGACTTAATTTTGTGAGATTAGAGAACGGTATTGCTAACTAAAATTAAATATTTTGTTGAGCTAAATCAAATATTTAGAAGCACCGTTTTCACATAGCTACATTATTAAGTAAATAACTTCGTAGTCCCGGAACGTGCCAACGGCGTAGCACAAAAGGGGACCCGGTGCATTTTACAAGATATGTGGACACTCACACTCACTCTCCCTCCCCTTGTCTTTAGAAAGAACATGATCGTGTTTTTAGGGTTCCGTACCAAAATGGTAAAAAAGGAACCCTTATGGTGTGACTCAGTCTGTCTGTCTGTCTGTCTGTCTATCTGTCTGTCTGTCTGTCTGTCTGTCTGTCTGTCACAGCTGGATATCTCAAAAACTACTAATGCTATCAACTTGAAATTTGGAAAAGTTTTAGATGACGTTTACCCAACTATTTTAAAAATAAGAAATTAATAAAAATATTTATGTTTTATTTGCAACAGGGACTGAAAGGGGGCCTTAAAATTTCAAAGTGGGGTTACTAGAGCATGTGGGGTATCATTATGAAAGAGCGCTCTTTGCACATTTTCAAACTTTTTTTTTTTCTTTTTTTAGGCCGCATAGTTTTCGAGTTTTGATGAAAAATGTAAAAAAAAATACCGTTCCTCCCCTTATCTCCGAAGTTTGCAAAGATAAAAATCTGAAATTATTCTCTGTGATAGAAGTTTATGTAAAGATAACAGGAAAAATAAAACGATGTCTCTAAATAGCACAGTTTTTCAGAAATCGGAACGGAACCCTCGGTGCGCGAGTCCGACTCGTTCTTGACCGGTTTTTTTGTTACTCAAAATCCGATCCGAAAACTCTTCTTCCCAAAAGCACCGATGACTTTCTCTTTCCAAGAACCCTTCAATAGCTTAGTACGGTCAGCAACAGAAGTCAGTTAACACTGTTAAATTAACACAAAGTGCTAAATTTAAATTAACATAACCTGCTTTTTAGCATTTCATTTATTGGATAAGAGTTAATTTTCATTAAAATTTACATCTGTTCCGATTTTAATGAAGTATTTTTTATCAATAATTAAGATTTAGAAAACTCAACTGTTAATCGACTTTTGTTGCTGAGTCGGAAATTAAAGTGCAAATTCAATGAGGCTAGCTCGTTTCTTCGTATGTTTTGTATTCTAAAACATTTTGCAAGTGGAGAGTAATTTTTTTTAAAATATCTTAGGTGTGTAAAAAAAATGGTTTGGGATAGTTGTAATTTGCTCGCGGGTTGAATCGACTTGCTGAAAAAAATCAGTTTCAGCTTGGAAAATCCTTTCTTAGTGTTCTACTAAGAGTTCTCAGACGACTGGGATCACTGTCAAACTGGGACCACAGTCCCACTCGCCCTATAGCGGCTTTGGATCGGTCGACTGGGACCACAAACCACGTGGCGCCAATTGTACAGTCGTCAGCGAAATTACAAAATCTTAGGCAATTTAAACCCGACTGTAGCGGAGCCTAAAAGAAGAGTAATGTTTTTCGTTAGTGTGTATGTACGTCTACATAAAATATTATGCTCGAGTTGACCTATTTTAACAAATGAGAGATGTCGTTACATTCGCGTGTATTATTATTGTATGTATACAGTATGTATGTATATAAATATCCACCAAAATAGTTGCTAGCATCAGCAGAGTTTTTAAAACCCTTTGTACGGGCTTCACCCAATAAATCAATTTATTTTATTAATTAATTACTTTATTTTCAGTAATTTTTTATATCACGGAACTGTTTCAAACTATGCGTGGCAGAAGGCTAGAAGAATTGAATCCGTATTGCGTGATGAACTACAATTGATGATGAATGGGTACATTTTTATGTAATACGTAACAACCGTTTAAGCTGTATTTATGAAAATAGGTGTTCTAGTAAATCATTAATAAAAAAAATCATATGTTTATATTGAATAGATTTTGTGTTATTAAGAAGTCAAAAGTGGCTCCAAATGGTTTGTGTAATAAGTAATAACACACGGTTGCTGCGTCGACAGTTCCTTTTTCTTGACTTGAACTTGGCTTCACACGCTACCGCGTGTCTAGATACCTACCACATACATACAGTCCGCGAGGTTTAAGCTGAGCTTTGCATTTGTGTGAGTGCACATAGATAGTGTAGGTGTGACGTCCGGCCTTTTTTTTATTCGTGGATGGGATATCATCAAATGACTTCTCCCGCTCTGGGCGGAGCAGGAGGGCGTGTCAGACTTTTACCGACTGAAACCCACCCGTGTTACTTCAGTTGCCTGTGCCAGGGCCATGATATCTCTTTCGAACAACCCGCGATCCCGGCGGGGTAACGTCGGCCCTGACGATTGAAGATTTTGTCATACGTAAAACGATAATAAAAAAAATTAGTGATGGGCTCTCGTACCATTTTGGATCACTCACACAAATGCAAAGCTCACCTTACGCCTCACGGTCACGGATTGTACAGTAACAGCCAGAAGTCGACTTGCAATCTCACAAAATCATGGCATAGCAATATTAGTTTACTTATGACCTTCTTCGGCGCCGCAGCCCGTATAGGTATAAGCGCCGCAGCCCGTATAGGTATAAGCGCCGCAGCCCGTATAGGTATAAGCGCCGCAGGCCGTATAGCGCAGGCGATAGAGTCTGGCACACGAAACATGAGCCTGGAAAATAGCGGCAAATTCAAAAAATCGAGATCAAAATTGGTTGAGCCGTTAAAAATTGTATGATGTAAAAGGACAACAATATTTGTCCATTAATCCATGATGTATTTCAAGTATCAAAATGTATTTTCCTATTATACGCAGTGATACCGGAGCTAGATTTTTGAGTTTGCCGCTATTTTTCAGGATCAAGTTTCGTGTGCCAGACTCTAATGGTCATTGCGGTGTAAGTGGACTTCTGGCCGTTGACTGTACCTACCTATACAGGGTGAAATTGAATAGATGCGACAAAATTTAAAGGGGTGTTCTACGCATCAATATGAACAACTTTTACTATAGGACCAAACCTGAAATCGCGAAAAAAAAATCAGCTGTTCAGTACATTTAATGTTCGCATAATTCGTCAAAATGTACTGAACAGCTGATTTTTTTTTCGCGATTTCAGGTTTGGTCCCATAGTAAAAGTTGTTCATATTGATGCGTAGAACACCCCCTTTAACTTTGTCGCATCTATTCAATTTCACCCTGTAGATGCATGGTGACGCAATGACGGGTCATTTCGCACTGTCGAGGATGTCCGATGTATACCGAGCTAAACGGGACAACGACGCATTAGCACTACTATTTACTACGTATGTAGGCAATAGACACAAGGTTACAATAGGGGAGTTAGGGGAGTTGAAGTGGAAGTTATGAAAATTATGCGTGACTTGTAAGCTTGTAGAGGGACTGTGGTTTTTCTTGCGTCAATGCATGTTTAAAATAGAGTATGTTTCTTTTTATCTTTGCATACTAAAATAAATGTTGATCTGTATTATGTGAAGATGACAGGAGAGCGTGACTAAGTTAAGCTACGCTTGCTAGGGTTGGTTCGTGGATGGGTGATCTTTACATACCGAGATTCCTTCGTGCCTACCGAATCAATGATTGATTTATGTCATGCAAATCATCATCGCATCAATCTGCCTAGCCTTTTCCCAAATATGTTGGGATCAGCTTCCAGTCTGACCGTTTAGCTGTATACTACTATTTTACATGGAGCGACTGCCTATCTGACATCCACAACCCAGTTACTGGGTAACACGATACCCCTTTGATAAGACTGGATGTCAGACTTTCGGGCTTCTGACGACCCGTAACGAGTGGCAAAGATCTACGAATGACAGCCGGGACCAGGATCAGGAATCTCGGTCTACTTAATGATATGAAGCATAAATAGGTACTTACAATAATTATATTTTATTCAAAGCTTTGTTGTCAGTTGGCCTATTGTTTCAGGAATGAGTGGAGTGGAGACAGTGATATAAAATTTTATGTAACGATTTTTATGGTACCAAATTGATATTGTTATTGAAAAAGGGTGATTTTTGTAGCTCCTTCTCTTTGTCAAATTGATATTTAACGACAATATCCGATGGGAGCATAACAATGTGTTTTCAATATTTTTAGACCATTGATTTCACGATACGTTATGAAACCGATAAGTAGATAAATGTACGAAATTGCGTGCTGTCCAAAACACCTAATTTATTTGTAGTGTGTAGGTACAAACTAATATTATAAATGCGAAGGTAAGTTTGTTTGTTTCTTTGTTACCTTTCACGCTTAAACCACTGAACCGATCATCCTGAAATTTTGCATATACGTTGCTCGTGGCTAAGTAATAACAGCCGCACGGGTCGATCCTTCAGGTTAAGCTACGCTTGCCGGGGTTGGCCAGTGGATAGGTAACCGTCTTGGCTCCACTGTACTATCACACCCGCGCGTCCGAAACTTCACATTGGTGAATCATTTGGGTTAGGTTAGAATAGTGACTATTAGCTCTATTGCTGGTGAATCATTTGGGTTAGGTTAGGTTAGAACAGTGACCCTTAACGCGCGACGTGAGCGAGCGAAGCGAGCGGTGCCGCGGCAGCGGCCGCCGAGCGCCATATGCCCTCTATTTTTGGTGAATCATTTGGGCTAGATGAGGCGGTGAATGTCTCGTGTATTAGACGATGAAAGCCTCAGACATTTCATAATCTAAGCCTCAGGGTCATTGACCTTGATATCAAGGTCAATGGTACTCGTAGGTACTGTAATTTTTTTTTCGGCGTCTATTATTTTGCGCACTTTGTTGTTTTCAATAATACACTAAAAAGGGTGTATTGTACCCAAAAAAAAATAGCTAGTATATAAAATCGCCGGGTGCGTTTGTAAAGTGGTTCCGGTCGTCAGAAGCCCGAAAGTCTGACAACCACTCTTACCAAGGGGTATAGGTAGTATTACCCAATTACTGGGTTGTGCAGGTCAGATAGGCAGTCGCTCTATATAAAATACTGGTATTCAGCTGCATCCGGTTAGACTGGAAGCCGACCCCAACATACTTGGGAAAAGGCTAGGCAGATTGATTGACGTTATCAGGTGTACAGAAACGGACATAGGGTACCTTTCATCCCGAAAAAAAGTACTGTTCCCGAGGGAAATAACAATAACGTTCTTAGGATATCGTGTCTTTCGAATCATGATTGAATTATATTATTACAAGCAGAGTAAGTACAACCTGAATTGATAGCCAAATTCTAAAAAAAAAGCAAAGGGCAAAAGTTAATAGCTAAATACAACAATACTATCAATTCACATGCTAAGCATTATAATTCTGGTGTTTACTAGCGGCCCAAGTAAAACATACATAATTATATAACTTCACTTCTTTCCATGGGGTTAGGCAGAGACTACAGAACGCCATCTGCTTTGATCTATACATTACTCCAAAATTTATATAACTTTATTCTGTACACACTAACAAGCGCACAGCACACACTACACGACACTTATATAGATCTCTCTCAGACAAACATAGGTAGACTGTAAGTAGCTGACACACCCACAGGCCGAATATACCACCGACCTGTGGACATAATGTAACATATGAACCAGGGAAATAAACATCTTTCTATTCTATTCTATTCTATTCTATTCTATTCTATACATTACTCCTTTTATTTCGTACAGTACGTCGATTCTGTAAAATTCAAACAACAACTCGCATCTCACATCGCTATTCACTTTCACTTTGCAACACTTCTTCTCACTTGTTTTTAGGGTTCCATACCAAAATGGTAAAAAAGGAACCCTTATGGTGTGACTTAGTCTGTCTGTCTGTCTGTCTGTCTGTCTGTCACAGCTGGATATCTCAAGAACTACTAGTGCTATCAACTTGAAATTTGGAACAGTTTTAGATGACGTTTACCCAACTATTTTGCAAATAAGAAAGAAATAAAAATATATGTATTTTTTTGCAACATGGGGTGAAAGGGGGTCTTAAAAATTCGAAGTGGAGCTACTAGGTCATGTGGGGTATCATATGAAAGAACGCTATTTGCACATTATCAAACATATTTTTATTTTTTTTTAGGCCGCACAGTGTTCGACTTTTGATGAAAAATGTAAAAAAAAATACCATTCAATGCCAATCAAGAAACTCACAGCGGATTCAGATTCGAAGTTGAGAGAATCACACGGCTGTTCGGTTTTGTTCATACATCTTGTTCTCGTTCATGTTCATAGTTCACTGTGTTTTCCCATACAAATTCTTATCATTTCAAAGCTTACCTGTGTTAGCACTATCATCCACGCAAAATATTCTCAAACTTACTTCAGAGCCTATACCACCTCAAATGGCTTAGCATGATCCTCCGTTATGTCGAAAATATTGTGGCATTAATGTTGAAATAAATATATGGTAAAGTTGAGGATTAATGTTAAGTACTAGGTATGTTTGACGAAAACACGATTCCATAAAATTTTCTCGATAAAAACAAATCCGAAGTTACCTCCAAACCGAACAATAAACCGCTGGTATTCAAAAAATACTTCAAAGTAGATCATGAAACTTTGCATAAGTACTAAGTAAACTAACTATAAACCAGGTCTTATATTTTTTATTTTTTTCAAATTAAGTACCATTATTTTCACCGCAAAAATACCTAAACTATTGGCGCCCAGCATCGCACTCAGTCTCGCTCTCACTCAGTCCGCGAGCAGTATCGTGCGAGCGAGTTAAAAAACTGAGGTAGTATAACTCATCTGAATAACAAAGGACTAATAAGCTTACATTAAAGTTCCAAATTACAAAGTAATATAATATTCCCTATAGATAGAACTTTATAATTTATCTGTAATAGAGAACACGTAGGTACATTAGCATTTAGTTTGAAACTAGCTGGAGCAATAGTAATGAACCACATTAATATTCATAGATCACACAAATCGTGCTTAGTTACTGAGTTGTTACGTGATTATATGTACGAACAGTCGTGTGTAACTATGGGTACCCAAATGATGAAATACAACAATCACTCTGCCTAGCCTTTTCCCAACTATGTTGGCGTCGGCTTCCAGTCTAACTGGATGCAGCTGAATACCAGTATTTTACATGGAGCTACTGCCTATGACCTCCAAAACCCAGTAACTGGTTAATACGATACCCCTTGGTTAGACTGGTTGTCAGACTTTCGACCCGTAACGACTATCAAAGATCCACGAATGACAGCCGGGACCAACGGCTTAGCGTGCTTTCCGAGGCACAGAGGAGTTTCGGTATGTAAAGATGGTCACCCATCCACTGACCAGCCCCGGCAAACGTAGCTTAACCTGATGGATCGAGCCGTGCGCCTGTTATTACTATGCCACGAGCTACAACAATGACTTTCAATTGTTAATACTATGTGGTGTTTGAATGCTACCACCATAATTATTCTCTTGCACCAATCTATTTGGGGTCGGCGCAACATCTATTTTTTTTATGTACTTCTCTATTAAGCTCCATATACACGGTAAAATTGAAGGGCAATTGACTGGCACTGCCTAAAAACACGTACAATTAAGTCGCATGCGATTTTATTGAATGGAAAAACTTGCATTCAATATGCAATATGCTATGGAATCGCACGCGTGTAAACACTTGCATGCAATTATTGAATGGCAATAAAATTGAACGTGTTTTATTGCATGCCATTATTGCTGTTGAACATTCCAAAAACTTGCACCGTGTAAACGGAGCTTTGGTCGTCATCTCGGTAGTCACCGGCGGTGTTTGACTGCCATCAATGCACTTGCTTTTACTGTGGCGTTTTTTGCAAGATAATAGAGTAATATCTTCAAACATAGGTATACTAAAGGGTAGGGTACTAAGGTAAATCGAAAAATTGTTTTCACAAACCCGCAATATTTTTGAAAGACCCATCCAACAACACCCCACACCATGGTGTAGACGAGAAAAAAGAAACATCCCCATTTTACGTGTACGGAAGGTATGTACCTACCCTAAAAAATTCATGATTTTGTTTTACCACTTTGTCGGCGTGATGAATATGTATAGCCATGCCAAATTATAGCTTTCTAGTACTAAGAGTCTCTGAGCTAAGCTGCGGACGGGCAGACGGACGGACATGGCGAAACTAAGGGTTCCTTGTTGACTACGGAACTAAAAATGAAATATTTATTCCTGTACTCAAAGTTTTGAAAATAAAGATTTTATTTATTTATTAATTATTTTTATTTATTAACTCAATGATAAAAAGAATGTTTCAGAATGAACAACAACACCTGTCATTCTGACAAAAACTATTGAGATAAAGTTTAATTTTCTTAGTAGTTAAGATCATTTTGAACGGTCTTTTCGTCCGGATATTTTGGACGCTGACTGCACTTGGCCGGTTTTATTTTAGCATACTCACTCGTCTATACCTCATCAAAGAAAAAAAAAATCTTACTTTAAAATAACGTTACAGCTCTACCATCACTTTCGTGTAGAAAATAATGCAATTTTTCAAACTCTCATTACTAGCTCGCAAAGTTTTGTCGGTAAGCTTGATATCAGCATGACACAGATTGACGATGCCCAAACTTTTAGCTCAGAAACATCAATACGAATATTACTTAACTTTGGTGACGTCCATCTATCCAACATTGATTTCCGGAGACCCACAGTACACCTAAAGTTGACTAATGGCCGTATTAGGATCCAATGTGATAGATGGTGGTTTCGGTTTATCGTCAACCATTTTGGTCTAGAGTAATTATTTCGATATTTCTGAAGATGCTTTTTCGGTCTAGTCATCATGATGTAGATAAAAGTTTGAAGCGAGATATTAGTTGAAAAGTTGTTCATTTTGGATCAATATGGCGATATTGTGGCGGCATCTACATCGCCACATATGAACTACGCATCAATGACATGACGTCACGCAAACCTGCATCGCGCAATTAGAGTTTACCAAGCGATTAGCATATATACAACGTCCCGACATCAACCGTTGGGCAGTAGCCCACCAGACACAACCCCCGTCTGGTCGGAGGATCCTCCCTTTTCAATGGAGCATGATTGAACTTTACACCCTGTTCCTCATGCCTCTAAACTGGTGACCCCGAGCATGAACGTCAGCGCAGCCTTCGTGCAACTGCTTCAGCGTGACGTCATCAGCATCACTTCCTCAAGCTTTCGAGCGGCGAGTCTCACAGCCAGCCAGCATCCACGGCTTCAACAGGTATCCTGACCACCAGCATGCAGCGGACGCGCATTCCTGGTCATCACCTTCAGCCTCAACCCAGCGCTATACTCTCCGACTCACTGGAGCATAACGCAGCGCCACCCCGACTCACTGGGGTATCACCGCAGACAGTTCCGACTCACCGTGAACTATGCGGCACCCGGTTCCGACTCACTGGAACCACAGCTGGCACTGGCAAGCATCGCAAGATACAAGACTCAGCCCACTATCGACCTCCGGTCTCCGGAGGGGAGTGATGTGGCGGCATCTACATCGCCACATATGAACTACGCATCAATGACATGACGTCACGCAAACCTGCATCGCGCAATTAGAGTTTACCAAGCGATTAGCATATATACAACGTCCCGACATCAACCGTTGGGCAGTGGCCCACCAGACACAACACCCGTCTGGTCGGAGGATCCTCCCTTTTCAATGGAGCATGATTGAACTTTACACTCTGTTCCTCATGCCTCTAAAATATCATTAGTTAAACTTTGGTGTCAGCTTCCTATGTCAGAGGGATGTGAAATTAATGAATTGTTACGTATATAAGTAATACACAATTATTTATATTCTAACAAACTAATAATAACACCATTATATTGCACGGATCTATTGATTTTATTGCATGGAAGTCGACGTTCTTAAAAATATCGCGGCGATTTTTTTCGCGCACTGGATTTTCAACGCTGTTTAGGAAATCCAACAGTGTGTTTTTTTGACGGGCTAGAATGCACTCTGTTGTTGTTAAGTTGGATTCTCAATGCTCGGCTCAACAGCGAGAGTTGAATATCCAGTGCGCGATAAATCCCGCCGCGATATTTTTACGTCCGTGCTTAGCATATGCAACACAGATACCTATAGGCATGCGTCTACCTATCTTGCAGCACACTAGAAGTGTCTTTGGCCTGCACGCTTCATAAAATATGTCTGCTCATATTTACACATCAGCATACTCTGTTATATTTTACGACTGCGATGTATTTTATTCCACACTTGTGAGCGTGGTGAGAGCCGAACACTCGAGGTAAGCGTTCTCGCCATATTTTATAGTTCTAGTCGTTATTCCTGCGTTTTTATGACGACTACACATGTAGGTCATAACGAGGTGTAAGTAGCAAGGTAGGCACTTAAAAATATGAATGTCAATCGCTCGCTCCGGCGTTGTGGTGGAAATCAGCTAAGGGCTGGATAAAGAAGGTAGTCTCGTGGTGAATAATGGATTAAAGAAATGATTAATGCCTCACACACGAAGTTACCGTGGCGTGTCGCCATCGATAATTTTATAACTAACTTAAGAAACTGCAACAGAATTGTGTTAGAATTTAGTACACATATTATTCAAGTTAGAGCGCTATTGTTATGTATAATGTCCACGTCAAGTTTTTTATAATACCTAAATAGTTTTAAATTTTTCATTTTTTTTATTTATTTGAAATAGATAGGCTACTGATTTTTGAAGTGTACTAATCTGTTAGCTAAATTATTGTGCGGGTATGATACAGCAATTTCTACGTTGGATATGATTCAATCAATCAATCAATCTGCCAAGCCTTTTCCCAACTATGTTGAGGTCGGCTTCCAGTCTAACCGGATGCAGCTGAAAACCAGTATTTCACATGGAGCGACTGCATATCTGACCTCCACAACCCAGTTACTGGGTAATACGATAACCCTTGGTAAAGACAGTATGTCAGACTTTCGGGCTTCTGACGACCCGTAACGACTGTCAAAGGTCCACGAATGACAGCCGGGACCAACGGCTTCACGTGCTTTCCGAGGCACGGAGGAATTTCAGTATGTAAAGATGGTCACCCATCCACGGACCAACCCCGGCAAGCGTAGCTCAACCCGATGGATATGATTGTCATCTTATATAACTAGATGGCGTTTTTTTGGTTTGGCTACGATCCATTTAATTTGTTATACATTGATTTTATATTTAAAGTTATGCATTAATTAATTCCTGTATTTTATGTAACGTTAAATCGAATATTTAAAAGAATTTTATCTAAGTACTACGTAAAAATTGTTATTATAACACATTGCTATTTATCACTGTTGCAAATATAATAATATATTCGTGGCACTTGGCAAACATAATAGTAAGAAATTATTTAGTACAATGATGAACAAAGCTTCACAGCCACCCATGAACAATACAGACAAAGGATGATATAAAACCAATTTCCCTTAACCGTAAAATATATTTCTGACGTCACAAAGCAACTCAGTTACAACCACCAATAGGTATTAAAATAGATAATATATAGATAATATTAGTAGTGAAATGTATTGGAGCATGGATGAGCTTCTTCCGTCAGAGGAATCACTTAGAACTACTAGATGAGGACTATTATAGTCTAGGTTACAAAGATGGGTCGCATAGTTACACTACACAAAAGTTAAGTCAAAGGTGTTAATTCCGCCTCGAAAGCAATAACAAACGTCCTCCACTTGTATCAAAATGTAATATTATTGGCTCCTCATTATTAGAATGTGCTATAGTATAGTTAAAATCTCGCCGCAGACTCGGTCATAAATAATTCGAGTGTTTCGCTCTCTTTCCCACTCACGCGCCTTATGGGCAGGCCACGCCCACACGTAGTCCTGTAGTGATATCGATAGTTTTATATATTTATAAATGGGTGATAGAAAGAAATACACATTTTATTTTATTTTATTACCAAATTTACTACAAAGCATATTAAATATATAAACAAAAGAACGTATATATAAAACTAAAAATAGAAAATTAAAATTCTTCGTCTGAGTCATCGTCATCATCTGTTATCGATAATGACCTAGAGCGCGCGCAACTAGCGCCCATCCCTACTCCAATTATGATTTATGACCAAGTCTGCAGCGAGATTTTAACTATACTTTAGCATTCTCCATAGTTATATTTATTGTTATTACTTAGCCTGTACTGTCCCATTGATGGGTACCTAAGGCCTCCCCCAAATCCTTCCAAGAACTCTTTTTCCCGCGCCCCCTCAAACCAGCCCTCACGATATACATCCTCTATCCTAACTAATATTTTATGTGCGAAATTGAGTTTGTTTGTTTGTTACGAAATACACGCGGGTGAAGCCGCTGGCGAAAGTTAGTCTTTATATATTATAAATTAAAGTCGCTTTTGGTGTCAGTCTGTGTGACCGCGTTCTTCTAAACTACGCAACGTTTTTTGATGAGATTTTCACCATCATTAAGTTGAATTTATTCCAGAAGTTATAAGTGTATATTAAATTAATATTAAACTTACATAATGATAAAGAAATCTTGACATTTGTCAAGTCGTAAAACTCAAGCGAAGTAGGGGCGTGTCTCTAGTGTGTTGTAAAAAATGTTATTAAAATTAGTTTTGGGAAGTTATTAATCGCACGCCAGAAAAATATTCTTACATCAAATACTTTACTTCCAATAATCTACATGTACACTAAATCAATGATTGCACTACTAATTAACTAATTGAATATCAAAACTTGTACAAATAATAATCATTATATAAACAATTAATATATTTCACAAAATATATAAACAAAGGTTAAACATCAAGAACTAACAAAACTTACAGAATATACAGAAAAACTAAAACTAAAATTATAAATTACTTAATACAATCTAATGTCACCATAAAATTAAAAAACGTTAAAATAATTATTAAATAGAAAATACAAATATTTTACAAAATTACCAATTTTCAAAAAACCCGCCCCTAACTGTTCCTGGCGCAAAGGTGCCCATAACGCTTGCAGCATTGCCACGTTGGATGGCAATAGCCAACCTTTGCACCAAGAACGAGACGGAGCGGGAGTCACCCGTTTTTTCACGGAGTTTGTGCCCTATCTCACCAATGAGCTTCCTGGCCTCAGTTCCCCAACAACCCATGGTCTCAACTGCTATCGGCACAAAATGATAACGGGTCGCCAACGGAGCGTACTTTACCCTCTTCCTTTCGGCAGCGTCTTCCGCTGCTGCCGACGGCGAGAGGACCGTGCGACCAAGGTGGCTGGCAGCAACAGTGCTGACGCAAGTTGCGTCCCAAATTAGGCACTTGCCGTTCTTCCAAGGCACCAGGGTCAGCCCATCTGGCCTCTTGCCGTCAGACCTGCTCAATCCCGGAGGCTCCAGCACGCAGGGGACATCTGCCGACACGAATGCCCTCCTCACAATATCATTGAGGGCATGGTGACGCGGGAACCTCCCCGAGCAACGACGACAACTCAAAGCATGATGGCCATCGGCCTCCACCGTGGAACCGCATGTGCATTTGTGGGGTTCACACACCTTGCAGCCCAGGCGGAGGGCCACTGCCACACGCAAAGAGTCGTCATCAAGCAACGTGCCCAGGTGAGGCGAAGGAAGCGCGTGCAACCATGCCCCCGATTCCGGCTGCGATACAGCCCTGAGTCTGGCTAGATCAGCCCCCGAGGAACCTACCATCATCTGTTCCTGGATCAGCCTAGACGAGACGTCATCCCAAGCGCGCTGAACATGTGTTGCGTCAGGGCTTGCTGCACCCATGTTGAGGATAGACCAAGCTGACCCGGCATCCAACATAAAGGGTATGTTTGCCCCGTCACCATTGGAATCTAGAATGACAGTGACGAGGTCAGCCACCCCATGTGTCGACGCCAGGAAAGCCGGTAGGCCCACATCATGCACGCACCGCACCCCAAGCCCCCCGTGTCTGATAGGAAGAGCCGCCTGCCTCCATTGCGTATCATTAAAAGACACATTCAGGATCGACTCAACCGTTGATTTTAGAGCACAGTCAAAAGAACATACCTCCTCAGGACAAAGCCAAGTAGGGCAAGAGATATGTGATTTTGGGTAAGGCAAAACACATGCGCAATAACAAAATCGCAACGTGCGCAGAGAGATCCTTGAGACGTTCACGAGCATTGAGGAGAAGCTGTGTACGGGCGGAAATGGCTTCTGGCACTCCGTCAAGAAAAATGGGAGATCCCAAAAGGGAGAAAGAGAGAGGAGAAAGTTCTTTGAGGCCAGGTAAAAGACAACCAAAGAGTGAGAAGTGTGAACGAGCACCAAAACCACAGGGAAAAAATTCGCACTTGGAGGGATTCACCTCCAGACCCAATTCCTTAAGTTGAGGAACAAGAACCTCTAGGTCCTGGCAAACTTCTTCAAGTGATCCACCAATAATGCCATCATCAAGGTACCACAGGTTAAGAGAAGATTTCAAACCAGAGATAACTTTGTGGATTGCTAAATTAAAAACAAGTGGCCCCAATGGATCTCCCTGCTGCGCTCCCACTTGAGACGAAATGAGACTATCATTAAAGAAAAGATTAGAAGGTGAATAATATACCTGATAAACATAAATTTTTGTCCAAAGTCACAACAACAATATTAATTATAAATCAAAAATATTAACTGTTCATCAAAAATAACAAATGCGCATCTAATAAACTTATTATTGCACTATTAGTTAGCTAATTGAATATCAAAACTTATACAAATTTTAACTATTGGGCACCCCGAGGTTCAGTTTGGTTAGGTTCTTTTAAACCCTGCAGGCTGAAATAGAAGCCCCGCTGCGCGGGGCTCCGTCGATTTGGCGTTAAGTTTATTTATTTAGACATGCAAATTTTGATGTGCAAACAGTATTTTTTATGTACGTAATATGTTGGGAAAACTGGTAATTTTTGATGTGCGTTTAGACCATATACCATTAGTTTTTATTTTAAGCCGCATAGTTATGGACGTGACATTAATTTCTGCTCAGCCGTCTGTGAAAGCACTAGCAAAAGCTGACTAGTTCATTTTTAGGTCCTGCTTCGTTACGTACATTCCCAGTTCGCTCAGTTTTTTCGCAACGAGATAATATAATCTCCTACTCTACACTCGCGAGTTTTGCCTAAAAAAGTATATTCCTAATAAAAGTAAATCCTACAAATTGTTTTATACATTATTTTCACGAGTACCAGTTTCGCTTATTACTTCATAAAACGTAAATATAGTTTATCATGTCTGAACATACTCGTGTGAAAATCCTATTCAGTTTTAAACACGTGGATTTGTTTGCTTTATTTTCGTGGTAAGATGTTTTTAAATACTGGCAAGACTGGACTTAGGCCCACTTGCACGACAAATCATGAATGACCGGTTTCTGAAGAATTATTGAACGGAGTTAAAACTCTCAATAAGTATTGATTCGATAAAAAATATCTATTTAAGCGAAATCCTTCCATAAGGAAAGGCTCGGTTACATCCTCGATAGTAATTCACTCGCCTTTTAAGCTAAATTCTTCCTTACGTAAAATTTTATTTTGTGCCCAGACAAGATAACCCAACTACCTACATAACCAAGTGTCACAACAAGGCAAAATATATAATGTAGTAGTACACAAAAATACCGGCTAAGCGCGTGTTGGACCACGCACAGTGAAGGGTTCCGTAGTTGAAAAGAATTGATCCCAAAAATAAACTTTATTTTTGGAATAATTTTCTCTCTCTCTCTCTTTTCTAACTCTTCATTGTGCATGGTCCGACAAACACTAATCCCACAAAAGACTTTTTTAAGTGATCAAATTACAAATAAAATTAATAATAAAATAATAATTAATACTGAAATTTATTTATTTCCTCCCACAAATATGAATTAACAAAAAAAAAAAAATAATCAATTTTCGGACTTTTTCCTTGTGCTGTAAGACCTGATGAAATTTGGCAAGAAACAATCTTGCCAAATGTCATTATTCTAGCTCAACGGGAAGTAGGTTTTGATTTACTTGCGAGTATCAAAATATGTCGCATAAATGGTCGTATTTTTTATTGCGCTGACTTAGAAGCTAGAATTCTAAGAGACCATAGATCTACGTAGGTATTTGATATTAATTTCAACTTGATACCTCCTCTCGTTCCTGAGAAAAATGATCTTGACAAATTGACAGACAGACAGACACAAAGACAGACTGACAGACGTCCGTCTGTTTATTCCTTTTGAGGTACGGAACCCTAAAAATAAAGTAGAAACCTGCAATATATTGCCCCGCGTCGTAAATCCTTGCCGACAAGTGTGATAGTTGCCAATTACTTACGCACATGATATCGGTCTCGTCTAGTACCTACCTACCTCGACCCAGGTCGACGTCTTAGCCTCGCCTCTCAAGACTTCTTTTTATTCGTGTGATCCCCGATACGAATTTACTAAATCTTCTGTCGTATATCTGAAGTTAAGTTTTTTACGTAGAAAATAGGAGTGTTATTGAAGGTGTTAAGAAAAGTAGTATATTATTATTTTCATGTTTTGCAGGTAGTTTTTAATTTAAAATAATATAGCTTTCTTTGATTTTCTATGGAGAATAGCCGAGGTTGAGGTATTATTTAGGATTAAAACAATTACTATAATCAACGCAATCTAAGAAGTCCGTTTGGACGTTTCTCATTATACATGCCGCGATAACTTTGTATTAACGTCTACGTAAGAAATTGAAAAATCAAATTCGTAATCCTAATTAATAAATTACTATTTTATACAATGTTTAAACATATAAAAACAAAGTCTGATCAAATATATTTTTAGCTTTATTTTGATATTTAATAATTACAAGGTACGCCATTGGTACACAATAAACAATGTATTATTTTACATAACCCTTCCGAAAGAAATCAGTACATCGGATTTTAGTTTACGTCTTGATTTGGCTTTGAAAATCGCCCAAATTTAAACTTAGTTGGGATTTATGTAATAACTGTTAAATATTACAAACTCGTACGCAAAACGATATGCCTCAAAAATCTGTTTTAAGCAATGCAGATAAATTGTCGATTACAAACTCTAAGTATGATAAATCGATATGTCTCGAGAATCGGTTTTTATAGCCGAACCTATTTTTTTTCCCCATCACTACACAAAGTATTTTTACAGCTGTCCAAACGGACTTCTTAGGTTGCGTTGATTATGACTTAAGTGCGACAACAGGATAAAATCTAGTCTCTTCAAAATAATTAAAGAAAACCTGCAAAATTTTACCTTACGTAGTAAATCCTTGTATAGTGTAATAGTTGCCAATTACTTACGCACATTGTTATCAGTCTTATCTAGTACCTACATAAATTTTCGTATGAAAATTTCAAATCTAATCTTTCAAGACCTATTTTTATTCGTGTATACCAATTACTAAATTTTCTGTCATATTTCTTTAGTCATCACCTGCCTAGCCTTTTCCCAACTATATTGGGGTCGGCTTCCAGTCTAACCGGATGCAGCTGCATGATTTCCAGTATTTTATAACCCACTGGGTAATACGAAATCCCTTGGTAAGACTGGTTGTCAGACTTTCAGGCTTCTGATGACCCGTAGCGACTGTCAAAGATCCACGAATGCACAAGCCGGGACCATTCCGATGGACGGAAATATGCAAAGATGGTCACTCATCCACGGACCAACCGCGGATCGACCCGTGCGGCTGTTATTACTTAGCCATAAGCCCCTCCGTCGTATTTCTTTAGTAACGTTACCAATCTAACTCACAGACCTGTGAGTTATCCATTTCTTAACAGCTTCAATAACTCACCTGTGAGTTATTGAAGCTGTTAAGAAATGGAAAGCTGTACGTATGTTATTTAATTTATTTCAGGTTTGCAGTAGATACACAGTTTAATTTCAAGTATTTTAACTATTTATTTCTTGGTTTTTGATGAGTGATGAGAACCTATAAGAGGCTAAGGGCTGACATTTCTCAAATTAGAGCATTAAATAAAATCGAAAATATCTTATTCTAGATAATAGTTTTCATCTTTCATTAGTTCTTATTATACACATACTCGTACAAAAGAGAGATTAAATCCAACAAACAATCTATTTGCTATAATTTTAAGTACTTCTCTCTAGATTAGGATATGATGAGGCTGACGTAACTTTGTAAGGCCTCTCTAAATGATTAGAAAAAAAAATTAAGTACTTATTATTTTTAATCATTTCTCGAACCAACTAATATAGCGGATGTGGACGTTTAGGTACAGTGAAACGACAGATTTACGAAAGGGTGAAGGGTGGGGAGACTCAAATGACAAATACCTCCGTGCGCGGTCATAGGTAAAGATCACTGCCAATGTTTTTGCTATCGCAGTGGATCGCCCGCCGCTGGGCGCGCGCCCCCCCCCCCCCAGTCCCTTGCGTCTCCCGCGCCTGCTATGAGCTCTGGATTTATTAAATGAACAATTGAAATCTAGATACTTAGGTATGTGTATACAATGACATAATCAGACAAATTAAAACACAAATTAACAAATATCAATAGGATCTCGCAGATAGAATTTTTAATCGAAAAACCAAATCACGAACTATTTTTTCTCAGAAAAGCAATTCATCCCAAACGTCTTCCCCCACACAAACTCAGATCACACAGATCTGAGTTTTATGACAAAAAAAATACGTGAACATTTTCACAGCTTAGGAGATTGAGCGACACCCGCCGAGACCCAAATTAATGTCTAGCATAAACACAAATATCCCAAGATCATCTGACTTGCAACTTTTTTATTACGGCGACGAAAATCGCGAACAAGTTTCGGCGAAAATTGTTTTACGACAAAAACAAGATTTATTTACTTGTACAAAATGTTGGCCCTAAATTATTAGGTTTTTTTGGTGGTTCTGATATTGCGTTGGAAGACAAATGTGCAGTAATACTGTGTAATATTGTGGTAATAGGTACTTTATGTTATTTATTTATTATAAGGTAACTTCAAAGCTGACAGTAAGTAAACACAAATTATTATACCAAACATTACGCCAACGAAGTACTCAGATAAATTATAGTAAAAATACAGAAAGTGACATAATTATTAATATGTAGGTATGTATGTATGTATGTGTATCTTTGCGGTGTATGTGCTGTAAATGTGTGTGGTGATGTGTGTGTGTCATGTACATATGACTAAACTGGCACTACTTATTTCGCTGAGTAAAAAAAGGAGATCATCCAAATCCTCCATCAAACGCCGGTTGCGTTTGATGGAGGATTTGGATGATCTCCTTTTTAAGTGTGTTTCGTGTGGTATTAAAGGGGTCCAGAGATGGGAATTTATCGTTATGAAACGTAACATCGTGTTGTGTTGTTACTAATCTAGCTGAATAATGACCTAATAAATGTTTTCTTGTTCATAGTTGGAATGCCTGAAAGTGTAACTCAATAATTTGTGGAATATTATATACAAAAACTAAAAACAATAGTTGCATAAATTACCTCAAAAGTAGGTATAGTGTTTGTTACCTAGACCCTCCAAAACTTTTGTCAAAATATTACGAGGTAGATAAAATTCTCTTGTTAAAAACACGTAGCCTTCCTATGCTATTCAAAAGATATAATACAAGTGCCAGATATTTTCAGTCAAGTTATAAAAGCAAATAGTTCCGACTACGATGTGCCACGGTTACGGCGTAGCAAGACTATGGCGTAGCACATCTACGGCGTAGCACGTCTACGAGAATTCCGTTCACATAATGTTACGAGGCTATTTAATTACTGTTCGTTTTGTGTGAAACTGGTCTTGTTAGAGATGTGAAGAATAGTTTCAGGTACAAAATTCTTACCTTTTTATATTGCGTAGTTGCTTAGCCTTAGTAAATGTTTTGATTTGAGGGTTAATTTTGCTCCTGTATCGTGTGAAAACGGTCGTGTTATTTCGAAAAATGCAATTTTACTTACAAACTTTAGAAAAATGATCTTTTAATGATACACAAAAAGATTCTACAGTCGAATATTTACCTAATTATCGAATAATAAAAAAAAAAACACCTTTTCCGAAATGTGACGTTTTTCTCGAAAAAAATCGATATTATGTTTTTTGTAGGAATATAGTTACAATCTTTGTGGTATCCACCGTAAGAGAAGGGATGGTTTGTGACATGAAAGGATTAAACTTGTGATGATTTATACTTGGAAAGTAGTATTAAAAAAAATTTCCTTATTCACATAACACCACGCTTGTATTTGTCAAAAGGTAGCGAAAGCAGAATTATGTATACATTTAGTACGCCCACATTTCACCAGTTACGTTTCGGTCTCATTGTAAAATGAGACCGAAACGTAACGATCGAATTACTATTTACCGAGCACAAATCCAGGCCCTCTATTTTCCGCCTCAAAGAGATGTCAGCAATGATGGGGTCCAATAGGGCCGATTCCGCCGGAGTCGTGGGTTGTTCGAAAGAGATATCGTGGCCCTGGCATAGGCAACTGAAGGAACACGGGTGGGTTATAGTCAGTAAAAGTCTGACACGCCCTTCCGCTCCACCCAGAGCGGAAGAAGTCATTTGATAATTTCCCCATCCACAAAAAAAAAACTCTCTATTTCTTTCCTATTTCTAATTCGGTTTATTCTACAGTTTATATTAACTTATGAAGATGACAAAGTTTAAAGGGCAATTTTATCTTAATATTTACATATTAGAGCCCTTGTACACCGACACCGTCGTATGTCATGTTATTCTTATCTCCAATTAATCTTTAGTGCGCTGCGCCCACGGCCTGCGATCATCTGTCAGCCCGAGATATGTTTATGGGCATGAGCGACGAAGAAAGATAGGGTGCAGAAGGTTTAAAACAATGATAGTGTCGTGAAGGACTTGGCGGAGGCCTTTGCCCTGAAATGTGTCAATAATCGTAATGGTTCGTACAGTAAAAACTGAAATACGAGTACTTTAAATTGATTTCGCTAGATAGTCGCCGACGCTTTAATGACACAATATTTGTGTGCACAGTAATCACACTAATTCACAAGGATTAAGGATAACATTATATGTAATAAGTTTTAGATAATAAGTTTTTAAGTTTGCTTCACTATTGCATTAAATAAAAAAATAATAAATAAATAAATAAAATATTTATTACTGTACCAACTACATAGTTTATATATTAGTTTATGATTGGAGCCTCCTTTTAAGCATAATAACGCCTGTGTTAGGAGACTCCGCTCTTCCACAGCTTTGGCTGTTTGTACAACTTACAAATTACAAAAATAATTTTATTTTAATTTTTTTTTGTCTTGGGTTACATAATACACATATCTTTTTTTCGAGCGCGTGTTTCGTGCTTTATTGCCATTTACGTAAAGTATTATTTTTATAACTTCAAACACGCTCGCTCACTCGTGAATTAAACAGAATGAATACATTGATATGGTTGCATTGGGTTATACCTGTAAAAATAGTTGTAAGTGAGAATATAAATAAATAAATAAATAATAATTCAAAGTGGGTCTACTGGGGCATGTGGGGTATCATATGAAAGAACGCTATTTGCACATTCTCAAATTTTTTTTATTTTTTTTTTAAGCGGCATAGTTTTCGACTTTTGATGAAAAATGTAAAAAAAATACCGTTCCCGTTCATTTCGTACGGCCCCATATCTCCGAAGTTTGGAAAAAGAAAAATCTGAAATTATTCTATGTGATAGAAGTATTATGTAAAGATTACAGGAAAAATAAAACTATGTTTCTAAATAGCACACGTTTTCAGAAATCGGAACGGAACCCTCGGTGAGCAAGTCCGACTCGCTCTTGAGCGTTTTTTTTTTAATCTTTAAGAATGGGTCTTCTAAACAAACTAGGTATCATGTTGGGAAGGGTAAAAGCTGTATTGCAATTTGTTACGCGAATATGAAGTTGGTACTTCGAGCCTTTAAATTGCCAAAGTAATAACAATAAAAAAGAGATGCCGCTATTGTCTGATATTGAATGTGTTATTGTGTGTCTGTTGTTTATTTAGTGAGCCCCAAGGTTTATTGCATGCTATTGTGTTAAAAGCTTGGGGGCGAACTAATATGCTACAATGTTAAGCTTGTTTCTACAGTTGTCGCGTTTATCATGGCAATAGCGGTCATTGATCCGCCTACATTTTTTAGCATTTATTTCAAAAACGAAAATAAATTCTATTAATTAATGTCCGGAATCAATACCTATCATGATCTTCAACAGTAATGAAAGGTTAGTAATGAAAAACCGTACATAGTTTATTGTTTGGGTTCCTACTTAGAGATAATTATTAGGAAAGAGCAATGACCCCTATTGCCTTGCTAAAACGCGAGAACTATATAGTTGATCGGATATTTATTGCGTATTCTATTCATGAAATGATTTGAGAGATTATATTATTACAGAGATATTATTACAGAGATTATATTATTAGAACAGAAAAACAAAATCGGATTACTTTTTCGACAACTCAGATTCATATCACCAAAAGTTTAAAATGTAAAAACGTTTTATTTTCATCCACACATTGAGTAAAATAAATTAGTTATTTTTACATCCACCAAAAACGGAATCAAAAAGCAATCTGTGTTTCAAGCTTATGTTTATTTTAAAGGTGGGTCACAATATTTTACAAATTTTCGAACAAAAGGGTTAAATGTAAGGGACAAGAGTAATTATGTTATTAAAAATTTGAATGTGGAACGAAAGTGGGTAGTCATTGTTTTGCAGAAGCTGTGCTTGTGTACCTTTGTATCATTTTGTGACAGTGAGATAGGTACATTACAGATCAATTATTTTGTTGAGATACTGTTAAATGTGTTTATGATAGGGACTTTATTTGGGTATAAAAGGAAGGTGATTGGTCTGTTGTATTTATGGAATATTTAGTTATTGGTAGTATGTTGTTTTTGGTAGTTAGTCAAGTACCTAACTTAATTGATTCATTTTCTCGCTAACCTACGCTTTCGATGATCGATATTTTCGTAATATCATTTAGTTTGAGACTTGAGCATCTTCTTTCTATAGTATGATTAAAAAAAATAGTATTACTGTTATTTAATTTTATTAGTACAAAAGGTAGGTTCAAAATATCTAGTACGTGTTAGTATTTGAAGGAAAGAACTTATGAACTTATGAGAGAACTTATGGGTAGAAAGAACGATAAACGATACTAAAAAGTTCGCACTTAGTTTTCTTAAATAATTAATTAAAATACATCTAATTTTGTTATTGTCACCATAAAGTTTCGAATATTCGTACATTAAAACGCGACGCAAACTTTGCAGTAACTACCAAACTTCCTAAATGTAATCCGTTCTGGCCGTTAAGAAGCAAAGCAAAAGTTTCGCTTAAGCCCCGCTTAGTCCCTGATTACACGATTTTTTGTATAACTAGTTTCTCTCCAACAACTCCCAACTTTTGGTTTGGCTGTGGCACCAAAGGCGAAAAAAAAAGATAAGTAAAGAATTTTACATTTTTAGTAATGTTTTTGTGTGATTTTGCATATTTCTGGTGCAACATTTTGAAGATAGTTTTAAACTTAACGACGGTGTACTCAAAGTTAATGTGTTTTTTAATGAATGTCGTTTGCATGTGAATGAGAATTTTAAGCTCAATTACATCCACGTGCTGACTTTATACATATTTTTCGAATATTAATATGAAATAGCATTGTGAGGATTTAAGTTTAAGGGGGAGATCAATGCGACTTCACTTGACGATATTTAATGACGCCCATAACACTTTGGTAATTTGAACAGTCTTCCTCACTACTTCGTTTACCAGCCTTGCTGACTAGCTTTTAATCGTAAAGCATGTGCCAACCCGGTAGTAAAATAAGCAGTTAACACATTGCGGGAGTTATTTATTTAACGCACTGCATTAGCAGTAGATTTTTCGTTGTTTGAAAATGACAGTACGGGTTGGCACCGTAAAACTCCGTAACTCGTCTGTGCCCTTAGTGCGAGTTTTTATACTTGCTCAATCGCGTTTACGTTACGTTAACGTTAACATACGTCAATTATTATGGAATAATTGTGTTCCCATAGTCACCAGACGGCGCTTATCGAGTAAGTATAAAAACTCGCACTATGGCCTTTGAACGGAGGTACGTACGTGCAATACAGGAAAATTTCGTATAGAAGAACAAGGAAAACTATTTTACTGTAGTATCACATCAGTCTGTCATACGAGTATGTATAAGCTTTTGAACGCACAAAGTACATTGAAAATATAAATGAATGGGTGCCTTTTTCTAGGGAGTCTTCGCACGTACTCTTCGGTTACGCCCGTGGACGGTCTATGAAAGATTCTATGGCTATGAAAGTACTGTCTCCGACTCCGTATATTATTCTTTAGTATTGCTATATGGCGCTACGGATATAGCAGTGGTCGTAACTTGCATGGGCAATTTTACTGTCATATCAGTTTGAAAAAGTCAGTAATGTCCCGCAACGTGTTAAGAAGTTTTTAAGTTTCCATTTATCCTTGGGAAAAAGTCACGATAATGTATTGTTGAGCAAATTGGCTACCAACTTAAATCCGTTCTATATTTCAATCACGACTTTGACTGTTGTCTGAAATGGCTATAAAAGGCAAAAATGGGTGGCAATTAATGTGGGTGCGTGTGTGTTGGTGGGTTTTCCTGTAATGATAGACGTTAGATGGATAAAAACGAGCGATCCCTACAGTAGTCGAATATGATGTAAACATCATTCTGATATCTAAAAAAAACCGGTCAAGAGCGAGTCGGACTCGCGCACTGAGGGTTCCGTTCCCATTTCTAAAAAAGTGTTCTATTTAGAGACATCGTTTTATTTTTCCTGTAATCTTTACATAAACTTCTATCACATAGAATAATTTCAGATTTTTCTCTTTGCAAACTTCGGAGATAAGGGGGGGAACGGTATTTTTTTTACATTTTTCATCAAAAGTCGAAAACTATGCGGCCTAAAAAAAAGAAAATAAATGTATAAGAATTTGCAAATAGCGCTCTTTCATATGATACCCCACATGCTCTAGTAGCTTCACTGTAAATTTTTAAGACCCCATTTCAGTCCTGTTGCAAAAAATATATAAATACTTTTATTTCTTTCTTATTTGTAAAATACTTGGGTAAACGTCATCTAAAACTGTTCCAAATTTCAAGTTGATAGCACTAGTAGTTCTTGAGATATCCAGCTGTGACAGACAGAGAGACTGAGTCACACAATAAGGGTTCCTTTTTTACCATAGGGATGTGGACGTTTTGGTACAGTGAAACGACAGATTTACGAAAGGGTGAAGGATTGGGAGACTCAAATGACAAATACGTCACCCTTTCGTAAATCTGTCGTTTCACTGTACCAAAACGTCCACATCCGCTATATTTGTTGGTCCTTCGAGCCGGATCTCTGGAATGTTTAAAACACCACCGCGAAGTGTGATGACTACTAGGGGTGCTAGAAAAAAGAAAGAGGAGAAAAATGAAGCGCAACAAAAAGATGCTCAACAATTGGAAGTTCGAGAACAATGCAAAGACGAACATATAGACATTTCGAAAGAAGCTGTAGGAACTAATGAACCCAGGAACAAGATGGAAGAAAGTCAACCTGGACCTTCTACAGCCCAAAGTGTTCGAAAGTCAACCCGTAATAGATTATTGGTACGGATCTGTATAGTTTCTGTATTAAGTTTTCATTATGTGGTGGAGAAAATAATCGTTTTATTATTTATTTTATTTATCTCACCTTGGTAAAAGTACTTTCTAGTTCCATAACAAATAAGCAACATCCGTCACTCAAAACTTTTAGAAAACCATTTTCACTTCTTTGTTACAAACTTTCGTCTCTTTTCACGAAATCACTCCCACAGATTGCAGGAAAGTGAGAGGAAAGATATTACACACCAATAAACAAAAGCGAGTCGGACTTACGCACCGAGGGTTCCGTTCCGATTTCTGAAAAAGTGTGCTATTTAGAGACATCGTTTTATGTTTCCTGTAATCTTTACATAAAGTTCTATCTCATAGATTTTAGATTTTTCTCAATGCAAACTTCGGAGTTAACCGGACGGTATTTTTTTTAACATTTTTTACACAAAATTTACACAAAAAAGAAAAACAATGTAAACAGCGCTCTTTCATATGATACCCCACGTTAGCCTCACTTCAAAATTTTAATAGCCCCTTTCAGTACCTGTTGCAAAAAAAAAAATATTTCTCTTATTTGCAAAATAATAGTTGGGCAAACGTCATCTTAAACTGTTCCAACCAAGTTGATAGCATTAGTAGTTCTTGTGATATCCATGCTGTGACAGACAGACAGATAGACAGACAGACAGACAGACTGAGTCAAACCGTAAGGGTTCCTTTTTACCATTTTGGTACGGAACTCCTAAAAATAATAATAATTTATTTAACAATTACTTCCCCTGACAGTACCTAAGTTACTATATACTTGGTATGAAAGTAAAGTAATGAAACATTATTCAGATTGGTTATGGAGTTACTTGACCTTGGACGTGAACTCACAATGTACGATTTAAGGGGAAGGCAAATAGGCTTAATTACAGGCACGCTTTCAGATAAGGAGTAATTAGTTCGTAAAGACGACTCAACTCAGTAGTCATCAGTTTTATGTGGAAACTGTTCAGCTGCTGGCAAGGCCTTCATTAACCCTAGAATAATGTTATGAATAGGATCCGATTACACGGCTTACTTTTAAGGCGCAGATTTCCTGAAAACGATCAAAAAGGTGGTTTTTTAAAGCTGTGTATCTCATAAACCGTAAATAATTTTGACATGTAAAAAAATATGATATTTTCAAGTCCTTTTCGCATACAGTGATGGAAGCCAAAACATAATTAAACATACTTTAATGCACCAAAAAAATCTTTAAACATACCTCCTAATAATCTTTAAAAGCTGTTTATCCCTTCATTAGCAATTATAATTATAATTAAAAATATACCATGAAATGTCAAATTCCAAACTGCATGCAGTGATGGATTACTTTTTATTAAATAGTTTTAACATAAATAGTCGGGGGCGAAGACCTAATTTTGTAAATCTAATAGAAGTATCTAAAAAATGTGCGCAGCCTAGTTGACTGTTGACATACGGAGGATACTTCTATTAGATTTACAAAATTAGGTCTTCGCCCCCGACTATTTATGTTAAATAGTTAATTTCTAATTTTATACGATTTTATTTGCACTTTTACGACATAATTCCGGTGCGGGTGAGAATCTTCTATCTCGTGCGTCAAACTAGACAGCCATAACGCCATTTCACTTACACATCGAGCTAAACCAAGCTTGGCACCAGGGCCTTAAGAGCTGATTAGTCTCCTGGGGCAGTTGATGTAAGTAACGTGGCCTATAGTACAAAATTACTGTTAAAACTTAACGTATAATTACGGTATTTTCTGCACGATTACTAATTAATGACAGGCGAAAAGTTCAGCTAGTATCAAAAGTACATAATTATTATTACACAATCTATGAAAACGCAAGTTTTGTAGTTATTAAGTATTTGTGCAAAACGTTATGAAGCGAACGGTACTTCCATAATTAGGCGTTTTTGGGTATCAAATAATGTACCGGACATTATTAGATACTTCACCGACTGTAGTTTTGCTGTTTTTAAATGTCTTGTTACCTGATTTTAAGCAGCTGAACTTTCTATATATTAATCTTATTACACACAAATACCTACTGACGCACACAAGCAATTTTGTTGTGAGTCCATCTGTCGACAACATCGTCAGCGGAAGCGACCACATTGTAATTGGTTCACCACTACAATTTAATCCAGAATTGACATCGAATTTGCTTTTGTAATCCTGACGTAGCGTTTAATCTAAGTTCTCTTCAATCGTAATTCAACCAACCAAGCTACGCCAGCTGAGTTCTCTGACAGAATATTATTACAGAATGGGAATTGTTAGAAAAAAAACGTATTAATTTTGTAAACACGCCGTTCTCTACTGTAACTACCATTATAGCTATCGACTGTCAAAAAACTCATGTTTCTTTTATTAAGTCAGTTTAATTAAACAAATTTTTGCCAGCGGCTTTGCCCGCGTGGTTGTCGGAAATTATCCCACGGCAAACGTACATTTTTCCGGCATATAAAGTAGTTTGCGCCGTTAACTTCGTTTTCATGTATTTATGTATAGCCAATCATTTTATATAACGTGTAACGTTAAATGCGCAAAACCTCTTAAGGGGTCATTGTATTCATCATTATGAACAACTTTTACTATGGGACCAAACCTGAAATCGCGAAAAAAAAATCAGCTGTTCAGTACATTTATGTTCGCATAATTCGTCAAAATGTACTGAACAGCTGATTTTTTTTTCGCGATAGCAGGTTTGGGCCCATAGTAAAAGTTGTTCATAATGATGAGTACAATGATCCCTTAAGAGGTTTTGCGCATTTAACGTTACACGTTGTATAGATACAGATTTGTATAGAGCATTTTGAGTGATATTTTGATGTCTTATTGCTCTTTCTTTGTCTGGTAATTGGTTACCGAGACCTGCCTCTATTGTTGTTAATAATAAAGCTATTTTCATCAGTAAGTGTCCTTTTTAGGGTTCCGTACCTCAAAAGGAAAAAACGGAACCCTTATAGGATCACTCGTGTGTCTGTCTGTCTGTCCGTCTGTCACAGCCAATTTGCTCCGAATCTAATGGACCGATTAAGTTAAAATTTGGTACACATATGGATTTCTGTGACCCAAACACGTACAGCTAAAGTAAATATATAAATTTTGAATATGAGAGTCACTTTTAATGGAAAAATAAGAAAATTAAAAAAAAAAGTTTTGTAAACTGTACCGTGTGACATATCAAATGAAAGGGCTTACTATGAGGGTCTTAAATATATTTTTTTTATAATTTTAAAATATATTGTTTTAAAGTTATTTAAGAAAATTGACGAAAATTGACCATTCCCCCCCCCCCTTTCTCCGAAACTACTGAGCCTAAAATTTTGAAAAAAATACAGAAAATAGTTCTATACCTGTAGATTACAGGAAAACCTATAAGAAGTCTGTGGTCTTAAAATAACATGGTAAATCTATATATATAAAAAAATCAAAGTCCTGACTGAGTCACTGACTAATATATCAACGCACAGCCCAAACCAATGGACTTAGTGATTTGAAATTTTGCACATAGATACCTTATATAATGTAAACATCCAATAAGGAAGGATTTTTGGAAATTCCATCCCTAAGGGGGTAAAATAGGGGATGAAAGTTTGTATGAAAAATCCTATCCCTTGAGTTAATAGACTTGAAACTTAGCACGAATATTCATCTAAGTAAATTATAAAGTTTATCATTTTTAGTTTTCCTAAACTACCCCCTAAGGAGGGATTGGGGGTGTCAAAGTTTGTATGGAGGAACTTTAACTCGCGGTCTGATTAACTCAAAACTCAGTTTTTATACTTGAGACCAAAAATTAAGACTAACGTGTATCAGGGTTTTCCAAAAATCTACTCCTAAGGGGTGAAAAGTTAATTTTATAGCGGAGGATTTTATTGGGGGCTTGATTAACTCTAAAATTGGTGTAAATAATGTTTGAGTCAATTTATGGAAACATACCAGACGATTTTTGAAATTTTTTATCTGTGTTCGTGAAAACAGAGATACAGTTTATATGAAAAATCTTATTAATTTGGTTAATGAACTTGAAACATAGCACAAATACTTGCATAAGTAAGTAATAATGTTTGTCATTATTAGTTTTTCAAAACTACGCCTCAAATGAGGTTTAGGGATGTTAACGTTTGTATAGAAGAATTTTAAAGCGCAGTCCGATTAAAAAAATGGTACTTTGAGTCAAGTTAGGAAACTTACCAAACGAATTTTCTCCGATTTTGACGGCATATAGCTGATGTTTTAAGGAGTAACTTAGGCTATTTTTATTTTAGAAAAATAATTAGGGTTCCGCGCAAGAAAATTAAAATCCATGAAATTAGACAACCACGTACAGTCCAGTACAAACTTACTAAGCCTCCGCTGTCTATTACGGCTATAACAACAAATAATAAAAATAAAGCAAAGTTATCAATCAAAGCAAATTTAAGGGGTCGGTCCCCATACAATAAACTTTTCATTTTGAAAAAAAAAAAAAAAAAATAATCTAGCATGTGGGGTGTCGTCGTCTAGAACGCATTGAGTAGAGTACAAACATATTTTTTTTTATCTTTTAAAATTAAGAAATAGGGGGCCGCAAAAGTTGTAAATTTTAGACCATTCTTGTACGAGCTCTAGCGCAACAATTCAACAAATTAGGAATTTGAAACTTCTTTATACCATGTAGGTACCATGAATACTGTATTTAATCAACATATAATATGGTACGGAACCCTTCGTGCGCGAGTCCGACTCGCACTTGACCGGTTTTTATTTATTGTTTCTATTTTATGTTGTGTCCGTCTGCAAAATGTGCGAACACGACATTTTACTTTGAGACTGCTGCTACACAGTTGCCTTCCCAATAAAACTGACCATTACACCGTACAGCTTTACTGATTAGAAATATTACTTTACTATTTTCCATGATGAATCATGAAGCTCCAGGAGCTAGTGTGAAGCTTTGGGTTCATTTGAGTAATCGAGTCTAGACAAAACAAGCCGGGGTCGGTGCATTTTATTCATTCATTCATAGATCTAATTTAAATAAAGAAAAAAAATAATTCAGCCTCTATTGTCCGACTGCAGGGCAAATACCACCCTTTCCCTTTTAAAAGTACGACACTAATATTATAAAGGTGAAAGTTTGTGAGTGTGTATGTTTGTAACTTCTTCACACTCAAACGGCTGGACCAATTTCGATAAAATTTAGTATGGAGGTAGCTGACACCTTGAATGTTAATTTAGGGGAAATGAGGGGTTGTTTATTGTGGTCTACGCGCGTGAAACTGCGGGGCAAAGCTAGTATGTAAGTATGTATACTATTAATTATTTTGAATATTTATTTATAAGATAAATTCGATGGTTTGACTATAATAGTTAAATAAATTAGATTGTTTGACTAGAAAAAGTGACATTCTATCAGTGATAACGATGATGGAAAAGTCAAAAATGTAGAACTGACATGAGCAGCTACTATACTGTTGAAAGTCGGTGTAGAAATACGGAACGCTTTTGCAGCGAGTACTACTTGTGTACGCCCTCTGGCTGGTTTAACATTGAAGTCATTATTCACACACATCACTATTTTAAGTTCATAAGCTTTAATTGGTGATATTGATAGATAGAGAGGGAGAAGAAGGCCCAAGAAAAGATGGATGAATTGTGTGAGGAACGATATGAAAGAGATAGGAGTGAATGATAGCGTGACGGTTGACAGGGGAGAATGGAAAGAGAAAACTTGTTGCGCCGAACCCACGTAACATGGATTAAGGGAGAAGATGATGATGATGAAGGGTGATGCATTAACATGAACGAAATCACAACCTGACGCCAGTTTCAAGTTTACTGTTACCAGTTTCCACTTTACCCATAAGGCCGGCAATACACATGCCTATTGATTGTCATGCCATTGTGACATTCACCAATCAGAAGTTGGTATGGCATACGACATTCAAGCTACTTGCATACTTTTGTGCAAGTTACAGGCATGTGAATTCTCGCCCTTACTCAACGGTGTGACAGTGTGCCGGATCCTCAGCGAGCATGTTGTTTTATCCTTTCATTGTGGCTGCATTGTATCAAACTGTATGAGCTCCCACTCGTTGTACAATTAGGATTATTTCCACGAACTTGGTTTTACCGAGTTTTTATTGCCTCCATTTTTATTTAGACGTAAAAACTGTATGTGTATTGCTTGTTCAAACACCTTTTCAGGAAAGCAGTATTATTTATTTTTTATGAGATAGTTGCTTTTGTTTTGTGGTTTGCAATTAAAAGGCATTGGAAACATGACATAGGCCAGTCATTTAAAACATAGTCGGCAAAAGCTGATAGGTACTGATATTTTGGAATGTTGTTAGGATAGATACCAATAGTGTAAAACCAAGTTTGGAGGTTTGAAAGACCTGTGCTAACTGCCTGGTGCTCGAAAAACTTTGAAATTTTCGGACATCTTTCAATTTTTGTCTTAAAATTTCTTAACTTAACTTAAAATTTTGTCCTAAAAGGTCCTACAAAAAAGTCACCACATACATTTTTTGTAAAATGGCCAATGTTTAAAGTGCTGTATCTCGGGTTCTCGTAAGGAGCTACCGCTGCAAATTTTGTATACTTGAAAATGTATGTAGTGAATTTTCTGTAGGATGCATTTTTTGGAAGTAATAAGTCAAAAATTGAAAGAGGTCCGAAAATTTCGAGGTTGTAAACTTGGTTTTACGCTATCGGTGTTTATTCGAACAACATCCGAAAATATCAGTACCTATAGTGAAATTGTCTGTGACCTAACGCGATTTTTAGAAAGAAAGAAAGAAATATAAAATACTTTTATGTGTCCACGGTGACTGGCCTTTATACCACCACCCTGTATAAGTCCACACTAATGGTGTACTTAGTGTTAGCACGTATCAAGCATTACACTTAAAAATCGGAGACTTTGTCATCATAAAAAAGACCGGATTCTTGATGAACAAAACCATACATGAGTGCATGAAATGGGTCCTTTAAGTTAAGAGCCATCTTTTGGAACCGGTAGGATGAATACAAAGTCGGTTACACATATTACTGAATATTAAAAAAAAAATCATCATCTGCCAAGTTTTTTTCCCTATTATGTTGAGGTCGGCTTCCAGTCTAACTGGATACAGCTGAATAACACGGAGCACGGAGCTGTACTTTACACGGAGCTACTGCCTATCTGACCTCCACAACCAAATTACTGGTTAATACGATACCTCTTGGTATGACTGGTTATCAGACGTTCGGGCTTCTGACGACCCGTAACGACTGTCAAAGCTCCACGAATGACAGCCGGGACCAACGGCTTAACGTGTTTTCCGAGGCTCGGAGCATAGCTTAACTTGATCGATCAACCCGTGCGGCTGTTATTAAAAAAAACATATATGAATAAATTGGATTTTCTACCTCTATAACATTTTAATTTGCATTACATCATTATAACACGTTTCAACTCACTGAAAGAAGATTACATATTCAAAAGTATGAACAATAAGAAAGATTATGAGGTAGACTGTTGGAACGCAGTTAATTTTGCAAAGGTTCTGAACCTGAAAGTTAACGGGGTGTAACTTGAAAAGTTAATTAGCGTTTTGTTTGAGAAAGACTGGGCCTTGTAATTAACAAGGCGCCTTTGCACGTTTTTTGTGCGTGTTTTGTTGAAAAAAATATTTTCCGAGATAAAAATAAAAGTACAAAAGTTCCATTGACGTACTTTTCTATAGTAATCGATATGATTTTTTTTTCTAGATCTAACTACCTCAGTTCTCGGTTCAGAAAACTACTGGAAAATAAATGTTGTTATTGACTGAATGATTTTTTTAATGATAATAACATAATGGGATGACTTCCACCATTTATTCAGTTTTAGACATTTATTTTTAATATATTTTATTTGACTTTTTTATATTATTTTAATCTGCGACATTATTTATTCAAAAATTGTTTTCAACCCACGATAAACGACTTGTTTTGATCACCACAAAGAAACAAAAAAAAGAAAATGTTGGAATGTCAACATTTTGTTGCAAAACCTTTGTATCCATGCATCATGTTAACAACGGCTATCAGGCTACATATAACCGAGAGAGCTCAAACGAATATTTTCTGTTATTGCAATGTCACCAGTCATTCTTTTAAACGAGTGAAATATTAGTACCATTTATATCAGTTTGTTTGGCTTTCATGTGGATTGTACACAAAAGAGATGGGTATGCAGGACAATGAATATTTGCGCAATATTTGCGCCCAAAAAGCGAAACAATCGGTTTACCAAGGGGTATCTTGTTACCCAGTAACTGGATTGTGGAAGTTAGATAGGCAGTCGCTCTATGTAAAATAGCCATGAAACATATTTGGGAAAAGGCTAGACAAACAGACAGACAATGAATGTACAAATGTATGAAGCTCTTAGTAAAGTCACTCAGATGGACGATCATAAAGACAAACTTCATGCACTTAACAGTTATGAACTTAGCCAACTTACGTGTAGAGTTATCTTGATAGTTATGATCATAAACTTCATTATGACACAGACTAATAGATTACTCGAACGAAAGTAAACGTCAGATTTTCATTCATTCATCTCTAGAGGACAAGCAATAAAAAAAAATTTTTGTCGACTCACTGAGTCCGGAATCAAAAGGCTAGTGAGTTGAAAAATCTTTTTTTTAAAGATAAATATGTATGAATAATTATAAAGTTAAAGATATACAGGGTGTTTCTTTTAAGGTGTCAATCCAGTGCGAGCTGATAGCAGAGTACCATACCTATCGATTTAACCCTCATGTACCTATGTTCTACGATTTTTTGTAGTTTTCGAGTTTTAATTTTATTTCGATATTTTTCCTGATTCAACGAGATGATGGCTTTAAACAATTATGTCTTTTTGGGACAAATTTGAACAAGAATGTACTAAATAGGGCATTATTTGCTGAAATCGGTCGTTGAAAATGGTGTATCTGAAATTTTGTGATTATATTATAAAATTTATTATTATCTTTGCATATTTTTGTCAATCCTGATATTTACTATTCCTCTACGTTTAAGCAGAGCTCAGCTGATAATAAAAACATAAATTTTATACCTACTACTATCCTTAATCACTACCATTGATATGAAATGAGGGATCCAAAATAACTCGAAAACTACCAAAAAATCGTAGAACATACATGGGGGTTAGGTTAAATCGATAGGTATGGTACTACGCTACTATCAGCTCGCACTGGCTTGACACCTTAAAAGAAACACCCCGTATAAGATAAATATACTCGTATATATATTTGTCTTCAGTCATAAAAGTTTAAAAGGTTAAAGAGATAGACAGAGAGAGAAGAGAGTTTCAAGTTTTAAAGTAAGTAAGTACGTTGTCTTTTTTTCATACATATAGAGAGAAAATCTAGCTAGCAACTGCCTGGACATTTTACTATTTTATCCACTGTACGTGACTGCCACACTATTATTTATCGTATTCGTTACGGACAGTTAAACAGATCACAGACGAGATATTTTTTGTTCGATAATATCGGTCACCACAGATTTTCTTTTCATATGTTCTATTTGGTATTTCCGGACAATCAGTCATCGGTTGTCTATTTTTGTGTAAGACTGAATATTATGTAGGTTTCAGGCAAGTTACAAGTACAGACGCCAGCAGGTCAAGCCACCCGGAACTGTCAAATTTTCCCAATCAATCTTGAACCTAATGCTTTGGAGTTAAAGACGAAAATCTATTAAATAACTTTGACAGATTGTAGTAGCTTGATGTGCTGGCGTCTGTACCTTAATAATATTTATTTCCATTTATGTGTCTACTAGCTGTACTCCTGGCCAGAGAATATATTATTATCTGTGAATTGGAATAAATCTCATGTCAATCGGATGTGGTCTTGGTTATGCAATGTAACGATAGACAAACGTTTATTGCTTGACCTGTTTATCCCACTATTTAGTAGAAAATAACGAAAGGTTTTCACATTTTGATATTATGCTAGTGATATACTCCATTTATAAAGATTAGACATTTAAACAAGCCTATTTTACAGTCCGTTCAAACGATTTTGACTTCTATTGAGTTGGTGGCATGACAAATGGTAGCTGCAGTAAACAGTTGATGATGTAACTACTTTTTTGCCTTTAACGGCAACCTTAATCCTACGGAATAAAAGTCAAAATCGGTTGAACGGACTGTAAAAAGGTTTGTTTAAATTTCTAATCTTATTGTAAATGTAGGAGCTCGGTCTTAGTAATAACAGCTGTACCGGTCGATCCATCAGGTCAATCTACGCTTGCCAGGGTTGGTCCGTGGATGGGTGATCTTTACATACCGAGACTCCTCCGTACCTCGGAAAGCACGTCAAGCCGTTGGTCCCGGCTGTCATTCGTAGATCTTTGACAGTCGTTACGGGTCGTCAGAAGCTCGAAAGTCTGACAACCAGTCTTACCAAAGGGGTATCGTATTACCCAGTAGGGAACTGGGTTGTGGAGGTTAGATAGGCAGTCACTCTATATAAAATCCTGGTATTCAGCTGCATCCGGTTAGACTGGAAGCCAACCCCAACATAGTTGGGAAATGGTTAGGCAGATTGATTGTAAATGGAGTACTTATATTGTGTAGTAATTATTATGTTAGTCTGCTTGAAATCAAGTTATTTGCGATTCATGGACACTTGACGGGAGTTCAAGTTGACAAGTTCCTATTTATCACACTGTTTATTGAAAATAATAAAAGGTTTTTCATATTTTGACATTATGATAATTATAGTCTAATTGTATCCAAAGTTATTTCCGATTCAAGGGCACTTGACGGGATACAAGTTCCTAAGCTTGTTAACACTATCGTGATGGATTATACCCTTGATAAGTATTAAGTAGCCCATAACTGTCTTAAATGTTTGATATGGAGGGGGATAATTGATACTCCATTAGTATCGACGTATTGAGTAGTATTAAGCACATAAGTGCGGTTAATATTAACTACGGGACTAGAAGTATCCTATACTAGTATCTGCCCGCGACTTCGTCCGCGTGTAATTTCGGCCCCACACGGAAAAAAAGGATTTCTTCTGCGAAGAATATCAATATTCTCAGAAAAATTGTTTCAGTCCAAGTAAATATTTTCTTAACTTAAGTAAATGTACTCAGTCGAAGAAAACCCGTTTACTCAAATTAAGAATAATAAATACTTGGTTTTAATTCTTGACTTGAGCAAATATTTTTGATTCAAGACTATTACAATCTTAATTGAAGAAAATATTTAGTTTTTACTGAAGACTTTAAAAACTTTTCAAAACAAGATAATGGTGTTTTCATTCAAGAATATATTATATTTACTTTAAAACAGTTACATTATTTTTGACCTAAGATATACATTTTCTTAATCTAAAAAATTTTTACTCAATATAAGAATATGATACTCTTATTATGAATATTTCATTTAAATTATTGTTTCTTGATTCAAGAATAGAAAGGTGGGTAATGTAAACCAATGTTTTTTTATTGTAAGTTTTGGTTGAAGAAGTTCAAATTACTTCCAGTATGAGTTTAAAAAATCTAGTTGTAATATACTTAATTTAAGAATATATTATTAATCGAAGAATAAATTAGTCTCATTTCAAGAATACTTTTATTTTAACTGGAAAATATTGACTTACTTGAAACCAACACTTTTTTTCTTGTACCAATAAGGTGTATTTTCTTGATTCAAAGATTTCGCTTATTTTTGACTCAAGAAGCACTTTATTCTTAGTTCACGAGTTTCTACATCTTCTTCTAAAATGTTATTTGTTTCCTTACAAGAACTCAAAATTCTTCAATACAAAACAATATTGATTTGCATGTCAAGAATAATGTATTTTCGGTTGAAGAAGTTCAGATTCCTTCCATTAAGAATTTAAAAAATGTAGTTGTATATACTTACCTTAAGAATATATTATTAATCGAAGAATAAATTAATCTCATTTCAAGAATACTTTTATTTTAACTGGAAAATATTGACTTATTTGAAACCAACATTTTTTTTCTTGTAGGTACCAATAAGGTGTATTTTCTTGATTCAAAGATTTCGCTTATTTTTGACTCAAGAAGCACTTTATTCTTAGTTCAAGAGTTTCTACATCTTCTTCTAAAATGTTATTTGTTTTCTTACAAGAACTCAAAATTCTTCAATACAAAACAATATTGATTTGCATGTCAAGAATAATGTATTTTCGGTTGAAGAAGTTCAGATTCCTTCCATTAAGAATTTAAAAAATGTAGTTGTATATACTTACCTTAAGAATATATTATTAATCGAAGAATAAATTAATCTCATTTCAAGAATACTTTTATTTTAACTGGAAAATATTGACTTATTTGAAACCAACACTTTTTTTCTTGTACCAATAAGGTGTATTTTCTTGATTCAAAGATTTCGCTTATTTTTGACTCAAGAAGCACTTTATTCTTAGTTCAAGAGTTTCTACATCTTCTTCTAAAATGTTATTTGTTTTCTTACAAGAACTCAAAATTCTTCAATACAAAACAATATTGATTTGCATGTCAAGAATAATGTATTTTCGGTTGAAGAAGTTCAGATTCCTTCCATTAAGAATTTAAAAAATGTAGTTGTATATACTTTAGAAACTGACATAAAGCTTTATTTACACGGTGCAATTTAATTGTCAGTGACTTACCTACCGTAAGTTAAACATCATAAAAGTTGCAAACATAAAATGAATTTAATTTAAAATAGCATTCATGAATCGCGATACTAAAATATACGTTCTGCGTACACTATCTATTTTACTTTACCATTTTTAGGGTTCCGTACCTGAAAAGGAAAAACGGAACGGAAAAACGGAACACGGAACGGAACACAGGAGCTCGTGGCTAAGTAATAACAGCCGCACGGGTCGATCCATGAGGTTAAGCTACGCTTGCCGGGGTTGGTCAGTGGATGGGTGACCATCTTTACATACCGAGACTCCTCCGTGCCTCGGAAAGCACGTTAAGCCGTTGGTCCCGGCTGTCATTCGTGGATCTTTGACAGTCGTTACGGGTCGTCAGAAGCCCGAAAGTCTGACAACCAGTCTTACCAAGGGGTATCGTATTACCCAGTTACTGGGTTGTGGAGGTCAGACAGGCAGTCGCTCCATGTAAAATACTGGTATTCAGCTGCATCCGGTTAGACTGGAAGCCGACCCCAACATAGTTGGGAAAAGGCTAGGCAGATTGATTGGAACACTTTTATACGAGCACTTCGTTGCCCGTCTGTCGGTCTGTCAAGACCTTTTTTCTCAGGAACGCGTAAAGGTATCAGGTTGAAAATAAGGCTGCCCCTTCAATACGTTAGTTTGGCAGCTTTGGAAAGTAATTTAAAAAATAATTTTGTAGGTACTTACTTATTTTTAATTGTGTCGAAATGTTTATTACTGATAAGTTTTTTTACAAATGAAAAGTAGGTTTTGGATAAGTAGGCACAGGGGAAATTAATTTTTAAGCAAATTGAAACCCTACCTCAATTTGCCGTGTTACAACACGGCAAATTGAGGTAGGGTTTGTTGCCATTTCATACAACTGTCAAAAATTATAGTCGTGTTTTGAATATAGGGACAATTTAAGTTGGTAGCCAATTTGCTTAACAATTCATTTCCTTGATTTTAAATTAACTGATGACAAATATTTATCTGAAAACACGATAAGGCTTCCAAACGTGGAGTATGTTTAGTGTTAGTGGATCTGTGTTGGCGCGATTAGGCAAACAATAACATCGCGAATAACAATTATAGCAATCTGTAGTGTTCACATTACGGGCTGAAATAACGTGCCTGTAATAATTGACGAATCGGATTTTGTTTGATGTGGTAGAAACGTAATTAAGGTCGTACTTACTTACGTCAACGTGATATTTTTTTCAATCAGTTTTGACTCGATCAATTCAATCTTCAAAGTTGTACCAGTCCTCAGTCAAACCACGTGACATCCTGTGCTAAAACATGGCAATACCATGATGTTGACATACCCATTTGAATAGCTACCCTATTTTGTTTTATATGGTCAGCATGGGTCAGTTCTTATTTGTTTAATTTTGGTAGGTTTGGGTCATAACAATCGACGGTTTATGTTGTGTTATTTTTATTAAAAAGATTGCTGTTTTTCCTTGGTCTATAAAGGTACTTGTATTAAAGCCATAAAGATATCAGATTAGATATTTAAGGTTCAGTGATCTTTAAAAACCACACACAAACTTGTGGCTTATACACTATGTAATAGTATATAGGATGGTAGGTTTCCCAAACATATTGTACCTACTCACCTTTTTTGTAATCTGGCACGAAGATAATTCTGCAAACTGACCCACACTTAGGACAATTAATGTGAACAAGATCCCAATATGTCGATAAATATTAATGACGTCACATCACAATGCTCTTAATGTTCCACACACGCCCTTTGCATGCGAACGGTTTTGTTAAGTGACATTAATACGACACGGTTGGCGCAGTGGTTGAGCGATTGACTGCTGCGCAGCATGTCGCGGGTTCGATTCCCGCACGGAACAAATATTTGTACGACCTACAAGTATTTGTTCCGAGTCTGGGTGTTTTTCTATCTATAATATGTATGTATTTACAAAAAAAAATGTATATAAGTAGTTTATCAGCCATCTCGTTACCATAACACAAGCATTAGCTTTTGCTTAGCTTGGGACTAGATGGCGTTGTGTGAAATGTCCAAGGATATTTATTTATTTATTTATTAATTATTCCGTGACTAGCCGTTGCCCGCGGTTTCGACCGCGTGTATGTCGGAAATTATCGCACGGGAACCTACTACCGGGATAAAAAGTATCCTATGTGTTAATCCAGGTTATAAGCTATCTGTGTGCCAAATTTCATCCAAATCCGTTCGGCAAACTTTAGGATTGCCTGACTGACCATCATACGTACCATTTTGGGTCAGATGACATACCCCATGGTACTGAATACCAATACATTCAGACATGAAAGCTACAAGTTTTGTTAGGTGCAGTAAAATGTGTGGTAAAAACTCGTAAGTGTGAAGTCTTCCTTGCAACAGTTTCTGTTTGAATTAATTCTCCAGCCCACTGACTCCACCGCCACCCACTGACACACCACACTGAGCCACTGAACCACTGAGAACTCTTGAACACGGCTTAGATGTGATGACCGCATTCAGTCCCATTGGTGAAATTCGCTCATAAAATCTAGATCTTACCTGAAACCGATTTATCAACACGTCAAGGTAAGTACTTCATTTCATGTAGCTAAGTAGGTATCGAAATGTCTTAAGTGATGGTATGCGTATGCCGAAACTTGAACATGAGAAGTTCATAATCCATTTATTATGACGTTAGGACCATAGACGTAAAAAAAGGTGGACTCCGCGCCACGCATATCGAAATTGAAGCACCGTACCGATCTATGTGTGCGTGATTTGAGTACCTGCAAAGACGCCGTCGCTCGTGTCACGTAATGGTGGCCGGTTGGCATATTATGATGTGAATGTGTGCGTGAGGCGTGTTTGTACAAACGGCATACTTACTGTGCTTCACTTTCGTTAAGCGTGGCGCGGAGTCCTCCTTTTTTAGGGTTCCGTACCTCAAAACAAAAAAATGGAACCGTTAAGGATCACTTGTTTGTCCGTCTCTCTGTCTGTCTGTCTGTCTGTCAGTCTGTCAAGACCCTTTTTCTCAGGAACGCGTGGAGGTATCAAGTTTAAATTAATACCAAATACGTAGATCTATGGTCCCATAGAGTCCTGAAAAAATCAACCTTCTAAGTCAACGCAATAAAAAAATACGGCCATTTATGTGGCATATTTTGATGCTCGCAAGTAAATCAAAACCTATAGGGTACTTCCCGTTGACCTAGAATCATGAAATTTGGTTAGAAGCAAGGTTATACAACACAAATAAAGGAAAAAGTCCGAAATTTGTTAATTTGTAATTCTATCACATAAAAAAAATGTTCAAGTCTGTCAGTCTGTCAAGACCATTTTCCTCAAGGACGCGTGGAGATATCAAGTTGAAATTAATATCAACTAAGTACGTAAGTCTATTGTCCCCTATGGTCCTAAAAAAATCAGGCGTCCAAGTCAACGCAATAAGAAAATACGGCCATTTTGCGACACATTTTGATACTCGCAAATGTCGCAAGTAAATCAAAACCTATAGAGTACTTCCCGTTGACCTAGAATAATGAAATTTGGCAAGAAGCAAGGTCTCCCAGCACAAGTAAAGGAAAAAGTCCGAAAATTGTGAATTTGTAATTTTTAGACATAAAAAAAACTTTTTGGGATCCAATGTTAAGTTTGTTTTTGTGATAAATTCTTTTCAACTACGGAACCTTTCATTGTGAAAGAAAAGAAAGAAAGAAAGAAAAACGTTTATTTGGACACAGTTCGTAAAACACAAAAATACAAAAGAATAAAACAATGCGAAAATAATATTATAACCACAATAGTGTGTGCCTCACGGCTGCGCCAAAAAGGTCCATTTCAGCATTAATGCCAGACAGATGCTGCCTGACGCTGGTTTTCTAATGAACCTTTAGGGACAAGTGACGGGGAGTACAAACAGTTTCAACATACATAATATATAATTTATAGATAATTTTTAAACTTATAAATAAATATATAAAATAAATAAATAAATAAACAACTTAATACTCAATCAAAATATAATTACAACGAAGAAAAATAAAATTGTGCGTGGTCCGACACGCACTTGGCCGGTTTTTTTTATAAGTACATGGTTAGGACTTAATGATTGCTTCTGGTACAAAAGCGGAGATTGCGAATTCCAAATCCAATGACTCGTGAGTCCAGAATTATATTCATGGCCCGAACCTAACGAAATAAATGCCGGGAATATTACTAAGTATTTTTTTATGGTTTTATATATCCAATTAGGTGCAATCGTTCTAAAGTGATGCGCTTACATACATTCGGCAATTGATTTTGATTTAAGTAAATAGATTAAATGATCTGTGAATCAATAGGAGCTCGTAGCTAAGTAATAATAGCCGCACGGGTCGATCCATCAGGTTAAGCTACGCTTGCCGGTGTTAGTCAGTGGATGGGTGACCATCTTTACATAGCGAGACTCCCCCGTGCCTCGGAAAGCACGTTAAGCCGTTGGTCCCGGCTGTCATTCGTGGATCTTTGACAGTCGTTACGGGTCGTCCGAAGCCCGAAAGTCTGACAACGAGTCTTACCAAGGGGTATAGGTAGTATTACCCAGTTACTGGGTTGTGGAGGTCAGATAGGGAGACGCTTCATGTAAAATACTGGTATTCAGCTGCATCCAGTTAGACTGGAAGCCGACCCCAACATAGTTGGGAAAAGGCTAGGCAGATTGATTGAATAACCCAAAATTTGTTTCGCATCATCTTCTCTCACAATTAATTGAACAATCCTTTTACAAACTCACTTCCCGATAATTATCACGATAACAACGCAAACCCATTATCCATTTTCGCAAAATAAGCGAAGCGGCAATCAAAAGGCAGATTAATTATAAGAAATTATGAATTTCACAAGAACGATGGAAGGTTGTAATAATATCGTCGCTAATGTATCGGAAAATGAGATCCACTCGAGTAGACTGGGTAATCACGTTACATTCAAATTAGTTACCTATTAAATATTCATAGACGAGGGTATCGTTAAAATTGAGAGATTACGCCAACAGGGTGTTAAAAAATACATAATAGTGTATCATATTTACTGGGTTTACCTACTCTTTCGGTTTAAAGGAGTTCTTGGCTAAATAATAACAGCGGCATGGGTCGATTTTCAAGGTTAGGCAATACGTACCGAGGTAGGTCCGTGGTTGAATGACCATCCATTACATACCGAGATCTGTGCCTTGGAAAGTACGTTACGCAGCTGTCATTCGTAGGTCTTTGACAATCGTTAGGTGGTCAGAAGCCTAACAGTCTGACAACAAGTCTTGCCAAGGGGTATTGTTATAGATATCCGCAGATATGCCTTCACTCTATATTTGTTCAAGTTCAAGTGTCGCCACCTTTCCCCCACTCCTGAAACTGAATAGATACGGCACACATGATGAGTTTTTCGACGCACACAAGAAAATATGCGTAACACTTTTGTGCTATCTTATTGCACACATGCTCAAAAGGGGCAGGCACTAGAGAGTGCTCGCCCCTTTGCTTACCGCCATCGCGCGTATGTTATGGTCAGTGTGACCGTGTAGAGGCGATATGTGCCATGCCACCAAGCCATATCCCTCGATGTCCGTGGGTATCGTATTACTCAGTAACTGCTGTGGAGGTCAGATAAGCAGTCGATCCATGTAAAATACTAGTATTCAGCTGCATCCAGTTATACTGGAAGCCGACTCCAAGATAGTTGGGAAAAGGCTACACAGGTGTTGACCTACTTTTCTGTTTGTCCAGCGTGGTGACTACGGCAATATTTTCTCAGAAATTATTTTTCAATTATAAATGTTAGTGTTCAAGTTTGAAGCTGTACCCGGTATCACGTCTAGTTGACCGGCACGGCTATACAGAGTAAGAAGAGATATTTTTTCAATTACCATGATGGTTCAATTACCATAGTGGTTCAATTACCATGATGGTTCAATTACCATGATGGTTCAATTACCATAGTGGTTCAATTACCATGATGGTTCAATTACCATAGTGGTTCAATTACCATGATGGTTCAATTACCATAGTGGTTCAATTACCATGATGGTTCAATTACCATAGCGGTTCAATTACCATGATGGTTCAATTACCATGATGGTTCAATTACCATAGTGGTTCAATTACCATGATGGTTCAATTACCATAGTGGTTCAATTACCATGATGGTTCATTTACCATAGTGGTTCAATTACCATAGTGGTTCAATTACCATGATGGTTCAATTACCATAGTGGTTCAATTACCATAGTGGTTCAATTACCATGATGACAACACTGATACCAGTAGGTGTCAGTGTTGTCATCATGGTAATTGATCAAAGAATGTAACTCTTCAATTAACGAGACCACAGAAAAGTAAAGCACTAATTTACCATTCGGAAGCAGCCACATTTCTAGATTAGTTTTATTCCTGTTGTGGACTGTAACAGCAATATTTTCTCAGAATTTATTTTTGTTTTTACAAACATTACAACAATCAGCGTTCAAGTTGCTTTATTTTACACGCAAGCTAGAGCAGTGCCCAATGTGTTTGTTTGATTTGAGCAGTTTTTTCTTAAGAAAAAGCTTTAAAGAAAATGTGGCGTAAACTTAATGCTCGATCTTTACCTGTATTACAAGAGGCATTTTGTTGTATATTCATACTTATTAGGTGTGTACCTATGTACAAAAAGTTATGGTTTGTACTCTTTACTCTATTCTTGTCATCTTTATCTTCTTGTTCTTATATAAAGCTGTTCGGTTCTATTATATGAAATTGAATTCTTCTAACATTATTCTTATAATAAGTTTATTCCTCCAACACATTTTGACTACAATGCTTTAACTATTTTCAACCTGAAATATCCCACTGCTGGGCAAAGGTCTCCTCCACAGCGTTCCATTCTTCCCTGTGTGTTGTCTTCTCCAGCCAATCCCCCATAAACGCCTCTCAGTCATCATGCGAGCGTTTTCTGGACCTCCCTCAGCGATGACGCCCGTCCTATTTCATTCTTCCCTGTGTGTTGTCTTCTCCAGCCAATCCCCCATAAACGCCTCTCAGTCATCATGCGAGCGTTTTCTGGACCTCCCTCAGCGACGACGCCCGTCCTATTTCATTCTTCCCTGTGTGTTGTCTTCTCCAGCCAATCCCCCATAAACGCCTCTCAGTCATCATGCGAGCGTTTTCTGGACCTCCCTCAGCGATGACGCCCGTCCTATTTCATTCTTCCCTGTGTGTTGTCTTCTCCAGCCAATCCCCCATAAACGCCTCTCAGTCATCATGCGAGCGTTTTCTGGACCTCCCTCAGCGACGACGCCCGTCCTATTTCATGACGATTTTGGCCCACCTGTCTGTCGTTTTAACTATGGATCAGTATTTTTATTATTTATTTATTTATTTGCTAACATGTAAAAACACTGGCTAGTAGGGATGCATTAAAATTTCATGACAGTATTATGACATGCACCCTGTAAATGTTTCATATCAAATTAATAATATAATATTAACACTAATTATTACAATTCATTACATTATACTAAACATTAATCAATAAATTATTGTATTTTATTCAAATTAAATTATAATTATCAAATCAATTTGTGCATTAATTGTAGGTAAGCTTAAATTTATGGTATTGCCATATTGTAATTTATTATTTCATTTCACATTTACGTCAAGCATATTGTTACTAGCTCAATCGATTCAAAATTTGTCAGCTTTAAATTCCTCAACGGTATATAGCCTTTCTTTATTAACAGAGATTTCAACTGTTTCGAGAAAATTGAGTCATTTGGTAGGGATTTTAAATTTTCCGGTAGTTTAATAAATATATTAGCTAGTCTTGAATATGGGCTTTTCTCAATAAATTTTAAATTTAGTGAGGGGTAGTACTAATCTATTCTTATTCCGTCGGTTATAGTTTTCATTTAGCTCGATATTAGATTTGAAGAAGTGCCTATTTTTCCTAACGTAATATATTACCATGGTAATTGATCAAAGGATGTAACTCTTAAAATAACGAGACCGCAGACCAGTAAAGCAGTAATTTAACATTCACAAGCGGCCACATTTCCCCATTAGCAATATGCCTGTTGTGGATTATAGCCAATTACACTTTATGGATGATTTTACTCGTAAATGTCACTCGACACGTGCGTTAAATATTTTATAGCCTATAATGTTTGAGGTTTTTGTTAATATTTGAATAAATAAAATTAATAATATAATTTACAATAAATGCCTAAGTTAATTTATCGTTCGATCGACGGTAATTGAATAACCGTTTGGTTTGCAGTGTTAATGTTAATGATAATTAATCAATATACCACTGCCAAGCAAAATTTTCATACTCAGTTTGCAACACAACTCAATCTGCTTATCTGATCTATAATGAAGAAGCCTTTGCGTTGACCGGCACCTGTTGTCAAACAGTAAGCAAGACTCAAGCATAACCAAGTCTAAAATATAGCCTACTAGCTTTTGCCCGCGGCTTCACTCGCGTTAATTAGGGTTCCGTACCTCAAAAGGAAAAAACGGAATCCTTATAGGATCACTCGTGTGTCTGTCTGTCTGTCTGTCCGTCTGTCACAGCCAATTTGCTCCAAATAAGAAAATTAAAAAAAAAAGTTTTGCAAACTGTACCGTCTGACATATTAAATGAAAGGGTTTAATATGAGGGTTTCAAATATATATTTTTATAATTTTAAAATAAATAGTTTTAAAGTTATTTAAGAAAATAGACGAAAATTGACCATTCCCCCCTATGATGTTTGCTACCACGGGATGACGTAATAAAAACACGGGCACTCAGTTAGATCGTATATTGCGAACTGCTGGCAGCCGCCGGCGCCTGACCTACCTACCTTACACATATTTATCCATATACCTACATTACATCCCTCCACCACTAATTAACAACAAGCCGACTAAACTAAATTACAGCAGTTTACTATACTTAATGATAACAACATAAAATTTACTTAATGATATAAATTGCAAAGCTAACAACTAATCATTCTTAAATCAGGGCCTATATCTTACTACCTACTTAACTAAATCTTATAATTAACATCATTATTCAACCTACATTTCCTAATGGGGCGAGACTGGGGCGGTACAGGCGTGGTCGGCGGTGTCGAGAACTCATCTGCTACTTTATCTCGGTCGGTCTGTTCGTTCTTCTGAGGCGATGACGACGCCGGCTCTCGCGCAGGCGACGACGACGCCACAGAGGCCGCCGCCCGCTCCGACCGGCCCTCGAGGGGCGATTTAGGTGCTACCCTAGGGACTAAAGTTTCCGGCGAACGTGACAACTCTGTGGGGACTACCAGAGAACTCCTCGCCCTACGCCTAAGCTGATCGATGTGTCTATGCACCTGTTTACCATTACTGTCTAGTACCTTATAGTTGCTTGGCCCTGACGAGTTAACTATAGTACCGGGCAACCATTTCTCCCCCTTAAGATACTGTCGATACCAAATGTCGTCTCCTATTTTCACCCTCCTTTCCGTCCCTCCCGCACTTTCAACCTGCCCTTGCTGCGCTTTTTGTACTCTAACTTCCATATCGGGTTTTAGACCGTCTAACTTGGTTCTCAACCGTCTCCCCATAAGTGCGACTGATGGGCTTATTCCTGTAGTGCAGTGTTCCGTATTCCTATAATATAATAAAAATGTGTTTAAAGCCAGTTCTACACTTTTATTTTCGATGGTCGCTTTTTTAATAACTCTTTTTAGAGTCTTAACAGCATTTTCCGCGGCTCCATTGGACGATGGATGATAGGGAGCTGTGAATATATGCTGGATACCGTCATTTTGCGCAAATTGTGCAAATTCACTACTAGTGAATGGCGGTCCATTGTCAGTGACTATTTGCCTAGGGACTCCCCACCTACTCCACAGCTCGCGCAACCTAGCCATCGTATGACTTGCTGCCGTACTGGGAACTTGAAATACCTCCAACCACTTAGATGTTGCGTCTATTACAACTAAATAGGTTTTCCCGAATATAGGGCCCATAAAGTCAAGATGCAGCCGCGACCACGGTCTGGCGGGCCAGGGCCAAGGGCGCGGGGCAGCGTGCGGGGGGTCGTCCGCGTACGCGGCGCACACAGTGCACGCGCGGCACTCGCGCTCCACTGCCTCGTCAATGCCCGGCCACCATACGTAGCTGCGTGCCAATGCCTTTGACTTTACGATGCCCATGTGCGGCTCATGAATTATTTTTAAAGTCCTATCCCGGCATTTTTCCGGTATCACCACCCGGTGGCCCCACATTATACAACCTAACTCCTCGTACAGTTCCGGTTTCCTATTAAAATACGGTTGTAAGTTCTGAATTTCACACCTATCTGGCCAACCATCTCTTATGTAGTTTAATATTCTACTTAACAACGGATCCCTCCCCGTTTGTTTTTTAATTTCGGTATAATCAAGCATCAACCCATCTTGTGCGAAGTGCAGGTATGTTTGCTCAGGTATAGATTCCTCCTTCACATTTTTAACGATATTATTTTCTGGCAGACGTGACAGGCCGTCTGCGCAATTTTCATTAGTGCGAATATATTCTATGTCGTAATTGTATGCCGATAATATCACTGCCCATCGTAGCATTCTACTTGCCGTCATTGTTGGTATTCCCGTTTGCGGACCTAACATTGATACTAAGGGTTTGTGATCAGTACGTAAAATGAACTTTCTTCCGTAAATATATTGATGGAATTTCCGTACACAGAATATAATAGCAAGTGCTTCGCGATGTATTTGCGAGTAATTTTTCTCCGCGATGGTGAGCGAACGTGACGCATATGCTATCGGGCGCTCGCCCTTCGGCCCCTGCTGCGCCAGTACGCCCCCCACGCCCCGCGCGCTCGCGTCACACGTCACGATTAGAGGTTTGTTGGGATCGTAGTGCGCTAATACTTCGGTGCCCATTAAAACTCGTTTTATCTGCGTGAACGCACGCTGACACTGCTTATCCCAGTTCCAGTCTACGCCTTTCCGTAGTAACCTGTGTAAAGGAGCTAACATGGAACTATAATTCTTGATGAACTTTGAAAAAAAATTTACCATACCTATAAAGGAACGTAATTCACTAATATTATTTGGAGCTTCTAGTTTACTTATAGCTTTAATTTTTGATTTGTCCGCTTTGACACCTTCTTTTGAAACAACGTAGCCTAAATAAGTTACTTCATCAACCAAGAAGACACATTTTTCTTGCTTTAGCTTTAGCCCACTCTCAGATAGTCGCTGTAAGACTTGTTCTAGTGCACATAAATGTTCACTTTTATTTTTCCCACCAATTATAACGTCATCGAGAAAGACTTGCACATTTGGTATATTGCCTACCAAATTCGTCATTATACGTTGGAAAATTCCTACACTTGACGACAAACCGTAAACTAACCTATTATACTGAAATAGACCACGATGAGTATTGATAACTGTGTATTTTTTTGAATCGTCTAGTTCTACTTGGTTGTACGCACGGGAAAGGTCAATTTTACTAAAAAACTGTGCCCCGTTCAGGCCTACGAGCACATCTTCAATCTTAGGAAGTGGGTATCGATCGATCAGCAAGGCGGGGTTCAGAGTCGCTTTATAATCCGCACAAATTCGCAACGTACCGTCTGCTTTAGTCACCGGCACCAAGGGTGAGGCCCAGTCGGAGCAGTCGACGGGCTCGATGACACCGTCGCGCAGCATGGCATCGAGCTCCGCGTCGATGCGCTCGCGCAGCGCGTATGGTACGGGCCGCGCGCGCTGGAACACCGGCGTCGCCCCCGGCCGCACTCGCAACGTAGCCTTGCCGCCCTTGTACCGACCCAGTCCGCCGCTGAATAATTCCTTATGTCTGTCGAGAATATTTACAATTCCTTCATTAATTTGCACACAGTTCATGTTACTTATTCCTTTACATGATAGCGTAGGTATTTTTATTTGTAGCTCCGCTAACCATTGCCTACCTATCAAAGATGTAGTACCGTTCTTTATTACAAACAATTCTAGCTGTCTTTCTTGCCCCTGGAATCGAACTCGTGGGCGAATTATACCTAATGGTTTTATTTTAGTACCATCATAAAATTTTAAAATTGTATCGTCGTTCTTAAGACAGAGATGTGAAAAATAACGTTCGTAGGTACAATTATTTATACATGAAATCGCAGTTCCTGTATCTATTTCCATATTTAATTCGGTATTATCTACACAAATAGGTAAACTTACTGGCTTATAATTATTGAGCCCAATAAGGTTCAAGCTCTCTTCGATGTCCTCCACGTCGGACTCGCTTACGGCCTCCGCGGAATATATGTTTCCATTCCGCCGACCGCGACGATACGAAGTTTTTCCTCGCGACGATCGTTCCACATTCTCCGGACACACCCGACGTAAATGCCCCGTATGCTGGCATCTGCTGCATACGAACTCCCTGTAGCGACAGCTTGCCACGCTATGGTTAGTGGCTCCGCAAGCTGTGCAGTTGTTGCTGCGTCCCGATGCGCTAGTCGCGCGCGCCCCGCGGCTAGCGGCTAGGCCGCCGCCGCCTCCCGCGCCGCCCGGCCCGCGGCGCCCGCGCGCCTGCATGCTGCCGCCGCTCCTGCTGCGACTCGCACCGCTGCGGTCCCCCTTATCCGCTGTGACCGAATGTACCGGTTCCGACTTAGGAGTAGATGTGGACGATCCATCCACTACTGCCGCGTCTCTTTCTGCCGCCTCCAAAGCGTTCGCTAACTTTACGGCTTGTATAAATGTTATTGAGTCATCCTCCGCAAACAGCCGTTGCCTGATGACGTCACTCTTGAGTCCGCATATGAACTGGTCACGCAAGCTCTCGCTTAAATATGCTGCAAATTTACAGTGGCGAGCTAATCTTTTTAATTCTGTGACGTAGGTCGCCACGTTTTCATCCGCTCCTTGTCTTTTCTGACGGAAACGATATCTTTCCGCTAATGAAGATGGCGTCGGTTGTAGGTGCTGGCTCATTACACTAATAGCTTCACTGTACTTTAACTCCGACGGTTTCTTTGGACTCGATAGGTTGACGAGTAATTCGTACGCTTCATCTCCGATTGTGGAAATTAAAGTAGGCAACTTTAATTCCTCCGCCACGTTATTTACCAAGAAATACATGTCCAACCTGTCCACATAAGATGACCACTGTCCCGTTTTCACGTCAAATTCGCTCAATTTCCCAATCGACATCTCAACAATGTTTAAATCCGCACGCGATATTCACAAAAAGGTTATCCAGGATTATCACTCGTCGCCACTATGATGTTTGCTACCACGGGATGACGTAATAAAAACACGGGCACTCAGTTAGATCGTATATTGCGAACTGCTGGCAGCCGCCGGCGCCTGACCTACCTACCTTACACATATTTATCCATATACCTACATTACACCCCCCTTATCTCCGAAACTACTGAGCCTAAGATTTTGAAAAAAATACAGAAAATAGTTCTGTACCTGTAGATTACAGGAAAACCTATAAGAAGTTTGTGGTCTTAACATAACATGGTAAATCTCTCAATATTTTGAGTACAAACTTACATTTTGGAATGTATGGGTGAACATGTTTTTCAACTATAATGTTAAGTTTGTTCTTGGGATAATTTCATCCCAACTACGGAAGCGGAACCCTTCATTGTGCGTAGTCCGACACGCACTTGACCGGTTTTTTAGAATTTGACAGTTATTGGGGTTGTACTCTGCTTGTAATAATACAATTCAATCATGATTCGAAAGACACGTGGCGCCATTTATTACCATAAGAACGTTATTGTTGTTTTTCTCGAGATAAGTACTTTTTTACGGGATGAAAGATACTCTCTGTCCGTTTCTGTACAACTGACAACGTATATGACGAAATTCAGTATGATCGGTTCAGTTGTTCAGGCATGAAAAGATCACAAACAAACAAACAAACTTACTTTCACATTTATAATTTATGGTTAATTGAACTTACCTTAAGTGAACTTCAACCAAAATTATACGAAGTGTTGCATCCGAAGAGATTTAACGTACATTGTAGTCCGTTTATCGTTGTACTACATTGCCACACTGTTCAAAGACTAGAAAAAAAAAAAAATTATTTGATAGTCTATGTCATCTGTCAGCTGTCACCTCATTTGTTTTAGAGCTCACTGCCTATTCCATTCCACAATAATAAGGGGGTAATGGTTACATGGGTGGGTAGGGTGTTAAATCTCTTCGGATGCAACACTTCGTATAATTTTGGTTGAAGTTCACTTAAGGTAAGTTCAATTAACCATAAATTATACTTCAGTGTTGCATCCTCTAGATTTAACATACATTGTAGATGTTTAGAGCATGTTTATTGTGGAATGGAAAACCTATAATATTCATGATCACATGTGAGTACTTCGTAGATTTAGTATACACTAACATTATATCTATGGAGTACTTAGTTTGGCATTTGTTTTTAAAACAAAACAAATCCGGTCAGTAATCACAATCAGTTTTATATTAAAAAGCTAATAATTGGTAACAAACCGTTAACAAAGCGGATTATGAATAGAAGATTATTCTTACAGACTTATTAATTGAATTCAGCAAAAACCTTGTCTTTTTCAGAATCTATCACACGTTGGTTGGTTGGTTGTTGGTTGTAAAATTTTGCAAAATGTATTGAGTTACCGTCCAGTCCAGCCAGCAGTCTTTTTATTATTTCCATTGTGATCTGAAAGCCACTGACATCGATGTATGCCTAGTGCTGTAGGCAGTGAACTTATTCACATTCACGTCACTATCACTAAGCGTTTCTTTGATCCAGCGGCTGATGGACTAGGAGGTACAGGTTTGTATTGATTTATCACAAAATTTCCCCATGTAAGAAGTTCTACTGGACATAGAGATTGTTTATTATTATAGAAAGGTAAAATCAGGCGGGGATTTTTTCTGTTCGGTGCTGAAGTTTTAATAATGTTTCAGTTACATGAATATCATTAATTTTGATCAAAGATAACGTTTGCATCCGTTGTCCCATGGACAATGCAAGCAAAGTTACAAGTTTTTTAGAAATTTCTTTAAGGGATAGACTTAATCGGATATATGGTCTATGACCAGATTAGGATACCAGGTAGCACATAGTACTTAAGAAAAGTAGTCTTACTTTTAAAAACACCTTTAAAACATCTCGAATATAATGATTTTCTATTTGACTTTTTGATCAAAATAATTTTTAATGCAGAGCGAAAAGAATTTATCGTCCCATAATGCATCTTTTTTAAATTACTCAGTTAAAAGTTTTAGGATCTAAATTATTGAGCTATTGAAGTAACCAATATTATTAGTTTTACAAAAGGAATATCAACGTTTAAGAGCAACATTATACTGGCTCTATTAATGATTAATTATTTGTCCAATGATATTATTAGAGAAATAATTAATCATAATTATATATATTGCTTCAATTGGAATTTTTCTCCTTATGTACGATTCCTTGACAATATTTCAGAATCAACTAGTTTCCTGAATAACGGGAACCATGGTTGGCTAGGCCATTATGGAACTGTAATTATGCCAATTACTTTGTCGTTTATAATTTATAAGACCAAAATAATGGTGAAAAGGCATAGAAGAGGTAATTTTTCCAAGGTGTTGTATACGCGTCTATATCATATGTGTCTGGGTCACGTTTCCAGGATAAATATTTAGTGCATTTTCTGTTAAGGCGTGACGCAAACAAATGAATAAAAGGTTTACCGAACTTTTTCGTAATAGATTTAAATAATTTATTGTGAATCTAATTCCCATTTGGTATCAACATTAGTATACACAGATCATATGTTAGTATACCTAGAAGCTTGGTCCGCATCAGTGTTTTCTCTGGGCTTAGTAAAAAAAGAGTAAATAAATATTTGCTGCCACATTTGCCGAGTGATACGATTTAAATGCGGAAATTGTGTGCCACCCCTTTTGTTGACATATGCAGTGGCAGTGGTATGGCAGTGGTATATCTATTCTAAATATAATATCTACATTGGTTTTATTTTTACAGAAAGTTTTTAGGCCCATAAACGCTGTAAGAAAGTTAATGTGGTGTTTTCTTTCCTTCATTGACCAAATACCTCTAGTAATTTCTCCTTCACAGGCTGCCCTCCATCCTGAGAGTGAAGAGTCAGTAAATATTTCCAATCGGAAGGAGTAAAAAACACGAAGTTTGTTCATGTTTCGGTGCGATATTTGACTCCACCAAGTGAAGTCTTCTTGTAGAGAGGACTAACAGTCATTTTTGCATTGTCATTTGACTTCAAAAGTGCTAAATATTTCTCCCACTCTAGTTGTTTGGTGTGTATACCCAACCATACGTTATAGCTGAACACGCTGCTGATAACGCACCAATTAGTTTTAACTGTAAACACATAGACTGCGAGTTGATGAGAAATCCTAAGAATTTGCAAATCTGATTTGGTATAAGAGAATTTCTTCCTAAATAGATAACTAAAGCTAATTTTACAAAGGTTTGAGTAATTTTGTAAATACTAGTGCGCCAGGCTGAGGCCATATGGTAAGCAATTGAATTCATTGAACATTTTATTATAATAAAAACCCAAATATTTTTTATGTCAGATATGTATAGGCATTAGAAAAAATAAGATCTATTGTTGCCATGAATGCATTACGTATTATTAATTTGGATACAGAACGTATAGGTATTATCCATTTTAAAATATCGGGTTGGTTAGAATGTTACCACCTATGTATACATTATGGTAAAGCAATAAAGATATTGAGTATTGAATAACTTATTAAGGTTCTTAAAATCACACCAATATTATAAAGGCGAAAGTTTGTAAGCGTGTGTGCGCGTGCCCGCACGCCTGCCACCCTCTCTCGCTCAAACGGCCGCGGCCGGACCGTCACGGATGAAATCTGGCACGCAGACAGCCCACACCCTAGACCAACACACAGGCCATCTTTTATCTCATTCACGCGGGTGAAACTGCAAGGCGCAGCCAGTTTAAGATGAATCTATAACCGCCTGTACTCTTAGGCGTTAAGAATACCGACGAAATAAACTGTTGTGGTAGGTCAGAACATTTAGAAATCGCCCTTAAGTCAATAAGTTAGGAAATTGCACGATCCATTTCTCCAAGAGGAGATGGTGGGTTTTTTGGTTCAGTGTTTTGAACCACTTTCCCAATAAACGAAATTTTATAACCACTAACATAACTTAATATGATAGGATCATCAGTTAACAACATCTAATTTTATAAAATATCTATTTCTACCGGCGCGTGAGGTACCTCTAATAGTCCCATTTGCCGACTGCATTGAGTTGTTGGTCCTCCTCGCTGAAGAAGTCGATGGCTGCGGTTGGTGTCAGGCGTCGGCTGTGGATGGCGCTGCAGTCGCATTGTTTGCTCGTCTAAGAGGACCCCGCACATTTCACGCCTGAAAACCGGTTCGCCGGTTGCCTGCAGTATTCACTGGAGTCGGTTTTTTAATTTGTAGGCCCGTTCTAATAAAGGTATGCCAAGTTTTCGTCTATTAAATGTCAGTTCATGTCAATCAAGAAGCAATTGTCTGATTTCTGATATACTTTTCAGAATATTTAATGTGTCTACAGATTGGGCCCGTATGAGGTATTTTGTTAGGTTGACGAGGCCGGTGATTCCTTGTACCAAGTTTGTGGTCTTTGTCTTATCCATCAAGCAGTATATTTCCCCAACGTTCAGCAACTTCACTGGGTATTTGTTCCCCGAGAGAAGGATCCAATTTCTTTGCTTGACCAAGTAAGTCAAGAATTTCTGTAGTCACATCCGCAGTGAAAGTTTAAACAGAGCTTTGGTATGCATCATATGGCGATAAGCTTATAGATCGCAATGATGGGCTTTTTTGAAAGTCGAAACAAAAAAAGCAAAGTTACTTTCAGGATAGTATCACGTACTACCTCATTAAGAAAGAACTTATTGTATTTCTGAATAACATCGCGTGTTATCTCGCTAAGAAATACCATTTTGTTAACAGGATAACATTAAGTGTTACAGAACTTTGGTGTGCAGCATATGCCAATAAGCATAGGTATAGATCGCAATGATGAACTGTTTTGGAAGTCGAAACAAAACAATCTAAGTTACTTTCAGGATAGTATCACGTACTACCTTATCAAGAAAGTACTGTATTTCTGGATAACATCGCGTGTTACCTCGCTAAGAAATACCATTTTGTTAACAGGATAACATCAGGTGTTACAGAACTTTGGTATGCATCATATGGCAATAAGCATAGGTATAGATCGCAATGATAAACTTTTTTGAAAGTCGAAACAAAAAAAAAGCAAAGTTACTTTCAGGATAGTATCACGTACTACCTCATCAAGAAAGTACTGCAATGCTATTCTGTAATCATCTCACCGTGAAAACTTAAGTGAAGTGAGCGTGGAGTGAGCTGTCAGTGTCATTCCACCTGATGCTAGGGATGGACCAAGCACATTTTTACAATCATAATCGAGGTTTTAATAATATTTTTTTACGCTATTCTAGTGATCATTTTATATTATTTCAAAGCTAGTATCTATGTGTCTAACATTACTATTTATAGACCGACCGCTTTAATGAGTCTTCGCCCGCGGGGTACAGGGCTGCGGGGGTATGACAACAAGGGTAGCCTAATACACAAGAGCGAGCGAGCGGAATGACTTATGACAAGAATGCGCCTGCCGCCCTCGCCTCCCTCGGTGCCCTTTGTCGTCTTAACCCCGCACCCCTCGCACCCCTGTACCCCGCGGGCGAAGACTCGTTAAAGCGGTCGGTCTATAGTGGGTTTTTAAATAAAATTACAATACAAAATTGAGTTTTGTCTGAATTTCTATTTGACTATTTTATTTAAAAACCCCCTAAATAGTAATGTGTAGGCCACCCTACTGGCTTACAAATAATATTATTGTTATAAAATTAGCATATAAAATATAATTAAAATCTCGATTATGATTGTAAATGTACTTTGGTCAATCCCTAGCATCCGTGGGATGACACTGACAGCTCACTCCACGCAAGTTTTCACGGTGAGATTTTTACAGAATCGACCAGCTGTATTTCTGGATAAAATCGTGTGTTACCTCGTTAAGAAATACCATTTTGTAAACAGGATAACATCAGGTGTTATCTCATTACAATATTTAACGAGTTGAATGCCGTAATTACAGACACAATTAAAAAGCTATTGTGTCTCGCGCGGATCCGCATTCACGGCATACGAAGGGTTAAAAAACATAATAGTCTTAACTTTTTAAAATAAGGGTGCCATAAGTATGGCGTCTTACTCACGTTCTTTGCGTTTTTCCCTTAATTTGTTTTCGTAACGTTTGATCTTGCGTCTAAAAATATTCTTCATTACTTTTGTTTTTCCTTTTCTCACGTCTAATTATCGCTAAAATAACACTTTTCACTATGAAACTAGAAAGATTTTTATGGATTTAAAATTAAATTGAAAAATTAACAGCGTAGCAATGCAACACACGAAGAACGAATGAGGTGACAGCTGACAGATGACATAGACTATCAAATAATATTTTTTTTTTTTTTCTAGTCTTTGAACAGTGTGGCAATGTAGTACAACGATAAACGGACTACAATGTACGTTAAATCTAGAGGATGCAACACTGAAGTATAATATTAAAGTTAGGATAGTTATAAGTACCTACTTATAAAATTTACGAACAATATTTCATTACTACGAATAATGCCAGTGACAGTCAAATGTCAAAAATGTAGGTAAACGCTATACAATTTTTGACAGAATTTATTACGTATTTTTAACAACGTTCGCAATCTCATCTCAGTTTTAAACTGAGATGAGATTGCGAACGTTGTTGAAAATACGGGAATTGCTCCTCAGGACTTACAGTCAAAATAGCTAACCAACCCGTCTTGAGCAAGCGTGGTGACCAATACTCGTGCCTTCTCTGTATGAGAAGAGGTCTTTGTCCTATAGCGGGACAGTAATAGGCTGGTATTATTATTAATTACAACATCTAAGAAAGTAAAGCTCCCTAGATAATTGTGAAACATACTCGACAGAAGACATGCTACAACGTTGACGAATCGCTTTATCTTTAACTTTCCCCTCCAATAGCTAATTCCAACAGCCTACCGAAGATAATACGACCCGTACGTGGGTTCCATGCTCGAACGAACAACGCCACGTTAGCAGTACGTACAGTCACGCAAAATTCAAAAGCATTTTTCTCGTGAACAACTGTGAGAAAATACCTATTAGGTCGGGGAAAAAGTTCCTTCGTATTGTATATACAAATTCAAGACATTTTTTTTTTTCATAGTTTATTATTTAGTTATGTGTCATTTGCCAAATGGGTCAAAACTGTTTTGTGGTCAACCCCTAACTCTTCAACTATGTTGTAACTGTCTGTTACGACATAAAGGTTGATATTTTTGGCAATTTGGTTTCTTCAATAATAATCTTGCACTTTTGAAACTTACTTTAATTTAGTTATTACAGGACAGAAAATATTTCGACCGCTCGTGCGGTTGTCAAGTTAAGAAGTACTTTTTTCGTTTTTCACAAACACCGCCCGTTGTTCAAATGCATTGTAGCAAATGTAGGTATCTATGCAGCGCGCACGACGTAGCTAATCGATGGTAAGCAGGAGCAAGCCTAAACATCCTCCCACCCGTTGAAAGGCTTGTCTTTCAACTGTAAGTCTTCAGCAGTGGGCAGCGGACACAGCTTGACGATAGGCCGCCGTAGAACGCCTCGAGTTGTTTTTAAATCAGCCACTCTGGAAATACCGTCCGGGCCAGGGAATAATTTAGTGATCCGTCCAAGGCGCCAACACAAGGGAGGTATATGCTCCTCATGGATTAATACAAGGTCACCAATATTTAGAGATCTTGCGTTTGTCTTCCACTTGAGTCGTTGTTGTAGTTCATGTAAATATTCACGTTGCCAGCGTGACCAGAAATGTTGCCGAATTTGTTGCAGTCGAGCGTATCTTCGCAGGTGACTTTCTTTCAAGCTTTCTAAATTTGGTTCAGGCAGTGACATCAGCGGTCTTCCAATAAGGAAGTGCCCTGGGGACAAGGGGAGGTAGTCATCAGGAGATGAGGACAAAGGACACAAGGGGCGACTGTTCAAAACGGCCTCCACTTGTGCGAAAAGTGTAGATATTTCTTCAAAGGTAAGATGGGTATTTCCCATAACTCTTTTTATATGGAATTTCGCAGATTTTACTCCGGCTTCCCAGATGCCGCCAAAGTGAGGAGCGTGAGCAGGTGAGAATACAAATTTTATATTTTCATGAGTTGCAAATTCAGCTAAGTCCCTATTATGTAATTTAAGAAAAGCCCCTATTTCTTTAGCAGCAGCCACAAAGTTGCCCCCGTTATCACAAAATATTTCATTGGGTTTGCCACGACGGGCAATAAATCTGCGTAATGTCATCACAAATGCATCCTTGGTAAGGTCACAGACCGCTTCCAAATGAACGCATTTATAACGCAAGCACACAAATACGCAAAGGTAACATTTGTTCACCCTTGCACCTTTACCTTTACGATTAATTATGTAAAAAGGTCCAGCAAAATCTATGCCCACTGAACTGAATGGGAAATCAGCGCTCACACGTTGTGAAGGCAAATCACCCATTTTAGGATAAAAAGTTTTGCCTCGGACACGACAACATCGCACACAATTGTGAACTGTGCGCCGAGCTAACCTTCTGCCATTTACCGGCCATACTGATTCCCTTATCATTGACAACAACAGCTGCGGGCCAGCATGCATGTGCCGTAAATGTTCTCTTTCAAATAAAAGTTTTGTCAAATGATGAGATGAATCAAGTAGTATTGGATGTTTTTTATCAAAACTATAAGGTGAAGAACTTATTCGACCTCCAACTCTAATTAAGTTCTTATTGTCTAAAAACGGTGACAAAGATAGTAATTTAGATTTAACATTTAATGGTAAGTTTTTAGATAACGCTTTGTATTCAATAGGAAAACACTTAACCTGAGCAACACGACATAGATAATGAAATGAGTCATCTAACTCATTAGCGCTGAGAGCTAAAACCTGTTTGTTAGGAACATTACGAATGTTAAAACAAAATCTTTTTACCCATGCGACTATTCTTATAAGTTTATTTAGGTTGCTATATTTTTCAATATCTATTAAAGGTTGCAGTGTGTCAGTGTTGAGGTAAGTATTTATTTCATTTTGATCAGTTAAGGATTTATTAGATGTAACTAATGAATTTTGTGTTTTATGAGTTTTTGTTTCAGATGCTGATTTCTCTGCTTGCTTCGGCGGTGTCAAGGTTGAGACGAGCGGAGCAGGTGGGACGGTCTTAGGTGAGTATTTGGTTTTATTTGTAATTTTAGGTGTAGTTTTAGATTTAGATGTATTTTTAATTTCAGGTACATTATTAATATCAATGGAATTTAGAACGGGCCAATCGTTTTCACTATTCATTAAATATTTTGGACCTGACCACCACAGGCTATTATTTATTATCTGATTAGCATTTATACCCCTAGAAATGAGATCGGCTGGGTTCATGTCCGTGGGAACATATCGCCATGAGAGTGTGTCAGTGAGCTCGGTTATTTCAACCACCCTATTCGCGACAAATGTTTTGAGTTTGGTCGGATCACCTCTGAGCCATGCTAGCACTACGCTAGAGTCGCACCAATGAACGATTCGTGACGGCTTATAACGAATAGATTCAAGGATACTTTTGCATAGTTTAGCAGCCAACAATGCAGCGCAAAGTTCCAATCGCGGTATTGTCATAGGATTTATACGAGCTACCTTAGATTTAGCAGCTAATAGTCGTACCGTGAAGTCCCGGTTATTTTCCGTGCTTCTCATGTACACACATGCTCCATACGCTTTCTGTGAAGCGTCACTGAATGAATGAAGTTCTATTAATTTCGGTGAATCGCATAAGACTCTTCTAGGTATTTGCAAATTCAATAAACAGTTCAAATTACTCGCAAATTCTAACCAATTTTCCTCTATTTCTTGAGGGATAGATTGGTCCCAGTCTATTTTTTGTTGCCATAAATTTTGTAATATCATTTTTGCTGTAATTATACATGGACTTAGCAGCCCTAGAGGATCAAATATCTTAAATGCATTTGATAATATTCGCCTTTTTGTTATGTTATCATGATTGTGATACGGTTGTACAGGAAAGTTTAAATTATCAGTTTTTGGCTCCCACCCTAAACCCAGCGTGCTTGACGCTTCACTTATAGTTAATTTTTCTTGAGTATTTAGAGATGAATTTTTGAATAGATTTTTAGAATTAGTTTTGTATTTTCGTAAATTAAAACAGGCTGACTTTAGAGCGGAGGATATGGAATTTTGAATATTGGCTAATTGTTTTTCATTATCACAACCGGTTATTAAATCGTCGACGTAGAAGTCGTGTTGTATTATGTTTTTTATAGTTTCGTCCCCACACTCCTCGCCCACCTGCCACAGACAGCGAGTGCTTAAATAGCTCGCACTTGTGGTGCCATAAGTAAGAGTATTCATTTGCATCGTTTTGATGGGCAAGGACTCATCTTCTCTCCATAGAATTAATTGCAAGTCTCTACATGATTCATCTACTCTTAATTGTCTGTACATTTTTTCAATGTCACCAGTAATTAAATATTTATATTGACGTGCTCGTATGAGTATGGAGAAAAGAGAATCCTGTATGTTTGGGCCCACCATAAGAATGTCGTTGACAGATATACCCGAGGAGGTGGGGACGGATCCATCAAAAACGACACGTACTTTGGTTGACTCGCTATTGTCCTTAAAAACAGCATGGTGGCATAGGAAGTATGAGGGAAATGGTTTACTTTTAGGTGCTACAGACATGTGTCCTAGCTGTTCATATTCTTTCATAAAATCAACGTATTGTGATTTTAGTGTAGGATTTTTCCTAAAACGTGATTCTAAATTAAACAATCTTTTTTTTGCAGTATTATAGGATTCACCCAAATTGCATGGAGATCTATTTAGAGGTAATTTAACATTAAATCGTCCGTCACTCAAACGGACCGTATTTTGTAAAAAATGCTTTTCACAAGCCCTTTCCCTTTCGCTGAGAATGGGTTTGTTTGGGAGTTCTTCAATCTCCCAGAATTTGGTAAGTAATTTATCAACACAAGACTCTTGAATCTTGTTATTTTTTGTAATTATGCTATTATTACAATATATGCTATTCAAGTTATTTTTATTTATAGGACCGGCTATTAACCAGCCTAACTTGGAATTTCGTAACTTTAGGTTATCTGGGCCTAGAGACATTTGTTCATTTCCTAAGATATCCCAGAAAAGATCACATCCAATCAAGATATCAACTTGAGAGGGTTCATTAAAATTAGGATCGGCTAATTTTATGTGTTTAGGTATTTTGAATTTAATATTAACGTGTTTTTTCGGTAAATAACCAGTTAAATCATTCATGACAAGCATATTAGAAGTAACATCAAACTGTTTATAAATAGATTGCAATTTAACAATGCAACTCTCATCTACCTTATTAGACAAGTGGTTTCCAATACCTATAATATTAATACTATTTATTGGAATGGAATCAAGTGACAGTTTATCTTTTAAAGATTTTGTAATAAAACTGCCTTGGCTACCACAATCGAGCAATGCACGCACTGTTTCATATTGATTGCTATTAGGATTATGAACTTCAATTAAAGCAGTAGATAAGAGAACATGATTGAACTGATATTCCGATGAGTTAACATTTATAGATTCCGTTTCTGAATGTGCATGATTACTATTAACTGCCTGGGTAGGGTCATGCAGGAGACGATTATGTCTTTGTTTACAATCAGGACATGGTCCAAATCCACAAGCCCTTGCTGGATGACCCTGTTTAAGGCAATTAGAACAAAGTTTATATTTATTTACATCTGACCATTTATCTTGTATAGTTTTATTTTTGAAACTAGGGCACTCATATATTTTATGATTTTGACTGCAGATTATACATACAAATGAACTTGAATTATCTTTATTAGTAGCTATTGCTGCCTTAATGAAACATTTTTGATATTTATCCTGTTTGTTATTATGATTATTTTGTGTGTTGCTACTCGAACGAATTTGATTATTTTGATTCTGTGAACCTTTTTGGTGGCTATTGTCCGTTTTATTCCTGTCTAGAGCTTCAAGCACATCAGCGCGATCTATCAAAACCTTTTTAAAGTTTTCTAAGGTTGGAATGTCGTTACCAAGCTGGTTTCTAAATTCCTCCCATTTTAGAAGTGTATTATTGTCTAATTTTGAGGTTAAATTAAATATGACACACATATCCCAATTATCTGTGTGCATTCCTAGACTAGATAATGCTCTTAAGTTTTTTGTAACATGGTCAACTAAAAATCGTAACGACTTTACAGTTTCCTTGCTACATGAACGTATATTAAACAATGAATTCATGTGATGATCAATCAGAAGTCTTCTATTGTCGTAACGATCACACAACAACTTCCAAGCTTCCTTGTAATTTTCAGATGATACTTCAAGATTGGAAATTATGCGTGCCGCGTCTCCGTCAAGGTAAGAGATTAGATAATGAAATTTATGTACCGGCAAGAGTTGCTTATTACGATCAACTAAGCTCAAAAAAGAGTCTCTGAACTCGAGCCACCTAAAATATGCACCGTCAAATTTTGCAATTTGTATACGTGGCAACCTGATACCAGAGTCAAGAGGTTCAGATCGGGATTCATGACAGTCATGACTACATGATTGCATACAGCTGTCCAACAAATCCTTCGCAATGGCAAGCCCACTCACCATATCAGCTTCAATTTTGTCTCGCTCATCAAGCTCTAATGACAGGTTCCCACTATTTAAGACTTCAATCTGACTTTGCAACTCATCAAACTTAGCTGATAATTGCTCAAATCTACCAAGCTTAATCTTTAATTCAGCTATTTCCACATTTGTTAATGAGTCCGAAGACGATAATTTATCCAAAAAGTTATTAAACTTGGTAATTTGGCCTTTAATTGAGCTACGCCTGACAGTCAATTCACGTAATTTCTTTAAATCGGCTTCTGTCGCCATTTTTTAAAAGTACAATTTAGTTCCAGAAAATATTGTAAGTTTAGTTTATTATTCGATTACCAGTCAGTGTAGCTCAACTACGTTTCAGCATAAAAAAACAATAATTTTCTAAGTTATTTAAATAAAGAAATCTCACGCCCATCAATTCGACGTCACCCGCCGACCGGAAGCCGGATCCACGATGTCAAGCACGGAACGCAAGCTCTGCTCGTACCAATGGTGCTAGCGTGATGTTCCGAGTTGTCTGGAAAATTCGTCGAACAATATTAAAAAATGATTGGGAACGTTACGTTATCTTTCCTAGAATGGCATGAGAAATTCACGATGTCGGTGGATGAAAAAACGAATGAAAATTATTTTAAAATCTAGTAATTTAGTATGATTATTTCGATAAGTTTCATGCCAACTTGCTGATATGGAATATAAATGATGGTTTTTAGTGATATACGCCGATATTATAGTGAATTATATGAATTACAATTAAGTTCGATCAAGAAAGTTTTGACCTTGCTTACCCTTCAGCAATACCTAAACAATTAATTGAAATTATTGCACAACTGGAAGGCACGTTTTTCACACCTTTCAATGGGATATGGGAATTAGGATAGCTGAGGATATGATTTAGAAAATAGGTAGGTAATAAGAATGAGGAAGGACGGGCACTTAACTTATGTATGATGATCCAATTCACATGAATGTTCTGCAATTGCTTTTTCTTCCGTACACCTGTGTCAATACTTTAGCTGCATCGATGCTTAGGCTTCAGGATGTTTGTTGATTTCAGCTTCACAAGACGAGAACTCGGCCTTTTGTGGTCTCGATGATCACGCCACGCGCCGACTCAACGTAGCAATTTTTGCAATTTAGTTTTATTTGTCCTGTCACGGTCGCCAATTTTTATGTCTGTTACGACATAAAGGTTGATATTTTTGGCAATTTGGTTTCTTCAATAATAATCTTGCACTTTTGAAACTTACTTTAATTTAGTTATTACAGGACAGAAAATATTTCGACCGCTCGTGCGGTTGTCAAGTTAAGAAGTACTTTTTTCGTTTTTCACAAACACCGCCCGTTGTTCAAATGCATTGTAGCAAATGTAGGTATCTATGCAGCGCGCACGACGTAGCTAATCGATGGTAAGCAGGAGCAAGCCTAAACAGTAACTACTAATATGCCAATCTTGCTCCACTTTTCCAAAAATGGCATCGGCCATATCCGTAACCGGGCAACCAGAGGCGACTAGAGCGAGCTGCATCTTTGACATCAAAATTCCCGGACTGAAAACGCTTGAACCAACTTTGTGCTACTCTTACTGACAATGCGTTAAGTCCATAAACGTCACAATTTTTTTTCGTGGTTTGTGTTGCATTTTCCCTTTTTTGTAATAATACTTCAAAATGTATCGAATTTGTTCGTTAGATGCACTCATTTTGGCGGGCAGAAAAACAATTGAAAAATGGCGGGAAATCGTTTTTACTTTTTATTTGTCTTTTCTAAAATGTCATCTATTTAATGGTATCAAAACCAGCCAGATACAAACACTAGAGCCAAAGAGATTTTATTACAACTTTATACCTATAAAATACGAAAAAACTTTTTCCCCGACCTATTATTTTATTATTTTTATAATACTATGTTCGTAACACCATAAAATATCTATGAATACTTTAGGAGAAAATCGCTTATGAATCATAGTCGTTGTCCTATTCATTTATTCATTTCAAATAAATTGTAAGTATCTGAATTTACACATAAAATTACACAATTACGGCATTGTTCACTAAAATAATTTACACTAACAATTTAAAAAAATACATTTCTTCAAAATCATTTCGACATGTAAATTAAACGATATGGATATATCAACACCTTAAAATTTAAAATAATAACAATAAAATAATAAATTAAAGTTCAGCATCTATAGAATTAATTAAAAATAATAATATTAAAATCTTGCGTAAGCGTAAGGTATTTATGCTCGTGAGTGTGCCTGAACTTAAATATGTTTTGTCAATACGTGAAGAGAAGTTTTATACGTTCAAAGGAATTTCTGGAAGCAAAGGAATGTTCTGTCAAAGTTTCAAAGAGATCTTAATGCATAACCTTTTGAATGTCACTTCTTTGATGCAAAGAATTTGTTTTGCAAGGAAATTTGAAGTTTGTGTCAAAGTAAATATGCGTACCTATATTTTGAGCTTTCCGGGATTGTAAAGTGAAGTTGTCTAATTCATTAAGCGGAAGTTGTTTGTGATCTTTACGAACTAATTACCATTACATTATTAGGGTGAGTGGTGATTAATTCACATTGTATTTTTAAATGCTTGACGATTTTTTTTTTAGTTTTTCGTATTTTTAATTTATTAGGATTCCATACCAAAATGGTAAAAAAGGAACCCTTATGGTGTCACTCAGTCTGTCTGTCTGTCGGTCTGTCGGTCTGTCTGTCTGTCTGTCCGTCTGCCTGTCTGTCTGTCACAGCTGGATATCTCAAGAACTACTAATGCTGTCAACTTGAAATTTGGAACAGTTTTAAATGACGTTTACCCAACTATTTTGCAAATAAAAAAGAAATAAAAAAACTTCGTTCCAATATTTTTTTTTGCAACAGGGACTGAAAGGGGTTCTTAAAAATTCAAAGTGGGACGAATAGGGCGGGTATGTGGGGTATCATATGAAAGAACGTTGTTTGCAACGAGAAAAATCTGAACCCCCTTATCTCCGAAGTTTGCAAAGAGAAAAATCTGAAATTATTCTATGTGATAGAAGTTTATGTAAAGATTACAGGAAAAATAAAACGATGTCTTTAAATAGCACACTTTTTCAAAAATCGGAACGGAACCCTCGGTGCGCGAGTCCGACTCGCTCTTGACCGGTTTTTTTATTGCGTGTGTCGTGTTAAACAAACAACAAACGACACATTATTTTACCACCAGTTTTAATATGGTGAACAATTAAGTCTTTAAACGATAAGAAAATCAACGGATTTCCGATGTTTCGCTTTTGAGAAGGATTTACAGCCCCGTGCCCGCTGTGCATGATAAATTGATAAATAAACATCAAATATAAATTTAAACAATGTAATAGTTTTAAACGTGTTAACAAGAGACAAGACGTAAAAGAAATTGTTAGATACAGACAACAGCGCATCAGGTTACACCAAACTGTCCAAATGATTTTAAACCTTAAAATGTTGATGTTTATGTTCAAAATTAAATAAGAAAATTTGACAGTTTGTAGTAACTTGACCTGGCAGCTGCTGACCAACTAAAATATTTTTTCCAAAAAAATGGAATCACTCTAAAAGTATGAATTTGAGAGTCGTAAGATGCTAATCAAAAGGCTCTGTTACATAGAAACCACACAATTTCTTTCCAACTATGACAGCTTGGCCCAATTTACCAACTATACCGAGTAACCGAACTAGTAGATTGTTCCTGCCATAACGAAGTTAGTGGAGGTAAGGCGATAACATGTGATAACGATACTTTAATGCTGTTCGAGGGCGATCGCTTTTTATGACACCCTGGTACTAAGCTCTCGGGTGAACGGGAAAATAGAACTAAATTAATAAATTCTAGCCAAGTAACAACAGTACTGTCAAGACGCCTTGTTCCGCAATACTCGCAAACTTCATTCAAAGCGTACTAATTTGAAGTTGGCAGCAAGCGTGATCCTATTCTTAGTTGGCTCGCATATCACTCAGTTAGGATGAAAAACTTTAGTGATCTAAGGATCCCTGTGACATTTGTGTGCTAATTAAAGAAAAATAGGTTTATTTGTCACAGAAACACGTGCAAACAAAACGATCAGTTGACTCGAATGATAAAGAAAAAAATATAGATGATTTTTTTAATGCAATGAGCTCCGAATAAATCAACTGTTTCAAAAACTCACTTTACTTTTTTTTAAACACTCATTTGGGTGCAATGCTTTATTCGATTTAAAATTGTGGCAATAATATAATTTCGATTATAATAGCGATCACTTTCAGGGTTGTCAACGGGTCAAACTTAAGTTCCCTGTTATTATTATTTTATTTGTATTGTAGGTACAGTTTTCCAATATTTTTAAATAACAAAACATTAATTTATATAAATACGCTGCAATCATAAATATATTTATTTATTTATTTAACAATTACCTTTTAGGTGCTATGTATAGGTAGGTACTTAAAATAATTATTTGCTTTTCTATAACTTCCGATGGTTTTCTTAAAAACACAATTCTGCTGTCACATAAAACCATTTTAAATATATGTATTACCGAGCAAGTTTTGTCCAACGATTAAGACCTACATTAATCTCTCAATCATGATCGAGTGTCCATAAAGCCGTCAGTGACATCCTTGATCAAAGAAGTCGAGCCTAACTCAGTCGTACAATGAAAACAGCGCTGTTCATCAGATTGATAGCTGGGTTAATTAACAAACCATGTTCCGTAATACAGACAAAGGGAGCGTTGTTTTATTCAGAGGGCAGAATAAAAACCCTATTATTTGTACGGGAAATGCCTTTCATGGATGAAAGTAGGGTTGCCAGAACAAAATTTGGTGTAGTTGGAAAGTTGGGTTAAATGTTTATTGTGTTAACGTTAACCGATTAGAGTAGAATATTCTTTATTTATGTACACCATGCGAATTTAGATTTGAATGTAGAAATTTTACATAGGCACAATAGGCAGTCTTATCGCTAAAATTGACCGATTAGATAACCGAATCACCTCGGTAGTACTAGAGTCCACTCTGAAGTGACGCGCCCCACTCCTTAAATTTGTAGGTGCATCACGTGCATGAATAAACAGTTTTCTTCCTTTTTTTTTTCTTTCTATTTCAGAGTTGATAAGCCCTACTTAAGGATTATTTAAACCGAAAAGCTGAATTGAAATAGCCTCTTGTGTTATAACTAAGCCTACCTTATTCTGTCCCATGATGACATCATCATCTCATTCATGGCGATTGATAAACTATTATGTCTTCGTCGTATTGCCATAAATTATTCTACTACTTTTAAAAGGTTATAGAAACTTATTACAACAATAGGAAAACCAAGAAAAAAAAACTTAGTCGATTTTTAAGCAATACTTAAGGCACCTGTTTCGCCGACAACGAAGAAGCGACAAGCTATCAACGATTTTGTCGCTCATGAAACGTATAAAAGATTGTAGGTTTCGTGTAAGTACCTATCTAAGTGATCGTCGACTGATTACACCGCCGCGTGTACTCGTTTGTCGCAGCGACAAGAGCTATCAAAGAGAGTCCTCGCTGAGAGATTCATTTTTTGTAATACGCATACCAGCGATTAATCGCTCGCCGCGGCCGTCACGCACTGGCTGCTCGTTGCTCGCTACCATTGAGAAAAAAATCATAAGTCTGGAGATATGGAACATTTTGAAATTTCCTATGTTCACATTTGAAGATGAGGTAGATTTTTCTTTTAAGGCCCTGGTTCCAAGCTTGGTTTAGCTCGGTGTGTAAGTGAAATGGCGTTATGGCTGTCTAGTTTGACACACGAGATAGAAGATTCTCACGCGCACCGGAATTATGTCGTAAAAGTGCAAATAAAATCGTATAAAATTAGAAATTAACTATTTAATAAAAAGTAATCCATCACTGGATGCAGTTTGGAATTTGACATTTCATGGTATATTTTTAATTATAATTATAATTGTTAATGAAGGGGTAAACAGCTTTTAAAGATTATTAGGAGGTATGTTTAAATATTTTTTTGGTGCATTAAAGTATGTTATGTTTTGGCTTCCATCACTGTATGCGAAAAGGACTTGAAAATATCATATTTTTTTTACATGTCAAAATTATTTACGGTTTATGAGATACACAGCTTTAAAAAAACCACCTTTTTGATCGTTTTCAGGAAATCTGCGCCTTAAATCAACACTAAACCTTCTAGGTTCTAAGTCTTAGCAGTTAACGCGAAAAACGGCTGTTTTTTGAGTTAACTGCTAAGACTTCGAACCTAGGAGGAAAAAAATCATAAGTCTGGAGATATGGAACATTTTGAAATTTCCTATGTTCACATTTGAAGATGAGGTAGATTTTTTTTTTTATTAAATCAACACTAAACCTTCTAAGTTCGAAGTCTTAGCAGTTAACGCCAAAAACGGCTGTTTTTTGCGTTAACTGCTAAGACCTAACCTAACTGCTAACCTTTTTTTTTTTTTTTTTTTTTGAGGGTGGGAAATCATCAAATAACTTCTCCCGCTCTGGGTGGAGCGGGAGGGCGTGTCAGACTTTTACTGACTAAAACCCACCCGTGTTCCTTCAGTTGCCTATGCCAGGGCCGCGGTAACCCTTTCAGACAACCCGCGACCCCAGCGGCGTCGGCCCTATTGGGCCCCGTCACTTGCTGACATCTCTTTGAGGCGCGCGTGGAACACAACGCGCCGTCGACTCGGGCCTGGTCCTTACCGGACGGCGAGCTACCCGCTGCTCACCGTCCGCAGGCCCGCGCCTACGGTGGCCGGAAATCGCCCCGCGATTCCCGCCGCCCAGGGCGTCTCCTGTGGCGACTGAGGGCGTGAGGCTGCCTCTCCCTCACGCGTTCCGCCTCCTCCTTCGCTAGCATCACTGCTTCGCAGAAGGAGGTGACGGCCTCCCATGCACTCTCGCTCCGCACCATGGCCTGGACCAGGCTCGGACGCGAGAGATCGCCGCCGCCGATCGCCTCCGTGAGAACACGGCGGTGCTCTGCCCAAGCCGGGCAGACCTCCACTGTATGCTCCACCGTGTCCTCCGGGCGATCCGCACAATGGAAACACCCGGGCGTTTCCTCCCGCCTTATGCGAAACAGGAACCTCCCGAAACAACCGTGTCCGGTGAGGACCTGCGTCAGGCGGAAGGTGAGGACGCCGTGGCGTCTCTCTAACCACTCCTCAAAGAGGGGACTTATCGCCGCTATTGTGGCGTGCCCAAACCTAACTGCTAACCTAGGAGGAAAAATCATAAGTCTGGAAATATGGAACATTTTGAAATTTCCTATGCTCACATTTTTAGTCAGATGAGGTAGGTCACGCGAGGGCAAAAAAAACCAACACTAAACCTCCTCGGTTCGAAGCCTTAAAAGTAAACGCATAAAACAGCCGTTTTTGGCATTAACTGCTAAGACTTCGAACCTAGGAGGTTTACTGTTGTTTTTTTTTAAACAAAAAAATCTACCTAATCTGACTAAAAATGTGAACATAGAAAATTTCAAAATGTTCCATATTTCCAGAATTATGACTTTTTTCTCAATGGTAGCGCTAGTTGGCGGCACTATTCGCCTTAATAGCCGGCGGTGGAATTTTTTAAAATCTAAAATAATATACACCGACTTCCTAGTCACATCAAAATCAGCAAAATTACCAGCCCTATTTATAACAGACGATACTTATTATTATTACGCAGTAAACAAAAACAAAACAACATCAAAGAAATGACGCTGCATTTTAACTCCAGTTATAAACTTGTTCTTCTCTTTTTAGCGTAATCTTTAGCATTTTCCTGGTTTTACGGAAACCATGTTTATGAGGCTATTGTCCTTTTTGTAGGGAGAGATTAAAGATTAGGATTGCTGTGTTGATTCTGAGAACAAAACATGCTTTGTACTCCTAACTTTTAATTACACTCTACCCTTACGCTGAGGGTATCTACGCTAAATAAGGTTGTCATCTACTGCGTGTATATGAAATGTGTGGGCGTATAATTTAAGGGTGTGGTATCATCATCATCGTCATCATTTCAGCCGAAAGATGTCTACTGCTGGACATAGGCCTCCCCCAAGCACCGCCACTTCAACCGGTTCTGTGCTGCGGCCTTTACATCGGCCACCTGTTCTGCGAGAAATGTGGCCTTCCCACTGCCATTTAAGTTTGACAATGCTTCGGGCTATGTCAGTTACCGGTGTGGTATAAAGACCATTAAACTGAACAATTTTCTTCATGGGACCAACATCGTGAACGCAAAAAAATTAATTATCAGCCGTGCCATAAATTTTAGGTTGAGTAGGTAATTTTGAGTAAGTTTTGTATGATAATCCCATGGAGAAAGTTGTTCCGTTTGATAGTACGTATATACCCTTAATCCAGCTTAGCTGGCAAGGCAGTTGAAGTTGAGTTTCAGTTCGTTGTTTGCAATAGGGCTGGTGACTAAATTTTTTTGTCCGTCATGAATTATCACACTAATATTATACAGGGGAAAGTATGTGAGTGTGGGTGTGTGTGTGTGTGTGTATGTGTGTTTGTATGTTTGTTACTTCTTCACGCTCAAACGGCTGGACCGATTTGAATGAAATTTGGTATGTAGATAACTTATAACCTGGTTTAACACATAGGCAACTTTTTATCCCGGTGAAACCGCGGGGCGCAGCTAATTAAAAATATTGGACACGTATTTTCCTTTTTTAGCGTAATCAAAAGGTTACGGCGATACATTGAGTTAAAATGTGGCATGACGTCACTCCTTGCTAGATTTTATTTCGTAGTTGTGACGTAGCGAGGCCCCACTCCCCAACTTTAATGCGTTAATATAGCTACGTAATTTTCGACCACATCGATTTTTTTTTAAAATATGATTGACGTGTAAAAGTGTTTGTGCAAATCTACTTGCAGAAATACACAAAAAAATATCAGCTCAAGTAAAATCGAAGTTATGGTGGCGACCTTAAGCAATCTTATATCTTTCCAATGTAACTCAGTGGTCAGTGATTATCTACAATCCATTAAGCATAGCTCCTCATCCTCCAAAACTTTTACATATATAGGTACATAGGCAATAATGCCCGCTTTCACCAACACTAGGCAACAAATAAAAGTGCGCTGTTGGATTTTCAACGGTCGGCTATAGCACCCGAAAGTTGAAAACCCAACAGCGCACTTTTGTTTAGGCATTCATTTACTTAGATGTCGCCTAGTGTTACTGAAAACGGGCACTAAGATAGTCTTCATTTCTGGCCAGCTGCCAAAACCTACACTTTAACTGGCTGAAAGTAAATGCGAAGAAAAATAGGATTAAGAATTCAGCTTATTTTCGTGATAAGAATATTTTGTGCAAACACGTTTAGGGTTTGTTCGGGTTTTTACAATAATGTTATTTAGATTTGGGTGTTTTGTCTATAAATAAGTTTCGTTATCAAAATATCGTTGCTGTTTTTTAGTTTGAAAGAATTAAACGTGAGGCATTTCTACTTTGTCTTTAGGGCCTGCGCTCACTGTTTTTGCCCTCAAATAAGTTCAAGATATTACGAAAGCCGAGCCATTCTAATTTAATATCTCGCGAACGCCCCATCATTCGCTATACATGCTTCGTTGAACCTAAGAAGGAATTTAATAGACAATAAATTCTTTACAACACGTATTAAAGAGGTTTTATGCCTTTTATGAAACGTAGCAGATGACTCAAATGAGTTTTTTTATTACATGTTTATGATATTTAAGAAAAGGCGCGCAAGATTAGCCGGGAAAAAAAGGACGAGAACCACACGATAGCAGTGAAAACTTACGACTGGAGCCGATTATACGCGATTCAGCGCCGAGTAAACGCGATTCAGCGTCACCGACCCGAATTACCTAAGATTTCAAGAAGAGGTTTTAGCCACTCACTCACCAAGATTCGTAATTTAAACTTTTGCACTAACGGACGCCACATTATAACAAACATAACTCAGGTAATTCCTTAGATTCACCGAATGCCACTAATACATAATAACGAACAATGTTGTTGATATTTAGTGTAGATTTGTGACCTTTTTCTATTAATTTACTTTTATTTTTCTTTACGTTTTTCACAGAGGTTGTGAAATATGGAAAAGAACAATTGAATATCGCTGAAAAAATTGCGTTATAATTTTATACAATGAATCAATGAAATGACTGTTTTTAGGGTTCCGTACCTCAAAAGGAAAAAACGGAACCCTTATAGGATCACTCGTGTGTCTGTCTGTCTGTCCGTCTGTCCGTCTGTCACAGCCAATTTGCTCCGAATCTAATGGACCGATTAAGTTAAAATTTGGTACACATATGGATTTCTGTGACCCAAACACGTACAGCTTAAGTAAATATATGAATTTTGCATATGAGAGTCACTTTTAGGGGGAAAATAAGAAAATTAAAAAAAAAAGTTTTGTAAACTATACCGAGTGATATATCAAATGAAAGGGCTTACTATGAGGGTCTCAAATATATTTTTTTTATAATTTTAAAATTTATTGTTTTAAAGTTATTTAAGAAAATAGACGAAAATTGACCATTCCCCCCCCCCCTTATCTCCGAAACTACTGAGCCTAAAATTTTGAAAAAAATATAGAAATTAGTTCTATACCTGTAGATTACAGGAAAACCTATAAGAAGTCTGTGGTCTTAAAATAACATGGTAAATCTATATATATAAAAAAATCAAAGTCCTGACTGAGTCACTGACTAATATATCAACGCACAGCCCAAACCAACGGACCTAGAGAGTTGAAATTTTGCACATAGATACCTTATATAGTGTAAACATCCACTAAGGAAGGGTTTTTGGAAATTCCATCCCTAAGGGCGTAAAACAGGGGATGAAAGTTTGTATGAAAAATCCTATCCCTTGAATTAATAGACTTGAAACGTAGCACGAATATTCATCTAAGTAAATTATAAAGTTTATCATTTTTAGTTTTCCTAAACTACCCCCTAAGGAGGGATTTGGGGTGTCAAAGTTTGTATGGAGGAACTTTAACACGGGGTCCGATTAACTCAAACCTCAGTTTTTATACTTGAGACCAAAAATTAAGACTAACGTGTATGTATAGGGTTTCCCAAAAATCTACCCCTAAGGAGTGAAAAGTTAATTTTATAGCGGAGGATTTTATTGGGGGCTTGATTAACTCTAAAATTGGTGTAAATAATGTTTGAGTCAAGTTATGGAAACATACCAGACGATTTTTGAAATTCTTTAGGTATCTGTGTTCGTGAAAACAGAGATACAGTTTATATGAAAAATCTTGTTAATTTGGTTAATGAACTTGAAACTTAGCACAAATACTTGCATAAGTAAGTAATAATGTTTGTCATTATTAGTTTTTCAAAACTACGCCTCAAATGAGGTTTAGGGATGTTAAAGTTTGTATAGAAGAATTTTAAAGCGCAGTCCGATTAAAAAAATGGTACTTTGAGTCAAGTTAGGAAACTTGCCAAACGAATTTTCACCGATTTTGACGGCATATAGCTGATGTTTTAAGGAGTAACTTAGGCTATTTTTATTTTAGAAAAATAATTAGGGTTCCGCGCAAGAAAATTAAAATCCACGAAATCAGACAACCACATACAGCCCAGTACAAACTTACTACACTGACAGCCTCCACTGTCTATTACGGCTATAACAACAAATAATAAAAATAAAGCAAAGTTAAAAATTTAGGGGGTCGGTCCCCATACAATAAACTTTTCATTTTGAAAAAAAAATAAAAAATTTAATCTAGCATGGTGTCATGTCATTATTTCATCACCGCTGCTCTGAAAACGGTGAAGGAAAACATCGTGAGGAAACCGGCATGTCCTAGAACCAAAAATTCGAAGACATGTGACATCTACCAACCCGCACTGGGCCCGCGTGGTGGATTACGGCCCGCTCCCGCTCACCGAGAGGAGGCCTGTGTCCCAGCAGTGGGAACATTATAGGCTGATTATGTGTTATGTGGGGTGTCATCGTCTAGAACTCATTGAGTAGAGTACAAACATATTTTTTTTTTATCTTTTAAAATTAAGAAATAGGGGGCCGTAAAAGTTGTAAATTTTAGACCATTTTTGTACGAGCTCTAGTGCAACAATTCAACAAATTTGAAACTTCTTTATACCATGTAAGTACCATGAATACTGTATTTAATCAACAATACTGAAAACGGCGATTCATAAGGTATTTTGTTTAAACATGGGTGATTTTCTGCAACTGCAAAAAATAACCTTGTAATTCACAGTATCATTATAAAATAAGTAAAAAGTTATCTTTGCGATTGTTAAACATATAATATGGTACGGAACCCTTCGTGCGCGAGTCCGACTCGCACTTGACCGGTTTTTTATTACTACCTCAAACTCAAAATACTTTTATTGTCAGTAGCCCAGTCATAATCGACACAAAAAAATGCAAACATCGCAAACGCGCGTACAAGTAAGATTATTTTATATGTTGTTAGGTCCCCTGAGAGTAGTCTATACCCTAGTTTGCAACACTGAAGACCTTGTGTTATTCCCATGGTGCTCGAAAAACTGCGAAATTCTGGCAAATGTTTCCGTTATTTTGAAAAATATATGGTATATTTTTCAAATAAACGGAAAGGACGCGTTTTTAAGTGCGATAAATGTTGCATGTTTTTTTAAAAATATATCTTAAGGATGCGTTTTTAAGTGTCTTTGTTCTATATTTTGGCAAAGCAAACTAAATTTGGTACAATTTGAGCTAACTCAAGCACTCTAGGTCTATTGGTTGCGAAGATACAGAAAGTCAAATATAGGCACTTTTTTCAAAAAGTAAAAAATTATCGATCGGTCATTTGGCTGAACTAGTAGTCCTAGAGAAAACTCACGAAGAATTCTAACGTGGTGCCTCTAAGCGTGTAACTCTAGAAGGGCGGTTGGATCAGTCCAATATCCAGCAAATTCCTTCACATGTGGAGAAACGCAGGTCGCAAATTGTACCAAATTTTGTTTTCCAAAATATAGACCACAATGGAATGGGACCACACATTTAATCAAAACTCAATAACCAACTCAAAATTCTACAACTTACTCATAATAAATGCAAAACTACGGTTACAAAATGGCTTCTTACTATGGACTATGATATGATTGAAAACTTCTTAACCTAAAAAAATGCACTCATACATACAGGGTGAAATTGAATAGATGCGACAAAATTTAAGGGGATGTTCTACGCATCAATATGAACAACTTTTACTATGGGACCAAACCTGAAATCGCGAAAAAAAAATCAGCTGTTCAGTACATTTTGACGAATTATGCGAACATTAAAATGTACTGAACAGCTGATTTTTTTTTCGCGACTTCAGGTTTGGTCCCATAGTAAAAGTTGTTCATATTGATGCGTAGAACACACCCTTAAATTTTGTCGCATCTATTCAATTTCACCCTGTATATTTATATTTATATAATTACTATTCTATAACACAAACATACTATTTATATATCACACACCATATCATATGGGAGTGTGGGTACTACTCACGGTATAAGACAGCTCCCAGTATTTACGTATTTTAAAAATATAATAATGGCCCAAAAGGCCCTTGAAGGTGTAGTGCGCGAGCTACAAAAGCTAGTGAGTGATCTCGTGACTAAAGTCAGTGCTCTCGAGTGCAAAATAGATGAGCAAAACTGTTTATTGGCGAAACAAGCCCTATCATTAAACTCATTAACATCAGCTGTTGAGGGTACATCGAAATTAGTTCCTCCAAAACTAGTGGAGGCCGATGCTCAAGACCGGTCAGCGATTCCAGCGACGCAGCGACCTGTGCGTCAAGCGCGAGTTATTTCGGCCGCTAAAAACCAAATTGGATACGCAGCCGCTGCAAAAAAGTCAGCCGCTGTAAAAGCAAAGACCGCCGGTGACGTAGGTGAGACAAATAACTTGCCGAAGACACCCGAAACTGAACGAGTCGAACCGATTATCAAAGTGACAACTACGAGTATTAACCCCACTCCATCTACAAAAACAGCTCCATCATCGCTTGAGTGCGGGGCCACGAACTTGGCGGAAAAACACTCGGATGAAACGTTTGATACCGCCGAAGAAGGCTGGCAACCGGCCCGTAAAAAGCGTCATTCCAAACGGCAGGTGATCACTGGCAGCGGTAAAGAAGATGAGGAGCTCAAAACGGTGGAAAAGCTAAAATTTATACAGGCTTGGTCTTTTAAACCGGATACGACGGAACAAAACGTGACAAACTATTTAAATAAACTTCAAAGTTGCGAGCATTATTTTGTCGAAAAACGTGAAATTAGAGCTACAAGACATGCAGCCTTCGTAATTGCCTTTCCAGAGAGCTTGAATGAGCGGGTGAACACGCCAGCGGCGTGGCCCGCGGGGGTGAAGTTGTCAGAATGGTTTCCGAGGCGTCCCCGCGGGCAGCGGGGGGACACAAACTCCGAGATTCGCACCGGCGGCGGCGCGGGCGACAGTGCACGCGCAGTCGCTGGGCGCTCCTCTTCGTGATCACTATACGCAACGACGAAACAAGAATGAGAACTTACAGTGTCGGTATGGTAATAGTTATAGTTCCCACTCGCAAAAGTTTGGACCGGTGTGCTCAAATAGTGTGAATATAGGCCAAACTAGTAACGGGAAACCTAAATATTCGTTAGTTAACTTAGTTATGTATTATCAAAACGTTAGAGGACTGCGCACGAAATTAAGAACGTTTTATAATAATATGTTAGGGTCTATGGTCGACTTGGTAGCCATAACTGAAACCGGAATCAATGATTCGATACATGATGGTGAGCTGGCTCCAAGCGGATACACTATATTAAGATGTGACCGGGCGGATGGCCGTAAACATGGAGGGGTCATGCTGGCTGCTACCCCGCATGGCGCTCTCGAGCTACGTAGGGTACCGTTGCCTGATAATGCGAACTTGAACCTACACCCGTTCGAAATCGTTTGTGCGACAGTTCATCGGAAAAATAGTTTGTGTTTTTTGTGTTGTGTTGCATACATTCCACCTAAAGCTATTGAAAGAGAATATATGTATATGTTTCATTTACTGGAACAGTTATGTATTAATTATGATCAAGTTGTTCTAGTGGCTGATTTAAATCTGTATTCAACTACTCAAGATGTACAATGTTATTATGAATACTTTGTCACCTTCTGTGGGTTCCGCCAGTGTAATAGCATTTTAAATTGCAATAATCGCACGCTTGATGTAGTCCTTACTACGTTGACCGAGGATGATATAATCGTCAGTGAAGAGCGCGATGACGTATTGTCTTGCATCGACCCGCAGCATCCGCCGCTGCGCGTTAGTATAAGCCGTGCGCGAGCAACAACTAACAGCTCTGGTGGCCCTATGCCGCAGGCCTCCACGTACCTACCGAGGTGGAACTTTAGCAAGGCAGATTTTAGTTTTATGTACGTGTCGCTTGCGGCGGTAAATTGGACGACTCTGTATGAAGCGACCAAGGCCGAAGATGCATACAGTATTTTTTATGATATATTCTACAAGATTCTAGATGATAGCACTCCAAGGAAAGTTTTGAAAGGGGACTGCTCTCGCTATAGCTACCCAGAATGGTATACGGCTGATATAATAGGTGATATTAAGCAGAAGGCTTTTTGGCATAAATCGTATAAGAAAACGAGTTCGAACAACGACTATAAAAACTTTTCTTACTATCGTTCCGTAGTCAAACATAAAATCAATACCGCTTACCGCAACTATCAAAATCGCATTGAGCAGCAGTTTGTAAAGGAACCGAGGTCTTTTTGGGGTTTTATTGGTAGCAAGCGTTCAAAACGTAGTAAAACTAGAATAATTAGGAATGGTGAGCCGTTACCTGAGCATGAGTGCGCCCAGGCGTTTGCTGATTACTTTCAGTCGGTTTACGGGGAGGTGGCGCCGCGGTTGGATGCAGCTGCCGCTGGGCAGGCGGCGCCCGAGCGCGGCGCGCGCATTCACGTGGATCAGCTGTCTCTTGGTGAGGTGAGCGCGGCGCTCGCGCGCCTCAAGCCCAAGCGTTCGGTTGGGCCGGACGGGGTGCCACCCTACATAGTTAAGGATTGTAGGACTGTACTGGCCGGACCTCTCTTGCATTTATTTAATTGTTTCCTACGAGAATGCTCGTATCCGGACGGCTGGAAGCTGACCAGGGTTACTCCGGTACCAAAGGGGGCTCCGGCCTCTGAGGTCAGTGGATACAGGCCTGTGGCAGTACTATCAGCATTTGCTAAGGTCTTCGAGTCTGCGTTGTGCTCTTGTATCCATTCGCAAGTAGCTAACCAGCTTAGCGATGCGCAGCATGGTTTCCGAACGGGCCGCAACACAAATTCAAATTTAATGTGTTTTATGAACCAGGCCGCCACAGTGCTGGACTCGGAGGCAGGGGCCCAGCTGGACGTCGCTTACTTCGACTTCAGGAAGGCATTTGATAGCGTAGATAACGACATTCTGTTAAGTAAATTTGCAAAGGCTGGTTTTACTCCAGCCCTTCTAAAGTTCTTTTCCAGCTACCTAGGTAATCGGAAACAAATTGTAGAATACGCTGGCTTCACCTCGGACTCGTATTGTACTCTTACAGGAGTAAGCCAGGGGACTAATTTGGGACCATTGGAATTTATTATAATGGTAAATGACCTTCCTGAAGTTGTAAAAGATGCTGGTTGCTTGCTATTTGCCGACGATCTTAAGTTGTTCATGCGGATCACTAATCAGTCGCACTGTGAGTTGCTGCAGCGGGACATTAATCGGGTAGTACAGTGGAGTACGGAGAACAAACTACTGTTTAATGTAACTAAGTGTAACGTGATGTCTTTTACGCGGGCCGTGGTTCCTAGACGTCACGAATATACCATGGATGGGCACGTGATACCGCGGGTAGTGTCGGTGCGAGATCTTGGTGTCACTTTCTCCGAAGATTTGTCGTTTCGCGCACATATTGTACAGGTGTGTAAGAAAGCCTTCAAGAATCTTGGATTTGTAATGCGTGAGACCCGTGACTTTACTAATACAGCAGCTGTGAAGTCGCTATATAATGCATTGGTGAGAAGTAACCTGGAAACGAGTGCTATCATCTGGAATCCATTTGAAATTAAGTATTCTCTTATGGTAGAAAAAATGCAAAATAAGTTCACCCGGTTCCTATACATGAAGCAATTTGGCGTCTACCCATTCTATCCACTTATGTATCCAACCCTCTTTGTAATAGGGATGGTTGGTTACTATAAGTTGGAGGTAAGGCGCAATTTCGCCCTAGCTAAGTATGTTTTTATGGTTTTTCGTGGTATGTTGAATAATCCACAAATATTGGAATCATTGGCATTGCTCGTCCCGAGCAGTAGACTGCGGCAAGGGCCGAGAGAGAGGTTGTTTAAAGTCCCGGTGGCCCGTACAAACTTGTTGGAGTTTGCACCGGTGGGGCGGGCAATAAAGATACTCAACAGCGTCTCTCTGCGATTGGATATCTTTGCTTGCTCTTTGGCGGAATTCCAGAGGGTGACACTTAGCATATTGTCCTCTGGATGACTTGTGTCGATACTCAGAGTCGTTACTTGGGACTAGTGAATAATTTGTCATCCACGCTAATGGACAGGTATAAATTTGGACCCCCTCAGTCAAAATAAGGCGGGCTGCTTAAAAGCAATAATTTTGTTGTTGGTGGTGGTGACTAACTGGTTGTTGAGTGACGTCTCTGAGTGTGGAAATTGAGACTACATTGTTGTATTGGGTTCTCACCTGTAAAAACAAATGTAAGTGGAAATAAATAAATAAATAAAATAAATAAATAAATATCACACATACACACACCAACACACCCCCACACCACATCCATACATATTTTTCTTTGTGTATTAGCATTAGTTTTCTTTTGTAACTTTGAAATTAGTAAATTTATTGTAACATTTTCAAACCTATTTCATGTATACGAGTAGCAACAGATGTTAACGGAACGAAGGAGCCTGGATCTCACGACACAGGGAATCCTAGTGTGAGTTCCAGGAAACAACACAACAAATGTAACTTATTATACAATAAATTATTCTTATTGTTATTGTTATTCTTATAGAACAAAGATACTTAAAAACGCATCCTTAAAATATATAAAAAAAAAACATGCAACATTTTTCGAGCACCATGGGATTAGTACAAGGTTTTCAGTTGCAAACTTGGGTATAGACTACTCTCAGGGGACCTAACAACAGTATAAAAAAGTCGTAGTTACATACGCCTTTGCGATGTTTGATGTTGTTATTGACTGGGTTAGTATTATTTCTCTGTAATGTTCTTTAACATTACATTTGCTCGTGATCGTGACACAACCTTAATAATGAAATTAGACAAAAGACACGCGAATTCGCAAGATGTTTCAAAATTCAAATAAATTAACGTACTCTTTTTTTAGGGCAATGATGTAATTCCATATTATTATCAAAATAATGACAGTGTCACGCCATTCTCGTTTACGCAGTCTTTTAAAACATTTTTTAAACCTGTCATCTAATATTTTTTTCTTTAGCTTTTCGAACTCACCGGCTGAACGTTTCTTTAATTTCAGTCCTTATTAAGGTTAAAGAAAGCTTACAAAGGATGTCTTTTCTTTTAAAAGAAGATACGTTTACGGTCTCGTATATTGCTGCTTCAAGCTTTTTATATCTTGAGCTTTGAGTACAATATTACTTTTTAAATTACCTTGATGTTTTGATGTGTCATCCATTTGAATTGAAAAAGTTTTTCTTTAAAAGCTTTGCCAGAAGCATTAATTTTGAGGTTATTATAATAACGATGTATACATTGTGATTACATAATACATTTTTACCATAGTGATGATTATGCCAAAATTCTCTTTCAATATCGAAGTGGTCAGCGGCATCCGAAACAATTTAGTAGATTACATTTTTATCGGATCACTATCCATTTCACATTTGCAGTGTAGCATGGTGCGGGTGACAGGATAGGTGACAGAAAGTGTAAATTTATTTAATTTACTACAGTTATTACTGATTCCGTATTTTACAACTATGATACATACATACAAGATTGTGTACATAACACGGAATCGGTAGTAACTGTAGTAAATTAAATAAATTTACACTTTGTCATCCGGGCCATGCTACACTGCAAACAGTATAAATTAGTGACAACATCCATCACATATTAATCCCATATTCTGACGTCATCAATAACGGACAAACACTGGTCCTAATATTACTGTTTGCGATCCTTTTAGCCGCGCAGCTAACCAAACAGATCCAACTACACAGATACCCAATTAACCGTATTTGATTAACTGACACATTGGGTTAGTGATCGATTGAAGTAACTTGGACATCAAGCATAAATATTGCTGGCTTTGTCTAACATGTGAACAATAAAAAAGATGAAGTTTCAGTGTTTTAGGTAAGTTTGGATGCTTTATCTCAAGCTATTGTAGTAACTATCGTTTTCATGCATCTTACATTTTGTTTTGTAGATAATTTAAAAAAGAAGTTATAAGTCGGTAACGACGAGATAACTTTTTGCCACATTGCCATTGGTTGACTTTTTACGTGACCAGAGGGCTGGCCTATTTTTTGGCCAAAGAAGCAGCATTGCCGTACTACGTGGCAATTCTGTCAGCCTTTTGGGCACTTTTGGTTTTAATAACATTACGGACTATGATTCTTTCCGCTCCTTTTTTATTTACTTGTAAATTATAAAAAAATATTAAATATAATCTTGGAAATTGAAATTTAGATGTCTCAGAATAATAAAAGTCATAAATATTTTAGAGCAGTGGTGTCCCAGTGGCAACGGCCCCGTCTTACAAGTTGTAGATCATGAGTTCGAATCCAGTAAATAATTGTGCAAATAATTTCATCACCACTGCTCTCAAAACGGTGAAGAAAAAAATCGTGAGGAAACCGGCATATCCTACCTAGAACCAAAAGTTCGAAGACATGTGACATCTAACAACCCACACTGAACCGCGTGGTAGATTATAGCCCACTCCCTTTCGAAGAAAGGGGGCCTGTGTCCCAGCAGTGGGAACGTTATAGGCTGATTATGAAATATTTTTATTTTGATTTTCACTTCTATATTTAAAATACTGAGAATGTTTATTGAGTCCATTGCAAACTATATCTCCCAGACAACGTCTTAAAAAAGAAAACATACCTATATTATTTAACAAATAATCCCTTTAGTCATCTGAACATAAAATCCACAATCCCACATCAATTGAATGAATAGTATTCATACAAACACGATTTTTCTGTAAGCAGATTCGAACACTATTCTCTCGATCTCTTTGTGTTTTGTAAAGCGATTGAATAGAACAGAAACAATACCTACCACAAAATAGATAGGAACAGAAGGCCGGTTACGTACATTAAGACCGAGATATCTTGGCGAGTCTGAACAAAGGCACTACGAACTTTCACGTATGTTTTCTTACTCACACTCACCTCATTTGGTTCCTAAAAATATTACTGCGTAGATTTCTGCACAAAGTTCGAACTCGTCAAGATATTTCGGCCATAGTTTACAAACGAGTGAAAAAAGGCACACGCACATTAGACACACGTAGGTATGAACGACGAAGGAGGAGGTAGGAGCTGTGGTGGCCCAATGATAACGGCCGCGACTTACGAGTTGTATGTAGGTCGTGTGTTCGAATCCAGGCAGGCTCTCAAAACCACAACTCACAATCACCACTGCTCTCAAAACGGATGCTCCAGACGGTGCAGACGGACCGATTACAATCCGATGGACACACAACTTAGGCGAGTGATAGCGTAAAAATTTAACCTGAACAGGGTTTGTTTACACTTCATCAGATAATCTTGGAAACAATAGAAAACCGCGAACGTATGGTGATCGTCAAACTAGGTGCGCTTGCGCTCGCTTATAGTGAAGCGTTTCTATGTGTGCGTGAGTTTGCGCTCGTTGCATGGAACCGACCTTCTGTCCCTATCTCTCCTGTGATAGTACTGTACTACAAAGACGATATTGGCCTACTCATACGATTGAATCGTAAGGAGATTACGTGTGTGAAGCATCTCTTATTTAAATTCTGTACATACAACAGTAAATAATGGTATTCCACTGAAGAGTGGGGTGGTTTCAAGAGAAAGGTGAGTGGGTGTAAACTGAGCCTTACAACAGCCACAATAAATGTGTTGGCTAATAAAATTGGATTGTTAATACATTAAAATATTACTTCATTTTTACCCGACTGCGGCGAAGCCCAAAAGGAGGGTTATGTATTTGACCTGTATGTAAGTATGTATGTATGTATGTCCGTTTCTTTGTTCCCTCGTAACTCCTAAACGAATGAACGGATTTGAATGAATTATTCGTCTTTAGGTTTTTCTTGGTAGCGCGAGTGTCACTGGCTACATTAAAATCAAAAACAAAGTAAAATGGCGGATTTGGGGTGCCATATTGTGGAGTTCAAAAATTTTTTTCTTCTAATACCATCGAGTGGGATATCAAATTGAAGGGTTTTAAAAGGTGATTATAAAAATATATACAACTTATATGGTTAAAAGCAATTCGAAGTGACAAATCGTAAAAAACACGAAAAGAAAATCAAAATAACCCTCAAAACTCCTTGCAAGAACTAAATCGTCTGCGAAATTTTTCACATTTGTAAACTAAAAAGCTGGAAATAAAAAAACTAATTAAAAAAACTAAAAAACCCGACTGCGGTAAAAGTTAAGTTAAAAAAAACTGAAAAGCTAAAAACAAGCCCATTTTAAATTAAATTAAATTTGGAAGCAGGCGGGACCCATTCCATTTTTTATATTTTCAAACACAAAGGGGTCCCGCCTGCTTCCAAATTTAATTTAATTTAAAATGGGCATGTTTTTAGCTTTTCAGTTTTTTTAACTTAACTTTTACCGCAGTCGGGTTTTTTAGTTTTTTTAATTACTTTTTTTTTAATTCCAGTACTCTTCTAGTACCATAGCAAAATTTTACCGCAGGATCATTACTTTGTTGTATTAAGGATCACTCCATTGTTTAAGGCGTCGTCGTGGTCGTACATATCAACTTTCTGTGTGCCACCATCTGAAATTATATAAGAATTTTGGTCATTTTAACTTCTAATGCAGTCATGTCATACATACAGCCGTTTCCGAATTTTGCGCTTAACAACACATTTAGCCATTCATTCTTAGAGTTCCATACCAAAATGGTAAAAAGGAACCCTTATGGTGCGACTCTGTCTGTCTGTCTGTCACAGCTGGATATCTCGAGAACTAATAATGCTATCAACTTGAAATTTGGAACAGTTTTAGATGACGTTTACTATTAATGATGACGTTACGTTGACGTTTACGTTAACAATAAGAAAGAAATAAAAATATTTAAATATTTTTTTGCTACAGGGACTGAAAGGGGGTCATAAAAATTGAAAGTGGGGCTACTAGGGCATGTGACCCCACATGCCCTCATCATAATTATGAAAGAGCGCTGTTTGCACATTCTCAAACATTTTTTATTTTTTTTTTAGGTTGTTTATAGTTTTCGACTTTTGATGCAAAAAATACGGTTCCCCCCTTATCTCCGATGTTTGCATAGGGAAAAATCTTAAATTATTCTATGTGATAGAAGTTTATGTAAAGATTACAGGAAAAATAAAACGATGTCTCTAAATAGCACACTTTTTCAGAAATCGGAGCGGAACCCTCGGTGCACGAGTCTGACTCGCTCTTGACTGGTTTTTTTATATACATAGATTACTAAACATTTATTTTATATAAATCGGAAAGCACGTTAAGCCGTTGGTCCCGGCTGTTATTCATGAATCTTTGACAGTCGTTACGGGTCGTCAGAAGCCCGAAAGTCTGACAACCAGTCTTACCAAGGGGTATCGTATTACGCAGTAACTGAGTTGTGGAGGTCAGATAGGCAGTCGCTCCATGTAAAATACTGGTATTCAGCTGCATCCGGTTAGACTGGAAGCCGACCCCAACATAGTTGGGAAAAGGCTAGGCAGATTGATTTTGACTAAACATTTATTTGAATACCCAAATATAGCATAACTTATAGAATGGTTGAATAGATGTGTTAACATCAAAATTATCGAGAACATGTAATGAAATTATACTATATATATAATTGGTTTTACCTACCAGGAACTCACATCAAAGCGTGTTTCTGTGCTAAATTATATTATATTGAAATATCATGCGAACCCTGTGACGGAGTTTCAAATTTGGGAATAAATGTGAACATAATGCAAATACATATTTGACTATAGCTAGTTTCAGGAATACCTTTAATGTAGCTAACGCTACGCGCACAAATTAACTTTTTCATTTTTTTTTTCTTTCCTTCATAAATTTAAAAATATATGTATAAGTTTCGAGGTTTATATTGTTATCTGTGTTTCTAGCTAGTTTTAAATACTCTAAATTGTAATCTGTGGAGAACGTAGTGGGTAGCATAATTGTTAAAATGTAATATTTAAGATTATTTGAATTGTTTCTTATTGTGCTACTGTTTGTTTTTCCTTAAATAAATAAATAAATAAATAAGTGTGCTATTGACGAATTGCAAGCGAACTGGAAATTACAAGAATATAGGCTGCCTTTTCAGTTACGGAGAATCGTAAAGCTAGGAAAATATAAATTAATAGATTTTCAAACGAATGTTATATTACTTAAGGCTTGTCCTCCCAAAATACGGCGAAACTAAGTAACTTTGTGTCCATCTTTTACAGTAACTATAACATATTTTTGATAGAAAAAAATACACAGTAATCTACAGTACATAATAAGTAATAATAAGTGATTTCATTTGTCCTGAAACGTATTTTAGTTTGTAGAACTAAGGAAAAAAAAGTAAATACAGGTCGATTTCTGTCTATTTTTTCGAGTTTTTACCATATTACTCCTACAGTTTTCATTAAAATTGTTCATAAATTTATACAGTTCTTTACAAAATAATAAGAAATGATTTATTTCATGTGATCACTTTTTTAGTCCAATCAATAGATTTTTTTTGTAAAGCGGTAATTACTTCATATTTTGCAAGCGTTGCGTCATCGCGCTTCTCTTTCTTTTCTATGCTGTCCGACAGTGACCGCGCTTTTTACGGCGGACAAGCCTTAAGTCAAATGCATATTAATACATGTATATCATTTTACTAATAATAATTTTAGCACAGCGATTCCATTAATATCTTTGTATTCACTGGCCATTTGTACTGACAAGCATTTGACCTTGGCTGTAGGGTAAATGAGAAAACCGTCGAAGTTCCAACAGCTGACCCTCGTTTGATTGATTCCAATAATAGATTTCCCATGGGAACTACGTAATTTATCGAGCAAGATTCCTGCTAGTAGTACTCAATCTTCTCTAAAGAACTTGTAGGTTATAGGAGCAAGAATCTTTCCTTTAATGATGGTTTAAAGGCTGCTAGATAGATGTGTATGTTAGCAAACAATAGATCGTTTCATGTTCATTGTTCTGCTTGTTTTGACTCTGATGGAAAAGGCTTCAACGAAATTAAGGTCCATATTACAAAACGTCACTCAATACTCAAGCATTACTTAAAACTAAATTCAAGCCATTCGATTGGTTGAAACTAGTTTTAAACTAGATTTAAACAAAGATTGACGACACGGTTGGCGCAGTGGTTGAGCGATTGACTGCTGCGCAGCATGTCGCGGGTTCGATTCCCGCACGGAACAAATATTTGTACGACCTACAAGTATTTGTTTCGAGTCTGGGTGTTTTTCTATCTATAATATGTATGTATTTACAAAAAAAAAAAGTATATAAGTAGTTTATCAGCCATCTCGTTACCATAACACAAGCATTAGGTTGCTTAGCTTGGGACTATATGGCGTTGTGTGAAATGTCCAAGGATATTTATTTATTTATTTAAAGATCAGTGCTTGAGTTTCCTTCTGTAATACGGACCTAAGTTTTTTTAAATACGCGCAAAGTGCATCTTCATAGGTTTTACCCGCTTCTCATCACCAGTTAGATCTGGTGGAAATAGATACCTACATAGTTTCGTAGCTTAGCTTCACCTTTGGTGACGAACGAGAAAACAGATGAATTATTGAAAATTGGATGAACTTACCTAAGTGAAATCCAATTGTAATTTTGTGAACATTGATCTGAAAAATAATTGATTACTGTGTAGTATTTGCTATTCACTACTCTATGGCATCGCGGTTATATTTGGAGAAAAAAAGAAAAAATCCTTTTTTAGTCTGTGGCAATACCGAGCGTCACTTTTCTTTTCGCGCGTCTTCGGCATCGTTGGCTCGAAAAACTCTTAGTGCTATTTCAGCCATTTGGAATATTTTATTAATCTTTTTTCGTCATGCCAAGTGAAGAAAAAATACTAAAGAAGCTAGCTAAGCTATTAAAATATGGAAAGAAGTTTTTTTATGTAGGTATAAAATAGATACCTACCCGTTTTTGTTTTTAGGCTTATTATATGTTAAAAACAATTTTATGTATGTGCGTCACTTTCACGTGAATAGATCAATGATATATTACCTTTAGATGCGTTACCCGGGCTCAAAAATGGGAAATTAAATGAAGGGTAATTGCCCGGCGTGATATCAGTCACGCACGCGCGCCAGTGAACATGCAGCAGCTAGTGACGTAATTAAATAAGTATATTCATCTCTTTCTTACAACAGGTATCGGCATGCGTCTTTCCTTTTCTTTGCGGCCAGTATATACTGGTATGTTGGTACATCATGGCTTACGCTGTTTTTGAAAGCACTGATGTTCGTGTATGACGCGTCTATCTATAATACGTCATTGGAATAGATAGTTTTTTTTTCTTCTTCTTTCTTTACATTTTCTGGTTTAAGAGGTAGTAAAGAGACCTCTTGAACACTCTTGAGTCCTCTTAAACACTCTGTGTCGCCACTCCAGACTGTGTACTCAATTACAAATTAATCAACTTCAGTAAAACTTCTTTTAATACCTCATAACCGTATAAACTACAAGACTCCTAGTAATATTAAAAAAAATCCCAAGATACCTAATTAATTTAAGATCGCGTTTAATATTGCACCTGCCTGTAAACTTTGCCGAAGTTTTATATGGATACCAGAACACCTAGTACTGAAGTTGTAAAACTTTGTTGAATTTGTGAACCGAGGCGAGCTGTATAAGCTATTCGATGAAAATATTCTAGAGAGTAGTACCGTCGTGTTTAATAAAATAAAAGTGAAGTGGTAGGTTACTACGTTTTAAAGTTGATGCGGTTGTCAACTGAACTGAGATAGCACTTAAGTTGTAGTTGTTGTTGTTTTAACAAGAAGATCAGGCTCAGCAAACAGATAACCGACTTCCAAAAAAAAAACACAGCAAAGTGAAAAATAATTTTATTTTCGGAAGTAGGTGTCTTTGGTTTTGTAATTTAAAAAGTATATTTTCACTTTGCAGTGTTTTTTTATTTGTAAAAAAAGTTTTCATTTTTCACTTTTTATTTGTGGTAGGTACTACCCAATACAAATTCGAATACCACTACCTGCAAAAGAAATGAGAACATCATTGGCCTATAGGCTAAGAAAAAAATACGTATTATTGAAGCTAACTCAAAAACTACCCAAGCAAAGTAAATACATTTGACATGGGATCAACTTCGAGGTTTCCAGAATAAAATAAGAATCTTTCAAATCGGACAACTGTGTAAAATGTTATTGACTTGAGAACCTCCTCCTTTTTTTTTGATCGGTTAAAAAAGAGATATCATTGTAAACTTTTTAAAGGTTATTTTATCGTTACTTACTCAAATTCTCAATATCATCATCATTTTCCTGCCCCTTATCCCATGTTACTTGGAGTTGGCGCAACACATTTTCTTCTTCCATTCTCCCCTGTCAATCGTCACGCCCGCCGCCGGGTCAAATTCCGCAATTTGATGATGTTTTTTTTGGGTCATTAACCGCCGTGTGTCACTTAAAATCGTAACAGTTTAATTTTTTTTTTTTTGTGTGGGTAAACTTCACAGACGTGATGGGTATCGATATCTCAACACGATAAAACAGAGGGCTTAGTGCGAGTTTTTATACTTACTCGATCTCGTTAACGTAAACGTCAGTTTATACTGAAAATGAATAAGCGCCGCCTGGTGACTATAATGGGAAACACAATTATTCCATACGAATTGACGTACGTCAACGTTAACGTAAACGCGATCGAGTAAGTATAAAAACTCGCACTAAGCCCTCTAATTTGATCAACTCACACTTCAAGTAACAACACTAGCAGCGGTTATTGACCCCAAAAAAAACATCAAATCTTTTTTATTTCGTCTAGTTTAGATATCCCAACACGTTTGAGGAGTTTCACTAGCTAATTTAATTTGACCCTGTATTTATTGCTTCTACGATGTGAACTTAGGTGGTAGGTTTTACCCACAAACGCATCATTTGACAGGTACAGTAGTACCCAACTAATAAGGCGCGTGGTGAATCTTCGTTCGCGCAGAAAAGAAAGTACAATCAACCTTAGATCACTACGATAAGGTTGCATAATAATAATAATACATCATAATACACTGCAGCTGTTAGTTCCGTCTCACTCGCAAGTATGGCAGCTGACTAACATCATGGCGGCAGGTACCAATAGCGGTACAGGAAAAAGAAACGCGGTGCGTGGAGCGTGCCGATTGGTCAATAGATTTTCCCGCACTTCGAAAATTCATCTTCTGCGCAGGTACATCGGTAAGCCATATCAGTTGGGTACTACTGTACTCTGTAGGGGTAGGTGAGACGAAGAGGGCTTTAATTTGATACCTACTATAAAAGGTGAATTCGAGCAAACTTTTATACCCTGTATATATTCGAATAAATTTTGTTTTTTTTACAGTTTCTCCACACAAAAACTGTCAGTCGTCAATTTTATTCCACGGTTAAAGATCTTGAAGAGAAGACTGGTCAAATTTGTCTTTTGTTGTTCTAAGTACTATAATATTATTAATTATTTTTTAGATCATGTAATTTAACATTTCTCATTTAAATATCTACCTACTATACAATACACACACACACTCACTACATCAACTCACTCACACCACACACCACACTTACACACCACACCTGCACAACACACTCGCGCCTACAGTTACTAACTTTTAAATTCCGACTTGTTCCTAATTTTTCATGTATCCTTTTATTATTTATTAGCTTTTTCCAACAAACATCGGCTTACATTGTATACATTGTCAATACGCTGACTCATTTTACACGGAAGGCCCTGTCTCCTGTGATACAGTTTTTTATAACTAGTACAGGATACAGGTGATCTTTTCCACTAAAGTTAATTTATCACTGTATTGTATTGCATAGTTTTTGCTTTTCAATAACTGGTGGAAAAGCAATCTGTAACACTGTCTTTGGAACAATAAAAATTTATTATTTATTATTTATTTATTTATTTAGATACCTAAGTTGCTTTTTCTTGAGATCAAATGAATGTAGCGAAGGCTGAAATGAGACATTTATCTTATAATAAACAGCCATTTCATATTCAAATCTCGAGAACGAAGAATGCAATATCCTTCAGTAATATCACTGTGAAATATTGAAGAAATATTACAAATAAACTTTAACGTTCACACTAACGTTTCATATTGTAAGTTATTGCATTTCTGTATCTGTATTATACTTTATTTTTGAAAAATCACCAGAGAAATGTAATATAGAACGATTTTCTTGACGAAAATACTTGCGGGCGTAAATATTTGTATGTATCAACGACGATATTAATAGAGCAAATCATTTATAATTATTATACCATCTATTTATGTGATAATACTATGAAAGAGATTGTCAATATATACTTACGTATTAAAGCAATTTATAGCTATAATATAATACATAATAAATACTAACATATAGGTATTATAGCTGATGGGAAGCGTACCCAAAGTCTGCCAAATGGTCCTCAGAGATGCCATGGCATGCCAAATCACTATTAGTGGAGATGTAATGACCGGCGTGGTCAATAAACGTATGATATATATGAACGTTGTGGCGCAGCCTGGGAGAGGCCTATGTCTAGCAGTGGACTATACATAATAAATAAACAAAAAGAGAAGTCCTGACTGACTGATTCACTGATTCACTGACATCAACGCCCAACCCAAACCCTTGGACCTAGAAAGCTGAAATTTTGCACAAAGGTTTCCTTTATAGTGTAGACAAGGAATAAGGAAGAAATTCCCGGTAGTACGTTCCCGTGGTATATTTTCTGACATCCAAGCGGGCGAAGCCGCGGGCAAAAGCTAGTAATAAATAAGCTAAGATGAATCAAATAAACAGCTCAGCGCAGCAGCGTTTCAATACTGTATCATACGTAATCATAATTATCATCTCTTGTTAAATTGCTAAGGTGTGCTTTGTAAGCTTTGTATGTGTTACACATATACATACATTAACTCTCGCCTTCTTCCCATGGGGGTAGGCAGAAACTACAGAACGACACCTGCTACGATCCTTACATACTACTTTTGCCTCGTTTACGTTCACATATCTGGTCATACACGCACGCCGGTTGCGAGCACTACGCACCTGACCTTTCTGATGAACATCACCAATAAGGCCTTTATGTCTTCTTTCTTTTATAGTCTTACCAACCCAACCCAAATAACCCAGGTAATAACCCAATAACTGTGTTGTGGAGGTCAGATAAGCAGTCGCTCCCGTAAAATACTTATTAGTATTCGCATCTGCATCCGGTTAGACTGGATACTGAAAGCGAACCCAACATAGGAAAAGGCTAGGCAGATGATGATGTCTTCCTTGGGCGTTCCCTCCCAGCGTTTCCACTGACATCTCCCTTGTAAATACCTTTTACGTTATAATTACGTCTGTAATAAAAAAACACAAACGAAGCAAAGTAAATTAGATTAGTAATCCTTACAAGTAGGTACTGTCAGCTCACACATTCCTGATTTTCACTAAATGCTCTAATCAAGAACAATAATGAAATTAATAAATGTGTGCCCAGCAAACCCCAATCCGATCCTAAACGAATATTTCCGATAACTAACATAAAATAATAGTTTTCCGATATAGATTACGGTTATTCGGACTGTATTATTAATATCCGACATTAATCGATGTTGCTAGAACATCGATCTTAGGTCTTCGACAGGCGATAAATTATATTTTGACATCAGCCTTTATGATTAAAACATTGTGAGTAATTGGCTGTAGCGACTGCCTGAAATATTGTCTCAATTTTTGTACTAAAAGACCGTTAAAAAAGTCTTAGATATAATTTTTTCAATGTTTTTAGCAGGTGTCTGAAACCGAAAGCAGCCCTAAATTTAACTTAAAAGTAGCATAAAGAAACACTTTTGGAGGTTTAGTGTAACTTCCAGAGATATTTTGAAAAATTGGGCACCGTAATGGGCACTTAAAAGTAAGTAAAAACTTCTTTGTGGTAGAGAGACAATCTAATCTAGCTACGTAATTTAATATTCTTGTAACGTTTTCGTCAGCCTGTGATGCCCATCTTAAAAATAGTTGAAAACTAAACTAGTGATGCCCGTGGCTCCAGTCACGTGAAAACTTTATTTATCCTCGGAATTAAAAGTGATCCTTAGGTACCTTTCTTCAAGTGCCAACTTACTCAATTCAAAAACAGATTATATAATCAAATAGTGGCGGCCATTGGAATAATCTGCGACTCCCGCATTCTTCATAATGGTTAATTGTAAGTACTCATCATTATGAATAAGTTTTACTATGGGACCAAACCTTTTTTTTTTGCGTGGTGAAATCCTCGGGAATCCCGGAGATAGGTAGGTACTTATACATTCTCACTCCCGACTGTTATGAAAGCGCGAAAAAAAAAACCGGCTGTTCGCGTATAACTCGTCAAAATGTAGGGAACAGCTGATTATTTTCGCGATTTTAGGTTAGTGCCCATAGTAAAAGTAAGTAATGATAAGTATAATAACCCTTTAAGAGGATAACGGTTAATAAAATTACACCCAGTTTAAAAAACAATGGTTTGGCTCTGGCACAGGCAACTGAAAGAACACGGGTAGATTTTAGTCAGTAAAAGTCTGACACGCGGAGCGGGACTCCGCCCAGAGCGGGAGAAGTCATTTGATGATTTCCCATCCAGGAAAAAAAAAATACCTACTGTCTTACAAAATTGGATCAGAATGTTGGGCAAAAAAAAAGGATGAATGACAGGCAATTGCATGCAGCTGAGATGAGAATGCTAACAGGGATGTGTGATGTTAGACGAATGCATAGAATAAGAAATGATTACTTATGAGGAAGTCTGAAAGTTGCACCGGTGACTGCGAAGTTGTGCGGAAATCGGTTGTCATTGTATGGCCATGGCCATGTGATGCGGAGGAATGAGGAAAATGTAGTCAGGAAAGTTTTGAGTATGAATAGCTATAAGAGTATGGGAAGACCAAAGTCACGATGGATGGACTGTGTGAAAGGTGATATGGCTAGAAAGGGAGTGGCTACCGAGATGACTAAATAGAGAAGTATGGAAGAAAGGGACATGTTGCGCCGACTCCAAATAAATTAGAATAAGGACAGGAGAATGATGATGATCTTGATAAAATTGCCTTTCAACAAAATAATTCGGGAGTTTAGCCATGTCTACAATTACAGTCTCGTAAAATATCTCGAAGTTGGTTTATTTTTGACCCGTGTACTCACGAGTGATTTGATACCTTTTTTTTTTTGAGGGTGGGAAATCATCAAATAACTTCTCCCGCTCTGGGTGGAGCGGAAGGGCGTGTCAGACTTTTACTTTTTTTTTTTTTTTTTTTCCCTTATCTTAGGGCTCATCAATAGGATGGACCCTAATCTTATTACAATCTAGCCTTATAAATAGGCTAATAAGTAATTAAATTATAACCTAAACTAATAAATTGTCTTTACTAAGAATGTGTCCAATAGCACTTTTCTTATTGTCTCTATTAAGGCGAATACACTTCGTTCTTGTGTTCGTTTGGTACATTTGTACTTTACACTATTCACTATCACTAAACACTAACTCGAACGGTTTTTTTCTTTTTAGCCTTCTCACTATGTTTGTGTGGTCGAGAAGCTGGATTGCCTCGACGTTCACATGCTGATGAAGTCTCTTTTCGTGAGCTTCTGCAAATTTCTGGATCACTTTTTCGATGAACTCAACTTTTAGGTCCCGATGTAGGTCATCATTTCGTATGTACCAGGGTGCATTTACAATTTCCCTTAGCACTTTGTTCTGGAATCGTTGTATAGTTAATATATTGGTCTGTTTGGTGCAGCCCCACAGCTGGATACCATAAGTCCAAACTGGCATCAGGACTTGCCTGTATAGCAACAATTTATTTTGCACGGACAGCGTGGAGTTTCTTCCAAGCAGCCAATACATTCTTTTAAATCGGTGGTCGAGTTCATCTTTTTTCTTCTTGACGTGGGCTTTCCAGCGTAACTTTGCGTCAAGGGTCATACCGAGATACTTGGCTGTATTCTCGTATGGGACTTGTTTAGTGTCAATGTAAACTGGAGAATACTGGTGTGTTTTGTTGGAAAAGTCTATGTGAACAGATTTGGATTCATTCAGTTTAATCCTCCATTTTTTGGTCCAGTCATAAACTTGATTTACAGCCATTTGAACCTTTTCTACTGCTTCTTCGTGGCTGTTTCCTACAGCCATTATGGCTGTATCATCAGCAAAGGTCCCAACCGTGTTTTGCTCTAATTCAGGAATATCGCAAGTGTATAGTAGGTACAGGACCGGACCTAACACACTTCCTTGCGGTACGCCAGCGTTAATTTGTTTCAGTTCTGAGTAGGCGTCTTCTTGTCTTATTCTAAAGACTCTGTTCAAAATGTAAGATTCTAATATATCTGCAAACTGCTTCGGCAATAGGCTCTTCAATTTATGTATAAGGCCTTCATGCCATACTTTGTCAAACGCTTGCGCCACGTCTAGGAATACAGTAGCACATACTTTCTTGTCTTCGAGGGCGTTTTCTATTACGTCTGTGATTCTATGCACTTGATCGATGGTAGAGTGTTTTTCTCGAAATCCAAATTGGTGCTCTGGTATTATGTTTTTACTATCTATTATTGGTTTAAGTTGTTTCAGTAACAGCTTTTCAAATAGCTTCGACATGATTGGTAGTATGGAAGGAAATGGGCCTGTATGATGATGTTTCGTGAGCCGGTTTCCCTGGCTTAGCTATCATAATTACTTCAGCCACCTTACATAAGTCTGGTACATATTTTAGCCTTAATGCAGCATTGATAAGGGTCGTTAACTTAACCAGACCCTTTCTTGGGAGGTTATGAAGTACTTCTCCTGTTATTAAATCATAACCTGGTGATTTTCGTGTACTTATATTATATTTTATTTCTCGTGCGACTTCTCTCGGTGTTACTAGTTTTATGGTAACTTCATTTTCTGATGTCACCATATTAGGCAAAGTGTGATCTTCAATGATTTCACCGTCATTGGGTTGAAATATATTTTCTAGATGCTCTGCAAACCTCTTAGCTTTTTGCTCATTACTAATTGCCCATTGCCCGTTTTGACACTTAATGGGTGGGATTTGGGTAACCGGCCTTTTTAGATACTTAGTAGCCTTCCAGAGGGAGTACTCAGTCTTTAGGTCGTTACTTAGATTCTGGAGATAGGTATTGGTTGAGTCATCTTTAAAGTTCTGGATTAGTCTTCTTACTTTTTTTGTCAGGTTATTTAATTTTCGTTTGTCATCAGGGCACCTAGATTGATGCCACGTTTTTCTCTGCCTTCTTTTTTCCATAATGAGCTTCTTAATTCTGAAGGGGTATGTATTTCCCTTCGTCCTCTTATTGAAGTCAGGTGTATTTTCCCACGCTGCTTGCTGGATGTGCATTATGAAATTCTCAACTTCAATGTTTAGATGTTCGGGTGTTTTTAATGGGACTTTAAGGTCTATTTGATCATTCAACCTGATCTTGAAGCCCTCCCAGTCTGTACACTTATTGACAAGAGTGGGACTATTTTCTTTAAACAAAATGGTCTCGCTAATTTCTAAATAGATTGCGGAGTGATCCGAGTTCATGTCATAGCTTTGTTCCAAATTTATATAACCAGTTGATAGATCCTTGGTTACGAAAAAATCTATTAAGTCCGGAATTTTATTTGGATCTGTTGGCCAATAGGTGGGCTTTCCAGTTGACATCACATCACATTTCAGCTCTTTTATGGCACTCATTTCTTTGCCCTTGGTAGTTGTTAGTCTGGAGCCCCAATACGTATTTTTAGCATTGAAGTCACCTCCTAAGATGAATCTACTTCCAAGGCGAGTTAGAAAGCTCATAAAGTGGTCTTTTTTTATCGTATACCGTGGTGGACAGTAAATGGCAGAAACTGTAACAGGATATTTTTTGGTTTGTAGACAAATCGCGACTGCTTGGATCTCTTTCTCTTCGTATTTAAACTCTTCATAGTGCTGAAGATTTTCTTTTACAATAATGGCACTACCGCCTCTTGCAGAATTGTCTGGGTGAAGTGCATGGTATACTTTGTACCCTTTAAACTTAATGTGAGATTGCTTTGTGAAGTGAGTTTCTGATATCAGGCACACATCAATTTTTTCTATGTCTAATACTACTTGTAACTCATTTTGATGTTTTTGTAACCCATTTGAGTTCCAAGCCATAAGTTTCAGTGTAGTATTCATTTTTTTGGCTTAGAAGTAGCAGCTTTGTTGCTATTTTAGAGGCATGAGGAACAGGGTGTTCAGTTCACTCATCCTCCATTGAAAAGGGAGGATCCTCCGACCAGACGGGTGTTGTGTCTGGTGGGCTACTGCCCGACGGTTGATGTCGGGACGTTGTATATATGCCAATCGCGTGGTAAACTCTAATTGCGCGATGCAGGTTTGCGTGACGTCATGTCATTGATGCGTAGTTCGTATGTGGCGATGTAGATGCCGCCACATCACTCCCCTCCGGAGACTGGAGGTCGATAGTGGGCTGAGTCGTGTATCTTGCGATGCTTGCCAGTGCCAGTTGTGGTTCCAGTGAGTCGGAACCGGGTGCCGCATAGTTCACGGTGAGTCGGAACTGTCTGCGGTGATACTCCAGTGAGTCGGGGTGGCGCTGCGTTATGCTCCAGTGAGTCGGAGTGTACAGCGCTGGGTTGAGGTTGAGGCTGAAGGTGATGACCATGAATGCGCGTCCGCTGCATGCTGGTGGTCAGGATACCCGTTGAAGCCGTGGGTTCTGGCTGGCTGTGTGACTCGCCGCTCGAAAGCTTGAGGAAGTGATGCTGATGACGTCACGCTGATGTAGTTGCACGAAGGCTGCGCTGACGTTCATGCTCGGGGTCACCAATTTAAAGGTATGAGGAACAGGGTGTTCAGTTCACTCATCCTCCATTGCAAAGGGAGGATCCTCCGACCAGACGGGTGTTGTGTCTGGTGGGCTACTGCCCGACGGTTGATGTCGGGACGTTGTATATATGCCAATCGCGTGGTAAACTCTAATTGCGCGATGCAGGTTTGCGTGACGTCATGTCATTGATGCGTAGTTCGTATGTGGCGATGTAGATGCCGCCACACTATTTTCAATTTTTTTCAATCTCTCATCAAATGATGACATTAACTTTAAGATTTCATTCAGCTTTTTGTCACTGTCCATGTCAGCCAAAGGCGCCTTCGCTATGCCTCTTGTAGCTACTTGGGCATAAGAGACGTTTTTAGCTGTAGTTTTTATTGTGCTTTGACTTCTTTGATACTGACTGGTGCTTTCAACTCTTCCAGTAGGTGTATTTTGTTGAGGGGTTGTATTATTGCCTTTCGATTTTTTGTTTCGAATCTGCTGAATTTCTTTAGCTACGATACATCCCCTGTAGTTAGCCGGATGTGGAGCTCCACAGTGGACACACTTTGGCTTTTCTTCTTTTGATTTTCTGCAATCCTTAGTGAGATGTTTGCCTGTGCACTTTACGCACCTCGGTTCTTTGGAGCAGTACTTTTGCGTATGCCCGTACGCCTGGCATCTTTTACACTGAGGTACCAGTTTTGTGGATTTTACCGGTTGTATTTCCACATTACATCCCAACACAGTTTTGATGGTATATACATATTTTGCTAGTTTCTTCATCATTTGAAAATGTTAGCATGAACATATTGAGTGGTTTTTTAGTTTTCCAACTCAATTTGTTGACTGCTTCTAATATCTTGTAGCCTTTGCCACGCAAGTCTTCAACAATTCTCTCCGGAATGCATGTGAAATGCAATTTTTTTGCCATTACTCTAATTGGTCTCTCTTGCTTGTTCTCATACGAGTGCCAAAGGCAATTGTTGAGTGAGAGGGCCTTTGTTATTGCCCTGTATGAATCTTCGTTTTTGGCATTTACTTTGACAGTATCGCCGTTCATCATTTTGATGCTGAACGCGTCAGCTGCTTGGTTCTCTGATAGAAAATCATAGAATTTCTGGTAGTCCTGGATACCATCTACTACAATAGGTGGTGGCAAAGGAATTTTAATGGGTTTTTCCTTACCTTTATTCTCTTCACTTTCGTGTTCATTCGGAGTGGCTTGGGCGGGTGAGGTGTTCAATCTTCTTTTCTTCCTGCTTTTTTGCCGTATCCATCCTGTTTCTCGAGCTAGTTCTTCTTCGTCCGTTGTATATTCAACACGCGGCGGGGGAGAAGTCTCAGTGGCGGTTGTAGTTGCTGATTTTGGTGCGTTTTCCGCTTGAAGTTTCAGCTGTTGCTGGAGATATTCTATTTGACCTGTTAAGTCATTTAGGTTTTTTTGCAGCTCTTCACGCTGTTTTTGTTCTTGACATAGGTACTTGTACAACAGATGTTCAGTTTCTGTTTTTAAGTTTACTCTAATAGTGTTCAGTGTTGGCCTTTCCGAACCCATTGTAGAAGTTAAGCGAGTATTAACTTCGCCTTAACAATAATATTCGCTGACAGCCGTCAGCATTACGCAATAACTAGGTCATTGCAGTGCATCCGACCGGACGGCGTTATTTTGATGCGTAAGCACTTTTACACTGCGGTACGCGCGCGGTCGCATGTAACACAACTGCTCTCAGCAAAAATCTAATCGAAGACTTTTACTGACTAAAACCCACCCGTGTTCCTTCAGTTGCCTATGCCAGGGCCGCGGTATCTTCTTAAAACTACCCGCGACCCCAGGGGCGTGATTTGATACCTAATGAACCTTTACTATCACACCATAAAGGGATCGTTACATATTTCCAGTAACCCTGTAGCATTTTCACGTTAAATTAGTATGCCTAAGGGCCTGTTTCACCACCTACGATTAAGTTCCTATTACCTTGGCAGATAATTTCATACAAATTCTGTTCCATTTTTCAATTTATTTGGTTGATACCTTTTTTTTTGAGGGTGGGAAATCATCAAATAACTTCTCCCGCTCTGGGTGGAGCGGAAGGGCGTGTCAGACTTTTACTGACTAAAACCCACCCGTGTTCCTTCAGTTGCCTATGCCAGGGCCGCGGTATTTTCTTAAAACTACCCGCGACCCCAGCGGCGTGATTTGATACCTAATGAACCTTTACTATCACACCATAAAGGGATCGTTACATATTTCCAGTAACCCTGTAGCATTTTCACGTTAAATTAGTATGTCTAAGGGCCTGTTTCACCACCTACCATTAAGTTCCTATTACCTTGGCAGATAATTTCATACAAATTCTGTTCCATTTTTCAATTTATTTGGTAAGTAGTGGCTATCGTGAAATAGGCCCTTAAAGTCTAGAGTTTCTCTTACTTACTTTCCAGGTAATGCTTAGAAACTCCGAATAAATGACTAATAAGTTATTAATTACTTTTCATTCACTTTTAAAACATATCCTAAGTCTAATCTAAGTACATAAATAATGTAGTGTACATTGTTCAGATCCTGTTTCTTTCAAGGTAGTCCGTAATAAGGTGTTCAAAGTATCTACCCACGCCACCGGGCGTTAAGCTCGGGTAAATTAATAGGCACTGGGAGAAGATTGCGCAATAGATTTGTCTAAATCCAATGATCCTCGTTTGTGGTCAGAGGTTGTGGCTACACACCTTTGGGTTTAAACCTACCTACCTACCTACTTTCATACAGTACCTCCCCGGCCGTAAATATGGCATGTTGAGTTTTAGGACTGACAACACACAGCCTAAACCACTAGAGATCGAGACATTTCACACGGGTGAAGCCCGGCACAAACAGTTAGTATCTCAACTAGCTGCGCTCCGCGGTTACCCCCGCGTAGACCGGGATAAAAAGTAGCCTATATGTTAATCCAGGGTATAAGCTATCTACACACCAAATTTCATCCAAATCGGTCCAGCAGTTTGAGCGTGAAAAAGTGACAAACATACAAACACACCCCCACACACACACTCACAAACTTTCGCCTTCATAATATTAGTGTGATAAAACTGGTGTTTTATACATGTTTTATTCGTTATATCGTGATTACTCGATCAAGTTTCTTCAGACGTGTTTGTAACTCAACCAATACAAATACACACAAATACAAGCAAACTTTCAAACTGATTTATTTTTAGCGACGATTCGAAGACAAAGTTTCTGTTAGTGTGGCACGAACATGGGGTAAATTTTATTTATGCAATGTTTAGTGTTTTATTTATTTACTAGCTGCGCCCCGCGGTTTCACCCGTGTAGACCGGGTTAAAAAGTAGCTATCTACATACCAAATTTCATCCAAATCGGTCCAGCAGTTTGAGCGTGAAGAAGTAACAAACATACAAACACACACACACACACACACACACACACACAAACTTTCACCTTTATAATATTAGCCACACTAACATAGCGTGACTAGTTGCTTGTTGCTGAAATGCCTTCCACTTCAGCAAATATTTTAGAGATTATTTGCAGATGTCAAGTGTTAGGGCCTATTTTTGCGTGAACTTTCTCCAATATCGAGACGATTTTTCTTTGAGTACCTACCTACCAGGGAAGGGTCAAGAGTCTTATTCCTTACTTATACTATACGTGCCTAAGCATAGTCACATTTTTTTTGCAAACAACACAAACATGACTTACTCCTGTTTCTAAATTCTTGGTAGAATTTCTGAACAGCGACTCTTATGTGATTGGTTGACCAAAATAAATACAACCAAAAATTATCTGTATTGGCGTTACCAAAATAAATTGGGGACTTTTTCATAACCTTTATTTCACAAACACATCATGTAAGGATTTAATTTTTGGATATAATATGTTTATTGACTATGTACAAGTCATGTATCGTACATCCATCGAAAAACACAAACAAACAACAAATACAAAGACAAAATATAGTTCAGCGCGACAGTACTTATTCAGCGTTCATATTCAGTTGTCACCTCATTTCATATAGCAACAACATTCAGCATTAGTTACGTGGTAGTTAAAAGTATTCATAAACCATTATCTTTGGCTATCCGTGACTTATTCATTCAAGCTAACATCCAAGGTGTGTGCGACCCATTCAGCAGTGCATACAGACTATTTGATTAATACTTTGACTGAAGGAAAACTCTCTCTCTCGGTTAAATATTCTGTATAGAATTGAATTCTGTGATAACTGTGAGGAATCCATGTAGATTATACCTAATATGCCTACATTTAAAGAAATTACAAATACATTTTTCTATTAATAATGCTGTTAAGGGTGATGCGCAGTGGTAGCCAGCGAAATTCAATTTTTTTGTAGTTTTTTGCAAATTGCAGGTCCGTGTCAGGTTGTATCTTGATCAAAGTATGATACACGTAAATAAAACATATGTGTTTATATCATTTTAACCATAAAAATCATCAATACATCTCTCTAAGTTAGATTTCGTGCAGATTCGTTAGATTTCGTTCGTTTGACGAATCTCAAAAAAAAAAAAAATTCGCGGGCTACACAGCGCAATCACCTTAAGCTGGCATCTTTTGTTTTCTATAGAGAATTAATCTGCTAAGCCGATTTCAGAAAATAATAAAGCCAATGACCCGGTAAGCCGGTAAATTTTACAAAGTAAACAAGTACGTAATTCAATGTCTTGAAGTTTCTTTATTACAAGTTTAATTTTTGAAGCCGAATTTATGTTTCCCAACAATAAATTGAGCTGTCAGTTTCGAAACCACTTCTGAAAGTTAAGTGAAATGTACTTTTGTTTCGAATGTAGGGCACAACGCTGACCTCTTTGATATTTTACAATACTATTACATTAGTGGACCGATATTCCGAAAATGGTTTCCATGTTTCGGCTGCCAAGTGGGAATAGCAAAAGGAGAAATCACGAGTTCAAACTCTACCCATTTGAGAATTGAAGTCAATTCCTTGTAGAAGCATTAAGCTGAATAAATTATTTATTAAGTTTGATGATATAAACACGATTATTTTCTATAAGTTTAGTAAGCTTGGATGCTGTTTCTAAGAGCAGTGGTGGCCCAGGTGGTAACGGCCGCGACACAGTTAGATTGTAGTAATCCTTTTATAACTTTAGGTACTTTTACAGTAGCTCGTGGCTAAGTTATTCCAGCCACACGGGTCGATCGATCAGGTTAAGCTACGATTGCCGCGGTTGGTCTGTGTATGGGTGCCCATCTATAAATACCAAGACTTCTCCGTGCCTCGGAAAGCACGATATGCCGTTGGTCCCAGTTGTCATTCGTGGATCTTCGACAGTCTTTACGGGGCGTCAGAAGCCCGAAAGTCTGACAACCAGTCTTAACTACCTAAGGGCTATCGTATTAACCAGTAACTCGGTTGTGGCGGTCAGAGAGGCAGTCGCTCCATGTAAAATACTGGTATTCAGGTACATCTAGTTAGACACCCCCAACATAGTTAGGAAAAAGCTAGGCAGATGACGGTACACCGTCGTCCATCCTCTTGAATAAACCGTAGTGGGAAGGCTTACGACGCCAAAGAGAAAACAGAAGATGGAGGAGATGGAGACGTTTGCCGAGATCAAACGTCCATTACGTCGATTCTGAAAATTCAAACAACAACTCGCTATTCACTCTCACTTCGCATCACTTCTTTTCACTTGTTTTTTATTTGACACTTTGAATTTAGAACGCCAATCAAGAAACTCACAGCGGATTCAGATTCTAAGTTTAGAATGAGGTCTTACAGAATCACACGGCTGTTCCAGCTTATCCCTAGCCCTTCTGGCCTACAATGTTGAATTTGCAAAATGTTGAATTCGCAAAATGTTGAATACGCATAATGTTGATTTCGCAAAATGTTGAATTCGCATAATGTTGAATCCCAAAATGTTGAATTTGCAAAAAGTTGAATTATCACGACCCACAATGTTGAATTTGCAAAATGTTGAATACCAAAATGTTGAGTCCTGTAGATGCGAGAGGCGCAGGACCAGGGGGCCTACTCCCTAAGTCCGTCCATCTTTCCGTCCGAACGTTCATCCGTCCGTCTGACATTACGAGCCATCAAAACCAGTGTAAAAGTTAAATTTTTCGGACGGGAAAAACACATCGGGAGTAGGGACAGCTGGCAAATCATGTTGTCATTCATACTTCGTTCGGGCCCCGAACCAATCATCCATCCGTAGGTGATAAGGAGTAAGAAACGTCTGTAACGAAGGCCGAAACTACGGGCTTCGTGCTTAGGGAGTAGGCCCCTAGGGTTGCGGTGGAGATATTTCGAGGACGTCTTTTGGCAAATATTATATTGAGCACACTTCTACTTCACGGGAAAAAGTTATTTGTCTTGTTTATTACCGTGCCCATAGTAAAGTTATTAGTTAGTTATATATAGGGATATATATAACTAACTAATAACTTTACATAGTTAGTTATAGGGATTTTTTATTTCTGTGTGGGTTTCTGTTCCTCGTTGGTCTATAGTGGTTGCAAGTTCTACTGCTGAGCATGAAGTCCTGGGTTCGATTCCCACGTTAGGCAAAGTGCTTGATGTGTATACGCCTTGTATAACTATATTGCCAATGAAACACTTGAATCATTAAAATAGGTCTTAATTAAACTTTCAGTGAAGCGGACTTCTGCGGACGGAGTGTGTCGGGTTGCTAGCCCTACATTCTAAATTCCTCTTTATTAAAATAGTGTTACCAGTAACTTGAATAATTTCTTACATGACAATATACTACAGTGCTGTTGGGTTTTTGCATGAGGAATTGCACAGTAGCAGCCCGGAGTCTGAATTTGTGACCTGTAGATGTCAATAGGCTCGTCCTCTATTACATGGGACTCAAACATAACTTTTCACAATACAAGATGGCCTTATTAGGGTTCCGTACCAAAATGGTAAAAAAGGAACCCTTATGGTGTGACTCAGTCTGTCTGTCTGTCTGTCTGTCACAGCTGGATATCTCAAGAACTACTAATGCTATCAACTTGAAATTTGGAACAGGTTTATATGACGTTTACCCAACTATTTTGCAAATAAGAAAGAAATAAAAATATTTATACTTTTTTTGTAACAGGTGCTGAAAGGGGGTCTTAAAAATTAAAAGTGGGACTACTAGGGCATGTCGGGTATCATATGACAGAACGCTGTTTGCAAAGGGAAAAATCTGAAATTATTCTATGTGATAGATGTTTATGTAAAAATTACAGGAAAAATAAAACGATGTCTCTAAATAGCACACTTTTTCAGAAATCGGAACGAAACCCTCGGTGTGCGAGTCCGACTCGCTCTTGACCGGTTTTTTATTTTATTACTTCACGTAAATAGTACCTACAGAGTCACCATCGTGTCACGTAATGGCGTCCGGTCGGCATACTATGATGTAAATGTGTGCATGAGACATGTTTGTACAAACGATGCTGCTTACTGTGCTTCTCTTTCGATATGCGTGGCGCGGAATCCTTCTTTTTTGTCTAGTCCGTGACTAAGGTAAACCACTGCCTAACTCTTCTATAAGATTTTGTAACAGCGAACATATTTATTAGTTTTGGTATTTCTGTACCGTTTCTCTTATTCAAATAATTTTAGCTGTAACTGTGACGAGTCTTTTGAACGCTATATTTCTTCACAAAATGACCCGTCGGAGCATTAGGTACCTACCTACCCAAAATTACCTACTGTCGTATACCAGTCCGACCGTATCCCACTCGCACGGTCTAGTTTACATGAAGGCGTCCTGTGCCTCACTCCCGCGGTACCGCTTAGGAACTAAACTTTACGCAGGTACTTCACGACTACTGCCTAAGTAGGGATGGTAAACGTGGGTTTGTATTATTTTGCGTTTTCGTATGTCTCTTGAACATGAAATATAAGAAAATGAAACATAAATAAAACGTCAAAATCGATACTTTGATTTGAATGAGGAATCTGACCAACACGTCGAAGAATCAAAAATTCGAAGATAATATGTGAAATAGACCATCACGCACCGCCCAGTTTAATTTAGCTTGTTCGAACAATTCGCTCCAATGAACATCTTCGCAACAAGAACCAAGGAAACGCCCATTTTAAATATTAGCAAGATGTATTTATTTCCACACACAGTAAAAAAAAACCGGTCAAGAGCGAGTCGGACTCGCGCACTGAGCGTTCCGTTCCGATTTCTGAAAAAGTGTGCTATTTAGAGACATCGTTTTATTATTCCTGTAATCTTTAGGTATATAAACTTCCATCACATAGAATAATTTCAGATTTTCTGTATGCAAACTTCGGAGATATAGTATTTTTTTTTTTACATTTTTCATCAAAAGTCGAAAACTATGCGGCCTAAAAAAAAATTGAGAATGTGCAAACAGCGTTCTTTCATATGATACCCCATGCACTAGTAGCCCCACTTTGAATTTATAGGACCCCCTTTCAGTCCCTGTTGCAAAAAAAAAAAAATCTTATTTGCAAAATAGTTGCGTAAACGTCATATAAAACTGTTCCTAATTTCATGTTGATAGCATTAGTAGTTCTTGAGATATTCAGCTGTGACAGACAGACAGACAGCGAGAGTGAGTCGCACCATAAGGGTTCCTTTTTACCGGAACCCTAAAAACAGAAATCTAAAACAACCCACAGTGAACAGCACGCATATCCTGAAGGTTTACCATCCCTGCTCAACGTACTCCCAGGGAGAAATTACCGTCAGAGACTTGTTAACGTCTGGTTAAGGCAACAGCTATGTTTGTATTTTCTGAACAATCCCCGGCCTGTGATAAAGTTAACACCAAGGCTTTGTGGCAACCGTCTCTATTGTACCAACAATTTCTAGTCTAATACTTTCGACGGCCATTTTCCTTTTCTTCATTTGATGTTGGGTTGTTAGCTTTGATCAGTGTTAAAGATTTTGTTGTCGTTTTTATTTTATTGGGACAAAGTGTCTAAAAACTTACCAGTAATAAATTTATTCCCTGTTAAGGAAATTTCTCGTAAGCTGGTCGACACTTCACGGGACAGGGTTGGCTCGTTCTTTGTCCAAATAATTAGCATTGTCATTCAACGTGTCAATGCTGCCGGTCTTCTGGGCACGTTTTCGGATGACACGATGCGGACGGTACTTCGACGCCAATGTCCTTTTGTTTTTTATTTATTTGTATATTATAGGGTGACTGATATTTAGTGACCGATACTTAAACACATGATTGTACTCATCATCACTGTACAAACAACTTTTGCTATGGGACAAAACCTGAAATCGTGAAAAAAAAAACAGCTGTTTCCTACATTTTGACGAGATAATTATGCGAACATAAATGTAGGGAACAGTTTTTTTTTTGCGCGATTTCAGGTTTAGAGTGAAAAAAAGTAGGCATAATATATTTTATGCTGTGCTACCCGCGGTGCATATATGCCTACTTTTTTTTTCTGTTGGGCTAGAGTTCATTCTACTTGGAGTATTTTATATCGTCATATTTCAGCCAATTTACACAAAAATGACTACACATTCCGTAGTTTTTTAGTTTACTGCGATCAGACAAACAGACAGAGGTGGCGGTGGGGGACTTTGTTATTTAATATGTAGTGATTGTGACAGGCTATATAAAGTTAGGCGGCCTTAGATTAAAAAAAATTACGTACCTTTGAATCGACGTTGCAATTTAGCCCGAGAAGACAAACATTTCTCATTACCTTTGACTTTGCACAAACACCTAAAGAACGCTATTTTTCTTCAACACAAAAGGCTGTATATTTAAATTCCTTTGTAAATAACAAATGAGGTAATGTAGAGCACATTCTCTTTGCAGTCACGTAGTCAAGGAGGTAATGATGAATGCATGAAGACTAGGCACTGTCTCCAGCACATCTGCTTACTATTCGAGCTTTGTACTACAAATGAGACTATTTGATGAATGCATTTACTTGTGAAAGGTGTTAAGGAGCATTGGTTGTTATGGAAAAGTGATGAATATAGGTTCTTCATTAATATACTACAATCGTTATTAATGCAATAACATTTAGGATAATATTATTAACTTATAAATTCTTACATCTTTTTTTTTAAGAAATATTTAAAAATGTAACAAGATATGAAAGAAAATTAATAAAGGACTTAAGGGCTTATTTCCCGCCTCCACTACACCACTGATGAGAAAGACATCGTGACACGGCTACAGATCAAGCTATACATTTCCAGTATAAGCTGATCTCACATTGTTTAAGATTTCCTTACAATGAGAGGTCAGTGTAAACTGGAGATGTATAGCTTGATGTGTAGCCGTGTGTACGTGCGCCAAAGGTTGAAGTACGCGCCTAGAGTACATCTGCTGGAGTCGAATCGCAACATGCTACCTGCACTTGGTGATGGATGAAAGCTTTTGTCCGCAGGATGTGGTATTCCGCCGCTTTCGCGGACAAGTGCCACCGGAACGCACAAAGACTTAGTGCAACTAAGTGGATCTAACATAGTTATTAAGTTTTATTTACCAACAAAATCGTTAATATTATTGTGTATGCTTAGGTTAAGGTATGTATCTATGGGTCTTTGTTACCTGATGATAAGTGGTTTATTTATTTATTTTATAACTTGATTTTACTTTATAAGAAGAAAATGTTTAAAGGTTAGGTACCTTTAAACATTTTCTTCTAGGCATCATTAAGACTACTTATGATAGTTGATTTTATAAGAACACTTCTTCTTAGCAATGTTTATTTTTTATGTTGTTATGTACTTATACAGGGTGTAAGGGACAGCCCTCCGCAGACTGATGGGGTGAATTCAGTATATCATACTAAGATGACCGGTAAATGAAATTATTTCAGGAACGTTATGGGAATCTAATCCATAACGTTCCTGAAATAATTTCATGTTTTATTTGTGTTTTTGTGCAAATGTGCACAAAAACACAAACAAATCAAGTTTGAATCTAATAAACTTGATTTGTTTGAGTTTTTGTGCACATTTGCGGGCGGGCCCTTACACCCTCTATAGTTAGTAATATTAACACTGAATTACCCTCCCTCATATCCTAGTTTTATCTAATTTTAGCTTTGAAAACAAGAGAAGGAAAGCGGTAGACACTAAGAAAAAAAATCTTACAAAAATTCAGCTTTCTCCAAACAGAGTTAGGTAGGTAGGTATATATTCTGTTACCAGAGGCCAGCAATTTCCCGATTTAAATGCTCCGACGGTTCCTGACAACAATCATGGCTAACAAGGCGATTATTACACCGCCGGGTTTTTTTCTCATTCAACGTCGTTGGAGCCACGGATAGTTACAGAGATTGTGGATACGGCAAGCTGTGTGTGGTTGGGTGACTCGGAATTGTGCTTTCTGTGGGGTTCACTAATGTTTCACCAAAATTCATTTGACAAATTTTCACCAACGTTTCCTATACTATTAATTTCACAAACAACTAAACTAAAGCAACAACAAACATTTATTTGGCAAATGTTTCTACAAATGTTTCATTATGATATTTTATCATTTATACATTTTTCATTTCATAAATTACATATCTAGATCCATTTGGAATAATGAGGAGCTCGTGGCTAAGTAATAAGTGCCGCACGGGTCGATCCGTCAGGTTAAGCTACGCTTGCCGGGGTTGGTCAGTGGATGGGTGACCATCTTTACATACCGAGATTCCTCCGTGCCTCGGAAAGCACGTTAAGCTGTTGGTCCCGGCTGTTATTCGTGGATCTTTGACAGTCGTTACGGGTCGTCAGAAGCCCGAAAGTCTGACAACCAGTCTTACCAAGGGGTATCGTATTACCCAGGAACTGGGTTGTGGAGGTCAGATAGGCAGTCGCTCCATGTAAAATACTGGTATTCAGCTGCATCCGGTTAGACTGGAAGCCGACCCCAACATAGTTGGGAAAAGTCTAGGCAGATTGATTGATCCATTTGGAATAATGACTTTTATACTACGTAAATATATTTTTGTAACACATTTCTAATTTAATCGCAAAGTGATCATGATAGTAGTTTTGTACAATTTTATTTTTATATATACTCTAGAGTCGTTTTTGGCGTAGGGGTTACAGTTCTAACCTAACCTTATTTTATGAGTAAAAATATTTAACCTAATCTAAAAATAAACTAGTCGTAAACGTTATTTTATGAGATAACATGATTGAAAAATCAATTGTTTGTCAAATAATAGGTACTTTGTCAAACAAAATTTTTTGACCAAACTTTTTATGTACCTATGTGTGTCACACATATGGCCCAGTTACAATACAATGCACATTTGATGGATTGGTAAGCAAGCAATATCAATATGTAGCGACACTGAATTGGTTAAGGTCCTTTAAAGTTTATGTACTTGCACTGTCTAGTTCTATAGATCCATGGTCTTAGCCTTGTATTTCTTTTGTTCTACTATTTTCACCCCCGGATCGCTGGTACAAGAAATCCCTGGAAAAGTAATTGCTTTCATCTCTGACTTTTATCGAGAATTTCCTAAATACAGCTAAACGTTTTTTTACTGAAATATTTTATGACTTTTATTATTATTATCAAAGATGTATCTTAGACCTTTCATATGGGTCCGATCGCCGAAACTTGCCGTAGGTTTTCACGTGAAAACTAGCCGAAAATCAGCTTTCAAATCCGTTAAAAGATGTTGTGATTCATTGACCAAAATAATAAGAACCAACCAGTGTATAGCAATATAAAATAAATAGGTCAGTAGGTACTCGTACATACCTAAAAACCGTAGTCCCGCAGTCAGATTTGTCATGCATCATGTGCACGTTTATACGGGGTGAAAGGTTCCGTAGTTGGGATGAATTTATCCCAAAATAAACTTAACATTGTAGTTGAAAAACATGGTTTCCCAAACATCGGTATACGTCACGATCAATTCTCAACGTTTTGTGTTATGATATGATATAACTACAAATAGATTTTCGGATTTTTTCCTTTACTTGTGCTGTGAGACCTTGCTTGTTGCCAAATTTCTAGATTTACTTGCGAGTATCAAAATATGTCGCATAAATGGCCGTATTTTTTATTGTGTATTTGAAGCTTGATTTTTTTAGAGCTCCAAGGGACCGTAGACTTACTTATTTTATACTAGCACTTCCCGCGCACTTGGATGTCGGAAAATATCCCACGGGAACGTGCTACCGGGAAATCCTTCTTTTTATTAATAGTATCGATTATATTAATCCCTTTTTAATTTCTTTTTATTAATATAGATTAATTTCAACTTGATACCTCCTCGCGTTCCTGAAAAAAAAGGGGGACAGACTAACAGACGAACAGACGGACACCGAAATGATCCTATAAGGGTTCCGTTTTTTCCTTTTGTGGTATGGAACCCTAAAAAAAAGGTAGATGGAGTTGACATTTCCTATCTGACTAACCCTGAGAAAAAATGGCGAAACAAACTCAGGGATCAAAGTCTCTTAAAGTCTAGACATTAAATTTAATATCAATAACAACATTACTTTTCAAAATGGTACCGAAATAAACAATGAAATACCTCGTTTTTGTATATTCTTGGTTCTCAAAGCCGGGCATTATCCACAAGACCTTTCTTCTAGATTATATTAAATATCAGTTAGTTACATTCCCTCAAGGCAAGTTTCCTAGAAAAACAATAAGCTAAGAAAGGTTTTATTAGGTATATCTTGAGCTTTAATAAACTAAACTCAGTAAGAGATTGTTTTTCAACGGGTAAATAATTTAATTTGATAACATTGTTTCTGTATACAATAGTTACGAATACAATAATGGAGTTATTTTAGAAAACACCGTCAGTATGACCTAAATTAAAACAGGAATTCTTGTAGGCAACATTATGAAATATATTTTTTTTTAGGAAAAATATTATCTTTTCGTATTAGAAGTAACAATTTATTATGGAAAGTATTAATTGCAATTGTCTTTTAAAATACTTAAAATTTTAAATTTTACAAAATTTTATCCATTTCGTATGCAAAAAGATTAAAATTAAAGATTGAAGAATGTGTTAAAGTCCATTTATCGCAATACCCAAAATACACTTAAAATGGCAGTATATTATACTGCCATTTAATAGTAAGTAACCCTGTGAACGATCGAAAAATTCACTTAAGCCATTATCGTTAATACAGAACAAAGCCATTACACGAACCTAGCTTACTGGAAATTGCGCTTTAGATTTTACTTTTTATGAGATGCTTATTTTCCCGTGACTATTTTCTGTACGTCGATTCTGTAAAATTCAAATAACAGCTCGCATCTCACATCGCTATTCACTCTCACTTCGCATCACTTATTCTCACTTGTTTTTTATTTCACACTTGAAATTTAGAACGCCAATCAAGAAACTCACAGCGGATTCAGCAGTGCGATTCTGTAACCATCTCACCGTGAAAACTTAGGTGAAGTGAACGTAGAGTGAGCTGTCAATAGTGTTGTGGCGGCATCTACATCGCCACATATGAACTACGCATCAATGACATGACGTCACGCAAACCTGCATCGCGCAATACCACGCGATTAGCATATATACAACGTCCCGACATCAACCGTCGGGCAGTGGCCCACCAGACACAACACCCGTCTGGTCGGAGGATCCTCCCTTTTCAATGGAGGATGAGTGAACTTTACACCCTGTTCCTCATGCCTCTAAATTGGTGACCCCGAGCATGAACGTCAGCGCAGTCTTCGTGCAACTACATCAGCGTGACGTCATCAGCATCACTTCCTCAAGCTTTCGAGCGGCGAGTCACACAGTCAGCCAGAACCCACGGCTTCAACGGGTATCCTGACCACCAGCATGCAGCGGACGCGCATTCCTGGTCATCAACTTCAGCCTCAACCTCAACCCAGCGCTGTACACTCCGACTCACTGGAGCATAACGCAGCGCCACCCCGACTCACTGGGGTATCACCGCAGACAGTTCCGACTCACCGTGAACTATGCGGCACCCGGTTCCGACTCACTGGAACCACAACTGGCACTGGCAAGCATCGCAAGATACACGACTCAGCCCACTATCGACCTCCGGTCTCCGGAGGGGAGTGATGTGGCGGCATCTACATCGCCACATATGAACTACGCATCAATGACATGACGTCACGCAAACCTGCATCGCGCAATACCACGCGATTAGCATATATACAACGTCCCGACATCAACCGTCGGGCAGTGGCCCACCAGACACAACACCCGTCTGGTCGGAGGATCCTCCCTTTTCAATGGAGGATGAGTGAACTTTACACCCTGTTCCTCATGCCTCTAAAGTGTCAATTCCTAGCAAAAACAAACTCACTTCACCTAAGTTTTCACGGTGAGATTTTTACAGAATCGACCGGCAGATTCGAAGTTTAGAATGAGGTCTTACAGAATCTCACTTGTTTGTGTGGTGAAAACTTTTAGTATAAGATGGTTTTTATTAAATAAATAAAAATAAATAAGAATCACACGGCTGATAATGAAACGTTATGACTCGCAGCACGTAACGGTAAAGGTAGGTACTTATATTTATTTTTGTCTAAAGAGCCACTACAAAACAAATATACAACGTGTATCAGAAAGATGTCGTCAAATTAAGAATGTTGTACAGACCATCAAACTGAACAACTTTCTTCATGGGACCAACATCGTAATCGCGAAAAATTGATCAACTGTCCCATACAAAACTTCAACACCTACTCCATCCAAATGTATTGGACTGCTGATTTTTACTTCGCAAGAACGATGTTGGTGCCATGGAGAAAGTTGTTCAGTTTGATGGTCCGTACCACACCCTTCTATGTTCTATATTACTAGGTTTGGTTTCCGCACTTAGTCCTTCAAGTGGACCACTGTACGTGTATTGTACGCCGTGGCGACCATCGGTTATACCAACCAGCCCACCTCTCTCCAGAAGTTTATGGTCTGTTTAGAACATCTGTGAAAGATCTGGGTGCCCCGAGGGTTTCCCCTAACCCTGGTTAACCCTGGGTTTCTGGTTTTTGGGCTGTGCATTCAAAGAGCACATGCGCACTGGTACACTGCACTGCTGGGTGGCACTGGTGGTGGCACCCTTAAATATGACCACACTTAAATAAATCAGTTTGATCTTATGATCCGGCTCGAAGGACCAAATCTCAGATAGTTTGATATGTATATCTATCTATTCATATTTATATCATACGCTATAAATCCAACTATGAATTGCAATCAAACCCTTCGTGTATTTTATGATAAAATTATTTGCTCGTAATCTTTGGTGTCAAAACCAACACAACACTTTGATAACCAACTAAACAATAGCTTCTGTTTCCTTATTTGTCTATTTGCTCAGAAATTGGGCAAAACATTTTGTGTTTCGGAATAATCATTAATCCTAAGCTATCGTTGGTAAAATGATAAGTATATACGGGTATAATTATCCTGTCCCGTTCGTTATTATCTATTAATTAGCTTGCAGAGTTATTAAGCGCGCGGGATTATTATTAGCAAAGCATAAACCATGGTCTGATACTTCAAATCCATAGCTTTTTCACCGGCATTAAATTATATATTTCTGGGGTAAAAAGGTAGGTTTTTCTTTCCTTTTTACCTTTAAAGGAAAAACGGAACCTTTTTGAAGATTATTCTTTTATCTGTCTATAACAGAGTTATCCTGTCTATGACAGGTTACATGAGTTAAGTACTAAAATTGTTTATTTTATTTGACAAAAATATAATTTAATGTATTGTGTTGCGTAAATTATTTTGCATAGGTACTATTGTATAGAATCTAGTTCTTCTAACTGAACAGACAGCTGTGCTGCTGGGGAGTTTGTTCCGCTACTTCTTCTTCCCAGCTAAAGCACTAGGAAGTGGTGAAGGGCGGGCGTTTTGTGGGGACTGTCTTACTGTAATTTTGACGTTCAAAAAGTGCTGATTCTCAGCCTAATTTGAATAAAGGACTTTTAATTTTTTGATTTTGAGTTATTTTTTTCACTCTAACTAATGTAGAAAACATTTATCACTCAATAATTATACCTATAATAGAATGTGTAAGTCATATGACTAAAACACACTACCAATATAAAATATAATATCTGAGCAGGCAAGATGATTAAAATGAAAGAAAGAAATCCCAAAAGAGGATCAAGAAACGCCGCGGGTCAAAAGACTGAACTTATGATATTCATATTTTCTACAACACACTGAGACATGATACTAAGATACAAACATTCATATTCTTTTTACGATTTATCAACGATATTTGTGTTGTCTCAAAATTTATGTGAGGGAGCCCTCACTTATATTGTGGGCCAGGCTAGGACTTCCTCTATGATTACCATAAGAATAGACAAATACAACGCTAAAAAATATCTTTAGTACGACATATTATTTCTAAGGAAGGACGAATTTTAATAAATATTATAACACTAGCTTTTTCCCGCGGCTTCGCCTCCGGGGATGTCAAAAATATCCCTCGGGAACGTATTACCGAGCAAATATCTTTCCTTATTCCTTATCTACATTATAAAGGGAGCCTCTGTGCAACATTTCAATTTTCTAAGTTCAAGGGTTTGTGCTGGGCGTTGATGAGTCAGTCGGTCAGTCAGTCAGGATTTCTCTTTTTATTTATATAGTTATAAGATGCTATGTACACAATCCGGCTTGGGATTTCTTATTAATAGAAAATGTAGAACTTATGATAGAAAATTATTTTGTTTTTACACCAAAGTTTGGTACAAAAACACATTTAAATTAAGTAAAGTAAGTAAAACAATGCTGCTAGTTCTAACGCTTTCAGCCACCTCAGTGAAGTCACCGACTATATTAATTAAAACTCTACCTTAAACGTATAATTTAAAGAATGTCGATATCGCGAAGACCCGTAGCCTTTGCGGAACTATCCTGCAGGCGACATAGTAAGGTGCGTTCACATTGGTAGAGTGACTTGTTTTGTGGGCGTTATAAATAGGGCTTGTATTTAATCAAACCTCAAATAATTCTCATTTTCCTTTCCTAAAAATAATAATGAACACTCTAATTTACAATGAATGCAATTATTTTTGTGAACCTGTAATAATTTATATTTTGGGATCCCAAAAATATTAAATAACCAAGTAACTGCGAGCAACTTTGATGTAGTGCTCGCTGGCTGCTACCTCGCCACCGTTCGGTAGACTCGGGCGTGGTTGGACACAGTTCTAACTTTAACTTAACCCAACCTATTTTGTCGGGGTGCCCCATATTAGTTACTACGGACAACTTTGAGAAAAGGCCAGACATTAAAAAAGGGGCTCTACTATTAACAAAATCGTTTTTAGAGGTTTATTAATTTAAAAAAGTGTACATTATTAGAAAGTCAATATTTTTTTAGAGGATCAGTTATATAGCACCAGATTTCCGAACGTCTGGCACACTCGTGACTAGTAAGCTCATCCAAAACGTCCAATCCTCCCACAATGATGTTACAACCAACCGGTTCTCAGTAAAAATACCGTTATTCAGAGTCCGAGTGAATAAAAACTTGAATTAATTTTAAGACATTGCGCTAGCAAAGAGTATGTCTACTTAAGTAGCAGACATAACTACGAGTATACTTAACAAAATGTCAACTAGGCATTTAAATCGTATTTTTAGTGCTTATCTGTTCAAACTGGAATGCTTACTCGACCAATTTAGACACGCCCTAAGCCTTGTACAATAATTAGTGCGAGCAACCAAGGCGAGTCTTCTACCAGCCGCAGACCTTGAATCTTTGTCTATATAGATGTCACTGTAATAATATTAATTTACATTACGTAAATTATGTAAGTTACGGTTTGGTGAATAGGAAAATAATATTGTGGCTTGAATATAAGTACAATTTTAGTATCAGCGTACCAGATTTATTCCAAAAGAGTTGGCTAAGGAATAGTCCTAGCATGGGCTGATCCAGAAACATACTTCTGGACATGTGGTGGTCGGTCGCGCAAAGATTAAAAAAACCGGTCAAGAGCGAGTCGGACTCGCGCACTGAGGGTTCCGTTGCGATTTCTGAAAAAGTGTGCTATTTAGAGACATCGTTTTATTTTTCCTGTAATCTTTTCATAAACTTCTATCACATAGAATAATTTCTGATTTTTAACTTTGCAAACTTCGGAGATAAGGGGGGGGGGGGGCGGTATTTTTTTTTACATTTTTCATCAAAAGTCGAAAACTATTTGGCCTACAAAAAAGAAAAAAATGTTTGAGAATGTGCAAACAGCGCTCTTTCATATGATACCCCCACATGCCCTAGTAGGCCCACTTTGAATTTTTAAGACCCCCTTTCAGTCCCTGTTGCAAAAAAAAATACAAATATTTTTATTTCTTTCTTATTTGCAAAATAGTTGGGTAAACATCATCTAAAACTGTTCCAAGTTTCAAGTTGATAGCATTAGTAGTTCTTGAGATATCCAGCTGTGACAGACAGACAGACAGACAGACAGACTGAGTCACACCATAAGGGTTTCTTTTTTACCATTTTGGTACGGAACCCTAAAAAGACAAAAAAAAATATTCCGAGCAATTGAAAACTCCTCCTTTTTAAAAATCGGTTAAAACATTAAACAAAAAACCGGCCAAGTGCGTGTCAGACCACGCACAATGAAGGGTTCCGTAGTTGAAAAGAATTTATCCCAAAAACAAACTTAACATTGGATCCCAAAAAAAAAAAACTTGCGCGGGCAGACCCTGCTTCTTGCCAAATTTCATTATTCTAGGTCGACGGGAAGTACCCTGGTTTTGATTTACTTGCGACAGTTGCGAGTATGAAAATGTGTCGCAAAATGGCCGTATTTTTATTGCGTTGACATAATAAGCTTGATTTTTTTAGGAATCTAAGGGACCATAGACCTACGTATGTACCTATTTAATATAAAGAAGAAGGGTCACGCTCCATACAAAATTTACCCGGGCCCGGCGCGAACAGAACATATTTTAGTTTTTTCATTATTTTAAGTACATCAATTATCAGGTATTTCTTTTTTCGATTTCAGTGGCTAACCTATTTAAATTGCCTTCACAAGGCAAAATATTATTTTTATCAAACCTACCAATAACGACAGAATTCAAAATAAGAAGCTTTACATTATATAGCTATGTTTTTGTAAAGACAATTACAATGGAAAAAACCAAGTTAGGTACCGATAGGTTGGGCACGCCACAATAGCGGCGATAAGTCCCCTCTTTGAGGAGTGGTTAGAGAGGCGCCACGGCGTCCTCACCTTCCGCCTGACGCAGGTCCTCACCGGACACGGTTGTTTCGGGAGGTTCCTGTTTCGCATAAGGCGGGAGGAAACGCCCGGGTGTTTCCATTGTGTGGATCGCCCGGAGGACACGGTGGAGCATACAGTGGAGGTCTGCCCGGCTTGGGCAGAGCACCGCCGTGTTCTCACGGAGGCGATCGGCGGCGGCGATCTCTCGCGTCCGAGCCTGGTCCAGGCCATGGTGCGGAGCGAGAGTGCATGGGAGGCCGTCACCTCCTTCTGCGAAGCAGTGATGCTCGCGAAGGAGGAGGCGGAACGCGTGAGGGAGAGGCAGCCTCACGCCCTCAGTCGCCGCAGGAGACGCCCTGGGCGGCGGGAATCGCGGGGCGATTTCCGGCCACCGTAGGCGCGGGCCTGCGGACGGTGAGCAGCGGGTAGCTCGCCGTCCGGTAAGGACCAGGCCCGAGTCGACGGCGCGTTGTGTTCCACGCGCGCCTCAAAGAGATGTCAGCAAGTGACGGGGCCCAATAGGGCCGACGCCGCTGGGGTCGCGGGTTGTCTGAAGGGGTTACCGCGGCCCTGGCATAGGCAACTGAAGGAACACGGGTGGGTTTTAGTCAGTAAAAGTCTGACACGCCCTCCCGCTCCGCCCAGAGCGGGAGAAGTTATTTGATGATTTCCCACCCTCAAAAAAAAAAAAAAAAAAAAAAAAGGTACCGACAGGTACCGATTGTAGCGAGATAATGGTCGTAAAATGATCGGCATTTCGGCTTATCTCGCTAGTGTGAGATACAAAAGAACTCGCACATGCTATATCACTCCTGCACTCTCTAAAAGAGCGAGTATTATATTATATATATTATATTATATTATATAATTATATATTTTAGTTTTTCACTAAGTTAGATTAGTTAAATTGCCTGTGTAAGACAAAACATAATGTTTTTGTGGAAATTAAACAAAGGCTTTTTCTTTAGATATTTTTATTTTCAATGAAATCATAATGAACCTTATTCTTATAGTAATAAGGTCGAAAAGTGATGGTACAACTTGACGATGGCCCACCATGAGTCCATGATGTTGAAATTATATAATATTTAAACTATATAATCATGTAAGTACAGTGGCGTTACTTTCCGGTCGATCACCCATAAGGTTAAAATCGCTTGCATGGCCAGCGCAGGTGGCTTCCGTACGTTGAGACTGATTTTTACGTAAAACATAATGCGCGTTAGTTGAAATCTTGGTAAGCTATTAAGAGTTAATTTCTATTTCTGCTTGAAAATCAGTATACACGCGTAGTGTTTTCAAGAAAATATATCTTAATATTAATATTTTTTATAATTCATGTTGTTTTGAGCGCCTCACATCTTTTTGTTTTTCTCTATATCTTAGTATGTGAGTAGGTAATGAAAAATGTTTATATTGACATATTTTGTGTTTAATCAGCATGAGAGGGACCTTTTACTTGTGCAGTGCTATTGAAAAGTAAATAACTACCTATATTTCTATGTGTTTATACTTGGGAATACATGTCAAAAAAGAAGCAAATTACGTAATTTTTGAATTTGGAGGTTTTTTTTTACTGCTCTACGTTCTGATTGAAATAGCATAATTTTTCTTGCTCTAAATGTGAGCAGAGCCACACGCACACACGCGCAATTATGCAGCGTAGAGTCGTTCAAAGCATTTTGATTCAAAAGTGTATCACCGGGAAGTAACGCGATTGGTACATAAATCTGTAAATCATAAATACTAACATATTTAAATCAAATCATGATTACTAGATAGACTTATTGATAGTCTATACCCAGTGCGGGATGCTGGAAGTCATCTCGATATCTAGCCCACCTTAAGTAATAAACCACACTTACGACATGACATGAGCATGAACAAGGCATGGGCTATTATGTTCCTTTTCCATGATTGCATGTACAATAGTACTCCAGAATAGCGTTTCGGCTCTCGATCTCTGGGTTGTACATAACGTACGCGATTTACCTATAGTGCTGGTGAAAACCCAAATATAGACATCTCGCTCTTTTAGGGAGTGCAGGAGTGAGATAGCATGTGCAAGTTCTTTTGTGTGTCACACAGTCACACTAGCGAGATAAGTAGAATCGCCAATCATTTTACGACCATTAAATGGTTTTTTCCATTGTTATTGTAACCAAAACTTAGCTATAGGTATAATGTAGCTACTTATATTGAATTCTGTAGTTATTGGTAAGTAATAACTCGTCTCAATTGATTTTACATTTTTGAAAAAGATTTTAAGCGGGTTTAGTAAAAAAATAATATTTTGCCTTACGAAGGCAATTTAAATAGGTTAGCCACTAAAATCGAAAAAAAAAATCCACATATTTGAATACATAAAATAACAAAAAAAATGAGATATGTTTGGTTTGCGCCGGGCTTGGGTCACAGATGACCCTTCTTCTTTCAACTTGATATCTCCACGCGTCCTTGAGAAAAAGGGTCTTAACAGACTGACACACTTGAACATTTTTTTTATGTGATAGAATTACAAATTAACAATTTCAAAAATCAAAAAAATCAAAAATCAAAAGTCCTTTATTCAAATTAGGCTGAGAATCAGCACTTTTTGAACGTCAAAATTACAGTAAGACAGTCCCCACAAAACGCCCGCCCTTCACCACTTCCTAGTGCTTTAGCTGGGAAGAAGAAGTAGCGGAACAAACTCCCCAGCAGCACAGCTGTCTGTTCAGTTGGAAGAACTAGATTCTATACAATAGTACCTATGCAAAATAATTTACGCAACACAATACATTAAATTATATTTTTGTCCAATAAAATAAAATAAAAAATTTTAGTACTTAACTCATGTAACCTGTCATTATGTAAGCTGATCCTGGAGAAAGAACATAACATAAACATTGTCTTGAATTAATCACAGCGACCAACTATTCTTATCGTTTAAGTAATCGTTGATAGAATAGTATGCCTTTGAACAAAGATTGGATTTAACTTTAATTTTAAACGCGTTAAAAGGCAAATCTAGCAAAGAAGAAGGTAGCTTGTTATAAAAAGTTATACCAAGACCAACAAATGAGTTATGAACCTTATGAAGCCGATGAAATGGAGCACGTAATTTGTCCTTATTTCTGGTGTTAATATTGTGAATATCACTGTTTTTACTGTACAAATGTATATTTTGCCTAATGTATAAGATGTTGGCGAAGATGAACTGTGATGCCACTGTGAGAATACCAATATCCTTAAAAAATTCCCTCAGAGAAACTCTAGCACCTAGCTGGTAAATTGCTCGAACAGCTCGTTTTTGAAGAACAAAAATATTTTGAATATCAGCCGCTTTGCCCCATAGCAGAATACCGTAGGACATAACGCTATGGAAATAACTAAAATAGACTAAACGAGCTGTATCAACGTCAGTGTATTGTCTTACTTTCCTGACGGCGTAGGCGGCTGAACTGAGTCTTCCCGCTAGGCTTGATATATGTGGGCCCCACTGAAGTTTAGCATCTACTGTTATACCCAGAAAAACTGCTGATTCTGCAGTCTTAAGCACCTCTTCATCTAAGACGATGTTGGGTCCCAGATTTCTAACATTCGGTAAGGCAAACTTTATACATTTAGTTTTCTTGGCATTGAGAACTAAGTTATTTGTCGTAAACCAATCCGTAACCATTGAGAGTGCACTGTTTACGTCATCAAAATCATGTCTGTTTCTGTCTACTTTAAAAATAAGAGAGGTGTCATCTGCAAACAGTACAACGTCACAGATACCCTTTAAATAGAATGGTAAGTCATTGATATACACTAGGAATAAGAATGGACCCAGTATTGAGCCTTGAGGTACACCTAACTGAACTGGTAGCCCGGAAGATTTCACACCATTAACATCTACACATTGGAACCTATTATGTAAATAAGAATTTATCACTTTGAGAGCTTCGTTTTGGACACCATAATGACGTAATTTACGCAAAAGCGTGTCATGGTGCACGCAATCAAAGGCTTTGGAGAGATCACAAAAAACTCCAATAGCATTTTGCGAGTTTTCCCAAGCGTTAAATATGTGTTTCAGCAGAGCAACACCCGCATCCGTAGTCGAACGACCTTTAGTGAAGCCATATTGTTCATCGTGAAGGAGTCTGTTTAAATTAAAATGTTTTAGCAACTGCTTGAGTATTAACTTTTCAAATATTTTGCTAAATGCAGGTAAGATAGAAATAGGCCTGAAATTTCCAACGTCATTTTTATTACCGGATTTAAATAATGGTATGACTTTGCTACTTTTCATGAGGTCAGGAAAAGTTCCTAAATCAACACATTTATTAAAAGTAACAGCTAGATAGGGGGCTACGATGTGTATTATATTACTTAATAGTTTAATGGAGATGCCCCAGTAATCACCAGTGTTTTTAGACTTAAGTGTGTTAAAAACATTAACTACATCACGAGGTGTTACATGTTCGAAGCTAAATAAGCGACTACATTTGGGCACACTACTATGCAAAAGGTTTTCAGCTTTAGATGGGGACGAATCTAAGGAGCGAGTCGTAGTTATAGGTATGTTGGCGAAAAACTCATTAAATGCCTCAGCTACGTCAGCTGCTTTACTAATTAATTTATTGTCAACCATAATCTCAAGTTGTTCTTCTTGTTTCACCGACTTACCCGTTTCATTGTTAATAATTTTCCAGGTTGTTTTTACTTTATTATTGGATTTTTTAATTGTATCGCTTAAAAATTTGGATTTAGCAAAAACACAAATGTTTTTAAATAATTTTGAATAATTTTTGACATACTCTAGGAAAGAAGTATCAAACCTGTATTTTTTCAAACCGTATAACTCGTATAGTCTCGCTCTACTTTTATAAATACCTGGAGTAGCCCATTGGTTAAAGCCAACGGAGGTGCCATTAATGTTAATGGTTTTGGTCTTAAAAGTAGATTGGTATTCTTTTTGCACAACATCAAAAAGGGCTCCATAGATTTCATTAGGATTCTCGTGTTCTGCTAGAGATGGTGTAATTCTACGAGCTATATTATTTTTAAACTTGTTGCAACGACTAGCTGTATATGGCCTGCATTCTCTTTTATGTGGCTTTTTATGTAATGGCATAGGGAAGCTAGCTAGTAAACCACAGTGGTCAGATGTTAGGTCACTTAGCACTAATTTATTTTTGACCTCACAATCACTAAATATATTATCAAGACATGTTGACGAAGTTGCCGTGATCCTAGTAGGTTCGAAAAAAAAGTTAATTAAATTATAAGACCTGAACAGATTGAGAAGTCTAATACTCAATGGAGTAACATCTAAAATATTAATATTAAAATCTCCACATAAAATTATGCTTTTATTACTTGATTTTAACCTATTGAGTGTATCCTCCATAACCAACTCGAAACGAATAAAATCCCCAGAGGGGGGTCGATAAACGCAAATTATAAAGTATCGCTCGAGTTCAACACAAGACAACTCAACAATGCGCTCAATAGAAAGATTAACTATATCTAAACGTTGTTTACATTTCAACTTGTTTGAAACAAGAACTAAAGACCCACCGCGAATAGCACTTTTTCTCACAAATGCACTTTGTACAGTAAAATAATCATCATTCATAAAGACTACTTCATGTTCTTTCAACCAGTGTTCAGTCAAACATAACACCTGAACATCATAGTTCTCCATAAATAAACTTAACTCTAACTCTTTGCCGGACAGACCCTGCATGTTTTGATGTACAACATTCAACTTATGCGGCCTACCCATTGTCACACCTAATAGTTTAAACTACAAGGCGTATCAAAAATGATATTAGTACTACTACTAACAGTATTCGATGGTACACTACAAGTACCGGTGTCACTATGTATATTGTAGGCTAAAAGATTAGCAATAAGTCTCCTACAACTAGGTGGCAAATACATTTCATAATTAGTCAGTTTGTAATCAGTAATAAATTGATTACAATCAAAATATAAAATAGCGTCACTATGATGACAAGTTCTATTATAAATTAACATATTTAAATTATAAATGTGACTATTTTGCTCATCAGACAAATATGTTGAATAAGGCAATGCACAGAAAATAAATTTACAGTTCTTGGTCTCATTGAGATGTAACATCAAATGGACACATTCAATTATGTCCTTTTTTCTTACAGATAAGCTATCCCCATATAATAGTATAACAGTGGAACTGGGGTTTATTTTTGTCAATTTAATATTTTTAATTAAATGGCTAATACTGGCACCGGGTAAACAATTATTAATTACATAATGTTGCAAACACTGATTAAATATACTACCAAAACCTTGACCAAATTTGTCAGAAAAAACATAAGTTGTCAAACTATTCATAATATTGATATCTTTATCCATACAGCTACCTACTGGCTGAGCCACTAAGGGTGCGGGTGTAACAAGTTGAGGCTGGGGCTCCTGGGAGCAGACACAGCTAAAAGAGAGGGTATTAGTTAAAGACTCATACCTCTCAGCATTACACTTCACCAAATCCAGTAGTTCCCCAGCCTCAAATAAGCGGTCACTAAGTTGTCGTTGTGAATTCTCATATTTTTCAAAAATATCCTTCAGCAAGTGTTCCTTGTGTTGTATATCATTATAGAGGAGCTGGATATCTGTGTCATATTTTTCCCTACATTTATTTAACTCAATATTACAAGTAATTAAACTTTGAGATAAGACAACACGTTCCTTTCTAAGCGAAAGATTTAATTTTAAGAGATTTTGTTTTTTAATTGCTCTCTGTGACCGTTTAATTATTTTCTTTATATTAATATATTTCTTTAATTTATTGTGACTCATAACAATAGGAGATAATGGTATAGTATCATCACCAGTCAAATCTATGACAGCTGGCTCATACAGTGATTTTGAGTTACTACCTTTTTCGGACTTTTTCCTTTATTTGTGTTGTACGAACTTGCTTCATGCCAAATTTCATGATTCTGGGACAACGGGAAGTACCCTATAGGTTTTGGTTTACTTGCGAGTATCAAAATATGTCGCATAAATGTTCGTATGTTTTTATTGCATTGACTTAGAAGCTTGAGTTTTTTAGGACTTCAAGGGGCCACAGACCTACGTATGTGATATTAATTTCAACTTGATACCTCTACGCGTTCCTGAGAAAAAGGGTTTTGACAGACTGACAGATAGACAGACAGACAGACGGACAAACAAGTGATCCTATAAGGGTTCCGTATTTTCCTTTTGAGGTACGGAACCCTAAAAAGTAGGTACCGACATGAAGTTCCGTCTAGGCCCCTAATCAAATGGGTGAGCCGACAGTTTCGTAAAATTAAAATTCGATAATAATAATTTTTATTCGACTACTCAACCAAAATTAAAACCCGATTCCAATTCCTAGAGCAAATATCGTAAAGTAAACGAAGTGTCTGCTACCTTCCGATCCAAATCCCGAACACAAATTAGAAATTTTCCGCCCGAAAAGACGTCTTCATTGATTCCATTCGATTCTGAATCGCTAATATTCCAATTCAACTTGCTAATATTCCAATTCCAGTTGACATCTTGCTAAAAGTAAAGCTTGGTTTAATTAAAATACTCAAGTAAAGATTTTAATGTACAAGGAATTCTTAGTAATGTTTATTGTGGAAGTTTCGAGCTAATAAAGAGCTGTATAAATTAGTGGTAACTTTGAAAGCGTTTATCTTATTAATGTTTGCTAAAATAAATGTTTTTGGTAGTTCAAACAGTTTTTATAAAACGTAGGATTTCAGTTGAAAGTTAAATTAAGATCCGCCTCACTGCACTGTCTTTAAAGAAGGACCACTCGCTAGGAGAAAAAGGACCATGGTATTTACAATCAGCGTTTTCGGTCGTCTCTTGTCAGAATTAGCGATACTAAAATAATTTTAGAGAAAGAAAAGCCGACTGTTAGCTGCTAGGAACCACAAACCTTAGGTCGACTTCAGAGGAAGACTTCGCTTTCTACAATATTTTATTAAAAACTGAAGCAGCAGTAGACATCATTGGCCGATTGCCAACCGACCACAATTTCGTCCATTTTTGTCCACTACATATTTATGCTGGACGTCGATTCAAGCAGTATCTTTCGACACTAATTGAATCGTTTATCATAAGCCTGCTTGATTATATTATTGTTTTATTTTATTGTGTGGACGTGATCTACTACTACACACGGCAATTGATATAATATCATTACCACATACAATAAAAGAAGATCAGCATGTACTGGTGTCCATATTTGGCTAGAAACGAGCCGGATTGTGGTGGTGCTAATAATACAGTATCTATTGAGTCTTAGTTGATGCTCGAAGGACTGACGTTGAACCTTTGCATTCGATTGGACACTTTTTGCATAATTTCAGCGGCTCTTTTGGTGTTGCGTAGGAACATATAACTTATCAATACCTTTATTCAAGTTTCACCGTACCAAGCGTTTACTTAACTCTTCTCATCCTCGCCAAGCGATCAAGCATGACCTAAGTATGTACTATCAAAAGTCGTTGTGCCTAACGCTTTTCAAAACTTTTTCGGTTGCACGTTGGAATCGTAGTTTGCAACGCTCTTTTTTAGTTTGACCAATGAACGAAGAATGTCGCCTAAGAAGGATGACCCTAAAATAAACAATGTCCCTTTTCTTAAACGTTAATTGCTGTTTTTTCTTAACTTGGTAAAAAAAGGTTCTAACTTATTCTTTTATAATTGCGCCGAAGTGCTATTGGTGGACGAAAACAATGCTGGCCACTAGCCACTGGTCCGTGCATACGAAAAGCGCCCTTATGGGGGTGACGGACAAAAATCGTTGATTGTACACACAGTTGTAATTGTAACACTAAAGTGAGCTATTTCTTTTCCTCATATTTACTATAGTAAAATGTTATAGTAAGTAAAAATAAATTCTCGAAACAGTTTCAGTTACTGTCAGTGGTCAGACTCGACCAGAAAACTTTGGAAGTGGATGTTGTATCGCTCAATAGTTCAGTGAATGCAGACCCGACGCTCGCGCCTATTCGTAATTTATAGCTCTCCGAATATCAACAGCAGAACAAGTTGAATGTATGGCGTAAAAATATCCTGGAAGATATTTATGAAGAGGATATTCAAAGGAAAATATGTTAGCAATATTTTCTTTCACATTTTTATGTATTTTCCACGCAACCAATTAAAATGTAAACTTTTCTATTTTGTAAAAAAAATCAGTTATCTACTCGTTCTCTGTTAGGTACCTACGAATAGATTGCTGAATTTCCAAATTTATTAAACTTTAAATGTACCTTTCATAAGTCAGAAAAAGCATGCAAAAAAAAAAAACATTTCACCATTTAAAATGATGATAAATTATATTTATTTTTGTAAATTGGTTCAAACTACACTTTTACTCGTCATATTACTTTTTCAGGCAGCCAAAATCCCGAACAATTTGTTCAGTCCCCATGTTACATAAATCCAGTCGGTACAGTACATAATCAGGCTACACTTAAGCCCAAAACAATGGCACAGTATCCAACAGCGGTCAATACACAGGCCGGTCGTGTAATTGGGTGGCGTAAACAAAAAATATTTATTGGCAGAGGTCATTAACCCGCGGGTCGCAAGCTGGGCACTCTGCCAACTGCTCAGCGCCCGACGACAGATAAATTCGGGTGCCCGCTTTTGTGCACGTGTTATAAATAGTAGCATTCGTGAAAACGTACGAGTACCTACTACGAATTTTGACGTGTAGGTGTTGTGAACTGAATAACACAGTCAGCTGTTTATTTTTCGGTACACTTTTCGATATGGTATTGATAAAGATAAAAATGTTGTGGATACCTGGAAATGTCTGTCGATGCCAAGTGTAAAAATGCAATAGGTATTGAAAAGTATTTTAAGAAAAAATAATCGTCTGTAAAATTACGTAAAGATTACAATAACTTACCGCTATCTTTCTACGTATATTCTTCATGGTAATCTACTAAAACATTGTTTAATTTTGCGCAACAACGCTTACCAGACACGATAATTTTGCACACATTTTGTTCTGCTACCATTACTTATGTTTCCGTAATCCGTGGCAGTCGTATGCATGTGTGATCAATAAAAAAAAAATAAAAAAAAAAAAAAAATAAATATCCTTGGACATTTCACACAACGCCATCTAGTCCCAAGCTAAGCAACCTAATGCTTGTGTTATGGTAACGAGATGGCTGATAAACTACTTATATACTTTTTTTTTTTTTTTGTAAATACATACATATTATAGATAGAAAAACACCAATTGCTAAGTATCCCATCTAAAACGATATCTTCAAACTATAATATTGTAACTAAAACTTAGTATCCTTCTCAAACTAAAGTAATATAAACGGTCCTAAAACTTTTTTGATGTCAACGTATCATTTACTTCGACTGCCCCCGTTTCTCTTGTACGTAACCTAAATTTTATTATGACTTGCTGCAAAGTGTCGAAAACATTTTCGAGAAATAAATGTCAGTTATGTAGTTTTTATTGCGTTCTAATAGTTAGAAAGAGCTGTTATTTAGTGATAAATAATTTCAGGATAATTTAGGTAGACATCACAGTGCTAAAATTGCATAGATCCACCAGTTTGAGTTTATAAACTTTAAATAGGTACTAGCGATATTTTCATCGCTAGGCTATACAACTTTTTTCGGATAATCCGCACATGCCCAAAAAAGCCCCTACCTTAGTCTATGGATCAGTGATTTTCAACCAAACGCTGCAGTGCTGGTATTTAGATATTACCAAGTGAAGCGCCTGTACATAGAGCCACGAGAAGTGTCGAGCAAATCAATACTATGCCTTCTTGCCTCCATAAAATACATTGTAATCATAGAATAGAAAATAATACTCTTTATTGAAGTGAAAACTTTAGGCGCGTTGAGCTATTTTATGTGAAAACTTTTTAAGTGTGTTGAGCGTTTTTTGGTAGGGGAAAATCTTACGGGTTCGTGTAACCGCGACACCGCTTATGCTATGCATCTTCGATCAATATTGATCGAAGATGCATAGTTTGATGTAGACTCGTTGGTTAATTTTTGGTAGGGGAAAACTTACTTGTCCGCGTCACTACGACAACACGACACCGCGCATGCATAGTTTTAAAAATTATAAATGCAATTTTTCCAATAAGCTTATTTATTGTTGTTCAAAATTTTGTTTTATTACAACTCATAAACGTTGATAATATTTTACATGTCAAAAGCAATAAAGACATTTTTGTACATAGTCGCGCATTTTTGTATACTGTAGAACAATAAGTAGACAAATGATGAACAAAAAAAAGCTGTTGGTCAACGGCCTTTTACCAGCTGGCATAGAGCAATAGGTTCTTGAATGAGTCTTTTGCATAGAGTGATCCTAATGTTGGTTAATATTTTATTATTTAGTTGTTTGAAATATTTTTTTTTTCAATATAATTAAATTGAAAAAAACAAACACAGTTATTCAAAAGTTTTAAGTTTTCACTTCTATCGGCAGTCCCCATGCCTGCCATTTTTTTATGTACAAATTTTAGTTAGGGCATACAAATGGGCGGTCTTATCGCTACAAGCAATTTTTTACAGACAACCTTTGGATGGATTAAAAGGAAACGCAGAGTCAATACTGCAACCCTACTTGACAATACTACGATGTTTATGTGAGTGCTTTAACGATTGAACGGATTTCAATGATATTGGGCCCCTAAGAATACTATAGCATGTACATACTTGTATTCAAATATAGGATGCTTTACATCCGGATACATGTACTATTTTCCTGCGATGCGAGCAGCTTTCAAAATCTCCCTTCAACCCAATTTCCGTACCAGTTTTGAACAACAAGATTCACAAGAATCTTGTACACAACAAGATTCTTGAATAACTTAGTACACAAGGGAAATTCTTGAAAGTGTCCTTACTTTAAGCCTTCAATACATTAAGTGAAATCGCAGACATGGAGTCGCGTAGCCAATTTCTGAATAAACTTTTCTCTTAGCGTCAAGTTTTAGCATGTTTTGTACAAAAACACTTAGAGTAATATTGAACAAGTAAAAGTTTCTTTTTCGATCTCCTAATGAAAGAAATATTGAAATGAAAGCAGACCTACGTTACGCTAAGATCGTTTTTAGTTTCAACTGAAAAAATATATTGAAATCAAACTATAGCGTTGCGTTACGTCATTGCAAAGATAGTGTTTTGTTTCAACAGAAAAAAATGGGTTTCTTGATGAAAAGTAACTGTGATCTACAATTATTTTGTTACCATTTGAAGCAGTATTTAAACTGAGTAGCGTAATATTTCCACGCAATAGACATAATGGACAGTCCTCTGTGCAGAGCATACATGGATGCTGAGGAAACCGTCGTGCATGTACTCTTTGAATGCACAGCCGTCATCCTGATTAGACCCGAAAACCCTCGGGTCACCCAGATCTTTTGTAGATGTCCTTAAATAAATAAAATAAATAAATAAAATTCATTTATTTCGGGCAATCACAATTAGCACATACACCCATAGTCTTAGAAAATTAATTAAATTTATACATTCTGTTCAGCTAAATTAAATTAAATCATAATTCTCTTATAAATGTCAGGAAGGTTTAAATTCAAACAGTCATATATCATACTAGCTTTTGCCCGCGGCTTCGCCCGCGCGGATGTCGGAAAATATCCTTCCAAGGGGAACAAAAATCCTTACTTATTTCTTGTATATAAAGGGAACATCTGTGCAAAATTTCAGCTTTATAGGTCCAAGGGTTTGGGCTGGGCGTTGATGAGTCAGTTAGGACTTTTCTTTTATTATATTGAGATAGCTTCTGCCCACGACTTCGTTCACGTGAAATTTCTTGTGCCCCCGACACACCCCTCGCATCGCATTGCCTGCCCGCGCTATTTCTTCGTTTTCGTTTAGCGTTCTTTCTGACTTTTTTTCTTCTTGCTCGGCACCTAACGGTCCTAGAGTGATGTTAAATATGCCTGTATAGCCTTCTTAATAATTGGGCTTATCTAATGCAAAAATAATTATTAAAGTCCGACTGGCAGTTCCAGAGATTAGAAAAAAGTGTGTGTCAGCTCCGATGCACGACTGGAGTTTGTTCCTGTATTTGTGCCGTTCCGAGTTTCCGACTTTCAATTTTTCGGTCATTTCTGTCGGGCTGGGTTTCTTCAATGAATCAGTGCTATATGAATATCAACTTTAAGGTGTAAAGACACTCGTCCTCCTCTCACTCTTACCACTCCTCCTCTCACTCTCACCCCCCCTCTTCCCACCCATATTCCCTCTCTCTCCCTTATCATCCCTTTCACTGCCCCCTCTCACCCCTTCACCCTTCCCAACCACTCTCCCACTCACCCCCTCACCACATACCCTTCCCGCTAACCTCCCCCTCCCCCTCTCACACCCTCTCATATCCCCTACACCGCTTCCCCTCCCTCTCTACCCTCACCAACTCCTCCCCTCCCCTCTTTCCTTCTCTACACCCTACCCCTAACTACACCCTCCTCCCTTCTATCCCTCTCATCCTCCCTCCATCATCCTCCCCCTCTCCCTCCCCCTCTCACTCCTCACCACCCCTCCCCTCCCTCGCCCTCTCACCAAACCCTGCCCTTCCCCGTTTCCCTCCTCACCTCCCCTCCCGTTCCTTCACCCCTCTACCCTTCCCTCTGGGCAAAAACTATTAATGACAAACTTTGTTACTTGCTTAGGCAAGTATTTGTGACAAGTTTCAAGTTAATTAACCAAATGAGTAAGATTTTTCATATAAACTATATTTATATAGATCGGACTAACTTACCTAGTGACGTCCGATCCTTAATTATGTGAAGTGATCTCGTCCTCATTGTATACTGTGTAGTTTGTACCTCGTACACACTCGTCAATCACATTATTTAAAGATGAAAGCCTTCATCATAGAAAAAATATTAAAAAATAAAAATATTTTATCTGTGGTCCGTCCGCCGGCGCGCACTGTCCTGACATCTGTCAATCATTCTTTCAAAGCATAAGAACGGGACTTCCCGATGACCGATACGGACATCGTATAGTCCCGGCATAGTGCATACAGCACAACACAACTTTTAGAAGGGGTTTAGATAATGCAATCCATTACACATAAGTAGGTTGATTATCTGGGAAGGGCTGGGATACAATGAGGACGAGATCACTTCACATAATTAAGGATCGGACGTCACTAGGTAAGTTAGTCCGATCTATATAATTATGCTTCGTGATCTCGTCCTCATTGTATACTGTGTAGATGTTCAAAGAACAAAGTTGTGTTGGTAATAAGTTCAGCATATTGTATAATAGTTGAACATTGTAACTTAACATGTTATTCTAAGTTTTTTACTTACTCATTCATTATAAATGTATTTCTATCTATGAACCAGTCTTCCAGTTACATTAACATAATTTAAAATTCTCTAAATGCTATTAGTTCCTGGAATTCTTATTCAGTCCTGAATCAACTAGTCTCATTAATAATCTAATATGGCACACATCAATTATCTACTTATAATCAGACATTTAACATTGACATTAAAATGTAACAATCACTGTGTATAGAGCACACAGCTTGTGCAAAAGCTCTAGCTTGCACAGGGATTACTAATGGTTGAGAATTTTGTGTTCCAACCAGCAGCTTTTCTTATGACTTCAATATTGATACCTCCTTCAGAGGTCTTTTAAGTTGAAGTAGAGGCATGTCTGTTTATGTGAATTTGCAAATATCTATTCCACTACTACTTAAATTTTGTTTCATCCATCTACTAAAGGTTGCAGTAGAGGTGGCATGAAAAGGTTTTCTCATAGTTCTAATTAATGATTTACAATCTTTTCTTATACCTACTCTTAGTAAAATCTAGATAGGGAAAAAGGGGCTAGGATACATTCTCTTTAAGAAATGATAATATAAAATTGAGTTGAGATCTACCAGGTGAAGAAGTTTCAATTATTTCTGGAATCTTTATGTAAATGTTATCCTCATTATCAAATGTTATCAATACTAATGAGTGACAAGGTTTGAATTCTATGTGCTGTTACAAGAGCTAAATGGTTACTTACAAATTTTTTGTTACTTATTGTAAACTAAGGTTTTAGTTAGGAAATAAATTAGATAACCCAACGATACTGGGGTCCCAAACTATTTCATACTTAGGGTTATTTGGTCTTAATTTAAATATAAGAACCCCCCTCTCACTGCCCCCCTCCCCCTCCAAAATCTTGACACTATCATATGAGCCAATGTGGGGGCCTAAAACTACAAAAATTGTTTACTATTATTATACAGCGCACTCATTAAGGCATTGAGTGAGCCATATGACAATCCCTCAATAAAACTTAGTGGTCAAAAATAATATCACCATGGTGACTGAGCCTAGGAGGGGTCAATATCTTGATTCCTACAGAAGGGAATCTGCTGATTTAGAGTAGATTCATATTGTTTTCTTGTTTTGGAAGCTATTAATTAAAAGGATCAGACTTCCTCTTCTCAGAAAAGCGTTCCTGATAATAATATGGCGGCAATCGGTGTGAGACCGTGCATCTACAAAGCATGTAAGTACCTGGGTCAGGTAGCCATGATGTGTCATTCTGACACTTAGTAGTGGAGCTGCTTGCAAACAGGGTCAATGCGGGGCTGACACAGTTTAACAACAAATGATTTGTGGGCTGTATCACATCACTTCCATTCAATTTTTATTCTAGGTTGTCCAGGTTCTACATTTGCCATAGTGTTTTCTTTGGACTAATATAAGATGCATAAACCCATATATTTTGTTTTTCCTCGCACCATTGCTACAATTAAAGTCTAGTTAAGCTATTTAGATAAGTAAAACAAGTACCACCCATCTTATGATGATATAGGCTATGACATTGTGATATCTATTCTAAGTAATTCCTCACAGTATCTGAGTTTGCTTGCAAATTTTTTGAGCCCTACAAACGCTTGAACACTGTTCAAGGTAATTTATATGGAACTTTCTATCATTAGCAGTCCAGTGCCCATGGCTTTTGATATCATTACATACCAGGCCCCAGCCAGTTTGAAAAGCATCAGAGAATATTTCCCAGACAAAGTCAAGTTGTTTAATCTTATTGTGATTTGTTGAAATGTGAAACAACCAATAACCTTTGCTAATAGATGATTTTGAATTTGATTCTAGTTTTGTTGAACTTGCAAATACCTAAATGATTTTGAATTTTAATTTGAATCTAGTTCTGACCTTGTTATTTTCATTATTGTTTTTAAGGCCACCATATTTTACAGTTGGGCATGCTGTAACAAGAATACTTACCTAATAATTATGCAAACTCTATTAATTGCATCTCATTTTTATGGAATAAAAGATAAACTATCTTTTTCTGAGGAAGTGAAATGGCAAACTGAACTGAATCTAACAAAAAACCTAGATACTGGCAGCACTGTCTGGGCTCTAGGACACACTTTTCAGTATTAATAATAAATCTTAGATTTTTTAACGCAGTTTGAGTAGTAGACACATTCTAACATTTTACATATTTGAATCGGCAAGACACAGAATATTGTCAAGATATATGTGACAGAAAGTGACACTAATAACTTCAGGTGACAGCCACCTGGCTTCGTGATTTGTAAATACAAATATATACTGGAGATACCTCTAAGATATTTATTTTCCTATGGGTAATAAATAATATGCATTTATTATAATTACCTATTGTAGGCAAAGGTATACTGTCCTTAAATCTACCAGTTTAGTTCAGTGTGTATACTTATTGTATTTTTAATCTCAAAGTGCCATTTAATTTTGGGGAAAATTATAAAAATTTATTATTGACAGTAGAACATGTTTCTATGGCACCTAACTGTAAGAGATTATTAATAATAATAAAATAATAATAACCATTTTATTATCAGGCAACTAGGCCCATACATAAAATACATAACATTATCTAATTTATTAGGAAATTTGTATGGATATATTAAGATTGCTTTCTTTTTAATGAAGTTTTTATTCAGAAGTTTCAAAAGGAAACTCAGTGAAAGGTAGTTTATAGTCCTTGATTCACTCATGTATGGTTGGATTACTAGTAATAATATTACATACTTCAGAAAAATACTGCAATCTACCATTGTGTATCTGAGCTAGTTACAGTTCGGTTCTAGTACCGTTTGATGTCATTGAATTTATCTTGAAGCCCGACCAGGTAATCAGATAATCAATATCTGTTTGTTCCATCCATTCTTTCATTTTCTTATTAAGGCTGGGTAGCATTGATGATCTCCGTGTGATGCAATGATCATGATAAATGTCACAGTAGTCTAGCTGAGTCACTTAACGTTTTGATTTGATGCACTCCCTTGTGAGACTATTAAACTGTTAAGGACTTTGCCAGTGGATTTAATGGCAACAGCCATTGTAATCTGCTGCAGTTGATTCCACTTTCATTTACTGTTTCTGCCACTAAGATTACAGGTGTTTCATACTTCTTTTAAATGTTTTGCTTCTTAATTGCTATCTATAATTGGTGACCTGACCACCATGTGGCCAGACTGCCGTGCTGTTCCATAGGTAAGGTAGCTAACTGTACCGCCCCCCTCTTCTCTGAGTAGATTGTCAATACTTGAAGGTAAGACTTTAGGTTGTGGTATAGATACCATTACAATCACAGCCTCCTTCTAGTTGTATTGTAGTAGAATTTAAGTACTAACATAGTATATTTAAGTTAGATTGTATACAACATCTAGAATTGTAAGTATTTTGGAATTTTACAAAAACAACTGGAAGTTGTCTGATAAATAAATCAATTAAAATTGGCAGCATTGAGTCCGGCTGCGTCGGACTCGGTCAAGTGATACACAACTCCTTGAACGTGTTGGACTGTAGTGTATTCCACGGAAGCGGGCTTCATACTCATCTACAAAGAACAATTGAAGTTCAGTTCCAGACTGCATAAATCTAAATCCACGGCTAACCTCTCGTGATAGCTCTAGGGACACAGCAGGGACGTGTTTTTAACACTGAACGTATTATACCATCGGCTAACCTCTCGTGAAAGCTCTTGTGGTGTCGTTCTTTTGCAAGTATACAGCATATTTAATGTTCTCATGGTTAACCTCTCGTGAAAACTCTTAGAGACATCTAGGGGTCTAATAGCAGAGACGTGTTTTAACACTGAACGAATAGACCATCGACTAACCTCTCGTGAAAGCTCGTGTGGTCGTTCTTTTGTAAGTATACGGCACAGATAATGTTCTCATGGTTAACCTCTCGTGAAAACTTTTAAGAGACTGCTAAGGATCCAACAGAGGCGTGTTTTTAACACTGAACGTATATACCATCGGCTAACCTCTCGTGAAAACTCATGTGGTGTCGTTCTTTATTAAGTATACGGCACAGTTAATGTTCTCATGGTTAACTTCTAGTAAGAACTGTTACAAGACTGTTAAGCATCCAGGAGGGACGTGTTTTTAACACTGAATGTATAGACCATCGGCTCGTGTGATGTAGTTCTTTCGTAAGTATATGGCACAGTTAATTCTCATGGTTAACCTCTCGTGAAACCTAGAGAGACTGATGTGCATATTGCGGCATCCAAGGTAAATTATAGGAAAAGGATTTAAAATAAAGGCAAATTGTTAGGTTTATCAAGAAACTTACTTGAGTTTCAAGACGACTCCGTTTTCGCTTTTCCACTCGATTTTCCAGATCTCGCAGACGTTCGTTCAGCTCCTCCATTTCCTTGTCTCGGATTCTTCGATATTTTTCCATTTCGTTAAAATTTTTCTTAAGTTTTTAACGAAAAACGTGATCAACGCGCGGCACAAAAAAGTACAATGATTGACAGATGTCAGGACAGTGCGCGCCGGCGGACGGACCACAGATAAAATATTTTTATTTTTTAATATTTTTTCTATGATGAAGGCTTTCATCTTTAAATAATGTGATTGACGAGTGTGTACGAGGTACAAACTACACAGTATACAATGAGGACGAGATCACGAAGCATAATCCCTTTTTTCACCACCATAGGGGTGGAATTTTAAAAATCGTTTGGGATATTTTCGTAACTTGACTGAAAGATTATTTACACCAACTTTCGAGTTAATCAAGCCCCGCAGTAAATCCTGCCCTGTAAAATTGACTACCCCTTTTCATCCCTATATGGGTAGATTTTCGAAAAACCGTGATACACGTTATTCTTCATTTTTGGTTTCAAGTTTAAATACTGAGTTTCGAGTTAATCGGAACGCCCGTTAAAATTCCTCCATACAAAACTTTGACACCCCCCCATCCCTCCTGAGGGGGTAGTCTAGAAAAACTAAAAATGACAAACTTTATAATTTACTTAGATAAATATTCATGCCAAATTTCAAGTCTATTAACTTAAGGAATAAGATTTTTCATACAAACTTTGGACCCCCATTTCACCCCCTTAGGGGTTGAATTTTGAAAAATCCTTCCTTAGTGGATGCCTACACTGTATAAGGTATCTATGTGCAAAATTTCAAGTCTCTAGGTCCAGCGGTTTGGGCTGTGCGTTGATATATCAGTCAGTCAATCAGTCAGTCAGTCAGGACTTTGAATTTTATATATATAGATCATATTATATTAAAATAAAATAAAATTTATACATTCTGTTCAGCTAAATTAAATTAAATCATAATTCTCTTATAAATGTCAGGAAGGTTTAAATTCAAACAGTCATATATCATATTATACTAAAATAAAATAATTACTGGTCATGTAAATGGTGCGAAACACAGAGGTCACAATGCTGTTTTTACAGTCAATTAGTCTCTGGTGAAACGATGCTTTCAGCATTCGTAAAATAGCAAAAAAATCGTCGACCCTGCTTTCGGCAAACATACCAGACGCGCTACACCGCCAGGGCAGATTGAGCATGGCCCGGAACGCGTTGTTGTATTGTACACGAAGAGTATTGTAGGTACTCTTCGTGTACTTGTACCAGAGTAATACCTGACCTTTATAGATAAGGAGACCTAATCTGCTTCTGGAGAGAGGTTGGCTGGTTGGCATGACCAACGACGGCTACCATGGTACAGCTGAAGGAGTAAGTGCGGAAACCGATCCGAATAACATAGAGAGACGAGAACTGCGTAGCGTATCTACACCGTTAGTAGTCTGTTCATTAGTGGGACCAATTAGTTCAGTCAATCAATATGACCGTAGTTAGATATCGATGTCAACTACAAGGGAAAATGGAGGGCCAATATTATTAAATAGTTACTGCTGACCATAACTGGCCAGGGTTTGGTTTAACTCGACGTTTATACATGTTTAAATAAAGCGAGTTTAAGGTTATGCAAACGCCATTAGAAATACCCACAATTGAAACTTTATATTTACTTAAGTAAGTACCTACTAGTTTTATGGTTTTATATGTATTTAAAAACAATATTTTCAAATAAAAATGTGATTTTTATGTTTAGAGGTAACAATAATAATAAACAAGAATGTGTGAACTTTCCTAGCCAATTAAGGTTCTAAGCCTAACATTTATAAAAGAAATAGGAAAAATAAACTTCTAACACACTTCATGGTTATGTCCAAATTCCACTTCAAAGTGGAAAGATCTCTTGAACTGACGTGGAAACACTAAGATTTACTCCAAACCAGTTATTGAGATAAAGTTAAAACGTAAAATGTATATTTCAGTAAAACCACACGATCCATCCTCGTCTAAAGGAATTGAAAACAAAATATTCTAGCGGAGTGAAACGTTGATGTAGAGCATTGGTACTCAACCTTCGAACCGCAGAGCTTTTGACCTCGCTAACAAAAAATAATTGGAAATGGACCGGACGAAATACCAATATTTCAGTAAAACCTCTTAACAATAATGTCTTTAAGCGATTAATTTAATATAAAGTACTCGATATGTACGACCCGCATTAAGAAAAGGTTGACAATCCCTGGCGTAAAGACGAATGATAGCCGACGAGTCTGCGCTATCTACGGCGTAGACGTTGCTACGGCGTAGACTATGCTACGGCGTAGACGCTGCAGTGCTACGATTGATGTCTTGAGATACTACAAGTTGTAGCATCTTTGATCGAGGATCTAGTTTAAGTTTGTGTATGTTTAAAGTAAGTAGGAATAAATTTCCAGTTTAACAGCGTTCTTAACAGAAGCAACGGTTTATAAGGGTATGATTTATATGCATTTTTGAGAAAGTACCAACAGTACGACTTTTGTTTATCGTTTTAAGATATGACTATGATTAAATCTTCAAACCACGTAAGACATGACGAAACCATTTTTAAAGTAAATTCCCATATATATTTAAACCATTCATTTATAGCGAGCTGATTGCAGTCATCATATTTTACAGACCTGAACTAGAAAGAGGCTGGGACAGACTGGATGCGGAAGACGGAGGACAGGATGTTGTGGGGCAGACTGGGAGAGGCTGAATTGATTGATTGATATTTTACAGATATACTCAACATTAACTTGTGCTTACGTATGTAGCGAAGTTCAAAACAAAACCTTCCCAATAAATTTCTAAGTCAATATCTAAGAATAATGGTTCCCGTATGAAGTACTATCGCTCCTCTGCTGGTCTGCGGCAGACTGATGCATCAAAGCGTCGGAACTAGCGACCGCCATGTGTTTCCCTGGCGGAGAACTAAACTGCTCAATAGTGGTACATTTTTAGCGTAAATACAAAATGGTAGCCTTACATTTTTTGCAATTGCAATTGTGCGGTCCAACTCGGTCTTGACCGGCTTTTTCTTTTGTTCTTTAAACTAAAACAGATTTCAAGATAAATGAAATCACTTCTTATGTATTTTAGATTACCTACTGTGTATTTTTCCTACCAAAAAAAACTGCTTGAAAATGTTACTCTAAAAGATGGACACAATAAAGTTACTTAGTTTCACCGTTTTTTACGGAGGTCAAGCCTAAATGGTTACAATGAGACCTAAAACAAGTGTAAAAGAATACACAACATCTATTTAAAAGCGTGTTGCAAGACACTAAATTATAGTCTTGTTTCCCAGAAAGTAGCACATTTCAGTGCACTAATACTTCAGCATTACTGGCAAGTCCAACCACTACTACATTGTTGGAATATTTAAACGCAATATATTTCTACAGCTGGCCCCAACTCGTTTCATATATCAGCGGAACCGTGCGCGCTATTTTTAAGAAACTTTTAAGAAAATAATCAGAAATGTAGCCTTGTCAAAATTCTGTCGGAATAATCATTTATTAAAGCTAGCAATGTTGCAATGGTGCCACAAGCGATTGTCGGGCTTTTGCTTAGTAAGCAAATAAATTGATAATTTATTATGGTGAGTGTTTGACTATTAATTAAAGCTGTCCTTATTATTAATTATTAGCGACCCGCCCCGGCTTTGCACTGTTTATACGACTTGGTTGACTCAAACTCAAACTCAGAGCATTTATCTGTATAAATAAAAAGAGAAGTCCTGACTGACCGACTGACTGATTGACTGACTCATCAACGCCCAGCCCAAACCCTTGAACCTAGAAAGCTGAAATTTTGCACAGAGGTTCCCTTTATAATGTAGACAAGGAATAAGGAAGGAATTCCCGGTAGTAGGTTCTCTTGGGATATTTTCCGACATCTACGCGGGCGAAGCCGCGGGCAAAAGCTGGTAATATAATAATTTAGAATTACAATGCAACACTCAGATGAAAGTATTGACAGCAATTTGCTACGAGATTTTATATCGTAAATTAAAACAAGGTTTCTTCAAATAGATACTGGCACAAAAGTTGAAACTTATAACATTGCACCTGCCAAGTTAATTTCGTAGAATGGAAGCTTTCTCTTTCAGCATTTTATAAACTTACATTTTAAAAGTTCTCCCTGAACTTCTTAGTATTCATCAATTTTATCGACCAATCACCATTAGTGACGAAATTAACTGCTTCAAGAACAATGCGCTTATAAAGCTTACGTCTCTTCCGAATCTTGTGATTTTAAGTTAAAAAAAAAAAAAAAAAAAAAAAATTTTGACCAAACACAAATATAAGTTTATAAAACCTGCCAAACTGCAAGACAGTTTGTCGGCAGGATTAAAGCTCCTTTTAATAATTTCGGTCATTACATACAGAACAAACTACTTAAACCACCCAGCGCCCGCACACACAAGCGGCACGCGCCACCGGCCGGCAGATGCCAGCAGCCAGTTAATTTATTTATTTATTTAATTGACCAACTTACACTAACAGTAAAATACTACACATACAAGTTATAGGTCATATATAGGTACAGATATAAACTAAAACAATATTATAACATACATTTAAAACAAGATGAAAGACACCACAAAATTAATACACATTAGAAAAAACATAAGTAATATCTACGACGCAGAGATAGTACTAGGAGTGGCAATAGACTCCAGGTAAGCATTAGCAGTTTGCAGGAACCTCAGTTCGGTACTTGCAAAGGCATCGAGCGACTCATCATACTGTAATATATGATTGATGAGGGTAAGGGCTAAGTATAAGGGACTGGTTTTTAGAGTTACGGAACCAGCTGGAGGAACTGAAAATAGAGGACGCTGGCGAGGGCGAAGTATATGCCTGATAGGTAAAGGAAGAAAAATAATTCAGCAAGTTAATAATTCTTAAATATCCCATCATCATTTCATGCGAATTTTGGGAGCTACTTTCCTAATCATCTGCCTGGCCTTTTCTCAAGAATGTTGACGTCGGCTTCCTGTCGAACTGGATGCAGCTGAATACCAGTATTTTAATGGAGCGAGTGCCCACCACAACCGACTTACTGGCCCAGTTGTCAGACTTTCGGGATTCTGACGACCCGTATCGACTGTCAAAGATCCACGAATGACAGGTCACCCATCCAAGGATCAACCGCGGCAAGCGTAGCTTAACCTGATTGATCCACCCGTGCGGCTGTTATTACTTAACCACGACCCTCTCAGTAAACTATTCTAATGAGCAAAATAATTTCCTAACAACAGCTTTCTACAGTATAAGTTTTCCATTTCAGCATCTCTAAGAGCAGTTCTAAAAGTTATACACAAAAAAAAACTTTCAGTATCCAACAGAGCAACTATGTATATAAGGATTGTATGGTTTTAACGGTACGACAACTTTATATCAGGAGGGTTCTGCTTATAACCCATAAAGACTCAACGTATGACCCGGAAGGACTAAGGAACAAACGTAGGAAGGACCTAGTCTTTGACCTGAAACCGTGTAAATAGACTTCTATAGGAGACAACCGTTCTACATGGGTCCATATCTTTATAATAAAATAAGTAAAAATACACAGTTATAATATAACCTACCGATAAAAAAAACTAAAACTTACCTTAGACGACTTCCTTCTCTCTCTAAATTATGAAAATACAGAAAATATGCTAAAAAGTATAAAATAAAATAAAACACTAAGCCACTCAGGCCCATTCACAACACGCAAATACATATACATACGCGCACAAACACACCCCTACACACACCCCACAATCATACACACACACTCATACGAACATACACATCCACACTCACCCCTACACACACTGACACACACCCCACAATCATACACACACACTCATACGAATATACACATCCACACTCACGCATGTTTATATTAATAATTTTAATTTCATAATATTGTAATTTGTACTTACAGTATAATACTTGTTTTGCTCCGCACCGCACTTGTGATGGCAGCTCGAAACGGTGGAGACGGAAGTAACTGGTGCTTATAGCACAGGAATCCTCCTAGTTTAAGCCCAGTTACACTAGTTTTGTATCTTGCCAGTATCTTAGTCTAAATAAATAATAAATGTAATACTGTAAAGGTAAGTCTTGAACAAATAAATATTTTTATTTATTTTTTTTATTTTTTTTTCCTTTCCTTGCTTCTCTTAAGAACAAAATAATAAATAATTAAGTGTAGGTCTGGTCCTTAGGCCTAAGTTTAAACATAAATTCTGAGATAAGAGAATCTATTATGAATAATTTATTAATTAACTACGCCCATTAAATATGAAGGAAAGACATTTCTAAATGATGAGAATTTATGTTCACTAAGCTAAAAGCATAATAAAATTAATCTATAAATAAAAAAATTAAAGGCTAAATGTGTTGCTAAGTTCAAAACTCGAGAAGAGCTTGACCAATTCGGCAATTATTTTTTTCAATTACTCGTTGAAGTCTGAGGAACGTTCTTATGAAGAGAAAAATTTGTAAAGTTGCCTGGAAAATTCTAAAATTCGGGAAAACTGAAAGTTCATTTTCTATGGGAATTTTGTATGAATTATTGAAATGTGGACAGGACAACGATATCGGGTCAGCTACTAAAAAATAAAAAGCGATAATGTCTTTAAAATTCTTCGCAAGGTGAATTGAAGTAATAATCAAAGTATTATTACTTCAATTCACCTTGCGAAGAATTTTCACAAAGTATGATAAGTTGTTACAAAAGAGAACTTATCTAGTTATCTAGTCTTACCTACCAGATATACCAACATGAGTTTATAAATCTATCTATACATTAAAATATCTTTGTTTATTTTGAAAACATAACCAGAGTAAACAATAACGTCACTAGAGATAATAAATATAAAAAGTTATTTACAGCATTACTAGGGAAATAAAACATTCCAATTATATACAGTTAAAATTAGCATAAGCATCATAGCATAATTAGGCTATAATATTCCCACTGCTTGTACACAGACCTCCTCTCGATTCCTCGTCACCTCGAGACCTCGTCATCGAATTTTTGGTTCTAGGACAGTTCCTCAAGATGTTTTCCTTCACCGTATTGACAGCACTGATGATGAAATAATTGACACAAAATAAAGCGCCTGCTGGGGTTCGAACCTACAACCTACAACTCGATAGTCGTGACCGTTACCACTGGGCCACCGCTGCTCTCAGGTAACTTAAAATGCCAAAACGATTTCACATGTAAATAAACTACCCACCATAAAAATAATAAAGCAAAGAATCGATCAGTAAAACCTAAACAAGTAAAAGCAAGTTTACAAGAATTTGAATTGTTCATGGCAACTATTCCAGTTAGAACAAAACAACAGGTTTGTTCCAGGTATTAAAGCAAAACGAGTTTCGAAGTTAGAAGGAAGAATATTATCTATATCTATAAAAGGAAAGCGTTACTGACTGACTGACTGACTGACTGACTGACTGATCTATCAACACACAGCTCAAACCACTGAACGGATTAGGCTGAAATTTGGAATACAGGTAGCTATTATGACCTAGGCATCCGCTAAGAAAGGGTTTTTGGAAATTCGACCTTTAAGGGGGTAAAAAGGGGGGATATTGTTTGTATGAAAAATCTTATTCCTTGAGTTAATAAACTTGAAACTTGGCACGAATATTTATCTAAGTAAATTATGATTTTTGTGATTTTATGTTTTTCTAAAGTACCCCCTAAAGGGAAATTGGGGGGTCTCAAAGTTTGTATGGAAAAATTTTAACGCGCAATCCGATTAACTCAAAACTCAGTATTTATACTTAAAACCAAAAATAAAGAATAATGTGTGTCAGGGTTTTTCGAAAATCTACCTCTAACGGGGTGAAAAGGGGTAGTCAATTTCACAGGGGAGGATTTTACTGCGTGGCTTGATTAACTCGAAAATTGGTGTAAATAATCTTTGAGTCAAGCTATGGAAATATCTCAAACCATTTTTTTAAATTCCACCCCTGTGGGGGTGAAAACAGGGAATACTATTTACATGAAAAATGTTTGAATTGACTTGAAATTTGGCACAAATATTTGCCTAAGTTTGTCATTATTAGTTTTTTAAAACTACCCCGGAGGGAGGGTTAGAGGGGAGGGGCAAGGGAGGGGTGGTGAGGAGTATGAGGGGGAGGATGATGGACGCAGGGAGAAAGGGCAGGAATTGGTGAGGAGAGGAGGAAGACATGGTGAAGGCTGAGGGGTGGGTAGGGGTTGGTGAGCTGGAGGTGGAGGAGAGGGGGAGAGGGAGGGGACGGGGTGGTGAGAGAGAGAGAGAGCGAAGGGGAAGTGGTGAAGGGGGTGTGAGAGTGAGTGAGAGGGGGAGGGAGAGGTAGCGGAAGGGGATGTGGTGAAGGAACAAGCTAAACTCTGGAACTACCCTACCAGTCGGACTTTAAAAAATCTTTTTGCATTAATGATAGCCCAAATCTTATAGAAGGCATATTTAACATCACTCTAGGACCCTTATTAGGTGCCGAGCAAAAAGAAAAAAAGTCTGAAAGAACGCTAAGTGAAAACGAAGTAATGGCGCGGGTAGGCAATGCTATGCGACGGGGTGGGTCGAGCAAAAAATAAATTACACGCGGACGAAGTCGCGGGCAGAAGCTAGTTAAAAATAAAATGCTTGAGAAGTCGAGTTCATCTCAGCGTAATTGATCAGGTTATTAATAAGTTAAATCATTGACGTGTACTGAGAAATCGTCTTGATCGCCTGCTTGTGAAGCAGAGCCGGTTTGAGAAATAATGTATTTACTTTTTAATGAGTTTGTTACTTTTTAGGGTTCCGTACCTCAAGAGGAAAAAATTGGAAACCTTATAGTATCACTTCGTTGTCCTTCTGTCTGTCTATCTGTCAATATTTCAAGACCCTTTTTTCTCTATTAAAAAGTCGCGTTCTTCGTATCCATTTAAATCTAGATACACCCAACCATTACTCTCTCAATTCTAAACTAGTTAGATAGAGGTGCGGTTTCTAAACCTACAGTTTATCGATGTCGATTAAAGTAGCCTCCACGAGTACCTACATACATTATCAGTCAGGTGCACCTTGGGTATTCTACACCACTTCTGTCTTACTGAAGTGCCTCGTTGGTCTAGCTAGTGCTTGCAAGCGATTCCCAGGTCGGGCAAAGTGTTATTGGGTTTTTCAATATAGAATTTCTCAATAGCAACCCGGAGTCTGGATTAGTGCCCGATTGATGGCAATAGGCTCGCCCCCTATTACATGGTTCTTAAACTTAACTGTCGAAATGTGGGTGTACAGGTACACCTCTGCCCAACCCTTCGGCGACATAAGGCGTGATGTTATGTATGTACTATCTTACTGTCTGGCTATACTTTACAATGCCATAGCAGCATTAACATACTTAAAGGCATGTATTTAATCAATTGACTTATATAATTATCAATGATTTAATCGAACTTCTATTATCACCGATTTTGTGCTCCTAAAAATATTATTGAAGACTCTAATATAACGAATGCACCTCTTTTTATGAATTTCAAATAATTACTATTTTGGAGCCCTAAAAATACTTAATAGCCAAGTCACCAGCAACCAACTTGGATGGAGCGCTCGCCGGCCGCTACCACAGCACCACTCGCTTCGCTCGGAGTTCTGATCTAACCTAACTCATTTGGTCGGGGTGCCCTAGCGTAGAAGGCGAATAAGTTTTTTTTATAAATATTTCCCAATCTTACATGATTGTTTGTGCCGATATAAGTGAAATAGGCCGACGTGCCTATTGTGATAAATAGAACTTTAGTCATTCAAGTACCTATTTAGTTGGAACAGTACTATTACTTACTGGACAGTTAATCGAAGAAAATCATATATTGTTAGCCGGCTGTTATATTCTAGGCACGTTTGAGTCAGACGAGGCAATGTTATCATAATGGTAATGGTTACTAGCGATGGGCTAAGTGCCCATGATTTGTAAAGCTAGCCTAATACTATGTCCACTTACTGGACTTACATAAGTGTCTCTTGTTTTTATGGTACTTCCCATTGACTTTACGTCACCGTAGGGGATTCTTATGGTGACGTAAGATGGTAAAGATTGTAATTCTTTTATTTTATCAAAATAATTTTTGTAGCTTAGGCACTGTTTTGTAGAATGGTTTTAAAATTTATTGTTGCTTTAAAATCTAAAATTAATAGCACTACTTATTGCAAAATTTGCTATGTTTCTGGCTTATATCGTCTTTTGTCAGGTTTTTATGAATTTTAAATTCGTGGAGTTGGCAATTTAGCAGCGTTTTTAATTCGCAGATACACAAATTAATGCTGTATAAAAAAAGTTTTCTTATATTCTACAAAATAGTGCCGCTTGTCCGCCCTTAGAAAGGGTCATTGGACTCTATGAAGTCGCAATAAAAACGTGAACGAAGCACTCCTCTCTTTTGGCAGCCATCTTACCATATTTCCCTCCATTAACAAATCGTCTGCATAATACAGTTCCTGGAATCTGGCCAGAATAATGTTATGCAGAAGAAAAAATAATTTCTCGTACTTGACACACTTTCTTAAGAGGCTTTGGGTTTACTTTTAGGGTGACTTAACGACAAGACTATTTCAAATGGTAACCTTAATTTTAAAGTAGTAAGGTACTTTTTAGAATTCATTAGGCACCAGGTTTTGAGGTGTTCCGCGAAACAAGTATACAAGCCGGAGGGAAATAGGACTAATTTAGGCATTACAGTTTAAAAATGCATCATCGATATCAGGTTTGGGCTGGGTTGGCAACACGATTTTCCTTGAGAGATTTGCAATAGATGTCATTGAAAATATTCATATCGTCGAATGAGAAAATGCCAGTTGAGAAATTACTGACGATAAAGAATTGATGTGGGTAGACAAAACGTAAAATGTAGAACACGAAATGTAGTTACTGCGATATAGGTTTGAGCCCAGTCATAACAGTTTCAAATGGATTTCTTAGAAGAATAAGCATTCTTTTTTTGCAAATTTCGGCACAAAATGCTAAAAAGAGCTTGTATTCTGTTTGCTACAGTTTTAATTGACTCAAGTATTCTTAGCCTTTGTGCCTTGTGAGGCGTCGTTCGTTCAGCCCCACCCGGGGGATATGTGCAGTGAGCTTGGAGCTCGAATATATTTTTGTTTTATTCAATGTTAATAGCCATTTTGGTTTCCATACGGATAAATAAGCCTAGCTCACTCAACCTCTCTAGATTTTGTGAAGGAATGTTGTCCAGGGAAGACTACCACCATATGACTATACGTACCTTATATTTCTGCAACCAAGTAGAGTTGCTGTGTTTCTGTTTGACCCCGACCAAACGACCTCGAGCGTTCAGTCCTTCTCTGTCCCGCGGCTCAACCTCGCTTTCCCTGCGAACGCCCCTTTTGTATGTGTGAATTAAAAATTTTTTTTTGAATAATGTTACTAAAAATAAAATAGCTATCTTTTGAAATAAAAAAAGCCATCTATTAGTGGAATCCTCAAATGATTAGAACGTCACCTTTAGCAAAAGTTGCATGCAATCTATAATTTTGGTCACTTTTTTACAAGGAGATTTCAAATGTATTTATAACCACATAAAAAAAAAATAAGAACGTGCAATGTGATGATAAGATAATATATAGAACATTAATAATGTGCTTTTAGATGTAGTTATTACTCTTAATTAATGAGTTAATAGCCTCTGAAAAATGTTTTGGTCGGCCTTAAAGCACTGGGTGTAGTAACAGGCCATAAGATATTTCAGCTTTGTCTTCGGCGTAGAAAAGAAAGAAGGAAATATTGTTTATTCTTCACAAAAAAGACGCATGTCTATAGGTGTCGGTAACCAACCAAAGGTCCAAGAGTCCCGAGTTAAGTCAAACCCAATAAAAACTAATAAATAGACCCTAGTAGATTTATATCCCCTAGGATCTATTAACACCTACCCTAAATCCGTGCCTGATTCAATAAGCAACGACAGGAAATTAATACCGGTACTGGAAGCTCGCATTAGATTCTATTTTCTTCGCCTAACGTGTTTGGTAATTAACGAACGCTCTGTTTGTTTGAGCAAATTAATATTGCTTCGTGTTGGTAAAACTAGGAATAGACATCCTGTCCTAGAATTTATGTTGTTTATAAAAATACTAGCTTCCGCCAGCGGCTTCGCCCGCGTGAATGTTGAAAATTATCCCATGGGAACTTGCACTAATCCAGGTTATGGTCTACCCATGTGCCATGTGCGATTAGTATTTATCCAATTAAGTTCTGCTAAAATGTTTAGCACTCAAACAAGACTATCAACATTTTTATTAATTGGTCAACTTAGTTGTCATTATTTTTCTAAACAGTGCGCTGCGTAATGTTACCTGTATAAATATAATCGCAACATGTTTGAAATATACTTCCAACCATTAAAAAAAAAGAAAACTACAACAGAATCCGATAACAAACAACAACCATAACAATAATGTATTCAATTCCAGTTATCTCGTTATAACATTAACAGCAAGACACGCCGCCTGAATACACAATTTATACACAAGGCAAAACTCCAAGATATCGGACAAAGATTACTCAGTAATTTAACTTGAACCAGTTGTTGATAATTTTAAATATTCGGAAAGCAACTTGGAATATAATATACGGAAGCTTTGTTTAAAACTTTATTGGTTGCTGAAAAGTTTTGCTTAATCGGCACAAAATTATGTACGTGTTTTGGGTCGTTATTAATTTTGTACAATACCCGCTTTTTGTCCGGCAGGTTGGTTTTGAATTAGTTTAGATTAAAGTGGTGAGATATTCATATACCATGTTCACGTGCTATGTCCGGTTGGCTGCTGGCAACACCGACGAGTTCAGTGTGGTTGTATGCTTACGTCGCTCGTTCGGTCGTTTTTTGAGGTCCTCAGATAAACTATCAATAGTAATTCACTCGACTTTTCAGCTAAATTCTTCCTTAACGAATGCGATATCGAACCAATAATCGTATGGGTAAACTCCGTTTAAAAACCTAGAAACCGGGAATTAGTGTTTCTATATACCTAGGGATGATGCGCAGTGGCGCGAAATTCATTTTTTTTTTTGGGTTTTTTTGCAGGTCCGTGTCAGGTTGTATCTTAATAAAAGTATGATACGGTGCATTAAAACATATAATTATATTTATATAATTTTAACCATAAAAATCATCAATACTCTATACTCTAAGTTAGATTTCGTGCAGATTCGTTAGATTTCATTCGTTTGACGAATCTGCACAAAATCTAACTTAGAGAGATGTATTGATAATGTTTATGGTTAAAATTATGTAAATACTTAAGTTTTATTGCCACGTATCATATTTTGATCAAGACAATTGTGTCTTGATCAAAATATGATACGTGGCAATAAAACTTAAGTATTTATATATTTTTTTTTGGTTTTTTGCAATTTGCAGCTCCGTGTCAGATTGCTGACACGGAGCTGCAAATTGCAAAAAACCAAAAAAAAATTGAATTTCGCGGGCTACACAGCGCAATCATCTTAATAAACAATTAATTTATTTATTTTGTACCTACTTCGGTAACTTTGTTTTTATTCTCGATATGAAGTGGCGACAACAAAAGGCAAATAAGCAGACAGTCCCCTCTAAAAATAACAACTAAATCGAAACCGTTGCCATTCACCCATTTATTAAATGAAAACTCGTTCGTGTATTATTCTTTTAAGCGATTTAGACAGCTGCCAAAACCGTTCCAGTCCAATTCTCAACAACATTCATGTGCTTTATATTTGTTTAGTGAGGCCAATATCAGTGGCCTCAGAACAAAAGTATGGACAAACATGTGCTGTGGTCCGGAAATAGACTTGTGATTTGTTTTGTTTGAACAGAAGGGTTTTGGCCTTCGGTCCCTTCGATTCGAGTGTTTAGGCCATTGGAATTTGGTTTATTATTTGGTATAAGTAAACACAAAGATATGTATTATAGGCGAGACAATTTCAGTTTGAACAAAGCCTATCTGCAATGTCGTCTAAGGCTGGGTTGCACCATCTATCTATATATAAAAGAAAGTCGTGTTAGTTACACTATTTTTGACTCAAAAATGACTGAACCGATTCGGCTGAAAATTATTGGGGAGGTAGCTTAGAACCAAAAGACGGACATAGGATACTTTTATGGACCGATTTGGATGAAAATTTGTGTGTCAATGTTCAATTAGTTCCTGGATGGTTTGAAAACACAATTGGACCCGGTATTTGGCGCTACAGTCGAGTTCTAGGATCGTTCAGACATGAGAGGCAATTCTCGTATTTTTAACAACGTTCGCAATCTCGTTTCAGTCTCAATCTGTCAAAAATTGTATAGCGTTTACCTACATTTTTGACATTTGATTGACGCTGGCATGAGATTCTGAACGTTTTTAGGTACGAGAATTGGCCATATGACATCGTCTGTCGGGACCGCTAGTAGTAGATAAAGTAAAGGTATAAGTCAAATTTCACAATAACTGTAAAGCTGACTTAAAGTACGCAGCGTTACAGTTGTTTGTTATTGAGTCTGGGTGTTTTTCTATCTAAACTCCTTTGCAAAAAAAACGGGCACCTTACAGTCATTGGCTTTTCTATGGATAATATTAATATTTTTAGTATGTCATTAGCATAAATGATTAGAAATTTCTTATTATCATTGAGAATATAGTTTTTAACCATTAAATCCTGGAATCGGTGTTTTAGTCAATGTAAACAGAGAGTCGTGTTAAAATGGAATTTTTTAGGGTATAATTAAATGAAGACTACGAGTATTTTTATGGTATTAAATAAAAAAAAGACATTAAAAATAAAAATTAATAACGAGTATGACCTCCTCTTGCATCGATTAAGGCATGTAATCGTCTTGGCATGCTTTCCACCAGGCTTTTGATGGTGTCCTGTGGAATGTGTTCCCACTCAGCCGAAATCACACGTTTAAGCTCCCTGATGTTTTGTGGAAGGGGTTGGACAGATCGTACTCGCCTTTTTAGGAGGTCCCAGACGTGCTCAATAGTGTTAAGGTCGGGGCTCCGCGCTAGCCAATCCAGACGACGAATACCGACCTCTTGCATATAAGCACCTACGTCGCCAGAACGGTGGTCCCGAGCATTATCGTCCATGTAAATGGCATCTTCACCAATTACAGTCAGTGCGGGCTGTGCATGTTGACAAATTATTCCTGTTATGTACCTTTGCGCATTTAGTGAGCCATTTTCAATGAACACTATCTCGGTACGATAGCTGGAAGTTACGCCCGCTCAAAACATAACGGACCTTCCACCATAAGGGGTGATTTCTTCAAAACACACGTCGGTATAGCGTTCCCCTGGTCTTCCTAACACTCGCCGACGTCGGTGCTCACCATTAAGACAAATTCGAGCCTCATCGAAGAAGAGTACGCTACTCGAGCTACCTAGTGTCCAAGATAGACAATTTCTAGTGAACCTCAGTCGAGCAATCCGGTGCTCACGGAGTAACTTGGGGGCCCGCGCTGGCCGTCGACTGCGTATATCAACCGCTAAAAGCCTTCTCCTCACTGTCCATAGGCTAACTTGTGCTCCTCGTACCTCTTCAAGGTTTCTTTTGAGGTCTTTGTAACTGCATTTACGGTTCCTCAGCGCCTGAGTCACTAAAAAGCGGTCGTCTCGTGGTTGTGTGCAACGTTTTCTCCCAGAACCTTGCCTTCTTTGAACGGAACCTGTCTCTTGGTATCGAGTCCAGGTTCTTTGGACGGTGGAACGGCTCACGTTTAACCGCTGTGAGCCGTAACATTGGCTACACAACACTTCCAGCAGCGCTATAATTTTACTGGCTCTTATTGCTTTTTCTGCCATCACAATCGACACAAAGATATCTGTTTTAAGTCACAATAAGGCAGGATTATGCGACAAACATAAATTATTCTAATAAAAATAACGAGAAGTTAGTTTTAGTTGCCTGATAACCTTTTAACCGCAAACCCGTGAATAGTAAGTAAAAAGTCATAAACTGAAAAAGGGATTATTACTTTTAAAAACAACTGTTTCCAATTTGAAATTAACTTTTTTTTCATACCCAGACTCTTTATTAAGTGCCAGTAACATAGTTTGGCTATTAAAACCTCTTTAGAACTAAATGATTACAAATAATGTAGAAAAATCCAAACTGCCCGTTTTTTTTGCAAAGGAGTGTATAATATGTATGTATTTACAAAAAAAAAAAAAAAATGTATATAAGTAGTTTATCAGCCATCTCGTTACCATAACACAAGTATTTGGTTGCTTAGCTTGGGACTAGATGGCGTTGTGTGAAATGTCCAAGGATATTAATTAATTATTGTCAAATTTGACTTTACTGCGAAATGTGTTGCACACATTCATCAGCTTAGTTAAAGTTATCGGGGTAGGTACAGTCAGCAACAAAAGTTTATTAACACTTGTGTTTTCTAAATCTTAATGATTGAGAAAAATACTTCATTAAAATCGGAACAGATGTAAATTTTAAAGAAAATTAACTCTTATCTAACAAATGAAACGTAAAAAAGCACGTTATGGTATGATTTTGTGTTAATTTAGATGTGAAAAAGTAGCAGTGTTAACCGACTTCTGTTGCAGACCGTACTATTTTCTTAATTACAAATTAACAATTTTCGGACTTTTTCCTTTACTCATGCTGTGAGAACTTGCTTCTTGCCAAATTTCGTGATTCTAGAACACCGGGAAGGACCCTATAAGTTTTGCTTTCTTGCGAATATCAAAATATGTCACATAAATGGCCGTATGTTTTTTATTGCGTTGACTTAGAAGCTTAATTTTTTTAGAGGTACTAATAGACCTACGTATTTGATATTAATTTCAACTTGATACCTGCACGCGTTCCTGAGAAAAAAGGTCTTGACAGACTGACAGACAGACAGACAGACGGACATGCAGATAGACAGACAGACGGACAACAAAGTGACCCTATAAGAGTTCCTTTTGAGGTACGGAACCCTAAAAATCATAAGTCTGGAGTTAAGGAACAATTTGTTTCCTATGCTCACATTTTTAGTCAGATGACGTAGAATTTTTTGACCTCATCTTACTAAAAATGTGAGCATATGGCCAATCGAATTTGAGAAAAAGATGGCCTCTGTAGAGATCATCTCTATCTAGCCAATGCGACAGTCTCTTTCTCGACGAAACTCGATGTGTCTGACTGTCAAGTACAACAAGACATTATAACAAGACATTAAGAGGAAAGGCGGGTGGCCAGACTTTTGAAAATTAGATATTTTAAGAAGGTATTGCTGTCGCTCTGCGAGCGCTTCGCCCTCGAATTCGTGCGATAAGGACAACTGCAGATCCGACTAAATAGCCTATGTAAAAAGTCACATTTCGAGATTTCCTCCTCCAATATTGGACCAATTTAAAAGATATTTCATAAACTGAATAAGAAGGATATATACTATGCCCCTATGTTTTTCTTTTTTCGTTAATAGTTGTCAAATTGGTACACTAGTTGTCTGTTGACAGCGGTCTGAATAGGCAATTTTGAGCATTTTTGGAGGGTTCTAGTTCCTATAAAAATAATATATCATCAAAAAGGAAAACATAGGGGCATACAAGTAACTGATATTTATATTTCTGTAAAAATTCATTGCTTTATTGTCATTAATTAACCAGAAAGAAAACAGGCGAGAGCGGTTGTATCTTTTTGTATGGAGAAAAGAGCACCCACATTTCCTCTTAAGTGACAAGACATTATAAATTCGTACAGATTTCAACACATATCAAAGAACTATCCAATCAGTCTATATAGCCCAAACTAAAACAAAAATTCCCATACAATCCCACTTAACCAAAACGAAGTACAAGCCGAAAACCTTCACAATGTCCACACTAGGGCAGTTTGCATGTTCATTGCAAATGCCAAGTCAATTACGCTTAGGCCTCGGCCCCGATCGAAGCCGAAAGCCGATGTGACGCATTTCGGCCCATCACTATAGCCACCTGCAACCAATTACGTTAGGGTTGACTCTTGTTTAAAAATTAAATAGTTATTTATTGAACTGGTGTTTGTTCATTTGTGTTTTAAAGTAGGTAGGTAAGTTGAAAGTATGTTAACTTGTGTAAATATGAAAGCGTTCATTTACTACATACGTTCCTCACTTTTACTTTCCTCGCGGAGGAGCTCGTGGCTAAGTAATAACAGCCGCACGGGTCGATCCATCAGGTTAAGCTGCGCTTGCCGGGATTGGTCGACCATCTTAACATACCGAGATTCCTCCGTGCCTTAGAAAGCACGCTAAGCCGTTGGTCACGGCTGTCATTCGTGGATCTTTGACAGTCGTTACGGGTCGTCAGAAGCCCAAAAGTCTGACAACCGGGCTTACCAAGGGGTATCGTATTACCCAGTAACTGGGTTGTGGAGGTCAGATAAATGTAAAATACTAAAATTCAGCTGCATCTGGTTAGACTGGAAGCCGACACCAACATAGTTGGGAAAAGGCTAGGCAGATTGATTGATTGATACTTTTTAGGGTTCCGTACCAAAATGGTAAAAAAGGAACCCTTATGGTGTCACTCAGTCTGTCTATCTGTCTGTCTGTCACAGCTGGATATCTCAAGAACTACTAATGCTATCAACTTGAAATTTAGAATAGTTTTAGATGACGTTGACTCAACTATTTTGCAAATAAGTAAGAAATTAAAAAATGTATATTTTTTTTGCAAAAGGGACTGAAAAGGGGTCTTAAAAAATCAAAGTGGGGCTACTAGGGCATGTGGGGTATCATATGAAAGAACGCTGTTTGCACATTTTCAAACATTTTTTTTATTTTTTTTAGGCGGCATAGTTTTCGACTTCACCATAATTCTTACCTTAGGACAGGAAATACAATTTATTTCATCAGCAACGCGTGCACCTCGGCAAATCTCAAATAGGGAAAAAAAACTACAACGCCATGTCACAGATTAAATATCGATTTCGCTGACATGATCTTTCTAGAAAAATAATATACTAACGCTTTGGGCAAATTAGTTGATTATTTATTTTTACCAAAAGCTGAAAATTATTAAGGATTGGTTTATACTGATGATTACCAATCAATATATTATGATAAAATTAAATAATATCGATAAAAAGTACAGTTGTGAATCGATAACCCAAAGAGGTCGCCTCAATCTGTCAGAAAGTGACGTTATTCTAAATGACAATTAAAATGTCAACACTTGCTACTTAATTCCAAGATTTATTCTAATTTATTTTGTAAACATATTTAAAAGAGTTTGGAACAGTGATTAATTGTCAGAAAATGTTACTCAAGTGGTGTAGTAACGAAATACCCCGAAAGGAATGAAACATTATATTGGCTGCAGGCAAAACTCCATTGTATTAACTGCAATGAAATATTTAACTTGGAAACTACATTAAGTTCAGGTAAACGCTATTTTATACAATTAAGATACAGCTGTGAAATGCCAACCAGAATTCAAAAAATACAACGTAACATTAGTGACATTATTTGAACTTGACAACCCTAGTGATACAAAAGTTGTAAAGAATATTAGGATCGAGGAATCAGTCAACTCAATCATTCGCATTTCATTGCTAACCATACCACAGAATACATAATAGTACAAGTACAGAAGATTCACTACGCGAAATCATTTAAATAAATAGCGACTCTTGCTACGATACAATAAAGTGCAATTCAGGTCTATAAATTAACGTGCGAGCTAATCGATGCGCGGCAGCCCACACTGAATTAGCCCGACAGGTCGAGCCCGCCGCGTACTTGTAGCTTCATAACTTAAATGCGGAGTGCGCCTGTCCTGACCATACCAATCACCCAAGAATTTCCTTTCCGCCTTTATAAATATTTGTTGTACCCACAAAAAGCAATACAAGTACCGTTGACATGGCCAAAAAAAAGTAATATCGACGCTAAAACAATATTACTCGTTCCATTGAAGCTTTTACGAGATAAGAGCACGCCGACCTTGAATCCTCTCAGAAACTTTGGAAACCCCGAAAACTATCTTATAATGACCCCTCAGTTTAACCCAGAACGTTAAAAACTCAACCTTAAAATGCTTGCCTTAAAGGCGTTCTAAATATACGAGATGTGTCAAGGTATGTTGGTAGTTGGTCTTTGATACACAAAGTTGAAATCTTTGGAGAATCCGACATTGATCTTTCGGTCAGTGTGATATGTGCTGTTAATCCGAAAAGATAAAATAAAGAATGTACGGATTTTTCTTTTGTGAATAGACAATGCAAAATGTTCTTCAAAAGATACCCTTACCCTTTGTATAAGAAAAGTCTTCATTTATATAAATATGTGAAATTGAATTTTTTGTCGTTAAATGTATCTAGAATTTTCGTGATAAGGCTTGTCGTACTTTATAGGCCTGTCGTACTTTATAGGCCTGTCGTACTTTATGGATCGGAATGATGGGCAGTGAAGAAGATAGATGAAAAAAGATTGCATGCAGCGGAGATGAGAATGTTGATATGGATGTGTGGAGTGACGAGAATGGATAAAGTAAGAAATGAGTATTTAAGAGGAGGTTTGAAAGTGGCGCCAGTGACAGAAAAGTTGAAAGGAAATCGTTTGGCTCGGTATGGGCATGTGATGAGGAGGGACAAAACGCATGTGATTAAAAGAGTGATGAATATACATGTTGATGGCTATAGAGGCAGAGGAAGGCCAAAGAAAAGATGGATGGATTATGTGAGGAATGATATGAAAGAGAAGGCAGTGAATGATATCGTGACGATTGACAGGGAAGAATAGAAGAAGAAAACGTGTTGCGCCGACCTCAAGTAACATGGGATAAGGGCAGGAAGATGATGAAATGTATCTAGAATTTATTTATTTGTTTATTTTGATCGATCTATTTGCAAAATGAGAAAAGAGCCTGGGGACCACATTCCACTACTCATAAGTATTCACACTTATAATCACACTAATATATTATATATTATAATATTATAAAGGCGAAAGTTTGAGAGTGTGTGTGTGTGTGTGTTTGTATGTTTGTTACTTCTTCACGCTTAAACGGCTAGACCGTTTTGGATTAAATTTGGTATGTAGATAGATTATACCCTGTATTAACACATAGGCTACTTTTTCTCCCGGTCTATGCGGGTCGAACCGCGGGGCGCAGCTAGTAATATTATGAAGGCGAAAGTTTGTGAGTGTGTGGGGGTGTGTTTGTTACTTCTTCACGCTCATACGGCTGAACCGATTTAGATGAAATTTGGTATGTAGATAGCTTATACCCTGTATTAACACATAGGCTACTTTTTTATCCCGGTATATGCGGGTGAAACCGCGGGGTGAAGCTAGTATTCGTATATTTTATTCTTGCCTCGTTGGTCTAGTGGTCGTAAGTGCTATTGCTGAGAATGAGGTCCTGGGTTCGATTTACAAGTCGGACAAAGTGTTTTATATAAGGAATTTCTCAGTAGTAGCCGCGAGTCAGAACTTGTGCCCTGTTAATGGCAATAAGCTCACCCCCTATTACATGGGATTTGCATATAACTGACGTAATGTGAGTGTACTATTGAGGTACACCTCTGCTTAATCCTTCAGGGATTACAGGCGTAATGTTATGTGTGTTATTCTATCAAACACCACATATACAAAACTAGCCATATTTTACAGTTTTAAGCCAATAATTCCATACAATTTATTACCTATATCATATTTTATGTCACCAGCTTGTTTGCCAACAATAAATAAACAGCATAAATCAATTGACGTTTACTACATTATAAATAATATTCCTGAAACCATTTTATCGCTTCACCAATCTTCAATTAAATCGGTAATACGCTGACGGTTTACAGCCTCTAACTTTAGGGTTATAAATTACGTAGTCTCAAACGGTATTTCATTGAAGTAGACACCTAAGGAACGTGATGGAACTTGTAAATGGTTACGAAACACGGATTGGTTAATAATGCTATTGTCATCAATAGTTTCTGGAATATTTACCCTGTCTCACCACGGATATGCCCTATCCACGACTAAAAATTAAAAAGTAAAAAGTACTGCCAAATTAGATATCTGCTTTAGAATTTAAACGGAACGTTTTAAACCATCATCAGACTTATGATAGGAAAAAGTGGCAGTTTTAATTTAAACAATCCAAGCTTGCAAGCAAGGTTTGGGGACAAAAAAATCCTAGGAATTGCAACTCAAACCTTTAGGGCTCTTGTCGACACGAATTCTTGCATAGGCCCGATGACTTTTCTTAGCGTGTACAAGGCTATGGAAATGCAATTAAATATTCAATTGAAAGTAGGAAGTTTTAAGAACTTCATAGTTTTAATTGCGTTTCCACGTCAAAATTTACCCGTATTAAAATAAATACAATAATATTTAAAAAATAAACTTTCCATATTTCGCCATTGACGCGACTTGGCGCTTGACGTAAATCAAATATTTACTAAGTTATCTAGCATTGGCGAGAGTAGAGATAATATTGTTTCAAGCCCCTCTGACTTAAAAGGGGCCCCCTCATGTAGGCTTTTAAATTGTGTGTTAGTGATAGCCGTTAAATAACTATATGTTGGTTTAATAGGGAGCTAATTGGCACTCTCGTATGAAGTGTGTTAACAAGGCTTTGTTGATTTTGAATATACTGTTTGATATAAGAGAATACCTTGAATAGGAGAGGTGTCTTTTAATGTTGAAAGGGAGAATAGCATTGTTTTTTTAAATAAACTAATTTGGAAAGTACTAGGTAGGGCTTCAGAGAGAAATACTCTAAGTGTAATGATTTACACCGAGCTTAAGAGGACTACAGGACCTAAAGCGCGGTCACTGGCGGACCGCATAGAAAACAACGAAAAGCGCGATGATGATAACCCTGGTAATTTATTGCAAAAGATGAAGTAATTATCTATTTACAAAAAATCAATTGATTGGACTAAACATTTAAAACACTGTTACGTTAGTAATATGTTACTTGTAGAATAATCTGACAATAAATCAGAATGATTGCATGTACAATAAGGTTTTCAATCGTTAAAAGAATTTTTTTGAAGTATATATGTGTGATTTTTTTCTGTTGTGCAGTCAGCAACAAAAGTCGATTAACAATTCAGTTTTTTAAATCTTAATTATTATTATTATAATTAGTTTTAACAGTATTAGTGGTATTGAGCAAGATATTTAATTAAAATCGGAACAGAAGTACAATTTAAAGATCTCTTAGGTATTTTAGGAAAAAAAGAGATAATCAAATCATTTTGTATTCATTTACATGATGTGCAAAAGAAGCAGTGTTAATCGACTTATTTTGCTGACCGTACCAAATTCGAGCATGTAAATCCCGAAAAATATCATAATTATTTATTTGATATTGTTTACAGCAGTGGATCTTATATACTTTTAGGTATTATAAAACCTGCGTTTACAGTTATAGTCCCCTCTATTACAAAATAACTTAATCGATATACATTTCGATACTTTTATAGCAAATTAGTAACTACGATATGATGAAAAACTAAAATACAGAGTGGAAGAGACATCGACGCGCAACGCGAAATTTTTCTATTTTGAAAAAAAAAAAAGATCTTCCATACATTTTGACCGTGTAGGCCTATTGACCTATTTTAGACCTATTGCATTATTGTAGGAAACTGCAGATTTTTGTTTTAATAACCGATGAAAAATTTCTATATAGGGGGGCTCAGAATGATGTACTGAATACGTGGTAACCGTTTGCGCGCCGATGTCCCTTCCACGCTTTATTTTCACCTTTTATTTTACCTAGCAGTAGATAGATTCTCTTTATTGTGAAGTATTACGAGCGTAATTTCAAGGCATGAGGATGATTTAAAGATTCGCCTTCAAGCACCACTGCAGCATTTGGTTGAAATTTATGACCAGCACGGATGATGGAGATGTATTTGGCTTTGCCGCAATGCACTCAGCTGCACTGGCGCAGAACAAGATAGAAGTGCGAAGGTAAACTCTTATGGAGTGTAAAAGGTGACAATGTTAGCAGCTTTAATCCATTTACAAAGGAAGTTTAGTTTTTTAAGTGAGTTATGTTGATTTTTGGCGTATTTATTCAATAGAGAAGCGGTGGTTTAAGCTTAAATTATTAGATGCCAATTCTAAAGATATGCTCGAGACTGTCACAAAAAATAAAAGAAGCGAACGTGTTAAAAAAACAAGTGACGATCAAAAGTTAACAATCAATCGTAACATGATACTTGCTCTCGATAGAGAACTAATTAAGAAAAACGACGAAAATAACGAAAAAAAAATGCTAAAACGTAAAAACGAAATCCTGAAGATTTATCTGCAGATTTCTGCCAAACCGTGTCACATAAGGGGTGAAGAGACACCCCCCTGATCGAATATTTTTACGTAGCATCAGGAGTTCATGTCAAGCGTGATCGATGACGTCACGCATATCCGTTCCTATAGATCTAATGTAAGTAAACGAGGCTTTCACAGTGTGTTTTCATGTAGACGTGAAATAGAGTGGTGGTGACGTAATACCTACCGGAGGTGACGATGACTTGCGAAAATACCTATTTGCTGCTTATGTCACTACTTTATCTCAATACCTCAATTTCCGAGTACCTTGAAGTAACTATAACTAAGTACAATAATCTACTCTGTACTTTTATTTTTCACCCTCTTTGCTTTCTTGTTTTTCTTTTGTTCGTCGAACCATTGAGCTCCTGTTTTGAGTTGAGCTGGACGATTACTGACAAATGCATGCACTGACTGGACAGGTCCACTCAATCTGTGGGGTTCTTTTCTCAAAAGACTATTTCAGACATCCATCTACATGGTCTTCACATGATCTGACCAAGATTATGCCTGGACTAAAAGAGACTGTGACCTCTGAGTTTGTTTCGGCCTTTCTTCTCAGAGCAGTCAGATAGGAAACGCCGACCTCATCTAGTTTTTATAAATATGATTGGCGTGTAATAACCTAATTACAGAAATAAATTATTTTTTATTTCAATTTATGGAAAGTCCTGTAATATCAAGTCATAACAACCACAGTACTTCCGTAATTATTTATTTATTTATTTATTTAAGGATTACCAACGCGATACATTACAATTAACTTCTACAGTAACAAACATGCGTAATAAATACGTTATCCTGTAATGCGTACTCAATTAATTATCAAAGAAAACATCACAAAGTTAAGATAATACATTTAATTATAAGCCACCACATTCAAATACAAAGACGTCAGTTAACTTCGAATATCAAGTTATGAATGGCCGAGATACACACAGAGAGAGCGAACAAAGGCGATGTCACTCGACGGTCTTTACAGCGCTATTTTATAGAGTTTCGTATTTCAAGCGGGCATTCCCGGAACGACGTTTTAAGAACAATTGTGTACAGGGTTGGTCGGAAACGATTATAAAGAAATTATGAGTCAGTTTTATGAATAATATAGAGTTGATTTTGGTATAATTTTGTGGTATTCTAAGAATGTTGTATAGATAATAGGGGTAAAGTCTGAAATTGCCGTTTTATTGTATTAGGTATTTCGAATTGACATAGAACCTTCATGGTTTGAGATTTTTGAGTGAAACTTTTTCACATGGTACCTATGAAGTTCTTCTTTTAAAAAATGTGCAACATTTGATTATCGACTTTCAGTTGATTTTTTTATTCAGCTTAGACAAGAAAGGTGGATACTTCGAAAATTCTAGTTATTTTTGAATACGAGTTCCGACGCGGAACTAACGCGGCAGAAACAGCTCGCAATATCAATGTTGCGTTTGGAGAGGGGACTGCTAATGAACGCACCGTACGATTTTGGTTTGAACGCTTTCGTGATGGAAACTTTGATTTGAAGAATGAACCACGTGGAAGACCGCCCACACAGGTGAATAACAATGAATTGAAAGAGATGGTGGAAACTCTACAGGAACTGCAATTAGAAACCATTCATCACCCTCCGTATTCGCCAGACCTTTCTCCAACGGACTACCATTTTTTCGTGATTTGGACAATTTTCTACGTGATAAAAAGTTTTCTTCTCAGGAGGCAGTACAAAATGCTTTCATACAGTTTGTCGAATGTAGATCACGAGAGTTCTATCGCAAAGGCGTAAATGACCTTCCTATTAGATGGCAGCAATGTATATATATTAGTGGTAATTATTTTGATTAAATAAATAGTTATGTTAAATTAAAAAAAAAACGAATTTCTATTTTTCAGTACAAATCGGCAATTTCATACTTTAACCCCTAATACATAGACTGTAACTCTGTAAATTCATTCAGAACAGCACTGGACGTCTGGTTAGGTCGTTTTCAAAAGCATCAATGAGACAGAATATTCTCAATCGATTAATTATTATTGATGTTTTTCTTAGGTTTTGTAAGTTAGAATTAGGTATTTATTTATTTATCCATCTTATATCTAGTTATCATTACTTGAATAAAATTAAACAAGTGTGGTTTGCCAACACTCGATTACTCGCAAAGATTTGCACTAGCCCCTGGAGCCTCATGTTGCATGGTGCAACAGAGACCATTGCATATCAAGGAGTAGACCAGGGGGCGCGATAATAGTACCAAAGGAAGACGTGCCCCTAGGATATGGAAGGATTAAGCCGTACCAGATATGCATATCCTAAAGTAGGCAGTGGAATTGTGGAGAGACGGGTGATATTTATCTATGGGCATATTTTAACAACGTCGCCGCCAGGTTGGTTCAGGTCCTTACAGGATATTTTTTTTACCCAATTTGATAAATGCGCCTGTCTTAAATATCCTTGGACCACTAGATGGTGTTGTGTGAAATACAACACCATCTAGTCCCAAGCTAAGCAACTTAATGCTTGTGTTATGGTAACGAGATGGCTGATAACTACTTATACAACGTGTAATGCTAAATGCGCAAAACCTCTTAAGGGGTCATTGTACTCATCATTATGAACAACTTTTACTATGGGACCAAACCAAAAATCGCGAAAAAAAAATCAGCTGTTCAGTACATTTTGACGAATTATGCGAACAGAAAAATGTACTGAACAGCTGATTTTTTTTTCGCGATTTCAGGTTTGGTCCCATAGTAAAAGTTGTTCATAATGATGAGTACAATGACCCCTTAAGAGGTTTTGCGCATTTAGCATTACACGTTGTATACATTTTTTTTTTTTGTAAATACATACATATTATAGATAGAAAAACACCCAGACTCGGAACAAATACTTGTAGATCGTACAAATATTTGTCCCGTGCGGGAATCGAACCCGCGACATGCTGCGCAGCAGTCAATCGCTCAACCACTGCGCCAACCGTGTCGTCCTAGCTATAGTTAATAACTGTGCGATCGCGCCCACGAGGACCAGTATATCGAAAAGCACATTTAGATGAGTAGACGCCCTAGGAACTCGATTTGGACTCTGTGTCTGTCCAAAATATATCCTATATTTTGGACAGACACAGAGTCCAAACATCCATCCAGAGTTTCCATTACAGAGTTAATTGTTTTCAGTAGAACGGTCACGGAACAGCGTTTTAAGTACAATTGTACATAGAATATTATGAGAGGGTTGGACGGAAACGGTTAAAAATAAATTATGAGACTTTTATGGATGATGTAAAGTGGAGGGATTTTGGGCCAATTTGGGAAATTGAGTGCCCCTAATAATACAGGCCACTATGCTACGATTTTATGTACTTAATGGAATTAATATTAGAATTTATGACCAGTGCACATTTTTATGAAAGAAAATCATCAGCCTTGAGGATTTTATATTTTTTGTTTCTTTTATCACATTCCGTAATAAGCAAAGTTTAAAATAAGGTAAAAGAAAGCCAGTAGACAATCGAATAAAAATTTGATGATACACTGAAAGAAATTGGTTTGACGCAGACAACATTTGATCCCTGTATGTATTATCAAATATAAAAGAAAACATACAATATAACAAACTTCCTTAGCTGTGTACGTAGATGACATAATATTATTTACCAGCTCTGTGAAAACTAAAAATTACATAAAGGAAAAGTTATTTTCTAACAATGAAATGAAGAATTTAGAAAAATAAAAATATTGTCTGGGGTTGCATGTGCAAAGACACAGGAAAAATGGAAATATTTATTAATTTATTCATTTATTTATTTATTTATTTTTCCAACTTACATCTATCATTACAGAGTCATCATCTATTGCGATAGTGTAGTACATATCTAAAAAAAACTCTTAAGTTAACTTATTATTAACTTACTATTATAATTTAATTTTGTAACATATTACAAACAATGCATTCTTTGTGAACTCGCTCAGAGAACACCAGAATAGGTCCGTGTCACCAGCTATGAGGTTGAGAGTGCGGAGTGCACAAAAACAAATAAATAGTGCAGTGATATAAAGTATATTTAGGACATTTTTATTTATGAATTTTTTATTAGCCGTTACTGTCACACTTCTGAGCAAAGGCCTACTCTCTTTCCACCTCTCTCTGTCCAGAGCTGCCAAGTACCAATATTTATTAAAGGAGTCCAGCTCTTCTCGCCATCTTCGTCTGGGCTCGCCGCGAAGTCAATTGCTATTAAGTGGGACCCACTGAGTCGTAAGTTTGGTCCATTAATCGCCTGACATGCGGCAGATGTGTCCAGCCCAATTCCATCTAAGCGTGGCAGCTTTCCGAGTGACATCAGTTATTTTAGTGATGGAGCGGATTGTTGTATTTTTAATCCGGTCCACAAGTTTGATACTCAGAATACTCCATATTCGTTTAAAAACCATGGTTCTTAAACGTGGTCTTTGGTGGTCTCATTAGAGGTCCACGCCCAGAGTTTGCCAGAGAGCTATGGAACGTGTGGATGGGAAGAATACACAATCATGTCGATGAGTCTTCTCTTCAGTACATATTGAACTGTACACAAATTTGGAATTTCAGAATTTCAGGAATATTCAGGATATATTGAACTGGAATGTCAAATTGTAAGAGTGTGAAAACAACTATTGATCGAAAAACAAAGTTCTAATAATATGATTAAGGAATAAAATTAAACTGTTGATACAACTTCTTAGTGAGAAATGATTGGGTCTTTGTTGTATTTATCGCAAGGAATACATACGCTCAGATATATCCTATGCTGTGAACACTTTAAGCAAAATATATTTTTTTATTTTTCCTGGGTTCCTTTATCGATACTGTAGCTACCCCTAAGCTATGGCACGCAACTACTTTAACACCCTGTATGATAAAATATTTAAATAACAGTCTTACAAAAAAAAAATATTACGTACCTACAAGTATATAAAAACGGAGGCTAAATAATCATAGGCCATCAAAAAATTCGTCCGCATCGCTGTCGACAGGAAATGAGCCCAAAAGGCTGGCAGCATTGCCAAGTTGTATGGCAATGCTAATTCTTTGGCTAAAAAATAAGCCAGCTCTCTGGTCATGTGTAGAGTCAGGCAGTCAGTCGGACCCCATGGCCCTAGTGTTTCAACCCCAAACGGCTCGAACATATGACGACACGGTTGGCGCAGTGGTTGATCGATTGACTGCTGCGCAGCATGTCGCGGGTTCGATTCCCGCACGGAACAAATATTTGTACGACCTACAAGTATTTGTTTCGAGTCTGGGTGTTTTTCTATCTATAATATGTATGTATTTACAAAAAAATATGTATATAAGTATTTTATCAGCCATCTCGTTACCATAACACAAGCATTAGGTTGCTTAGCTTGGGACTAGATGGCGTTGTGTGAAATGTCCAAGGATATTTATATTTATTATTTATTATATAAAAAATAATAGGTATAATATTTCACTTTTTAAATTTTGGAAACCGTGTTCGTAAGTCAAGTGAGTTTTGTGAGTAATACAAGGAACCGAGTTCAAGGGACGTAATTAAACACTTTAGGCAGACGACTGTCGAGGGTCAGGAGCAGGACACGGCGGAAACTGTTGAAATTAAATTATGTCGTGACGTGCTGCGAATCTCCTGAAAAAGATTTTAATTTCATAGGAAGTTGTAACCATTGTGTACATTTTGTATTTATATTAAATTATTGTGTATTGTTAGCATTAGATAATATGAACATAAAATGTTAACAGTGTTGTTAACTTCCTTTAAAATTCAAATCTCTTCTATAACATACTAAGTTTGGATACAAGATAGGATTTTTTTATTTTCGATAACTGTTGATATTAGCTACAATTACCGTTAAAAAGGAGCTCGTGGCTAAGTAATAACAGCCACACGGGTCGATCCATCAGGTTAAGCTACGCTTGCCGGGGTTGGTCAGTGGATGGGTGACCATCTTTACATACCGAGACTCCTCCGTGCCTCGAAAGCAAGTTAAGCCGTTGGTCCCGGCTGCGTATATAGAAATGCTAATTCAGTACGTCCCCTCAGGCGGAGACAAATACCTAGAGTTAGCGCATTTCCAGGCGTTAAACACACGTAAATGCTAGTATTCAGTAGCATTTACGCGGAATTAGCATTTACTATCATTTACGTGTGTTTAACGCCTGGAAATGACTCTATCGTCTCCGCCTGAGGGGACGTACTGAAGTAGCATTTCTATATACGCGTCCCGGCTGTCATTCGTGGATCTTTGACAGTCGTTACGGATCGTCAGAAGCCCGAAAGTCTGACAACCAGCTTACCAAGGGGGTATCGTATTAATTACCCAGTTACTGGGTTGTGGAGATGAGATAGGCGCTCTATATAAAATACTGGTATTCATCATGCTGCATCCGCTTAGAATGGAAGCCGACCGACTGACAGGGTTCAGTTTTTTCCGTTTGAGGTACGGAATCCTAAAAAAAAGTAAGGAAGTATGGTTCGTTGATCCGTAAAATCGAGGGCCAATAGTTGTTAGCCGTGAACACTTGCCAAGGAGATCAAGATAGACCAGACTATAATGCTCTCCGTCTATTATTTATGAAAATAAATTCAACGGATACCTACTTTCAGCAGTTGTTTTTTTTTTACAACAACACCTCACAAGACCAAGTAGTTATCCATGAAACACACACAAATACCAAAACCCACTTGTAAAATAACTTCCTCCATTTTTTTCAAAGTTGGCTAAAAGCTAGTCTAGTTTAGCCAAGCTTACACTCAAAGGGAACAAAAGTAGCTTGTATCAATATTGAAAAGAATAAGGACAATACTGAAACAGGATTTTATCACGATACAAAAGGTAGTTTTACACAGAACCCGGCTTTTCCCGCGAATTGAATGTATTTGCATGTGAATAGTGAGCTGATTGAACTGGCTGAATTGAGATGTTCGCGATCTTGCCCTATTTTATAGTCGTGTGTACTGAGATTTGTTACATCAGATTACATAGAAGGTAAAATAAGAAAACAGTAGTAGTTTATGACAAAGTTATTATTCATGACGCTATGTAGTTCTTATCGAAGATGGGAATTTCTCTTGATTGTTCTTAGCTGTTATACAATATTTTTTATTCGACCTGCATCATTAGGTATACGTAAAATACGCGCATTGACGTGGTGTTGCGGATACCGGCCCGTATTCAAAGTCAAAGTCAAAGATTTATTTGCAGATAAATATGGTACGGTGGTGGTTGGTATAGTGGTAGGTGGTGGTGGTGGTGGTGTGGTGGTATGGTGGTGGTGGTGGTGGTATGGTATGGTGTTACCTTCCCTTCGACCTGCATCGCTGTACGTAATTTTTGGACTACCTTAATCTTTTATAAGCACTTTTATCTCTGTCTTCTATCTATCTATCTCTATAAATAAAAAGAGAAGTCCTGACTGACTGACTGACTCATCAACGCCCAGCCCAAACCCTTGGACCTGGACAGCTGTACTGAGGTTTCTTTTATAATGTAGACAAGGAATAAATAGCCGGTAGTACGGTCAGCAACAGAAGTCGGTTAACACTACTACTTTTTAAAATCATCTAAATTAATACAAAATGATTCGATAAATTGTTTTTTTTTTTCATTTAACTGTTAAGAGTTAATGTTCTTAAAATTTTAAGTACTTCTGTTCCGATTTCACTTAAACGTTTCGCTTCATAATTAAGATTAAAAAACTGCAAGTGTTAATCGACTTTTGTTGCTGACTGTACGTTCCCGTGGGATATTTCCGAATCCAAAACCGCGAGCAAAAGCTAGTACATAATTGATAATATTGTAAAAAGTATTTCCGAATTTCATATCATACCTACATTATTTTATTATTCGCTATTCAACTAAAAGTAATCCTCACCATCATTGCAATAACAAACGCAATATCTCCACCGGTTTTACTTTTAATAAATGTAAATAACTAGCGGACCCGACAGACGTTGTCCTGTCTGAACGATCCTAGATAGAACCCGACTGCAGCGCCACCTACCGGGTCCAATTGTGTTTTCAAACCATCCAGGAACCCATTCAAATATACACACAAAATTTCATCTAAATCGGTCCAGCCGTTGTTATACCACGTTTTATCCTATGTCCGTCTCCTGGTTCTAAGCTAACTCCCCACTAATTTTCAGCCAAATCGGTTTAGCCGTTCTTGAGTTATAAATAGTGTAACTAACACGACTTAATATACAAGGTGTAAAATAAATAACCCACAACCTCTTAAGGGGTCATTGTACTCATCATTATGAACAACTTTTACTATGGGACCAAACCTGAAATCGCGAAAAAAAAATCAGCTGTTCAGTACATTTTGACGAATTATGCGAACATAAATGTATTGAACAGCTGATTTTTTTTTCGCGATTCCGCGAAAATTTTTTTTTGTAATGTGTTTGTTTTTCGATGTCGAGTATGTGGACGAAGTTCTTGCAGTTAATTTTTTTACACCTAATATATAGATATAAACTAGTGCACAGTATTATACAGTGCGTCTGTATACGGTATGGCGAAAATTAAGGGTGTGGTACAGACCATCAAACTGAACAACTTTCTCCCGGGGACCAAAATCGTAATAGTGAAAAAAAAAATCAGTCGTCCCATACAAAAATTCAATACTTACTCTACCAAATGTATGGGACGACTGATAATTTTTTCACGATTACGATGTTGGTCCGCGGGAGAAAGTTGTTCAGTTTGATGATCTGCACCACATCTTTAATTTTTGCCACACCGTAAACAAACACATTGTATAAAACAGCACTTACAAAATTAATGAACTAAAATAATTTATATATATGATAATGTCACTGTTGAGTTCGGAGTTTCACAAAATTCGGTTACATTGCTCGTAGCAGACATTATTAACTTAAAGTATTACCAATTCGTATTCACCAATTTCCCGCCGCACATTTATATTATCTTATAATGCAAATTGTGAGAAGTACCTCCGTTACTTGAAGGAGAGGGAAACTTTTAGAAAGTACAGTCGACCACACTTCAGTGGTGTAACACTTAGTCCTACCTGGCCCAGCGTAGTACGGAGTTTCAAGAGAATAAGAGCCCAGCTTATACTGGTTTTATTACCACTAACGTGCGTGCGTCCTACTACTATACAATACGACAACGTTCAAAGGTTTCATCGTTTATCTTCGGAAAAACCGAACTTTGCCGAATTAAATGTGACTGGTCCCTTGTCCTAGTGACGGAATTAAAGAATAATTTGGGTGGGCATTTAAATCGATTTCTATTGGTCGATAGTCACATTTTATTCGCTATATTTCGGTTTTTCCTTAAGCGTATTAAGGACCAAACATCACTTATACAGGGCAAGATGACCGGACATGAATTTTTTTCAGGAACGTTAAGGGAATCTAATAAACCTGATTTGTTTGTGTTTTTGTGCACAAATCGGAGCGTCTATTACTGGTTGGGAGGGGCAGGTAATAGGTATGCGGTGAGTTCGATGAACTCTGTAGCTAGACAGAAAGTGAACAGCTGATTTCACGCTTCGTTGGTTAGAGTATTTCAACATCCATTGCTGGTTTTTTTTTTTTGTTTTTTTTTTGCAGTTTTTTTTACATAAATGGAGTGCTGCGAACACACAATGCAATTTTACATTGAAGTAATGAAAATCTAACTGGAAAAAAAATTGAAAAAATGAAAATTTTCCTGAGAAAATTTCCGGTGGAATATGATTCAAAATGAGGAGCTGAATGCACCCTGTAAGTTTGCGGAGGGCTGTCCCTTACACCCTGTATAGGTAATACTGTAGAGGCTTTAATCTGACATGGTCTTTGCTTGTAACCTCCACGAATCTATATTTAATCTGTGATCTACATTAGATAAATACGAAAGAAAATTCAATTTAGTTGTAGGAAAAGTTTTAGCAGTCAGTTTAGCTCACAAGCGGGAGTCATGCATGATTTAAAAAAAATATTAATGAAAAAACGTGAAACGATCCCGTAAATAAGTATCGTTTTAAACACAAATTAAGTGTTACAATAGAACACAATTAAGGCGCGGTAGGACGAAAATCTTCAAGTTAAGGTAGTAAATCGTAAAGTTATACAAATACGGTTGTAAATGGCGCTACGTTTGATTTTAGTTGAATCTCGTGTTCGCCAAGAAAGTTATTCGCTGTTTTAATTTAGTTTACAAAAAATACACCAATCTGCCTAGCCTTTTCCCATGTTAAAATATTTTTACATAATGTCTTTTATATAAATAATCTTATTCTTATTCTTATACAATAGTTACAAAAACATGAATAATATAAACCTTTTTTGAGATTATTTTTTTCAAGATGCTCGATCGTTTCTATAAGATATCTTTTTATAAGTCATTTACTATACACTGTATTTTTGGGCTTGTAATATGTATAGCAATAGGTACAGAACTGTGCGACGAAAAAGTGGACGTTTAACGGTGTCCCGGTTATGGCAGAGCCTTAAACCCTATTAACCTAGTCAATCTTAGATTCTGTTTAAAACCAACGGCACAAAATTATCAAAGTTGATAACATAATAAAGATAACATAACGCTGGTTTTTGCCGAAGGGTTAGGCAGAGGTACCTTCATATCGCCAGTTGATAGCACAAAGTTGATATTACTGCATGTTTTCTTTGAAATCATAACAGATACCACACGTAGGATTACCTTTGTATAATTCTTACATTATTTTCAACGAGAAAAATGGTATATCGAAATACTGAAACAAGTTAGCATACGGACAGAAAGGAATTGAGTTTGAAAACTGTTTTCGATTCCGATACCGGTTTAACGAAATTCGTTTATTATTCCAATGTGAAACCTGGGAAGTTTTAGCTTATTTTTGTTTATCGATATTTTTAAACGATCTCAAGTGGTTGGGTAGTTAGACACTTATACAGGGTGTAAGTGTAAACAGTGGCAATCTTTTAAGGGGTTCTTCAGTATGAACAACTTTTACTATGGAGCCAAACCTGAAATCGCGAAAAAAAATGAGCTGTTCAGTACATTTATGTTCGCATAATTCGTCAAAATGTAGGAACTTTGTTTTGATCTTTTTTTCGCGATTTTTAGGTTTGTTCCTATAATAAAAGTTGTTCATAATGATCAGTACAATGACCCCTTAAAAGATTGCCACTGTTTACACTTACACCCGCCGGTATAAATTCTCCTTTGTCTTAGTCTATGGGACCCTGTTAAACTAAGCTTTCACGCTTCATTTACGTAGACACGCCTACGTACTGTAAAAACCAAAAATATAGCACATTATTTCAATTTTTTTTTTTTTTTTAGTGTGTTACATTTTCGAATCGTCAATCATCTCGAGCCATTTATTTGATGCCCCACAATCATGTTGTTGAAAGACCTTATGGACGTCTAAAATCCACCATTTTCATTTTATAAATAAATAAGTGCTGTTCAGGCTGCGAATGTCTACATTATCATTAAAATGTATGAAATAAAAATAAATAATTAAAAACACCACTGCTCTGCCAAAAAACGAATTAAAAAGTGACTAAACAGATAAATAAAATTTTCATTCCAGTTGGGGACCATTATGTGGATTACTATTTAATTTAAGAGGTCTGTTGTTGTTTTTTTTTTACTTTTTAGTTCGTTTTTTGGCAGAGTCGTTTTTTAAATTATTTATTTTTATTTCATACATTTTAATGACAATGTAGACATTGGCAGTCTGAACAACCTTCAAGGCCTTCAATGTGATAACCATATTGTAATAATTAAAGAAAAAAACTTTTCAAAATGGATCCATACTGCCGCCATATTGAATTTTTTCAAAAAAACATATAGCCAGTATCACTTGGGATAATGCAAAAATTCTAACGATACCCCATACATTCAAATCTGTTCAGGCATTTAAAAGTTATGGTGGAATGAAGAAACGCACATAAACATACATCAACCCTGAAAACATTGCACTCCTTTGGGCAGTTTGTTGTCGCTTAGTCGGGTAAAAAAATATACTTTAACCAATTATTTGACCTAGAACATTTTCAAAACTGTACAAATTTCCCCCGCTAAACTTTCTGATAGGCCCATTACGTATGTTAGCCGCGGCTAAGACAAAGTTTAGAGCAAGCTTCAAATTGATGCCCCATTTAACTCTGCACCTATAATAGCTTTGCCTCGCTACTTGTTCCTTGTGTCTGAATAATTTCATTACCAACTGTCGCCTTAAGCTACGTTTTCACTTAGTTTTCTGCACAGGTTCGGAGTGAGCAAGCGTTTGATCGGTAAATGATCGGCTGATGTGTGACTCGGCGAACAAATGCTCGCTCGCTTATTCTTTCATTGAAAACGACGTCACGCCAAGCGAGCATTCATTTTCTCGTTGTAGTGAAAACAGATTTTTTCTGTTTTGAGCGAAAATCGCCGGAAAACAAACATTTGCTCTGAACAAATGTTCGTTCGACCAGGTATAGAGAAAACAAACGTTTTCTGTTTTAAGCGAATATCGGCAGAACAGCAAACATTTGCTCAAAAAGTTCGCTCGGTAAGGTAGTGAAAACGCTGTTTTCGTCTGCAGGCAGTATTGATGTGTATTGCAAACACATTGACGATGTAATTTTTGTAAACAATTTGTTGAGAAAACTGCGCGAAGAAACCCGTCACTTAAAAATTATTAGTTTGTGCTTAATAAGTTATTAACGAAGGTTCTAATCAAGCTCCTTGTTATTTTACGGGGAAATTCTACTGATGACGTAGTGCATAGTTTTGGATAGATATAGGTAAGTAGGATCTAGGTATTCTTGTTCTAGTATAAAGAAAAAGATTGCTTGCAACATTTTTTATCAAGTAGATCTCATCAAACATTTCAAGCCCAGAAAGGCCAGTTGCGAAGACTGCTGTTAAAAAAATAAGGCTTACCGGGTTTTCCCCTGATCCCAGTCGTAGAATAATTAAGTACAAAATCTACAACTAATTATTGGCAGCATAATGAGTCTCTTTATCTACTGTTCTTTTTTTGTCGACTACTTTTAAAGAAAACTTTCGTTCATAAGCAAAAACGTAACTGGTTCTTTCATCCATGTTACAAAGATTTTCACTACTAACACCCGGATTCTGAATTGAGAATTTGAAGTTGATAATTTCTCCAACCACACTGCAGCATTACTTAAGGTGATTCCTGCAATGTGGCACTCAAATAATTTTGTTACCTGTTTGGAACGTAGTTCTTTAACGCGGCTTTGTGGTAGGAAGGGCCTATCCACATCTCCACGTCATGACGTCGTCAACGTGGAACGGTGCGGTGTCGCGGCACGGTGCGTTTAGCAGGTAAATTTCAATAAAAATAAACTACGAGTGACTAGAAAAATAATTTCAAATATTTTTTTGAAATCAAATATTACCTCTTAACGAACCACGAATGAAGTCGGTTATTTATATTTTAGTTAATTGTCAACTAAGTGCTCCAATGTCGCTATTAAAATATTTACAGAATTCATTCGTGACGTGCATTTGTGCGATACGGTGACGTAAATTTGCACGTCACGTCAACGTACCGTGTCACGTTACCGCACCGTTCCACGTTGACGACGTCGCGTCGTGACGTGGACATGTGACCACGCACAATGAGGGTTCCGTAGTTGAAAATAATTTATCCCAAAGAAAAACTTAACATTGTGTTGAAAAACATGTTCTCCCATACACATATACGTCACGGACAATTGTCCAACTGCATATTTAAGTTTGTATTCGCAAAAAAACTATTCATAAAAATAACATCACGCCTTGTTTCCCCGAAGGCTTGGGTAGAGGTGTACCTATACACCGACATTTTGCCAGAAAAAAAAAACTAAAAGCAATTTTTTTATGTGATAAAACTACAAATAATAAATTTTCGGAATTTTTCCTTTATTTGTGCTGTGAGACCTTGCTTCTTACCAAATTTCATGATTCATTCATTATGTCAACGGGAAGTACCCTATAGGTTTTGATTTACTTGCGAGTATCAAAATATGTCGCATAAATGGCCGTATTTTTTATTGCGTTGATTTAAAAGCTTGATTTTTTTAGAGTTCTAAGGGACCATAGATTTACGTATTTAGTATTAATTTCAACTTGATACCTTTACGCGTTCCTGAGAAAAAGGGCCTTGACAGATGACATACTTGAAAGTATTTTTTTATGTGAGAAAATTACAAATTACAAATTTTCGGACTTTTTCCATTACTTGTGCTATAAGACCTTGCTTCTTGCCAAATTTCATGATTCTAGGTCAACGGGAAGTACCCTATAGGTTTTGATTTACTTGCGAGTATCAAAATATGTCGCATAAATGGCCGTATTTTTTATTTCGTTGATTTAGAAGCTTGATTTTTTAGAACTTCAAGGGACCATAGACTTACGTACTTGATATTAATTTCAACTTGATACCTTTACGCGTTCCTGAGAAAAAGGGCCTTGACAGATGACATACTTGAAAGTATTTTTTTATATGAGAAAATTACAAATTACCAATTTTCGGACTTTTTCCATTACTTGTGCTGTAAATATTCCATAAAATTTCATGAAAATTTACATGAAAATATTTTTTTTTATGATAATGTTAATGTAGAGTTTGACAGGTTCCTAACTTCAATTCTTACTCAGAAGCAGGCTGTAAGTGTATTCGAGGGGTAAAAAAACTGTATAAATGGTCGATAAGGGACGAGAGCTTATTAAAGTAGCAATCTCGGAACTCGGCTCCGGTGTATAACATTTTTGTTTAATATAATAAGGCGATATTTCGGCTCAAGGATGTTCGTAGAAATTAGGACCTGTATGAAGTGAGGCACTTAATAAAAGGGTTTTTGTAAGTATGAAGATGTTACATTTACCGAGTGAAAACGAGGTTATTATGATTTGGGTAACTTTTTCTATTATTTCACGAACTTTTGCTAGTTTCAGTTTCTCTTTTTTTTAAGGTGGTCTACATAGACCTGGCCCATTTTGAAACATCTCCTTTAACTTATTGATGTTATAATTGAATTTAAAAAAAAAAACTAACAGTTTGACACAGTTACTCAGAAATTGATGACAGAGGAATCAAAATAGGTAGGTATAATTAAAAAAATATATATAGGTATTCTCCATATTTTTTATTGCTTTACAAAACGTAAAAATAATTTCAAAAATTTAAATGCTTGCATAAGCGTTAAAAACCTGACAGAGTAATAAGAAAGTTTCCTAAACCAAGGACAGAGAAATCAAATATTTACCTTCGTACCCTAAGATACCTCTGATAAAAAATCAAACTTCTAAACTGAAGAGTTCATTGAAATAAGCCCCCGGACATTGAAAATCGGGGCCCCGAAGAATCACCCCGTTTATTTTGTAGACGGCAGGTAATTAATTATGGGGCTGGCATCTTTTGTTAAAAGAGGCGAAGAGCTATAATTATAATTGTAACAACGATAGCGCATAAACTTTAAATTTATTCTACCGCATCACTAACCCTTGGACAATTTAGAGCAGCCATTGTTGTTTACATCTTTGTAATATTAGTAAATGATAGACTGTACTACAGTGTACACACTGCGTGAAAAGCTTGGTACTTGCTTGGTGCGTGGTATAGGAGAGTTTCCACGTCAGAATCTGTTAATGATTCACTATGACTATCGAGATGATTTTCTTGGCTATAAAGCTTTGGAACTGACATAATTGTTTTGTGCCTTTTTTGTTAGGTTTTAGTTACATTTTTTATCCATAACACATATAAAAAAAAAATAGAAAAACAACTTTTCCTTTTTTTTTCTTTTTCTTTCGGACTTTTTCTATAAAAAATGTATTGTGATTATTATTGTTTCATGATTATAAAAATTTAACACGGTGGACGGTCTCAAACATTCTTCGAAAGATTCCCGAAGAACCGAAGTTTGTTCCGATTGTTTACGCTCATCCTGGAACGAATAAACGGTTAACTGAATACAACAATATTCGTTACAATAGGAACCTTGTTTATTCGGCTTACCGCTTATGTTATTTCGAAGATACGATTTCCTAAAAGGATTTTGTTTATTTTGCAGTAGAAAGCGCCCTAGCTCTATAAATATTTACCTAATCGATTTGTCTACCTACCATTTTGATTCTAGTTAGGCTTGATTTCACTTATATACCTACATAACATCACGCTTGTATTCCTCGAAGGGGAAGGCAGAGGTGTACCTTAGTATAACCACAATTCGCTATATATAAAAATATTTTTTTTTTTTAATCTTTAGTAAAAGGGTCTATTGCCATCAACCGGGCTCAATCAATCAACTCAGCCATCCACTGCTGGACATAGGCCACTCCCAGGCTGCGCGACAACACTCTGTCTTCCGCCTTGCGCATCCAGTCTGTCCCAGCCACTTTCTTAAGGTCGTCAGTCCATTTAGCTGGGGGGCGTCCTACGCTACGCTTACCGATGCGCAGGGGCACTTATCCAGACTCCGTGTTGTTACTGAGAAATTGCCTCTATTTAGGTACTATTCGTATTCGTAAAGAAAGGAAAATGGGAAATCAGTCCGACAGGTTTATTTATCCCAAAAACAAACTTAACTTTGTAATACCAACAATTTCTTTTTAGGGTTCCGTACCTCAAAAGGAAAAAACGGAACCCTTATAAGATCACTTCGTTGTCCGTCTGTCTGTCTGTCTGTCTGTCTGTCTGTCTGTCCGTCTGTCTGTCTGTCAAGACCCTTTTTCTCAGGAACGCGTGGAGGTATCAAGTTGAAATTAATATCAAATACTTAAGTCTATGGTCCCTTGGAGTTGTAAAAAAATCAAGCTTCTAAGTAAACGCAATAAAAAAATTTGCCCGTTTATGCGATATATTTTGATACTCGCAAGTAAATCAAAACCTATAGGGTACTTCCCGTTGACCTAGAACCCTGAAATTTGGCAAGAAGCAAGGTCTTACAGCACAAGTAATGGAAAAAGTCCGAAAATTGGTAATTTGTAATTTTCTCATATAAAAAAATACTTTCAAGTATGTCATCTGTCAAGGCCCTTTTTCTCCGGAACGCGTAAAGGTATCAAGTTGAAATTAATATCAAGTACGTAAGTCTATGGTCCCTTGAAGTTTTAAAAAAATCAAGCTTCTAAATCAACGCAATAAAAAATACGGCCATTTATGCGACATATTTTGACACCGGCAAGTGAATCAAAACCTATAGGGTACTTCCCGTTGACCTAGAACCATGAAATTTGGCAAGAAGCAAGGTCTTACAGCACAAGTAATGGAAAAAGTCCGAAATGTGGTAATTTATAATTTTATCTCATAAAAAATACTTTCAAGTATGTCATTTGTAAAGGCCCTTTTTCTCAGGAACGCGTGGAGGTATCAAGTTGAAATTAATACCCAATACGTAAATCTATGGTCCCTTAGAGCTCTAAAAAAATCGAGCTTTTAAATCAACGCAATAAAAAATACGGCCATTTATGCGACATATTTTGATACTTGCAAGTAAATCAAAACCTATAGGTTACTTCCCGTTGATATAATGAATGAATCATGAAATTTGGTAAGAAGCAAGGTCTCACAGCACAAATAAAGGAAATATTCCGAAAATTGATTATTTGTAGTTTTATCACATAAAAAAATAGCTTTTAGTTTTCTTTTCTGGCAAAATGTCGGTGTATAGGTACACCTCTACCCAAGCCTTCGGGGAAACCAGGCGTGATGTTATTTTTATGAATAGTTTTTTTGCGAATACAAACTTAAATATGCAGTTGGACAATTGTCCGTGACGTATATGTGTATGGGAGAACATGTTTTTCAACACAATGTTAAGTTTGTCTTGGGATAAATTCTTTTCAACTACGGAACCCTCATTGTGCGTTGTCCGACACGTACTTGGCCGTTTTTTTATGAGCTGAAACAAATTAACAATTTCAGGACTGTTTCCTTTACTTGTGCTATAAGACCTTGCTTCTTGCCAAATTTCGTGATTCTAGGACAACGGGAAGTATCTTAGAGGTTTTGATTTACTTGCGAGTATCATAAAGGTGAAATCTTGGACCGCTGTCCGGTCCTGAAAGCCCCACGACCCCAAAATATGTCACATAAATGGCCGTATTATTTATTGCGTTGACTTAGTTAGAAGCTTGATTTTTTTTAACTCCAAGGGACCATAGATAGACCTACAATTTTACATTAATTTCAATTTGATACCTCAATGCGTTCCTGAGAGAAAGGGTCTTGACAGACTGACAGATAGACGGACAACGCAGTGATCCTATATAATAAAAGTTCCGTTTTTTCTTTTTGAGGTAGGTACAGAACCCTAAAAAGGTCTGCTAAAAACACTACAACTTAAAGCGACAATATGTAAAATACGAAAATGTCTACCACGGTGGACAGGTGACAAGCTAGATAAGGCTACTTAACTCTTCAAAGTCAAATACCTATCTGGTAAGAGCTGATTTATGTGACAAATCTAGACAGGTTTTACGAGTTTGGGCCTGGACGTTAGGTTCGGTACTATGCATGGAAAAGTAGCAATACAAATGGCAAATGAATTACCTATAAATATTTCTCAGAAAGCTATTTTAGTACCTATAAATATCTGCATAGCCTTTTCCCAACTATGTTGGGGTCGGCTTCCAGTCTAACCGGATGAAGCTGAATACCAGTATTTCACATGGAGCGACTGCCTATCTGACCTCCATAACCCAGTAACTGGGTAATATGATACCTCTTGGTAAAGACTCGTTGACAGACTTTCGGGCTTCTGACGACCCGTAACGACTGTCAAAGATCCACGAATGATAGCCGGGATCAACGGCTTAACGTGCTATCCGAGGCACGGAGGAGTCTCGGTATGTAAAGATGGTCACCCATCCACGGACCAACCGCGGCAAGCGTAGCTTAACCTGTTGGATCGACCCGTGCGGCTGTTATTATTTAGCCACGGGCTTCTATATGTACTTAGGTATTTAAATTAGTATAGATAATTCACAATTCACTTTTGTGGATTAAACGTATTACCTTACCTACAGAAGTTTGTGAAATCCTAGAATTCAATTCTCAAATTCAAATCCAAAGCACTTATTTTCAATTGAACCATTTACAGTCACTTTTGAACCCTAAAGAAGTCGGTCAGTTAGAAATATGAAGCTAATTGCCCCTTCCAAAGCGTAGTACAGTAGGTACTTATGGAGAAGAACGGGCAAAAAAACTCTATGGACAGTCTTTTAAATCAAAACATAGCTCACATTATTTCATGAAATAACAGTATTTCATTCTAGAGGTTCCATCGATCTCACAAAATAATACTTCACAGCCGCAGCCTTTTCTCACAAAATAAACAAGTGACTCTCAATATACCCGTCTTCGTTCACTCAAACCCGACATCGACATCGTCTAGATCCCTATTACCGACATCGCCTTGTATTTTAATCAGTACTTGCATTCAGTGATTTACGAGCACTTCCCGCGTCGACGGCAGACGATGCTATTAATCTGATCGTCCCGTCGATCCTCCTGTATCACAGTATATCCACAAAGTAGATAAGTACGGAAGGTAAGCTTTAAACAAAGAGCACAAACGGGTGCAGTTACACATATACTCAAACTCAAACTCAAAGCATTTATTTCAATTAAACCAATTACAGGCACTTTTGAATTGTCAAAGAGTCGGTCAGTAGGTAAGTCAGAAAGTTGAAGCTAGTTGCCCATTCCAAAACGTAGATCTATGGAGAAGAACGGGCAAGAAACTCCACGGACACTTTTAAATCAAAATATGGTTACAAAATATTGGTTACATCAAATTAGAGATCGGATAATCGGATGCATATTAACCTAAAGTTGAGGTGTTGGCTAAGTATGGAGTGGGCTTTTGGATTAAAAAATCCCAGAATTCCGGTATCGGCCAATTTTGACTTCTGATTATAGAATCGAATGTATAATTTACTTAAGTTCAGATGTTATTTAATATGGATTGCACTTAAAAAAAAGAAAATCCCGGGATTCCGGAACGAAAATTTTTCAGTTCTGTTTTTGGAATCGAATGTTTTAGTTAGGTACTTGCGTTCAGGTGTTGGATAATACGGATTGTACTTTTGTATTAAAAAAATCCCGGGATTCCGGGATTCACAAATTTATAGTTCTGATTATAGAATCGAATGTATATTTACTTACGTTTAGGTTTTTGCTATTAAGGAATGCACTTTTGTGTCAATCGTCAAAATGTCGCGATTCCGGAATTGATAAATTAAGTATTTTTTGAAAGGGTAACTTTTTATTACTAAATTTTCATAGGGTGTTCTACTCATGAGCAACTTTCACTATGTGATCAACCCGTAAATCACGAAACATAATTCAGCTGTTTCATACATTTTGGTCGAGTAGGTATTGAACTTTTGTTTCAAACATCGTAATGTTTTTTGTGAATTCAGAGTTGCTCCCATAGTGAAAGTATTTTCAAATTTTTCGTCATGAGTACTACTCATGGTTTTCGAGGCTGTTACAGCTGATAGTGACATTAAAATGTAAATCCAAGATGGCGGCTGCGAAAATTTTCTAATTTTTCGTCATGGGTGTCGTTTTATTGGTTTTCGAGGGTGTTAAAGCCGATAGTGACACTAAAATGTAAATTCAAGATGGCGGATGCGAACATTTTCTAATTTTTCGTCATGGGTGTCGTTTTATTGGTTTTCGAGGGTGTTAAAGCTGATAGTGACATTAAAATGTAAATCCAAGATGGCGGCTGCGAACATTTTCTAATTTTCGTCATGGGTGTCGTTTTATTGGTTTTTGAGGGTGTTAAAGCCGATAGTGACACTAAATTGTAAATCCAAGATGGCGGATGCAAAGATTTTTTAATTTTTCGTCACGGGTGTCGTTTTCATGGTTTTTGAGAGTTTTAAAGCCGATAATAGCGTTAAATGTAAATCCAAGATGGCGGCTGCGAAAGTTTTCTAATTTTTCGTCGGATGTCGTTTTATTGGTTTTCGAGGGTGTTAAAGCCGATAGTGACACTAAAATGTAAATACAAGATGGCCGATGCAAATATTTTATAAGTTTTCGTCATGGGTGTCGTTTTCATGGTTTTCGGGGGTATTAAAGCTGATAGTGACATTAAAATGTAAATCCAAGATGGCGGCTGCGAACATTCGTCAGGGGTGTAGTTTTCATGGTTTTGAGGGTTTTAAAGCCGATAGTAACATTAAAATGTAAATCCAAGATAGCGGCTGCTAACATTTTTAAATTTTTCGTCATGGGTGTCGTTTTTGTGGTTTTCGAAGGTTGTAAAACCAACCGAAATGTTCGCAGCCGCCATCTTGGATTTACATTTTAATGTCACTATCAGCTTTAATACCCCCAAAACCATGAAAACGATACCCATCATATATTTTTTTTTAATTTTCGCAGCCGCCATCTTGAATTTACATTTTAACGCCACTATCGGCTTTAAACCCTCGGAAACCATGAAAACGGCACCCATGACAAAAAGTTTGAAATTTTTTGCAGTCGCCATCTTGGATTTACATTTTAATGTCACTCTTAGCTTTAGCACCACCGAAAACCATGAAAACGACACCCATGACGAAAAATTAAAAAATATTCGCATCCACCATCTTGGATTTACATTTTAACGCCACTATCGGTGTCACAACCCTCGAAAACCGTGAAAACGTCACACACGATAAAAAAAATTAAAATGTTGGCAGCCGCCATCTTGGATTTACATTTTAACATCACTATCGGCTTTAAAACCCTCGAAAACCATGAAAACGACACCCATGACGAAAAATTTGAAAATTTTGCAGCCGCCATCTTGGATTTACATTTTAACATCACTATTGGCTTTAACACCCTCAAAAAGCATGAAAACGACACCCGTGACAAAAAATTTGAAAATGTTCGCTGCCGCCATCTTGGATTTACATTTTAACATCACTATCAGCTTTAAAACTCTCGAAAACCATGAAAACGACACCCATGACGAAAAATTTGAAAATGTTCGCAGCCGCCATCTTGGATTTACATTTTAACATCACTATCGGCTTTAAAACCCTCGAAAACCATGAAAACGACACCCATGACGAAAAATTTGAAAATGTTGCAGTCGCCATCTTGGATTTACATTTTCACGTCACTATCGGCTTTAACATTCTCGAAACCCATGAAAACAACCCCACCGATATAGTGACGGTACCTGCCAGGGACAACCATTTTAATTCGGCAGCTTTGTATTTCTCGCGGGGATCACGTGTAACAAACGGAATATTTATGTGATCCCGATTTCCCGGTATTTCCAAATAAATAAAACCACGTTATTTATGAAGTCGTTTCCATACCATGTATCCGATTAGTTGTGCATTCCTACATTTTCTGGAATCCCGGGATATAAAGTAAGAAAAAAAATGCTAAGAAGCCGCTTCCATACTTTGTTAGCGAAATATTAACTTTAGGTTAATATGCATCCGATTATCCGATCTCTATACATCATCCATGTTGAAATTATACATGTGAGACGTGTAGTGTAGACGAGTACGCAGAAAGATCTTGAGTTGGAGCCGCGTGGTCGGACCAAACTTTTAAAAAATAAAATCATTATCTGACCATCCTTAATAGCGCTCACAAACAAATATAGGACCTATTTTACTCGAGAATAGCTCAGGCGCAACTGACGCATGCATTGGGCATGCTCAACCTCATAGAGACGAACTTATTGGAACGAAGTTCCTTATCGCGCGTTGTGAAAGGGGGCTAGACGGAAAAAATGCTCACGAAAAGTTGTCACGACACTTTTTGCTATAGTAAGCTATGTATGTATGTATTGTAAGCCGTGCGGCGTGCGCATGTTTCTAAGCCAGATATTTTCATTTCTATTTCACATTGAACAGTGTGGTGTCGCGATGATGATGATGATGATGATGATGATGATGATGATGATGATGATGATGATGATGATGATGATGATGATGATGATGATGATGATGATGATGATGATGATGATGATGATGATGATGATGATGATGATGATGATGATGATAAGTATAAAAATAAAATTTTATTACAATTCCTTCACTAATTAATCGAAAGGAACTTCGTTCCATCCGGGTGTCCCTTGACACCTCTCAAGTTTTTTCTGTTGCTCTCTTGGAATTGACAAGGAATAGTAACGATAAAGTTAAGATACCTTCATTTAACGCAATGGGTTTAAAAAAAACCTGTAATGATAGATGAATATATAAATAAAATATAAATCTCCAACGAATGCCAGTCGTCGCGAGATCGCTCTAAGTGAAGCGTGTCTTTTGCGTGCGTGCTTTTTTGCTCATTGAATGGACCGAACCTTCTGTACCTATCTATTCTGTGGTATATATATCGCTCGATATTAATTTTGGAGCTATGACTTCAAGAATAGGCGCCTAAAGTAGGTCAATGTTAGGTAACTTTAGATTTTCGTGTAACATTTTTGGGTAACACTGAGTAGGATATTTTTAAGAAAAATGTTAAGGTTTGATGTAGTATCGATGAGTAAACAAAGTTTGACGTAGAAGTTAAGTGTGTGTTTCCACGGCTGGGGCCGCAGGTTCATGCGAAGATAAAAATTCTACTAATGATATTGGATAGCCATTATAAATATGAATTACCAGCTGCTACTATAAAAAAAAAACTGTTGTATTTGGTCGCAAATAAGCAAAGAAAGAAAATTCCCTTCGTTATTTGCAAGTGATGGCCATTCTTTTTACGCCGTAGGTACGGCATTTCATACCAACTTTCAACTTTCGCGGCCTACCACTGCGCATCATCCTTAAGGCGCAGATTTCCTGAAAACGATCAAAAAGGTGGTTTTTTAAAGCTGTGTATCTCATAAACCGTAAATAATTTTGTCATGTAAAAAAAATATGATATTTTCAAGTCCTTTTCGCATAAAGTGATGGAAGCCAAAACATAATTAAACATACTTTAATGCACCAAAAAAATCTTTAAACATACCTCCAAAAACATACCACCAAACCACCAAAAAAATACCACCAAAAAAATCTTTAAATATCCCTTCATTAGCAATTATAATTATAATTAAAAATATACCATCAAATGTCAAATTCCAAACTGCATCCAGTGATGGATTACTTTTTATTAAATAGTTAATTTCTAATTTTATACGATTTTATTTGCACTTTTACAACATAATTCCGGTGCGCGTGAGAATCTTCTATCTCGTGCGTCAAACTAGACAGCCATAAAGCCATTTCACTTACACACCGAGCTAAACCAAGCTTGGAACCTTAAGGCCGCGTTTCCACTGACGCGGAGCGGGGCGGAGAGGAGCTTAGCGGTGCACGAATTGACCAATCACTATGCTCGAAATCTCCGCTCCGCTTCAATGGAAACAGCATGAGCGGGGTGGAGCAGAGCTGAGCGGATATTCATAAAAATATAATAGCGAGACGATGCGGTGCGGAGGACAGCGGGGCGGTGCTGTGCGGAGGACAGCGGGGCGGTGCGGAGCGGGGCGGTGCGTGACTCGCGCGCAGTGCCTCAGTTATCATCGTTACGTCAGGTGCTCCGCTCCGCCTCACTCCACTCCGCTGACCACTTTTCACCGCTCTTCACCGGTCCTCTCCGCCCAGCTCCGCTTCAGTGGAAACACTGACCACTTTTCACCGCTCTTCACCGCTCCTCTCCGCCCAGCTCCGCGTCAGTGGAAACGCGGCCTTATACGCATAAAAAACAGTATACATAGGATTAAAGAGTTAGTTCAGAACATTTTCGAAAAATAGTGTTACAGCTAAATTCGGCCGATTTTAAATATTACAAGTAGGGTAAGATTGGGGGACCTGGATCAAAAGATCCAGGTCCCCCAATCTTCTATTCAAACTGAGTGTTGTATTCAAAAATCCTCTATTCAAAATGAAAGGTTGCATTCAGAATCCTCTATTCAAATTGAGTGTTCAATTCAAAATGAAGGTTGCATTCAAAATCCTCCATTCAAAATAAGGTTATATTCAGAAACCCCCTTTCAAAATGAAGGTTGTAATCACAATCCTCTATTCAAAATAAAGATTGTATTGAGAATGAATGCTGTATTCAGAATCATCTATAATATTATACAGAAGAGATCCATAGTCTGTTGTTAAGCACAACAGTGATTGTTTACATAACAATCACATTCCCATTCCCGTTAAGGAAACAGATCGCATTCTTTTCTAACTATGGTGTGCCTCACGGCTATAAAGTTTTAATTATTAATTTACATCAAAAATCAGCATGTAATAAGTAATAATAGTGTTTATGAACACATGCCTAATATGAGATAGTTTTATTTGCTAAATGTAACTATGTGTTCGGTGTGTAGGACTAGAGGTCACCTGAGGCTTTAGTGCGAGTTTTTATACTTACTCGATCACGTTAACGTAAACATCTATTTGTATTGAAACTGAATAAAAGTCATCTGGTGACTGTAATGCGAAACACAATTATTCCATACAAATTGACGTAAGGTAACGTTAACGTAAACGTGATCGAGTAAGTATAAAAACTCGCACTAAGACCACTGCTCGTGACTCGTTTTTTAACAGAGTGATAGAAATAAAACAACTGAATTGTAATTACTAGTTTATTCATATTTTTTGACGCAATTTGCATAAAATGTCCTTAACACATTTATAAATATCATCATTAAATACGTTCCGCACAACATGTTGAGCACATATATTAGCACTACACTCACATGGTGAATTTGTGAAATCTTCGGCGTCAAAAACTTGAATTCGTATTATTTTACTGTGATTACCCGTTGATGGTTTCTGTATATATGAGTAAACAACATCTTCATTTCTTCGTCTTTTATTATTGTTGCTGTTGCTAATATTGCTGCAAGGCGGTGTTTCCTCAAATTGGAATGGTTGAAATGGCCTTTCCCTCTCTAAATAGTTGACCCCATTTTGACGTAGGGTTTGTTCAGCAGCAATTGGTGAGTATGAAGAATTAGTGGGGAAAATATCGCTGGACATCTGAAACAATGAAGTAGATACTAATTAATTAAATAAGACTAAAATTAGAAGGTTACGAAGACTAGAGAGCTATGCTAGAATAGATCCATGTGATAATTACATAGGTTATTATTATAATAGAAACATACATTATTTTTACACTACTCACATTATTTCATTAATATTTTTATTAATAATAATTTTAAATACTTTTTCATAAAATATTTACTTACCGACATCGTTGAGCAGATAAGACAACTCGAATGTTTTTTTTGTCATCTTGGATTGGTTTATATAGGTACTGATCTATTTTTTTTTTGTGTCGCTAAGGTTCAATTTAATTTCGTTTTTATGCATGTAAAGTAATCCGAAACTTACGCTCCTGCTGTCTCCATGTGTGGCTAGGAATTTGTGACACGTCTGCAAAGACGCATTGCTATCTATAGACGAGCGTTTTAACCGCGGCGTTGTAACCGTAGCGTTGTAACCGCAGCGTTGTAACCTCAGCGGATGCCCCTCTAACACATTCGATACAATAATCATTATACATAAATTATATTACATATGTACTTAGGTTTTTATTTTAACCTCTCAGGGGTTGCTAATGAGACACAATTGATAATCTATTGTTAACGGCACCCGAGGAACCACGCTGACACTCATTGAATTAAGCGTTTAAAACGCTGCGGTTATGACGCTCGTATAGAAATTTTATTATCGATTTAAAATGCTGCGCTTGCAATCCGGGTGATGAACTTATTTTTGCATAAATGCAATTTTACAAATTAGGAGATGTGTGACGCGTTTTTACGCCTATATAAAGGTGTCGAGACAAAAGTTCACCACCAAACCACCACTGGAAGTACTCGGTGCTCCTGAATTTCTGCATCAAGACATAAGTACAGCAAGCAAAACTAAGCAGGCTTTAAAATGTAAGTAATTTATTTATTATCTTTTCAGTCACTCCTTAACTATTCACTTATTTTATCGGTTCTTCGATTCAATTATATAATGTATTCACTCGTTGAATGTCCATTATTATTAGTATTTAGGTACGTACTAATTTCTTTTGGTCATCATCTCTCAAATTATCTTATCAATCGATTAATTTATTTCAGTCAAATAATTAGTGTACCTTTTCTCTTCATGTAATCTATTCACTTAATTAAAGCATTTTAATCCGTTCATGCACTGAACTGTGCCTTGGACAGTGTTTTTCTTTGTTATATACTAAATAAATATATATTGTTGCAGGTCGAAACAAACAGCTAGCCAAATTTTCTCTTCCGATGATGAAGCCGGACATCAGCAGCAGTTGAAAAAACCGCAGGACTACAAAACGTCATCTTCATCGCTGACTGCTAAGCACACCAAGCAAAACGCAACAGGCTTTAAGATGTAAGTAATTTATTTATTAACTTTTCACTCATTTTATCTATTCATCTGTTGAATCATTTCAGTTATTCATTAATTCAATAATTTTGTTATGTATTCACTTACTTATTGAAGTTCTATTTGCATCTAAGTATTTAAGTACTAATTTATTTTATTCATCATCTCTCAAATTATGAAATCCGTCAAATAATCTCAAGTCACTGAACTGTGCCTTGGACAATGTTTTTATCTATTAATATATAAATATATACTTATTGTTGCAGGTCGAAACAAACAGCTAGCCAAATTTTCTCTTCCGACGAAGAAACCGGACATCAGCAGCAGCCGAAAAAACCGCAAGACTACAAAGCGTCATCTTCATCGTCGAGTGCTAAGAGGTCAGCGGAGGGGGAATCATTGCATAACGAGATTAAGAAGAATAAAAAAAGGAAAACTACGATCAATCCTGTCAACGCCAGCATGAGACCCACATCGCATGATCTATTCGGGACCGACAGTGACGACGATGGTCAGGAGGAGACCACTGCAAGTGCCTTAGGTAAAAAAATTCCGCCAATACATTCATATTATACCCGTAGAGTAGCCAATGGTATAAGCAAACAAAGCTATGAAGGGAAAAAGGGTAGATTTTTTATAGAATTAAAGGTATATGAACACAGCGAGATACAGCGTGTAGCGCCTATAAATAGATGGAGGCATGCCATTGTTAGTGTAAAAAATCGAACAGATGATGGGGCGCCTGCTTGGAAACATATTAAAGAGTTTTTAAAAGAAACTCATAAAGAGTTCAAGCATTGCCCCATAGATTATGTCAGCAGTTATTTTTAGATAGGTATATGTACTAAAAATAACTGCTATCTGTCAATACTGATAGGTATATTACTTACTCAATTACTCTATGCTGTTAATCATTATATTACATTATCATAACATTTACTTTTAAACTTTAGCTATAGTTGTCGGATTTTGTGTACGTAGAATAAGGATGACAAATCGTAATTATATAACACAGAAATGTAACCATATTATCTTTTTGTTTTATTTACAGTACAAACCCCGTCTACTCATCGAATGCAATATACAAATAATCCAGAATTAATTGAATGTAAAAAATGCCTTATTGAATTACCGATTAATGAATTCAAATATCATTTGAGAACCAATATTCACAAGTCTAATAGTTTATTACAAAGCGAATTTGAAAATATTTACATAATTGCAAGTGCTTTCAAAAACAGAATCATAACATGTCGTTTAAATCCTGCACAAGATGTTGAATACCTCACACCAGAGTCATTCCTGTGTCAGAATAAAAATGATATACTAAAACTTATACATTCATCTTTAGTGAAAAATACTTGTCTCAAGATCAATTTCGAATTGTTTGCTCACTTTGTCTTACCCAAAACGAATGAGCAACAACTGAAGTCATTCAATACAAAATATGAAGTTATTTGTAATAACACAGATATTAATGACATGTTTTCGAAAGTAACTGAACTTTTAAAATGTAAAATGTCAGAATTCGAACACAAAGACTCTGGATGGTCTTATCATTCAGTAAGTCATCTTGAAATCAATGTGAATAAATACTGTCCAATGAGAGGTGGCACATATTTAGATTTGCCTACAAAAATTAAGAACTCTAAAAGTTGTATTAATGTACAAAATAATGACAATCATTGCTTTTTATGGAGTGTGGTAGCTGCTTTGAATCCTGCTAAGATGAACGTATGCAGGACTAAGTCGTACCCACACTACAGTTCTGTATTAAATATTGATGGAATGTCTTTTCCTGTCTCATATCATGATATAAAATTATTTGAAATAAACAATAACATAAGTATTAATATTTATGGATTAGATAATAAGAGCGAACATGTGACTGGACCTCTGTATTTAACAAATAACAGAAAATCTGTACATGTTAATTTGTTATATTTAGAAAGAAAAGGATTAAGTCATTACTGTCTTATTAAAAGTTTGACACGATTAGTAAGACGTCAAGTGACGTGTCATAAAGGCAATTTATTGCTGTGTGAATCATGTTTACAATTCTATAGCAGTGAAAATAAGTATAAATCTCATAACTGTTCAAAAGTTTTATCAATTTTGCCTGAAAAGAATAGTAAACTCGGATTTAAGAATTTTGAAAGAAAACAAAAAATTAATTATGTCATCTATGCAGACTTTGAAAGCCTTTTGCTTAGTTGTTCTGAAAAAAAATCAGAAAAAACATACAATTTCAAAAAACACCAGCCCTCATGTTTTGGATACTATATATGTTGTTCACATGATCCAAGCCAAAATAAATATGTCACGTATAGAGGTCTTGACTGTGTAGAAGTATTTATTACTAGATTAATAGAAGATGTGAAGAAAATATATGAAATATTATCGATAAAAAAATCTATGATACCTTTAACACAAAAAGAACAAATCAGTTTTAACAATGCTAGTATTTGCCATATTTGTGATCAGTTACTATTTCATGATAAGGTACGTGACCACGATCATGTGACAGGAAAGTATAGAGGAGCTGCACATGTTCAATGTAACTTAATGTTTAGAGAATGTTCATTCATACCAGTATTTTTTCATAATTTATCAAATTACGACTCTCATCTGTTTATACAAGAATTAGTGAAACACGGAGGTTATATTAAAATTATACCTAAAACTAAAGAAAAGTATTTAACTATTACCAAATATTTAAATGATGAGAATGGAGACCGTTCTATTCAAATAAAATTCATAGATTCGTTCCAATTTTTAAGCTCTAGTTTAGATGCACTAAGTAAAAGCTTATCAGATCATGACTTTATTCATTTATCAGCAGAATTGAATAATGAAAATATATACTTGTTAAAAAAGAAAGGTATTTATCCTTATGATTATATTAATACTTGGGACAAGTACGAAGAAACAGCACTCCCACAAAAAAAATATTTCTATAACTCTTTGAAAATGGAACACATTAGTGATAACGATTATGAACATGCAAAAACTGTGTGGAATGCATTTGATATTAATACGATTGGCGAGTATACCGATTTGTATTTAAAATGCGATGTTTTATTACTGTGTGATATATTTGAAAATTTTCGTAATATAAGCTTAAAATATTATAAGTTGGACCCACCGTACTATGTAACGGCACCTAGTTTAAGCTGGGATGCTATGTTGCTTTATACACGTGTTGAGCTGGACTTAATTGATGACTTAGAAATATATCAAATGTTAGAAAAAGGCATACGTGGTGGTCTGGCTCAGTGCTCACTACGTCATGCAAAAGCAAATAATCCCTACTTATCAGAATACAACGATCTAGAACCGTCTAGCTATTTAATTTATCTCGATTGTAACAATTTGTACGGATATGCAATGACAAAAAAGTTACCCATTTCAGAATTTAGACTTTTAAATCAGAAGGAAATTAACTGTTTTGATGTAATGAGTGTATCTGATGATAGCGAATATGGCTTTATTCTAGAGGTAGATCTCGAATATCCTGAATCAGTACATGATTTTCATAGTGATTTGCCTTTTGCTCCCGAGAAATTCATACCCCCTGGAGGAAAGACGGCTAAACTAATAGCTAATTTATATGATAAATTTAACTATGTAATTCATTATACTCACTTAAAGGAGTGTTTGAAATACGGGCTGGTTCTAAGAAAAATCCATCGAATCCTTACTTTCAGGCAAGAAGAATATTTAAAAAAATATATTGATTTAAATACTACACTGCGTCAAGCATCCGTAACTGCATTTGAGAAAGACTTTTTCAAGCTTTTGAATAATTCTATTTTTGGTAAAACGATAGAAAACAAACGTAAACAGGTAGATGTTAAACTAGCTACAAAATGGATGGACATAGAAAATGTGACAAATAAGCATCTCTGTGCTGAAAAACTAATTTGTAAACCGAATTTAAAATGTGTTTCTATATTTTCCGAAAACTTTGTAGCAGTGCAACTAAAACCTGAGAAAATTTTTTTAGACAGACCGATTTATATAGGATTTACTGTTTTGGAGTATGCTAAGTTACATCTTTATCAGTATCATTATAATATAAAAAAGAAATATATGAATAATGTAAGACTATGTTATACGGACACGGATAGTCTGCTTTATATATTTTACACAGAAGATATTTACCGTGATATAAAAAATAATTTAAGGGAATTTGATACAAGTAATTTTGATTTAGATAACCCATATTTAATACCTCAGGTAAATGCAAAAGTACCTGGTTTATTTAAAGACGAACTAGGTGGAGACGTGATCAGCGAATTTACTGGTTTAAGAGCAAAACTTTACTGTTTATCGGCTTCTAAAACTGATATAAAAAAAGCAAAAGGTATTTCAAACTCTGTTACTAAAAGGCTCAAGCTATCGCATTACAATAAATCATTATTTGATGATAAAAGTAGATCGTGTAAGATGAATATTATTAAGTCAATCAAACATGTCTTATATTCACAACAAGTAAATAAAGTGGTGATGAATAGAAACGATGATAAAAGATACATACTACCAAATCAAATCAAGACATTGCCTTGGGGTCACTATAACGTTGTATTTTAGTTTTTAGCTTGTGTGTAAGCAGGTATTATTAAATTTGTTACTAAACGTTTATGTAATAATAATAATAATAAAAGTATTGACATTGAACTTTGTTTCATTTATATATATATACGCACGTCATTTACCTTTACCTCGCATTTCACAATGAAGTTCATCAAGCAACCACAGACTTTAGAAGTTAATAATATAAAATTAGAAAATCAATCATGTGAAGTGAAACATAGTACACTTTTACCTAATACTATTAGATGTATAATATGCGGTCCATCTAACTGTGGTAAAACTAATTTAATGCTTAATTTAATATTACATGAAAATGGTCTCAAATTTAAGCATATTTACTTATACTCGAAGACGGCTTTCCAGCCAAAATATTGTTTTTTAAAACAAGTTATGAGCTACATACCAGGTGCTAACTTCTTTCTTTTCAATGATAATAAAGAAGTCATACATCCTAATGATGCATTAACTAATGCACTAATGATTTTTGATGATGTAGCATGCGAAAATCAAATCAATATTCGCAATTACTTTGCAATGGGGAGACATAAACAGATAGATTGTTTTTACTTATCACAAACCTATTCCAAAATACCTAAACAACTTATACGAGATAATGTAAATCTTTTGATTATCTTCAAACAAGACGAGATAAACTTAAAACATATATACAATGAGCACGTGAATACAGATATCGAATGGTTTAAATTTAAAAAACTTTGCTCTGCCATTTGGAAAGACCGCTTTGACTTTTTATTAATTAATAAAGATTGCCCCCTAAATGAAGGTAGATACAGACAAGGCTTTGACATATTTATATACTTTTAGAAAGTACATATATACCAACTCATTGCAGAAAATATATCAATCGAAATCTGATATCTGTAAATAACGGATGGGTCAGTAAAAAAAACAACAATATGCAGGTTAATATTAAAAAACAATTGACAAAGTCAGTTGATAGTATTAAAAATAAAATTAAAAGAATGCAAAATGCAGAAGATACAGCTCATTTAAAATTTAAAAAGGTCTTCAAACCAATAACAGATCCACTAGAAACATTAGTTAAAGCGAATGATAAAATTAAACCAATATTTGACATTTCAAGAGACGAAAGTAGCACGCTTGAAAGATTTAGCTCATCAACTGATTATGCTCCAGATTATGAAAGTTTTGAAGAATGTATAAAAACAGATTCAAATGAAGATTCTGAGTGTTATAAAGATGCTCTCTCAAGAAATCCTTTTAAAGATTCTAATGATACACTTATTTCACTAAATAAAGAAGATATGATGGAAATCTATGATAATATGAATGTCCCATTTGGGATACATAGTGAAAATAAAAAACTGATGATGGGGAATAGCCAAGTTACGTTTTCTCTTGCAAATAAGACCAGTAAATTACCCAAAACAAATATAGTCACTATTGATAAAAGGTCTTATAAATTAACACCAGGCCTAAAGGAACTTTTGGTACGCAGTAAACCTGACCTTAATTTGGTCACTGAACAAGATAAAATTGATTATAAAGATATGCTTCTTAATACACACGCGCACAAACGAGACTTTCATCCTAATGGTCAAATAAAAGGTGATAAAAGTTTAAAATATCGTCAAATAATTAAACCTCTTTTTTCGCAAAATAGTGATGTTCACGATGAAGGACAGATAATGAAAACAAAAAGCGGGGGTTTTTTACCTAAATTAAAAAAATATAAAAGTAATACCGATTATGTCTACTGGGATGACCCAAATGAACTAATTGAAAGATTGAAACTTCTAATTGCATCAAAAAATGCCGGTAATACTAATCATGACAATGAAATTCTATCAATTATAGAAGAGTTAAAAGAAGCTGATATTATAAAAGAGTAAAAAGCTTTGGAATGTCCTCAGTTATCAAATTTGTATGCAACATGAATGAACATAAAAATGTTAATTGTGTTCGTACAAATAAAACATCAGTCATAAATAGTATAAATGTGGAGATTAAAAATACAATAAAAGAAACTGAATTGCATAAAACTATTACTGAAGAGGCAATCGAAAAACTTAAAGTTAATATTTCCATGCAAATAGAACAACTGAATAAACTGATTTCAATTTTAAACGATAAAGTAAGAAATCTTGAAAAAAATATTGAGTTAAAAGAAATTTCAGGAAAATTAATTAAGCATTATGAGCAAAGCAGATGTCATAAATGAAATTCATAAAAGTGCTAGAGTTAACTTTCCAAGAAGACAGGTCATACTTAAAGATATCGATGATCTCTGGCAAGCAGATTTAATGGATATGCAAGCAATTTCAAAAGTGAATGGTGGTTACAAATATATACTAGCAATCATAGATACTTTTTCAAAATATGCTTGGACAATTCCTCTGAAACAAAAAAATAAACAAGAGGTGTCAAAAGCATTCGAAAGTCTATTGCTTAAAGGACGTGTTCCGAGAAATTTGCAAACTGATCTGGGAAAAGAGTTTTATAATAATAAATTCAAAAATATTTTTACAAAGTACAACATTAATCATTATTCAACGTATTCTACTAAAAAAGCCTCAATTGTTGAAAGATTAATAAGAACATTAAAAAATAAATTATACAAAGAATTTAGTCTTAACGGGAATTACAAGTGGATAAATGGACCACTTAGCAAAATTACTTATCAATACAATAATACTACTCATAGAACTCTGGGACAACCTCCAGCTTCTGTAACTCATGCCAATAAAACAGACATAATGCAGAGATATATTCGTATTTCTGAATGTAAGAAAAACACTAAGTGTAGGAAGTTCAAAGTGGGTGATTTTGTAAGAATAAGTAAATACAAAGGATGTTTTGATAAAGGTTATTATCCTAATTGGTCAACAGAAATATTTAAGATAAAAACAATACAAAAAACCAATCCGTTAACTTACTTGATAGAAGACACAAGATGTCGACCCATACTAGGAGCATTTTATGCTCAAGAACTTCAAAAAACCAGCCATCCTGATTTGTACTTAGTTGAAAAAGTATTGAAAAGAAAAGGGAATCAAGTATATGTGAAGTGGCTCGGACTTCCTACTAGCGAAAACAGTTGGATAGATAAAACAAATGTATTTTAAGAGTGCCGATCAAAAATTTGTTCTAATATGTATTTAAGCAAATACACATATGTTTTCTATTCATTACGTATTTGTTCTTAAAGCAAAAAAGACTTGTATTTGTACCTATTAAACACGTTTCTATTACATATAGAGAAATAAAGAAATAACAATGAAAACAACACAAGGTATTTCAGACAATAAAAAAACAGTTTCACCTGCATTCAACAAAAACATCATTAAAGTAAAAAAAGGAACTGGTTTTAAGAAAACACTTAAAAAAATTGTTAAACATACTAAAAAACACATTACAAAATTAAAACCAACATGTAAGAAAGCATTGATGGAATTAGCACACGTGGCAGCTAAAGAATTTGCATCAGATACACCAATAAAATTACCTAGGATTATACCAGTACCAAAAACTGGAGGATTTCTTCCTTTAGTACCAATATTTGCTGGATTATCTGCTGCTGGTAGTTTAGCAGGAGGTGCTGCTGGTATTGCAAAAGCAATTAACGCATTCAAAACAGCTAAGAAGCAATTGCGTGAAGCACAACGACACAACAAGGAAATGGAGGCGTTATTCATTGGAAAAGGATTACATCTCAAGAATTACAAGGATGGTTTAGGCATTTACATAACACAGAAAAAAAACTGAAATCTCGGCTGCCCAATAGAGCTTTATCCAATATTGATATAATGAAACACTCGAATAATATTCCATTCTTCCGAGGTGTGTTTATGAGAGATAAATTACCAGATGAAGTATTGCCTATAGAATGTGGAGTGATCAATCTAGACTCTTCTGAAAACTCTGGTACTCATTGGGTAGCCTATGGCAAGATAAATGAATATATTGAATATTTTGACAGTTATGGTAACTTAAAACCTCCTAAAGAATTTATGCAATATGTAGGAAATAATATTCAGTATAATTATGAAAACGTACAGCGTGATCATTTGTATAATTGCGGACACTTGTGTTTAAAATTTCTTAAGTCATTTTGGAAAGACAATAAAGTAACATAACATAATGATGTTTTTCTTTGAATACATGAATATCATTGAAACGTAATAAAAAAAGTTAGTTAGCCAGTTATAAAAGATCATATCTTGATATTCTACGCCCATTGTTAGTTTGTCTGTGATGATAATAACTACTCGCATTGTAAAGAATAATTGAGCTAAATTTGATAATAGTAATACTATTTTGTTTATAAATGAAAGAACATGCTAGTTTTTAATAAAACGCCTATCGTGAAAAGAAAATGTTATATTACACTTCCTGTTTCCAAAGAAAGCAGACGTGTCAACGCAATAAAAATTAAAAGACAAATTAAAATTACTAAAGAGAATAAAAGATTTCTTAGAGATATTGGACTAAAATTAAAATAATAACAATATGCTTCAAATAACAGATTTACCGCAACATGATGACTCTATTGAAAGTTATGAGATTCATACCTACAGTCCGTATAATACTAGTTTCAAAGAAAATGATGAAATCAGAATACCCATACATCATCAAGATTTGTATGTATTGCCATGCAGCAGTTCCATTTTTATAGAAGGGTATGCAAGTGTATCTAGTAAAGATTCAGCAGGAAAAATAATACAAAAAGAAGTTAATTTCATAAACAACCCAATCCTATATTTGTTTCAAGATATTAGGTACGAAATAAATGGTGTTGAAATCGATCGCATTAAAAATGCCGGTATCACAACAACTTTAAAATCGTTCGTCTCCATGAATGAAGGTGAAAGTAAAGCTGCAGCAATTTGGGGATGGAACTTAAATGGTAGTAAAATAGGTAATGGACACTTTAGCGTTATTGTGCCATTGAATAGATTACTAGGATTTGCAGAAGATTATAAAAAAATAATAATTAATTGTAAACATGAACTTATTTTACAAAGAAGCAGCTCCGCATTAAACTGTGTGCTTATGGAGAAAAATGATAGCCTAGAATTTGATATACAAAAAATACAATGGCGAGTGCCACACATTAAAGTTTCTGATCGTAACAAATTATCATTGCTTAAGAGTTTGGAGAGAGATCGTTCTATTCAGTTAGCATTTAGAAACTGGGATTTGTATGAATATCCGTTGTTACCAAAAACAACAAAGCATTCATGGTCGGTGAAGACAACTTCACAATTAGAGAAGCCAAGATTCATTATATTTGGTTTGCAAACTAACCGAAAAACTAATATAACTAGAAGTTCTTCCATATTCGATCATTGTAATGTATCCAATATTAAATTATTTTTGAATTCGCAATATTATCCATATGACTCACTTAATCTGAAATTTAATGAAAATAAATACAGTATATTATACGAAATGTATTCTAATTTCCGTCAGTCATATTACAACTTTGACATAGATCCGTTGCTTAGCTTAAATCAATTAAAAGAAATTGCTCCACTTTTTGTGATTGATTGCTCAAGACAAAACGAATCGCTCAAAACTGGACCAGTCGATGTGCGATTAGAAATTGAATGTTCTGAAGATATTCCAGATAATACATCTGCCTATTGTTTAATAATAAACGATCGACTTTTCGAATACAAACCTTTGAGCAATATTGTGAGAAAATTATCATGAATGTTATCGTAGATGTACAAGGGTTTAAGGGTGAAGAAAACGAATTTGTTCCGAAAGAAATAGCAGTAATGTATGAAGGACGTATACAAATACTGTTGTTAAAACCACCACGAGCATTTCATCATTTAACGAAAAAAGAACGGATACAAGTAGCCTGGATTGAAAGAAACAGAGGAATATACTGGAATGAAGGCACCGTACCTTATTTTAACTATAAAGCTAATTGGGGTAATTTTTTTACAAATAAAAATATATTTACAAAAGGTAGCGAAAAAGTGTTATGGTTAAAAGATATATTCGGAATTGATAATGTATATAATTTAGAAAGTAAGCAGTGTCCTAGTATAGTAGCGTTGTATAAAAAATATTCAAAATCATCTGATATTATAAGTTGTATCAATCACACCAATATTTGTGCCTTAAAAAATGTATTTTGTTTAAATAAGTGGTGTGTCGAAAATAATGTTCTTAATTCATAAGCAGAAATGTAAATATACAAGTAAACCAACATTTTAGTTTTATTTTTACTCCTATATTCGTTAATTTTTAGTGTCTTTAATATAACACAACATCAGTAGCTCTCATAACACATGGAACAGTATGCTAATTCTTATACGAGCAGCACATTTAACGCTACTAATTACAAAATACAATACAATTAAATGCTATTATCATTAGAGTCCTAGTAACTTATAAATTGCTTACAATTCGTTTGCACGACATTTCATTCTTGCAATTGTAGTGTGAAGGTTCATTACGAAAAAATTATAACGCTTCATTTTGTAAAATCATTTTTGTGAGTAGTACCTGTAAGATTATATTTATTTGAGATAATAATATGCAGAGCAGTCAGAAAATAAATAAATTCAATCCTCGATATGACACGTACAATACTTATAAAATGCGTGAATTATCGTTTAGTCATTATTGGGCAACGGTTGATTCAAGGAGAAGATTGGTGAGGGAAATGGCTGACGCCGGATTTTTTTACTGTGGAAATAGTGTAAATGACAAAGCAGCATGTTTCTCGTGTGGGGGTATAATAGAAGATTGGGAGATTTACGACGATCCTTGGATGCAACATGCTATACATTTTCCTCAATGTTATTATTTGATTGCTGTGAAAGGAAAATATTATATTAATAAATGTCTGCAACATTTATGTTCTCTATTAGAATATACGTCATCGGATCATACTTCAAAGTGAGTCCACTTACGCCTACATAATATTTAAGCGCACTGCACTGCATCACAGCATTTGATCCTCATCATTTCAGCGTGAAGGTTTAATTGTATTGTATCTTTTTCATCTTACTAAAAGTAATTAACTAATTACCATGTCTAATTCATTAAAATGTGATTTAGAAGGCATTCATAAAATTATTTTCAAGAATCCTGATGGTAAAATTATATTTACTCAAGATATGCAAACTGATCCGAAAATACCGAATGAAAGTTTGTTGAAACACAAGGATAGTAATACAAGCCACACAAAAGATTTCTTTCACCTAAAGATGCAAGATTCGGTGAAATCTAAGTTTGAATATCCTCATTATCTTATAGTCAAGAGTGACCATCGTAAGGATACTCATACATTGGTACGAGTTAGCGACATACAGACTGATCGTGAAAAATATAATTCAAGTTCATCAAAACTTAGTGAAAGTAGTATATCAGAAACAACAGACACAGTTCTACCTGATTTAGAAGATGTTTTATGCTATCAGATTCAGCCAGGAAACGAAATTACTTTTATTTAAACCGTTTTATCTTCACTGTATCAGTTCGACTCCATGTCAAAGAATAAAGGACCAGGTGATAGCTGACAAAGATAGGTAAAGTGTTGTGTAGTGTGTTCTGTAGCAAACAGACCAAAAAAATGTAAAAGGTCCTCTAATAAATTATATTCTTCAATATTTACTGTTGTTTTTTTTATTTAAGTTATCTAAACAATAGATGATTCTGACCTTTATTTTGAATAGAGGATTGTGATTACAACCTTCATTTTGAAAGCGGGATTCTGAATATAACCTTCATTTTGAATGGAGGATTCTGAATGCAACCTGCATTTTGAATTGAACACTCAGTTTGAATAGAGGATTCTGAATGCAACCTTTCATTTTGAATAGAGGATTTTTGAATACAACACTCAGTTTGAATAGAAGATTGGGGGACCTGGATCCTTTGATCCAGGTCCCCCAATCTTACCCTACTATTACATAGACACAGAGATTTCCAATTATCGTTTTTTAAATAAGACATTTCGAAAATATTCTTAAATTACTCTTTAGACCTATGTATCCTGCTTCTGCCTATGAAGCTTCATTAAAATAGGTTCATTCATTTCGAAAAACAAGGACTTGAAAGTTTGTAAGATATTCGATTTTAAATTTAATTTTGTAATAAACTGCATTTAACATTTAAAGCTGTCCACAATAAATTGTGAGTTGGGAAGTAATTTTGTAGCCAGCCGGTGCGCTTCCTTCTACGTTTTGTTTTGCCGCGTATTTCGGAGCGAGCGAATTTTTATTCTATTTTGAGGAAATGCTGCGATTTAAATTAGTTTTGTAACGAAAAAATAAAGTTTAAATTACTTTTAAGCGTATTATTAATTAATGCTGTAGTGTTTAGTCTTGCATAATATCAATAAGCAAACATCTTTCGTTTAACAGTTCTATTAGTCGACGCTCTAAAAATCTTTTCTTAGCGGTATTTTTGTTTTAATTCTCTACATTTTTCAATCATTTAGATTGAAAAATGTAAAATTTTGTTAAAATTTAAAAAAAAGCGTAAAATTTTGAAGCAGAATTCCTCAAAAATTAATTACTAATCACAAAAGACCAAAAAACCACAGCCGACTAATTAAGCGTAAACAAATCTCACGCCTCAAAAGGCTATTCGCAACCGCAAAAAAAAACGGATGACTGTCTAAATTCGCCCCTCAACACAGTTCGAAGGCATCTTTTGTCTTTCTCCCCTCACTCTTCTCATTAATCTTTCATTCAAGAACTGTCTCCACAAAGACTGAAAGAAATAAGTACTCCCGGGCTAGTAAAATGTCGCGTCAATTCCAAGCAACGAATTTGTTTTATGTCAGGCATAAAGTTGTGTGAAACCTCCTTGGAATGGCGTCAGTATTGGCGCGAAGATTTATGTGTAGTTCTTAGTTTGAAAATGTAATTTTGTTTTCTTTTTAGGGTTCCGTACCCGAAGGGTCCAAACGGAGCCCTATTACACACACCCCTATTGCCCTATTGCTCACGTATCACAAATTTGGAGATAATGTTTTGCGTATATTTTACTAACAAATACTAATTTATTGATAAATCAGATTTGGTATGGAACCCTAAATCTCTCTCTGTCTCTAGTCTGTCTGTCTGTATGTCTGTCTGTCCGTCTGTCACAGCCAATTTGCTCCGAATCTAATGGACCGATTAAGTTGAAATTTGGTACACATATGGATTTCTGTGACCCAAACACGTACGGCTAAAGAAAATAAATGAATTTTGAATATGAGGGTCACTTTTGGGGTGCAAATAAAAAAAAAATTAAAAAAGTTTTTCAAACTGTACCGTGTGACATATCAAATGAAAGGGCTTACTATGAGGATCTAAAATATATATTTTTTTTTATAATTTTAAAATAAAGAATTAGTTTTAAAGTTATTTAAGAAAATAGACGAAAATTGACCATTCCGGGGCCCTTATCTCCGAACCTACTAAGCCTAAAATTTTGTAAAAATACAGAAAATAGTTCTATACCTGTAGATTACAGGAAAACCTATAAAAAGTTTGTGGTCTTAAAATAACATGGTTAATCTCTCAATATTGTGAGTGCCAACTTACATTTACTGTTGGAATGTATGGGAGAGCATGTTTTTCAACTATAATGTTAAGTTTGTTCTTGGGATAATTTCATCCCAACTACAGAACCCTTCATTGTGCGTAGTCCGACACGCACTTTACCGGTTTATTTTTTTATTTTTTTGCCATCTACTATATTTTTACAGGCAATGCTTTCGAAAATACTATATCTGATATAAAAAAGTTGGCAATCCTAAGTATCGGCTTACTTACCTAAGAGAAGATTCAATTCGGACACAAAGCGACGTTAGATTTTCTTTCAGCAAAGTTTTGTTTTTTTTTTCTTGTAGATTTATTTCAGTTTTTCATTCTTTCATAGGACGTGTATTGTAGTCCTTACTCACATACACTAAGGTAAATGAAGCACCTACTTCCTACCTAAGTAAAGTAGGTACCTCTATTTATATTATCAAGAGTTTCCGCCTCTCCCGTCCCTTATTTCATCCAAATTGTACTATATAAATCACTTCTTGTCACTTTAGATGTAGGTCAAGGCTAGGCTTAAAATGTTTACTGGTGAAACATTCCGAGATAATATGAAATTTCAGAAAAGTCATTATTTTATGTACTTGTTCTCAGATAAGTTGTTGTGTTGTTCTTGTTATGTGATTGTTGTTAGACTTATCTGGCTAAATGTAAGTGTTTTATTAGCTACACCTCTGCCTAACCTTTTCGGGGTTTACAGGCGTGTTCTGAGATATGAAATAGCTTTTTCAATACAGTAGCTAAACATGGCGTACTTTCAGAGGCTATAATTATGATTCGAAAATTAAATCTTTTGCACAGAAATCTTTCTGTTCCGCGGTCGTGACTTTTGTTTACGAGCTCGATCATTTTGTTTTGCAGTATAGTTTTAAATTTATAAGTCAATTTAAAAAGTTTAGTAGCAAGGAGTTTTCATACATATAATAAATTGGGATAAATTTTGTATGAGGAAAAATGAATGAGTCCGTACGTCTTAGCATTGAATTCTCAAAAGTCTTTTAAATGGTTGTTTAATATATTTTATCTACACCCATGCTATAAATCCTCTATAAAAGTTTCTGAAACAGTTAGCTTATTGCCAACATTAAAACAGCCAGTGTTCATAGTAACCATGGTAACCATAATAGCATCCAAACGGGTGTTTTAATGTTGTACTGAATTTAATAATGCAACTCGTTTTCAAAAAAAGAACATTGTAATGCACGCGCGTTTCACTACAAGAGCGCCGTAAATTAAAAAAAGAACTTATTCGAATTCACGTCGTATACTATGACGCCGGCCGCCATGTTCGATACGAGTATTAATATTGCAAAAAACTGTTTCAGAACCTTTTATAGAGGATGGATGTAGATAAAGTCTTGTATGCAACTGTACATAATTAGGTATTAAAACACACACATGAGGTGATACTATTATCACACCAAATACAAATATAAATACAAATATGTAGCGGCATATACACATATACATATAATTTACATACATATACACAATTATGCATAGTATTTACATTACATTTCAACATATAATATATTAGTTACACATTATTTACACAATCACATTTCATGTCGGAACATCGACCGCCGTGAGTCAGTGGAGAGGCGCCATGCTATATAGCGCTATAGCTATACCTATTGCATTCTACTTCCCGGCCGCAGGCGCGCGCGCCTCCGACACCAGTCTTGACCTATTCTCGACGCGGAGCGCACGCTGCTCACCCGCTTACTGTTCTGCTTATACCCGCTTATAGTTTATGCTAAAAGTAATTTTGCATTTCACTAAATAGTGTTTAATGTTATCCGTGCTATCCTATTCTGATGTCTATTCGCTTTCAACACCTGTGCTTGTAAACTTAGTGACTATTCTTGTGACCTATCTGTGCTTCTTAATCTTCTGTTCTTCGTGTACTTAATCATTCCTGTGTACTGCTTTGGAAAGTATTACAAGCTAGATTTAATACCTACCTGAAGGCTTTCATTCCATCGCCCCGAATCACACCTGCTTATAAGGAAGGAACTTTCAACAGCGAGAAGGTAGGATTTAACCATATTATTCCTACATTGGTGACCCCGCATAAGTAACCGCAAGTCTAACAGCACCTACTGCAGATCGCAAACACAGCGAATATAATTTAAAAAAAAACATGGCGGAAGGTTCACAGTCTACAAGTAGCAAGTTACCTACCGACCCTACCGAAATGCGTGTTTCCACTGACGCATCGGACGTGTCGACAGAAATTTGCAGAGTTGCTGTTCGCATACCACCATTCTGGCCTGATGAGCCCGAAATATGGTTCGCACAGGTGGAGGGACAATTTGCTATTGCGAATATTACTACGGACACGACGAAGTTTCATTACGTCATCGGACAGTTGGAACCACAGTACGCTAAGGAGGTAAAGGACATAATAGTGAAACCACCAGCGAGTGACAAATATCAGAAGCTAAAATGCGAACTTATAAAACGACTCAGTTCATCTAATGAAAAGAAGGTAAACCAACTTTTGATGCACGAAGAGCTTGGCGACCGCAAGCCTTCGCAATTTCTAAGGCACCTTCAGAGTTTAGCAGGAACTAATGTCCCAGAGGACTTTATTAAATCAATCTGGACCAACCGCCTGCCGGCAAACATACAGACAGTCATGGCGGCACAGACCTCCATATTGCTGGAAGCTTTAGCGGACATAGCAGACAGAATCAAGGACATAACTACCCCCTCAGCTCAAGTCGCTTCAACTGTAAACTTGCTTGTAAACTTAGTGACTATTCTTGTGACCTATCTGTGCTTCTTAATCTTCTGTTCTTCGTGTACTTAATCATTCCTTTGTACTGCTTTGGAAAGTATTACAAGCTAGATTTAATACCTTCCTTATAAGCAGGTGTGATTCGGGGCGATGGAATGAAAGCCTTCAGGTAGGTATTAAATCTAGCTTGTAATACTTTCCAAAGCAGTACACAGGAATGATTAAGTACACGAAGAACAGAAGATTAAGAAGCACAGATAGGTCACAAGAATAGTCACTAAGTTTACAAGCACAGGTGTTGAAAGCGAATAGACATCAGAATAGGATAGCACGGATAACATTAAACACTATTTAGTGAAATGCAAAATTACTTTTAGCATAAACTATAAGCGGGTATAAGCAGAACAGTAAGCGGGTGAGCAGCGTGCGCTCCGCGTCGAGAATAGGTCAAGACTGGTGTCGGAGGCGCGCGCGCCTGCGGCCGGGAAGTAGAATGCAATAGGTATAGCTATAGCGCTATATAGCATGGCGCCTCTCCACTGACTCACGGCGGTCGATGTTCCGACATGAAATGTGATTGTGTAAATAATGTGTAACTAATATTATATGTTGAAATGTAATGTAAATACTATGCATAATTGTGTATATGTATGTAAATTATATGTATATGTGTATATGCCGCTACAAATATAAATCAAATCAAACCAAATCAAAAGTCATTTATTCAAATTAGGCTGAGAATCAGCACTTTTTGAACGTCGAAATTACAGTAAGACAGTCCCCACAAAACGCCCG